>OY856410.1:904006834-906406834 GCA_963693085.1 Alisma plantago-aquatica
TCTATCTAATACACTATTCTCTAACATTTATATGTGTGCTTAGTTTGATATCACCATATCGTTACTAATGAGATTTTGTCATCAACCAACTCACACTATGATCTTATGTGTCATTGTTGTCTATTTACCTTCCACAAAAATAACCGATCATGGACATAACAAGAATGCATATACTATTAACATCCGCATCACTTTTTTTATTTTTTATTTATTTTTTATTTTTTTAACATCCGCATGACTTTATTGTTCATGTCCTCAACCTAAAGACATATATCATTGAGTAATATCATTCTCTTAACATTTATTATGTAACTTCAAAAAAAACATTTATTATGTTATTTCATTATCTAAAATTGAATAAACAGAATTAATCGTTGGAAGCTTTCCTTTATTAATAATCAAATCATTTACAAGTTATGCCATTACAATCATCATATGATTGGCTCTCTAAGCGTACATACCAACACCCAACATGGCAATATTGACCTTAGAACCCTAAATTTTTCAACAATAAGATTCCTAGTTTGCCCCCACTTAACCTAGTGCTTCCCTACCACCTATATATATTGGTGGAGGTTGTAGCATGGGGTTAGCCACTCTTAGCATTTATAACTACCCTACTTGAGCATTCAAAGAGCTCTCACCTACTCCCACCTCATTTCCACCTTCCCTTACGTCAAAACCCTAGTTTTCTAAGGTTTTGACCACTTCCACCACCCATTCCATGCCATCTTGCCACCAAAGAGGGAGACACTGTTGGGTTTTAGAGGAGGTAGAGAAGCAGCGGAAACAAAAAAAATTCTCCCCAAACCCAGAACAAAAGGAATCGCGTCAACGTCTATACAATAGGAAAGATGGTTTGTGGATGCATACCTTGTCCCAAGGCTTGCTCGGCGACAGTACCTCACGCCTTGCGCGGTCTTCACCTCCGGTCTTGGACGGTGTCTGTGCAACTCCTAGTCACACGGGGACTGAAGACTCCTGGTCTCACCGGGACTGTCGGGATTGACAGTTATCCTCCGAGTGATAGAGGTCTCCCACCTCTGCAGTCGTCCACACTGACTGCCTGGAACTCTGATCTCCTGATCACACAAGGAACCGGAAGGAGTCGCACCCTCCTGTTGGCGTACTAGTCGCCAACACACTCTCCTGCTCCCAGTTGCAACTGCATTTGTCTTTCCCTTGTTGCGCCTCTCTTTTCGAGTAGCACTTGCTCGGGCTCTCTCGGTTACCAAAACCAGAGAGAACGACAACTTTGCAGAGCAATCAGCTTGCACTGAGTTGTAATCTGAGAAGCCCCCAATACCCATATATATATAGGCGGGTCATGGGACATGGTTCTCTGTCCCCGACAATATGGGACTAAAAGTAGGAGTAGAAGGGTTTGAGATTTTCCACAAAAGCAACCAAATCGCAACCGGAACCGATCGTTTCACAATTGAAACAGTCGGTTGGGGACCTGAACCGGTCGGTTGACACCGATCGGTTGGGACCCTTGAACCGGTCGGTTCACTCCTGAACCGGTCAGTTGGGGTTCCTGATCAGTTCCCGATTGACTTTTCTTCTTTATTTCTAATTGGTACCGAATACCAATCCTATTTCCCAATCAAATTGGGCAATTGAAACAAAAGGAAAATTCTCACCAATCTTACTTTCCCAACTTGCTCGGTTGCACCAGTTGAATCGATCGTTTCAACACTTGAAGCAATCGGTTCATCCTGACCATGAGCCGATCGGTTCAACATTTGAGTCGACCGGTTCACCAAGCTCAGCCGATCGGTTCATCTCATGAGCCGATCAGTTGGGAGTGCAGATTGTGCAGAATCAATCAATTGTGATTTCAATCAATCTGATACTCCAATCAATGCGTCCAACACCTTGAACATTATGATATTGAGCTATTGATTAATTGAGTGTTTAATTGAACTGCTAAACTCCTTTAGTAATCAATCTAAACATTGCTTGTGGAAAAAACTCCTCTTCCAGGTTAAATCCTATGTGTGTGACCCTGCAGGTCCATTTCACGTTGGCAGTGAAAGTCCATAACACTTATGACTTCACAAGCAAAGAGTGGTGCCTAGTCACACATCTGTACTACCCAAGTGAAATAGAAAGTTAGAGAACAACTTTCAATACTACAATCCGTGAATGGTGTTATAGTGAATGTATAATTCCTTTGTTACTGATATCCTAAATGAACTCGAGGCATGGAACAGTCATCCTGTCAACATTCATTCATTTCCTTGATATCAGAGAAGATTGAGTGATATGTGTATGACATCAATATCACATATTGATTCACACGTGCATGTGCATGCCTTTCTCAATCCTACTCATCAAGTGGCCAAGGATATCAAACTCCCTCAGGAGGGACAAATCCCATGTCTATCACTCACCCCTCCAAAGCCCCATGTGTCAAAGCCACCCAATCATCACCTTTATAACAACTCATGTTTCAGGACTGTGTTTGATGATGTCAAAGTGCACCCAATGACATGTGTTGAGTGTAGTGATTTCAGGTCAAAGAATCACACTCACCACCATCATTGTGAGAGCTTACTGTGACTACCATGTCATGGTTCCATGTGTTACTCTCACGGTGGGTCTGTCTGGTACCTTGTTCTCTAACAAATACCTATGTGCTTGGTTTGATATCACTATATCTTGACTAATGAGATTCTTTCATTAACCAACACACAATCTAGTCTTTAGTGTTATTGATGTGTATGGTTATTTCCACAATAACAACCGACTAGGGACCAAACAAGAATGTATACTCTTAACATCTGCATGATCTCATTGTTTAGGTCCTTAACCTAAAAGCATACGTCATTGAGTAAAAAAACATTCTTTAGACATCTATCATGTTACACTATCATCTCAGAAACAGTTTAAACATATAGATCGGAAATTGCCTTTATTATTATTCAAATCATTTTCAAAGTATCCCATTACAATCATCATATGACTTGCTCTATGGGCATACATACCAACAGACTCCCACTTGCACTTAGAGCCAGTCGCCAAGGAAACGTAGTCCTTGTGACCTAGCATGACTATCATGCTTCTGCTGAGAAAGGGCCTTAGTCAGTGGATCAGCTATGTTGTCTTCAGTTGGTACTTTGCAAATCTTCACACCTCCTCGCTGTACGATATCTTGTATGAGATGGAAGCGCCACATTATGTGCTTGGACCGCTGATATGATCTGGGTTCCTAAGCTTGTGCAATAGCTCTATTATTGTCACAATAAAGCTCAATTGCATCACAACTACTGGGAACTACACCATGTTCAGAAATGAACTTCCTGATCCACACAGCCTCCTTTGCTGCATGTGAAGCAGCAATATACTCACCCTCTGCAGTAGAATCGGCAATCGTTTCTTGCTTGGAACTCTTCCATCTCACAGCTCCATAATTAAGGCAAAACACAAATCCTAACTGCGATCTGTAATCATCTTTATCAGTTTGGAAGCTTGCATTTGTGTAACCCTTTACAACCAGCTCTTCCTCGCCGCCGTACACAAGAAATTGATCCTTAGTCCTTCGCAAGTAATTGAGGATGTTCTTCACGGCTGTCCAGTGAGCATCCCTGGGATCTGACTGGCACCTGCTTGTCATGCTAAGAGCATACGGGACATCTGGACATGTGCAAAACATAGCGTACATGATGGATCTGATGGCTTATGCATATGGGATCCCACTCATATGCTCCCTCTCTTCACAAGATTGGGGACATTGAGCTCTAGAGATGGTGACTCCATGTAGCATGGGGATGTTGCCTCTCTTTGAGTTCACCATGTTGAACCGCTTCAGCACTTTGTCAATGTACGTGCTCTGACTTAGTCCAAGAAACCTTCTAGATCTATCTCTATAGATCTTAATTCCTAGAATGTAGGATGCTTCTCCTAAGTCCTTCATTGAGAAAGTATTCCCAAGCCAAGTCTTTACCTTCTCTAAGGCTAAGAAATCATTCCCCATCAAAAGTATGTCATCCACATACAATATGAGGAATGTGGTCGAGCTCCCACTAACCTTCTTGTACACACAAGGTCTGTCTTCATTTTGAATAAAGCCAAACACTTTGAATTCCTCATCAAATCGAAGATTCCAACTCCGAGATGCTTGCTTCAATCCATAGATTGACCTTTGATATTTACAGACTTTATTGGCATTCTTTGGATCTACAAAATCTTCAAGTTGTGTCATATACACATCCTCATTTATATTCCCGTTAAGGAATGCAGTTTTAACATCCATCTGCCAAATCTCATTGTCATAATAAGCTGCAATAGCAAGCATGATCCTGATGGACTTAATCATGGCAACTGGAGAAAAGGTTCCGTTATAGTCAACACCTTGAACTTGTCGAAATCCCTTCGCAACCAATCTGCCTTTATAAGTTTGCACATTTCCATCCATGTCGGTCTTCTTCTTGAAGACCCACTTGCACCCTATGGGTTTTACCCCTTCGGGTGGTTCCACCAAAGTCCATACTTTTTTGGAGTACATGGATTCCATCTCGGATCTCATGGCTTCAAGCCATTTCTCAGAATCAGGTCCCTCCATAGCCTCTACGTAGGTAGTTGGATCATCATCTATGATCAACTCACCACCTTCCTGAGTCACAAGGTATCCAAACCTCTCAGATTCAAGGCGGGTCCTACTAGATCTACGAGGTCCTTGTGTTACCTGAGGAGATTGAGATTCCTCAACACCTTGTGAATCTGCATTTTCCTCTGGCACATCTACCGGTTCAATGTTTTCTTGTTGGGCTTGAACCTCTTCAAGTTGTATATTCCTCCCACTGCTTCCTTTGGAAATAAATTCCCTTTCTAGGAATACAGCATCCCTGGCAACAAACACTTTGTTGTCAGTAGGGTGGTATAAGTAATATCCCCTCGTTTCCTTGGGATATCCAACAAAATAACATTTATCGGATTTGGGTCCAAGCTTATCAGGAAACATTTTCTTGACGTAAGCCTCACAACCCCAAATCTTCATAAAAGACAAAACGGGATGCTTCCCATACCATATCTCATATGGTGTCTTTTGAATCGATTTAGATGGTACACGGTTAAGCGTAAATGCGGCGGTTTCAAGAGCATGACCCCAGAAGGAAATTGGAAGATCAGCAAAACTCATCATTGATGGCACCATATCCAATAATGTGTGCTTCCTTCTTTCAGACATACCATTATGATGTGTTGTTCCAGGCAGAGTCCATTGTGATACAATACCACGGGCTCGCAGAAGGTCCTCAAACTCGTGGCTTAAGTATTCTCCACCTCGATCAGATCGAAGTTCCTTAATACTTTTACCAAATTAGTTATGTGCTTCATTCATGAAATCCTTGAACCTTTCAAGGGTTTCTAACTTATGTTTCACCAGGTACACATAGCCATACATACTGAAATCATCAGTGAAGGTAATGAAGTACCGATACCCATTTCTGGCATTAGTTCTAAAAGGCCCACATACATCAGTATGTATGAGTCCTAATAGATCACTAGCTCTCTCACCTTTACCTATAAAGGGAGTCTTGGTCATCTTGCCCAACAAACAAGATTCACATGTCTCTATTGATTCATAATCGAAAGAGTCTAGATAACCATCTTTATGGAGTCTAGAAATGTGTTTCTCATTTATGTGCCCTATACGACATTGCCAGAGATATGTTTTGTTTGAGTTGTTGAGTTTTTGCTTTTTGGTGTTTACATTGTATACATTTGTCTCCAAATCTATCAAGTATAGACCATAAGACATTGGGGGATTTCCATAAAAGATCCCATCTTTAGAAATGGAACAATTTCCATTCTTAATAAGAAATTCAAATCCATCCTTGTCCAAACAAGAGACGGAAATGATATTCCTATTTATGGCAGGTACATAATAGCAGTTCTTCAACTCTATCATTATCCCACTTGGTAGAGTTAACTCATAGGTTCCTACGGCACTAGAGGCAACTCTTGCCCCATTGGCAACACGTAGTTCAACCTTGCCTTTCCCTAGAGGCCTATCTCTTTTAAGATCCTTCACATTTGAACAAATGTGAGATCCGCATCCAGTATCAAGTACCCATGACAAAGAAGTAGTAAAGTTAATGTCTATCACGTATACACCAGAAGTAGAGATCTCTATCTCTGACTTCTTTTTCCATTGTTCCTTCCATCCTCTCCATGTATAAGAAATTGGTTTGGTGATAGAACCCTTCAATCAACGCATTAAGCGTACATAGAGTGGATTCAAAGGCTACTGGTATATCTGGATTGTGCATAACACTTCTCACAGTCCTCAACCAGTTATGGAATTTCTTCTCAATTAATTTTCCCATTTTAAAAGATGATTCTCTTGCCATTCTATAAGAGAAAATTGCATTTGTCAAAATTCCTTTTTGATTTGAATAAAAATTTGATGATAGTTAATTAGGCCTTTAATTAATTACCGCTCCTACTATTTTGACTCAAATTGACAGCCCTCACCATCAATTCAGAAGATTGCAGCGTACAATCTTCTAGTGGGTCAAGATCCTGAAATCCTCTGAGCCATGGACCAGCTAGGGCTGTCACCCACAACTCAGATCTCTCAGGTAGGCAACTCTTGCCAATTGCATCATATGCAACTCTTGAAAGATGTCATATGCAACTCTTTGCCATGATCATCTCCATGCCTCAAGGTACTAGATCCCATCTAGATCACCTTGTTAAGTCCGACCCAAAGCCAACACGATGAATATACACCTCGCTAGGGCAGACCCACACATTCATCCTTCACGCTTCCACGAGATAGATGGTGCACCATGCTAGGGCGTGCCCACACTTGGTCAATCAAGCTTTTCATGTGTGCCACATTTGGAAGGCATCTAAAACTTAATATTTAATGAGGGATTTGGTTTTTATATACATATACATATCCAATCACCATAATATATAGTATGTATCATATACATGCTATATCCCACATAAAACATGCAAAACAATAAAAAGTAATGATTATGGCCATCCTATTGTGATTCCTCGAGCCAGGAGGAATCACAGTCATCTAGGTCTACATCACGTGCAACCTGTACAAGATGAAATATGTGTCTGCCTTTCTAGGTTTGATCAGCTCATCTCCATGACCGATCGACTCGCCATCAGGTTGGTTGTTCGGGTGCCACCAGCCGATCGACTGGCGCCTCCAGCCGATCAGTTCATCGATCGTCGTGCATCTCCTCAGGTCACCACCCGCTCATCTCGCTCCTCGAACCGGCCGGCTGGATCACCAACCGATCGGTTCACGCCTTGAACCGATCGTCTCAAGCGTCGTTAGGTCATCCGTTTTCTTTGACATAACAGGAAATAAAATCTATCCTATTTACATTTGAATTGTGAAACCCCGAGTTACATTCGGGGGTAGCAATGGTAGGAAAAGAATTCTCAAATTATTTCGAGTTACATCAGGAATAAGAGAAGGGAATCGGTGTGCAAACCGAGATGTAAGCAACCACATACAACCACACACAGATATAGGGGTTTATAGGCCATAACCATGCTACACATCCACCATAAAACTCATTTAAGGGTGATGTGTATCGAGTGCAATAATATTACATATCATATATGTATATTCGGGATTTGTGGATTGGACATGCATAAAGCCAATTTTATTCGCATCACATGCAATAAATAAAGGCGACAAACTAAAATCGATCACATCGATAATCCTAAAATATAGAACAGTTGACTTGGCTCTGATACCACTGTTGGGTTTTAGAGGAGGCAGAGAAGCAGTGGAAACAAAAAAAAATTCTCCCCAAACCCAGAACAAAAGGAATCGCGTCAACGTCTATACAATAGGAAAGATGATTTGTAGATGCATACGTTGTCCCGAGGCTTGCTCAGCGATAGTACCTCGCGCCTTGCGCGGTCTTCACCTCCGGTCTTGGACAGTGTCTGTGCAGTTCCTGGTCACACTGGGACTGTAGACTCCTGGTCTCACTGGGACTTTCGGGATTGACAGTTGTCCTCCGAGCGATAGAGGTCTCCCGCCTCTGCAGTCGTCCACACGGTCTGCCTGGAAATCTGATCTCCTTGTTGCACAAGGAACCAGAAGGAGTCGCACCCTCCTGTTAGTGTACTAGTCACCAACAAACTCTCCTGCTCCCAGTTGCAACTGCAGTTGTCTTTCCCTTGCTGCACCTCCCTTTTTAGGTAGCACTTGCTCGGACTCTCTTGATTACCAAAACCAGAGAGAACGACAACTTTGCAGAGCAATCGGCTTGCACTGAGTTGTACTCTTAGAAGCCCCCAATACCCCTATATATAGGCGGGTCATGGGACAAGGTTCTCTGTCCCCGGCAATATGGGACTAAAAGCAGGAGTAGAAGGGTTCTAGATTTTCCACAAAAGCAACCAACTCGCAACCTGAACCGATCATTTCACAACCGAAACGGTCAGTTGGGGACCTGAACCGGTCGGTTGACACCTCAACCGGTCGGTTGGGAACCTTGAACCGGTCAGTTCACTCCTGAACCGGTCGGTTGGGGTTCCTGATCAGTTCCTGATTGACTTTCCTTCTTTTGTTTCTAATTTGTATCAAATACCAATCCTATTTGCCAATCAAATTGGGCAATTGAAATAAAAGAAAAATTCTCACCAATCTTACTTTCCCAACTTGCTCGGTTGCACCAGTTGAATCAATCGTTTCAATACTTGAAGCAATCGGTTCACCCTGACCATGAGCCGATCGGTTCAACATTTGAGCCGACCGGTTCACCAAGCTAAGCCGATTGGTTCATCTCATGAGCCAATCGGTTGGGAGTGCAGATTGTGCAGAATCAGTCAATTGCAATTTCAATCAATCTGATACTCCAATCAATGCATCCAACACCTTGAACATTATGATATTGAGCTATTGATTAATTGAGTGTTTAATTTAACTACTAAACTCCTTTAGTAATCAATCTAAACATTGCTTGTGGACAAAACTCCTCTTCCAGGTTAAATCCTATGTGTGTGACCCTGCAGGTCCATTTCACGTTGGCAGTGAAAGTCCATAACACTTATGACTTCGCAAGCAAAGAGCGGTGCCTAGTCACACATAAGTGCTACCCAAGTGAAATAGAAAGTTAGAGAACAACTTTCAATCCTACAATCCGTGAATGGTGTTACAATGAATGTATAATTCCTTTGTCATTGATATCCTGAATGAACTCGAGGCATGGAACAGTCATCCTGTCAACATTCATTCATTTCCTTGATCTCAGAGCAGACTGAGTGAGATGTGTATGACATCAATATCACATATTGATTCAAATGTGCATGCCCATGCCTTTCTCAATCCTACTGATCAAGTGGCCAAGGATATCAAACTCCCTCAGGAGGGACAAATCCCATATCTATCACTCACCCTCAAAAGCCCCATGTGTCAAAGCCACCCAATCATCACCTTTATAACAACCCATGTTTCAGGACTGTGTTTGATGATGTCAAAGTGCACCCAATGACATGTGTTGAGTGTAGTGATTTTAGGTCAAAGAATCACACTCACCACCATCACTGTGAGAGCTAACTGTGACTTCCATGTCATGGTTCCATGTGTCACTCTCATGGTGGGTCTGTCCGGTACCTTGTTCTCTAACAAGTACCTATGTGCTTGGTTTGATATCACTATATCATGACTAATGAGATTCTATCATCAACCAGCACACAATCTAGTCTTTAGTGTTATTGATGTCTATGATTATTTCCATAATAACAACCGACTAGGGACCAAATAAGAATGTATACTCTTAACATTCGCATGATCTCATCATTTAAGTCCTTAACCTAAAAGCATACGTCATTGAGTAAAAAACATTCTTTAGACATCTATCATGTTACACTATCATCTCAGAAATAGTTTAAACATATAGATCGGAAATTGCCTTTATTATTATTCAAATCATTTACAAAGTATCCCATTACAATCATCATATGACTTGCTCTATGGGCATACATACCAACAGACACTACTACTCCAAATGCTAAGAAGTGGAGAAGGAGGAGTCTTCACCAAACTTCTATGGCTATTCACTCCTCTACTCCTTCTTTTGTTTTGTTATGAGTAGCTAAGCCTCTTATGTGGGGTTTTTGGGGCTAAAATGTGACTTTGATACCAGTTGGTGGAAAATAAGTTGTAAACACTATAGATTTAATTTATGATGATTGTATTCTACTTTTTATATTATCTCCCATATTTATTATTGTGCTTTCTACTTTGAAACATGGATTGCTTGTTAATTTATGCTTGAAATTACCATGCTCTAGGAGAGAATAGCTTGTATGTTGCAATCTTAGGGATTGCTCCTTGGTCCAACTAGGGAATCCCTAGCTAGAACCCTATATTCCCACATACATATCTCCTCTCTTAATTCTATGTGGAAGATCTAAGTAACTAGTATAGGACTACTTAGTACCATTTAATAGGAGTATCCTAAAGACTAGATGGTGAGTGATGTGAGGTGAAACACCCTCACCTCCACTCTCCCTTCCTACCATTGGCTACCAATTGACCTTAGAATACCTACTCCAGAATCCTAGACTTGCTAGAACCTATTAGAATTTCACCTAATCCCTAGTCCAGTTGAGCCTCCTAAGCTTTGATAGGGTGAGCAAGGGTGTATTTCCCCTTCACACACCTTATAGCACCAATGATGAGCTAGTATATTAGTGTAACTCTATAGCATTTATCTTGTTGTTTGGTTTTACAACCTAGAATGAATGGATAGAATTTTCATGTTATGATCCCCCAACTTGGATTCTAGTTATGTTCCCTCAAATGACCCACACCTTCATAAATTGATTAAAACATCAATTTTCTATCATGCTAGTTCGTGCTTGCTTAGTTGCTTACTTTAATTTCTTTATTAGCTACTTGCTTCGCTCTCAATAGTTAGGTCTTTCTAGGTGTAGCTAGTGCCTCTTAGTGCTTGTTTGTTCTAATCCTATCCAGTTAGTGCTAGCCTAGGTCCTTAATTACCCAAGTTGTTTAAATTTTTGTTAGTGTAGTGTAGCTCTTGCTTTGCTTTCCTTATTCTTAATTTCTCTCTTCTTATTTAGTTGACTTTCTTTCTATTTAAAAATAAATTGTCTAGGATTAAGTTCGAGTATACTTGAGGATAAGTATGTTTTAAATTGGGGTGGTGATGCACAACACGATCGTACTGAGGGAGAATGCTTGTGTTGGTCGCAGAACCCTAAATTTTTGTAGACTATAAATCATAGTTTGCTCCCATTTAAACTAGTGCTTCCCTAACACCTATATATACATAGGTGGTGGTTGTAGCATAGGGTTATCCACTACTAGCATTCATTTCTACCCTATTTGAGTAATCAAGGGGCTCTCACCTACTCCTACCTACTTCCACGTCATTTCAACCTTCCCTTACCTCAAAACCCTAGTTTTCTAGGGTTTTGACCACTTCCACCACCCATTCCATGCCATCTTGCCACCAAGGAGGGAGAAGGTGTTGCTCCAACTACTAGGAGTTGAAGAAGGAGGAGTCTTCACCAAGCTTCTATGGCTATTCACCCCTATACTCCTTTCTTATTCTTTTGTTTTGTTATGAGTAGTTAAGCCCCTTAGGTGGGCTATTTGGGGCTGAAATGTGACTTTGATACCATGTTGGGGAAAATAGCTTGTAAACTCTATAAATTCATTTTATGATGATTGTATTCTTCTTTTATATTATTTCCCATTTTCTTCTTGTGGTTTGTGCTTCAAAACATGCATTACATATTGATTTGTGCTTGAAAGCACTTGGACTCTAGCAAACAATGGCTTGTATGTGGCTATCTTAAGGATTTCTCCTAGGTCCTACTAGCAGATCCCTAGCTAGCACATACATATCCCCTCTCTCACTTCTATGTGGAAGATCTAACTAACTAGTGTAGGAGTACTTAGTGCAATTGGCTACAAGGTTCCTAAAGGCTAGATGGTGTGCGACGTGAGATGAAACACCCTCACTTCCACTCTCCATTCCTCCCCTTGGCTCCCGATTTCCCTAAGAATACCTACTCTAGAAACCTAAACTTGCTAGATCTTATTAGAAGTTCACCTAAGCCCTAGTCTGATTGAGCCTTGTAAGGTTGTATAGGGTGTGCAAGGGTGTAGTTCCCCTTCACACACCTTATACCACCCATAGCGAACTAGTAGCTTAAGGTTATTCTATAGAATTTATCTTATTGTTTGGTTTAACAATCTAGAGTGAATGGATAGAATTTGCATGTTATGACCCCACAACTTGTATTCTAGTTGCCCAAAATAGCTCCCACCTCCATTAATTAATTAAAACCCAAATTTTCTCACTTTCTAGTTCATCCTTGCTTAGTTACTTGATGTAATTACTTACTTGGTTTGTTGCTTTGCTTGTGATAGTTAGGTCTTGCTACTGTAGCCGGTGCCTGTTAGTGCTTTCTTGTGTTAATCCTAGCTAGTTATTGCTAGTCTAGGTCCTTAATTACCCTAGTTGCCTAAATTGCTAGTTATTGTATTGTAACTTTGTTTTTCTTTCCTTAGTCTAATTGCTCTCTTCTTGTTTAGTTACCTTTCTTGATAATTCAAACTAAATTGCCTAAAGTTAAATTAGGTTTTGCATCTTGCTCATCTTTAGTTGATTGTTTGACCCCTTAGTGTAATAAAATCAAACCATGATCACACCCTAAAACCCTAGATTCTGCTTCAGAAACCTAGCTAAAACTAACCTATCTCTACAACCCCCTCTCCTTGAGGATCGACCCCTAAATTACTACTCTCCTACATTATGGAGCGACTCCGTGCACTTATGGGTAAAGTGTGTTAGTATATGTGAGTGTCCCTATCAGGTCCTTATAAAATTTGAATGATCCATGTGTGTGTGCTTTGAGTGAATTTAATCAAATTAAATTGGTTGGGTGAACCTTAAGTGAAAACACACAAGGAGCCCCCCCAACAGCCCAATCATGCTTGTGGATTTGATGGGCAATCTTGGGGCATAATCCCCAACCTCAAGCTAGAGTCTGTGGCTAGGAATGAAGCCATGCCCCTAGGCCGTCACCATGCAACACCTCGTGACCTCATGTTGCACCATTTTTCTCCATTAAACACTTTTTTTATCCCTTCCCGATCACTACCCTACATTTTCCTATCATTTTACATGTTGAGGTATGGGTAACCCTCCAACCATGGTCGGTCACCATTGGCACGATTGTGATGAATGTGGCTTTGCACGCGTGCTCGCGGCCCCTAGATAAGTCACTCAACTCAGCCATATACCAACCTTTGCTTTTCTCTCTTTTTTTAGCCCTCTTGTATTGCATCTCTTGTGTCCCCCCTTTTTTTCCTATAAGGCTCTACCCCCTCTACCACGCGAGAAACAAGAGGTTAAAGATGACTCCATAATAATTGGATCAAAATCCACGAGAACAACCTCCTCTCGCTCTCATGTGCCCCCTCTATGTCTCACCCTCCCATATCTCTCCTCGGTGCCCGTGGTCAATCTTGACCAAGCACTAACCAAACACTCATAGGGTTCTACATGATCCTACTCTCTCTCTTTATATCTCCCCCACTCACATCCGACCCCACAAGAAGGTATCATCAAAGACAGGGTGACATGTGTTCCTATCTCTGGTTGCACACTTCCTCCCTCAGCACAAATGCACCCCTATAGCAATGACTCAACCACACCACGTGATGCTTCACCATTCCTCCACCTCAATAATTCCTCCCCCCTCTCATTTAAATCATGATAAAAAAATTTGTTTTATTAATTCATAAATAATTCAATTATTTATCCAAATAAATTGATCCAATGTGTCATTGTAATTAAAAAAAATGTCACCTTGTTTTTGGTCACACTTCTAGACCCAAAATCCAGTTAGAAATGGTAACTTCAATGATCTTAAATAACCCAAATGCTTGATGATACTCTCTTTAAGTCATTATGGTTAAATGGTCTAATAACTACTAGATTAGTGACTTTAATACATGTATTGGTTTAAATTATCTTAATGTATTTATGTTCACTCTTGTGATTTATAAGTGACTCTTTTATGTAAATGTGAGATGTTTTAACCAAGGTTGGAACTTTGACCTAACTAATCTCGAACATCCATTTATCTAGAAATCAGTAAACTTGATGATGCTATACGACATGATTTTCCAAGATCAAATACTTTTTTCTATATTTGACTCACAAGATATAAAACCCCACTTTCATGAACAAATTGATCTAGCATGAGTAGTTATAGTCCTCATGTTGAATCCTTGATAATAATTCAAATCTTATAATCTCTCTGTTCAAAATCAGAGATTGACTTGATCTTATGACACACATAATGTGAATGTTTCACCTAGAAACATGGTATACTTGAGATATTGAACTATGTTGAAATGAATGCATGCATGCTTGTAATGCTATATTTGAACCAGTCGATCATCCACTGTAGTCGTGTGAGGCCATTAGATGAATGGATAGAACTTAATTGATATGAACTATTTCACTAATTTCCTTGGGTGCATTATATCTCCAAACAACACAAGATTTTAACTATGACCTTAATTAATGTATTTTATTTTCTAAAAAAATATAATCCTTCCATTTAATAAACCCAAGAGTTCATATTTAGTTACTCTTTTCATTATTTCAATTATTAATAAAAATGAATAAAAATACCTTTTGGTGTGATTTTAAAACCAATATCCACAACCATGATCAAGTATTAAAAGGAAGGGCATGATCTAGTAGATCAATCAATCTAGTCAAATTTCATTTTAGTTCCCCAAGTTCAATAGAATGGAAATAAAGTTCAACATAAAATAGAAATTTACAATGAAGATCCTCAGTTGGATAAAATTTAAACTGTAACTCAAAATGGATTTGGTGTTCGAATTCAATATATTTCATATAAATCATGTTAAAGCGAATCGGTGTATACCAATTAAGCATGTGGCTTGTATTGTGGCCTTTATGTACTCGTGGCTACTTATTATGTCACAAGAGGGTGTTAGTTCATGTAAATGTATAGTAAGATGTGTAGAACACTCCATAATGTCGGCCGATACCAAACATTTTCATATTGGAGTGGGTAGACTATACTTAGGATCCTTTTGGGTAAACATTTCCACACTATAGAAGTAGATTAAATGATCAGGACTTGGAATCCATGCATTTTGGACTCATGTTTATCTTAATGTTGTTGTTAGATTAAAATCAAGTATTTATCAAGTTCCTTTTTCGTTGACGTATGCTGGAACACGTTTCAAAAGCAGCATGACGTTGTGTCACTCTGCATGCTAGTCTCTACTGCCACTGTCACAACTTTTGGATGACAATCTAGCAACTAGTCCCCTACAACCATCCCTACTCCTCCAACAACACCACAGTGAAAAAATGGAGTACCCAACACTGTGAGGCTAGCCATACTTTGTGAACGTTGAACGAGCTACCAACGTCATGGGTTGTGTCACACATTCTATTGTATGGTGGACTGGATGAGACAAGAAGGCGAAGGGGAAGACAAGGGCATACGACAAGGGGAAGGAGAAAGTTGCGGCAGTGCCGGAGGAGGAAGAATGGAGGGAGAAAATTTTGAGACAACACGAGAGGGCTCAGGTCGTCCGACGTAGTGGATCAGGATGGAGCCGTGTGTTGTTGCATGATTCTGGAAGTACGCCATTTTTGGCGTGTTTTAAAACTTCCTAATTGTAGTGGGAAAATATTGGGGTCCAAATACTTGTATTTACCGACTACCACTACTAAACATCCAAACATCAATGCATCATTTAGAATACCATTATCAAATACAATATTTCTAGCAGCTACTGCATCCAAATGGCCCCTTAGGGTTTGCACCTAAGTTACTTGCTATATGCTCATTCTTTGTCAAATAAGGTATAATTAGGGTATATGTTACACCTCAATTACTGATTCCTAAGGAACTAAGACAACTGACCCCTAAGTCATTACATTAATAATTTCAAAGTTGGGATGTAGATTTCGATATGCTAAAGCAATTAGTGTTTTCCAACATCCCATTAACAAAAAAAAAAAGAATCACCAACAGCTATGATCAAGTAAAAATTTGGCCAACATAACAACTATTGACTACCATGCAACTTAGAAAAGTATCGACATGGAAAAAATTACCCAATATATGAATCTCTCAAAAATATTTTGAAGATAGTGTTTGTCGTGATAAGCTTCTCTTCCCAAATCCATTTTTTGAGAGGTATTTTTCTTCAGAAGCAAAAAATCTCTACTTTTTAATATTATAAGCACATATCTAAACTGATGAAGAAGGAAGAAAAACCATATTGATATCAATATTTAGTAAAAAATTTGTAAGGGAATGTTAGTACGGTATATGTATAATACATAGCTTATGATCTTTGTACTATATTTTTGTAGCAATATTTGCCATGTAGGATAGACTGCTTAATATTTAAATTTGTGATTACATAATTTTTTTTAAATCTCTCAATGTCCACTTTATGGTGTTATATGTTTTTCCATTATTGGTATCTAAGAAGAAACTTAATGTTATAAAAAATTGTTCCTTAGATGCACTTCTTTGTTACAAAATGGCAACTTATCGTTAATATTTTCACATAAAACCATAAAAAAGATAAGTTTGAATTTATTATTAAGAGTAAACACTACTATGATTTATGATCACTTTTTTGTCAATTTATTATAAAATTAAAATTAAAAACAAATCATTTTAGGGTTAGAAAAAGTTTATCCATTTGAATTTGTCTATTAAAATGGTATCTAAAGCTATTAATTGATCACATTATATCTGAAATCATGCTTCACTATAAAACAATAATGTGTGTTATTGATAATATTTTTTAATAACTTTTTTGTCAATTTATTATAAATTTAAAATTAAGAACAAATCATTTTAGGGTCATAAAGAGTTTATTCATTTGAAATTGTCTATCAAATGTTATCTAAAGCTTTGAATTTATCACATCATTTCTGCAATCACTGTAAAAATAACGATTATCTGTATCAATAACGTATCTTATTGATAACATTTTTATCACTTTTTTGTCAATTTCTTATAAATTTAAAATTAATAACAAATCAGTTTAGGGTCAGCAAAAATTTATTCATTTGAAATTGTCTATCAAATGTTATCTAAAAATATTCATTTATGCAATCACACTTCACACTTCACTCAAGAATACCTATTAAAGTATACTATTGATGTAAATATTGTAATGATTTCCTTATTTACAAATCATGTATGTTATTTTGACATGCTTGTTACCTTATTGTGCTAACTCTATCATATTAATGTGCTTAGGACATGCTAGTATAATATGTAAAAACGTAGCTCAGTGAAAATTTAATAGGTCGAAAAATCGCGGTGGTAAGTGCTGGTAAAAGCCTGCTTATGTGTACACGCTTCCTTAGGCCTGAGCCTGCGTAGGTGCCGAAAAAAATCCCTCGTAGTATAGACACATATGAGCCTTTTGCATATTACTCCGCTAAGATCTTTACATGTTGGGATTGTTCAGGTACTGCCCTCCGGCCCACACCTCCCTGGGTCCGATCACGATGGGCCGGAACACAGCGGCGGCGCCGACGGCGATGTAGGCGTTGTCGCCATAGGCCTCGTGCCGCTCCGAACCAGGGCTCAGCACGTACAGCTCCTCGAATCCGCGCCGCTCCACGGTCACCGAGTTCCGACGGCCCTGCATTGAGTTGTGGGTTTCCCCCAAAAAACCACACACAAGGCCGAGGCCGAGGTCGAATCAGAACAGTAGCCTGAACAAAAGATGAAGTTTTTCATACAGAGCGAGCAAGGAGAAGTAATTGCGTACCCTGTCCATGACGGTGAACATCCGGGGAGCGTACGTATACACCCGGCACGTCTCCTTGCTCATCTGCAGGTTGTTGTCCGTCTCTTCCACCTCTCGTTGTTGCATTCCATCTTCGTCGGCGTCATTCGCTTCTGCAACCCCCTTGCCTCCCCACGCAAAGAACCCAAATCCCCGTCCCTTGACCTTCTTGCTTGTATCGAGCTGCCGAAACCCCGGAGGCACGATTGCGGCGGATCCCGGCAGCATTATCTGTTCCGGGGGCGTATTGTAGCTCCGGTAGTTGGAGCCCTGGAGCCCCACGGCGTAGGTCGCCTCCGGGGTGCTCACCTTAAGGTGTCCCACCAGGGATCCCGTCAGATGGAGCGGGGACTGTGTGAGGTTCTTCACTAAGAGCTCTAGGCCGAGCAAGGCCTGGTCCAGTGTCACCACGTAGGTCACCTCCGCCGAGCCCGCAGGGTCCACGGAGATAAGCTCGATCTGCGGATAGGGAAGGACGATGCAAGCCAGGGAAACAGAAAGGATTGTTCATTCTTCTAGCTAGCAGCTCAAGTACAACTACAAAGGATGGAGTAAACAACAAGTCGTCATGATTGTACCTGGACGCACCTGTCAGAACTGCCTCGGACGCTACGAAGCCCCCAAACGCTGGGCGACCACCAGTAGCTGCCTCCGCCATTCCCTTGCTCCTCTGCTTCCCCGCCGCCTCTTCCGACGCGCAGGCCCAGCGAGACGCCTCCCCTCACAACCACCTCCCCATCGTCGACTTCCTGCTTGACCACCGTCTGCAACACCTCCGCCGTCGCGCCGTGCCACATCTGTGCCTTGTAGGACGTCACCAAACCCGCGGGGAGCAACACGCCCGCGGTGCTCCCGCTATCCAGGCCCAGCCGGACGGCGCACCGCCCGTCGCTGAGGGCAGTGAAAGACGCGCCGTGGCCACCGAACTCCTGGGAAAGGTAGTCCGCGTTGATTGGGAGGAAGGCCGCGCCGGTGGTCGAGGCCGAGGGTGAGGAGGATGCGTGCAAAGGAGGCGGACGGCATGCTAAGGTCGCCGCCCGGTGACCCTGCGGGCGTAGTGGAGAAGGGGTAGGGAGAAGATGAGAGGGGAAGTATGATTTCTGTTGCGCGGGTTCAGAAGGGAGAGCGGGTAGATTGGGGGTGGAGAAGAGGGACGCCATGGTTGAAATTTCCTTTGATCCGATCCTCTTTCTGCTTTTGATTGTGCCTACTGAGATTTGCGGTTGCGGCTGCTGATAATTCGCGCCTTATCTTGTGTTGGTCTACTTCCTATCCGCTTTTGGCGCTTCCTTTAGAGCCGGGCTCCATCCAAAAAACAATTGGATCAAAACCGTGGCTCTTTATGAGCTATAGCTGGTAGACGTCATTTGGATCTTACTGTGGAAGATATCAAACTACTTGGTTCTTGTTTTAGGGCTCGTTTGGTTCCGCCGTGATGGAAAACGTGTGTTACAACTACCCAATTTTTACAACTCATTGTGTTTGGTTTCATGCGGTTTCTACCCGCATCAGGAAAATGAACTGCACCGACGCTGCCCCGTCTGTAGAAATTTGAAGAAAGCTGACTGCGTGAGAAACGAGCGCGGTACATTTTTCTCGGGCCTTCGTCCTTTCCACACAAACTTCCTGGTTTTCCGCTTCTATCCCTTGATCTGGGCCTTCACTCCACAACTGATCCGCCGTCTATGCATGGAATAAAGCGGAATGCAGTAATAACACGGGACAGCAGCGTTGACAATCTGTGTTAATTGCACCCAACCAAACGTATTACAAACTAAATGGATGAATTCTTTCCACCTTGAATCAAACTAAAGTGATATAGTTCCAACTCATAACTTTCAATTTCCTGATTTACAATTCATCATGTGGTTCGTTTTACTCCCAACCAAACATGCCCTTCGAGTTATGCTACACAACTCCGCTCCCCCACCTGGGTGTCACCCGGTGGTTGGGAGGGGGGCGTTGTTAATGTGGCAGAAAAATTCATTTAAAAGTTAAAAAGGAAATAAAAATATGAGAGAGAAAATAGTTTTCTTCATAACTTTCAATTCTGAATTAATTTTTTTACGAAATAAAAAGTATTAGATTCCTTATAAAAAAATAGTTTCTAACTAGACGAATGTTGATATATTTTGAAGTAATAATAATGTGAGAGAAATATGATATTCGTATTTCAAGGCACAATATCTATGTTTTGGGGTATGATACTTGTATTTTGAGGTACAATACCTCATCAACAACTCAATGTTGCTATGAGATTCCGTAGGTGCTATGTTTATACTTCTAGTCCAATTATACAATTATGTTTGCTTTTGTAATTTGCTACATACTGTACTTATGCTTGAATAACTGATTTGAAATAAACAAGTGGGTATTGTACTTATGGATACATTTTATAACTGATCTCTTGAGCTGATGTATCATGCTTATGCTTCTAGACCAATTATACAATTATGCCTGATTTTGTAATTTTCTAGGCACTGTACTTATACTTGAGTAAATGAGTTGAAATTAACAAGTGGGTATCGTACTTGTGGATGCATTTTATAGCTGATTTTTGGTCTGATGTGCATTGTACTTTTGAGATCATTAACAAGTGGGTACTCAATTTATGTCTACATTTGTAAAAAAAATGTCTAGATGACAAATGTTGTTATGGGATTCCGTAGGTATTGTGCTTATACCTGATCTCTTGAGCTGATGTATCGTGCTTATACTTCTAGACTAGTTATACAATTATGTTTGATTTTGTAATTTGCTAGGAATTGTACTTATGCTTGAGTAAATGAGTTGAAATTAACAAGTGGGTACCGTACTTGTGGATGTATTTTATAGCTGATTCTTGATCTGATGTGCATTGTACTTTTGAGATCATTAACAAGTGGGTACTCAGTTTATGTCTACATTTGTAAAAAAATTGTCTAGATGATAAATGGTTCTATGGGATTCCATAGCCATTGTGCTTTTGCTTCTCGACTAGTTATACTGATTAACTTGAATTTGTAATTTGCTAGGTACTGCACTTATGCTTGAATAAATGATTTGAAATTAACAAGGGGGTACATACTTATGGATACATTTTATAGTTGATTCTTGATCTGATGTGCACTGTACTTTTGATATCATTAACATGTGGGTACTGAACTTATGTCTGTATTTTATAAAAAAAAATTGTCTAGCTAACAAATGTTACTATGGGATTTTGTAGGTACTGTGCTTATGCTTCTAGACCAGTTATATAATTATGTTTGATTTTGTAATTTGTTAAATACTGTACTTATGTGTCAGTAACTGAGTTGAAATGAACAAGTGTGTACAGTATTTATGGTTGCATTTTATAGGTGATTCTTGATCTGATGTGCACTGTACTTTTGAGATCATTAACAAGTTGGTACTCAATTTATGTCTATATTTTATAAAAAAAAATTGTCTAGATGACCAATGTTGTTATGGGGTTCTGTAGGTACTGTGGTTATGCTTCTAGACCAGTTATACAATTATGCTTGATTTGTAATTTGCTAGGTACCGTACTTATGCTTCAATAACTGAGTTGAAATTAACAAATTGGTACAATATTGTACCCAGAATATGGACTATTATATCCAAAACACATGTATTATATTTTCTCAAATTATTATTTTTTTCAAAGTATATCAATATTGGTCTTGTTGGAAAGTATTTTTTATTACGAATCTAGTACTTTTTGTTTCGTTGAAAAAATCATTGTAACTTGAAAGTTATGAGCAATACAACTATTTCCTTTCTTCCTACTCCCCTCCTATTTAAAAATAAATAAAAATGGCCCACATTGGGTTTTGCACCACCCTAATCGGGTGGGTGGTCGGGTATGTGGCCGATTACGCCTAGAATTATTCATTTTTTAATGCCTTTTTCTGTTAGCCACGTAGTTAGAGGTTCCAATTCTGTAGCTCATGCTGCTGCTAGTTATACCTTAAGAGTAAGTTGATCCTAGGTATTTAAGGAGGAATTTCCAAAACTTTGTTCTCTTTATATATGGCCCATTTGGCAAAGTAATTTTAATGTTAGAAATGAGTCCAAAAAAAGTTAATGAAGCTTGGAATGTGTAGCGTGGATGGTCGAGCACGGTAAGTGACAGACCCTCTCTTTTGATTAGCATAACTGTCAACCATTAGAGAGAACCTCTAAACCTCAATCTGAATTATGAAACAAAACAACGAATTGTCGACAAATACAATTAAAACATTATAAGAAAGGCACATATATGTTTTTCCTTTTCCTTTCTTAATAATTTTTATAAACCAATGTCACATCAAGGACATCACATTAAGGTATCACAAATCTTATTCAACTTCATTAAAACTAGAATCAAATATTAGGACTCACATGTAGTTCAGTTTACATCAATTACAAGTACATTAATGAACAATTTGACACACTACCCATCCCAAAAAAAAGAGTACATGTATATTCTAATCTATCTGGAGTATTCTTCTATGTACATCTTCTTAGTCACGACCTCTCCACTGGATAGCATTTTACCTAAAAATATTGGAAACAACCTCATGAGACTCATACAGAGCCCCAATGAGTGCATATCTCCCAATCAAGCTGACTACATGCATCAGCAATAGATTAAGTATAATGAATTTAAAAGAACTATACAGATATTGAAAAGTCTAGCAGATAGTTTTAGCATCAAGTCAAATCTAATTAACAATATTAATCTAACCAATCAGATAAGATTAGGCCAAATCCAACTTTAAAATATATTTAGGAGTATGTCTATGAACAAATCACTAGATGCTACTTAGTTCAGAAACAATCTTAAAGTATGAGTAACAAGTCAAGATCTAAATATTTAGAATCAATACATAAATTTAACATCATCCTTGTGACACCCCACCAGTCGGACCAAGAACACATCCAGTAGTCCTGAAGTCGAAGTACCCATAAGATGTGTTTACTAAATATGACTATTCCATTGATAAGTAAATTCAAATCATAATTACAAGTACTAATCTAATCAATCAGATAAGGTATTCAATACTAATCTAATCAATCAAATAGTTCGACATAGATTGTCATCTTTTATTCTTAAAGGTCTAACAGATAGTTCTAGCATCAAGTCAAATCTAATTTACATTTCTAATCTAATCAATCAGATAAGGTATTCAATGTAACAAACATTCAAACTATTTTTTACACAGCTTGTCATCTTTTATTCTTTTACCCTAAAACTACTTGTCTTGTACCTCACCAAGTAGAAGTCACCACACCTGATTCTCATATCAACGACTCACCATTATTGTCTTAGGGTTTATCCAGCCACCCTAAGATATCAACAACATACCTTGGTCCACGACATGGTTTCCCAAGGAGGCTCACATCCTTATCTCAAGTACACGGATAGGAACCTGCAAAATAATATATCACATATCACAACATTTCTGATACTTTTATATTTCACATATTTCATTTCATCATAGTCTATTCCTCATGGATATAGACTTTCACTACAAGGATTTAGGGCCAGAGCCACTCCAGATCACTCATTCCTAAATCCTAGTAGTCTAACCTTTAAGGTCTCGATCCAAACTCTAAAAATCCTTCTCATAATTCTCTAATTACTACAAGGAGATCCATTTCATTTCCCCAGTGTGGCACTCATGGAAACTCACAATGTTCAGGGTACCTAACTAGATGTATCATCATTTTACTTGTTATTTATCTCTTTTACTTGTTTTAAAAGAATTCAAAACATCATGTATCATATGTGTATATTCTCACGTAACTAGAATAACACGAAACATATTAGGCTTATCAAAAAGACAATGATTAAAGCAAGAAGCATAATTATGCACGTCATTGTACATGCAACAATCACTAGGAAAAGTCCTAGAGTTTAACTTTCTAACCTGGGTGTCAACTTGTTGCGAACAACAAGTCAACTTAGTATAGATAGGTATCGATCCAAGGGACAGCGGAAAAGAAAAGTCGAAATCTAAATCCGATTGCAAGTACAAGAATTAAATTCCAATTTGAGAGAGTTATTAATACTAAGAACAAAAATAAAAGTGTTGAAATAAAGTTTAACTAATAAAAAAATAAAGATATGGGGTCCAGAAGATCACCACCAAAACCACATTCCTATTCAACTAATCAAATTCTAAACTCCAAGGATCAAATCAGGACCTTGTGTTTACATGTCCTTACGGACAAAATCACAAGGGTCAGACTTCTCGTGAACCCGTTGGTCCCGGCGTTCACAGATCATTGCCCAACCGTCCAACATGTCATTATCCATGGTCATATCAAAAAATATGTGAATTCAAACTGGCGTTCAAACTCAAGGCTCAGGTGGCCGCGTCACCAAGGATTATAACAAGAATAAGATAAAATAGACGAAAATATGATAATTGCAATTAAGGGACTATTGTTTCATTCTTATAGAGATCCACGGTCATATCATTCCATAAGAATATATCAGATCATCCAAATAACCACAAAGAAATAGAGAGAAGACATTTGTTCGATGGAGGAATATAACTGATTATATTGAATAGAACCGGGCTAAGGGGCTACTCCCATACCCCAGAGAAATTTACTCAAACATAACAAGATTAGAAGAAATACAAACTAAAATGAGATCCAACATTATACAAGATGTAGTCTACAACTAAAAATTGGATGAAATGGAATGAAGAATGGAATACTTTTATAAGTGAAGAGTCCCTCCTTTTATAGGAGGGGGAGGGGGTAGGCTACCCTCAAAATAGGGGAAAAAGAGAGGGAGACTAATTTTTGAATTTTCTGGATCTGGTCAAATCGAAAGTTGGTTTTTTTTTAATTATCTTGACCATGTAACTCTCTTTAATGTAGATTCTCGCAGCAGCGATTTCGAACATACTTTTCTCCCGTAAAAAGCACAAAAGTGGTCCAAATAATAGGATTTTATTTTAGGAAATTAAATTCTCTTTCCAATGAATACTTGTACACTCAATTTGGAGTTTGAATGCAAGAGTTATGTCACTTTTGGTGGCGGGTATATATGAATTTCAGGACTGCTGCAAATTGTGTAATTTTCCTACAAAACCCAAGAAAATAGAATTAAAACTCCAATTAAAGAGAAAAATCTAAAATAACACAATTAATTATGAAACTAGGAGAATAACTAACAAAATAATCCTAAACAAATATAAAAAATATATAAATAAAATGGATAAATATACATTTATCAAAATACCCTGGACTTGAATCCTTATTTGTCCTCAAACAAATAAAATCACAAAGTATTCCAATTTATACTAACAACATGTCTATCCTCACCCTTGTAACATCACTTTATTCCTTACATCCAAATTTTTCCAGGCAACCCAATCTCCTAAAACTACAAAACACAAAATTCTATATTCCCTATTAAAAACAAATATCATATCTTGGTCATAAATCAAGATTTTGTAGAAAAACATGTTTCATCTTACTTTTGATTTGACACTCTCATTTTTATAAAAAAATTTTTGTGAGTTGTTGTACAAGAACAAGATGAAATTAAGGGGTGTGAAAACAAAGAAGGAAGTGATGAATTTTTTTATCCCTCCTCTATTCGACTTGAGATTTAGATTTGTGAAGTTGTGGCTACATTGGTCACAATTTTTTTCATGTGCACTTTTGGCATCTTTTGATGGTACGCCCCTTTGTGGGGTATGGAATTTTTTTTATGGGAAGCATGCCACCCCGGACTTGATTTTTGTCTGGTGGTAATTCTTTGCTTCTCTTTTTTTAGAAAGAAAATAAGGGGGAAATAAAAGGTGTCATTGTGCTTATAACTTCACACATTTATTTTCTCCTTTTTTTTAAAGTGTCATTACATCAGAAAGAACATTCATGTCAATCACATTATATAAGATTTATATCAAGTTAATCAACTGTTGAAAAATATAGAAAATTTGTATTTGGTTTTGATTGATTCCATACGGCTTGCCAACTTTTCCAAGGAGTGATGTTATTTTGGGATCCTAGGTGACATGGTGGTTTCAGACATGGAAATTTGTAACAATTTTTTTTGCAAAAGATTTACTAAATTTAAAGGGGTACAATGATAAACATCTATTCATATTGGCTGACTAGATAAAGGCCATTTTGCAACAAAAGAAATAAAAACATGGTCGACTAGATAATGGCCATAAATAAAGTAACTATATGAAAAAAACAAAGGTAGAAATAATGCAAGAATAAAAAAGATTAGGCGGTGGAATAGAAACACACCACCCACCTCCAACCCGGACTTAGATTTTTGCTCGTCCTGAGTAAAATCGAAACCCGAGATGGAGGGAAGAGAAGAGCGAGGATTTCCAGGTGGCCCAGGTAGCTCAAAAAATGTCCAGCTAAAGGGGATGTGTATGAGGGCTGAGACCTTTATCTGAGGAGCTTCATAATGTAACCTATGATAGGGTAATTGTAGAAGCTCACTAGGGTGCTCATATTTTCTTTCACCTCACATTCCCTCCAATAATATTCATAGATCTTCCTTCGATAGCAAGGGAAGTGTTGAAGATGGATGTGGATTGGGGGAGGTTGGCGGGTACCCGACCAATAATGCCAGGAGAGCATGATGAACTGAGTCGGTGGAGGATCTGGTTCAGGTTTTCCACCATCATGATGACCTACATATGGGAAAATTGATGTTAATACAAAAAAATTAAAATCATTTACAAAAGTATTTTGTTTCTCCTTAAAATTAATGCCATCGAAGGAATGGGAGGATTTTTCTTGATGCGAGCGTATGTGTAGATAGGAACTGGAAGAGGATTAGAAAGGATATAGATACTCTAATTGTATAGTCTCCCTTCTTGTTTTTCTATTTTTTTTGTTTTGACTCACCTTGAGTCAAACCCTTACTTGTATATACTTTACAAAAATCTATAAATAGGAGTCCCACGCTTTTCTGACCAAAAAAAAATTAATGCCATCAACATTGGGTTTGGTAAGTTTCATTGTTGATATAACATATGTCTCTAATGCTTTTGTACAAGGGTTCCCAAAGTATTTAGGAGGGATGATGATGTCTTCCTTGCAAACAACAGAAGGGGGTGTGTGGGCTTCTTCCAACGGTGGTATCTCCCCTTCAAGATCAGCCATGTGTGGGATGGAAATTGGTTGTGACAGCTTGGGAAGAATCATAAAGGGGATTAGATGCTCATTATCCAAAATAGACTCAAAAGAAGGGTATTTTTCTATGGTATTATTCAAATTTATGTTGAGGATGGGAGGAGTTTTTTTATCTTCAGAATGACTCTCCTTCTTTGATATTTCATATTCAAGTAATAGAGTCTCTAAAGGAAAGACAGGGATACCAATGTCCTCATCACACACAAAATATGGCTCCATGGTTTGTGCTATTTCTTCAGGATCTGACATATATGACACAAAATAAGGATCACCATCGTCGTCGTCAGGAAGAACCATCTTGGGTTGCTCAAGCTCTATAGGGGGAGTTTGTGATTGATCCTCTAGTAAGGTAGCTAACATGGCTTGACTGGATTCAAGTTTTGCCTGTCCTTCTGCTGCCATCTTTTCTAGGGCCTTAAGTCTCTCTTCTAGTTCAAGATTAATTTGCATTTCACCATAGGATTTATACACCCCAAAATTTTGGCCATCCTCACTATACCCCTTATGGTAGTCATGGTCCTTGTGCTCCTCATATTGATTGTGACATTGCTCCTTATAATAATCTTCAGAAGATGGTGGATTGTAATTTCCATTGCATCCATCTTGGTAGGAAGATTCAATACTATGAGGTGTCACCAAATCATGAGGAAACATATTTGAACAATCTATATTTTGGGTTTGGGCTTCTAGCAAGGTGGTTAAGAAGGCTTGGCTAGTTTTTAGTTTTATTTCTCCTTCTACTGCTATCTTCTCTAGGGCCCTAAGTCTCTCTTCTTGTTGAGGATTACATTGGGTTTCATAAACATGTTCATAACCCACAAGGTTTTGTTGGTTACACCCCACAAAATTTTATTGATCATATCCCCCATTAGAATATGGACAACAAGGTTCCCCATAATGGTTCTAAAAAAATGTGGATTCACATTGTACCCACCAGGATGAAAGGGCTCACAATTAGAAGGGTTGCTATCATAAGCATGGGGTAGAGTCAGGAAGGCAAGAGATGCATGGTGATAAAGACCACAGTATTAACATTGTGGGGGATATTGGGATGCCCACTCCATTTAAAAAGAAAAGTTCCTAAAAGATATGTCAATCAAAGAAGGAGAAAAGAAAGATTACGAGATAAGAGGTTAGTCAAAAATTACAAAGAGAACAAATTATAAATCTAAGAAATTATGAAATAAACTAAAATTACAAAAAAAAAGTAACTAGAAAGTAGTACTGCTGGAATGGAAACTTAGTAGAAAGAGGAGATACACTTTCAGAATTGTCCTCAGAAGGTAAAAAGAAATTACAAAAATATAAAAGAAATTATAAAAAAGACTAAAGTTATGAAAGTTAGAGAATATTAACAAGGATTATATAAGATATACAGACAACCAGATCTGAAAAACTACTGTGCTGTCCCCGGCAACGGTGCTAAATTGATGTGCGTCGTTGTACACACAACAATCACTAGGAAAAGTCCTAGAGTTTAACCTTCTAACCCGGTTGTCAACTTGTTGCGAACAACAAGTCAACTTAGTATAGATATGTATCGATCCAAGGGACGGCGGAAAAGAAAAGTCAAAATCTAAATCCGATTGCAAGTACAAGAATTAAATCCCGATTTGAGAGAATTGTTAATACTAAGAACAAAAATCAAAGTTCTAAAATAAAGTTTAACTAATTAAGAAATAAAGATCTGGGGTCTAGAAGATCACCACCAAAACCACATTCCTATTCAACTAATCAAATTCTAAACTCCAAGGATCAAATCAGGACCTTGTGTTTACATGTCCTTACAGAAAAAATCACAAGGGCCGGACTTCTCGTGAACCCGTTGGTCCCAACATTCACAAATCATTGCCCAACCGTCCAATATGCCATTATCCACAGTCATATAAAAAAGCATGTGAATTCAAACTGGCGTTCAAACCCAAGGCTCAGGTGGTCGCGTCACCAAGGATTATAACAAGAATAAGATGAAATAGATGAAAAGATGATAATCACAATTAAGGGACTATTATTTCATTCTTATAGAGATCCACAATCATATCATTCCATAAGAATATATCGGATCATCCAAATAACCACAAAGAAACAGAGAGAAGACATTTGTTCGATGGAGGAATATAACTGACTATATTGAATAGAACTGGGCTAAGGGGCTACTCCCATGCCCTAGAGAAATTTACTCAGACATAACAAGATTAGAAGAAATGCAAACTAAAATGAGATCCAACATTATACAAGATGTAGTCTACAACTAAAAATTCGATGAAATGGAATGAAGAATGACAACAAATCTGTAGTTTGCAACACATGATTTTTTCCATTTTCCACATCATCTCATAGCAGTCATCATCAGTGGACTTTCATCTCGATACATCATCTCATTATCCAACATTTACCCTTATCATAGTTTCTCAAAAGTAACCAAAGCATGTTAATTCCATCTCAACATATTTCTTATACTTTCATTGCCTATCATTGATCTCATTCAATATTAACAAAGACATTAGAACTAGCAACAATATAAGTATATAGACATCCTGTGCTATTCATCATACTCAGGACAGGTTCATCATGTGATATATATATATATATATATATATATATATATATATATATATATATATATATATATATATATATATATATATATATATATATATATATATATATATATATATATATTCTATTCCATTCTATAGATATCAATGAAATTCAAACATAAATGTGCATAACACACTTAATACTCCTCACTTACTATATAATACTTTTCAATTAGTTCTACTATTCAACACATAAATGATCTCATTAGAAATTCATTAGAGAAGGCCATTCTTAGAATACAAGCATCCTAACATGCAATTAAAATCCAAGAAAAAAATCTAATAAACCAATTAATATCCTTGAACCTCATCTTGTAAATGAATTAAACTATACTCATATGCACTCCTTAGTCCCTCATTTGAGATTACTATTCATTAGCATCACATATATCATTATTAGGGTTAGGTTATGGTTAGGTTCTTAGATCCATCTACTAATTTTCATCATTTTCTCTTCATCTCATATTCATTAGTTTTAACTTCTTTCATTTCATGTTCACTGCTACTCTAGGAACAAAATCATTCTAAATTTGCTTAATTTATAAAGTTTCTTTCTCATTGAAATCCTTCACAATATGATTTTGATATATTTCATTCAGCTTAGGTCAACTCACATGTAATTACAATAAATAGACTATATACTTCATCATACACATTTCATTAATTTCATTCTTCACTTGTCATCACCGCTCAGTTGATTCTTGTATATTTCCTTTCTTTAATAGATGAGTGTACCATGTCATTAACTTCCAGTGGCAATCTCATAATTAAACAATAATTATTCATTCCCTGATAATAATACTCACTTCATCTTAAAAGAATGGATTAGGTTACATCTTCATACACAATAATCTCTAGTCATCCTTCATAATTCATTGTTATGTAGCTTGTATAAAAGGACCCATACTCATATGAGGGTTTACTCATCATTTCATAAGTCATGCTAAAATATATGCATTAGGATTAGATCATATTAGTAAGACTCATCATCTTCAGTTGAAGTATTAATACCTACAATTTAGCATTTCATCACATTTACAACATATACTAGTTCTAGCTTTATCACTCATACTCGTCTTAGTACTAAACTTCTAGGGTTTTCAAGAAGTCATCCTTAATTCAACACATCATAAGAGTAGTATCACACAATATTCTCATCATGGTGCATAGATTTTCATTAAGGATATTCACACACATGGAAACCCTAGTTTCCGTTTCCACATATTTCATTCATCAATCATAAGTATACACTAATTCATTGGCTTATTTGATTCAACCCCTCAACACAAACCCTAAATAGGGATTATAACCACCTCATACTAATGCTTATATATATATATATATATATATATATATATATATTCAACTTTAGTAAGATACAACAATACACTTCTGTAATTTATTCTAATATAATTCAATATGATTCTATACATGTCAATTCATTTTTAATGCATATAACTCAATAATTGTTTCTAGGCAATGTTGTTATAAAACAACATAATTCTATGTCCACATGATTATTCATAGAACTTGTGACAAGAACCTTAAAAACGTAGGTCATATACTAAATTTCTAAAAGTTCAATCAAACTCTAGCAAATTAATCGCTTTCGTCCTTCTCTCAATTCGAAAACCCTAGAAATGGACAATAGGAGAGAAAGAGTGAGAAAAGAGGGAGATTTGATATCATTTCAAATGAAAATAGGAGAGAGATTAAATCTTGACATGTGAGAGAAGATACACTATGAAAGACCATGCAAAGAAGCTAAACTTACTTGATTTCATCATTTTTCAGATGGTGAAGCCCTGTGTCAAAATCTCCACCACTTTTTCCTCTCAAGACCCTAGCTCTCATCTCTCTCTCTAGAATTTTGTTTCCCTAACAAGAATGACAAAATATGAGAGATCGATGGGTGATATGTTACTCATATAGTTCATTTAAGGTGTTTTTGCAAGTTGACCCTATTTTACACTTTATTTTATTTCAGCAAAATTTCTGTCTTTAATATGTTACAGCAAATTATTTACTTAACAGGTTAAAGCTCCTCCAAAAATTATGAAAATTTACAGTGTTGTGTGAGATATAATTTTAGAGTTCCAGTAACTATTTCAGATGATTTAGATATAAAAACAAATAAATAAAAATCAAATATTACATTGTTATATTGTAGTCTATAGCATGGTCGGTCAAGTTGTTATTAAAAATAAACTCGTCTGACACCACATTTTGTAAAACTAAAACATCATGATTATGAAAAGTTAACATGATATATAAATGGAGTTTCCCAACTACATTTAAAATTTTAGATCAATTTGATATACCAATAAAAAATACAATTCAATACCATACTGTTATATTTCATCCTTAATGCATGGTCAGCTAATTTTGTCTAGGGGTAACTCGGTCAGAAAACAAGTCATAAAACATTCAGAAACTCTATTATTTTGCATGAATGCTCACCAAGTTGTGTGCGTTAGGTAGATGGTGTTAGGGAAAGGATAAGGAAGAAGGTCTCATATGAGGAGATACAAATTGTTCTATAGACTACAAGAGCCCCCATTGTGATATACTATATGAGATGAGGTCTTACAAAGCCTCATATTTGCTAGCATCCTGGTGCCACATTCGAGGTTTTTCTTTGATGTAATCATTTGAATGCCTTCCTTTCATGTCATGTCTAGTCAGAGAAATTGTTCCGTGGAAGCCTAGGAGACTATGCCTTACTTTTGTGTCGTGTCTAGTCAGAGAATTGTTCTGTGGAAGCATGGGAGACTCCTTCCCTTTTTGGTAGGTGGGTTCAATTGTTAGTAGACTAGCATCGACGGTCAATGGGAGGGGAAAGATTCTTGCTGCTGGGACCGATTCGAAGTGGATCATCGAGGCCTTCCAATCTCTAGACTCTCTATTTATCCCATGTTGCACTATTTGACGACCATCTTGGTAATTAGGTGGTGGAGAAAGATGTTTTGGTGGAGAACCACCTATCAACATAGATTCTTTATTGGCTAGCCACATATCAACCAGAGCATATCCAAATTTCAACTAAATCTGAGTTATAAATAAAATACTAAAAACCATTTACCACACCACTATATTTATAAAATTATGTATTCATATGCTACCAAAACCCTAAATTTTACTGATTAGGTTTTTTCTCAAAACATAATTATTTGAAAAAATGCATATTTAAAGTTTTCATTATGTTTAAAGAATCATAATTAGACTACCATCATTAATCAATATTAAGAAATTATCAATCTAGTAAGCATGCAATCATCCAAGTAAATCCTAATTAGATGGATAATCTAAAAATGGGTCGTTATAGTAGGTCGTCCCTTCTGGATTCAGATGCAAACCTCCTGTAATGCACATTTTGACCACTCTTATGGGTATTTGGACTCTAGAACGTTCTTTGAGGGAAGGAGGAGACTTAATGTCTTTTCTAACTAAAAAACTGAATCAAGACCATTTTTTGTCCTTATCAAGTTTTTCTTTGAAGGTGGTCTTTGCCACAAAAGTTTGACATGTTCATGGCTGATCTTGATTTATCAAGTGGCTGATTATTCATCCCCCTTTAATGAGTTCGGACCTATGTGATAAAAGTTGCATTGAGAATTATAGGTTGCACTCCGAACAATAATTCTTGGCTTTCGGTTCGAACATCTTATAAAGGTTACACGAGTGGCTTCTTCCATATGCATTGTGTCTTGAATTAGGACAATCCACTATCCACATCCCTCTTCATGTTATTATAGGAATGCTTATGTAGAAAAGTCAAAGTTGACATGGAATAGATGCTCTTGGGTAGTTTCTATATGAGGGGTGTTACAACCCCAATTTTTTTGGGGTTCTTTTGGTGAGAAATGTAATTTCTCCTATTAAAGATATTTGAACAAATAATGATATAATTTTTTTTAAATAAAAGGATTTCGTTTACAATAGCCTTATTGGTTGTTTTGTGGGCTTTATTGGCTATTGGTCCCAATAATAAGGAAAAGACAAAAGAAACTCCATTACTAATAAGAAATGGAGAAAAGCAAGATGTAGAAACCTTTAGAAGGCAAAGGAATATAATCCAAAGTTGGATTTTATGCCTCTTGGGTTCCTTGGGTTCCAAGGAGTCCAAAGTTGCAAAGATAATGCAACAAGAAAAGAAAAGATCAATTAAATATTTCTTTATTAAGAAAGAAATTGAAAATAATGATAAAATGTGGGAAATAAATGGAAAGAGGTATAGTTGAGTTATTTTTGGTGAATTTTCATATCCAAAGGATTCCTAATGTTAAAAGGAATGCCAATGCGGAAAATAAAAAGGAAGATAAAGAGAAATCCTTGAAAAGAGATATTTTAATTTTAAAAAGTAAGATAATAAGAAATTATGGATATAGATGCATCTAGAAGGATAATGAGTATCCACTAAAAAGGATTTTGAAATATTAGAGTTTCTTGGGGTCCAAGGAGCCCCAATGGAGAAAAAGAAAGAGAAAAGGCAAATAATAACAAAATAAGAGGATAAGGCGATACATCATTAATGACTTTTTGATAATATCAAAAAGAGATGTTATTTGCTTTAAGAAAATAGAATGCCAATAGACTAAAAGTCAAGGCTAGAGATAGTGAAAGAGATAATTTTCATAATTTTAAGTATACATGAAATAAGGAATATTAAGAAGATAAATAGGAGAGAGAGGATTACTTCTCATTGAAGGAATATGACTCCTATTGGGAGAGGGCCTTGTTAGTTCATGAATAGCCAACCTAGGTCTTCGTTACCCACCCATATATAAAGGTAGAGCCCCTAGTTCGAAGGGAAGAGAGATCCCATGTAGCCTTCTCTATTCTCCTTCTTCTTCTTCTTTCAAACCCTAACCAAGAGAAGGAGTTGTCCCTGGAGCCACGAGGTGGCAAGAGGGAAGTTGCGAGGGAAGCTCGATGCCCCATGATACCAGGAAACAGCTTTGCCATCATGGCCATGCCCTAACTCAGGCGCAGCGGTAGCCACACGACTGCAGCACCGATCGTGGGTTGCAGGTATGCCCGGCCCAACCCAGCCGCTCTGGTCGAGATCTGGGTGGCGCCCCAAGTGCGGAAGAAGGTGGCAGAGCAAGGGGAACCATCGATGATGGATTTCGGGTCCAGGAAGAGGAAGAGAAGCCGCGCCAAATGCGGCTAGGGCGGCAGCAGTGCGCCGTCGCAAGGAGGAAGATGACCCTTGGCCGATTGGATGGTTTTACCCCTCCTAGGTATTCAGAGCCAACAACTTACGTAGGGGAAAAATTTCCTTTTCGTTATGTTTATAAACCAGCCGAGTCACGTTGCATGGAAAGGGACACATGTCGCTCTCTGATTGGAATTGGTAAGTGATTTCTTACAAAAATCATATCTAAATATTGGTAGCTCGAATCGATACATGTAAAATATGAAAGTTTCTCAGAAAAATGAGAGGAATCCATTAAAAATAGGTTTAGAATCTAATTCCTCTTGCAATTCGAAAAGTAGCGAAAGTTGTCAACTTTAATGCATTAATGATTAAGAAATCCTAATTTGAGATGATTAATGTATTTAGTAGGGTTTAATGGATGATTAAAGTTGATATTAACCTGTTAATCATATTAAGATACATAAAGATAAAAAAAGATGAACTTTGCACGTAATTGGTTTAATTTAGAGTTCCATGTGTATAAATGAGCTTTAATGGGCCTTGAAACCCTAATGTTGGTAATTGTGACTCTTAATGGCTTTAATTGCTTGAATTCAGGAATAAAGTTGAGATATGATGATTTTAAGCTATTTCGAGTATAAAAGTTCCTAATTGTGGATAAATACCCTTAATATCGTAATTAGGGTTTTCTAATGGATAAAGGTGGAATTAATGATAAATAGGGTTCATATGTGAATTAGATCATAATGAACTGTGAGTTGTTAATCTGAAAGGAACCAAAGATGATAATTAGGCCTAATGATCTTGTCATGAATTAAAAGGATAAAAATGGTAGTTCTAATGTAAAAGAGGCTTAATGGACTTAAGTGATGGTTAATTATGCCTTTAATTCGAAATTAAGGTTATATGTGTTAAAAGGTAACTTTAATATCTTTTGTGGAGAATAGATGAGAAAATAAGGGTTTGTGAGTAATTGTATAAAATTAGGGTTTAAAAGAGTAAAAATGAAGAAGAACCCTAATTGCAATGGAAACCCAAAAAGTAGACTAGAAATCCTATGAAGCGAGTTAGGTTTAATAGATATTGATGGCATGATCAATGATAGGAGATTTTATGCATATTTCAGGATATCTTTGTGTGCTTGCTTGCCTAATGGATTTCTTGCATTGATTGGACTAATTCTGTCTCAAATCAGCCTAACATGTATGTGGTTAATTATGGTTAATCACATTAGTTTCCCGAAGAGTTTCTCAGATGATTCATCGCATTGAATGCAACTTATCAGTTTGGATGATTCATACTTCCAAATCATAAAGTCACTATGATTATCACAATAATATTAGAAGTGTGTATTCTCACACCTACATGCCACCCTGATGGATGATGCCAAAGGTCAAGCTCAGGAGGGAAGACCAATGGGCACCATGAGTGGTGACCCCAAGCACCAAGCTCGGGATTGAGAAGGTGGCCTATGATATTGCATGACTAAAGGGCACCACGAAGGGTGACCCCAGGCACCAAGCTCGGGATTGAGAAGGTGGCCTTAAGTTAATGGCAAAAGAAAAACTTGAAAGGGGGTATGCCAGGGTTAGGGAAAAAGTGGTGGAGAATGTCACACCGAAAGTGTAATTTGGCTTGTTAATTAACTTGATTGTGATATTTAGATTGTTAGCCACATTTGTGAAATTTTGGTTGTCCCCACATACCGGCATATTTCGATATGCTGACTGATGTTTTGTTTGTCAGTGTTTTAGGTACAAGATTGAAAAGAACAAATAGTAAAGTGGCACTTGTGGAATTAAATAAGTATTAAAGTACAAAGGAGGATTAGTCAGAAAAGATTCCAGATGTGGATAGATGTAGATATCCAAGTTTTTGAAAAAGGTATGCAACGTTTTATTTTATTACAACATTTTAGTATAGTTTGGTAGAATTTGATAATTATTATTGATTATTTGTCGAACCTTTGATCTGGAAATTGGGATAACGGCTCTAATCTCTTAGTCTCCCTTAATTGGGGGTTACCGGGAGGCGGGGTCGTTACATTTGGTATCAGAGCCTAGGTTCCTCATTTAATCTTGAATAATTATTAAATTTTACAAACCTCGTAGAACCCAAGGGAGTTATATAGAGGATTTTCCGAAAGATAGAGGTGTCTAGAAAAGGATCACGTCTGGGGGTTGGCAAGATTTTCCTCCACACCACAAGTCGGAATACGAGGACTCCCAGATTAGTATGACTGCCTGGCCAATGTCTCAGGATTTGACTCGAAATAAGATTCCTTTAGGATTCTCTCATCTTGTTCATCCCTTCTCAACTCAAATGTTGTTAAGGACCTTAAGGATTAGGGTTTTCTCTCTTTTCCTCACCCTCTTGAGGTATGGGTAAGGTTGATAAGGTCTAAGAAATCCTCCACCAAATTAATGAAAAACATGTAAATAAGATGTCATGGACATAAGCTTAATAGGTTAAGCATAAATTAAAGAATAGATACATTCTTAGGTCGTATGACATGAGTTGTCATGCCCTCAGGAGAGACCTGAGGCTAGACCTCCTTGTCAGGAGGATGAGTGGAGAAAGTTGGTCATGGATGTAGGGATCTCCATTATAAGTAGATACCCGACACGTCCTTTGTGCATGATACTTACCCTAACCCTAAGTGGTGGATAGGGAAAGAGATGGCATGGATGAGTTAGATGTCATGGTAGACCAGGTGTGTGGGTGGACATGCTTTGGATGCCCATGACGATATGAGCCATGAGAGGTTGGATGATTGAGTGCCTTTGGCGACCCAACCCTGGAATGGGTCGTGCATGTTAGAGTGAAGGATAGCTCCTTCATTGATGAGGTTAGTGAAGAACCTATAGAAACCCTATGGGATTATATGAGCATGGCATAGTATGCACCCAGAGTACATCAGTACTGCTGGCAGTAGGTTGAAATTCTGGCCAGGAGAGTATGATGGATAGCTTATGAGATAAGCATAAAGAGCTATGGATAATCTTGAGCAAACATAAGTTTGAACATAGACTTCACCCATGTAGGGGTATGCTTGTGAGCTTGCTCAACCTTCAAGGAGAGAGAGAGAGAGAGAGAGAGCAGGACCCCAAGCAAGAAGGTTGGAAGCTTAGACTTCGAGATATGAGGAACAGTGGGGAGTTGAGGATGATGCAACCTAAGTGGATGGTTGCGGTTGCCTCATGCATGATCCATGAATGTTGGTAATATCTTGGTGGCCTTTAGAGGAACCAAACCCTAAAGAGAGGATGAGGCTGCCGGTTCCTATGTGCCTATGGTATAGGTGTTTACCTTTTGGGTTAAGAAGAAGAAGTTCCTTAGACCATGAAGAGGTTTAGTAACGAGTTGTGAAGCCTTACACCTAGTTGGTGGTCCTTGAGGAGGACTCAACTCTGAGATGTTTCTTGAGTAGAAGGATCATGGGAAGTGCATGCCATACCTTGTACATGCTTGGCTCGTGGTTAAAAAGGTGAGCATGCAGTTGGACATCAGAAAAGTGAATCTAGGGTTCCTATCCCTAAGAGGGGAAGTGGTGTATCTGATGCTCATGATGAGATTTGAGTTTCTATAGATTCAAGCATGAAACTCCTCATGTTTAGAGGAAAGGGAAATCCCTTAAGTTTAAGGTATGTTTGATGAACCCCTCACAGCTAAGTTGGTGACATGGGAAGGTTTGTTCTTGATCCAATGTTGAGGATGAGAATAAGTGTAACCTAGCATGGTTTGGTATGTGGCATGCTTGTGCCTTAGTAGCTTGCTAGGGTTAAGCATACTCGTGTAGATGTAAACCCTAGACACAAGGGTGTTTTTTACCTTTGTTATCAAGGTGTAGTTTCCTCCCATCCTGGGAGAGGGACCCTTTTGTAGGGTGTATACCAGTTTTGTTAGTTTTGAGGAAACCTAATGAGGTCTCATAGGATCTTGAGAAGCTAATTGAAGAGTACATGGTAAGAGAATGAACATGTAGACCCATAGATGACCATTTCCAAGTGCATGTGGATGTGTTACCATGGAGGTAACCGGTATGGGGCCTGACCAAGGTAGGCAGGTCGCCATGACCCCTATGAAAGGATGAAAGTCAGCCCATAAATGCAGAGAGAGATGATGGAGACTTGGGTAAGGTTCTAAGTTGGACATGTACTATGTTAGAATCCTAAGTCTATCCTAGGGTCAGGTAGGGATAATCCTGATGGAAGTAGGAGTTCCCTAATTCCCTAGTTGCAAATGACCATAGGGTCGGGAGGTAACAACTATCATTGTCTGAGGGTCATGGGTTAGGAGATTGATCACCTTCATGAACTCATGGGACCCAAAGGGCAGATGAGTAGGGAACTCTCTAGATGCATGAGGGAAGAGGGATGACCCTAAAAGTGTCGGGCCCCTACAGACCTAGAGGATATGACCAAGGATTGTGTGGTGACCCAAGTAGGTTTGAGACCAGTTTTCCATGGAAGTAACTTTGATATCAAGATGATTGTGATGTAAAGACAGATGTTGCATGTTTCAACTTAGATTTGTAGGTGTACTGGCAAGGTGGGATGTACCATCTCTACTCTTAGAATAAGAAGAACTTTGTATTTTGACTGCAATCAAATGCTTATTTCCTCTTGATATGGGAGGGAGAGATAGGACAGTATGCATGCCATACACTAAGGATAAGAATGATGTGAGTTGGAACATTGCTATGAGGCATGAGGACAGAGACGATAACATACCCTTGAGGAGTAAATGATATGTAGATGGTTTACAAACATCAAGAGTATTAAGGTAATCATCTTACGAGGATGTTATATCATGAGCTATGAGTTATACAAGGTTGAGTTTGAAAACCAAGAGGATGAGCTCAGAGTTTCTTGATGAAGATAGACTTAGAGTGGAGGTGCACGTCTTCAACATTACCTAACACCTAAGGATGTGAAGTGGTAATGGATGCTCTGGATGAGATGTAGTTGTCTAGTATAGCTAGAGGCTAGATGAGGCTGTTAGGTTAGCCTTAAGTTTGAGAAAGAAGATATGTTTGGCTAACACTCAGATGTAACGAGATCTGTTGAACAAGTTAGTGGTTGTTTGGTTAGCCAGCCTAGGCCTTGATGCAATAAAAGGATGGTTGTAGAACCTTAGATGCACTTCTTTGGAAAAGAAGGTGATGAAACCATGACTAGAGTGGTTTAGGGTTTCCAAAGAATCAATCTTGAGGAATCATGACGTACATGAGATCAGAATTTTAAGTTCATCATACACTGTGGTACTACTAAGATAGTAAGTTACAGTAGTATTTTTGATGCCTAAGATGAAAAGTGTACAAAGATGCACATGGCTCGTCACCATGCATGTCAAGAGGTGAAGGACGAACACCAGTAACCCAGTGTAGTGATATAGAGGATAAAGATTCCCCGAGAGGGAATGGGACTTCATCACTATGGATGTGGTGGTAAGTCTCCCCTAGATCAAGGAAGGTCAAGATGCAATATGAGTTATGGTAGACCGCCTTACCTAGAGGACATGAGAAAGAAAGAATACTGTCAAGAGATGGATCTAGATGAATTACATATGAGAGAGAGATGGTTCAACTACACCATGATGTGAGTTCAAAAGTTCTTGAGTATGACCTAAAGATTCGCTTCCATGTTGTGGAAGTAGATACATGAAGAACTCAATGTTAAGTATAGTTTATAACCCCTGACTAATAGGATGATCCAGACTAGAGGGTATGATGAGAGCATGTGTACTCATTCAGGGTGATACATAGAGACAGTTCTTATCCTCTGTAAGATGTGATGATAACCACCATAGCCAATATCAGGATGTAAAGAAGCTCTGCAAGGGAGGTTGTGTGGGTCACCACTTCATTAAGATGATGTTGGTGAAGGGGCCTCACAGAGGTCAGGAAAGGACCACAATGTGTGCATATGAAGTCGCTTTGATCGTGCAATGGCTGTGAGAGAGCTCAGGGGTGACATGAGTCATGAGCTGATGCAAAGCAGACTGACATGCAGTTCATTGTGGGAGAGTATGTGATGTGAAAATCTGACCCCTCTAAGTTATAGCCAAGAGAGCTGAGTCCCCGATATATGGGTCCGTTTGAGATGGATTGGTGGAGAAGTTTGTGTTTAGCCTTACCCCTCAGGATAACATGATGTATAATGTGTTCCATGAGTCTGATCTAGGTACCCAAGCCATGTGCTGAGCCCTGAACCTATTCAGCTTTTTGAGAGGCTGAAAAGTCACGAGTCACCTATGAGGGTACGATAAACCAAGGTAAGAAAGAACTCAGATGGAAGAATATGAGGTGATGAAGGTTCATGGGAAGAACCATGGAAAGGGTGAGGCCACGTGGGAGCCATGATGGACATAAGAAAGGCTCATCCTGTTTGTTTGTTTGCTTGATGGAATTTTGAGGACAAAATTCTTATAAGAGGGGAAGGATATTACAACCCCAATTTTTTTTGGGTTCTTTTGGTGAGAAATGTAATTTTTCCTATTAAAGATATTTGAACAAATAATGATATAATTTGTTTTGAATAAAAGTATTTCATTTACAATAGCCTTGTTGACTGTTTTGTGGGCTTTATTGGCTATTGGGCCCAATAACAAGGAAAAGACAAAAGAAACTCCATTATTAATAAGAAATGGAGAAAAGAAAGATGTAGAAACCTCTAGAAAGCAAAGGAATATCATCCAAAGTTGGATTTCATGCCTCTTGGGTTCCTTGGGTTCCAAAGAGTCCAAAGTTGCAAATATAATGCAACAAGAAAAGAAAAGATCAATTAAATATTTCTTTATTAAGAAAGAAATTGAAAACAATGATAAAATGTGGGAAATAAGTGGAAAGAGGTATAGTTGAGTTATTTTTGGTGGATTTTCGTATCCAAAAGATTCATAATGATAAAAGGAATGCTAATGAGGAAAATAAAAAAGAAAGATAAATAGAAATCCTTAAAAAGAGATATTTTAATTAAAAAAAAGAAGTAAGATAATAAGAAATTATGGATATAGATGCATCTAGAAGGATAATGAGTATCCACTAAAAAGGATTTCGAAATATTAGAGTTTCTTAGGGTCCAAGGAGCCCCAATGGAGAAAAAGAAAGAGAAAAGGCAAATAATAACAAAATAAGAGGATAAGATGATACATAATTAATGACTTTTTGATAATATCAAAAAGAGATATTATTTGCTTTAAGAAAATAGAATTTTGTGGCCAATAGACTAAAAGTCAAGGCTAGAGATAGTGAAAGAGATAATTTTCATATTTCTAAGTATCCATGAAAAAAGGAATATTAAGAAGATAAATAGGAGAGAGAGGATTACTTCTCCTTGAAGGAATATGACTCCTATTGGGAGAGGGCCTTGTTAGTTCGTGATTAGCCAACCTAGGGCTTCGTTACCCACCCCTATATAAAGGCTAGAGCCCCTAGTTCGAAGGGAAGAGAGATCCCACATAGCCCTCTCTATTCTCCTTCTTCTTCTTTAAAACCCTAACCAAGAGATGGAGTTGTCCCTGGAGCCAAGAGGCGCCAAGAGGGAAGTTGTGAGGGAAGCCTGATGCCCCATGATACCAGGAAATGGCTTTGCCATCATGGCCATGCCCTAACCCAGGCACAGCGACAGCCACACGGCTACAGCACCGGTCGTGGGTTGCAGGTATGCCCAGCCCAACCCAGCTGCTATGGTCGAGATCTGGGTGGCGCCCCAAGTTCGGAAGAAGGTGGCGGAGCAAGGGGAACCGTCATCGATGGCTTTTGGGTCCAGGAAGAGGAAGAGAAGCCGCACCAAACGCGACAAGGGCGGAAGCAGCGTGCCGTCGCGAGGACGAAGATGACCCTTGGCCGATTGGATGGTTTTACCCCTCCTGGGTATGCAGAGCCAGCAGCTTACGCGGGGTCATAATTGCCTTTTCATTATGTTTCTAAACCAACCGAGTCACGTTGCATGGAAATGGACACATGGCTCTCTCTGATTGAAGTTGGTAAGTGATTTCTTATGAAAATCATATCTAAATATTGGTAGCTCAAATCGATACATGTAAAATATGAAAGTTTCTCATAAAAATGAGAGGAATCCAATAAAAATAGTTTTAGAAGCTAATTCCTCTTGAAATTCGAAAAGTAGTGAAAGTTATCAACTTTAATGCATTAATGATTAAGAAATCCTAATTTGAGATGATTAATGTATTTAGTAGGGTTTAATGGATGATTAAAGTTGATATTAACCTGTTAATCATAAAAAGATACATAAAGATAGAACAAGATGAAATTTGCACGTAATTGGCTTAATTTAGAGTTCCATGTGTATAAATGAGCTTTAATGGGCCTTGAAACCCTAATGTTGGTAATTGTGACTCTTAATGGCTTTAATTGCTTGAATTCAGGAATAAAGCTGAGATATGATGATTTTAAGCTATTTCGAGTATAAAAGTTCCTAATTGTGGATAAATACCCTTAATATAGTAATTAGGGTTTTCTAATGGATAAAGGTGGAATTAATGATAAATAGGGTTCATATGTGAATTAGATCATAATGAACTATGAGTTGTTAATCCAGAAGGAACCAAAGATGTTAATTAGGCCTAATGATCTTGTCATGAATTAAAAGGATAAAAATAGTAGTTTTAATGTAAAAGAGGCTTAATGGACTTAAGTGATGGTTAATTATGCCTTTAATCCAAAATTAAGGTTATATGTGTTAAAAGGTAACCTTCATATCCTTTGTGAAGAATAGATGAGAAAATTAGGGTTTGTGAGTAATTGTATAAAATTAGGGTTTAAAAGAGTAAAAATGAAGAAGAACCCTAATTGCAATGGAAACCCTAAAAGTAGACTAGAAACCCTAGGAAGCGAGCTAGGTTTAATAGATCTTGATTGCATGATCAATGATAGGAGATTGTATGCATATTTCAGGATCTCTTTGTGTGCATTCTTGCCTAACAGATTTCTTGCATTGATTGGACTAATTCTGTCTCAAATTTTCCTGATAGGTATGTGGTTAATTATGGTTAATCGCATTAGTTTCCCGAAGAGTTTCTCAGATGATTCATCACATTGAATGCAACTTATCAGTTTGGATGATTCATACTTGCAAATCATAAAGTCACTATGATTATCACAATAATATTAGAAGTGTGTATTCTCACACGTGCATACCACCCTGATGGATGATACCAAAGGTCAAGCCCAGGAGGGAAGACCAATGGGCACCATGAGTGGTGACCCCAGGCACCAAGCTCAGGATTGAGAAGGTGGCCTGTGATATTGCATGACTAAAGGGCACCACGAAGGGTGACCCCATGCACCAAGCTCAGGATTGAGAAGGTGGCCTTAAGTCAACGGCAAAAGAAAAACTCGAAAGGGGGTATGCCAGGGTTAGGGCAAAAGTAGTGGAGAATGTCACACCGAAAGCGTAATTTGGCTTGTTAATTAACTTTATTTTGATATTTAGATTGTTAGCCATATTTGTGAAATTTTAGTTGTCCCCACATATCGACATATTTTGATATGCTGACCGACGTTTTGTTTGTCGGTGTTTGAGGTACAAGATTGAAAAGGACAAATAGTAAAGTGGCACATGTGGAATTACATAAGAATTAAAGTACAAAGGAGGATTAGTTAGAATAGATTCCAGATGTGGATAGATGTAGATATCCAAGTTTTTGAAAAAGGTATGCAAAGTTTTATTTTATTACAAACTTTTAGTATAGTTTGGTAGAATTTGATAATTATTTTTTATTATTTGTCGAACCTTTGATCCGGAAATTGGGATAACGACTCTGATCTCTTTGTCTCCCTTAATTGGGGGTTACCGAGAGGTGGGGGTCATTACAAGGGGCCAGTGGAGGGCTCCCTCTACTCATTGTATGATGATGACATGATCTTATTCCTTTATATCTTGAGGGAGCATGTGAGGCACCTAAAATAGTTTATGAATGGGCATGAAGATTGCTTAGGCTAGTGCATTAACAAAATAAATTTGCTGATGGGGACATGTGGTGAGGACAAGAAGAAATAGATTTTGAAGACTATTGAGATTGTTGATAAAGTCAACATGTCCTCACTTCCAGAGGTAGAACTCTTTGTGTCCATTTTGTTCATCTCCAAGAAAACATACAAAACAAGTTGGCTTCATGGAAGGCATAGTTGTTACCCTTTACTAGTATAAAGGTTCTGATTAAGCATATTTTATCTTATATGTCATTGTGTACCATCTCAATATCCCTTTGTTTTGTTGGTATTGTGAAAGATATCAGTAGCATGATGGTTTGATTCCTTTAGTAGTCATGAAAGGGTACTAGGAGAATGTATTTGAGGGATATAGCTCACCAACAAGGTGTATATAGCTAGAGCGTGTTAGGATATTCTTTAATGTTCTTTTCTATGGGTCTTATTGTACAAACAAAACTACCATAGAGATGGGAGAAGTTCATACATGCATCATCCTAGACATATTAAAGTCACCTCCTTTGCTTCATCTTATTGGAAAGTGATATTTCATTTCTTCTAAGAGGTCATGAAGAAGTGTAGGTGGATGACATGCATGGGTGGTATGTCTTTCATCTTGCAACTTGGGCACTTGTCTCTGACTGCACTTGCTAGAAACTATGCTGAGGTGGATCATCATCTTATGGTTTCTAATTTTTGGTTCACAATAGGGAAGTGGGATTGGCCGTTGTTGGATTCAATCCAGAATTCATAAGCCATATAGTTAATTTTATATTCATAACACTCTATTAAGGACATTCCTTGTATATATTGTGAATGAGTCCCATTGATGACGTCTTCTCACTTCATTTGACCAAGAGGATATTCTCCCATGTAAGGCCCTCCTTCCAACTTCATAGCTATGGAAACCCGCCACACTAAACAAAAATACTCAAAACAAAAAAAATATGATCGAACACTAGTTAATCACATCACTAGTAAGGTGCATAATTAAAGCTAGATTAAACATCTCAAACATATCTAAGAACATTTAAATTTAAGTCCAACAACCTACATAAAAGAACATACCATACCAGGTATCTATACAATTGTCTGGTGGCCTCAGTCACAACATGTATACAAAAGCATTGTCCACATATATACATCATATACAACCTCAGGAAACTGCCAAAACCTCAAGCCGATGTACATAGTCTACAAAATGTCCCTGCCCAGACCTGAGAGTACATGGATGACTCTAGGACACATTAAACACTAGCCAACCTTCTGCTTCTACTGATCTCCAATCTGCTCCTCGTTACCACAGGGTTGACGACGCTGCTGACGATCACCTAAAAAGATGTGGTGACCCACGAGGTAAGACCCATGTCCTAGCGAGAGATATAACTCTCATCAACATTTATTGCTACAACAGATTATGTAATAAAATAAATAAAGTAGATAATAATACAAAATTAAGAGATTAACATAATATTCAAAAGAATAGGTAAAGCTATCACCATGTGTACAATTGATTTCTCTTACTGCATTATACACCATTTCAACATCACTAGAAATAAGGTAAAGGTTATCAACCAATGTGAAATGTCAAGTAACCCTAGCAGATAGGATGCATGCCTGAATTACATATTTTATTAAGTGTGGGGGAGTTTTAGGCATACCACACAAACTTCCAACTGACAAATGTAAAGTCAGAATCAGCTCCGTACAAGATCTAGGAGAGCTAGAATCCTAAGATCTCTTCCCCTTGGTCAGTACAAGTCCTCCATAACAACATATCAGTCAAACTGTAATGAGCCTAGTCCGCACTTGGTATACATTCCACAACACTAGAAACCAGGTATTCAACCCCATCTTCTGAGGTACAACCAAATCTAACCTCAATCATATCACATGTACATATTCATTCATCTGAGATATGGCCTTGATCGTTCTTTATAACCTAGGGATCAGGATGACAAGGGCATACCCTCCCTGCACCCGCATATACTCAACAATACACAACTTCAAATTTCACTTCTGGAATACTCATTTTACTATCTAGCAAGTCTTGACTCTAGAATAGCTATACAACACAGGACACTACATCATTAGGTTTTCAAGTGATTAGTTAAGCCAATTGAGTGATTTTAGACTGCATCAATTAAGTTACATACAAACCCTAAAAAGTTTCTACAAAAATAGTGTATATAACAACTTCAGAAGTTATAACACGTATGAGATATATCCCTTATATCAACATCATAGAGTACTAATCCTTTTTCAATCATGAAGAGGATTACACCTACACTAGGGCTTAAGTCATGTCTAAAGGCCATTTAGACCATTCACAATACTTCCTACAAGAACATCATTATATTTCAATACATTTGTAGAGGTATCTACAAATCATCAACATACTTATTGTATACAGATCTAGCATAAGATTTCATCAAATATAAAAGTTATGATGTTCAAAAAGGTAACATAGTAGGGTTACCATTAGTATTGTGAGAGTATCCCTCCATCATTACAACATTAGAGGAAGGTGGTTATATTAAACCAGCACTAGTTAATCATTCAACTAAGGTTCAACAAGGTGGATTGGATTAATGTTGTAAAACAACATCAAAATATTCATACACTGGATTAGGCCAAAAACATAAACTCTTGCACCTAACATCCCCATCAAATCATGATTGTACTTGGTTGAGAACAAAACCATCAAATCATGTATCTAGCAAAACCATCATTTCTCAAGCTTAATTGTCTAATCATCTCATAGAGTAGTAAGAGATAGACAAACCATTGATTATTTAACAATAGGAAACACATCGGTCATGAACATGAAGTAGACCATCGAGAGTGATCATGGAATAAACCTTCGGTTGTGAGCATGGAGTAAACCATCAGTTGTGAGAAATAGACAAACCATAGAAAGACCATCAAATTCAAACATAGAAGGACCTTCATTTGATAGTCTAGGTAAACCATTGTTTGTCAAACTAAGTAGACCGTCATTTTTAAAATCTAATGAAACCATCAGTTGTGAAGCTAGGTGAAATCATATCTTTATACATCAATGTAAAAGCCTTCAATTCAAGTGCAAAAGAAACCATCGATTCATCCACTTGATGAGAACATCAACTTAGGTATCAAACATGACCATCAGTTCTAGAAAGAAGAGTAACCATCATTTGTAATGGAATAGGAAAAACCATCAAATCAACAACTAAAGGAAAACCATTGTTTCTCAAGAGGAGTCAAACCATTGAACCATAGTTCAAGAGAGAAAATTAGATCATAAAGCTTAAGAAGAAGTCGTTGTTCTACACTTCTAGGAAACCATCAGTGGATAGACTTACAAGATCTAGGTTACATATTTCAAATGAAGAATATGCACAAGGTTAAAGGGTACTTTAACTACACAAGAACTACTACATAGGTTCAAACCCTACTCAAAGGATCATCTCTTGAATATGGTTGAGGTGACACTGGATACCTCTGAAGAGGCGGATGGTAGGGTGATTGAGCGCCACCGCCATCTTCTAGGGAAGGGTCAGATTCAGAAGGAGAAGAACAATGAAGTCCATAGTCTTCTTCCAGATACCCAGAAAGACTGGTTTGAGATTTGTTGAGTGCAACCAAATAAGTATACATCGCCTCTCAACCAAACAAATATTATTATCAAGGAGGGGGGATTATCTTCCTTAAAGCTGAAGCTACTAAAAATGTTGGATAATGGAAGTATTGTTTAGCAGGGTATGTTGTGACTTCATTCTTGATATGCATCTTATTCATCAACATCTCCTCAAGATCTGTAATCCCAATGGAATAGTTGAGGTTCTATATAAAAGTAGTGGTCTATTTGTTCTAAGATTTCTAAATCCTTTAGATATGGAGTATACACTTGAGTGTGGCCCATGGTTTGTATCACAATTTCCTATCATTATGTTAAGGTGGAGTCATGGTATTCCCATCTCTAATATTGGTTTGAAGAATGTTTCGATGTGGATTAGTCCGTATGAATTTCCTCTCAAACTATGGGAGAACAAGATGTTTGGAAAAATTGGGTCATTTTTAGGCGTACCACTGTGTACTGATAGACCCATTAAAGAATGTACTCAACTCAAATTCTCTAGGATTCTTTATGTCAGAGGTGCAGACTGTTTGGTCATGAAGACTTTTTGTGTCATGTGTCTTTCTCATTCATAGGGAGTTTTGATGCTAAAACAAATCAGCCAAATGTTGTTCTTTCAAGGCAGACTAATCCTCAAGCTTCTAGTTCATGTTACTCTGACAACATTGTTGTTCTAATCCCCGATCAAAGAGTCCCATCTATAATATTGGTGCCCTCTACTGCAGTTCAAGATTTTGATCATATGCCTCTGCCTACTATTAATATTTATAATGAAGTAGGTCTGAATACTCCTTTTAATGAAAAATCTCCCCCAAATGTTGTTACGAAAGTCATATCGGGTATTTCTTACAGAGTCATAAACTCAGTCTTTTTGCTCGTGACTAGAAGTTTTAGCAATTTGGATTCTCTTGAAAAATCTACGACCGAAATCTTAATGGCCCAAGTGCTCAAATGATAAATTGTAAAATCTCCTCTTAAAATGTTATAGGCCTCACTAATAAAATTAGAGGTATCTAAGAGGAAGTTAGAAGATCTGACAGTCAGATTTTAATTCTAGTGGAAACAAAGGTTATAAGGAAGAAGTTCTTTGTTATTATCTCTAAGTGTTTTTTGGATTATAATGCCACTTCAAACATTGACTCTCATGCCATTGGTAGGATTGTTTTTCTTTGGAAAGCTGATGAGTGCAATGTCTTTAAAGTTTCTTAAATGGATCAACATATATTGCTTGATGTTACTATTGATGATGATAACTTTTTCTTAATCTTTTCTATCTATGGTCATAACGATGATTATGATAGAACTAAGCTTTGGGATTCTCTTCCTCTTATCAATTATCAATATGAGAGGCCTTGGTTCATTCTCGGTGATTTTAATATTGTAAGGAAAGAAAATAAAAGAGTAGGTAAACTCCTTCCTATGAGAAAGTCTATGGATGAGTTCTATTCCTTCTTACTTAGTTGTATAATGTTTGAATTGAACCTCAAGGGGGCTTATTTTTCATGGGATAATCATCAAGGTGGAGTACACTTCATCACTTCCAAGACAGAGTTTTGCATAATTCTATCTTCTTGACTCATTTTGAAAAAAATTCTGGTGAGCTTGTCCCTAACACAATCAATGGCCACAAACAGATAGAGGTTACAATAGGGTATCCTAGAATCACTAGATCCCTTTTAGATTCATAAATGCTTGGTCACTCAAACAAGGCATGTGTACTATTTGTTAGTGAATACTAGCAATTAAATTTTGAAGGATGATCAATGTTTAGGATCTATAGGAAATTTGAGTATATAAGAGCCAATTTGAAAAGATGGAACAAAACCTAGGTGGGAAATATTAATGATGAAGTCAAGGTTCTAAAGTACAAAGCCTTGCGAGACCAAACTGAAGTTGACCTTAGATCTATGGATACCAATCTTCAACATGCACATGACCTCAGAAAATAGTTGTGTAGCAGAAAAGGCTGAATAGAGTTTATAAGGTAGAAATCAAGAATCCAGTGGTTAAATCAAAACTCAAAATTCTTCTATTCTTCTATAAAAGTTAGATGCCATGGAAATTTTATAGGGGGTATGAATATTAATAATATCATGGAGTACAATCCACATGTTGTGAAAATTTTTGTCCTTGACTTCTACTCCAATTTGTTCAACAATGGTTTCTCAAGTGCTGATAACAATTCTTTTAGATGGTCTGGTCTGGTCTGGTCTGAAGATTTCCAAAGATCAAAGACTCTCTCTTCTTTCTAAAGTTACTCAGAAGGAGATTGATTATGTAGTAGCTAGTCTTAATCCAGATAAAGCCCCAGGGCCTGACGTGTTTAATGATTTCTTCATTTAGAAGTTCTGGTTTGTGATTGCAACTGATATTTCTTGTGTTGTGTATCATTTATTTGCCAAAGGTAAGATCCTCAAAGATGCTAATAACACTTTTATAAATCTTATTCCTAAAGGTTTGGATTCTTCTAATATCAATAACCGATGTCTCATTGCACTTTGCAATGTTGTGTATAAGATCATTTCAAAAATTCTTGCTAGTAGGCTTCAACACATTCTCCCTTCCATTATTAGTCCAAATCAGCTCGCCTTTGTGAAAGGGAGAAACATAAAGGATGTTATCCTTATTTTGAATGAGATTTTACATGATTTTACTAGAGTTACCTATGGGAAGGAAATGTGCCATAGGATTGATATTTCTAAGGCATATGATTCAGTTAATTGGAGTTTCCTGATCTCTGTCTTGTATAAATTAGGTTTTCCACCTTTTGGATCAAATGGATATCTGAGATTTTTAATTCAACTTCTTATTAGATTTTTCCATGGTGAATCAACTAATTTTTCCAAACCTATCAATGGTATTAGATAGGGTGACCCAGTGGCACCCTATCTATTTGTCATACTAATGCAAGATTTCACTATTATTATGGATCAAGATGTCCAAGGCAAAAATATTCAACCTATCAAGGCCTCGAAGAACTTTAGCATCTCTCATTTGGTTTTTGTTGATGATCTAATGATTTTCTTAGAAATAAATGAAGATAATGCTCATAACATTTTGAAGATTTTGGACTTCTTTGGCAACCTTTCTGGTCTCAACATGAATCCTTCCAAATGTGAGGTGATTTTTAGTAAAGAAACTCCCTCTATTGAGTCAAATAGGATACTTAATTTCTACATTGCTAAACTCCCGTCGAAGCACCTTGGTGTTCCTCTGGTCATTGGTAAAATTAATAGATCAGTTTTCTCACCTTTTGTCCATAAAATCTAAGCAAAGTTGGAGTGTTTGAAGTCTAAATGTTTATCAATGGCAGGTAGATTAGAGTTGATCCACTCAACTCTGAGTACCCTTAATTTACGTTGATGTTATTCCTTTCCTATTCCAGATATGTTATGGAGGATATTGAAAGAATCTGTTGTAATTTTTTGTGGGGTAGAAGTGATGATAAGATCCATCTTCACCTTGTTAAATGTATGAATATTACTAGAACAAAAAAGGAAGGATATTTGAATATTAGGAAAATTGAAGATGTTTCCTTGGTGTGTCTTCTTCTAAATGCTTGGGACATTGCCAATAAAAATGACTCTCTATGGGTCAAATGGATCAATGAAAAACACTTAACCAAAGCTACTCTCTAGAATGTGTCTGCCAATTCTAATATGTCTTGTATGTCTACTATAATTCTTAATCACAAGAATACACTTATCAATCATACCTCATTGAAGATTGGTGATGGCAACAATATTAAGACTTGGCGGGATCCATGGCTTCCTGATAAGTCCTTTCTTAAAGGCAATATTGGTGAGGTGCAATTCTAAAGTTGTGATTATCCTCTCATTGTAATTTGAGATTAATTATTACTAGAGGCTCCTGGGATGTGCTAAATTCTAGATACAATAAGAAATTAGTTGATTTTCTTCTTTTTGGCCCTAGTCCAAGCAATAGTGAAGTTTCTATTCTTTTTTGTGAGAAGACGTATCGAAAGCTTAAAAGTATCGAAAATTGTATTTGAAGTCATTATCATGAATAGAACATTTTCAAATGGATTTGGAATTCAAAATTTCCTAATAGATATTAGATTCATATGTGGAAGTCAGCCCATAACAAATTACCAACTTCTGACTACTCCAGAAGGAGAGAAATCCAAACTCCTTCTATGCATTGTTTGTGGAAATGTGATTATGAAGACACCAATCATATCTTCTTCTTGTTTTTACTAGATCTGTATGGGATGGTTTTCTAGAAGTAGTTGAACACTGTCAACTCCCATCTTCTTCATTCGTTCAAATAAAAGAGAAGAAACAAAAACTTCTCACCATGAGTGCACATTATAACATTTGGTGGGAAAAAATGTGCAGGTTCATGAAGATATAGAGAGAAGCCATTTGGATATCTAGTCTCTTATTAAAGTTCATTTGATTTCTTGCTTTGTTGATAGTGACGATGTTTGATTATGATTTTGTGTAGTTCTACTGAAGATCTGTAGTTATTCTTTTTATGGTGTTCTTCAAAGTTCCTGTGTTTAACTGAAGATTTGAAGATTTTGATGTTTGTATAAGGATTGATGTTCTGATGTTTTGAAGATCCTCTGATTTCATATATAGTTGTTTCCTTTACATTTACACTTTGATAGGTTGCACATATATGAAATTCTATTTTGAATGCTCGAATAAGTTTGATCGATTTTTTCGATCATGCTTAGATTTTCTTCATATGAAAGAGGCATTCTTCAACACTGGAAGATGAAAAGTGCTCCCTATTTTGAAGATTGTAGAAATATGTTGGATTCTTTGACATATTCTAGCTTTGTATATTTATTTGGGGTATGTTCTATATATTATTCTTCATGTCTCTACATTTCTAAAGCATGTGTGCTTTGCTTTTTGTTTCTAATAGAGAGCTACTACGTGCTTCTCTCTCTCATATCCTCTCCCCAATTTTTTTCTTATTAAATAAAAATGAAAAAAAGAGGAACAAGAGGTTTGATCGACCAAAAAAAGGATCATCTCTCTACTTGTTAGTACATTTTTAGGGAAAGATCAACATACAGAAAGTTAATAGTAAATAAGAAATGTGAAGCAAGTTATATAACTCACTTGAAGGTCCAAATAGTAAGATAGCTTGAAAGATAAAAGAGAAACCCTAGCTTTAGCACTTCAAATGCTCCAAGCTAACTCCCTTCTTCAAGAATAAGGAAGACCTAGGGTAAAAGAGAAGAAAGAAGATGCTCTTCATCCACAAGATCAAACCTCCACCAAGAACACCAAGGTTTTATCCAAGAAGGAAGATAAAAGAAGGAGGGCATCAAGGAAAATGAAGATAAGGAAGATGATCTTACTTGCTTAGTACAAAAAGCTAGGTTAGGAAGCTCCAAGTGATCCAAGACAGGGTAGATCCAAACTCTAGAGAAACATGCAACCAAGGCATGACCAAGCTTCATCCTCAAAATCTCTTCTTCTTCCACCAAGCAAGAAGGTCAGACATCTCAAGCAACAAGAAGAAGATGAAGGGGTTCAAAGAGTTCATTTGGGTGAGAGGAGAGGAGTATATAAGTCTAGGATGAAAGGGGAAGGTGGTTTGAGGGTTGAAAGCATGCATGCCATGTGTCCAAAGGCAGAGAGCTCCCATCCATACAAACAGATCTACCATCATATCAGTTTCCTAGGTGAACGATCAAATCTTTAACCTAGGAGGACCATCAAGTTCCAACACCATATGAGCCATCGGCTCATGCCCCTACACAGCCAAAAAAGCAAACCCTAAACCACCATCGGTTGGTGCACCTTGCATGGAAGACCATCGACCCTTGTGCCCTAATAGGAAACCATCAAATCTCATGCTACACAAGAAAACCATTGAATCCCACACTCTCAAGGGAAACCATTGGATTCTAAGATTCTAAGGGAAAACCATCAACCTAGGTACATAGGTGAGAAAACCTAGGTTTCAACCCTTAAGCTAGAAAACATCCCACATTCGTTGGTGCATCTAGGTGCTCAAAGGTGCGATACTATATCAAATATGTTATGAATATTCATGAATCACAACATACATGTAAAATTATATTAAAAAAACTTACATATGGAATAATTTCATAAAAGTCCATATAAGCACACAAATTGCAAAACTTACTCATACAATGTCCAAACTAGACCAAACTTAAAACTTAGCTTTTTCACATGATATCAAATCATAAACTAGGTTTTGATTAAGGGTTTAATCTCCTAATTGAGATAAGGAAGCATGTTTAACCATAAAGTCAAGTCATGGGTCTTACAACCCTAAACCCCTAACATGGATTTTGCCCCCAAAGTGCTATGCAAACAAAGACGGGTACTTCCTACACATCTCATCCTCTAACTCCCATGTGGCTTCCTCCACACCACAGTGATGCTGCAACACCTTCACTAAGGCTATGTCCTTCTTCCTTATCTTCTGCACACACTTATTATCAACACTGGACCCTTCACATAAGAAGCATCCTCCTCCAACTCAACCTCCACTTGTTGCATTGTCTGTTTTGTATCAGGGTGATACTTCCTCAACAGGGAGACATGAAATATATTGTGCAACCTATGCAACTTTTGTAGTAACTCCAAATTTTATGCCACCTTTCCAACTCGTTCCAATATAGGGTAAGGTCCCATAAACCTAGGAGACAACTTACCCTTCTTACCAAACGTTAGCACACCTTTCCAAGGGGAAACCTTGAGATACACATGGTGTACAACTTGGAACTTTAACGGCCTATGATTGTTATCAACATACAATTTTTTTCTATCGCAAGCTGCCTTCAATTGTTGTTGTAGCACCTTGATTTTCTCTATAGTCTATTAAACTAACTAAGGACCCAAAAGGTGATACTCACCTGCCTCATACCAACAAAGAAGTGATTGGAAACACCTTCCATACAAATATTCATAGGATAAAATATCTATGTTTTTCTAATAATTGTTGTTGTAGGCAAACTCAATCAAACTCATATGGTATCCCAATTCCCAAGAAACTAAAGAACACACACTCTCTAAAGATCTTCCAAAATTTGAATGGTCCTTTCTGATTGATCATTTGTCTATGGGTGAAAAGTTGTGCTAAACCTTAGTTGTATACCCAAAGTTGTATACAGACATTCCTAAAATGTGCTAGTAAACTGAGGGCCTCTATCAATACTATGCTAATTGGTATACCGAGTAAATGAACAATCTCATAAACATATATATGTGCCAACTTCTCTACTATATAAGTTGTCTTGACTGGAAGAAAGTGAGATGACTTTGTCAACTATCGCCCAAATAGAATCACATCCTTTAGATATTCTTGGAAGACCAACCACAAAGTCCATGGTCACATGATCCCATTTCCATTGTGGTAATGGCAAAGGTTGTAATGTACCTACAGGCTTCTGATGCTCTACCTTGACTTGTTGATAGACTGGACACTTGGCAACAAACTCTACCACATCACGCTTCAGGCATGGCCACCAGTACAAATCCTTGATATTAGGGTACATCTTTGTACTTCTGAGATCCATCGCATACATCGAGGAATGATTCTCCTCAAGTACCATCTCCCTCATACCAATAACATTGGGAACCACTATTTTGTTATGAAAGCACATTATCCCATTGTCTAACTCATTGAAACCATCATGCTTCCTAGTGCCAAACTCTGATCTTGTGACACCCCACCACACTAAATGAGATTACTCAAAACAAAACATACTATCAACAACTAATCATACATATTACCAAAAAAGAGGGAAAATTAAAACCAATTTCAACATTACCATCATGATCAAAAAACATTACATAAAGGTCCAATAACTTGTATTACATCACATACCATATTAGGTATTTACATGTCGGTCCAGTGGCATCATCCACAACATGTATACATAAGAGATGTTCCACATATACATGTCATATACAAAACACATGCACACTGCCAAAACTCAAGTCATTATACATATCATCTACAAAACATCCCATGTTGGATCTTGAGAGTACATGGATGACTCTAGGACTCTACCAACAACTATCCAACCTTTTGCTACAGCTGCTCTCCAAGCTACTCTTCTTCAACACCAAAATCCTGACCACAACACTGACGAACACCTAAAAAGATGAGGTGACCCACGAGGTAAGACCCATGTCCAGCCGAGAGATATAACTCTCAACCAACAGTTATCAATTATGATAGATTATATTTATAAACAAGCTAATTAGATTAAGAAAATTAAACTAACTAAGAATGTTAAATAGGTTCAGCATAATAATTACACTAAGCCAGTTAATCAGATAGGAATAGCAATAGGTAAAACTAGAAAGCATATGAATGGACATGTAAGACTATCATCTACTAAACAGTTAATTTCTCTTACTGTATTATATAACAACTAAGCAGTATAAGAAATAAGGCAAGGGTTAATATCCAATGTGAGGCATGTTTAACCCTAAACAAATATACTACATGGCTAGATTATGTCTTTTATTAAGCCCTATGAAGTTTGAGGTATACCACTCAGACTCCAAGTGACACTACTAAGTTGAAATCAGTGCCATGCAAGATCTAGGAGAGTTGGACTCCTAAAATATCATCCACCCTCAGTCAGTATGAGTCATCCGCAATGACATATATAGTCAAACTACAAAACATCCTAGTTCACCCTTGGTATATAGGTCATGGCACTTGTAACCAGGGTATACAAAACCATTTCATCTAAGGTACAACTACAGTTGTCCTCAATGTCATCATATGTACAAAAACCTGAGATACAACCGTAGTCATTCTTCAGTCGAGGTATGACCGTAGCCACCCTCCATTACCTTCAGATAAGAATATCAAGGACACACAGTCTCAAGCACCCCACATACTCAATAGTATGCGCCTTGAGTTTCCTTTAGGAATAATCGTTTCACCATCAAACAAATCCTGACACTGGAACAAATTTATGGCATAGGGCACTACATGATTAGGGTTTCACTTCATTAATTAATTCCAGTTGGATGCATCAATAAAGTTACATACAGACCCTAAAAGAGTTCTACAAAAACATGGGTAAATTGTAACTTCAGAAGATACAAAACGTACTATTCCATTTCCATACACGTAGTCGTACTCATCATAATAGAATTACATGATTTCAAATCCTTATCACATCATGAAGAGGATAACACCTCAATTAGGGTGCAACCATTCCCAAAGGTCATAAGACCATCACGTCATTTCCTAGAAGAACATCATTATCTTTCCATGCCTCATCAAGGCTCATCATACCATAACCATACATGTGAGACATAAGTTTGCTATAACATTACATTTAGGAATTATGATGCTCACAAGATATAAAATTGGGGTTACCACAAAATAGATAGAGAAAGTACTCCATTGACGTGCTATTCACACAAGAATCTATGTATCATCATCATTTACTTGAATCAGGGTTAGGTCTAACAAGCTAAGGTGAATTAGGGTTATAAAACAACACTCAAATGTAAACCCTAAGTCTAGCATACTCATCAAGTATGGAAGCATAAATCAAACTCAACCATTGACCATAGGTTTAGTAAACCTCATCGACCACCTATGTTAGGAAATCATAGCGACCACTTAGGTTGGATGCACCTTGGCAACTGCTAAGGTTAGGTGCCTTAGCGACCACTAGAGTCAGAAAACATAGAAACCAACATGGTTCTGAACTTTCATCGACCATTGGGGTTAGGTCACTTCAATGACCACTAAGGTTAGATAATAATGGCACCCAATGAAGACATGAAAATTGTCAACCGATGGAAATCACAACTCTTGGCGACCACTAAGAGATACAAATATTGTCGACCATGACGATATAGATCTCATCGACCACATAAGTACCAAAACCCTGGTGACCACCAATGTATTCAAAGTCTTGAAGACCATAGAGATTCCAAAAACTCATCGACCTCTAAGAATCAAAGCAGGTTGGTTACCACCAAATATCCGAAAGGTCATCAAGTTGCATCACAAGAAGAGAGATCAGTTCAAACCCCTAATTAGTAACCATCATTAGAGAGAGAGAAAAACCATCATTTCCATAAGCATGCAAGGATAAAAATATTCCATCAACAAATAAGGTTCATGCACAAGGATTTAGGGTTCATTCAGGAAGTTATTCTGCTCAAGAACTATCATACAACTACAAACCCTAGGTGAATACATCATCTTTCTATTTAGAACAATGTTTTAGGGTAGGATTATGTGCATGAAAGATAGAAGTAAGCAACAATTATGGAGAAAGTTATATAACTCGCCTTAGATATGATGTAGAAACTCCAAATAGTAAGGTAGCTTGAAGGAGAAAGGTATGAACCCTAGCATGAGCACTCCTTTTGACCAAGCTTGCTCCTTCTCTAAAAAGAGAGCAAACCCTAGGTTAAGGAAGCAAAAAAGGGATGTTCTTCAAGGTCTAACTCAAGCACCACCATGGAACACCATGGGTTTGTCCAAGAATAGAAAGAGAAAGGGTAGGTAAGCAAGGAAAATGAAGTTATAGAGAGATATCTCACCTACCAAGATCAAGAAGAAGAGAAAGGAAGGACAAAGCGATCACAAGAAGGGTAGATTCAAACCCAAAATCAGCATGCAAGGAAGATCGGCCAAGCTCTTCCAACTTGAGATCCTTCTTCTCCACCAAGCAAGAGGGGATGAGCTACAAGCAACCAAGGAAGAAGAGAAATTAAACTAGGTATGTAAATAGGTTGTTTGCATGCAAGGAGAGGGGTTAATATAACTTAGGGTTGGAGAGAGAAAAGGGGGTAGGTATCACGCTAAGCATGTCATGTCTCCCAAGAGATCTCATCAATGAAAGAACCACACTCATGCATGCAACTTACAGTGATCATAATAAGAAAAGAAATCAACCAAACTTGTCCACAAAAAGTAAATGATGCTAGGATCTTGGCGATCAAGAGATCAGAAATCCAAACGGTCGCGAACCTTAGGTGTGTTGGCGACCGAAGATGAGTTAGGAACTTTCATCAACCGCCAACCCTAGGTGCACAAGGAAACCTTGGTGACCGCCAACTTTGTAGGGCATACATACAACTTTGGCAACTGCCAACACAAGGTGGTTCATCAGTCAACACAATTCAAGGTCAACCATAGACTTAGGGCATCCATGCAAACCCTAATCTCAACATGAGATGTCACCACTCAAACCATAGTGTAACAAGGATCCCCAAAGCACTAATACATCCAACATGTTGTGAAAACAAGTGAGGCACAATAATCATGTGACAAATTACAAGAAAAACCCTAGATATGGTCAAACTACAATTAGGTCTGAAATAAGCACATATATGCATAAGTAGCTCAAACAGTGTCCAAACTGGACCAAACTTGAAACATAGGATTATCACATGATATCAAAGCACATCACAAGGTTTTAAGTATCTAATTATGATAAGCAAATATGTTCAACCAAAAAGCAAGGTTAGTGGTCTTACAACCATAATACTCTAACAAGGATTTCGCCCCTAAAATCCTACACAAACAAAGACGAGTACTTCCTACGCATCTCAACCTCTAAATACCATGTGGATTCCTTCACACCATGATGATGCCACAAAACCTTAAGTAAGACTATATCCTTCTTCTTCAGCTTATTCACTCTCCTATCTAAGATCAATACACGACCCTCAACATACGACACGTCCTCCTCAACTCAACCTCTACAGGTTACAACATCTGCTCTGTATTAAGGTGACACTTCCTCAATATGGAGACATGGAAGACATTATACATCATGTGGAACTCTAGTGGTAACTCTAACTTGTATTCCACCTTCCCAACACATGCCAAGATAGGGTATGATCCCTAAACCTAAGAGTCAACTTACCCTTCATACCAAACCTCAACACATCTTTCCAAGGGGAAACCTTAACGTACACCCTGTCTCCTGGTTGGAACTCCAATAGTCTGTAATGGTAGTCAGCATAAGACTTTTTTCTATCCTAGGTCACCTTCAGTTGTTGTTGTATCACCTTGATCTTCTTTGTAGTCTCCTATACTAGCTCAGGACCTTAAAGTTGATACTTGCCTATCACATACCAACAAAGTGGGGACCGACAAATTCTCCCATACAAGGCTTCATATGGTGCTATATCTATACTCCCCTAAAAACTATTGTTGTATGTGAACTCTATCAAACTCAAGTGTGCATCCCAACTCCCAAGAAACGGCAAGACACATGCTCTCTACAGATCCTCCAATGTCTAAATGGTCCTTTTTGGCTGGCCATATGTCTATGGATGAAAGGTTGTGCTAAAATTTAGATGTGCCCCCATGGTTGTATATAATGCTCCCAAAAACAACTCATAAATTGTGGACCTCTATCATATGATATGGTAAATGGAATACCATGCAAAAAACAATCTCATCCATGTATATCTGTGCAAACTTCTTTGCCGTATACATCATCTCGACTAGAAAGAAGTAATCTGACTTGGTCAACTATCATCCAAATAGAATCATGACCTTTGGCTATCCTAGGAATACCAATCATAAAGTCTGTGGTAATATGATACCATTTCCACTATGGTACCAACAAAGGTTGTAACATTTCTACAGGATTCTGATGCTCAGCCTTGACCTGCTAGCAGACTGGATACTTAACAACAAATGCTGCCACATCACGCTTCAAACCTAACCACCAATATAGATCCTTTAAATTATTGTACATCTTAGTACTTCCAGGGTGCATCGTGTACATTGAGGAATGAGCTTCCTCAAGCACCTACTTCCTCAGAACATCATCATCTAGAACCACTATCGTGTTATGAAAACAAATGGTCACATCATCTAACTCATGAAAGCCATCATACTTCTTGTTGCCAAACTCATTCCTGATGTTTTGTATCATGGTTCAACTGCACATCTTTGATCTGTTGCATCAACATAGGTTTCACATACAGCTATGATAGCAGCCTTGCCAACAAGGAAACCTCCAACTGTACATTCATCTGATGAAGAGACACCAATATATCCCTCTTATGGAACACCAAAGCATGTATTTGTGCCTTCTCTACAAAATATGACGATGTTGACTTCCTGCTCAAAGCATCAACCACCATGTTCTCTTTCACTGGATAGTAGTCTATCGTGCAATCATAGTCTTTGGTCAACTTCATCCATATCCTCTGCCTCATATTCTGCTTCTACTTTGAGAAGATATACTGAAGGTCCAAATCATGTGTTGGGTAGTTATCCTCATATTTCTGAAGATGTCGCAAAGCAAAAGAAATCATGTTCTTGTACTACATAAACACACATCCCAAGTCGTTCTTTGAAGAATCACAAAAGATGATGTAGCCTTTCCCTTTCTCTAGTAGAACTAACACCCGTGCACCAGTCAACTTCTCCTTTAACAACTGGAAGAAACACTGAAACTTATCATCCCAGACAAAAGGAACACTTTTCCTGGTCAACTTGGTTAGGGGTAAGGCTATTGCACTGATATTCTTTATGAATTTTATGTAATAACCTTCCAGACCTAAGAAATTTTGAACCTTGTTCGATGTCTTAGGTTGTTCCCATTCCATCAATAACGGTACCTTCTTAGGGTCCACACAAACACCTTTAGAAGATATGACATGCCCCATAAAAGACACCTCGATCAACTAGAACTCACACTTGTTGAACTTGGCATACAACATGTGTTGTCTCAGCAACGTCAAAGCCTGGTGACGGTGCTACTCATGCTACTGACTATCATTGGAATATATCATAATATCATCAATAAATACCACCACTAACTAATCAAGATATGGTCTGAACACTATGTGCATCAGATCCATAAAAGTTGTTGATGTGTTGGTTAGCCCAAAAGACATAATCACAAACATGTAGTGACCATACCTAGTCCTAAAATTTGACTTGGGTATGTCATGCACCTTATTCTTGGCTGGTGATATACTGACCTTATATCTATCTTTGAGAACACTATGGCACCTCTCAACTGGTCAAACAGATTGTCAATCCTCAGCAAAAGATACTTGTTCTTTATCGTGACCTTGTTCAACTTGTCAGTAATCTCCATAGAACCTCATGGAACCATCTTTCTTCTTACAAACAACACAAGAGCACCCCAAAGAAAAGTGCTCAATCTGATGAAGCCCTTCTCTAACAGCTCATGCAACTATTTCTTCAACTCCTGCATCTCTGTTGGTGCCACTCTATAAAGTGAGTGTGTTATGGGTTGTGTTCCAGGAACAAGATTGATCTCAAAATCAATCTCTCTAGGAGGGGGAACACTAGAAAACTCTTCAGGAAATACATCCTCGAACTCTCGCACTACCGGTACCTCTTAGATACTAGGACTCCTCACCTTGGTATCCATAACATGTACCAAGAAGTCCTCACACCCTTGTCTCATCAGCCTATCTGCTATCATAGCTGACACCAAACACGTAGGAAGAATCTTCATATCTCCTTGGAAGATCCACAAAGCATATCCATCACAAAATGTCGCCACCTTGGAACTAAAATCCAAAACAACCTTGTACTTCTCCAAGGTATCCGTCCCTAGGATCACATCAAATTCATGCATGTCAAGTGGCATAAGATCCACTTGAATGTTGCATCCTGAGAAAGAAAGAACACAAGATGGAAACACCTTCTTCAACTCAGTGAAAATAATTGAAGGGGTTTCTAGCCGAAGACTATCAGATCTATTACAAATAGGAAGATTACAACTATGTGTCACCTCTCTAGTTATAAAAGAGTGCATCACACCTGGGTCAATCAAAATAGATATGAAAGAAGAAGTAGATAAGTCATAATGAAAAAGTTCCATCTGACTTGGCATGACCCGTGGATTGAACACTTCCTCTAGCTGGCTTTGTAGGGAAATACGACATCCAATAGGCAGAGGAAACGAAACATATACTGACATATTTCCCATTATCCAGCAGATCACATCAATAACTATGTAATGGAAAGGATGGTTTCACCCAGATATACTTGGTCCTAGAATAAGTTCAACGATAATCCTCATTGATGTAGATGTGTACTCTATCTTGGACGGTGTCTGTGCAGCTCCTAGTTGCACTGGGACTTACCGAATTGCTCCTCTAGGTTCAGTATTAGGACTCATCTGACTGGTCCTCCATGGACAATAGACTCCAACGTTATCGTCTACAACAGCTCCTCTTATCAAAGACTGATGGATGACATTGTCCTCCTTAGTGACGAGTAAAGACTACCTCACCTCTAGAGAAGTCCACACAGAACAACTAGAACTCTTGTTGTCCTACCAGAATGGAAAGGATGGATTTGTCCCTCTCATTGATGTACTAGTCGCCAACCTACTCTCCCACAATAATGATCCTCAATTGTTTCTCTCCTGTAGCTATCCCTCCCTAGTCGGGTAGGACTTTCTTGGGCTCACTCGGTTACCACAACCAGAGAGGACAACAATTTTTAGAGTGAGTGATTCTCAATAATCTGTGTTGTGATCTAGGAAGCCCCCAATACCCCTTTACTTATAGTAGAGGCCAGGGTCAGGGTTCTCTGTCTGTGCGGGAGTGGAAAGGATCGTAAGATCTTGAATTTTTGCAACAATTCTGGAAACTTCATAGCCTACTACAGTCAAAATGGCCATCTGGAAAAACCTAGACGGTCGTCTGGCACGTGAGACGATTGTCTCAAACTGTGAGTCGGTCATCTTGCACTGTGAGATGGTCATTTTGCAGTTTCCCAATTTTGTATATATGTCGGCAATTCAATTCTAGTTAGTGCATGTCATGACATAGACACTAATCCTTGATGCAATCGAATTGCATCTTTGAAACGTCTATTTGGTGCATGTGAGATGGGTGTCTCATACTACCTGAGGCAGTTGTCTTATAGGCTAGTTCGGACTGAATTCCATCTACAATACAATCACCCTGACACTCGAAACGGCTATCTCAACACTTGAACCAATTGTGTGGTAGTCTATTCAGCTGATTTGTTGTGTGAATTGAATACCTAAACACTTTATTAATCAATCCAATCATGATTCAATATAAAACTCCTCTTCTAGATGAGTTCCTATATGTGTGACTCTATAGGTCCCATATTACGTTGGCAGTGAATGTCCATAACAACTTATGACATCACAAGCAATGAGCAGTGTCTAGTCACACACCATTTCTACCCAAGTAAATGGAATGTTAGAGAACAATTTCAACCTACAATCTTTGTATGGTGTTATAGTATTTGTATAGTTCCTTTGTCACATATATCCTAATTGAACTAGAGGCGTGGAACAGTCATCCTCATTATTATTCAATCTTGTTTCTTGAACTAGAGTATACTTTCTTAGATATATGTAAGCTCAATATCACATATTGACTCACGTGTGCGTGGCCATGCATTTCTTAGTCTCACTAATTAAGAGGCCTTGGATATCATACTCCCTTACGAGGAACACATCCCATCTCTATCACTCACAGTCAGTCTCTATGTGTCACAGTTACCCAATCAACACCTTTATAACAACCATCTTTTAGGATTGTGCTTGATGATGTCAAAGCATACTAAATGACATGTGATGAGTGTAGTGATTTTAGGTCTAAGAACCACAAACACCACCATCACTATAAGACATGATTCTAATTTACCTAGTTATAGTTTCCATGTATCACTCTTATGGTGGGTCTGTCTGATTCGCTGTTCTCTAACATGTATATGTGTGCTTGGTTTGATATCGCCATATTATGACTAATGAGATTATGTCATCAACCAACTCACATTATGTTCTTATGTTTCATTGTTGTCTATTTACCTTCCATAATAACAAGCGATCAGGGATATAACAAGAATGCATATACTCTTAACATCTGTATGATCTCATTTTTTAGGTCCTCAACATGAAGACTTACATTATTGAATAATATCATTCTCTAGACATTAATTATTGTATTTCATTATCTAATAACTGAACAAATTGAATAGATTGGAAGCTTTCCTTTATTATTAATCAAATCATTTACAAGTTATGCCATTATAATCATCATATGATTGGCTCTCTAGGCATACATACCAACAAATTCCCACTTGCACTTAGAGACAATGTCCCACAATCTTATTCTGAGTGACCTAACATGATCTTCATGCTTCTTCTGCAAAAGTGTCTTTGTCAAGGGTTTAGTAACATTGTTCTCAGTTGGTACTTTGCAAACCTTTACATCTCCCTGTTGTAAAATCTCTTGTATGAGATGATATTGCCTTTGTATATTCTTTGAGCGTTTATGGGATATGGGTTCCTTAGCTTGTGCAATAGCTCCATTGTTGTCAAAATATAGCTCGATTGTGTTGTTGATGCTTGGAATGACCCCAAATTCAAAAATGAACTTCTTGATCCATACAGCCTCATTTGCTGCATTCGATGCAACAATATAATTGACCTTTGTTGTAGATTTGGAAAATGTCTCTTGCTTAGAACTCTTGGATCTTACATCTCTATTGTTTAGGCAAAACACAAATCTTGATTGTGACTTGTAATCTTCTTTTTCAGCCTGGAAGCTTGCATCGATGTAACCACTTACCACCAACTCTTCCTCTCCCTCGTAGACCATGAATTGATCCTTAGTACTTCTCAAGTACTTGAGGATGTTCTTCACATCTATCTAGTGAGATCACATGGATCTGACTGATATCTTCTCGTCATGCTTAGGGCATATGAGATGTCTGGATGGGTGTACAAAATTGTATACATTATGGATTCAATTGTCGACACATATGGAATCATACTCATGCGCTCCCTTTCTTCACAAGAATGGGGACATGGAACTTTAGAGATGGTAAATTTATGTAACATGGGTAGGTTTCCGATCTTTGAGTTCTCCATGCGGTACTTCTTCAACACTTTGTCAATGTATGTGCTTTGACTTAGTCCCAGAAGCCTTCTTGGTCTATCTCTATTGATTCCAAGTCTTTCATAGAGAATGTATTTCCAAGACATGTCTTTACCTTATGTAAACTAGGGTTGCCATTCCCCATCAATAGTATGTCATCTACATAAAATATGAGGAATATTATCATGATCTCACTAACTTTGTTGTACACACAAGGTTCATATTCATTTTGAACAAAGACAAAATCTTTATCTATCTCATCAAAATGAAGATTCCAGCTCTGAGATGCTTTTCAATCCATAGATTGACCTTTGTGTCTTACAGACTTTATTTGCAAATTTTGGATTTATAAAATACTCATGTTGTATCATATACACATCCTCAACAAGATTCCCATTAGGGAATGCGGTTTTAACATCCATTTTCCAAATCTCATAGTCATGATAAGCTGCAATAGCAAGCATGATCATGATGGACTTAACCATGGCCACTGGAGAAAAGGTTTTGTCATAGTCAACACCTTGAACTTGTATGAAACCCTTTACAACCAATTTTCACTTATAGGTTTGTACTTTACCATCCATGTCAGTCTCTTCTTGAAGACCCACTTGCACCCTATGGGTTTTACCCCTTTAGGTGGATCCACCAAGTCCATACCTTGTTGGTATACATGGATTCCATCTCTGATCTCATGGCCTCAAGCCATTTCTCATACTCTGGCCCCTCAATAGCATCTTGATAGGTATTTAGCTCATCATCTATGACCAATTCATTGCTTTCCTAAGTCACAAGATATCCATATCTCTTAGGTTCAAGGTGTATCCTATTAGATCTATGAGGTTTATGTTTTACTTGAGGAATTTGTGATTCAACAACAACTTATGAGTCTCTTTGTTCCTCATGTACCTCAATTGGTTTAGTGTTTTCTTGTTGGTCTCGAACCTCTTTGAGTTCTACTTTTCTCCCACTGATTCCTCTATAAATAAATTCCTTATCAAGGAATATACCAGTCCTGGAAACAAACATTTTGCTGTCAGATGGAGTATAAAAGTAGGATCCCCTAGTTTTCTTGGGATATCCAATAAAATAACATTTATCTGATTTGGGCCTGACCTTTTCAGGAAACATTTTCTTGACATAAGCTCCACACCGTCAAATCTTCATAAAAGACACATCTGGATGTTTCCCATACCATATCTCATATGGTATCTTTTGTACCAAGTTAGATGATACGTAGTTAAGTGTAAATGTGGTGGTTTCTAGAGAAAAACCCCAAAAGGAAGTTGGAAGATTAGTAAAATTCTTCATTGATTGCACCATATCCAGTAATGTGTGATTCCTTCTTTTTGACACACCATTATGTTGTGGTGTTCCAGGTGGAGTCCATTGTGATACAATACCATGGGCTCACAGAAGGTCCTCAAACTCTTGGCTTAAGTATTCTCCACCTCGATCGGATCAAAGTGCCTTAATACTTTTTTCAAGCAGGTTCTTACTTCATTTATAAACTCTCTAAACTTTTCAAGAGTTTCTGACTTATGTTTCATCAAGTAAACATAGCTATACCGACTGAAGTCATCAGTGAAGGTAATGAAGTACTGATAATCACCTCTAGCAGTTGTTCTAAAAGGGTCACACGCATTAGTATGTATGAGTCCTAATAGATCACTAGCCATTTCACTGTTTCCAATCAAGGGAGTCTTGGTCATATTTCCCAATAAACAAGATTCACATGTCTCTATAGATTTGAAATCAAAAGAGTCCAGATAACCATCTTTATGGAGTCTGGATATGCATTTCTCATTTATGTGCCCTAGATGACAATGCCAAAGGTATGTTTGGGTTGAGTCATTGAGTTTTTATTTTTTTATGTTTATGTTATATATGCTTGTCTCTAGATCTATCAAGTATAGACCATAAGACATTGGGGAACTGACATAAAAGATCCCATCTTTACTAATAGAACATCTTCCATTCTTTATAAGAAATTCAAATCTGTTCTTGTCCAAACAAGATACAGATATGATGTTCCTATTAATGGTAGGTATGTAATAGCAGTTCTCTTACTATATTACAAACCCACTTGACATATATAACTCATAGGTTCCAACTATGTTGGTTGCAACCCTTGTGCCATTTGCAACTCATAGTTCTACCTAACCTTTCACCAAAGGTCTACTTCTTTTTAGATCCTTCACATTTGAGGAAATGTGTGATCCACATCCGGTATCTAGTACCCATGATGAGCATGTAGTAAAGTTAACCTCAATAATGTATATACCAAAATTAGAGATCTCAATCCCTTGCTTCATCTTCCTGTTTCTCTTATCCTTCTCCTTATTTTGAGTGCAAGAGATTTGGATTTCATATTAGCCACAAAATGCTTCTTGGTCTTGCCTTTATCCTTGGACTCAACTCCACTTATCATCATCATGGATTTGTCCATCTTCATTTGTGCTTTGACACTTATCAAGATGTCAATAAACTCTGACAGTGGTCTAGACATGTTACGCAAGTGATAACAATCAACAAACTGGTTGTATGATTTAGGAAACAACTACAAAATCATATTCGTGGCCAACTCTTAACCTAAAGGAAATCCCAGTCTTTCATGATGGTTCATATGCCCAATCATATTGAGCACATGAGGCTCTACTGGATCTCTCTCTGTCATTTTGTACTTAAATAGAGCCTTAGAGACATTATACCTTTCATGCTTATCTTGTTTTTTATGCAACAAATAGTTCATACAGCCCAACTTATGGTTTGTGATGTTCACAACATCATTGGCATGCTTCAAAGAAGCATCCATGTCACTCTTAGCCAAATTTGGAGTGGATACTGGAACTGGTGTTTTATGAGCATGCAAAACACTTCTCAAGGTCCTACACTAGTTATAGAAATATATCTTGTTTAATTCATCTAGTTGTGATGATTGAGTGTTTTCCATTTGATTCTACAAGAGAAAATTTGCATTTGTAAAAAACCATTTTTTATTTGATTTGATTTGAAAAGTCAATATTAGTTAGGTATTTGGTTAACTATCTCTCCCACTATTTTGTTCAAATTGATAGCCCTCAATATCAATTCATAAGAATGTAGCGTTCAATCTTCTAGTGAGCCAAGATCCAAAACAATTCAGTCAATACACAACCAACTTTGGCGCTCATGACCAATTATTAAGGTACACAACATTTTCCAATTGCATCTAATTCAACTCATGGATGATGATATGTGCAACTCCTTTCCATAATCATCTATATGCTTCTAGACATGTAATCCTATTAAGGTCACCTAGATAAGCCTGACCCATAAGCCAACACCATAGAATGTGCACCCTGCTAGGGCAGACCCACATATCTACCATCACACTTCCATGATATAGACGGAGCACCACGCTAGGGTGTGCCCACGCTTAGTTGACTAAGATTTTTATGTGTGTTTCTTATGAAAGCATCTAAGACTTAATATTTTAATTGAGGGAGTTTGTATAAATACATATACATTAATCAATCGCCACATATATATAGTACATATCATATACATGCTATAACCCACAACAAAAACATGCAATATGCAAAAAGTGATGGTTATGAACAACCTGATGTAATTCCTTGGATTAACAAGGAATTACCACAATCTAGGTCCACATTACATGTAGAAATCTACTATTTATGAAGATATGTGTGGTCGTTGACTTCTTTCTTCTTTATCAAACCAAGAAAATAAACTACCCTACTTTTACATAATTATTGAGAAATCTTGAGTTACATTTGAGGGGAGCACATGTAGAAGAGAATAATACTTTTAGATTGGGAAGATATGAGAGAGGTTGGTTTGTGAATTGAGATAAATAGGATTAATCAACCACACAACCATGAACAAATAACAGGGGTTATTGGCCATAACCATGCTACACATCCACCATCAAAACTCACTTTTAGGATGACGTGTGTAAATTGCATATATATATATATATATATATATTTGGGCTATTATGTGGTAATTGTTGGTATGTATGTCCTGAGAGCCAATCATGAGATGATTGGTGGGATACATTAAGATTGATTTGATAAACATCAAAGGCAAGCTTCCAATTTCTTTCTGGTTCAGTCATATGAGATAATGATAGAACATATTGAATGTCTAGAGAATGACAGCACTCAATGACGTATGCTTTCAGGTTAAGTACCTGAATAGTGAGATCATACAGATGCTAAGAGTTTGTACATTCTTATTATGTCCCTAGTCGGATGTCATTGTGGAAGGTAGATAGACAACATTGACACACAAGACTAGATTGTGGTGTTGGTTGATGACAGAATCTCATTAGTCATGATATGGAGATATCAAACCAAACACATAGGTACTTGTTAGAGAACAAGTATACCAGACAGACCCACGGTGAGTTTGGCACATGGAACCATGACATGGTAGTCATAGTCAGTTCTCACAGTGATGGTGGTGAGTATGATTCTTTGACCTAAAATCACTATACTCAACACATGTCGTTGGGTACACTTTGACATCATCAAACGTAGTCTTGAAACATGGGTTTTTATAAAGGTGATGATTGGGTGGCTTTGACACATGGGGCTTTTGAGGGGTGAGTGATAGATATGGGATTTGTCCCTCCTGAGGGAGTTTGATATCCATAGCCACTTGATGAGTAGGATTGAGATATGTGTGCACACATGTGTGAATCAGTATGTGATATTGATGTCATACATATCTCCTCCAATCTACTCTGAGATCAAGAAAGTGAACGAATGTTGACAAGATGATTGTTCCATGACTCGAGTTCATTCGGTATATCAGTGACAAAGGAACTATACATTCACTATAATACTATTCACAGATTGTAGGATTGAAAGTTGTTCTCCAACTTTCCTTTTCACTTGGGTAGCATTGATGTGTGACTAGGCACCGCTCTTTGCTTGTGAAGTCATAAGTGTTATAGACTTTCACTACCAATGTGAAATGGACCTGCAGGGTCACACACATAGGATTTAACCTGGAAGAGGAGTTTATCCACAAACGATGTTTAGATTGATTGCTAAAGGAGTTTAGTAGTTCAATTAAACACTCAATCAACTGATAGCTCACTATCATAGTGTTCAAGGTGTTGGACTGATTGATTAGAGTATCAGATTGATTGAAACTGCAATTGACTGATTCTGCGCAGTCTGCACTCCCGACCGATCGGCTCATGCGATGAACTGATCGGCTCAGCTTGGTGAACCGATCGGCTCATGTGATGAACCTATCGGCTCATGTGATAAACCGATCGGCTCAGGATAGGTTGATACGACCGGTTCAAGGGTTGAACCGATCAGCTCAACGGGTCCAAACGAGCAAGTTGGGAAAGTCAAGTTGGTGAGAAATTTCCTTTCATTTCACTTGTCCAATTTGATTGGAACAAGGATTGGTATTTGGATCAATTTGAAACAAAAGAGGAAAAGTCAATTGGGAATTGATCAGGACCACGAATCGATCATCTCAGGTGCCCCAACCGATCGGATTAGGTTTGAACTGATCGGATCAGGTCCCCAACCGACCGTTTCATGCTTGAAATGATCGGTTCAGGTGGCGCAGTTGGTTGTTTTGTGGAAAAACTCGAACCCTTCTACTCGTGCTTTAATCCCGCATTGCCCGAGGTAGAGAACCTTGTCCCATGACCCTCCTATATATATGGGTATTGGGGGATTCTCAAAGTACAACTCAGAACACCAGTTACTCTGCAAAGTTTTCATTCTCTCTGGTTATGGTAACCAAGAGAGCCTAAGCAAGTGCTACCTGATAAGGGAGGCACAACAAGGGAAAGGCAACTGCAAAAAAGTGACTGGTTACAGGAGAGTGTGTCGGCGACTAGTATGCCGACAGGAGGGTGCGACTCCTTCTGATTCCTTGTGGGACAAGGAGATCAGAGTTCCATGTGGTCCGTGTGGACTACTTCAGAGGTGGGAGACTTCTGTCGCTTGGAGGACAGCTGCCAATCCCGACAATCCTGGTGAGACCAGGAGCTGCACAGACACTATCCAAGATTGGAGGTGAAGACCGCACAAGCCGTTAGGTAACGTCGCCGAAAAAGCCTCAGGACAAGGTATGTCTCTACAAACCATCCTTCCTACTGTATAGACGTTGACACGATTCCTTTATACTGGGTTCTGGGAGAAGAAAATTTTTGTTTCCACTACCTTGTCTGTCTCCCCTAAAACCCAACAGTGGTATCAGAACCAGGTTAACTGCTCTATACTTTAGGATTATCGATGTGATCAATTTTGTTGTCACCTTTATTTATTGCATACGATGTGAATAATATTGGCTTTATGCATGTCCAACCTTAAATCCACAAATACCAATATACATATATGATATGTAATATGAATGCACTCGATACGCGTCACCCTTAAACGCGTTTTGTGGTGGATGTATAGCGTGGTTATGGCCAATAAACCCTAATTATGTGTGCTTAGTTGAATGTGATTGCTTGCATATCGGTTTGCACACCGATTCCCTATCTCCTATTCCTGATGTAACTCGAGATAACTCGAGATTTGTTTCTCGAATGTAACTCGTGGTTTCCCTTTTTCAAATGTAAAATAGGATAGATCTTTTATTTCCTGTTATGTCAAAGAACGGCGGACAACCTGACGACTACTGAGATGACCGGTTCAAGGAGTGAATCGATCGGTTGGCGTTCCAGACGATCGGTTCAAGGATTGAACTGATCGGTTGATAACCGGTTTGAGGAGTGAGACGATATGGTGGCGGCCATGAGGAGATGCACGATGACCAGACAAACTGATCGGTTGGAGGAGCCAATTGATCGGCTGGTGGCACCCAGACGACCGGCCAGGGTGAGCAGGTCATTCATGTGATGAGTTGATCAACTCGGATGACTATAACACTTCATCATGGACATGTTGCATGTGATGTAGACCTAGATGACCGTGATTCCTCTTGGATTGAGGAATCACATTAGGATGGCCATAATTATTGCTTTTATCATTTTGCATGTTTTCTGTGGGATATAGTATGTATATGATACGTACTATGTATTGTGGTGATTGGATATGTATATGTACCTATAAAACCAAATCCCTCATTAAATATTAAAGTTTTAGATGCCTTCCAAATGCGACACACATGAAAATCTTGATCGGCCAAGTGTGGGCACGCCCTAGCGTGGTGCACCGTCTATCTTGTGGAAGTGTGAAGGATGGATATGTGGGTCTGCCCTAGCAGGGTGCATATTCATCGTGTTGGCTTTGGGTCAGACTTAACAAGGTGACCTATATAGGATCTAGCACCTTGAGGCATGGAGGTGATCATGACAAGGAGTTGTGCATGACATCTTTCAAGAGTTGCATATGGAGCAATTGGCAAGAGTTGTCTACCTGGAAGATCTAAGTTATGGGTGACAGCCCTAGCTGGTCCATAACTCAGAAGATTTTAGGATCTTGATCCACTAGAAGATTGAACGATGCAATCTTCTGAATTGATGGTGAGGGCTATTAATTTGAACAAAAAATAGTGGGAGCGATAATTAATTAAAGTCCTAATTATATCATCAACCTTTCAAATCAATCAAATAAGTCAAAATTGAGTTTTCGACTAAATTGCATATATTTCCTTTTTGTAGTACAAATGACAACAAACAACAATCACTTTTCATTGTGATCTGTCCTTGAAAAGGACAAGATAAATGGGACTAACTTCCACGATTGGTTTAGGACATTGAGAATTGTTCTCACTCAAGAGCGAAAGCTCTATGTCCTAGATACTCCAGCTCTAGAGGAACCTGCCCCTACTGCACCAAAGGCAGAAAGGGATGCTTATAAGAAGCATTCTGATGATGCCATTGATGCAAAGTGCTTGATGTTGTGCTTAATGAACCACGAGTTGCAGAGACAACATGAGAACATGGGTTTCATTGAGATGATTCAGCATCTCAAGAACATGTATGAAGATCAAGCACGGCAAGAGATATGATGTCTCCAGGGTGTTGTTCAAGTGTGTCATGACAGAAGGAGATCCAGTTGGTCCTCACACACTCAAAATGATTGGGTATGTAGAGAACCTGACAAGACTGGGATTTCCCCTGAGCCAAGAGTTGGCTACTGACGTGATACTGCAATCGTTGCTAGAATCCTACAGTCAGTTTGTGATGAACTACAACATGAACAACTTTGACAAGTCGTTGACAGAGTTGTTGGGCATGTTGAGGACAGCTGAGGCACAGATGAAGAAAGACAAGCTTAAGTATGTGATGATGATCAACAACAAGAAAGGCAAGTCCAAGCGGAAGGGTAAGAGAAAGGCTAAGAAAGGTTGTGATGCTAGCCAGCAACCCAAGTCGTCTTCAACTCTCAAGGCCAAGGGAGGCATGACCAAGAGAGGTAATTGCGACCATTGTCAAAAGCTAGGACATTGGAAAAGGAATTGTCCACTCTATCTGGAAGAACTAAAGAAGAAGGAGGCGACAGACGTCTCCACCTGAAGGTGTCATGAAATAAACTTGTAACACTTTTGAGGTATATGATACCAAGATATAAAGTGTAAATCACCCAATAAATGGGGAAAGTGTTGCCGCCATAGATATGAGTACTTCAGTTTATTTTCAGCCTTGAAGGCATGTAATAGAGTTATGAACTGCTATTTCATATTTGCCAATGGATAGGAACACCTTAATTTTTGCATATTGTATGACAATAATGGCAATTAATAAAGTTGATGTTTCCTTGTGGCAATGCCTTGTTTATCTTGTGGTACTTGGTATGCATAAGATAAAATGATACCTAAAAGTTATTGATAACTCAAACAATCAAATTAGCATAAATCATGAGAAATTTATTTCTAGTTTCCATATGATGGATAAATCTAGACTCTTTTGGTTAGAGAACCAGTAAGAGACATGAATCTCTTAGACATGATTAATCAATCTTCACTAGTGGTAGTGGAGGATCGATTATCCTATTAGGTATAATACATGTGATGTATTTACATACCTATTGGACTTAATGCTAGTACTTCAAATGGTGTTTAGAGAAATACCAATATGAATATCTTGAAGTGTTCAAGAGTATCATAGATGAAATACGAATTTGGTAAAGTGTTAATTCTTGATGAAATCAATGAATGAAATACTTAAACCAAATGTTTGAGAACCTTATGAGTGATTATGATAGTGAATCATAGTGAACTCATGATTAAGGCATGGTGATGTCTAAATCAAAAGGAGTCATACTCTAAGGAGTTAGAGGATGATTATCAAATAACTAATTTCTTCTTAAATAAAGAATACCCCACACTAATAAAGGATATTGAGAATCACAAAGGGTTGTGAGTTCTTATATCCTTGACAGATACACTCTGATTATCTCTGTGATGAGTTGGTCATGTGACGAGTCAACTATCTAGATGATGAGGAACTGGATTTTGAGTTATGGTTTATGACCATTACATCCTAAATGACTTCCATGTGAACCATAGGGCATGACCTTGATGGTAGCACCCATTGGGATGAAATCCATAAGTGTGAATGAGTCTTAAGCGTTAAGACACATGGATAACATTTTGAGAAGGATGATGTTTGTCAATTGCAACTTAATGACTAAGAGATTTGGCATACGGATGCTAAAACCACATTCCTATGAGGAATAAAACAAGGATGTGTACGTGACACAACCTATAAGGTTTATGAATCCATTAATGCAAATGAAGTCTATAAGTTGCAATGGACTAATTAATGTGATTGATTGAGTACAAGAAACTCAGAGATGGATCTTCACTTTGATGATATAGTCAAAGTTTTTGACAGATATGTCAAAGATAAAGAGAGATCTGTGATTTAGTGGGAGTGTATTCACATTCCACATGTTGATGTGGAAATGTTCTAGAATGGAAATCCAAAGTGGAAATTATCTTTAAGGAAGATAGATACATTTCCTATGTAATAGGAATAAGAGATCTATAGAGATAGTTCTCGAAAAACCTCTTGACCTGAAAAGAGAAAGCATACATTGGCAATCTATACTGATGGGTTCAGTGTGCATAGATTCAGTGGGAGAAAACTTGTCCATGTTACATGGAGTTAGTACCCCAAAGCTAAGTGTCCAATTCTTATGAAGATTAGGAACACTAAGAATAGATAAGGATCTATCGTGTATGTAATAATCCCATCATCTTGCATGTATGGACATGGCAAGAACGAAATGCATTTATCATCTTGTATGTAGGACATGACATTATGATATGCTCATCATGATAACTCGTATGTTGGACATGACGAGTGGATGTCTATCTTGTTCCAGTAAGGGTTACTGGAATACCATAAGAACTTGATAAGTACTTGAAAAATACTAGTTCTATGGAAGGGTTCACTGTAAAGAGTTATACTGATGCAAACTTCTGAAAAGGACAAAAATTAATCACAAAATATATATGGGATATATAAAAGTGAATGTTTGTTGATAAATGGAAACATTCCAATAAAGTTGTTTTAAAACGAAATGCTGAGTATCCATGTGTTAGAGAACATCAGTGGATACTATATGGATCTAGGAGTTCATAGAGATGAACTTATAGTTATTCTGGTCATTGATGACAAGTTAGGAGTGCTTGGTCATGCAATGTGGCTAAAGGTTAGCAAAGGAATACTAGATTGCATATTACGGAAACTCCATCTCATACATGTGATGTATAGCGAAGAGATGACAAACATGCAGTTAATACTGACTTTGGCAAGGTGTTGCCATAACTCACTATCTTAGCACTAGAGCACAATAACATGTGGGACATGTTTGAAGATCACTATGAATATGATTCAAAGGTGATTAGCTCACAGTGCAAGTGGGAGTCTATTGGTATGTATGCCCTGAGAGCCAATCATGGGATGATTGGTGGGATACATTAAGATTGGTTTGATAAACATCAAAGGCAAGCTTCCAATTCTTTCTGGTTTAGTCATATGAGACAATGATAGAATAGATTGAATGTCTAGAGAATGACAGTACTCAATGACGTATGCTTTCAGGTTAAGGACCTGAACGGTGAGATCATATGGATGCTAAGAGTTTGTACATTCTTATTATGTCCCTAGTTGGATGTCATTGTAGAAGGTAGATAGACAACAATGGCACACAAGACTAGATTGTGGTGTTGGTTGATGACAAAATCTCATTAGTCATGATATGGAGATATCAAACCAAACACATAGGTACTTGTTAGAGAACAAGTATACCAGACAGACCCACCGTGAGTTTGACACATGGAACCATGACATGGTAGTCACAGTCAGTTCTCACAGTGATGGTGGTGAGTATGATTCTTTGACCTGAAATCACTACACTCAACACATGTCGTTGGGTGCACTTTGACATCATCAAATGTAGTCCTGAAACATGGGTTGTTATAAAGGTGATGATTGGGTGGGTTTGACACATGGGGATTTTGAGGGGTGAGTGATAGATATGGGATTTGACCCTCCTGAGGGAGTTTGATATCCATGGACACTTGATGAGTAGGATTGAGATAGGTGTGCACGCATGTGTGAATCAGTATGTGATATTTATGTCATACATATCTCCTCCAATCTACTCTGAGATCAAGAAAGTGAATGAACGTTAACAGGATGACTGTTCCATGCCTCGAGTTCATTCAGCATATCAGTAACAAAGGAATTATATATTCACTGTAACACCATTCATGAATTGTAGGATTGAAAGTTGTTCTCCAACTTTCCTTTTCACTTGGGTAGCATTGATGTGTGACTAGGAATCGCTCTTTGCTTGTGAAGTCATAAGTGTTATAGACTTTCACTACCAATGTGAAATGGACCTACAAGGTCACACAGATAGGATTTAACCTAGAAGAGGAGTTTATCCACAAACGATGTTTAGATTGATTACTAAAGGATTTTAGTAGTTTAATTAAACACTCAATCAATTGATACCTCAATAGCATAGTGTTCAAGGTGTTGGACCGATTGATTAGAGTATCAGATTGATTGAAACTGCAATTGACTGATTCTACGTAGTTTGCACTCCCAACCGATTGGCTCATGCGATGAACCGATCAGCTCAGCTTGGTGAACCGATCGTCTCATGTGATGAACCGATCGGATCAGGACAGGTTGAGATGACCGGTTCAAGGGTTGAACCGATCGACTCAATAGGTCCAAACGAGCAAGTTGGGAAAGTCAGGTTGGTGAGAAATTTCCTTTCGTTTCACTTGTCCAATTTGATTGGAACAAGGATTGGTATTTGTATCAATTCAAAACAAAATAGGAAAAGTCAATCAGGAACTAATCAGGAACACGAACCGATCGGCTCAGGTGCCCTAACTGATCGGTTCAGGTTTGAACCAATCGGCTCAGGTCCCCAACTGACCATTTCATGCTTGAAATGATCGGTTCAGGTGGCGCAGTTTGTTATTTTGTGGAAAAACTCGAACCCTTCTACTCGTGCTTTAATCCCGCATTGCCCGGGGTAGAAAACCCTATCCCATGACACTCCTATATATAGGGATATTGGGGGCTTCTCAAAGTACAACTTAGAACACCAGTTGCTCTGCAAAGTTGTCATTCTCTCTGGTTGTGGTAACCGAGAGAGCCCGAGCAAGTGCTACACGATAAGGGAGGTACAAAAAGGGAAAGACAACTGCAGAAAAGTGACTGGTTGCAGGAGAGTGTGTCGACAACTAGTACGCCGACAAGAGGGTGTGACTCCTTTAGATTCCTTGTGGGACAAGGAGATCGGAGTCCAGGTGGTCTGTGTGGACTACTTCATAGGCGGGAGCGCTCGGAGGACAGCTGTCAATCCCGACAGTCCCGATGAGACTAGGAGCTGCACATACACTGTCCAAGACCAGAGGTGAAGACACGCAATCTGTGAGGTAACATCGTCGAGCAAGCCCCGGGACAAGGTATTTCTCTACAAACCATCCTTCCTACTGTATAGATGTTGACGTGATTCCTTTATATTGGGTTTAGGGAGAAGAAAATTTTTGTTTCCGCTGCCTTCTCCGTCTCCCCTAAAACCCAACAGTGATTACTCGGATGAGCACATCAAATAGTTTAAATATTTGTATTGCATGCAATAAATAAACTCAATAAAACAAAAAATCCTATCGTATCGATTATTCTAAAACATAACTAATTGATGTGGCTCTGATACCACTATAGGAAAATACGGCATCAGAGAGGCAAGAAAAACAAAACTTTTACTGAAAAATTTCCCATTCTCCAGCCCATCGTGTCAATAACTATGAAATGGAAAGGATGGTTTCACAAAGATGTACCTAGTCCTGAAGCAAGTCCAACGACAATCCTTTTTGATGTAGATGCACATTCTGCCTTGGACAATGCTTGTTCAGCTCCTAGTTGCATTGAGACTCATCTAACTGCTCCTCCAGGGATAGTACTGGGACTCGTCTGGCTACTCTTCCATAGATAGTAGACTCATACATCGTCCTCTGTAGTAGCTCCTCTCATCATAGACTACTGGTTTATGTTGTCCTCCTTAGTGACAGGAAAAGGCCACCTCACCTATAGAGAAGTCCTCACAAACCAACTAGAACTCATGTCGTCCTACCAGAATGTATAGGAAGGAGTTGTGCATCCTGTTGATGTACTAGTCACCAACATGCTCTCCCACAACAATGATCCTTAATTGTTTTTCTCCCATAGCTATCCCTTCCTAGTCAGGTAGGACTTGCTTAGGCTTTCTTAGTTACCACAACCAGAGGACAACAATTGTTAGAGAAATTTATTCTCAATTGTCTGTGTTGTGCTTTGGGAATCCCCCAATACCCCTCTATTTATAGTAGAGACTAGGGTTAGGGTTCCCAGTCTGTGCGGGAGTAGAAAGGACCATAAGATCTCAATTTTTCACAATAATTCAGGAATCTTAGCAGTCTATGACAGCTGAAATGGCCATATGGCTAACCCAGATGGTCATCTGGCATGCAAGACGGTGTCTCGCACTGTGAGATATTTGTTTTTTAGTTACCCAAATTTGTACATATGTCGGAAATTCAATTCCAATTAATGCATGTCATGACGTCAACATCAATCATTGATGCAATCGAATTGCATCCCTAAAACGGTCATTTGGTGCATGTGAGATGGGCTCTTGCACCACCTGAGATGGTCATATCGCATAAGCGAGACGAGTGTCTTGCAGGCCAGTTTAGGCTGAATTCTATCCAATGCACAATACAATCACCCTGACACTGCAAATGAGTGTCTCAATACTTGAACTGATTGTTTGGCACTCCAATCAGTTGATTTATTGTGTGAATTGAATATCTAAACACTTTAGTAATAAACCCAATCATCATTAAATATCAAACTCCTCTTCAAGATGAGTTCCAATGTGTGTGTGACCCTATAGGTCCCATATTACATTGGCAGTGAATGTCCATGACAACTTACGACATCACAAGCAATGAGCAATGTCTAGTCACACATCATTGCTACCCAAGTAAATGGAAAGTTGGAGAACAACTTAAACCTACAACCTATGTATGGTGTTATAGTGTTTGTATAGTTACTTTGTCACAGATATCCATATTGAAGTAGAGGCATGAAACAATCATCCTCATTATTATTAAATCTTATTTCTTGAACCAGAGCATACTGTCTTAGATATATGTAAGCTCAATATCACATATTGACTCACATGTGTGTAGCCATGCATTTCTCAGTCTCACTAGTCAAGAGGCCTTGGATATCATACTCCCTTAGGAGGGTCAAATCCCATCTCTATCACTCACAATCATTCCACATGTGTCACAGACACCCAATCATCACTTTTATAAAAACCCATGTTTCAAGATTGTGTTTGATGATGTCAAAGCATACTGGACAACACGTGATGAGTATAGTGATTTTAGGTCTAAGAACCACAAACAACACCATCACTATAAGACATGATTCTGACTTACCTAGTTAAGGTTTCTATGTATCACTCTTATGGTGGGTCTGTCTGATACACTATTCTCTGACATGTATGTGTGTGCTTGGTTTGATATTTTCATATCATGACTAATGAGATTTGTCATCAACCAACTCACACTCTGATCTTATGTGTCATTGTTGCCTATTTACCTTCCACAATAATAACCGATCAGAGACAACAAGAATGCATATACTCTTAATATTTGTATGATCTCATTGTTTAGGTCATCAACCTGAAGACATACGTTGTTGAGTAATATCATTCTATAGACATTTATTATGTTATTTCATTATGTCACAACTGAACAAACATAATAAATCGAAACCTTACCTCTATTTTTAACCAAATCATTTGCAAGTTATGCTACTACAATCATCATATGATTGGCTCTTTGGGCATACATACCAATAGGCTCATAGCATAGAATCTATTTGTCGCTTCTAGTTGTCCTCATCCTCTGGTGGGTCCAAAAGACCCCATTTGTGATGCCTGATCGCATCCTCTACCACCACCGCTGCTAAATTGTTACTCTTGTGAATTTTGTTGACTCTGCCTCCACTGTTGTGTCACTTATTCATCCTTCATAGGGAAAGCCCACTTGATATGCCCTACTTGACCACATTCTTGACAAGTCCTCAAATCATATTGTGGCCTAGATGACCCTATCACTAAAACAGACGCTGCACTACGTGTTCCTGTTGTCAAAAACTATGAACTCTACCCTTACTCAGGGACCACTGTGATGACACTCCTGATCTTGACTTAGAGAAAGTTGATCGTTGTTGTGACTACGGAGACAAAAACCTTGGCTTCTTAAAGCCACCAAATGAATACCCATGAAACTGAATTGGCCTCTTCTTAGTGTTGGCTTCACGTTTCTCAATGCAGACCTCTCAATCCTCCTCATCGACTCCCCAAAGATAGAGAACCTATGTCTATTCTCCAAAGCAGATGCTATCGTAGACAACTTTGTGCTTAGGCCCTTCTCAAACATCTAGATCCTCTCCTTCTATGTTTCCTCCATGTGAGGACATAACCTCAAAAGCTCCATAAACTTCACTTCATACTCATTGATGGTCATGGAACCTTGTTGTATCTTCTCAAGTTGCATCGTCTTCTCATTTAGATATGTCTCAAGGAAGTATCGGGTCACAAACTCCCATTGAAACTCTTCCCAACAAACTACAACTCCAAGTCTCTTCTCCTCCTCTATGGCCCACCAGTGGCTAGTACTGCCCTTTAACAGATAAACATAATGCTTCATCTTGTCCTCTTCTGGAATATTGAGGATCTTAAATGCCTTCTCAAGCTCTATTAATCACATTTCAGCATCATCCAGGTTTATTGTACCCAGATACTAGATTGCTCCAACATGTCTCAGCCTCTCAAACATCTTCCCTAAACCCTAATATTCCACATTAGGGATAATTGCCCTTGCTTGAGGTACATGCGCTCTATCCTCTATATGTGTAATTATTGCCATGACCTGTCCAAACATGGATTGAAAGGAAGGATTTTCCATGGTTGTAGGGTCAAACTGGGATATTGCGGGCTTCTCTGGCCTCGTCTCAGACACTCTATCTTTATATTCCTGCCTCCTAGCACCACCTCCTGGCATGACGTAGCTACTCTCAGTATGTTCTTCATGTTCTCCATACTTATTTTCATAAGAATAGGTATGATCATATATGTTGGATTATGTAAGAATAGACACAAAACCTAAGTCCTATGTCCCTTTAGAGTCAATGAACCTAAAGCTTTGATACCATCCTTACCATGTGACACCCCACCACACTAAAAGAGATTACTAAAAAAAACATATGATCAACAAATAATTAGCCATATTACCAGAACAGAGGGTAAATAAAAGTGATTATCACATTACCATTATGTTCAGAAAACATTACATAAAGGTCCAACAACTCGTATCACAAACATACCATATCAGGTATTTACATGCTTGTCTAGTGGAATCAGCCATAACTTGTATACAAAAGAGATGTTCCACATATACATGTCATATATAAAACATAGGCACACTTCCTAAATTGAACTTGTTATACATATCATCCACAAAACATCTCATGGCTGGACCTAAGAGTATAGGGACGACTCTAGACTCTACTAATAATAATTTAACCTTATGCTACTACTACTCTCCAAGCTTCTCTTCTTCAGCACCACGATCCTGACCACGCTGCTGATGACCACCTACAAAGATGTGGCGACCCACGAGATGAGACCCATGTCCTAGCAAGAGATATAATTCTCAACCAATGGTCATTTATTACAACAGGTTATATTATTAACCAAGCTAAGCAAACTAAGCTAAACTGACTAAGTAGGTTGAGCATATTAAATAAACTAAGCCAGTTAATCAGATAGGCATAGAAACAAGTAAAACTAGCAAGTATATGAATGGACAGGTAAGACTATCTTGTATTAAACAATTAATGTCTCTTACCTCATTATATAACAACTAGGTTGTATAAGAAACAAGGCAAGGGTTAACATCCAATGTGAAGCATGTTTAACCGTAAACAAATATACTACACAACTGGATTACATCTTTTTTTAATCCCTGAGGACTTTAAGGTATACCACTCAGACTCCAACTGAGCACTACTAAGTCAAAATTAGTGCCATATAAGATCTAGGAGAGGTGAACTCCTAAAAATCTTTTCTTCCCTCAGTCAGTATGAGTCAGCCACAGTGACATATATAGTCAAACTGTGAAACAACCTAGTCCTCCCTTGGTATAGAGGTCACGACACTAGTAACCAGGGTATATGAAACCCTATCATCTGAGGAACAACTGTAGATGTCCTCGATCTCATCATATGTAAAAAAACCTGAGATATGAACACAGTCGTTCTCCTATCGAGGTATGACCACATCCATCCTCCATAACCTTGGGTTCAGGATGACAAGGACACATAGTCTTAGGCATCCTACATACTCAATAGTATGAGCTCTGAGTTTCCTTTAGGAATACCCATTTCACCATCATGCACTTTTGTCAATTGACTATCAACAAAGTAGGTGGTTGGCTGGGCAATGAGTTTTCATTAGTGGACCACTATTGGAGATCTTTTTCCAGTAGCTAACTTTTTTCTGATGTGGTCTAATAGCATAGATCTTAGTGAGTGTTTACTGAAGATTTTTATGAGTGCTTGCACCAACAACAGATATTGGTGAATATCTCACATGTGCCTATTGATGAGATAACTGGGTGGTCTATCGATAGAGTTTCTAATGTCGTGTACTAAAGCAAAGACTAGGTCATCTAATGAGGAGAGGACAAACCGACAAAGGATGAGTTCGTTGATGGATAGTAGGATAGTTTTGACCACATTTTATCTCTATCATCTGGGGATATAAGTACCCCTCCTTTACCTTCCTTCCTCGCTTCACCTATGCAAGATGATTTAATAAAGTGTTGAAGTTGTGTTGCATGCTACTGGTTGATGTCTACTAATAAGGATTTTTCTTTCATCTGTCTTAAGTGACACTATTGTTTACCTTCATTCGATTCCCTCCTGAGGATTGACACCCTTCTTAGTGTCTTCCAGCTTAGATCTATGCAAGTGGAACTCCTACCCTTCTTGATCTTGACGATGTACCACCTTCTTCTTTTTGGGGATGTATTCTAGGTAGTTTTCTCTAGGGTTTTGACTTATTAAGCCTTATGTCATGTTTTCTCTTCTCCATCCTTTCTCTAGTCACTTTAAATAATGGATCATCAATTTTAGGGCGCCTTAAGAGGGGAATCTTAGATCTTAGAGAGTCTACTATTGACCTCAGAGTTTTGGTGAAGCTAAAAGTTCCATTGATGTCCTTTATGAGTGGACTCGTTTGAAATTTCATCAGGTGAGTGATATAACCTTTCATGCATTCATCGTACAATGTACATGCACTTGAAACTTTGTTGTAATATTCCCTAAAATGTTAAAAGGTGATATCTTTGTGCATCTTTAATATTTCATGGTAAAAAAATGAGTTGTGTGTTGTAGATAGATCTCTCAAGTAGTCTCTTGATAGATAAAACATGGTTGTTTAGCCTTTCCATGCATTGTTTCACCTCCCAATGACTGAATGAGTTTGGAGAATGTCGCTTTTGTGAAAAATGATACCTTACATGCCTTTAGGCTGGGAGATACATGTTGTTACTTTTATAAGAAGTTCTTTTAATATGTTTTTAAGTCTTTTCTCTTATTTTTATGTAGTTGAAATTAGATGAAAATGTTCCCTTTATGAATAAAAGACATTTCCCATTTGTCTATAATACTTTCTTGCCATGAGTGCTTAATATAAGGGTTCTCGACAATGTTATCAGGATCGTATTGGTCATCAAATAGGTGAGGCTATTGGTTCCTGGTTAACCGATTCAACCTCTGGTCAAACTGATTCAACCGGTGGCATCAACAATGTATAAAAAATAATATTAATATGCTAAAAATGTGGACAATATAAGTAAAATATGAACTAATTCAACTATGATGAAGGTACAAGTAGAATTTTTAGAACCCACAATAAATTCATAACATTATACATCACAAAATACTAATGTTTCATATAAAACAATACTTCTGAATGCAATAATCATTAAAACAATATGATCCTACACAAAACTAGACCCCTTTACATCAGGTGAGTAGAATGTTGGGGCTGGAAAAATAAGGGGTGTGGGTTTTCGTTCGAGTATGTCCAAAAATGAGTAATGTATTGAAATTTGAGGAGGAAACCATAGTCATCCACTCCTTGGCTGAGATAGAAGTTTTGGTTAATCAACCAGTGCAACCCATTAACCAGTGAACTGATCAATTCTGACCGATTGGACAGACCACCTAACTGGTTGGACCGGTATTACTGGGTTTATACAATAACTGAACTGGTAGGGCTAGTCGGACCGGAAGGTCCAACTGGATTTTGATAACATTGGTACTTAGTGATGAATTCATATGGATTTGTTGAAGGGATCCGACTTAGGAAGGATATCGTGATCACAATTACTCTTAGAGGTTGTGTTGTGGTCAGCATCAATGTAGAGAGAGACCTGATTATGATACCTTCTATTAGAATTAGATTCCAATAACCGTGCATCTTATATCTTCTAAAGTTGTAGTAGTCTGATTATTTACATCTAGTAGGATTTATGTATATCTTGCTTGATGTAACTATAGAGTAATGAACTTAACCAATAATGAGTAACATAAGCTTGCATAACCCTAAGTCCATGGATCTATTACCCTTAGTTGTTATGGGGATAGTGAAACAAGTTAATTTTATAGCAATTTAAGTTGTAAGAAGATACTCAAATCCATATATTGGTGAATATATAGAGATTCTTGGGTTGATGGACCCTGTTGCCTTGAAATTGTGTTAAGACTAAGTAAAGGCTTGTAAATTATATGATATGTATACATGGTTTATGATATGATGAGATCTTGATTTGGTTATTTATTTAATGTCAAGTTAAAAATGTATATGTTGTCTAACCTCTCTTATAGGTATTTATGAAGACATGAGTATGGCTTGGTAAGTATGTACATTAAAGTACACTAATATATCCCATATCTACATATTTATTGTTCTCATTTAATACTTATTATCTCTGGTAAGTAGTGAATGTTTTAGATGTTATATCATGTTACTGCGACTTGAGGTCTCACCCTATGGTTTCTCCACATCATTTAGATGAGCAAAAAAGTTTCCTAAAAATGGTGGAGAAGATCAACAACAAGAAAGTCGGCCTAAACTAAGGAGGCATGTGATGTTTGTGCGAAGGAGTTTTGGATGTATGTGACGTTTGAGTGACCTCTTCTTGGGATTAAGTGAAGTTTTTATATAGGGGTAGTGGTCATGCATTGTCCTTATACTCAGGTGTGGGTAGGCAAGTTTTGTTTATGTATTCCCATCTTGAGTTTTTGGCATGCATGCATGGCCTTTAGAGTCGTAATTATAAGAGTTGTAAGAATTATGGGCATGCTCTATAGTAATGTCCCTTATGTAAAGACAAAATTGTATCCATTTTGATGAGATGTTTTGTATGTGGCTAATACATCATGTATCAAGGGCCTGATTTTTGTAAAACATGTAATGTCGTCTAGTGAACTTTGTAAAAGTTACACAACTTTAATAATATTATCGCAGATGTTGGATGAAATTTTTTGAGCTATGATCTCTATGCATTTTATGTTGATAATTATGAGCATTGGTTTAATTAGTTTTTGTTGTGAGTAATCTAGCTTTTTTGGAAATGGAATGGCACATTAATCTCTTATATAAACTAGATGTACCCTTTTCCTTTCTATAAAGACCTCTTGTGGTGTTGTGATAGAAGGTCTAAACTTTCACTGCTATGTAATCATGTTGCTTTTGTGTATCATACATTTGAAATGTGAAATAAAATGACTCCCAATCATCATACTTCGTGTCAAGTTTGGATTTGTTGAAATATAATCACTCATAAAATAATTTGTGGATCCCCTCTCAGATCCCACTCATTACACTAATAATGATTTTGTTAGCTATAGTTGATTATGCCTACAAAAATGTACTCGAGTATGTAATTAGGTTTCTTTTAGGATAATAACTAGGTTCATGGAATTGAGTCTGGCAATTTGGCTTCTTTGGTTCTCATGGATATGAAAGTTGTTTAAAATGATTATAATACATTTATTGACGATGGACCAATATGAAGTGTTGATGAAACTCGGGAACTTCTAAGACTTGGTGATTACTTTTGATTTATATATTGTGTCTCTTATCCTAATTTTATCATGGGAGAAAAGATAAGGGTGTTTGATTGGGGGAAAACCAATCTGAAAATGCATGATGGAATAATTTTTAATGTCTAATAAATTGCTATTTTAGATATTGTTGATGATTGAACTAGTGAGGGTGTTTTGCTTTTGTGTGTTGAGCATTTTATTTGGAGGAAAGTTGTATGTAGTCACCTACTTTAAGGAAATATACTTTGGATCTTTGTTTTCTTTGAGATAGAGATTATATAAGGTGTTTTGTTTTGTGTTTTTATTAGATCGGATGTGTGGATTAGACTCTAGGTCCTTGAGGTTTTTATAGTCAAAAGTGTCATTTAATTTTCCACATAGAGCCCCATTTTTTATAGGACTAGGACTTGAGTGTGAGCATGCATGTTGTCAATGGATTAAGAAAATGTAGAAGTTATGGAATAGTTGTATCTATGTTACTCCAAAGGTATTTGATAAGTTTTTTGCATGAGGGGTGTGAATTCTATAATCTTTTGAAATGAAAAGGTCTTGGATCCTAGAAACTAGGTTTTGTGTTTAATATAATGGCATTGTGGAACATATGACCTTAGGGAGTGTAAGTGTGTGTTAAAGGGTATATATATTACCAAAAAAGTGAGCAAACAGATGTATTTAACTAAATATGGAGGAGAGGAGCTCTATTGGCATACCATGTATAAGCGTATCTTGATTCACCTATATCTATAAGCCAATTTGTTTTGTCATACTTGAAGTAATTCATTGAGAGGTCTATCAAGAAGGAATATTTTGATGTTGAAATCCCCAGGTGTAAGCCAAGGGAAGAGATGAATGGAATTACTTAGCTCATATATTTATTAGATGAAGAGGTTTTATTTTATTATGGTTTTCAATAGAGGTTGGTGAGTGCCTATGGGTGTCTAACATAGGGGCCATGGAAGGTGATGGTTATGAAGAATTTAAGGATGGTTTGGATTTGGAGGTTGAAGTAAGTTTTGCTAAAACCTATGCGGATATAACCATTGTGGCCAATAGAAAGGATTGAACCCATGAGTTGATTCTAGAGGCTCCAGTGGTACATGGGTTTTGTCAAGTAGGGAGGTTTTTGGTTTATTGAATAATAATGATATTGATTTCGTGTTTTTGCATGAGGCATTCATGGAATATTATCCTATTGAAAGCAATGAGTCCATCAATATTGTAAGTGAAGATAATCATCAAATAGTTGTAGAAATTAGAAATGTGGATAGGATAAGAATAATCAACATAAAAACTTACAAGGTACTAGCATATGAGAACATGGGAGAAAGTTGTATGCTTAAGGGTGCAAAAAATATTGTCAAGGGAGCTTGACATGCTAAAATTGTGCATGTAAAAGCAAGTGTAAGGTTGTCAAGTAATAACAATTGTTTTCGCCCCAAGTTTCTCAAAAATAGTGAGTAGGTCTAGTAGAAATTATTAATAACTAAAATTGACCGAAAAAGCTAGTTAAATGGATTTGTTTTAGTATTCATTAACTAAATAGTTGGATGAAATGATTTTGGCTTCTATAATTCAGAAGTAAAACTCCGTAGGATGTTGGAATTCATTGAGACAATCAATTTTGTTTGACTTAATCATTCTATTAAAAAATGATGCTTCCATTCAAACACAAGCATTATGTTATATAACTATGTATTTCCATATCATAGTATCATACTCAACAAGTTAAAACCATGTGTATGTGGTTTTATCATCAAATAAAAACTAATTAATTAATATTTAGGATGATAAATCTTTGAAGAGAGATTGTTATTAACATGCTCCTGTGACCTATGTGTGTATATAATATCTAATAAGCAATGTCTTTTCCAATCACAGGGCATATGTATAATATTGATTTTGGTGATCAAGCACAATTGATTGAAGTATACCAATCATCACATAATCCAAGCAATAATTCATATATATATAATCAATAGTAATATAGTAATGTCATACTATGATGCTATCCTAAAGAAAATAGGATTAGTTCGTCTTGACCAAATTTTCCCAATTTAGTAGGAGGGGTTCAAAATGATAACAAATAGAAGGAACCATGTACAATACATTGGCAAAAAAGTTCAACCAAAATCTTGGTACTTTCCAAACTAGCCAGATTTACCTCTAGATGCCCGTAGGTGACTAAGTTTTTTGTGCTCCATTACTCCATTCTCCTCATCCACGAACAAAGTTTGGAAGGAGATAGAATAAAGTCCCCACAAAAGTATGTATTAAGTCATCTAATTTTTTTGATTAAATCATAGTTGTAGACTGCATTGACTAAATCTCATTTACCTTTTTTCTTAACAAATTTGATGTTATTGAAAGGTTGGTCAATCATCAACATGTGAGGATATTATTCACTTATAAAAAAATGAATACAGTCAATGTTATTGACAAGGTTTTCGATACATCTACCTAAATGCTTTCAAGAACCTATCTCGAGAGGTGCAAAGTCAATGACATCTATTATCCAGTTCAACATTTAGCTAGTAAACTTGAGCTTCCCTACAATACAAACACATCATAATTAGTGGCATGCAATATTATGATAAATACATGCAAAAATATGTGAGAAAGCAGATGAACAATTAGTTATACATTTTAGTGATATATGAATAAAAACGTACACAATTATGACTTATTTGCAAATTAAATGGTATTAAACTAGTATATAATTAGATGATTGTTTGTGTGTCAAAACATCCCAAACTTTACATCGTTGTTCTTCCTCAAGCAACTAATGCTCTTACATTTAGTTGAACTAGTTAGGAAGAAGATAAATTCATATAAAGAATGACATTTCCACCGAATGGTCACATATCGATCAAATCCAACCAAAACACATGAACATGCTCAAAAGCAGCAACCACAAAAATATCAAAGACATTGGCAATAAAAATGATAGGTCATACAATTTGCTTAGAGAAGATCAAATATCACAATTCGGACAAAAAATACCTAGTGTGTCATAGTATCTCCCTATAATGCATTTTCCTTAATCGAAGAAGCATATACAATGGAATCCCCCTTGATAATAATGAATGAGGGGTGATCACAGTGGTGGTTTACCAAAAGGGTCAATGGGAGGATGGTATAGGTGGCTTGAGTTAGATTTGCAAACCAATTTAGCTCTCTAATGCAATGGAAGTGGTGTTCCTATATGATGCACAAAATGCATCATGTTGACTACAATGTGGTAATAATGGTCGATGATGTATGCACTAAATGCCTCACTCTTCTAGAGAGAGTGTGGGTGGATGATGTTTATCATGACTAACTTATTTTCTCACTTTTTTTATAAGGAAAATTGATGAATGATGATAACAACAAACATGTCATCTCCTTTCTCTTCATTTTTTTCTTCTCTATTTTGTTCTTCTCATTTTTCCTTTTTTTCTTCTTTGTGATCCTCATTTAATGTGCTCCTTACCAAATTGATATCTTATTAGGGGTTGTAATTGATAAGAAGATGAAGAGATGGAAATGAGTGTCCCTTCTTAGATGAAGTGTGTATGAAAATAATTAGCACTAGCACCATATGCAAAGTATGTATAGAAATATAACAAAGATTGATGCAACTCAAAATGCAAGATATAAACATTTTTTTTACTATTTTGTATATACTAATGCAAGAAAAAAATTTAAAAAATGTCTTATAATGCAATGTTATGTAGTGAGAGTCTAAATTAACTCATGAATACACTGGTTTTGATAAATGGATGAAGGTGTATGGAGATTTACTCAGACTAAAAGATATCAATCAAACCAACCATGATAAAACCCTCTCACAAACTACTCATGAATCATGGTGGTCCTAAACCTATCATGGATAAAACCATAAACGGCCAACACTAAACTATGATAGTATGAACTCATACATCACTCTCTTTCCATAAATAATGGGAGTTAAGTCAAATGTCACAATTTATAGAAGTAGTATTAAGGTTTGCACATTCAAGTCAACTATAAAAAAGTCAGCTCTTAAACAATACTCTAAAGTTGAAGAAGACATAACATGTTAGGATTGACTAGATTAAAATTGGATTATCATGAAGAATTTTCAAATTTTGACCTAGATATATTTACTTTTCAAATTTTTTGTCAAAGAAGAAACAACTACACTAGAAATATACTCATATATTGACTCTTGTGAATGGAAAAGCATAACTAGAAAATCAAACTTGATAAACATAATTGCCATCAATGTTAAGAGAATCACAAGAAGACTCAAACACGTGTATGAATGACCATTCCAGTTGTGGTGGTAAAGGGAACAAGCCACGATGGTTTGGGTCTTATGGAAAGAAGAGATCCTTAAAGATTTGATAAACAACTAGTGATGACGGATGAGGTGGGTATTACCTTAAGCATCCGTGATTGTAATAGTGATTAAATAAGGTTTGGTAATTGTTATCCATCCTCGTCATACTCTAATGAAACAACTCTTGATTATGAAGAATCAAACACTTATGTTGATTCCTCCTAGTGGTGTAAAATGTACTCTTGGTTAGAGAAGGACCTTAGTGTTTCAAAATTTGTGTAATGGAGTAGTTTTGACTAGATAAATGTGAGCCTAGCATGCATGTCATCCATGGAGAAAGAATCACTCCACCTATTAGCAATCGATTTGCTACTTCTTGGTGTAGGAAACATGGTATGGATGGACTCTCTTTGGTGTATCTATAGGTGCCTCCTCATCATCATCATCACAATACTCCAATGGATAATGGATATGGTACAAGATCTAGAGCTCTAAAGGGGGGGAGGGGGGCTAATCAGTGCATGTTCCAAAAATTCAAATACAAAAAATTTTGGGTGTATCTATGGGTACGAATTTTGAACTAACAATAGTGCTGAAAGTTGAGGTTGTATTTATTCTTCATATACTTGCATTTGAAAATTTTTACCCCAAGTTGTTGTTCTATTTGTGTGATAAGACCAATAAAATGGATGACTGACTTTGTTTATAGAGGGAAAACTCATCTCATGTGAGTAAAGAGAAACACGCCAATATTGATATGCTCCTCACTAAGAGAATGAAATATCATCAAAGCATAAAGGGTGTCTCTATGTACCTTTCATTGACCCTACATAGTTTTGGCAAAGATAGTGTTGGTCGGCATCTAATGAAATCATGTGTGAGTGAATGCTAGACCGTTGACACCCATTGATGCATATATCTTGTGAAGTCATGATTGATGCATTTGTCATCATTACAATGGAAGGTTTTATTCATAACCCTCGAGGCCAAACTTATATCCTTGATTGGATGAGGTGAAGATGGTATTGAAGTCTCTGAGTGAAAACTTACGCTTATTATTTTTTGGAAAGAAAGAAAAAATTATGTTTCTCGATCTTCTCCAGAAAATGAATGAATAAGGTCTTGAGTGTATCTAGTAACTCAAGGAGAATGTTTCTATATGTATCCCACATTCTGAAAAATGGGTGGTCACTCACCATTTTTTATCCCTTGCAAATGAGACGTATATCGTCACTAAAGTCCATCTCAGGGTTCCCAAAGTCCATAGTGTGTTGACTCCATGACACAATTCCTTAGCCCAGTCTAATGTTTTCATGTTTTTTGTCATCAAAATGTATGCATCTTTTCCTTATGATGAGTTGTTGAGGAGCGGTAGAGAAGGATCATCCTTCTTGGTATTTTGCTTCAACATGGCATCTAAGGTGAGGAAGGAGGTAGAGATCATGGAAGAATGGTTGTTGAAATAACATTTCAGCACGAGGAAGACATATATCTCAATTTTTCCTAAAGAGTATAAGAATTGATGTGTATAGAATGATTCACCGTGTCATCCTTTTATATTATGGGCATTGGTTGAATCCAAAGGGTCAATGATATCAACGCTAAGGATGATGCATTGACCTATTGGATTTCTGGCCACAAACCATTGTGTTGAACTATCAATGCAATTGAGTTGGAGTCCTTGATCCAAATTTCTTCCATGGATTTCCTTACTTGATCCTTTTAAATGCATAGAAATGTCCTTCAAGAATACGTCACGGTAGAAATTTCCCCAAATTTCACCATGCAAATTTCCCCAAATTTCTTTCCATGGCTGAAATTCTGATTCACAAAAGACCTCACCTCCATAGTAATAGTTGAAACAATGACGTAGTCTTGAAGGTGTGTGTCCCATGTTTAACTTCCACTACTCCTTGTGGATACACCTAAACTACCTCAAATAGTTCACTCCACCTAGATCTCAATTTCCATGGGTACAACCTTAACCTAGAACAATACTTGTTGGTCCAAATGAAACTCGCAATGCATAATGTTTTTACCATAGATCTTCTTAGTCCTCTCCTATAGATTGTAGAGATTTCATTGGCATCCAAGTCCAACTCATCAAGTTCATTAATTTAAAGTATCTAAAGAGTTTCAGATTGGGACATGTCAATATTAGACGGTCTTATTGCCCACATGTCTCTATGTTCTAACTTTAGTAGTAGATGGAAGACCTTACCATACACCAACCCATATGGGGATGTCCCAATGGGTGTCTTAAAGGCAGTGCAGTATGCCCAAATGCATCTTATAGTTTAGTATTCCAGTTGGTTCAGGAGGTAGATATAGTTCTTTCTAAAGTTTGCTTAATCTCGCAATTGGATACCTCCACCCGTCCTTGGGTTTTTGGGTCAGAAGGTGTTCCTACTTTGCGCTTCACCCAATACTTCCCTAATAAAGTGGCAAATTGAAAGTTAACAAAGTGTGAACCAACATCACTACTGTCGATTAAGGCTCACATAAGGCCAGCTAAGGCTCACATAATGCTCACACATAGCTCATAAGGTCGGTTAAGGCTCACTTAAACATGATTGAGAGGGCTATATTAACCTAAAATGATTTCTTAATCTTAAGTATGATTACCATTATTTCTTAATTCATTAAACATGATTATCATTATCTCTTGATTCATTAGCATGGAAGTGATACATAATATTTCATTTGAAATCATAAACATGAACATAATATAAAATATAACTTCTTAACATGAACATGATTTCCCATAAGCATATAAATCATGAATATCTTACTTAATAAGATAGACATGTGGACATGCTAAGAATAATAAATGTTAAATAGTCATGGGCATGGACCACTTATCGAGATCAGTATGAACAAAACTCCTAAGATCTCCCAAATCTTATCTCGTAATCAACCGGTTATAATAATATAAGGTTTTTTTATTAGGATCTTCAACCCTAATTATGCTTAAGGCTGAAACTCCGTGCAAATCAAAGAAAAACATGTTCTTGAAACTAGCCCATTGGCTAGATCTCGAAAAGTTGATCAAAACTTATATAAGGTATGTCGTCATCTCATCTCTATAGTATTTTCTATGAATTATCTAAGGTTGGACAGGATCTGACCAATTAGAAGCAAGGAAAATCATTCAGTTCAATTTCTTAAAATACTTGAATCTCAGCTTAAATGGAGGCGGAAAGACATTTGCATCCCTGACACTACTTTTTGGTCTTAGGCGTGACACGGGGTAGTATTAGTCAAAACCTCATTCAAACCAAGCGCGATTGTATAAGAATAATATCCATACATTCCAGAATTTCCCAAGGGATTTCATGACGGGTAGACTGAGATGTGAGGGCAATGTGGTGGAAACACGGCCTGGCTTCTTCCTCTCTAGCCATGGCACGAGAAACGCTATTGGGATCCCAACCTCCGACCAAAATCAGAAGCTAAAATTTTATCTTGCAAAACCAAGCTGACCAGGAGATCCCTCAGGCTGCTATGAACTTGTCAAGACATTACCGAGGTCCCATGGAGCTCCAAAGCTCCATATCCATTGTGCCGCCATGGCTGGGACATAGCAGAAATCATACAAGGAAAAAAAAATAGCATGACAAAAAAATATTCTGGATATAGCACCCTTTTAAAAATAATTCCGAAGATAGCCCACTTTAGTCAGAAAACATCATTTAAAAATTGGTGTATTTAAAATCACGGATGTAAAAACGTCATTTATTTTGAAGCTTTTAATAATTAAAAAAATGTGAAAATGCCAAAGTAAGTGGCGTTTTCACCCCAACATTGCCACTTATTTTGGTGTTTTCACTCTTTTCTTTTTTAAATTTTTTTTTATTAAAAGTTCCAAAATGAGTGGCGTTTTTACCTCATGTATTTATAAAATGTCAACCTCATGTATTTATAAAATGTCAATTCAAGTGGTCTATTCATAAAGTGGGTTATTTTGGAAATTATTTCCTGAAATATTTTTTGTCAAATGTACTATTTTTATTTTTTTTCCATCATCAAATGTGAAACCAACGTGTGAAGGTGGACGCTCGAAACAAAGGCCAAAACAATCTCCACGGCATCAAGTATGATAGGCTTGGAAGGATTTTAGGGCATGGGAAGGACAACAATGTGGAAATCAATATCTACATCAAATCAGCTACAGAGTTGGGGTATGGATGCTACCTCCCCTCCCGTTGGATTGAGCGTTTTCCAAACTCTATGACGAGTCTTGGAGCCTCTCCAGGCCCTTTCCGGGGTGCAAGGATGCCCAGACTCCATCGGCGATAAAGCTCCTTGAGCCTCTGGTTGTTTGCGCTCGTGGGTAGAGAGATATACTGACTCGCACGGCCAGAAAAGAGATGGCAATGACGCCTAGAATGTTTCTGCCCATCTAATTTGTCGTTGCGAAACTCTATGGCTCGCGCAGCTCCGGCGAGCTCAGGGAAGAAGACGAGTCGGTCTTGAGTTATGGGATAAACTGATCAAATTGGAATGGAGGATTAGGCCTAGGGATCTTCTCTATACTAGAGGGATGGTTTGTTACTTGCGAGAGGATGTAGAGTGGCGTCTGCAACCTCGGTGTGCCCAGGGGAGAGGGAGCAACTTTTGGCCATTTTCTCAGTGAGGGGAGATAGGTGTGGAATGAGGGCTCTCTGGGTTGGGAACCACCTCCTAAAGTCAATGGTGTCGAGATCCCAGGAGATCGTGGAGTGGTGACGGAGATATGGCCTGCGGAGGTTGTTGCGGGTTGTTTCCCCGTCAACGTGCATTTAGCGCGAGGTAGGAGACAAGGTCTCCCCTCTCCAATCCAGATCCAACGGTTCTCAGTGAATCGAAAGGTACTTGCCAGATAGTGACACATTGCTTAGCTCAAACGTAGCAAAATTTACCAGTCGGTTGTATAATAAGGTGTCTAGGTCAAAGGGCATGATTTATGAATTCATGTCTCCTAATCATTAATTGACCTATCTAGAGTCATTACAATCTGAAGAAACTTGGATTAGCTTCTAAATTCAACCCAAGGATTCCAAATATCTACTCAATCCTTACATTTGAGATAAGGAAATACATATTATACATGATTAGGCATTTAGGGTAATTAATACATAATTAATCATTCACAAGGTGTTACACTACCAACTTTTCTGGGGGATATTTAATGTATCATGAAGTACTGCAATACTAGAAAAGAGAGAATAATATGGATGAGAGTGTAGTCAAATGCTATTTAAACTCTTATTATTCTGTATTGCATATATAGGGGTTTGTTTTGTACAATATTAAACTATGATGTGATAAAAGTTTGAATCATCATGTGTTCGAATCGTTCTAGGCTTTACATCATTATGATAGATTAAGTTCATGACTAAGCATGATCAATCATGTTTATTTTAAACTAAAATTTAGGGATGTTACACACATATAATCCCTACCCATTCACTGTCTTCAAGTGAGAAAGGTTGTTAGCTACAACAGTCTTAGTCCCTACACTATCCTTGATCTCAATGTCCAACTCTTGTAAAAGCAAGATATATCTCAAGAAGTGGTGTTTCACATCTTTCTTTTGCAGAAAATATTTAATTGTTGTGTGATATATTCACACCACTACCTTCTCTCCTATAAGTTATTTCTTAAATTATCAAACATGAAAACGACATCAAGCAATTGCTTTGTGATAGTAGTAAAATTCATCTGTGCATCATTGAGCACATGTCTAGCATAGTGAATGGACTATAATAACATGGCATGCTCTATGTTCTACCCCAACACTACTCAAACTACATAGTCAGGATATGAGCTTGAATGGTTGACTTCAATTAGGAGAAACCACCACATCGGTTGAATTGAGATGACCCTATGTGTCCTAACAAACGAATTTCCTTCACTAAATTGGGTGGTGACAATAGTGAAATGACTTCAATATTTACGGAGCCCACCTCGATCCCTATCATGGACACCTTGTGTGAGGACCATCACATTGATCAACCTCTAAAAGATCACTAGGAAAAATTCCCAAATGAAACCTAACTTATAACTATCAATCAACAAAATTTTAATTGAAAAGTACAAATAAAGAAAACTCCACAAGCTATGAATCTAAACATTCATCATTAAAACACATGGGTGTCCCATCAATCGGACCAGGAACACATCCTATAATCCTAAATCTGGGACCCAAAACTCATATCGACAAGATAACAACCATTAAGAAAACTCCACTTAACATTATTTAAGATATTGTAAGCTAACACAATTATCATTCAAGACAAAAGCTCAAAAAATAGATCTGAAAATCCACTTTATTAACCTCAACATATGAAGTACAAAGAGATATGTATTCATGAAGATACAATAACGTATGATACCTATTATGTTACAAAACTTATGATCATAGGAATACATTAATTAAAACATTGCACACGTGTAGTATCAACTACCCACCCAACACTCAAAAAAGTGAGAGTACAAGGACACTCAAGAATGAACTATATTATTACTTGTTAAATCTTGATCCTCATGTCATTCTTGTATCTCCAGTATACCTAATAATATATGTAATAACCATGAGATACTTATGAAGAGTCACAACAAGAGGATTAATTATGCCAAACAATTATGGGTAGTGTATTAAAAAAATTATAAAATCAAGCAAAGATGCTATTTTGCAATTTAATTTTTGTCTATAAACTTCATCTCACAGTTCAAAGCAAGGAATATTTATTACAAAATATACAATATAGCAATATAATTTCGTTATAATCTTCTATGTCAACCATCTCCAGTAAATAGAGTTAACATCACAGACAATGCTTTAAAGATCATGCAATCATCATTGTTAGCATCAACAATTACGACCTAAGTGGAAGTATAATATATAAGGCTCTTTCCCTATTTGGTTTTGAGTGTATCATTCAAATTTCCCTATTTCATTTTGAGTGTATTGTTCAAATTAAAAGCTTATGATGAAAATGACCCTAAGTCCACCGTAAATTATCCAATAACGAGACCATCTCACAAGTATCCCACTGATAGATCCCTAGGTTGGTGTCCATCTTGTGTCTTTTTGCCTATTATTTACATCTAGATGTTTCTTAATGAATGATATTTCCTTAATAACATCTATTATTAAATGTAATTATGGATGATTTTCTCATGTTTTATAAGTACTTTGACAACCACTTGATAGAAGGGAGAGAAGAAGGATGAGTATATGGTTTCTCCTGACTTGGAGGAGTTCAAAATGAGGCCAAAATGACTCCCAACCTACTCAAGTGATCAAAGAACGCATGGAAGCTAAAATATCCATGTGATAACTAAGTTCAAGACTAAAGGGCAAGGGAAGGTATCAAAACATCTGCTATACTTCACTGCGGCCATGGTACATATGCCCCAATCACAGAATGTTCATAGAACTTTTAAAAAATGATCAAGTTGGCAAAAACAACTATTTTATGCATAATGGTCATGGTAAACGATAACTACCATGGTCATGGTACCCCAAAACTACCTATTTTTGTCCATTGATCTCTCCATCCCCCTTCACTTAACCCAAGACACCCTAGACCCATGTATAAGCCTTGGTGGCATCTTGGGGTCAAGGGTTAGCTCCCTTGAGCATTCATTCCACCCCCATTCACCTACTTACCTCACTCCACCACATTTCATCGCCTTCCACCCCAAAACCCTGATCAATATACATGACATTTCACCTTGTAGGAGGGAAGTTCTCAGCTCACATTTGTTGGAGAAGTAGATTTCATCCATTACATCAAGATTCATGGCTTTTTGATCTTATTCTTCACCATTTTTTATTTCACGTTGTCATGAGTAGCTAAGCCCCTTAGTGGGTTGTTTGGGGGAATAGATGTGATTTTGATACTATGTCAGGAAATTCTTATTATAAACACTATAATTTTGTTTTGAACTATTATATTTATGCTTTTATCTCATTTCCCATATGTTGTTATGTTGATTGATGCTTGAAACCACCTAAGCATGGAAGAATGTGGTATATGTGGCTATTTGGAGAAAAGATACTAATTTCAACTAGTGGGTCCTTATCTAGAAATACCTCTTCCTACATACCCGCGTTTACTTATATCCAAGGTGTGAGACCTAAGTAGCTAGTAGTTCCTCACTTAATGTGCTTAGAAAAGAGCAAGTCTATAGGTTGGATGGAGTTTAAAAGGAGGTAAAATGCCCTTACCTACACTCCATGCCACCCTATGACACTAAGTACATTTAGAGAATCACCCCCTAGAGACCTATAATAGTGTGATTGTAAATAATACATATACCCTAGTCAATTGAACTTAGTAAGGTCAGATAGTGGGTAATAGATACCAATTCTTATATATACACCTTATACCACCCGTCAGATAGTAGTATAGGATAATTCACCATCACCCCCACTATGTTGTTTGGTTAGGTAGCATGGTTTGATCAAATGTGTTGCATGATATGAACATAACTATGTTGATTATTACATTTTCCCCCAAAGGGCCCACTCCCATAAATATTTTCTTAAAACCCTATTTCCCTCTTTCCTTAGAGTTTTCTAGTAGATTCCTTACTTGTTTACTATGATAATTGCATTTCTCATGTTAATTTGCCTTTGCTAGAGTTAGACCATGTATTAATCTTTTGTGCTAGGTATTATTGGTTTAATTGAGTATTTACCTTTTTGGTGTAATTTCTAGTTTAGTATAACTAGTTGCTCCTTTCCTTGTATTGCTTAGATATTTGTTCTCTTGGTGCTCATTAGGATCGCTCTTACATAGTTTGCCTTTCTTTTTTAGTTAAATGGCATTGTTTTTATAGGGTAACATAGGTTTGATTATTGTTTATTTAAATTTCTTGTTCACTTAGAGTAATTCAAATTTTGAATTGAAACACAAGAAACCATATGCAATACAATAGGAACCTAGTAATGCAAACCTTGCTTAAGCATCCTCATCTCTCCCTATGGATCAAACCCTAACTTTTATGATATATACAAACATGTGCACTTGTAGGAAAAGTGTTGTGTGTATGTGAGCATGTCAATTAAGGTCTACAAATTTTATTAGCCCAAGTTTGTGTATATTGTGTGCATCACCCACCATGTCTCAGTCTATGTGAGTATAAAAACTAGGGCTCATCAGCCAGAATCCTAATATTAGGGGCTGAAATGCCAACCTACAACATTAGGATCACCCTATGTACACGTCATGTCACCTACCAACATCATGTTACATATTACATATCACTAATCTTTCTTTCACATTTTAGTTTTTCTATCACATGGGAAACATTACAAAAACCATTAGAGATATGGTATTGACCACATTTATATCATGTTTGAGCTTACATTGACCATAAATCATCTACATTATAGGTCACTCATGTATACTCAACAATATGCAACACTAAGTACCTTATCACAACATGTTGCTACAAGACTCTCATTTCCCTTCCTTGACTTCCTAACATTGGGTATGATCCATGATACTGATACATTAACTATATGATTACATGTTTTGATTTAAGTTACTTCATATTTCTATTATATTTCATACAAGAGAATTATCTTTCTTAGTATGACTCAACTAGAGGTTAGTATCTTATCAATTGTTGGTTATATTCTCTGAAAGACATCATATGGTAATCATAAAACCAATATATGTACTTGAATTGATTATTGATAGAAGTCAATTCCACTTATTATGTTTGTTTAGTATTGAGATATTGAATAAACTTAGCGATGTCCTAAAAATATATTAACTCAATGATATATGGATTGGGTTAAGGACCTGAACATGAAATTATATGTATAATAAGAGTACTCATTCTTGTTATGCCCCTATTTGGTCATTATTGTAGATATCATAGGACAACAATAATACACTATAATACCATCTATGGTGAGTGATGATTGTGTCTCTTTAATCATGACATTAGATATCAACTCAGATGCATGTGTACTTGTTAAAGAACAAGTTGTGCTTGACATACCCACCTTGAGAGCAGCACAATGAAGTCATGTAATAACATCATATTCGTATCTTAATGTGAAAATGGTGATTTTTATCTTTAAACCTATAATCACTATAGTAACATGTTGTTTGGTGTACTTTGACACTAGCCCAATGTGCTCTGAAATGTGAGTTGCCAAAAAGGTGGTGATTGGGTACACTAGGACAAATGGGCATAATGGGAGTGGTGTAGATGGAATTTGTCCCTTTGGATTGATAACCCCAGCCGCATGATAAGGGAGACTATGAAATACATGGCCATGCTCATGTGAGTCAATATGATATTGAGCTCACAATATCTCAAATAGTCTTCTCTAGTTCAAGGAGCATAAATTGAATGTTAAGAGGATGACATTACATGCCTCAGTTTCAATCTAGATATATGTGACAAATGCAGTATACAGTCATGCTAACATTGTTCACTTTACATGTTGTAGTTGTTCTCCAACTCATTCCTATTACTTGGGCAAAAATAATGTGTGGCTAGACAACAATATTTTCTTGTGTTATTTTGAACATAAATACCAATGTAATTAGAAATCTATTTGGTCACACACATAAGGATGTATAAGGGAATTGAGGTTTGCAATCAAACATATACTAGAATGGTTCTCAATCATAAACATATTGATTAACCCTCTTATTGGGATACCAAAAGGTCTGATTGGATTATCAGATGATTGGGTCAATGTATAAATTGATTGTCAATTGGTAAATTGAGTTTTGCACTGTACTGATGTGATTGGATGATCAGGAAACTTGATTGGGCAATCACAATGTAATAGGTAAACTCTCATATTGGGGAGACATTTAGATCTAGATCTGAATTGTCATGATCGGGCACTCAGCTAACATTTTCAAGTGATCAGGGAGTGTGATTGGCTGATCAAGAAATGTGATCTAGCAATCACAATTTGGTCCAAGTTTTTCAACATCGGTCCGTTTTATAGATTGCTATTGGGAAAGGCATTGGAATTAGGTTTTTCCAATCCCATGAGTCTCATATACATATAGGGGGCACGTCCCAAAGGGTTTGACATGTTTTTTTGACACAACTTGTGAGACAAGTTGGCTATCACATCTCTTTTGAGAGAGAGAAAGAAACCCATAGGTTTTTGTCTAATATAGGAGAAGAAAGGGAGTTTGGGAACAGCTAGCATGTTGATAACTCTTGTTCCTCTTTGACATGGTGACCATGATGGTGCACCACATTCTCCCTCAGTTGTGTGGACAAAGTAGAGGCCAAGGAACACATACAGAGGCTTGGAGAAATCATTCTACAAGAAGGCAACTATGCAGCATCTTGGTGGCCAATTTGGATATCTCTCTTAACCATCCACATTTCTTGGTGGCCATTTTGAATCTAGAACTAGAAGATTTTATTCTTCACCAACATAAGATGTGTCTAGTTGTTGGACAACTAGTCTGCACAAAGATATCATCTTTATCCCTTCTTATGTCTTTTATTTACCAATGTGCACCATATTACACATAAAAATTCACCTAGGTGTAAGTCCCTATAATTTTACCTAGACTACATATAATAATAACCACCCACAAGCAAACATGTCTTATCACAGTATAGTTAGGATTGAACCCAAAGGACAACATATTTAAGAAGAATATGATCAATGTAACCAATCAAGAACTAGTATTTAACACAAAATTAGATTTGGATTGGTTGTTGGTTATGCTAATATTTCAATAGCAAAGATTGGATCAAATATAAAATTATCAATGAATGGGAACATGAGGGTGGAATGGGTTTCACTATTGGTACCTATCATTCACTAGATTACTGCATCATATTAAGCATGGAAATAGAAATGTTGACATCAGGAAAAATCACCTTTACGGCATCAAAATTAAACCCAGACAGATATCACTCTAAGATCACTATTGTGTTACCTAGAGATCACACATCTTTCGGTTTAGAAAACACCTATCCAAAATTCTCATCAACAGTTCAATAAGAAATATTTGATATCCTAGATCTTGGGTTCAAATTTCTCTAAATCCAAGATCATGAAAAGCATGTAAACATGTTGATCAGACAAGCATACACACATAAAATGATTGATTCTAAACATGTAGTAGTTCATACAATAATAGATGCAATGAAAAGAATCAAACTGGTTAGTAGGGCTACTCCCCACATCACAATGATAGAACTACTCACTCATGATAGCAATGCCAAAATTAACAATAGTAAAAGAGAAGAAGCCCATCATCACAATAGACAAGGAAGGAGAATTTATAGTGTTTGGATGCCTATCTTTGAGGTTGAAGGAGATGACATTCGACACAACAATGAGTTTTCTCCTTAACGTTTGTTGGGGAGAGGCTTGGTATCATCATCTTTTTTCACAAAGGTCGAATCTTATCACTATGAGGAGAGAGAAATCAGAAGATGAAGGTGAAGGTCATCAAGTAATGGAAACAAGTGTTGTTGGATTGGCCTCTCTCGTGGTCATGACCTCAGAACCTTGGAGAAGAAAATGGTGGAAGGCTCCTTGGTTAACTTTTGTCAACTGATGGAAATGGTTGAAGGTTTCTAAAGGTCAAAGGTGTGTAGTGAAAGTGGAAGTCTTGCAGTATCAATGGTGGATGCTTTTTCTAAAGGCAAAGGTCTTCCATTTATAGGCGTAGGCTGGAGTTTGGAACCCACCCAGCTAACTTGCATTTATGCAACATCCTAGAATTTCAATCTAGAGTAAATATGATCAATAATGCTCAGTTATGAATAATTTCCTTAAGTGATGTAGAACTCCAATATGACTCCTACACATGATCATTCAAGCTCATATTTCATCTAAATTTAAAGATGTACACGACTTAGTCCTAATTATGCAATAATGAATAATGAGGGTCTAAATAGTAAATGATGCCACATATATGCACAGTTATTTCTATCTTGGTATATGAGTAAGTAATGATATAGTGAGGCTTCTCTTAATTTTAGCAATGTCATAATTATGAATGTATTAATTACCCTAGGTACCTATTATTATAAATCACATGTTTCCCTAATTCAAACCTAAAATCTAACTAGTTATTTAGATTCCTCGTGCTCGAATTAGAAAACCCTTCAAGTTTTATGTCAATCAAATAATCCTATCTATATGAAATGATAGTAGGGAAAAGAGTGATTAGTCATAGCCAAATAAACTTAATTGGATGTTGACACACCCAATTTAAGTCATCTTGGCCTAAGTCCCATTCTTATCTAGTGCATCACTCTCAATCTTTATCATAGTTTCATTACAAGCTGTTAGATCTAGATCTTAGGGACGGGGGGCATCTTTTACTTCACGTACTTTGCACAACTGTGGAGTAACAATAGCAACGAGAGACCACTGACCCACTCTCCCTCTACCTTCTATGTCCCGAGACATTTTTTCCACCACCGTATCTGGGAGGTGATTCCGAGCCAAAAGACCCCCCATTTCATATCTATCTCTGTAACCGACTGAATTCCAGGGTCTTTCCTGCAATTTACCTACTTTCAAGCTTTTATTTGCTTTCAAGTCCTTTTGGGCCATTTTCCTAAATTTCCCCATCTTTTGTATCCTTTTTGGCCTCAATGTAGAATTTGAGATTTACTTGAGGATGTAAATCATATCTACCCACATTTATGATAATGTAGGGGGTTTTGCACAAATAACCCACTTAATGCGATTATTGAAGACTAATAATGCAATGTGTCCTATAATGATAGAATATAAGTGGATAATGCTAATTTAGAGCTCTTATATCTTTTTGGATAAAGATATGAGTAATAATGTGTATTTGAGTTAATGTATGAGAGTAATTAACCCTTTTCTTTCTCTCTCCTCCAAAAAGGGAAATAATGCATTAATAAGAGGATAGTATGGTGATATATGACTCTAAATATTGATATGTATATAATATCTCGAATTTCACTCACTCATGTCATTAAAAGACTATCTTCACATTAATCACTCATTTATACATTAAAATATGCATTAATATTCAATATAGCATTTAAGGGACAAATGTGTGAAAAATGAGAAACTAATGCATAACATTGATCTAGGATTCATAATTAACCTATTGTTAAATTTTGGTGCCTTTTTGACTTTATTTGACCCTTCAAATGGATTTTACAAGTGTTAATAAAGTACAACTATAGTAGATGAATCGATTTTATTCATTTAATATGTAATGCTATGGTTTCTGCATTTTGCGTTGTCACATGGCCCGACCCATGGTAGACCCTCATCTAACGGCTATGCATCATCCTCTTTTGATCTGACAGCACTGGTGTTATCACCTACCTCCAAACAGCCGAACAAACAGACCTCCTCGACTCCCGGACCTGGCTCTCCCTCTCCCTCTCCTCTCCACCATTTCCTGACATCTTTCTCCCCCTGAGTTCGTCGCTCGAAGCCAGTTCCAACGAGCCTTGTCTCAGCTTCTCTCCTTCACCATACGAGAAACACCTAACCTCTGCCTTTGCTTCTTCCTCACCATGATTTTGCAGAGGCAGCTACGCCCCCCCACTCCTATTTAAAGGCCGCTAAAGAACCCTCGAGCCTCGAGCATCTCTCCTCTCTGCCCAATTGGGTCCTAGATACCCCACAACCCCCCGTCCTACTTCTTCATCTTCTCGGAGACCTCATCATGCCACTCACACCTCCAGTCTCTTCAGTTCAATTACCTGCATGGTAAGCACCCACAGACCTTGATCTTCACTCTCCTAGTCTTATTTTGCCCTGTCGTGGTCCCAGCTTCCGTGTCCTCTAAGATCACTGGAACACGCTACCACCATCATGCCTTTTGGCGTTTCCTTGCTCCTCTGCCCTCACTGAAACTTCCTTTTGCTGTGATTTGCCTCTGTGTTCATGTTGGAGCCTTCAGTGGATGTTCGTATCGTGTTTTTGGGTGCTTTGTCATCGCTTGGCTCCTCCTCCGCTCCGGCGGCGTCGCAGCCTGGTTTCCCCACTTTTGGGCATGCCAACACTGACCCAATGGCCCGCCAAGATCGGGAGGTCATGTGGAATTCATCCCCAGCATCAGTTGACAACATCACGCTTGGTTGCGAGCTAGAGCAATGGAGCCCGAGCTCCAGTTGCTCGCTCCAGTGCCATGGCCAGAGCAAGGAGAATCCCGACAAACAAATGACAAGGGCATCCCTACCCCTTCGATCTGCCTATTAATTTGGCATGGGCATTATCATCCTTTCTCCCCTTGTTCTATCTCTCTGCCGCAAACAATCGACATGTTCAAATGACCCTAACATCCTCACGAAGTTAATTTCATCATTTATTTTGCAGGGATATTTTAGTCATTTCCTTTCTTTACTCAATCGCCCTGGACCGAGTCCAAGTGAACACGGACCAGCTGATTGGGCCAAATATGATTGGCCCATGTTAGTGCGGGCCCGACCGTGTGGCACTCTCTTTCTCGCAATGGAATTGCCTATGTGGCATTTTCCTAATTTCTGATTGGCTCAATTTGTTTAATTCATAATAAATCGGTCCTTGCAAGGAAAAATACAAATAAATACACATTGGAAAGGATTTTTCATGTAGAATCTGAATTTGTGCTCTTTGAGTCCTAATTCTGATTTTTTTGAAGTTTACCTTGGATTCCTTTTTTATGATATATAATGTTCTAAAATTGGTAATTAATTCATTTTAACTTCAAATTGAGAAATTAAGTATGTTTTCTTAATCAGTGAAACCTAAGTGAGCTTTTGGTCCTAGTTTTGATCCAAAATTAGTGGTTTTCAAATAAGGTCTAAATGGGTATCATTTTATATACTTTATGCCTTAATACATACTAATACATGTGTATATTTGTAACTAGTATAATATGGATGTGGATGCAATCTAATCAGTGATAGTGATGATTATGATTCTTCAATAAGGTATGTGACACCTATTTATGTATGTGACCCCTATTTATGTATGTGATGCCTATTTATGAATGAATAATTATGCTTGTGTAAGAATGTGCAATTAGCCTATTCCTCAGTTGGGCTTTTATCCAACACTACAATCACAATGTGTTAGCCTTGATATCCTTCTATTGCCTTTATTGGATCTTTATTTACTTGAATCTTATATTGCTAGTGTGGCTCATTTATTTGGATTATTTGAATAATGCTATGGCCAATGTTGGCCCATTCATTTACTTGATTTAATTCATGGGTTTTATTCCCCAATGCTATGATGCAATGTTAATTATATTTTCACTATTGCCAAGTGATTTATTCAGCATGATGTATTTATTGGCCAAATGATAATATAGTGTACACGAGTACAAACCACCCATAGAGGGCATGAGCCCTAGAGGGATGTGACCACTCCCCTCATATTATATTTTGGGGAATGTGACAACTCTCCCCCGAAGGATGTGACCACTCCATTCGTATTATATATTTGTAGGTGTTTGGGAATGTGACCACTCTCCCTCACCTATTGGTGTAGGTCCGGTAGGTACCTCACCCTACATTGGTATGATTTTGTGTCATAATATCATTCATGCTATGTGATCATTGTTGTTGATTAATTATGGCAGATTACTCTAATTCTTATTTGATTACTTGCCTCATACTCTTGAAATCTCTTAGTGTAGTGAATCATTTTATCATGCAATGTTGTATTTTATTATTGTCCTTATTCCTCTTGATTAACGCATACTTTTTATCTCTCTCTTACTGGGTGATCCCAACCACCCAGGTATAGGATCAGAGTGCACATTAGAAGCATGGTGAACCAGCTTAGGGCTATGGATAAGGAGTTCAACCTTCTATCTTGGACATAGCTACCTATATATTAAGTTGTTTTTCCTTGGAGACAATATTGATTTGGTTTTAGTCTTCCTCTACCTAGATCTTATTGGTTTGTATAAAGTTGTACACCCTTTTGGGAAATTTTGTAAAGTACTCTTTATACAATTGAATATAGTCAAAGTTTGAAATTTTGCTGCTTCACATTGGTGTTTTTGTTTACCATAATTTAGTACAGAGTTGGGTTATTGATCTCAGCTCTTTACAACATGGTATCAGACCATCAAGGTAGTTAGAGTCTTGACTAATTTAATTTGTCTCCTAGTTAGAAACCCTTACCTTATATAGTCTTCCTTTAGCAAGCCTTTCACCTTAGAGTTGACCAATGATGAATGATTGATGTAGAATCATAATAATTTCATATTAGAAATATATTTGATCAACTTTTGGTGATTAGTCTCTTAGGTTGCTACTAGGGCATAAGTTGAAAGAAAAGGTGTCTAGAAAGGGTCTGGGTCTAGGGGCTGGCAATATTTTCCTCCGTACCACTAGCTTGGTTTACGAGGACTCCCGGATACATATGACATCGGCCAGGCCTGAGCTAATACTGGTTGTCCCAAAATAGCATACCTTTGGACAAATTATCTTATTGTTGAGTAACCTTTTGAACCTAGCACATGATGTTTTGGTTAATCATGTAGAATCCCCTTATCTGTCCTTAAGTTCCTTATAGGAGCCTTAGAATTTCATGTTTGGGAGTAGTCTACCTTATGTTGGGCTTGAAGTTTATAATGGTGTTTAGTAAAACAACTAAGTGTTGGATCTCATACATAGTTTTACCTCAACCCTTTTGAAAAGTGGCCTTAGTAGTAGTGCTTTTATACCTTGATAAATTTTGGAGTTTTTGATTTCGAGGACAAAATTCTCTTTAAGAGGGTGGAGTCCCTTAATACATTCGAAATCAAGTTACTATGTTTTGGAAACCCTAACTCCTTAGATAAGAGATTAGTAAGTTCGTGTTGGACAAACAAAATTATACTTATAATTCATCTTGTTTGTTTATACACAAATTAATATACAATAAGTCATCTAAGTGTATAGTTCATATGCTTGAACCTTAACATATTCTTGATGCACTTAATGTTGACCATGTCAACCTAATAGTATGATTAGTAAGATAAATGGTTCTAATGCATCCGTAACATGTAATGGTCTTGTTGACCCAAACCCTAATGTGTAATCATCTAACCCTAACTATATACACATCTATTTATATCCTTAATGCCTTCATGATACATTAGTGACATTAGGTGTCATCATCATATTATATCCCTTGATACATATACATGGATGATAATCACCTAGTCATGATCAAGTTATCGATATATGTAAGGCATATCACCTTGTTCTCTAATATACATCTCATTAGTCACCTTAGCATAACTTGGTATATGAATCAATTCATATATATAATGTGTTACATCTTACTCACTAAAATGCATATAATGAATCAATATGCTTATGAGTAATTGGATTCACATGAATAAGCTTAATGATGTCATGGATATGAGCATGTAAGCTAATGTGATTATATGTAATATAGAAATTAATTTGACATTATTTGGGATTGTTGTAGACTTAATAACTTGTTGGATAATATTATCATTTTCTTACATAATAATTTGTGATAATCCTATATGATGTTACTATGAGGATAATGGAGATTAAATTTAAGTTGTTCAGGTTTGTGACCTAATACATTATTAATGTCGAGATTTCTTTGTGAACCCTAATTTTGCTTAAAACCCTTATAAGGGAAATACATATGTTTTGGTACTTAATGTTGAGGTGTAATCCTTGTTTCAACAATGTGAGAATTATATGGCACAAGTAATGGAATAATAAATATGATACAAAATTCATGATGGAGATTATGCTTATAAGACAAAGTGTGAATTATGTTATTTGTATGGTGGAAAACCTTAGTGAGACTTGGCTTATGTACAGAGCTTGTGAAGTTCCATAGACTTGATGTAACACCTAGTTACCTAATGTTGGGATGTTACACACTCACCCTCTCTTCCTTCTTGTTGTGATTTTGGGGATGAAATCCTCTTTAAGGGGTGGAGTGTTGTAACATATTGAATTCCAGGATATTTCCTGTAATTTACTCGCTTTCAAGCTTTTATTTTCTTTCAAGTCCTTTTGGGCCATTTTCCTAAATTTCCCCATCTTTTGTATCCTTTTTGGCCTCAATGTAGAATTTGAACTTTACTTGAGGATGTAAATCATATCTACCCACATTTATGATAATGGAGGGGGTTTTGCACAAATAACCCACTTAATGTGATTATTGAGGACTAATAATGCAATGTGGCCTTTAATGAGAGAATATAAGTGGATAATGCTATTTTAGATCTTTTATATCTTTTTGGATAAAGATATGAGTAATAATGTGTATTTGAGTTAATGTATGAGAGTAATTAACCCTTTTCTTTCTTTGTCCTCCAAAAAGGGCAATAATGCATTAATAAGAGGATAATATGGTGATATATGACTCTCAATATTGATATGTATCTAATATCTCGAATTTCACTCACTCATGTCATTAAAAGACTATCTTCACATTAATCACTCATTTTATACATTAAAATATGCATTAATATTCAATATAGCATTTAAGGGTCAAAATGTGTGTAAAATGAGAAACTAATGCACAACATTGATCTAGGAGTCGTAATTAACCTATGGTTAAATTTTGGTGCCTTTTGGACTTTATTTGACCCTTCAAATGGATTTTACAAGTTTTAATAAAGTACAACTATAGTACATGAATCGATTTTATTCATTTAATATGTAACGCTATAGTTTATGCATTTTGCACTGTCACGTGGCATGACCCACGGTAGACCCACATCTAATGTCTATGCATCATCTGCTTTTGATCCAACGACACCGGTGTTATTACCTACCTCTGAACAGTCGAACAAATAGACCTCCTCGACTCCTAGACCTGGCTCTCCCTCTCCTCTCCACCATTTCCCAAACTCTTTCACCCTATGAGTTCATTGCTCGACGCCGGTTCCAACGAGCCTTGTCTCAGTTTCTCTGCTACACCATACAAGAAACGCCTAACCTCCGCCTTTGCTTCTTCCCCGCCATGATTTTGCAGAGGCAGCTACGCCCCCCCCCCCACTCCTATTTAAAGGTTGCTAAAGAACCTTTGAGCCCCGTGCATCTCTCCTCTCTGACCAATTGGGTCCTAGATACCCCAAAAAACCCCATCCTACTTCTTCATCTTCTCTGGTGACCTCGACATGCTGCTCACACCTCCAATCTCTTCAGTTCAATTACCTACATAGTAAGCACCCACGAACCTTGCTCTTCACTCTCCTAGTCTCATTTTGCCCTGTTGTGGTCCCAACTTTTGTGTCCCATAAGCTCACCAGAACTCGCCATCGCCGTCGTGCCTTTTGGTGTTTCCTTACTCCCCCACCCACACTAAAACCTCCTTTCACCATGGTTTGCCTCCGTGTTTGTGTTGGAGCCTTCAGTGGATGTTTGTATCGCATTTTTGGGTGCTTTGTCATCGCTTGGATCCTCCTCTGTTCCGGCAGTGCCGCGGCCTAGTTTCCCAATTTCGGGCACGCCAACGCTAGCCCAATGGCCCGCCGAGACCGGGAGTTCACGAGGAATTCATCCCCGGCCTCAATTGACAACATCGCGCCTAGTTGCGAGCTAGAGAAATGGAGCTCGAGCTCCAGTTGCTCGCTCCAGTGCCATGGCCAGAGTAGGGAGAATCCCAACAAGCAAATGACAAGGGCATACATGCCCCTTCAATCTACCTATTAATTTGGAATGGACATTATTATCCTTTCTCCCCTTGTTCTATCTCTTTGTCATAAACAATTGACATGTTAAAATGACCCTAACACCCTCATGAAGTTAATTTCATTATTTATTTCACAGGGTTATTTTAGTCATTTCCTTTCTTTACTCAATCACCCTTGACCGAGTCCACGCGAGCATAGATTGACTGATTGGGCCAAATATGATTGGCCCATGTTAGCACGGGCCTGGTTGTGTGGCACTCTCTTTCTCGCAATGGAATTGCCTATGTGGCATTTTCCTAATTTCTGATTGGCTCAATTTGTTTAATTCATAATTAATCGGTCCTTGCTTAAAAAAATACAAATAAATACTCGTTGGAAAATATTTTTCACGTAGAATATAAATTTATAGTTTTTGAGTCCTAATTCTGATTTTTTTTTGAAGTTTACCTTGGATCCCTTTTTATCATATATAATGTTCTAAAATTGGTAATTAATTCATTTTAACTTCAAATTGAGAAATTAAGTATGTTTTCTTAATCAGTGAAACCTAAGTGAGCATTTGGTCCTAGTTTTGAGTCCAAAATTAGTGGTTTTCGAATAAGGTCTAAATGGGTATCATTTTATATACTGTATGCCTTAATACATGCTAATACATGTGTATATTTGTAAATAGGATAATATGGATGTGGATGCAATCTAATCAGTGATAGTGATGATTATGATTCTTCAATAAGGTATGTGACACCTATTTATGTATGTGACCCCTATTTATGTAAGTGATGCCTGTTTATGAATGAATAATAATGCTTGTGTAAGAATGTGCAATTAACCTATTCCTCAGTTGGGCTTTTATCCAACCCTACAATCACAATGTGCTAGCCTTGATATCCTTCTATTTTATTTATTGGCTCTTTATTTACTTGAATTTTATATTGCTAGTGTGGCTCATTTATTTGGATTATTTTAATAATGCTATGGCTAATGTTGGCCCATTCATTTACTTGATTTAATTCATGGGTTTTATTCCCCAATGCTATGATGCAATGTTAATTATATTTTCACTACTGCCAAGTGATTTATTCAACATGATGTATTTATTGGCTAAATGAAAATGTAGTGTACACGAGTACAAACCACCCATAGAGGGCATGATCCCTACAGGGATGTGACCACTCCCCTCATATTATATTTTGGGGAATGTGACCACTCTCCCCCGAAGGATGTGACCACTCCCTTCGTATTATATATTTGTATTAGATGGGTGATTAGATGCTCTAGAGGGGGGGTGAATAGAGCTGAAAGCACTTAAACAAAACTCATTAAACCTTCAAGATATATGACAAGATAAGGTTGCTAAATAGGAAATTTATGTGCAACTAAAACATACATAGCAAGGATGAGAGAGATTGAACATACACTGATAGACAAGCTATTTAGAGTGGTTCCACACTTCAAACTAGAAGTGTGTCAGTCCACTTGCCTAGAGAGGTCAACCTCTAGGACTTCCAAACTATTGCACTCTTATATTCATTCATAAGACATACAATGCATGTCCAAACAAAAGGCTTACATATCCAATACAAAGAGTCTTCAACCTTACCAAGGACTTACCCACTCTTGCACAAGTCGTCAGTAATTGAGATTCTTAAGTTGATCTCATAAAGGAAGCCATTTAAATCACTTTATTAGGACCAACATATTACATTTAGGCTTCATTCCAATTTATTGGATGAAGAAACATTAAATCTTAACCATTAGGTCAAGTTCATATATTAAAACCATCAATTGGAGTATAGGCCCGACCATTGCATCAAATGACCCAAGAAACCATTGGTTTGAGGCTTAATTGATGCTATAACTACATGCTTAACTAGCCATAGGTTTTAGAGACATGATACACCATTAGTAGTGACTATTAAGTCACCATAGGTTGTTAGATCAACACTATATTCATTAATCACCATCAAATATCAAACAAATATCACCATTGATTGATAACATCATTAGGGTACTTTGTTGTTAACCACTAAGCTTCTAATTAGGCCAACACCTGACCTAAGGGGTGAATTTCAGTTGACACCCTTGGTCACCACCATCAGTTGTCATGAAGACAACACCATCGGTTGTTGCAATGGTACCACCATTGAGTCATGTGTTTATAGAAGAAAATCAGCTTTAAACCCTAAAATTAACCATTGGTTGATAGGTGTTTAGCACCATAGGTTGTCAAACCAACCCGATCCAAGTCATATTATACCTTAGGAATAATGTACACATTATTACAGGTTCATATAGTACTGAAATTAGAACATGGAACGTTATAAAAATCAAAATCCAAGTGAGCATAACTTTTTAGTGCATGGATCATCATTTAAAAGCAAGAACATGAGCTAGCAAGCTTATGGTAAGCAATAAACGTGGAGAAAGTTATAAAACTTGCCTCTAATTAGAAGATAAAATCCCAAACAGAAGAAAACATGAGAAGATAGGGTATAAAATCCAAGCATAAGCTGTGAACTCGTCCATCTAGTACCTTTCTTCATCAAATGAGCAAACCCTAAGCATAAGGAGCAAGAAAGGTAGGGTTTTAGAGATTTAGAGCAATTTCTACCATGGAATAGCAAGGTTCCGACCTGAAGAAAGGTAGGAGGAAGGGTAACATAGAAAAAATGGAGGAAGGAAGGGGATTCTTACTCATTTATGTCAAAATCACTAGAAGGAAGCTTTTTAAACCCTAAAAGAGAGCAAAACAAAACCCTAGGAGCTTCCACCAAGAAATTCGCCTTCTTCTTCTACCTTGGACAGGTCCTCCATAGATAAACAGATATGAAATGAGGTTCTTAGTAGGAGGGAAGTGGTGGAAATCAAAACTTTCATTTGGTGGCTCAAAAATAGATATATAAAGCACTAGGACGAGGGAGAGAAGAAGCATGGGGTGTCTAAAAAGCTCTCCATGCATCCATGGCCTTAAACTATTAAGGATATATAAGTAGACACACAAGAAGCTCCCCCACCATGCATAGAGACATACTTAGCTTTCCTTTGTCTAATTTCCAAGCCAATCAAATAAATCATTGGTTGATAGCTCCTAAAGGTAGCTCATCCATAAAGGGGTAAACCCTAAAATACCCTAGAGGAAAACACTTCCAAACCAAGGTTCAACTAGGATCACCATGGATCAAAAAGCTCAAGAATGACGAGAGAACATCCAAAGAACATAATGCACGTGATAAACTACAAAGAAAACCTCTCAATTGGGTAAATTATAGAAAAGTTCAAAATGTACATAAAATTGCATAACTTGCACAAACATTGTTCAAATTGGACCAAACTTGAAACTTAAGCTTGTATTATGATTCTAAATCATATCACAAGGTTAGATTATAGTTCTAAGAATTCAATTATGGTAATTAAGAATGTTCAACCATTTAAGAAAGTTAGGGGTCTCATAATACTATTCATATATAGAACTTTCCAGAACTTTTGTCTGTCGAATTGGTAACTCGATCGACTAGAAAATGGTTGTTACAACTAGTGGTGTCGGTCGAGTTTTACAAAAAAAAAGTACTCAGTTGAATGTACTTAGCAGTCACTTTCTGCAGTGAAAATATAGTTGGTGAAGGAGTTAAAAAGTGAAAGAAAAATATGTTGGACACCCCAAAAACTTCTAGAATTCGTCCTAAATGACTATAACAACTAGAAGGCCTCCTCAACTATAAATATGACCCCTCAGGCTTCTTCCCTTGGTTGGACAAACACCATGAAGATCCATGTACTATATCTGAGAGAGATTTGCCTCCTTCCACTCTCACAGGCTTAGTTACTTGCTACATCCATTAGAGTGAGTAGGAGATTTGTAAGAGAGCTAGTCCTACATGTATATCTACAGAGGCTCTCACTTCCTCCACCTCCCAATCTCTCATTCAAACATGAAGATGAATATTCTCTATCCTGGCTAATAGAGGTGAAGAAGAAGAAAGGAAGGAGTCCCTTGGTAAAAGCTTCTCCTTAGCGGAGGTGAAGTCAAAGGCAGAATATCTGAGAAGAGTGGGTAATTCTATTGGTATGTATGCCTAGAGAGCCAATCATATGATGATTGTAATGGCATAACATGTAAATGATATGGTTAATAATAAAGGCAAGCTTCTGATTTATTTTGTATATTGAGTTATGAGATAATGAATAACATCATAAATGTCTATAGAATGATATTACTGAATGACGTTTGTCTTCAAGTATGTGACTTGGGGAAATGAGATCATACATATGTTAAGAATAAATATACATATTCTCATTATATCCCTGATCAATTGCTATCATGGAAGGTTGATAGACAACAATGACACATAAGATCAGAGTGTGAGTTGGTTGATGACATAATCTCATTAGTCATGATATGTCTATATCAAACCAGGCACACAGATACATGTTAAAGAACAATGTATCAGATAGACCCGCCGTGAGTGAAGCGACCCACACCAAACTGACACTCAAATTAACGAATGCTGAAGCGATTAGCAGCGGAATTATCAAAAATCACTAAAAATTTAAAACTTTTGTAAAGAGATCTTCGAAAGATAAAAACTCTTTCATAAACCACATGATAGGTCATTTACAAACTGATCCATTGATACATCTCTGTAATAAACACATCTCGAGCATTACAACAAAACCCACCTTGTTAACTGTACAAAGTAAGATATAAAATCTCGAGGCATCATGCCAAAATCTCAGATATACTGACTCCTAGGACCTGAGAGTATAGAGACGACACGGGACATACTATTTACACAACATGATAGACAGTGTCTCCACCTGAGGATCACTGTTGTCCCTGAGACTGCTGCTATTGCTTCTCACCCACTGATGGGTTCCTTCGTCCTCGGCGTCTTCCTAAAAGTTGAAACCTACGGGGGTGAGACAATTTAAATAATTGTCCCAGCGAGAGTTATAACTCTCCGCCAGAAGCTTTGTTATGAAAAAGGAGAACAACATAAACAGCAGTATTATAACATTCAACAGCAGGTAACATTATATAACTAAGTGAAACAGTATCCTTATGAGAAATCATTTCAATTATAGCTTAATTGAAAGATCAGGCATATAATAATGAGGAATATGAAAAGCATGTGTACTAGTTATTTAACTAGATCACTATAACAATGTATTGTCAATCATTGTTTCTCGTAGTTCCATCTAAGCAGTTATACTATGCGGCTGATTACATTTTACAAACATATTTATGCCCTGAGGAGATGAGTTACACCTCTCATACTCCAACCGACCATCCTTAGATCGCAATCGGTACCATACCTAGGTCATTAGGAGAGTCGGATTCCTATGACCTCATCACTCCTCAGTCAGTATGAGGATCGATATGCAGGACATCTCATGTCACTGCTACAATAGCTTTCCAGGGTATTCTGGCAACTTCGCTATTCAGAGCTACAGTGGAATTCTGTACTCTCTTCGCCATCGAGGGATTTCTTGTTTATCTCACATCGATGCGGCATTAACAAAATCATCGGGAGATTAGTGATACATCTTCCCGGCACAATCATATAATGAAGGACTGAGAGATTAATGATACATCTCCAATCATATCCAACATTAGGACGTAAGGATATTCGCGTCCATCACCCCCACATACTCAGAAGTATGTGCTCCAAGAGTTTCCTTAGAAAAACCTATTTCACCATCATATATTTTCTGACAATGATGGATCTATGGTCACGGCTCTACTTGATATCATTATACTTGATTAGTTAAGTACCTTACAACATTCTTTAGCATCAGACATGTTCAGATATAACCCAATAAAATAATTGCTATAAAGAAAAGGTACTATTGTATCAAGTTCACATCACATATTGTTAACCTTGGGATATCAATCCCTAACCATCTCATCATTGTGGTTCAGGAGAGTGGTTATTCAAACCCTCAGATTATCATAACACTTTCTACCAAGTGACATATAAGAAACAAGTCATCTAACAACATGACCTTGATTGAAGCAATGTATATACTTTTCACATATCATTACTCTAAAAGCTTATAATTGTTTTCAAGGAATATGACATCATAACTCATACCTGGCTATGATGACCTCATAATATCAACCTGTATGACTTATACAAATAAGGACATGCATATATAACAATGTTAGCACAATACCAAAACTTTTCAATTTCTTTAAAGGACACCACGGCCGTGCCACCTTGCACGGTCGTGCAAAGTAAGGCTACCATGGTCGTGCTCCCTTGTACGGTCGTGCAAGTTAAGGATACCACGGCCGTGCTCCCTTGCACGGTCGTGCTACAGGAGATCATTACATGACTCAAATTTATATATGTATATATATATTCTAATTTCTCATTCTTTCAAATTGATTAGGTCACATCAACCCTTCAATCAAGTACATACTACTATGGTCAACATAGTGTATCAAGCTATTAATCCTATAAACAATTAAGAATTCTCCCTTTAATTGGTTCTAATCACTTAGGTATTATTAGGGTTACAACCTTCACACCATCATTGATTATCATTACTAATCATTATTGGATCAATAGAACATTCATCATCTTAATTCTCAAATATTCAATCACATTGGACCTCCACTTCATAAGGTATCCAATTGAATTAGGGTTTCCAATGTTGATTCCTTTAATCATTGAATTCATGGAACCAATCATCAATTGGACCTATACTCATACCTTAATTGAGTTTAATAGGTCAACCTTCAACTGATTTGTCCCTCACTTGACCCTCAATTGACCATCAATTAGGGTTTCACTCAATTGAATTAGGGATTGGAATCAATAACCCTTCAACATATTTCAATGTGGGACTAATTGATTTGAACCTATTGAACCATCATTCAATTGGGACATGACCTGACCCCAAACGGTCTTGAGGTCGTTTGGATGACCTCCAAACGGTCTTGAGACCGTTTGCCCATCATATCATCAAAATCTAAGTCAACCAATTGAGGTTTGGATCATTGGATTGATCACCAAAACAACAATTGATTACATTCCAACTTAGTATCATTGGATCATCAATTGCTTAACCATACTCACCCCTAGACCTCCAAACGGTCTTGGGTGACCTCCAAACGGTCTTGAGACCGTTTGAATGAGTTCCAAATGGTCTTGAGACCATTTGGCTCACCCAACCCTTGGATTGTACTGAAAAATCATTAGGGTTTGAGCTATTGAGTTGATCATCAAATCATCAATTACTTGCTTTGTAATTTGGTACCTTTGGACCTTCAATTGGTCAACTATACTTAACCCCAGACCTCCAAACGGTCTTGGGTGACCTCCAAATGGTCTTGAGACCGTTTGGGTCAATCAACCCAAAACAATCAACTCAATTCAATGCAAATCCAACACTTAGCCGATTAGGGTTAACACCATATCTTTTGTCCTTCAAACACTTAACCATATCCAACCCTAGACCTCCAAACGGTCTTGGGTGACCTCCAAACAGTCTTGAGACCGTTTGGGTGATCCCCAAACGGTCTTGAGACCGTTTGGGCAAGAAAACCCAAAAAGTCATATCAATCAAGTTGAAAGTCAGCACTTAATCCAATTAGGGTTTACATAATTGATTAGCCTTCAACTCACGATTCCTTTGGAGTTAATACCTCAAATTTGGAGGGTTATTAACCAACATGATTATGAACAGGAATCCCAAACGTTCAACACTTGGTCAACACCCTCAAATGGTCTTGAGACCGTTTTCCCAAAAAGTTCAAGTTAATCAGATTGAAAATCAGCATTTAATCCAATTAGGTTTTCCTAATTGTTTAGCCTTTAACTCATGATTCCTTGAGAGTTAACCTATCAAATTTGGTGGGTTATTAGAACACATCATTAGGAACAGTAATCCCAAACGGTCAACGCTTGGTCAACGCCCTCAAATGGTCTTGAGACCGTTTTCCCAAAAAGTTCAAGTTAAACAGATTGAAAATCAGCATTTAATTCAATTCGATTTGCCTAATTGATTGGCCTTCAACCTACGATTCTCTTGGAGTTAACCCCTCAAATTTGGTGGGTCATTAGCCTAAATAGTTATGAACAGAAATCCCAAACGGTAAATGCTTGGTCAATGCCCTCAAATGGTCTTGGAGACCGTTTGCTCCAACCGACCTTGTGAAACCGTTTGCCCCAAACGGTTTTGCAAACCGTTTCCCCCAAACGGTTTTGCAAACTGTTTGCCCCAAACGGTTTTGCAAACTGTTTGCCCCAAACGGTTTTGCAAACCGTTTGGCCAAAGAGGGGAAAACAAGACCGTTTGATAAAGTAACATTGGTAATCACACCCATCTTCTTCTACCTCCAGATCAAGGTCTGTTCTTCGTGGTTTTAGTTGCAAGAAAGCAAGGAAGGATGGGGAAAAGAAGAACAAGCTACTTTTGCAAGTACAAAGATATGCTTAAGAAAGCAAAAGGTTTAGAGTTATAAAACCCACCTTAAGGTCGTTCCTTGAACTCCAAGCTTCCAAGCTTCAAGCCTTTAATGGTGTCTTGAGCACCACAGGTCGGCCAAGGGTGTTTCTCCAAGGAAAGGTTGGGAAAAGTCCGCTAGAAAGAGAAAGCTAAGTAAGAAAACTATAAAACCAACCTTGTAACTCCACTTCCTCCATGAATTCGAGCAAGATGATGATCAAAGCTTACCTAGAACTGCTTGTCCGTTCTCCTCTTCTCCAGAGCTCTGTCCTAAGTCGGTCTAAGCAAGGGGACAAGAAGGGAAGTCAAGGAAACGATCCTTGCTAAGTGAGAAAAGGTGTATATATACTTTGGGTGAAATTCCAACATAAGGACAACTTGTTTCTCCATTTCTCATCTAGGTCCTTCCCTTCTTCTAAGCCACGTTTCTCCCTTCCATACTTAAGCAAAACTCATCTTAAACCCAAAGTCTAAAGGTGAAGAAAGCCAACTTTTTACTAAGTTGCACATATAGAAGGGTTATTAGGCTTATAACTTGATTATTTAATTTATAAGGGTTATTATTCTTATTTAATTATTCAATTGAAGTGACCTCTTCATCATTCTTACTCTAAATGATGCCAAGAGTCATAAAAGATACTCTAGAAGGTGTATTTTACAAGTTGCACCCCATATTTTGGGTAAATTGCACTTTACACCAAAACTAGAGTTTTAAGTACAAGGATTGCTCCACAAGCTGCATCTTGGTGCCCAAGCTTAAAGAATCCATCATACTTCATCATATTCATTATTATGATGTCTCAACACCAAAGGAACATCTTAACATGTGCAATTTGCAAGTTAACCCCTTTTAATTGGGTAATTTGCACATAGGTCCATGTATTACAAAACAATATTACAACATTGTTCAAAAGGGACAGAAATGGAAATGTATGTTCCTTAGGAGCTTTAATTACATACCAAAAGATAATCACAAGTATCTAATTACATAATTAATCAAAACACCTAGGGTTAGTTCATAACCCAGGTCAGGGATGTTACAAATTCCACCCCTTACAAGGATTTCGTCCCCAAAATCAACAAAACATATTAAGAGAAAAGAGCAGGGTATTTCCTTCTCATCTCTTCCTCTAGTTCCCATGTGGCTTCTTCAACACCACGGTGATTCCAGAGGACTTTCACAAGACTTATGTCTTTCTTTTTCAACTTTTTAATTCTTTTATCAAGGATTGACACTGGTCCTTCCTCATAAGATATGTCATCATTCAATTCTATTACCTCCATAGGTTGTAGAACTGACTCAGTATTAGGGTGACATTTCCTCAGCATAGAAATGTGAAACACTGGGTGTAACCTCTGTAACTCTGGTGGCAACTCTAGTTTATAGGATACTTTTCCAATCCGTTCAATGATTGGATAAGGCCCCATAAACCTCGGAGCTAACTTTCCTTTCCTTCCAAACCTCAGAACTCCCTTCCAAGGTGAGACCTTGAGATACACTCTATCTCCAACCTGGAACTCCAAAGGTCTACGACACTTGTCAGCATAAGATTTCTGCCTATCCTATGCAGTCTTGATCTGTTGTTGTATTACTTTGATCTTTTCTGTGGTCTGCTGCACAAGATCAGGACCTAACAGTTGATATTCACCAGTTTCATACCAACATAAGGGTGATCTACAATGTCTACCATATAAAGCTTCATAAGGTGCCATGTAAATGCTATGATGATAGCTATTGTTGTAGGCAAACTCTATCAAGCTTAAGTGTAGATCCCAACTCCCTGTAAACTGGAGAACACATGCTCTCAACAAGTCCTCTAAGGTCTGTATAGTCCTTTCCGACTGTCCATCAGTCTGAGGATGAAAGGTTGTACTAAACCTTAACTGGGTACCTAGAGCTTTGTGTAGTCGCTCTCAAAAATGACTCATAAACTGAGGACCTCTATCTGATACTATAGTGACAGGAACTCCGTGCAATCGCACTATCTCTTCAACATACAACTGTGCTAACTTCTCAGCAGAATAGGTTGTTTTGACAGGTAAGAAATGCGCTGTCTTTGTCAACCTATCAACTATTACCCAAATGGAATCATGTCCTTTGTTTGTCCTAGGTAGGCCAACAAGAAAGTCCATAGTTATGTGATCCCATTTCCACTGTGGTATGGGTAAAGATTGCATTGTTCCTGTAGGCTTCTGGTGTTCAGCTTTAACTTGCTGACACACAGGACACCGCATAACAAACTCAACAACATCCTTCTTCATCCCAGGCCACCAATACATATCTTTCAAGTTTCGATACATTTTGGTGCTCCCTGGATGCATAGCATACATTGAAGAATGAGCTTCTTCCAGGACTAACTTTCTCAAGTTATCCACATCTGGCACTATCATCCTTCCATGATAATATGCTACTTGATCATCTGAGTCATGGAAACCATCTCATCTCTCATCACCAAACTCCGATCTGATCTATTGAACCGCAGCATCAACTTGTTGTGCATCCTTGATCTGCTCTCTCAGAGTAGGTTTTATATGCATCTCAGCTAACAACCCGGCTAACAATGACACCTTCAATTGTACATTGTTTTGCCTTAAGGAGATAAGCATATCTCTCCTAGAGCATACTAAAGAGTTTAGTTGTACCCTATCTAAGGCTGGTGTTGCTGATTTCCTACCCAAAGCATCTGCAACTACATTGGCCTTCCCTGGATGGTAATCAATTGTACAATCATAGTCTTTGATTAACTCCATCCAGCATCGTTGCCTCATGTTAAGTTCGTGCTGAGAGAAGATATACTTAAGGTTCTTATAATCAGTGAAAATCTAGAATGTCTCTCCGTAGAGATAGTGTCTCCAGATCTTCAAGGCATGAACCACAGCAGCTAGCTCCAGATCGTGTGTCGGATAATTCTCCTCATGTTTCTTAAGCTGTCGAGAAGCAAAAGAAATCACTTGTTTATCCTACATCAACACACATCCGAGTCCGTTCTTGGAGGCATCACAAAAAACTATGTATCCTTTTCCTTGCTCAGGTAACACAAGTACATGTGCACTTGTCAACCTCTCCTTCAGCAACTGGAAGGATTTTTGACACTTATCACTCCAAAGAAAAGGAATATCCTTCCGGGTCAACTTTAACAAAGGTAGGGCTATGGAACTGAAGTTCTTTATAAACCTTCGGTAATAGCCAGCCAACCCTAAGAAACTACGGATTTTTGTCGGTGTCTTTGGTTGTTCCCATTGTAGGACAGATTCTACCTTTTTAGGGTCAACACGAATACCCAAGGCAGATATCACATGTCCAAGGAAAGATACTTCCGGTAACCAGAACTCACACTTGCTAAACTTAGCGTATAGCTTATGTTCTCTTAGCAACGCTAGAGCCTGACGAAGATGTTGTTCATGCTGCTGATCATCTCTACTATAGATCAGAATGTCATCTATAAAGATAACAACACATTGATCGAGGAAAGGTCGGAAGATTCTATTCATGAGTTCCATAAATGCATCTGGTGCATTAGTTAGACCAAACGACATAACTGTGAACTCATAGTGACCATACCTTGTCCTGAAGGCAGACTTGGGTATGTCACTGTCCTTAATACGGAGTTGATGATATCCTGACCTCAAATCTATCTTTGAGAAGATGGTCGCACCACGCAACTGGTCAAAAAGATCATCAATCCTCGGCAGAGGATACTTGTTCTTTATTGTTACTTTGTTTAGTTGTCTATAATCAATGCACAACCGCATTGACCTGTCTTTCGTTTTAACGAAAAGTACCGGAGCACCCCAAGGTGAGGTACTCGGTCGGATGAATCCTTTCTCAAGCAACTCTTGCAGTTGTTTCTTGAGTTCCACCATCTCAGTAGGCGCCATCCTATACGGTGTTTGTGCTATAGGTTTTGTATCTGGTATTAGATTGATATCAAAATCAATTTCCCTAGGCGGTGGTATACCTAGAAGTTCTTCAGGAAATACATCTTCAAATTCCCTGACTACAGGAACTTCGGCAGGGTTAGGACTTTCCATGGTAGTATCTACCGCATGGGCCAAGAATGCATAACATCCTTGCCTCATCAACTTCTCAGCAACCATAGATGACACAAGATAGGTGGGTAGAATCTTTCTCTCTCCTTGAAAGATCCATGTGTCACTTTCATCAGCAAACACAGCTTGCTTGGATTCACAATCCAAAACAACCTTATACCTTTCCAAGGTATCCATTCCAAGGAGTATATCAAATCCTTGCATGTCAAGTGGTATTAAATCCACTTGAATGCGATGTTCAGAAAAGAAAAGGATGCAGGGAGAGCAAACCTCCTGCAACACAGCAGACCCTCTCAACGGAGTCTCAAGCAACAAGCTATCTGCCCTATGACTGATTGTCATATTGCAATTACGAATCACTTTTCGAGTGATAAAAGAGTGTGTAGCACCCGGATCAATCAAAATAGATACAACGCAAGATGTAGACATATCAGAATATAACAATTCCATCTGACCTGCCACAACCCTAGGGTTGATAACTGCATTAGGTGGATTCATCGTGTAGAATCTCGTCGTCGCCTGTGGTTGATTTGGTGCTTGATGACTAGATGTCGATGATCCAACTTGGGATGCTTGCCCACATCCTCTAGCATTACCTGGAAACTGTCGCCTTTGAGATCCTTGATGATTCTGCCTCTGAGGTTGAGTCACACTCACGTCTCTGGCTCTACAATCCTTCATCAAATGTCCCATCTTTCCACATATGTAACAACTTTTGTTTAGTTGTTGTGGTCTGGGTGGTCCTGTAACCGACATAGATGTTGAACTGCGAGCCCCTTGTAGTGGTAGGCTTCGTCCTCTACCTCTACTCGGTGTCCACTGTGTCTGAGCACTAGGTCTAGGTGGTGGTGTAGGTGCAGAAAATCTAGGCTTCTTGAAGTCCCTAGATGAAGATCCCTGGAACTGAGGATATCTCTTATGGGTTTGCCTCTTCTCTGCTACGGATCTCTCTATCCTTCGGACTGACTCAACGAAGGTAGCAAACCTTTCCCGATTCTCTAGGGCAGACACGGGAGTAGTCAAATCAGCATTCCACCCTTTCTCGAACCGTCTAATCCTTTCTTCATCTGTAGAAGCCATGTGCGGACAGAACCGCATCAACTCCATGAACTTAGCTTTGTATTCGCTAATGTTCATCAATCCTTACCTCAACCTCTCGAACTGAGAGATTTTCTCGTCCAAGAACGTCTTAGGGAAATATCTATTGATAAATTCCCGACGAAAGACTTCCCAGGCAATCTCCACACTAGGCCTCTTCTGCTCTTCCATGGTCCACCAGTGGCCCGCACTCCCTTTGAGAAGATAGATAGCATGTCTAACCTTCTCAGCTTCAGAGATGTTCAGGATTCTAAAGGCCTTCTCCAACTCAGTTAACCACAGGTCGGCATCTGCCGAATCAGCTGTTCCAAAGTACTCAGTTGCTCCGACTCGGCGTAATCTTTCAAATGTCTTGCTGATTCCTTGTCCTTCCGGATGGGTAGGTGCCCTAGGTGCAGGCATAGGTATCCTATCTATGATGTGTGTCATGGTAGTCATAAACTGCCCAAACATGGTCTGAACGACTGGGTTTCCCATGTCAACTGGGTTGAACTGGGGTGGCTCTAAAGGTGGTTCAGGTACATGTTGCTCTATCTCCGGGCTCCTTGCACCTCCTCGGGGTGCAGCGACACTACTCTCTGCCACATACTCCTCATGTGGTCCAGACATCCTTACTTATCTTCTTCTCCTGAGGAGCATAAGACACTATTAGATATACTGGAAAACACTAAGAATAGACTCGACATCCTAAGTCCTATGTCTCTGTAGACTCAGCGAACCTAGAGCTCTGATACCACTTGAAGCGACCGACACCAAACTGACACTCAAATTAACGAATGTTGAAGCGATTAGCAGCGGAATTATCAAAAATCACTAAAAATTTAAAACTTTTGTAAAGAGTCTTCGAAAGATAAAAACTCTTTCATAAACCACATGATAGGTCATTTACAAACTGATCCATTGATACATCTCTGTAATAAACACATCTCGAGCATTACAACAAAACCCACCTTGTTAACTGTACAAAGTAAGATATAAAATCTCGAGGCATCATGCCAAAATCTCAGATATACTGACTCCTAGGACCTGAGAGTACAGAGACGACACATGACATACTATTTACACAACATGACAGACAGTGTCTCCACATGAGGATCACTGTTGTCCCTGAGACTGCTGCTATTGTTGCTCACCCACTGATGGGTTCCTTCGTCCTCGGCGTCTTCCTAAAAGTTGAAACCCATGGGGGTGAGACAATTTAAATAATTGTCCCAGCGAGAGTTATAACTCTCTGCCAGAAGCTTTGTTATGAAAAAGGAGAACAACATAAATAGTAGTATTATAACATTCAACAGTAGGTAAAATTATATAACTAAGTGAAACAATATCCTTATGAGCAATCATTTCAATTATAGCTTAATTGAAAGATCGGGCATATAATAATGAGGAATATGAAAAGCATGTGTACTAGTTATTTAACTAGATCACTATAACAATGTATTGTCAATCATTATTTCTCGTAGTTCCATCTAAGCAATTATACTATGCGGCTGATTACATTTTACAAACATATTTATGCCCTGAGGAGATGAGTTACACCTCTCATACTCCAACCGAACATCCTTAGATCGCAATCGGTACCATACCTAGGTCATCAGGAGAGCCGAATTCCTATGACCTCATCACTCCTCAGTCAGTATTGAAAACCTCTAGAGGGGGGGTGAATAGAGTTTTATAGTAATTTTACAATTATTGCACTTAAACAATCACAAAGAAAATATTGGACAAGGAGACACAAGGTTTAGAGTGGTTCCAACTATAGCAAATACTATAGCCGTCAGTCCACTACCCGGTTGCTTACCCAACCGGGATTTGAAAAGAAATTTATTTTATTACCTCTTCAAGGAATTTACATAAAATACAATCTCTTTTCCTAAACCCTTCAAGCAGCCTTCACCTAGAAGTAATCGCCAACCTTGAAGCAGCCTTCCCTTGAAGTAGATGCACCAACTCCCGTTGCACCAGCCTTCTGAAGTAGCTTCCCTTGCGATAGCCTTCTTGAAGTAGCTTGAAGTCCCCTTCTCCACCTGAGAAGTCAACCCTCTCCAATCCGCAGCCTCCAACCCTAGGAGTAGCAAGGAGAGTACAAAAGATAAACAGGAACAAGAAAGGAAAACAGAAATTACAACTTATCCTTTAAGCCCAAGGCTTGATATGCCTGGATCAAGCGTATGATCTCCTAGCCAAGTATGTGAACTTGTGATTGCTGTGGATAGGAGAATCTAGCCTATAGGACACGAGATTGAGCTAAGGAGAATGTAGGCCAATGATCACAGTGCTCAAATTTTGCTTGCAAAAGATTGCTCAAGTATGCTCAAGTGTATTCTCAATTGTAACAAGTAAATTCTAGTGTCCTATGGCTTGTCCTATTTATAGGAATGGCCTAAGTATGCTTAAGGACGTTCTAGACAACTTCTAGGGGGTTCCTAGTGCTTAACTAGCCGTTAGGAACAAGTTAGGCGCATTAGCAACGGCTAGTTAATTAATTCTGCAGTTGCTGTCAGAGGCCATCTCGGTCGAGGACTTGTCGACCGAGATGCCCAGTCGGTCGAGGATTTGTCGACCGACAGGCTCTCTGGATTAACGTTTATTTGCAACTGTCAACTGCTGTGTCTAACGGCTACTTTTGGTCAATCTCGGTCGAGAGGTTTGTCGACCGAGAGTGTCTCGGTCGAGGAGTGTGGTCGACCGAGATTGACTCTGTTTTCAATCTTTCAATTAAGATACTAAGTGTGTGCATGAGTGTGCATTATATGATCCTATTAGAAGGAGATGACCTAACTAAGTGTGGTGTTTAGCTAGAGAGATTTAACGCTTGATTTACATGAAGTCTAAGTACTTGTACATTATATATTTGTACAAGTTTACAAATGATTACATTGTATGACATTTACAAATATTCAAGCGTATGAATTCCCTAGAACTTTGTCATCACCTTGTTCCTGCACACTTAAGTAGCTCGTTAGTTTAATAAGAATGAAATGTTTGTCATCATCGAAACAAAGGGATTTATCATAATATCCAATTTATCCAACAATCTCCCCCTTTTTGAAGATGACAAACATTTCCTAAATATGAAATAAGGAAATATAAAGAATGTGAGTTTCATACCTGAAAATTTACCTTTTGTAGCCATTTATGTTTTTCAAGTGAGTGCTGGCCAAGATGTGATGAAACTCCTTTATATATACTTTTATATTCTTTCTCCCCCTTTGTCATTTCAAAAAGATATCCAAGTTGAATGGTTTATTGTTCTTCTCCCCCTTAATATAATGCTCCCCCTTAATTAGATATCCTATTAAGAACATGGATTTTTATCTAATTTATCCACAATTTGTTTCTCAATCATTCGCAAAGGATGTTAAGCCTTGAAATGATATGAGATTCCCTTAAGCATATGATGAATGTATATGGATTTCTCATATATCAGAGGATGTTAAGCTCTAGATTAAATGAGAATCCTCTAAGCTTAGAGTACCTAAAAATGTCTCCATCCAAAAGCAAGGGATGTTAAGCCCCATTTTGGGTAGAGAGTTCCTTCAAGTACAGGATACCATTTTTAATAAATTCATAAATTTCTTGAAAATATTCAGCTACATAGTGATTGCAAAGATTTTGTAAGCTTCTTTGATCAAATGATCACAGTTTTTGATGATCTCCCCCTTTTTCTTATGCTTTGCTCCCCCTTCGATAGATATCTCAAATGAAAGTTTGAATACTGAGCAAATATATAAAATGTCCAAGATTTAACAAAGATGTATGCAATTTATGTCAGTCTGGAAAAACAGAAACCCAGTCGGTCGACAATTGCTCGACCGACAATGTTCTCGGTCGACTAGTTGCTCGACCGAGAATGTTTCTGGAGAACTGTTTTGTTATTTGAAAATTTAATTTTAATTGTAATAGTTGCCTGTTTTTAATTATTATTCCCTTATTTGTTATGCTCTACAATAATGAACTTATAATTCATATTTTGAAGAAGTCTCATATGCCAAACAAATAACCATGTGAATCAAATAAAAAATGGCAAATTTCATTCAATAGCATGAAGAAGATTACAATCATATAGAATACAACTATTACAACTCCAACATTTCACAGGAAAGATTTAAGAATTACATCAATGTCCGGATCTTTCCCAAGGAATAGCTCGGCTCCATAGTATTGGACCAGAGTTTGCCAATCCAAAGCACCAGTTGTAGTCAACGCATATGCTTCCAGGAAAGTGGGAACTCGGTAAAATCGGAAGTGAGCAGCTATGTCTTGCAATTGTATGGAAGAAAATTGAGTATGTGCAAGATCCATTGATGGTGAAGGTGGAGGTTGATAGTAGTTGTATGAGGGGTTAAATGGGTTGAGCATGCCAGGGTTTAAAGAATGTGGATATTCATCGGTTTGGCCAGGAGAAAGGTTTTGCATTCTTTGATTTAAGTATGTCATGGCATGGTGATTGTAGTTTAATTGTCTACTAAGATGGTATTGGGAGCCAGCAATATAAGTAAGGGTATTTTGGATGGGATCAATGGAAAGGTTAGTAGGAGGAGGGGGTGGTATATCCTGATGTGATGACTCTCCTTCTACTCTTGCCTTTTTATGGCCAAAGTCAATCCCCATCTTCTCTACGGTGTTCTTACTTATCTTTGGTGGTCTACGCTCCCATATGTATCCCATATCTTCAATGTTTAACTTAAGACAATGTTGAGTAATCTGGCATACAAAATCGGCATATGGTGGATTACCAGAAAACTCAAGCATATTTTTAAGTACTATGCGAATGAAGTTGATGGGAATTTCTTTTATGATAGCATAAATTAGACACATACGGAAAATGGGAACCTCGGATTTATTGGCTCGTGGATGTATGTTGGTGGAAACAATGAGGTTTACTATTCTACATGCCGGTTTTAGGTTTATAGCATAATAGGTTCCCCTATCTTCATGACAAGTGGTATTGGCTTGAAATATGGCTCTTTTGATATCACTTAGGCTAGTGGTGTGGTCATCATGGGAAAATAAATTTATTGGATTGCTGGTGGTAAGGTCAAGGAAATCTTGATATTCATCTATATCAATTTCAAGCATGTCAAGAATATCCCCTTCGGAAAATTTAAAACTATGCCCATTGACCATGGTGTAGAAGAAAGTGGTGTCATTTTCGGTGTGAGATAGAAGATTGGCATAGAATTCGTTGACTACCTTAATGGAGTAGGAAGGAAAGGATGGATTGATGAAGTCCTTCAGCTTTTGTACTCCAAAGAGATGCTCCAGGTCGACTATGTTGATGAAGTCCATCACTTCGACTGGACGTCGGGGAAGAGGAGCTTTAGAGGAAAGTCGAAAGTATCTATCTCCAGCATCTCCGTCGACGAAGGCTATGTCATTGATGATCGTCAGTGGCGGAGTGGCTTCCCGCTCTTCTCTTCTTTTTCTTCCAGCAACTTTCTTCTTCCCACGGACAGTTGATGATGAGGCCATTGTGTTTCTTGAGAGTGGAGAAGAAGCAAGGAAGATTTGAGGGTAAGAGTGTTGAAGGATTGCACGAAATTGCACTAGAGATGGACTATGGAAGCAAGGAAATGCAAGTGTGAGTAAGTGGCTCGTTTTTGCACTTATTTATAGAATTCCAGCGACCCGGTCGGTCGACGACTCGTCGACCGAGCGTCCGCAACGGTCGAGTTGCAGACGCGCCACTTGGTCCTCCAACGGTAAAGAAAACGGTCATAACGGTCGGGTCGCAACGGTCATATCCAACGGCTAATTCTCGGTCGAGCGCTTGTCGACCGATATTGTCTCGGTCGAGCACTCGTCGACCGACCGTTTGTCCGATACTGAATCTGTTTAGAATTTGTCGGTCGAGTGAGATGGGCTGACCGAGTGGTTCTCGGTCGACGAAGTCGTCGACCGACAGACTTACTGAGTTAAAATTTTTGACTGAATTTTAATGCAAATCATTTAAAACATTTTTGTAGAGCATATGTATATGTATATTCCAAGGGAGTAATAATATTTAAGGCTTCTAATTACCACAAATGATTTGACGTTTTGATTTAAAAATATGCTAAGATTAAGTTCAGTAAAATAATGTTCAAATAAACAATTTTTATCAAAGTTTATTTTAGGTCGCCCTTGATTACGACCATGGCGCCCCTTGGTCAAATTTTATTTTAACCAAGAGGCATATTCTGCAGGTTTCCAGTATGAACATTCATATGCGAAGTATGAGTTCTGCAGATAGCTTGCAAATATCAATTTGAGACTCATTAAAGTGTACAAATTATGAGAGCTAAATAAGGACATCAAATACGATGAATCATATTCAAGAATAATATCCATTCATGAATTTAAGATTACTTTGGATAGACTAAAATATGTGATGCTTAATATAAAAGCATACAAAGATTTATTTGAAACATTTTATTCATTGCAAGTATTTCTGAAAAAGAAATGTGCAATAAAAGCATGATTAAATAGAAATGTAAGCATGATCAGTTAATATTTATTCCATATAATCTTTCAAGAATAATTTTCACATACAATGTAAAGATTTACAACAGTCTGAGAACAGTGATATGCTCGGTCGACAGTTGCTCGACCGAGGATGATTCGGTCGACAACTTCTCGACCGATCAAGTTTCTGAAAACTGTTTCAGAAATATATTTCAAGTGCAATATAGGCTGTATCTTATTCAATTATTTCAAAGATCAGTTTGAGATAAACATATGTGTATCAAGGTGTTATTAAATCTTTTAATTTTTGATTTTGTTATCCCTAAATGTTAAGTTGAGATAGACATAAGGATATACAAATTAAGATCTTTGGTCATATCTCAACTTAGTCGAACCTATTTAATTTGGGGGTTTTGGAACCCATACCATCTCGACATTCTTTTTCTTGTATGGGCATGAAAAAGAATAATGTCCAAGGCGTGAGCAATAATGACAACAAATTGAATCAACCTCAAGCCTTTTTCTATGGTTTTGATCTAGGTTATTCTTGGGTATATACATTTTTGTGCCTCTAGGTATATAAGCAGATTGACTCGCTTGTGTTCTTCTAGGTTGTTGATGGGATTTCTCATTAGGCTTATAACCTAGTCCTCTTCTCCCTATTTGATGATAGGAATTTTCTAGTATTCTATCAAGGATTCCATTGTTGCTTAACTTACTAACTTCTTGTTGCAACTTAACGATCTCATCCATTCTTTTCTTGATATCTAATTTTGCTTGGTCTAGATTGGATGATAACATATTTCTTTCTTTCACTATATTGTCATAATCTACATGGGTGCACAATATAGGTTGTTTTTTAATATCATTTAATTTTGTAAGCAATTCAGCTTTTTCTTGACATAGAAGATCATAGTTTGTTTCTAGAGTAAAGATCTTCACTTCACTGTTACTTAGAGATGATTTCAAGGTACGATTATCAGACATAATGCTGTCTTTTTCAAAACCAAGAGTATTCAATTTAGCATATAAATCGTCATTTTCGGATGTAAGCTCAAGAAGTCTAGAATTTAGATCATCATTTTCTTTATTTGATTTCTTTAATTTCTTTTTGTATTCAACATATTTATTATGTGTTTCTTCAATTATAGTAACTAACTCTTCTTTAGGTAAATCAAGCAAGCTTACCTCTTCTTCTTCTTCCTCACTTATTGTAGCAACGAAACATTCTTTATGTGTATCTTCTTTCTTTGACCTCCATGGACATCTAGAAGTAGAGTGCTTTGTTCCTAAGCACCAATTGCAACTTGTCGCACATTGGTCCATGCTCTTTTTCTTGTGATTGTAGTCACCTCCTCCCTTTATCTCTTCAAGACCTTGTTAGGGCTCCTTGAAGCCTGCTCTGATACCAATTGAAAACCTCTAGAGGGGGGGTGAATAGAGTTTTATAGTAATTTTACAATTATTGCACTTAAACAATCACAAAGAAAATATTGGACAAGGAGACACAAGGTTTAGAGTGGTTCCAACTATAGCAAATACTATAGCCGTCAGTCCACTACCCGGTTGCTTACCCAACCGGGATTTGAAAAGAAATTTATTTTATTACCTCTTCAAGGAATTTACATAAAATACAATCTCTTTTCCTAAACCCTTCAAGCAGCCTTCACCTAGAAGTAATCGCCAACCTTGAAGCAGCCTTCCCTTGAAGTAGATGCACCAACTCCCGTTGCACCAGCCTTCTGAAGTAGCTTCCCTTGCGATAGCCTTCTTGAAGTAGCTTGAAGTCCCCTTCTCCACCTGAGAAGTCAACCCTCTCCAATCCGCAGCCTCCAACCCTAGGAGTAGCAAGGAGAGTACAAAAGATAAACAGGAACAAGAAAGGAAAACAGAAATTACAACTTATCCTTTAAGCCCAAGGCTTGATATGCCTGGATCAAGCGTATGATCTCCTAGCCAAGTATGTGAACTTGTGATTGCTGTGGATAGGAGAATCTAGCCTATAGGACACGAGATTGAGCTAAGGAGAATGTAGGCCAATGATCACAGTGCTCAAATTTTGCTTGCAAAAGATTGCTCAAGTATGCTCAAGTGTATTCTCAATTGTAACAAGTAAATTCTAGTGTCCTATGGCTTGTCCTATTTATAGGAATGGCCTAAGTATGCTTAAGGACGTTCTAGACAACTTCTAGGGGGTTCCTAGTGCTTAACTAGCCGTTAGGAACAAGTTAGGTGCATTAACAACGGCTAGTTAATTAATTCTGCAGTTGCTGTCAGAGGCCATCTCGGTCGAGGACTTGTCGACCGAGATGCCCAGTCGGTCGAGGATTTGTCGACCGACAGGCTCTCTGGATTAACGTTTATTTGCAACTGTCAACTGCTGTGTCTAACGGCTACTTTTGGTCAATCTCGGTCGAGAGGTTTGTCGACCGAGAGTGTCTCGGTCGAGGAGTGTGGTCGACCGAGATTGACTCTGTTTTCAATCTTTCAATTAAGATACTAAGTGTGTGCATGAGTGTGCATTATATGATCCTATTAGAAGGAGATGACCTAACTAAGTGTGGTGCTTAGCTAGAGAGATTTAACGCTTGATTTACATGAAGTCTAAGTACTTGTACATTATATATTTGTACAAGTTTACAAATGATTACATTGTATGACATTTACAAATATTCAAGCGTATGAATTCCCTAGAACTTTGTCATCACCTTGTTCCTGCACACTTAAGTAGCTCGTTAGTTTAATAAGAATGAAATGTTTGTCATCATCGAAACAAAGGGATTTATCATAATATCCAATTTATCCAACAAGTATGAGGATCGATATGCAGGACATCTCGTGTCACTGCTACAATAGCTTTCCAGGGTATTCTGGCAACTTCACTATTCAGAGCTACAGTGGCATTCTGTACTCTCTTCGCCATCGAGAGATTTCTTGTTTATCTCACATCGATGTGGCATTAACAAAATCATCGAGAGATTAGTGATACATCTTCCTGGCACAATCATATAATGAAGGAATGAGAGATTAATGATACATCTCCAATCATATCCAACATTAGGACGTAAGGATATTCGCGTCCATCACCCCCACATACTCAGAAGTATGTGCTCCAGGAGTTTCCTTAGAAAAACCTGTTTCACCATCATATATTTTCTGACAATGATGGATCTATGGTCAGGGCTCTACTTGATATCATTATACTTGATTAGTTAAGTACCTTACAACATTCTTTAGCATCACACATGTTCAGATATAACCCAATAAAATAATTGCTATAAAGAAAAGGTACTATTGTATCAAGTTCACATCACATATTGTTAACCTTGGGATATCAATCCCTAACCATCTCATCATTGTGATTCAGGAGAGTGGTTATTCAAACCCTCAGATTATCATAACACTTGCTACCAAGTGACATATAAGCAACAAGTCATCTAACAACATGACCTTGATTGAAGCAATGTATATACTTTTCACATATCATTACTCTAAAAGCTTATAATTGTTTTCAAGGAATATAACATCATAACTCATACCTGGCTATGATCACCTCATAATATCAACCTGTATGACTTATACAAATAAGGACATGCATATATAACAATGTTAGCACAATACCAAAACTTTTCAATTTCTTTAAAGGACACCACGGCCGTGCCACCTTGCACGGTCGTGCAAAGTAAGGCTACCACGGTCGTGCTCCCTTGCACGGTCGTGCAAGTTAAGGATACCACGGCCGTGCTCCCTTGCACGGTCATGCTACAGGAGATCATTACATGACTCATATTTATATATGTATATATATATATTCTAATTTCTCATTCTTTCAAATTGATTAGGTCACATCAACCCTTCAATCAAGTACATACTACTATGGTCAACATAGTGTATCAATCTATTAATCCTATAAACAATTAAGAATTCTCCCTTTAATTGGTTCTAATCACTTAGGTATTATTAGGGTTACAACCTTCGCACCTTCATTGATTATCATTACTAATAATTATTGGATCAATAGAACATTCATCATCTTAATTCTCAAATATTCAATCACATTGGACCTCCACTTCATAAGGTATCCAATTGAATTAGGGTTTCCAATGTTGATTCGTTTAATCATTGAATTCATGGAACCAATCATCAATTGGACCTGTACTCATACCTTAATTGAGTTTAATAGGTCAACCTTCAACTGATTTGTCCCTCACTTGACCCTCAATTGACCATCAATTAGGGTTTAACTCAATTGAATTAGGGATTGGAATCAATAACCCTTCAACATATTTCAATGTGGGACTAATTAATTTGAACCTATTGAACCATCATTCAATTGGGACATGACCTGACCCCAAACGGTCTTGAGGTCATTTGGATGACCTCCAAACGGTCTTGAGACTGTTTTCCCATCATATCATCAAAATCTAAGTCAACCAATTAAGGTTTGGATCATTGGATTGATCACCAAAACAACAATTGATTACATTCCAACTTAGTATCATTGGATCATCAATTTCTTAACCATACTCACGCCTAGACCTCCAAACGGTCTTGGGTGACCTCCAAACGGTCTTGAGACCATTTGGCTCACCCAACCCTTGGATTCTAGTGAAAAATCATTAGGGTTTGAGCTATTGAGTTGATCATCAAATTATCAATTACTTGCTTTGTAATTTGGTACCTTTGGTCCTTCAATTGGTCAACTATACTTAACCCCAGACCTCCATACGGTCTTGGGTGACCTCCAAACAGTCTTGAGACCGTTTGGGTGATCCCCAAACGGTCTTGAGACCGTTTGGGTCAATCAACCCAAAACAATCAACTCAATTCAATGCAAATCCAACACTTAGCCGATTAGGGTTAACACCATATCTTTTGTCCTTCAAACACTTAACCATATCCAACCCTAGACCTCCAAACGGTCTTGAGTGACCTCCAAACGGTCTTGAGACCGTTTGGGTGATCCCCAAACGGTCTTGAGACCGTTTGGGCAAGAAAACCCAAAAAGTCATATCAATCATGTTGAAAGTCAGCACTTAATCCAATTAGGGTTTACATAATTGATTAGCCTTCAACTCACGATTACTTTGGAGTTAATCCCTCAAATTTGGAGGGTTATTAACCAACATGATTATGAACAGGAATCCCAAACGGTCAACGCTTGGTCAACGCCCTCAAACGGTCTTGAGACCGTTTTCCCAAAAAGTTCAAGTTAATCAGATTGAAAATCAGCATTTAATCCAATTAGGTTTTCCTAATTGTTTAGCCTTTAACTCATGATTCCTTGGGAGTTAACCTATAAAATTTGGTGGGTTATTATACCATAGCATTAGGAACAGTAATACCAAACGGTAAATGCTTGGTCAACGCCCTAAAACGGTCTTGAGACCGTTTGCCCAAAAAGTTCAAGTTAAACAGATTGAAAATCAGCATTTAATTCAATTCGATTTGCCTAATTGATTAGCCTTCAACCTACGATTCCTTTGGAGTTAACCCCTCAAATTTGGTGGGCCATTAGACTACATAATTATGAACAGAAATCCCAAACGGTCAATGCTTGATCAACGCCCTCAAACGGTCTTGGAGACCGTTTGCTCCAACCGACCTTGTGAAACCATTTGCCCTTCAAACGGTTTTGCAAACCGTTTGCCCCAAACGGTTTTGCAAGCCGTTTGGCCAAAGGGGGGAAAACAAGACCATTTGATAAAGTAACATTGGTAATCATGCCCATCTTCTTCTACCTCCAGATCAAGGTCTGTTCTTCATGGTTTTAGTTTCAAGAAAGCAAGGAAGGATGGAGAAAAGAAGAACAAGCTACTTTTGCAAGTACAAAGATATGCATAAGAAAGCAAAAGGTTTAGAGTTATAAAACCCGCCTTAAGGTCATTCCTTGAGCTCCAAGCTTCCAAGATTCAAGCCTTTAATGGTTTCTTGAGCTCCACAGGTCGGCCAAGGGTGTTTCTCCAAGGAAAGGTTGGGAAAAGACCGCTAGAAAGAGAAAGCTAAGTAAGAAAACTATAAAACCAACCTTGTAACTCCACTTCCTCCATGAATTCGAGCAAGATGATGATCAAAGCTTACCTAGAACTTATTGGCCGTTCTCCTCTTCTCCAGAGCTCTATCCTAAGTCGGTCTAAGCAAGGGGACAAGAAGGGAAGTGAAGGAAATGATCCTTGCTAAGTGAGAAAAGGTGTATATATATACTTTGGGTGAAATTCCAACATAAGGACAACTTGTTTCTCCATTTCTCATCTAGGTCCTTCCCTTATTCTAAGCCACGTTTCTCCCTTCCATACTTAAGCAAAACTCATCTTAAACCCAAAGTCTAAAGGTGAAGAAAGCCAACTTTTTACTAAGTTGCACATATAGAAGGGTTATTAGGCTTATAACTTGATTATTTAATTTATAAGGGTTATTATTCTTATTTAATTATTCAATTGAAGTGACCTATTCATAATTCTTACTCTAAATGATTCCAAGAGTCATAAAATATACTCTAGAAGGTGTATTTTACAAGTTGCACCCCATATTTTGGGTAAATTGCACTTTACACCAAAACTAGAGTTTTAAGTACAAGGATTGCTCCACAAGCTGCATCTTGGTGCCCAAGCTTGGAGAATCCATCATACTTCATCATATTCATTCTTATGATGTCTCAACACCAAAGGAACATCTTAACATGTGCAATTTTCAAGTTAACCCCTTTTAATTGGGTAATTTGCACATAGGTCCCTGTATTACAAAACAATATTACAACATTGTTCAAAAGAGACGGAAATGGAAATGTATGTTCCTTAGGAGCTTTAATTACATACCAAAAGATAATCACAAGTATATAATTACATAATTAAGCAAAACACCTAGGGTTAGTTCATAACCCAGGTCAGGGATGTTACAGTGAGACTGACACATGGAATCTATCATCATGGAATTCATAGTCATCTCTCACAGTGATGGTGGTGGTTTTGGTTCTTAGACATGAAATCACTGCACTCATCACATGTTGTTGGGTATGCTTTGACATCATCAAACATAGTCCTGAAACATGGGTTGTTATAAAGGTAATGATTGGGCGAATTTGACACATGGGGAATGACTGTGAGTGATAGAGATGGGATTTTTCCCTACTATAGGAGTATGATATCCAATGCCTCTAGATTAGCGAGACAAAGAAAAGTATGACCATATGCATGTGAGTCAATATATGATATTGAGCTCACATATACCTCATGTAGTCTGCTCTGCTTCAAGAAATGAGAATGAATAATAATGAGGATGAGTGCTCCATGCCTCTAGATCAATCTGGATATCAGTGACAAAGGAACTATACAAACATTATAACACCATACACATATTGTAGGTTGAAGTTGCTCCCCGACTTTCCATTCACTTGGGCAGCACTGATGTGTGACTAGACACCACTCTTTGCTTGTGATGTCATAAGCTAGTTATGGACATTCACTGCCAATGTGATATGGGATCTATAAGGTCGCACACATAAAAACTCATCTAGAAGATGAGTTTAATCTTGAATGACAATTACATTGATTACTAAAGTGTTTAGGTACTCAATTCATGCAACAAATCAGCTAAATGTGTTGTCTGTATTGCCAGACGACCGTCTCACTGAGTGAGACGACCATCTAATAGAGTGAGATGACCATATCATAGAGTGATATGATTGTTTGGAGTATCAGATGACGGGATCAAGAGTTGAGACGGTCGTTTGGGCGATCAAGCGGTTTGGAAATTGAATTGGTTTAGTTCTGCCTTATGAACCAACTAGTTCAAGCTGTTGAACTGATCGTCTTGGCTTGACTCAATAGATGGGCATCTGGGTGAGTGAGACAGATGTCTCACATGGGTGAGATAGCTCGGTTGGGCAGAATGAAGGTTTTGGATGTTTCCCAAACTTATTTTGATTGCACATTACTTGTGGCGCAAGGAATTAATATGTGATATTAATTAGAATTGAATTGCCAAATTTGTGTGTGATTGGGAAACTGCGAGATGGTTGTCTCAAGCATCAAACAATTGTATGGGTGTGCCAGACGACTATCTTGGTTGTTGCAAGTTGCAAAACTTCTAGAATTGTTGCAAAATTTTAAGATCTTCCAGTCCCTTTCACTCCCGCACCGACTGGGAACCCTGACCATGTCCTTTATTATAAATAGCGAGGTACTTGGGGCTTCACAAAGCACAACACAGACAATTGAGAATCAGTTGCTCTGACAATTGTTGTCCTCTCTGATTGTGATAACCATGAGAGTCCAGGCAAGTCCTACCCGACTACGGAGAGATAACCAAGGGAGAGAAACAATTGATGATCATTGTTGTGGGAAATCAGGTTGGTGACTAGTACACTAATAGAAGGGACAACTCCTTCCTGTCCATTCTAACAGGACGACAAGAGTTCTAGTTGGTCCATATAGACTACTATAGAGGTAGGAGTCCTTTGGCTACTGCTAGGAGGGAAACATCAACTCGTAGTCTGTGGCGACATCAGAGGAGCCGTTGTAGCAGTTATCCGACTTTGTTGTACATGGAGGAGCAGTCAGACGAGTCCAAGTACATCCAGGAGCTGCACAAACACCATCTAAGACAAAGCACATCTACATATATGAGGATTGTTGCTAGACTTGCTCCAGAATCAGGTATATCTTTGTGAAACCATCCTGCCCATTACATAGTTATAGACGCGATCTGCTAGTTAATGGGAAATATGTCAGTAAACTTTTTGTTTTCACTGGCTATCTGATGTCATATTTCCTAACAAATTCCTTTGAGGCAGAAGACTTGTTTCAAGAGTGGGTAAGTCCTTGGTGAAGGCAGAAGACTCATTGCAAAAGTGGGTAAGTCCTTGGTGAAGTTGAAGACCCGATCTTGGATAGGTAAGTCCTTTGGTAGGTTGTTGGCTCCCTTCTCCTTAAAGGGAAGGTTGGGTATCCTTGGCCCAGAAAAGGAAGGTCTTAATTTTTATGTCATGTAATGGAACATAAATATGCAATGGTTGAAAAATCCTAAAACTTGACCTCTCTAAGTAGTAGACAGACTTTCTCCTACTTTGGAGATTGAAACCACTCTAAATAGCTTGTTCAATCGCTCTCCCCCTTGCTATGTATGTTTTAGTCGCACTCAAAGTTCATATGGCCATATTATTTTAGAAATATCTTGAAGGTCTAATTAATTTTATTTAAGTGTCCCACCCTCTAAGCCCATCCAAGATCCAACAAGTGGTACCAGAGTGTGATGCCCTATGCCACACAAGGTGAGATTACTCACAACTAAACATGGAAACAAAATTAAGCAAGCAGATTACCAAAAAAACACGGGAAATTAAAATCGATTTTGCAAAAGCACCACAAGCTAAAAGCTTTCACATAGAAATCCTTAACAGGATGCCTGCATATCATGTCATATATCACAAGGTGCTTACATCATAGTTCTCAAACATTCCTGTCACCAACCAATTACATGAAGAACATATTCCACACATTTATACATTTACATTTGCCAAACTATACAACAAAAAGGCACACATGCCAAAAACCTCATGACAATAACATAACCATACACACATTTAAAACACCCTCAAGACCTGAGTGTACATGGATGACTCTAGGACTCTACACCAAAAGACTAGCAACACATCCAACTTGATCAACTACTACCCTTGTTGCTGCTCTTCCTCAGCTGCACGATCACCACCTCATCGTGCACAACTACCTAAAAGATGTGGAAACTCATGGGGTGAGACCAAAAGTCCCAGTGAGAGATATAACTCTCCACCAACATCTATTATTGACATAGATAAAATATTTTAAAGAATGGAAGTAACACTACAACTGTAATAAATAGATCTAGCTAAATGATATGTCTAAAGTAGATAATCATTACTAAATAGTCTAAGCAATTGCAATTGGATTACGGAATATCTTATCATTATAAAAGGAATATGAAGAACATTTATAACCTCTACCAACTAATCATTATAAAATCAAGGCAAGACTTCAACCAATGTTCCCGTATTGTGACCTAAGCAAGTATACTACATAGTTGATTATGTATTTTATTATGCCCTGAGGATTTGAGTCGTGCCACCCAAACCCAACTAACCACTACTAAGTCGAGACCAGTGCCATACAAGGTCTATGTAAGAGTCAGAATCTACGACCTCATCATACCTCGTGTTCAGTACATGAGTGCATAGCAAAGACATATTAGACAACTTCAACCATCGACATACAGTCAAGATGACAAACTCCTAGCCCACCTTGGTAAAGGTCACGATGCTAGTGAAATTGAGCTATGGCCCACAGCCGTACTCATGCCAAGGTATGTCCTTTAGCCAATCCTGTGAAACCTCATAAGCATCATGTCATTGAGGTACAACCTGCAGGTGCACTCATACCAGGGTATGGCCCACAACTAATCCTGTGAAACCTCATAAGCATCATGTCATTGAGCTACATCCCATAGTCGCACTCATATCAGGGTATGGCCCACAACAAATCATGTGAATGCATATACTCAACAGTATATGACTCCAAGCTTTCACTAGGGAAAGCCCGTTTCACCATCCAATAATTGTTGATACTGAGATGGATCTATGGCACAAGGAAAAACTACATGATCAGGTTCCACTTGATTAGTTAAGTTTATTTAAGTGCCTTTTATCATCAATCAAGTTATAATATACAAATCCAAAACAAGTTCTACAAAAGTAAGGGCATAACACAACTCTAGAAGATATAAAATGTATAGGGTGTGATCTTGTCACACTATCACCACAAGATGCATGTATTATTGCCATTCACACTGTCATCAACAAGGCCACGTATAATGGGATATCGATCCCTCAACTCATCATTGGGAAAAGCCATCTCATATTATGCAACAAGTCACTTCTAGGTCATAGGACTCATTCACATTATTCCTATATCACAAGTGCTTCAACATGCATCACAAGGGCATATTCAACCTATGTCATATCATAGTCACCATAGTCTACACTAGCTATGATTATCGACCTCATAACATGTAACATCCTCTTTTTGGGTACTTAAATATAATTTCTTCAGTACATCATATTCATAGTCATCACCATGTAAACAAGTCAATATGCCAAATTTTGATTACTAAAAGAAACTGGGAATTTTTCCATTAAGAGACAACATGATGATAAGCTAACGCTCAAAGTTTTAGGGTTTAATTCCTTTTAGATAATTAGTTATGTAATATTAAGCTTAATTTGTGTTAATAATATTAATTATTCCACTAAACTAAATGGAAAAGTAATCATTCTAGATTATTCTACCCTCAGAATAAGACAGGTGGAAAAAAAATTGAATTTTCTAGGATTAGTTTGATTAGCCAAATGATTTTCGTAAGATAATGGCAAAGAAGTCATTTATTTGCTATTTTCTCATATTTTTTTTGTTTTCTTGTTGAATCGGCTAAAATGACGGCCGTCGGATGAGGACGCCACTCAATCTGTTTAATCGGGGTCATTCATATCCTTCTTCAACCTTCAGTTGTGGGAAACTAGACTCTTGCTTCCAGTAAATCATGATTATCTCGCCTGATTCTAGGTCGTTTTGGAAATGGATTCCTCCTTGGGCTTCATGAGATTCATCTGCACCATATATGTGACATCCCTCTATCACACAGACAACGAAATGCCACGCGAAAACGTGTGAAACCGTCATAAACATTGTATTACCAAAAACACGAGTTAATTAAAACTGATTGTGGAAAGCATATAAGGAAGGAACTATTACAACCAGATCCACATCCTGTAAGGAAACATGTTATATAAATATACATAAACTTGTACATGTCCACATCTCATAGGATCTAGCTGTCCCATAAGCACAATAGTTCACCACCTGTTTAAATACAGAATAGGCAACATCAGGCCAACAACAGGATAAATAAGCTACATCAACTATACATCATGAAACCTCGTCAAAACACCTCCAAGGACCTGAGAGTACATGGATGACTCTAGGACTCTACTACAAAACACCCAAAAACAAAAACAGCATATCAAACCTTGCTTTCTACTGTTCTTCTTGCTGCTCACCCGCAACCTCACGACCACCACCACGTCTAGCTCGATCACCTAAAAAGGTTTTAAACCAACAGGGTGAGACACACAGTCCCAACGAGAAACATAACCCCCATCGAAACTATAAAACCTCAAAAGGGAGCTATAACAGATAAAACAGGTAACTGATATAAGCAGATCGTATATGAGCAGCATACTGAGCAGAACTAACTCGTTATAACATCTTACCAAGATATCTGGGAGGTATATAACCAGATATTTCTTATGAAACATGATTGACAAGATGAGCTATATAAGAACTTATCATAAGATATGAGGAACACGTAATTAACTTTCAAGATATAACTAGAGCAACTATACAAGCAAGGCCTCAACCAATGATTTGTGTTTTGCCCTAAGCAATATATACTATACGGCTGGATTACCATTTATTATGCCCTGAGGAAGTGAGCCGTACCGATCAAATCTAACCTTCGGCTGTGAAGCCCAAAACTGGTGCCATACAAGGTCAATGGAAGAGCTGAACTCCATGACATCACCTCCTCGTGGTCAGTGCACGATATCCAAAGAAGGACCGCAGTCTCTTTCTTAAGTGACCTCAGCCACATAGGGTCAGGATACCCTCTGCCTAACCCACCTTGGTACATGTATCGGTGCTAGAAAACCAAGACACAGGCATGTTCACTGTGCTCCATCATCACTGAGCCATGGGCCTGTTCACCATGCTCTATCACATTTCATGAGCCATGGGCCTGTTCACCATGCTCTATCACATATCATAAGCCATGGGCCAATTCACCATGCTCCAACCACACCGAGCCATGGGCCTGAAACCGTGCTCTAAACATGCACTACTACTTAGGGCGTAGGTGCACCCCGCATATTCAACAATATGTGTTCCAAGTTAGCCCTTAGGAGAACCTATTTCACCATCACCAAACTCCTGACAATGATGGATCTATGGCCAGGACAAACTACATGAAAAATTCATCTATAATTAATTAACATATTTTAGGTGGATTGCAAGATTCAACCAAGTTATGTAACATGCAACTATATCAAGAATGAATAAACATAGAACTCATTATCTTGTGTAACATTGTCACTAAGGCCTTTAGTGCCATCGACGTCATCCTGATCCATCACAAGGATCCAACGTCACATGTTACCACTTGACCTCTTGCCAATCATCAAGATCCATCTCAAGGATCAACATCACAAGGACTTAATCCCATCATCAAGGCACACATTGCCATTCCATGGGTAATACCCATCATACATCATTGGGTTCCTCACAACCCTTGATATTCCACATCATATCATTATTATGCCATCGACATGGCCTCATCTTACAAATATTACATGCATGGTTAGTGAAATCACAAGGGAGCAATGATACTTATACAAGGAACATTTACAACTCCTTACTTTATTATGAGAGTTAACCATGAAACATGGATGAGTATATAAAAGCATAGCATTCTTATATATATCAAGCGTAATAGCCGCATATACTAAAGCATAACAAGCATTAAGGTTACTAACTGAACACAAGATACAACCCTCACTAAAGGTATATCGGGCAAGGGACAACCCTCAGCAAAGGTATATCGGGTAAGGGACAACCCTCACCAAAGGCACAACGTCTCTCACCAAAGAGTGTGACGCCCAACGCTATATCGGTCAAGCATTCTACTGTATCGGCCAGCATCCATCTAGGGATACAACCATATCTCCCAAGCCACTAAGGCAGTATGTCGGGCAGCACCACAAGGATGATAACAAGTAGCAGCTCCTGTCGGGCAACACTTCTAAGGACCAACCTGCAACGCCCAAGCGTGCAACATCATATCGGGCAGAACCTTATTGTGCAACACTGTGTCGGCCGGTGCCATACCAGGCAGCATGCAATGCCACACAACATTCAACACTGTGCCGGACAACACCTCACATCAACACGTTACATCATGCAACACCCATACCGGTCAAGGACATATCGCCCAACATCACATCTTGGGTAAAGGTCCATATCAGTCAAGGAGGTCAACACACATCTAACATATCGCCCAAGCTTAACCCTAGAAGAGAGATATTAGGCAAGGGTCCAAAGGTCATGACGGGTTGGTCATCTTCAACCTCAAGACTACCACCAAGAAATCCTAATAGGTCAAGAGAGTTGGCTCACCTCTCAACAACCAAGTGAGAGGGGTTTTGCACAACTTCTATCACATATCGGGCAGCAAGGTGGGTCATCACCAACCAAAGGCTCACCTCTCAAGTCCATGGTAAGATAGGAGTATTGCCCAAGCAACTAGAGTGTAGACTCACCTCTCAACAACCAAATGAGAGGGGTTTTGCCCACACAACTAGAGCTTAAGATCACCTCTCAAGACCAAAGAGAAAAGGGGATTTTGCCCCAATAACACACCACACACACCATGGAATTAGGAACCCTAGTCTCACCTCTCAACAACTAAGAGAGGGGTTTTGCCCAAAGAACCCTAATCCAATGGTTCGGCCAACAAGGTCCAAGAACACATCTAAACAACATAATCATGTCATCATACCCCACAACATCAAGGGCACATACTAGCGTAAGGATATGACTAACAAGATAAGAATGGCCGATCAAGATAGCATATAAACAAGCAACATGAAGAGAAGGTAATATAGCTAGGGTAGGAGTTATGTAACCCACCTCAAGCACACTCCTCAAGCTCTAAGCTCCAAGGCACCACCTTCAGCCACCACTAGAGGAAGAAGAAGACTAGAGCTATGTTGCCCTCCAAGCTTCACCAAGGAGATGGTATAGGCCAAGACACCAAATGTATCGACCACCACTCCCTCTTCTCTTCTCCTAGCTCGGCCACCAAGGGAAAGGAAGCAATTAAGGGAACTAAAGGAGCTGCTAGCAAGCAAGAAGGGTCGTATATATATAAGGGGGTCAAGTGGGCATCCACTAGAGGGCTGCTCCACATGTGCTCGCCCAAACCACCACTTGTCTAAGCTATGCCACCTTGCTAGAAAAAAGCACCAAGTGTCACTAAGGGTGACACAAATGAAGCTAGGTCAAGAAGGGTGTGTATCGCCCAACATGGTGCCATGGCTGATACACCACTGCCCGACACACCTCTTGGCTGACACACCCTGCCCGACACACCTCTTGGCCGACACACCCTGCCAGACACACCAAGCAAGGAGGCGGCACCAAGCTTAAACTAGGCCCAAGAAAGCCCAACAACAAGCCTAAGCTTCAACAAGCTCAAACAAGGCTCAAAGCAAACCAAGCTCAACAAGCTCAAACAAGGCTCAAAGCAAACCAAGCAAGGTGTCCAACCCATCCTCTCAACCCTAGAGGATGCAAGGAGAGAGAAAGATCTCTCTCAAGGTGAAAAACTTGCACACCAACCCTAGACCTTGGATAATTTGCAATTTGCACCTCAACCTCTCAACAAAGCACAAATAAGCCCTAATCACAACTCAGGTGATTAGGAAAGCCTCTAAACACAAGGTTTAGTCAAAGAAAACAGGGTAAGCCCAAAATAGAGGTCAGGGTCCTTACAATATAAGCCCCCACTCGAGACCTAGGGTTCTTCTTGCCCAAAATGCCCAATTCACATCGCCACTTTCTTGTACTATCATTGTTCTCCATCTCTGCCACCTCCGATGAATCCAACTTGTTCTCACCATCTATATGGTCCCAAAAACTCGAGTTTGGTCTCCCTTTTGATCGCGACCTGGTGAGGCATCCAGTCAACAAGCCTCCATTAACTGTTTAGAGAGGAGCCTTCCGTTGAGGACTCCTGATGCACGCAGATCAAGGGGAGACTTTATGGAAGTCTAGAAGGGGCCAATGAAACTTCTCCAACCTTTGTTTAGTCATATATAAAGGGTAATTGATTAGACCTCATTTTCTCTGTTGTCCCTGTACACTTGTTCCATGTATGTGTTGGCCCATTTTCCCCCTGTTTTTGGCTCTCGTGGTATTAATCTTGAACTCAGTTCATCTGGCAATGGTCGTTCAATGAGTTGAGGGTGGGATAACCCTTCCTTCCTCCCTCAACCTGGCTTGTTCTTTGCTACCTTGTTTTCCTGTGATTCTAGTTTTACAGTGAGTCCCAATTCTGGATCTAGTTCTTGCCCGACCTCGATACACTGGATCCGTGAGTTCGTCTTGCTGGTACAAAGACAACCCTGTTGTTATGACCCACTCCATGATTAACTAGTAAGTATCATGATTAGTGCATAATTAAGTTAATTGAGATAAGTTAAGTGCTCATGTGGTGATGAGTGCATTATCAAGTTAATTAAGCTAAGCTAAGCGCTTAAGATGCAATTAGAGTTTTGATTAGCTGAGACAAGCTAATTAGCATGATTTTATACCTTGGGTTTGTAGAGGATCTCGCACTTGAAAAGTTGCAAAAGAAATCGTGATATTCGAACCTTCGAGTCAATAATTATGACCTTTTTAAATTCCAGGGTCGAAATTGCAATTTTTCCAAATTTTTTGCTTTATAAGCTTTTCTTTTCTTTTTCTCTTCCTTATCCATTCTTTGGGCAATAGTTGCAAGCAGCGCACAGCCAACTTCTGCAGCAGAGAAGGATCACAGGGCGATCCTAGCTGCGATTTCCAATAGCCGTTCTTCCTTCTTCCTCTTCTTCCTTTCTTCCTCCTCTCCTCTCTACTTCCTCCACTACTACACTTTTCCTTGCCTAGCCAGCCGTCTAACCACATGGACCAGCGGCAAGCAGCAACACGGCTGTTGTGCACGTCCAAGAAGGGGGAGGTTTGGGTGCATTTTCCAGCATCTATAGCTACTTTTGATTCTGAATTGAAGATCCAAGTAAAGGTTTTCAATTTCTAGCCAAGAACCCAGCTTTTCCACCAACCCGGATTAAGTTTTGGTTTGTTGAGCCATGAACATGGAAAAATCCAAGGTAGAAGACAACCAAAATTCGCCAACAGGCTCTGGACACAATTTCGGACATCCCGAATCGCTGTGAGTAGGATTTCACTCACCTAACATGATTTAACTTTGGTATTTGGAAATATTTGGTTAAATGTGTATTTTTCGCATATAACAGTTATCAGGCGCCATGTAGTATTTGGTGATGCCCGACTTTTTATTTCATAAATCGTTTCTTTACACTTTTATATGATCTAGTTTAGCATTTGTTCAGTGTGGATTGGACCAATGAAATTGCATGGTTAATCGGAACCTAATTTGCTCAGTTTGAAAGTTGAAATTAGTAATACACGACAATAACAATATAGTTTGGATATAAACCTAGACAATACAAATTTTTGTAAATTATCAGGCGTGCAATTTCAAAGAAAAAGATAATGATATTAAATGTTTCAATAGAAACCAGTATGCATGCTCCCTGCTATAGTTAATGTGTGCAATTTAGTAGTAACGTGAATTGGCACGTTTCTCGAGAATATTATTAGAAATCCTCAATTATTAATAATAATTCGTGTTGTGATAAGTAATTAACTCTTAATTGAGTTATGTGATGCACAAACCAGGATAAGGGTTAATGTGCAGATTTTCTGAGAATATACGAGTAATTTCACAGTTGTTAATAATGATTGTTCTTATGCCAAGTGAATAGTCCTTATCAGTATAATTAGTAGTATTGCCAAGTGAATAGTCCTGATCAGTATAATCAATAGTTTTACTATATGATTCGAGTAAATATCAGAGCCAGTTGACATGTACTTTGTATGTTTAAGTATTTCAGTTTGCCTGCCTGCATAACCAGTTGAATTTTCAGTATATTACAGTGTAGATAGATATACTGCTCTGTTAAGTTAAGTAAAGAAAAGTACATGCCATATTTATAAGATTCATATGAATAGAATCGGTACCATAGAGATACCAGAGTCAAGAATAAGTAAGAAAAACGCATTAATTGTATGAATTCAGTGTATATGTGCCAAATTGACATAAGTTTGGGTTATTTATGAATTTTCAATCTGCCAGCATGCGTGGTATATGGATTACTCAGTATTTACAATGTTTTTGAGTATACTGCTTTGTCAGTTCTAGAATGATATCATATTGTGATTTGAACCACAATTAAATAGATGAGGTACCATAAAGATACCAAAAACTAAGAACAAGTAAGAGAGAGATGCATTGTGATAAGAGCTTTTCTAGAATAATAAAATACTAGATTAAGGGCCCTGACACCGTAGAACCCCTTTGAGAGGTATGTGCCTTAGGGTGAAGTGACCTAACCCTGGCAGTGTCCAGTACACGAGGGAAGGTCAGAGACTCGTGTCCAACACTAACCAGACATCCTAGTGGCACGAGGGTACAATTTGTTGTGTCCAACACTAACCAGACGTCTTGGTGGCACTAGAGAGTAGTTTACAATGTCCAACACTAACCAGACGTCCTGGTGGCACTGGAGTACAGAAAAGCGTGTCCAACACTAACCAGACGTCCTGGTGGCACTGGAGTACAGAAAAGTGTGTCCAACACTAACCAGACGTCCTGGTGGCACTGGAGTACAGAAAAGCGTGTCCAACACTAACCAGACGTCCTGGTGGCACGACTTGACTCTCCGCCTATATACTCAGTTTAGAGGAGGAATCCAGTTTACGAAACCATAGGATGCCGAGGCCAGAGAGCCAGAGTTCCTACAGCAGACCAGGACAACAGTCAGACTTAGCTATCCCGGGGTGTCGTCTAAGTCTTGTACGGTGGGATCGTAGTTCTCTACGAGTCTTCATATGTAGAGTACACTACATATGATCAGGGCATAAGATAAAATATGTTCATATAGGTTCACAAAGTTTTTATAAGTTAAAGGGTTAAGAAAGATATGAGTTAACTTCACAACAGTAGTTCTTTAAGTGGAATTTTAGTATTTTCTGTTAAATAATTATATCTACAACTTTGCATCAATTATTATCATAATGAAATGTTGACATCTTTTGTTATTTAAATTAAATTGCTTAGACCTACTCAATGTAGTATTTCTTGTATATTATTCCAAATAACAAACATAAATGAGTTATCTGTGTTGGTTGGGTGAAATTCTATTCACTGAGCCAGTAGCTCACCAACCTATTGAAACATTTTTCAGGTCAACGTCAGCATGAGGAGGCTGAAGGATCATATCACCCGAGTACATAGAAGGTAGTTATTAGTTAGTTCGAGGTCTCTTAGTCCTTTCCCCTTAGTCCTTGGGCATATGGTGGGTTAGGGAGAGAATGTGGTGAAATATGTAATTAGTTTTCAATTATTTGATGTGTTTTATAGTCTGCTTGAGAAATGTAATATGTCATGTCAACTTATTTTTCTTCTTAGTAAGGTTAATGGAAAGTCGCTTCCACAGTTTTATTATAATTTGATGCTATTCAAGTTTTATGGTTTTCTTTTAAGTTAATCTAAGTGATCAAGAAAAGAAAAAGTTAAGAGTGGTTTACCAAGGGTGACTCCCCGGTCTTCGGGGTCATTAGAGATGGCACGGAGGTCGGGGCGTCACAACAGCTTTGGTATCAAAGCATAGGTTGAGTATGTAGTTACTTTAAGTCAAGGTCAGGGGGTGATAAGAGACCAATAGGATTAGGAGTTAGGTGTCTTCTTTCTAACTGTAATTTTCTAACATGAAGTGTTCAGTTATACTATTGCAGATGATAGGAAGAGGGTGTGGTCATGAGGACCAAGCTGAGAGCCATATTGGACCCGATCCTCAGGTGATGGGTCCAGGTAGTGGAGATGATATGGATGAGGTATCAAGGATATATAGGATGTTCCTTGAGACCAAGGAAAATTGTAAGATGGAAAGGTGGACTTCTACACTGAGCAACAAGGATCTGATGAGATCATATGAGCTGGTTAAAAAGTTTGGAGGTACATAGTTTGTTGGAATTACAGACCATGTAGTGGTAGACGAATGGCTAAGAAAGTTAGAGTTATAAGTATGGCAATTAAGAGGTGGAGTGTATATAGCTCTGGGAAGTCTGGGTATTTGGGTACCCTGGCTAGGTATCTGGATACTTAGGCTGACCAGTATCAAGCTACACTGTCTATTCTTCTCTGAATGCCCTGGCCAGGTATCCAGTGGAAGGATGGGCTAGAGAGAAACCCTAGAAATCTTAGGGTTAGGAGACCAGGAAGTAATGAAGGAATAAGAGATTAAACATACAATGTGATAAAAGTCTTGCTTTATGTTGCTTCTTTGATTGAAAATCAATAGAAATGCTCTTATATGTGTGAATTTAGATTATCAATTTGTAGAATATACATGGTTCTTTTATATTGTTGTGTATCATGAAGTGATTCATTTATTATTTATATTCTTTGTATCAAGTAGACTACAAATGATCTTTGAATGAGTTTGCCCTAAGTGGATATTTTTTCCACATGTTTGAGATTAATAGGAGTTAGTTAATCCTGAGTATCTCTTGGCTTCAGGACTGCATGTTTGGACTGGTCCGACTGGCAGGATGCGTTACTGGGATCTAATGACTCCTACTAACAATATAGTAAGAGTAAACTATGGATAAATTAGACCAACATCATAGTGAAAATTTACATACACTAAGATGTTGAAACATATGGGAAAGATTGGAATAACTAAGAATCAGTTGGAACTGGTATCTGAGATCCAACTTTGGGGCCTCATATGAGAAATCCTTAATCGGAAATAAAGGAACACGACATAAGGTTCAGATTAAAGTTTAATGATTAGTATTATATGAACTCTAAATATGAAATATGAGAAAAGATATGAAAAAAGTATGTAAGGGCTAATATAGTAAGAATCAATCATAAGGAATGGATCATATAATAGAGTAAAATACTTTCATGTACTCCAAAGTAAAGGGAAATAGAAGAAAAGAGTTAAGTATATAATAAAGTGAAGAGTCTTCAGAAGAGTTAAAGTAAAGAGAATTAGATGAACATGTAAATCATACGACTATGATAAGAAACTTAGTTGAATCAAAGAGAAATGTTAGAAATAATGAGCTTGATTAAGGAGTGAGGATTACATGACATAATTGAGAGCATGGAATGTATACCTTTATTATAAAGTATAATACACTCATCCTTACTACCTTTGGAATCTAAGTCTTTGTAGAACGACAAACTAGTCTCTAAAAGAAGAACAAAAGTGTAGCTTAACCAATATATAAGTCATATAAAGGTAAACTATATTCAAGAGGTAAAAACTTGATTGAAAGAGAAACTAAGTTTGACCCATACATGAGCTGTTTGATTTAAAATGAAGGATATGTAATGTAGTAAACATGAGTTGAAATTAGTAGGGAGATTATTGATTTAGAATTTAAACTTCAAATTAGTAGAAGGATAAATAGAAATATTTGGAACATGGTATACATGATCATACACATGAATAAGCAACATGGTCATAAGAGAAAATTAGAAGTTAAAGATGACAGGTGGAAGAGTAATATATGGTAAGAGGATTATGGAAAGTAAGGGAGGGTTTGAAACGTGGTGGAGTAATATAGATTATAAAAGAAAGAGGTTGTGAGATTCAAGCAAGTGCTAATTAGTCAAGTATCCATGTTGATAATTAATTAAACCTACATATGAGAAATGTATTAATGAAATGTTTGAAGATACGAATTCTAAGTTTTAGAATTATCTTCTCTTTCATATCTTCTTTAATGAGAATAATGTGGGAATGAAGTGATAAAAAAACAAATCATATATGTTGCATAACCACCGTGGTAGAGACATTTAGTGAATGTAATAATGACACACAATATGATGATGAAACCCTAGAAGGGTAAATTGAGAATGTAATCTATCTGAATGGCTAAGTAAGAGAAAGAAAAAATCAATTTATAAGATAAGGAAGACTTTAGTAAAACTTGTGAGATCCAATGTTTAAATTTCAAATTAAGGGAGCAAAGTCACATCACAATAACGACATGCTACTGATGAGGACCAAACCCTAGAATGTTTAGTTGTAGTAGTTCAAGGGATGTCACTAGCGATTTGATCTTGAATACTAGCATCTCTATAAAACAAGATCATGTGATTTGCACTATGAGAAGTAAACTAGTACGGATAGTAATCCTAGCTAATCTGATAGGTACATAAACAATATGGAAATGGTTCGGGGCAAAGAGTAAGAAATAAATTTGAAATGCAATACGTGTGCTTTGAACAAAAGGAGAAGTGTAAGATGAGCAAAGTGTAATCTAAAACAAATTCTTACAGTGATAGCAAGAATGATGAATAATCTATTCGCACCTTGTATGTTTCAATTTTTGGGATGTTTAATCTACATATTTAAAATGAGAAGGATAAGTAGCAAAAAGTAAGTAGTAATGAATGAGGAGAGATAAGAGAAAACAATGGCTTTTAGTGATATGTGAATTTGTTTTTAGAAGTATAATTTGTTGAAGGTACATTAAGAGATGTAAATTAGTTCTACGTATGATTTCAGTGTACATGTGCAAGCAATATGTTAATTAAAGATGTTTGATAGTTGTAGTCATTCATACCAGTAATCCATTTCAGTATTGTACAATTGTTGTTGAATCTAGTCTTCCAACTCAAGACTATTTTGCTATTTGAGTAGCACAATAGCAATATTCAAAACAATATGGTGAACTCTCTTTTGTGACTCAGAGATAGTACAGGACAATACCACATATTGAGCCATATGAATTGATATAGTTGGATCATATTATCAATGTTGAGGTTTGACAAGAGAGGCAAAATGATTCCTAGTTCTATGGGCCCATATCATGTCATTGGGAGGATTGGACCTGTAGCTTACAAGTTTGGATTTGCCATCCGAGTTGGCTAATTTATATGATGTGTTTCATGTATCGATGCTAAAGAAGTATTACCCTAGTACATAGAATATAGTAGACCCAAAACCTGCACAGCTCATAAAAGATGTATCCTATGTTGAAGGACCAGTACAAATAGTTGATCAGAGGATTAAGAAACTCAAGAATCATAAGATACCATTAGTGAAAGTTCTATAGAGGAATCATAACCTAGAGGAAGCCACATGGGAGCTTGAGTCTGAGATGCGTAACAAGTTTCCTTTTCTCTTTTAGGAATTTCAGGACGAAATTCTTATAAGGGAGGGAGATTATTATGACCCACTCCATGATTAACTAGTAAGTATCATGATTAGTGCATAATTAAGCTAATTGAGACAAGTTATTTTCTCATGTGGTGATTAGTGCATTATCAAGTTAATTAAGCTAAGCTAAGCGCTTAAGATGCAATTAGAGTTTTGATTAGCCGAGACAAGCTAATTGGCATGATTTTATACCTTGGGTTTGTAGAGCACTTGAAAAGTTGCAAAAGAAATCGTGATATTCGAACCTTCGAGTCAATAATTATGACCTTTTTAAATTCCAGGGTCAAAATTTCAATTTTCCAATTTTTTTTGCTTTATAAGCTTTTCTTTTTCTCTTCCTTATCCGTTCTTCGGGCAACAGTTGCAAGCTGCGCACAGCCGACTTCAGCAGCAGAGAAGGATCGCAGGGCATTCTTCCTTCTTCCTCTTCTTCCTTTCTTCCTCCTCTCCTCTCTACTTCCTCTACTACTACACTTTTCCTTGCCTAGCCAGCCCTCTAACCACCTGGACCAGCGGCAAGTAGCAACACGGCTGTTGTGCACGACCAAGAAGGGGGTGGTTTGGGTGCATTTTCCAGCATCAATAGCTACTTTTGATTCCAAATCGAAGATCCAAGTAAAGGTTTTCAGTTTCTAGCAGTTTCTAGCCAAGAACCCAGCTTTTTCGCCAACCTGGATTAGGCGTTGGTTTGTTCAGTCGTGAACAGGGAAAAATCCAAGGTAGAAGACAACCAAAATTCACCCAGAAATAGGTTCTGGATGTAATTCCGGACGAATCCGGACATCCCGAATAGGTGTGAGTAGGATTTTACTCACCTAACATGATTTAACTTTGGTATTTGGAAATTTTCGGTTAAATGTGCATTTTCCGCAGATAACAACAGTTATCAAATTTGGCGACGCCCGACTTTTTATTTCATAAATCGTTTCTTTACGCTTTTATATGATCTAGTTTAGCATTTGTTCAGTGTGGATTGGACCGGTGAAATTGCATGGTTAATCGAAACCTAATTTGCTCAGTTTGAAAGTTAAAATTAGTAATACACGACCAATAACAGAATGGTTTGGGTATAAACATAGGCAATACAGATTTTTGTAAATTATCAGACGTGTGATTTCAAAGAAAAAGATAATGATATTAAATGTTAGAAATCAGTATGCATGCTCACTGCTATAGTTAATGTGTGTAATTTAGTAGTAACGTGAATCGGCACGTTTCTCGAGAATATTATTAGAAATCCTCAATTATTATTAATAATTCATTCTGTGATAAGTAATTAACTCTTAATTGAGTCATGTGATGCACAAACCAGGATTAGGGTTAATGTGCACGTTTTCCGAGAATATAAGAGTACTTTCACAGTTGTTAATAATGATTGTTCTTATGCCAAGTGAATAGTCCTGATGAGTATAATCATTAGTTTTGCCAAGTGAATAGTCATGATCAGTATAATCGGTAGTTTTACTGCATGATTCGATTAAATATCAGAGCCAGTTGACATGTACTCTGTAAGTGTAAGTATTTCAGTCTGTCTGCCTGCATAACCAGTTGAATTTTTAGTATATTACAGTGTAGTTAGATATACTTCTTTGTTAAGTTAAGTAAAGAAAAGTACATGCCATATTTATAAGATTCAGATGAATAGACTCGGTACCATGGAGATACCAGAGTCAAGAATAAGTAAGAAAAATGCATTAACTGTATGAATTCAGTGTATATGTGCCAAATTGACATAAATTTGGGTTATTTATGAATTTTCAATCTGTCAGCATGCATGGTATATGGATTACTCAGTATTTACAATGTTTTTGAGTATATTGCTCTGTCAGTTCTACAATGATATCATATTGTGATTTAAACCACAATTAAATAGACGAGGTACCATAAAGATACCAAAAACCAAGAACAAGTAAGAGAGATGCATTGTGGTAAGAGCTTTTATAGAATAATAAAATACTAGATTAAGGGCCCTGACACCGTAGAACCCCTTTGAGAGGTCAGTACCTTAGGGGTGAAACAACCTAACCCTGGCAGTGTCCAGTACACGAGGGAAGGTCGGAGACTCGTGTCCAACACTAACGAGACGTCCTGGTGGCATGAGGGTACAGTTTGTAGGGTCCAACACTAACCAGACGTCATGGTGGCACTAGAGAGCACTTTACAATGTCCAACACTAACCAGACGTCCTGGTGGCACTGGAGTATAGAAAAGCGTGTTCAACACTAACCAGACGTCTTGGTGGCACGACTTGACTCTCCGCCTGTGTACTCAGCTTAGAGGAGGAGTCCAATTTACGACACCATAGGATGCCGAGGCCAGAGAGCCAGAGTTCCTGCAGCAGACCAGGACAACAATCAAACTTAGCTATCCCGGGGTGTCGGCTAAGCCATTCGAGCTGACAACGAGCATATGTGTCACGGTTATGACACAGAAATGGATAGCCTTGAGGTAGAACGCCAATGCTTAGAAGAGGACCACCGGAAGCTCGAGAAGAACACAAAGAACTCGAGAACATGAGGAAGAAAAAGAAGGTGAAGCACTCAACAAGCCCAACGCACTCTTCATCAAGCCCCTCCAATCACGACGACAACGTGGGAGGGACCGACACTGGAGTGGGCAAGCTAAAAGAAGAAAGTGACAATGCAAGGATGACACCAATAGATGAGTCAAAGAAGAATGAGCCACCACGGTAGTTTAGCTCTCGCAATGACAAACACACGAAGAAAAACAAAACATTGTCGAAGGAACTCGACCTCAATAGAAATCCCGAAGAAGGCCAGGATGAAGTTGTTGAAGGTAGTGGGAAACTAGCATAACAACACTTCACTTTGCCTACAAATGCAATTATGCTAGAAGAACAGATTGCTACTACCCACCGAGAAGAAGTTGCCACCGAACTCAGCGCGACAGGAGTGACAGAGCTCGATAGAATGTTAGCTGAGCTAGGGGATGACCTAGAAGAAAGCAATGAGTTCCTCCTTTTCCAATCACATCATGATTATAACGACTATCTCTATGATGGGAAGATGGAGGTAACCCTGGAAATGATGGAGGTTGCCAAGCTAGGCCAAACTTCTGAGGAGAGCAATGTGAAAGGCAATATAGTTGTAGAAGCTTCCTCAAAAGTAGTAGAACAGGTAGCCACTACACAACCGTTAGACAAAGAAGCTGAACAAGTGACCAAGGCCATGTCGATCATAGATGAAACTTCGACACCTTCTGTACAAGAAGTAACATCCGATGATGAGGATAGCAGGCTGGCAACCTTCTTTACAAATGAGCCCGCCAGGGAGAGGAGTGCGCTAGCTAGTTTAGAAATGCTTGGAGCAGCCCCCCCCCCTCTGCCATGCAAGATGAAAGAAATGGACATGACTGCAGTATCTCAGATCACATGGAAAGACGTTCACATCTTGGCAGACGTCCTCAGCGATGATCTACCTAGATCAGACATACTATATAACAATAAGGATAGACATCTATCCAGAGACCACTTCCGGGGGATATTCATGAAGAAGGCCCGAGTACATAAAAGGCTATTCAAGGTACTTTGTGCCACCCTCCTGGAAGAATTTATGTATCTGAACAAGTTGCAGCCAGTCTTCAATGGGACAACACATCTAGCTAGCCTCCTCTACAATGAAGACTACAAGGCAGCAGATGTAGCCAAACTGAAGGCAGCAGTCTGGCAGAAGGAAACAAGATACGTGTTGCTTCCCATAAGGAATGTAAAGCATTGGGCACTGATAGTCATCGTTATGTTCGAGCAGAAAACGATGATGCTTAATTGCAGTACAGTCGAACTGGACAACACTTCACTAATCTACAAGAAGAAGGATGCCAGAGACACCCTCAAGATACCGCTGTGTCTGCAACGAGCAATCAAAGATGCAAATAACAAATTCCAGGGGTTCTGGAAGTTCTTCTCCATCAATAAAAAAAATCCCTCAAGAAGCAGCTGGTTCAGGGGATTGCACCTTCATAATGATAAGAATGATGGAAGCCATCAACAAGGGCATCCCCCTGGAAGATCTTGATAATGAAGACCTGCATGGACTACGAGGTATGTATGATATGGAGGTCATCTATGATTGTCTATGTTCATATAGGTTCACAGAGTTTTATAAGTTAAAGGGTTAAGAAAGATATGAGTTAACTTCACAACAGTAGTTCTTTAAGTGGAATTTTAGTATTTTCTATTAAATAATTCTATCTACAGCTTTGCATCAATTATTATCATAATGAAATGTTGACATCTTCTGTTGTTTAAATTAAATTGCTTAGACCTTCTCAATGTATTATTTCTTGTATATTATTCCAAATAACAAACATAAATGAGTTATATGTGTTGGTTGGGTGAAATTCTATTCACTGAGCCAGTAGCTCACCAACCTACGGAAACATTTTTCAGGTCAACGTTAGCACAAGGAGGCTGAAGGATCATATCACCCGAGTACATAGAAGGTAGTTAGTAGTTAGTTAGAGGTCTCTTAATCCTTTCCCCTCAGTCCTTGGGCATATGTTGGGTTAGAGAGAGAATGTGGTGAAATATGTAATTAGTTTTCAATTATCTGCTGTGTTTTATAGTCTGCTTGAGAAATGTAATATGTCATGTAAACTTGTTTTTCTTCTTAGTAAGGTTAATGGAAAGTCGCTTCCACAGTTTTATTATAATTTGATGCTATTCAAGTTTTATGGTTTTCATTTAATTTAATCTAAGTGATCAAGAAAAGAAAAAGTTAAGAGTGGTTTACCGAGGGTGACTCCATGGTCTTCAGGGTCATTAGAGATGGCACGGAGGTCGAGGCGTCACACCTGTGCTCGCTCTTCTCTCATATTTCTTCTATTGTGAGAGAAGGGGTGTAGATGTCATCATGGGAGGGGTTGAAGTCCACATGATAGTTGCTTGATGCTTTGGGAGGGACCTTGGGTCCAGTTTTGCAGGAGTCACAAATATTGGTTCTGAGTTTCATTTTTTTTTTCATTTAATCTTGTATCTCATCAGTTAGTTATTACCTTTGATAAAAACTTTGGAAAATCCTAGTATATAACATGGTGGTCAGAGCATTGTCTAATATTTCAAAAAACTATAGTGATCCTAGTGAAACCTTAAATTCACCCTAATGATTGTCCTATAATTAGATATGCAAGTAAGTACATACTAGTTATATTTTATGACTATGATGAATTGATATAAATTGGTCATGTCTTAGGGTTTGGAAGCTAGTTGCTTAAAATAATTACAATCCTAATCATTGAGGTTGAAGATAACCAGTTTCTAACAATGACGATGAGACTATAATGCTATCACATGTATAATCCTAAGTATCAAGAATTGATGTAATAAGCACGTAGAGATAATGCATATATATAAGTGAATTAATGAAATTGAAACCAGAACCTTTCATTGCCTTGGGAACTCAAACATGAACCCTAATGTCAATTAGAGGACCATATTGAAAGATCTCGAGGGGGGTGATTAGAGCTTTTTGGAGTTTTAAAATAAATTTTTTTGGTCGGCAATTTAAAACAATTGAACAAGAAGTAGGAGGAAACAAGGAAGATACAAGGATGTAGAGTGGTTCCTACCTTAGGAATCTAAGGTAGTCAGTTCACTACCCAATTGTTTCCAACCGGGATTTTGAAAGAAATTTATTTTATTACCTCTCGAGGATGTTACATAAAATACAATTGCTTTCCTACACCCTTGAAGTAGCCTTCACCTGAAGTAGCCTCAATCCTCCTAGAAGCAGCCTTCTGAAGTAACTCCAAGTCCACCCTTGAATTAGCCTTCACCCGAAGTAGCTTCAATCCTTGAGGCAGCCTTCTGAAGTAACTTCAAGTCCACAAAGCAACCTTCACCTCCCTGAAGTAGCTCCACCCCTTGAAGCAGCCTTCTCCACCAAGAAGTAGCTCCAAGAGCCTCCTTTCAACAGCCTCCAACCTAGGAGTAGTCAAGGAGAACAAAATACAATAACAAAGGGACAAGATTGGAAGAAGGAAATAACTTTACCAATGAGTACAAAACTTTGATCCTATATCAAGCGTATTGATCTCCTGTCTACTATAGATGAACGTGGTAGTGTGATGGCTAGGAGATACTAAGCTATAGGACACAAATGTAGAGCTCAAAGAAACAAATTGCAATTGTAGCTTTGTTTTTTGCTCACTTAGAATGAAATTTAAGTATAATTGTATGCCCAAGTGATGCTCCGGGTGTTTAAAGGTCTCTCCTAATTATAGGAATAGGTTACAAGTGCTTAGGGACATTCTAGACAATTTATAGGGTGTTCTTAGTGCTCAACTAGCCATTATGTGTCCATAAATTACGTTGTAACGGCTAGTTATTTAGTGCTGAAAAGTGTAGTCCAAAACCTATCTCGGTCGAGAAGTTTGTCGACCGATATGTTCTCGGTTGACAATATCTTCGACCAAGTGTTGGTTTGGAGTAAAATTGTTCAACGACTAGTGTGACTTTCCAACAACCGACTACTCTCAGTCTAACGGTTATGGAACCTACTCAAAGGTCTATCTCGGTCGAGAATGTTGTCGACCGAGGGTTATTCTAGTGTTACATGAGTAGGACAATAATCCATTTTTATGAGTTAGACTGAGGTGGTTCTCGGTCGAGGATTTTTTTGACCGAGAGTGTCTTGGTCGAGAAGTTTGTCGACCGAGAAAGTCCCTGTTTCAATATGTAAAATCATTTACTAAGTGTGTGTATCAATGTATAATTGTGATTCTATCTTAGGGGAGGGTTTATCTAAGTGTTGTGAGTGGATAGGGAAGATCTAATGATTGATTTACATGATATCTATGTACTTGTACATTATATACATGTACATGTTTTTACATTGAGTACAATCATGAAAATGATAAGCAATCTAAGCATGTTGATCTTCCAATTTGTATAGATCTTCAACTCTCCACTTCCTTATTTGTTTATCCCCGAAACACTCAAATAACAAGTTAGATCCACAAGAATGAAATGTTCATCATCATCAAAACAAAGGGTTTAATAATGTCCAGTTTAGCCAACAATCTCCCCCTTTTTGAAGATGACAAATATTTCTAAAATATAAATAAGATAATTTAAATATCATGAGTTTCATACCTGAGATTTACCTTATGAAGACATTCTCTTGTTTTGAGTGTGTGCTAGTTATTCCCAAAGAGGTATGGAACATAGCATCCAACTTTGTAAGGAATATAGCAACAATTTATGCGAAGCCAAGAGATTATGAAACTCATACATTTTGATTTATATTATTTCTCCCCCTGTGTCATTTCAAAAAGATAGCCATATAATTAATGTGCTCCCCCTGAATGAGATACTCCCCCTTAATTGAATACTATAACAATAATGTCAAATTTAGCCATAATTCAAAAATCATGATTTATTTCTCAATCATTTGTAAAGGATGTTAAGCCCTGAAATGACATGAGAATCCTTTAGGCTCATAATATATTTTAATAGTTTCTCAACCATTTACAAGGGATATTAAGCCCTGAAATGATATGAGATTCTTTTAAGCTCATAGTGAAATCAATGAATGTATCTCTAACCAAATACAGGGGATGTTAAGCCCTTTAGTGTAGAGAATTCAATTAAAAGCATTTCATTCAAGAACATTGTAGGCTCCCTTATAACCAAGATTACTTTAAGTATACTAAGGTCATAGCTAGCTTTGAAACAATGAATGATGTTCAAACATACTAAGTTTTAGTGAATGATTTGATTTCACAAGTAAGCATGTTGTCAGGCTTATTTTAGGTCGACCATGACTTCGACCATGGCACCCCTTGGTCGAACTCTTTTTCGACTGAGAGGCATTTATGTAGCTATCCAATATATGCATTTTCATAAGTTATCCAATGAACCACTTCGTCTTGAATATGATTTGATTTTGTTGTATATGATCATTATTAGTTCTTCATTTTGCTCATATAGGAACTTGTGAATGTTAAATAATTCTAAGATAAAACCTTAAGATTAATTTTGCCTTTTAGAGTTTAATTTATGTGAGCAGGATTATCTTGTCAAAATTTCTTAGAATGCTCAAACCTCAAATTTTCTCACAAAATGGTGATGATTATATTTTAACCAAGTTCCTTATATGATCACTTCTTTTGTTTTCAATTTTTATTATGTTAATGTTGAATAAAATCTCCTTTGCCATTAGTACTTTTCTTGAATAAAACCAATCTTTTCCTCTTGTATGCTTGTTTGGGACAATTTAATCATGCAAAGTATAAAGTTTTGATGCCCATATATTCTTCCCTTTGATTAGTATCATTCAAATATTTAAAGCAATGTAATATGTAAAGTGCATTACATATTTGAGTCACTTAAGTTAATTGCAATTGAAGTATCTTGTTCTTATAAAACAATTCCGACAGAGTTTTCCTCTGTTTCCTAAGCAGAAAGTCATAGGTTCAACCCCTACCTGGCACGCCATATTTGTCACCTGGATGTTTTTCAAGTCTTTGTAGGCTTAAGACAGTAACTTACTCAGTCAATTATTTTCTCGACCGAAATGTTCTCGGTCGACAACTTTCTCGACCGATAATGTTACTGTTTTCCAGAAAATCCAGGTTTGAGACAAACACTTCTTTGGTCGAAAACTTTCTTGACTGAAGAGTGTCTCGATCAAAGTTGTTGTCGACCGAGATTGTTTCTATTTTTATTTTCAGTAATTATTTTCAAGTAAAACATAAGTTACTTCCAATAAAATTTAATGGGAATATGCAAATTAAAGCTCAGTTTAGTTGAGATAAGACATTTTGAATATCAAAGTAACGTTTTAGGTCAAATCTCAATTAATCATTTTCAAATATCCTAGGTTTGAAGCCTTGGAACCCAAAATAAATCAACATCCTTTTTATTGTATGGGCATGAAAAAGAATAATGTCCAAGATGCAAGCAATAGTGACAACAAATGGAATCAATTTCATTTCTCCTTTGAGTTGAGTTGTCTTTAGGCACATACATGACTTTAGTCTTGGGTACTTGTGTTCGTTTTGTTCTAGGTTTTTGATAGGATTTATCTTTGGGCACATAACCTAGTCCTCTCCTTCCAACTTGACCAGAAGAGCCTTTTATAATTTTATCAAGGATATCTTTATTTTTCAAGCTACTAATATCCTTTTGTAACTTAGAAATTTCACCCATTCTCCTTTTAATGTCTAACTTTGCATGATCTAGATTAGATAACAAACTATCTCTTTCTTCGACAATAACATCATAATCTAAATGAGTACACAAGATAGGTTGAGTTTGAAGATTATTCAATTTTGCAAGTAGTTCAACCTTTTCTTGAGAAAGAAAATTGTAGTTTGTTTCTAGAGTAAGCAACTTCATATTGCAATCATTAAAAGATGATTTCAAGGTAGAATTTTCAGAAATAATACTTTCCTTTTCAGAAGCAAGATCATTTAATTGAGCATGTAATTCTTTATTAGTTTTTGTAACTCTTTTTAGTTTCTTTTTACAATCAATATATTTATCATGTAATTCTTCAATGCTAGAAACTAACTCTTATTTAGATAAATCAAGTAGGCTTACCTCATTTTCTTCTTCATCGATTGTTGCAATGAAACAACTTACCTTTTCTTCTTTGTTTTCCCTTTTATCTTTGTGGAACTTTTCTCCTTTCTTCCTCTTTGGACAGTTGAATGTTGAGTGGCCTTTTACTTCACATTAAAAGCACCATCTAAAATCTTGATCACTTGATGATGGCTGACTCATGTCGAGGTTGCTGGAAACACCATCCCCCATCTCTTCAAGACCTGTTAAAGCTCCTTGAAGACCTACTCTGATACCAATTGAAAGATCTAGAGGGGGGTGAATAGAGCATTTTGGAGTTTTAAAATAATTTAAAACAATTGAACAATAAGTAGGAGGAAACAATGAAGACACAAGGATGTAGAGTGGTTCCTACCTTAGAAATCTAAGGTAGTCAGTCCACTACCCGATTGTTTCCAACTGGGATTTTGAAAGTAATTTATTTTATTACCTCTTGAGGATGTTACACAAAATACAATTGCTTTCCTACACCCTCGAAGCAGCCTCAATCCTCCTAGAAGTAGTCTTCTGAAGTAACTCCAAGTCCACCCTTGAAGTAGCCTTCACCCGAAGTAGCTTCAATCCTTGAGGCAGCCTTTTGAAGTAACTTCAAGTCCACAGAGAAGCCTTCACCTCCTTGAAGTAGCTCCACCCCTTGGAGTAGCCTTCTCCACCAAGAAGTAGCTCTAAGAGCCTCATTTCAACAACCTCCAACCTAGGAGTAGTCAAGGAGAACAAAATACAATAACAAAGGAACAAGTTTGGAAGAAGGAAATCACTTTACCAATGAGTACAACGCTTTGATCCTATATCAAGTGTATTGATCTCCTATCCACTATAGATGAACGTGGTAGTGTGGTGGCTAGGAGATACTAAGCTATAGGATACAAATTTAGAGCTCAAAGAAACAAATTGCAAGTGTAGCTTTGCTTGTTGCTCACTAAGAATGAATCTCAAGTGTAATTATATGACCAAGTGATGCTCTGGGTGTCCTAAGGCCTCTCCTATTTATAGGAACAGTTTACAAGTGCTTAGGGACGTTCTAGACACTTTCTAGGGTGTTCTTAGTACTCAATTAGCTGTTATGTGTCCAAAAATTATGTTGCAACGGCTAGTTGTTTAGTGTTAAAAAGTGTAGTCCATAACCTATCTCGGTTGAGAAGTTTGGTGACCAATATGTTCTCAATCGACAATATCTTCGATCGAGTGTTGGTTTGAAGTAAAAGTGTTCAACGACTAGTGTGACTTTCCAACAACCAACTACTCTCAGTCTAACGGTTAATGAACCTACTCGAAGGTCTATCTCGGTCGAGAATGTTGTCGACCGAGGGTTATTCGAGTGTTACATGAGTAGGACAATAATCCATTTTTATGAGTTAGACTGAGGTGGTTCTCAGTCGAGGATTTTGTCGACCAAGAATGTGTCGGTCGAGAAGTTTGTTGACTGAGAAAGTCCCTATTTCAATATGTAAAATCATTTACTAAGTGTGTGTATCAGTGTGTAATTATGATTCTATCTTAGGGGAGGGTTTATCTAAGTGTTGTGAGTGGATAGGGAAGATATAACACTTGATTTACATGATATCTATGTAATTGTACATTATATACTTGTACAAGTTTTACATTGAGTACAATCATGAAAATGATAAGCAATCTAAGCATGTTGATCTTCCGATTTGTATAGATCTTCAACTATCCACTTCCTTATTTGTTTATCCCTGAAACACTCAAATAACAAGCTAGATCCACAAGAATGAAATGTTTGTCATCATCAAAACAAAGGGTTTAAAAATGTCCAATTTAGCCAACACATATCAGGGTTAGTATGACTAAACCCTAAACCAAAGTTAAGGGTAGATGAAGTAAGACAAAGAGAAATGAATGTAGTTGAAACCCTAGCCCTAACTTGTACAATTCACCTATTATAGATGGAAATATAATAAACCCTAGTAACCATTAGAATATTTGATCATGAGTATGATCCTAGATTTCACTCAAGAGTCAAATACATACACTAAGAAAACCCAAATTGAGAACCCTAATGTTCCTAGAAGATTCAACTTTAAAAAGAGACATGAAAAGTGATAGACCCTTTGGTTTTTTAGGAGAAGGTTAGAAGGATTTGAAGCAATGTTTTCTTTATAAGACTGGAGATACTACAGGTAAGTGGTTCATGCCCATGAGTATTCATATTTATCAAACCCATCATATTTTCACAAGACTTCATACTTTATGCGTTCTAGTGTTCTAAGATTTTATGTTAAGATATGTAAGTAAGAGTTTCATACATTCATGGCTATGTCCTTACATGTGCCTAATATCTCGAGAAGAGATATGATGTTAAGATTTATAAGAATGATAGAGACTCATGAACCAGGTTCATGAGAAAACTAAAGGATCATGTTTCTATAAGAACTATTAGTAATGATTCATATTGATGAATAAGACTACAAGATAAGACATGCAACCAAGATAGTCATACATGATGATTTAGGATAAGGATGTATTAAGATTTCAAGTAGAAATATGCTATTAAGATTTCTTAGATAGATTAATATTTAAGAACGAAGTGTTGTTTTGATTTCTTATAATGATTAAGATCTAAGAATTTAGTACATGATAAGATTATAAGAGTAGAGTGCATTAAGTTATGTTTAAGTCTGCAAGATAAGATCTTTTAAGATTCATGTTATAAGATTTAAGAGTTAAGCTCACATGAATGCATTAAGATTCATGTTAAGATAAGACTTCATGAGACTTTCAAGAGGTTGAGTTATCATGTAAGAAATCATATTTTAGATATTTACTACTTAAGTTACTTTTATATACTTTCCTATATTTAGTTTAGATTATTTTTCCTAGGACTTTAGATCTACATGTCATAAATTTGATATCGGAATTTAATTAAGTCATTATGTCAAATAGGAGTTTCAAATTAAAATTTATCCAGATAATAAGAATATCAAATTTTGATTCAGATTTAGATTACTCAATATGTGGGTAGCCAAAAGTTTTATTAAGATACATTATAAGGGTTTTAGACCCAATCTCAGTTTTGTAATTGATATTATTCATATTCAGATGTAGATTCAGATTCAGAGTTCAGTACATGTTTAGTACTCAGTACTCAGTATTCATTTTCAGATAAGTCAAGAGTCAAAATTTGTAAGCTTAGACTTAAGATATTTTATTCAAAACCTTCACATAATACATTATATGATGAGTCCTCATTCAGAGAGTCGCGGGACAATTCAGAGGCATTTGTTGCCAATTCATAGGAGTGTGGGCACATTATGCCAACAAAGGATGTATTGCACCATAGAGGACACTTTGGTGTCAATAGAGGGAAAGTTGTGCCAACAGAGGGTGCATTGCACCATAGAGGACACTTCAGTGTCAACAAAGGAGGACTTATTCTATAATGGTGGACACAATCAGATAAAAGTCATAAATAAAAGATGACTTAGTTCAGAGAATGTACATAATCTCATTTATAAGTATAATGAAAGAGATTAAGATAAGAGAGATATGACTCAGGCCCTTGTGCAAGTCATGTGGCCCAAGCACCAGAGTGTAAGCCAATTCAAAGACATAACCCAGGCCTAAAGTGCATGTTATGTGACCCAGACACCTTAGTGTAGGTTTTAGACCCAGGTACTAGAGTACATGTCTCCAAAGAAAGATAAGTAAAGATATAATAACTAAGTTAAAGAAAGAAGAGATATTTATGTTTCAAATTTGTAAAGTTTTTTTAATGTTAGTTCTTAGTATATAATGTTTAAGAATATTTTGCAGTATCTTATTTCATCAAGTAATGTATATGTTAGAATAGTCATGCCATTTATGCTAACAACCATTTTTCAAATGCATGGTTGGGGACAAGATGTCCGCAGGTGAGAGAAGGAGAAGAGTAGATTCTAGAGAATCAAGCACAAGGATAGAACATGACCCAATCTGGTGGGGTTCCAACTATAAGATGATCCTCAGGTTTATAGACTTAGCTAAATATTTTAAATGTTTACAACTTTAGAGTAGAGACTCAAGAAATTAAATGAGTTTTCTCATGTAATAACATTTATGTTCCTTTTGTAAGAACAATCATGAGAATGTTTTAATACTTCAGTTTGAGTGATTGATTATATTGTTATTATCTATGCCAGTTTTATGTAATGCCCCCTTGAGTGCACGAGTTATGGATAACTCGGTGTCGCTTCCACTATGTACATGTGTGTACTTAGGGAGGGTGTTACATAACACCCACATGGTTAGAATTTGATAACAAAGAGAGAGAGATAACCACATAACATCATAATCCTTTCATGATAGAGAAACAAGCAAGATCATTGCACACAATTAGGGTTAGGATTTCTTCTTAGCCGATTAGGGTTCACAAATATAGACTCAACCATCAACCCTAGGTTCACTACCTCCCATAATCTTGGAGTGTATAAGGATTACGAAACATCATTAGATTTGTGATTAGATAACATTCTAAGCAACATTATATATGGCTTATGTATCATTCATATATGAATATCATTAAGTGTTCACATGACCTCTCAACCACCTGTCATCCCCAAGTGTAGAGCACATAACAACTAGGTCACGACTACCCATCATGGTCCATGTCATGACCACAACACTCATGTTCCTCGACCATCCACCAACATGTCGCGACCTCCACCCTCTAGGTCATGTCGCATCCGCGACACTTAGGGTTAGGGTTCCATAAAGCATCTCAACCAAAGGTGGCTCGACCTCAACATGTCTCAACCAAACATGTCTTGGTCTCAAAGGTGTCTCAAAATCCACCCATGTCACGACCCAAGACCATCATGGTCGTGACCCTACACTCTAGGGTGAGTCTCAACCCAAGAAAAGTAGGAATAAGACAACAACACCAAGGGTGACTAGGCCACTTAACACTAAAAGCATTGACCTAACAACGCCAGGTCAAACTCAACCACGAGGAATCATGTCAACCAAATATATCAATGTTGCGACCACCAAGAAGGAAGTGTCATGACCACATCAAGATGCACCATCTAGGTCTCAAAACATAACTGAAACCAAGGGAAGAACCAAGGTCACCATGAAGGAAAACTCAAGCAACCGATCACTAAATCCTAAAGCATAGGCCAAGAAATCACCAAGAAAGAACATGTTCCAAAGAAAGGAAAAAACCATGCTCAAGGTAACCAATACCGAACCTAACATCTATCAAACTTCTAGGTACATGAAAACCATGCATGGGAGCAAGATCAAGGGCAAAATTTAGAGAAGAACCTCCACAACTCATCTTCTACCAAATCGGGTACACATAGATTAGGGTTTCAGATTTCTACCTAACTAAGCAAGATGTATCTACCAAACAAACTCTAGAGATTACCACTAAGTACAAGGATGACGAGGAAGAAATATATAGAGAGAAGACAGTAATAAAAATCATAAAGAAGTGCAATAATACAGTAGGTTTATTGTTATATAACCTACCTTAAGATGATAACCACCAAGAGATCCAAACTCCAAGATCAAGAGGTCCAAGCACATAATCTAAGGGTTGAAGAAGCTTCACCAAAAGCTCCACTCTTGACCAAAAGAGCACCTCAAGAAGTAGAAGACACCAAGGTCAAATCTAGCCTAAGGAAAGAAGCAAAGAAGCTCTTGGTCGAACCAAAAGAGAAAGGGAGAAAGAGAGGAGAAATCCTCTTCACACTTGGGTCTACCTTGTTAAAACATGGTCTATGACCCTTGTGATGAGAAGTTTCTCTCCCAAAATGACCACCATGGAAGAACCACGGTTTAGGGCTGATAAAAGAGAGAGGAAGATGAAGATAAGAGATCAAAAGAAACATCAACTTAGAGGTCAAACACTTACCAATGATGAAGGATGAGCTCGGATCACCACCACCACCACATGCAAGAGGAGATTGATCCCCCAAGATCCAAGGAGGAACCTCCTTGATCCACCAAGATCCAAGAATAAGCAATTAAGGATGAAGAAGATAGATGGCCAAAAGGGTTGCAAGCAAGGGGAGATAAGGGGTTATATAGATGGAAGATTAGAGAGAGCAAGGGGTGAGGTGTCAACATACTAAGGGACTTGAGGGACACTTGTTCACTCAAAAAGACAACATTAAACCACTTAATCATAACATGTAAGACATGTTGATACACTCTAGGTAGTGTCTCGACCACCATGTCAATCTACATTGTCACAGTCGTGACCCTCCCTTGGTGTACCATCCATGGTCGCAACACCAACCAACCAACATCACCACATGGTTGAGACAAGGGTCCTCCACAAACCCTAATTACATCTCAAAATATTAGAGCAAGGTTCTAAGAACATGATCAATCCAAAGTAAACAAGGTTACCCAAAAACATAGGTCATGGGTCTTACACAGAGTAGGTTTTCTCTGAGCAATATTCTACAAGTAAGAGAATGTAAGACCCCTGAAAATGCTTAAAGTGTTAAACAAGCTTAATTTCCATAATTTAATGCTTAGAACTTTAATATAACCTTGTGATAAGTTTTTATATCATAATATAATCTTAAGTTTCAAATTTGGTCCACTTTGGACACTGTTTGAGCAAGTTATGTGATTTTATGTACATTATGGAATTTTCTATAGTTTACCCAAATGGGAGGTTTTTCTTGCATTTTGTCACATGCATTATGTTACTTAGATGTTTATTATCATTCTTTATCTTGTTGATCCATGTGGTACTCAATTGTACCTTTGTTTGGTGGTGATTCTCTTCAAGGGTGAATTAGGTTTTACCCCTCCATGGATGAGCCTCTTTGAAGGCTAACACCCGGTGGTTCCACTGGTTTGGTCAACAAACGGTGGTCACCAACTGGTGGGACAACATTTGGTCATCTAAGAAGGGTCCTAGGTCAATGGTTTTTCTATTTTGGGTATTTATGAACTCAATTTTCACTTATTGTGATCAAACGATGGTTCAACCACCTATTGATCTAAGACATGAACAAACGATGGTCACCACCCCTCAACAGTCGGTGGTTGTCCTGGGAGGCCAACAAATGGTGGCCTGGTAGACTCAAAAACTAGTGGAGCTACTTTTGCATGGCCGTAGAAGGTCCTATCCATGGACACATGGAGAGCTACTTGGACACCTCAAGCTTGGTCCTTTCCTTATCCTCAAGCTTTATATACCTATCCTTAAGCTCACAACTAAATAATTTGGTCCTTATCACTTCCCTCCTTCTAAGAACCTTATCCCCTCTCTATTTTGCCACAAAGGAGCTGTCTAAGAAATAATAAGGTGCCAACCTTCTTGGTGGAAGCACATAGGGTTTTGTTTTGCTTCCTTTAGGGTATCTAAAGCTCCCTTTTTGTGATCCTGACGTAAATGAGTACGTATCTCCTTCTTTCCTCTATTTTTTTGTCTTTTCTTCTTCCTCCTACCTTCCTCCAGCTCAAAACCATATCTTTTGATGGTAAAAGTTGTTCTAGAGCTCAAGAACCTATCTTTCTTGCTCCTTCTACCTAAGGTTTGCTTCCCTTGTGGAGAAAGGTGCTACTTGGCCGAGTTCAGACATAAAGATAGGGTTTTTTCCTACCTTATTTTCTTGAGTTTCTTGCTTCTAGAAGCCTCTTCTTCTTTCTAGAGGTGAGTTTTATAACCCTCTTCACTTATATTACTTACTATAAGCTTGTTAGCTCGTGTTCTTGCTTAAAAATGATGATCTAAGCATTAAGAAGCTATGCTTGCTTAGGGTTTCGATTTTTATAGTGTTACCTCTCTTTTTTTTATAGTTCTAGATGACCAATAACCATGTACACATTATTCCTAAGGAAGAATATGATTTAGGTTAGGTTGGTATGACAACCGATGGTGCTAAGCACCTATCAAACAATGGTCCAGATTAGGGTTTCTAGGCTATTTTCTTCTCTAATACGTGACACGATGGTGTTATTGCAACACATTGAAACTTGGACATATTCTATTTTTGGCCCCTTTCCAAGATTTTCCTATCATTTCTATCCTTTTTGGCCTTGATGTTTAAATTGTGGAATTTATAGTGGTTTGGTGAACATTTATCCACTATTTGTACCAATAAAAGGGTTTAAGCACAAATACCTCAGTGAAAGTGTATTTAAGGACCTTAGTTAGGTGTTCTAAACCTTAATATAAATTCTTATGTGTTTTTGAAATCATAAAATGAGTCTAAGTTTCATATTTTGTTCAATTTGGATGTTGTTTGTGCAAGTTATGCAATTTTAGGTACATTCTAAACTTTTATGCAATTTACCCATTTGGGAGGTTTTCTTTGCAAATTATCACATGCATTATAATCCTTACATATTCCCTTACCATTCTAGAGATTTTGAACCATGGGGAACCTAGTTTCACCTTGGTTTGAAGGTGTTTCTCTCCAAGGGCATTTTAGGGATTACCCTCTTTATAAATGAGCTTATCCTTAAAAGCTATCAACCAATGGGGTTATTTCTTTGATTAGAGAACGGTGGGGATGGCCTATAAGTCTCCATGGACTTTTAGAACCGACATTTTATATTCAATAATACTCTATGAGCTATCCTCTTGCATGGCCATGAAGCCCTAGGCTAAGGACACATGGAAAGTCCCATAGACACCTCATGCTTGCCCCCTTCTTTATAAAGGCATGTCTACCCCTTCCCACCTCCCAATCCAAGAAGAAATCCTCTCCTTCTCCTTCCACCATATTAAAGCATCGTTCCTACTCTATTTTTCCATGAATGTGTTCTCCCAAGGTAAAAGAGAGTGCTTACTTTGGTGAAGAAGGCTCCTAGGGTTCCAAATTTGCTCTATTTAGGGTTTCTGAAGCTCCTTCTTGGTGATTTCAACCAAAAATGGTAAGTTTCCTCCTCTACTTCCCTATTTTAATGCTGTTAGTATTCCTCCCACCTTCTTACAAGTTGGAACCATGGCCTTCCATGGTGAAACTCCACCTACATCCCTTAAACACCTCATCTCCATGTTCTTTTGCTAGAGTTTTTCACCTCTAAAGTGGAGAAGGTACTTCTTTCTCGAGATAGGGGCTTTGTTGGAGAAACAAACCTCTCTACCTAGGGAATCTTTCTTCTTGAACCTGTACACCTTTCATAGTTGTGAATTTTATAATCCCCTTCTCATATATTGCTTACTACATGCTTAAAACTCATGCTTCTATGTTTAAAATCAATGATCTCCATGTCTATTTACCATGTTCTTCTAGGGTTTTGGTTTCTTGCTATTTTACCTTATCTATAAGCTCTAGTTTTGTTACCTATGCAAATCCAAACCTGATCTTGAGTCAAATGGTGTTTTCTCCCTCTCCCTCTCTCTTCAATTATCTCATTCTATTTGATGATGTGGCAATTTTCTATTGGTTAGTATTGAAAAATTCATATCTTTTAATTCGTTTATCCAAATTTGAAAAATAAATATCTTTTGGAATCAAAAAATTAATATATATCTAATAGGAATGTTTTGAGGTCTTATTTCAAGGTTTGATGAAGGGTGATTTTTGGAAAATGAATTTAATGCATAAAATCCATAAAAAGTACATCTTAATCATCATAACTCCAAAATTAATATAATAATATGTTTTCTTGATCAGAAGAACCTAATAAGTTCATTGGTGATATTTTCATAATCTAAATCTGAGTTTTGCTAAAAATTTCTAAAATCAGGGTTTCTATACATTAATGTGCATTATGTACTCTAATACATGTTAATACGTTGAAATTAGGCAAAGTGAAACTTGGACTCAACTAAAGTGGTGAAAGTTAGTAATTGATATCACTACGAGAGGTATGTGCATTCCTTAAACCCTATGTTTTGATAATTACAACCGAACCCTATATTTCCCTAATGAGGCTTACATGAACCCTAGATCTTCTATTCTTGAATCCTTTGTTATATATGCCTCTAAATCAGTATTGCTTATTTTTTGTTTGGGTTTTGTACCCCACTGCCACGTTCTAATTGATATGATGCTTTTACTTGCCATGATTTCTTTTCTAGCATGTTGATTTTTGGACTATTTAGCTATATTAGTGGTACTTATGTATAACCACCCATAGATAGGGCATGTATTGATTCGCCCCGGGGAATGTCTTATTCTCCCCCATAAAAATATGTGTAGGTGACTTGGAATGTATTAATTCTCCCCTCACCTATAGCTTGAGGTCTGGTAGGTGCCTCAACCCTACTTAGTTAAGGCAGTCATAATTATCATGCATGAAACCCTTTTATTATATTTTTTATGCAAGCATCTATTTAAAAATAGCCTCATACTCTTGAAATCTTCATCTTATGATGAAAACTAGCTTTATTTACATATTTTATTTTCCTTGATATTCTATTCATATTTGTTGACACATACCTTAATTTTGTCTCTCTTGATGGGTGTTTTCCCAACCACCCAGGTTTAGATCGAGGTGTTGAACATGATCAAGTAGAACATAGCTTCCAATGTGGACCTAGCTCTTAGAGATGTTTCTTGGAGACAGATTTGAAGTAGTTTAGACTTCCCTCTACTTAGATCCTTATGTTGTATCATACATGTAAACCCTTATGATAGATTATGATTTACTTTTGTAATCTTTTGTGAAAATTGAATATAGTCATTTGTTTAATTCAGCTGCTACACTTTGGTTGTTTTGAATACCATTTATTGAAAATTGAAAATTTTACACTTATTCTAGCATACCTTTGAGTGTGTTTGGAATGGATGTTTTATTCTTCAAATTTTTAGTAGGGAGTGGATCCTCTCTTGGGTCCCACTCCCTTACAGTTGTCAGTGCAACAACCGATGGTGTTGTCTTCATGACAACCAATGGTGGTGATCAAGGGTGACAACCGGTGGTGTCAACCAATGGTCACACCTTAGGTCAGGTTTCAACTTTAATGGAAGCTTAATGATCAATGATTTGGTGCCTAATGATGGTATTTGTAAAGAAGTGAAACCACCTCTCTACTAAAAATTTGAACAATAGAACCTCTAGTCCAAACACACTTCAAAGGTATGCTTGGAGTGGGTGTAAAATTTTCAAATCTTTATTAATGGTATACAAAACAACCAAAGTTTAACAGCGGAATAAAAACATGACTATATTCAATTATAAAACCAGGGAACATCTTAAACTTACATCATAAGGATCCATGTAGAGGGAAAATCTAAACCACCTCAAGATTTGTCTCCAAGCTATCACCTTTCAATCTATGTCCAAGTCAACATGCCTTGTCATCCAAGTCCTCCACCTAGGGTTGGAAGCATACCCCAGCAAGTAGAGAAGAAAAGAAAACATCAGCAAGGGATGGTATGTGCATACTAAAAGAAAATTGAGCAATATATAACAAATAAGGGACATCAAAATAAAAGGCTTCCCATGTAAGAGATAAGGACTACCCACACATGCATAAAAGAAAAGAATCATCATCATCATAAAAGAAGATACTTGCCATAATAAAAATAATAAAGATTGTGCCACATAAGCACATATCAAGATTTGGGCACATAACCCATCAAAATTTTTGGGCACATAACCCATCATCAATTTGGGTACATAACCCATCATAAACATCATCAACCTGCATGCATGTGAGATAAACATAGCCCTAGAACAATATAAATAACAATGGCGACCAAGGCTTCACATCCTTGAAACCTGATAGAGAAAGGAATATTGTCAATCTCCCAAATATAAAAATATGGGCCAAGAATCACACATCTTGCCCTGGGAATGAGGTTCCTTGCCATCCCAAAAGAGCATGAAATATCACATCTGCTCGACAGGAAATAACACATCTTCCATAAACAAAAACCAATGCAATTACACTACTCTAGTGCTACTGAATCACATAGCATGTTTAATGTAGAGGTAAGTAGAAAAGTATAGTTAGAATTATACAATGTTGCCATCACATAATGGACAACACATACATATAAACATACACTTCAAAGTGGGCACATATCATTATATAAGACCAACATGCACCAAGGTACAAGACAAGAGTGTAGAGAATATCCAAAATTATCACAAACAAGATAGTTCACATGAACCATGATATCAAGAAAATAGACATATGTGTATGCCAAAGTCAAAAGAATGATAAGATATGTGAATTTCTCAACATAGAATAATAGGAGATACAACATACCTCAACTTCAGAGTCTACTCTGTCCAAATCCAAGTCTAGGTCCAAGCCTAGGCCTTCAAAGAACCTATGATGCATATATGCGGAATTAGGGTTAGGTTTCCATTAATTATTCAAACCCCTAAAAACCACCTTTTTATCATTATGTGAATTAGGTTATCAAAACTATACCACATTTTAGTTCATATTATTCTTAGTCCAAAACATATTTTATCATATTTTTTCGACTTATAAATCATTGGTTATGGATTTTGTAAGTTAATTCATATCCAATTAGATCCATTAAAAACACATGTTATTAATAATTGGTTTTTGTCATCAAAACGTATACCATTAGTTAGATCTTATTTTATGATTCCAACGAGTATTTATTTGTAATTTTTGGCCAAATAGATAATTAGTTATGTATTTTAGAAATTATACCAATAAGTAAATTCAGAAAAGCCAACTGAGCAAGAGAGAGAGTTGTGCAGTCCGAGTTGGCCCAATCAGGGCAGGATAACTCGGTCGGCCACTCAGACAACTCAACATGTTGCTCTAGGATAAAAAACAAAACAAGCAATGATGAAAAGACGATAATACCCCTGATATAAAAAACAAAACAAAAACTGAGAAGAGGGGTAAACATGACAAACAAGTGACAATCTTCCTCTACCTCGGTAAACAAGAACTGATCTCCAGGAGATTTTTGAAGCTCCAAAATCTTCAACAAAGCACAACCAGAACTTGGGGAAAACACCCCCACAAAGTTTGTCATGAACCGAAGATTCCAAAGACCCCAAAAATAGCTATGGAGGCAAACATGAACCCAAAAATGGTCCTAACAACATCATCACAGCGAGGAGAACAAAACCATGAATCCAGAAGCTAGCTGGCAAAAGTTGTACCTAATCTAGAGGATCACAGGGTACAAGAACATCCTACCAAAATGAGCAACAATCTTCGATCTTCACCCAGCTCCGCAGTGGACAGAAGACTCGACCCCTCCCTCAGCTCCGCGATGGCGGCGGTCGGAAGGGGAAACATCTCTGGGATCAAGGGTAGAGAACTAATGTTGGAATTTGGTCAAAAAGGAATTGAAAAGGCTAAGCAATGAGGTAAAAGGGGTCTGAAGCATATAGCAGAAGAAAGGGAAACAGGCGGAGGGAGAGCAGGGGAAGAATAGAGTCGGGGGAGGGGGCGATGCCACACAGGTTCAGGATGTAATGTTGGTGTCCTATATTTTATAGGACCAATGGATTTGGGAAGAAGCAAGGAAGGCGAGAGAGGAGAAAATGGATGGAAAGGAAGAAAGGAAAGTAGGTGATCAGAGTCAGAGAGGGAAAGTTCTACATAAGCACTGTAGCCGCGTGAAACATAGAGAAGTGGAGGTAGGAGAAAAGTAGATGTCATTGGATCAAGATCTAATGGCCCAAATCAGACCTGAGATTGGAAAAGAAACCAAAGCCAGCATGACAAATTGAAATACAAAATCGAATCCGATTAAACCAAAGTTAGAAAACATTATTTCCTTATTTTCTCTTTCTTAAATTGAGGGTCCAAACATTATCCAAATTAAGTGAAATTTGGCATAGAATCCAATTAAGACATGTAGATTCTGAATATGAAATTAGATTTGCCTTTTGAAAACTTTTAATGTGTTAAATAAATCAAATCTCATTTTCTCTTTCCTCCTTCATTAATAGCATTAGGAATATCCAAATTTTATGAAACTTGACCCGCAAGTCATATTTAATTTGTTGGATACAGATTTGCCATCAATTTTACATTTTAGAGTTGTTTGCATATTTATTTAATATTTTGAAGGTTCTACACACTTTCTCTCTCCTGATTTCACCTTTTAGGCAAACTTTCTTTAAATTGGATGAAAATTCACCCAAAGGCTATATTTATTATGTATATTATGAATCGAAAATTATTTTCCTATTTTAGAGTCATTTATTATTTTATTTGATATTTTGGGGAAAACACACATCTTCTTAATCAAATTGAATTAAATGAATTATTATTATGTGAATAATGTGAAACTTGACTCCCAAGGCAATTGGGATCCAAGGAACATGATTTTAAACTTAGATTTCTCTTTTGGGATTTCTTTTTATGAGATATGTCATATGGCCCATAGTGGCCCATTATCTTAATTACTTATTCAATTAGGTTCTTTAGGGTGATTTTACATGCATTAGCTCACTATGATCATACTAAACACCTTTTAAGTCTAACCTCACACCTTGTTTGCTCAAACACAAAAGATCAAAGTTCTAGGGTGGGGTTCTAGTTTTGGTATGTTATAGCACTCCACCCCTTAAAAGGATTTCTTCCTCGAAATCTATAGATTCAAACATCAACCACCAACTACTCTCCACCCCTTAAAGGGTTCAACCTAACAAGTCAAACTAAACAACTTTATAGAGCTACCCACATATCTCTTAGTTATGAAAGTTTTATAGATTTATGTTTCCCATGTATCCAACTATCAAGTCACCATCTAGGGTTGAGTTTTTAGGTCCTTGTGTCTCTAACCTATCAAACCTACATGAACATCTAAAAGTCATAGGGTAGGTCAACTACACCTTATAAACAATCCTAGTCACAAAAACTAGGGTTAGATTCTAATCAACTAATTCCAGGGTTTCTCTTCATTGTGACTTAGCTCAAGAAAACATTGACAAACCAGAGAATTTTTTTACTATATAGTAGTATAATTGCAAATATATTTTTGGCAATGAAATCTTTTTGAGATAAAACAAAAGACGGATCCAAACTCAAATGCGGAAACCAAGTCACAATATTTCCATATTAGGGTCTTCTTAACCTACTACAACCACATAACCTAATCTCATCCTCAACCAAACCTTATTGCATAAAAAGATCATCAAAGATAAAATCTAGGGTCAGCATATCACTTAGAGCTAACTATCAAAGTCAAGGGTTCTTATAGGGAGAAAAAATTGAAATAGTCAGATTCCGACTACCATGGGCTTTGATACCATGTTGTAAAGAAGTGAAACCACCTCTCTACTAAAAATTTGAACAATAGAACCTCCAGTCCAAACACACTTCAAAGGTATGTTTGGAGTGGGTGTAAAATTTTCAAATATTTATTAATGGTATACAAAACAACCAAAGTATTAGCAGTGTAATAAAACATGACTATATTTAATTATAAAACTAGGGAACATATTAAACTTACATCATAAGGATCCATGTAGAGGGAAAATCTAAACCACCTCAAGATTTGTCTCCAAGCTATCACTTTTCAATCTATGTCCAAGTCAAAATGCCTTGTAATCCAAGTCCTCCACCTAGGGTTGGAAGTGTACCCCATCAAGAAGAGAAGAAAAGAAAATATCAGCAAGGGATGGTATGTGCATACTAAAAAGCGAATTGAGAAATATATAAAGAATAAGGGACATCAAAATAAAAGGCTTCCCATGCAAGAGATAAGGACTACCCACACGGGCATAAAAGAAAAGAATCATCATCATCATAAAAGAAGATACTTGCCATAATCAAAATAATAAAGATTGTGCCACATAAGCACATATCAAGATTTAAGCACATAACCCATCAAGATTTTTGGGCACATAACCCATCATCAATTTGGGCACATAACCCATCATAAACATCATCAACCTGCATGCATGTGAGATAAGTATAGCCCTAGAAAAATATAAATAATAATGGCGGTCAAGGCTTCACACCTTGAAACCTGATAGAGAAAGGAATACTGCCAATCTCCCAAATATATATAAAATATGGGACAAGAATCACACATCTTACCCTGGGTATGAGGTTCTTTGCCATCCCAAAAAAGCAGGAAATGTCACATCTGCCCGATAGGAAATAACACATCTACCATAAACAAAAACCAATGCAATTACACTACTCTAGTGCTACTGAATCACATAGCATGTTTAATGTAGAGGCAAGTAGAAAAGTATAGTCAGAATTATACAATGTTGCCATCACACAATGGACAACACATACATATAAACATCCACTTCAAAGTGGGCACATATCATTATATAAGACCAACATGCACCAAGGCATAAGACAAGAGTCTAGAGAATATCCAAGATTACCACAAACAAGATAGTTCAAATGAACCATGATATCAAGAAAATAGACATATGTGTAGGCCAAAGTCAAAAGAATGATAAGATAGGTGAATTTCTCAACATAGAATAATATGGGATACAACATACCTCATCTTTAGAGTCTACTCTATCCAAAGCCAAGTCTAGGTCCAAACCTTGGCCTTCAAAGAACCTATGATGCATATATGTGGAATTAGGGTTAGGTTTCCATTAATTATTCAAAACCCAAAAAAACACCTTTTTGTCATTATGTGAATTAGGTTATAAAAACCATGCCACATTTTAGTTCATATTATTATGAGTCCAAAACATATTTTATCAATTTTTTTTTACTTATAAATCATTAGTTATGAATTTTGCAAGTTAATTCATATTCAATTAGATCCATTAGAAACACATGTTATTAATCATTAGTTTTTATCATCAAAACTTATACCATTAGTTAGTTCTTATTTTTATGATTCTAACGAGTATTTATTTGTAATTTTTGGCCAAATCGATAATTAGTTATGTATTTTAGAAATTCAACCAATCAGTGAATTCAGAAAAGCCAACTGAGCAAGAGAGAGAGAGAGAGCCGTGTGGTCCGAGTTGGCCCAATTAGGGTAGGCCAACTCGGTCGACCACTCAAAAAATTCAACCTGTTACTGCAGAATCAAAAATAAAACAAGCAACGATGAAAATACGATAATACCCCTGATATAAAAAACAAAACAAAAACCTGGAAGAGGGGTAAACATGACAAACAAGAGACGATCTTCCTCTACCTCAATAAACAAGAACTGATCTCCAGGAGATTTTTAAAACTCCAAAATCTTTAGCAAAGCATGACCAGAACTTGGGGAAAACACCCCCACAAAGTCTGTCATGAACCGAAGATTCCAAAGACCCCAAAAATAGCTATGGAGGCAAACAGGAACCCAAAAATGTTCCTAACAACATCATCGCAATGAGGAGAATGAAACCACAAATCTAGAAGCTAGCTGGCAAAAGTTGTACCTGATCTAGAGGATCATAGGATACAAGAACATCCTACTGATATGAGCAACAATCTTCGATCTTCACCCAGCTCCGTGGTGGACAAAAGACTCGACCCCTCCCTCAGCTCTGCGATGGCGACAACTGGACAAGGGGAAACATCTCTGGGCTCAAGGGTAGAGAACTAATGCTAGAATTTAGTAAAAAAAATGAAGTGACAAGGCTAAGCAACACGGTAAAAGGGGTATGATGCACATAGCAGAAGAAAGGGAAACAGGCAGAGGGTGAGCAGGGGAAGAACAAAGTTGGGGGGGGGGGCACCACGTGGGTTCAAGATGTAAAGATGGTATCCTATCTTTTATAGGACCAATGGATTCGGGAAGAAGCAAGGAAGGCGAGGGAGGAGAAAATGGAGGGAAAGGAAGAAAGGAAAGTAGGTGATCATAGTCGGATAGGGAAAATTCTGCGACAACACTGTAGCCGCGTGAAATAGAAAGAAGCAGAGGTAGGAGAAAATCAGATGCCATTGGATCAAGATCCAACGGCCTAAATCAGACCCAAAATTGGAAAAGAAACCAAAGCCAGCGTGACAAATTGAAATACAAAATCAAATCCGATTAAACCAAAGTTAGACAACATTATTTCCTTATTTTCTCTTTCTTAAATTGAGGGTCCAAACATTATCCAAATTAAGTGAAATTTGGCATATAGGCCAATTAAGACATGTAGATTCTGAATATTAAATTAGATTTGTCTTTTGAGAACTTTTAATGTGTTAAATAAATCAAATCTTATTTTCTCTTTCCTCCTTCATTAATAGCATTAGGATTATCCAAATTTTATGAAACTTGACCCACAAGTCATATTTAATATGTTGGATATGGATTTGCCATAAATTTTACATTTTGGAGTTGTTTGCATATTTATTTAATATTTTGAAGGTTCTACATACTTTCTCTTTCCTGATTTCACCTTTTAAGCAAACTTTCTTCAAATTGGTTGAAAATTCACCCAAAGGCTATATTTATTATGTAGATTACAAATCTAAGATTCTTTTCCTCTTTTGGAGTTATTTATTATTTTATTTGATATTTTGGAGAAAACACACATCTTCTTAACCAATTTGAATTAAATGAATTATTATTATGTGAATAATGTAAAAATTGACTCCCAAAGCAATTGGGACCCAAGGAACTCAATTTTAAACTTAGATTTCACTTTTGAGATTCTTTTTATGAGATATTCCGTATGGCCCATTAGTGGCCCATTATCTTAATTACTTATTCAATTAGGTTCTTTAGGGTGATTTTACATGCATTAGGTCACTATGATCATACTAAACACCTTTTAAGTCTAACCTCAAACCTTGTTTGCTCAAACCCAAAAGATCAAAGTTCCAGGGTAGGGTTCTAGTTTTTGTATGTTACAGTATCAACCAATGGTGACATCAATTCAACGTCCGATGGTGAAAAATGATAGTATTGCCGACCCTATCAACTGGTGGTGATACAATGTGTCACAACTGATGGTGGGGTAGGTAATAAAACTGATGGTGGGTTAATGTTACTTTTGTTGTTCGATTAAAACCCCAAACCAATGGTTCCTTAAGCCAATTGATTTAAGGATTTGTCCTATACTCCAATTGATGATTTTGAATGATGAACTTAATTCAATGATTTAGATTGGATGCTTCAACATCCAGTGATTTAGAATGAATCTTATTGTATAATACATTAGTTCTAATAATGAGAATTTTTTGGTACAACACCCTTGAACTTGTGATCTTACCTTTTCCCTCATATGATTATATTTGATAAATCACCATGATAAGTGGATGTGTAACTCTAATGTGATATAGCTTGTTACACCTAACCATGATGTAACTAAATAATGGTGATTGATTATAATCATCCCTCTTAAATGATTAATGTGATAATGTAGTACACTCTTCTTGTGTTGAAACCTCAATGTAGTACTAATTGAATATCATAGTGCATTGCCATGTTAAAATCTGTGGGACACATATGTGATGATGATCTTTTGAGCTTTATTTAAGGCATATAATGGTAACGGTGATCTTACAGGTATTGATGTGATGATCTTAATGACCTTTGGGCATGTGTGAGCCCTAATTGAGGCAAAATCCTCTTCATTATCTAATAAGGGTTGGAACCTTAGAACTTGTGATAAGAAATCAGTACCTTGTAATGGTATGATGACAAGTGTGGTCAATTAATTTGCAATGAATGATAGCATGTAATAATGTGATTAAGATTTATACCTGAAACATTTTATATCTTCTAAAGTTGCAATACTTATACTCTTGATAGAAATGAATTGGGGTTTGTATGTCCAATTGTATGATGAAGCCTTAATTCACCCAATTTGCAGTATGTAATAAAGTGTAACCCTAATCATGTAGTGCCCTGTGCTGTAGAGCCATATTCAGTGTCAGAACTTGTTGGACGGTGAAATGAGTATTCTTAAGGGAAACTCAGAGCAAATATTATTGAGTATGCGGGGTACTAAATATCCAGACCCCAAATGTTTAGGGAGGATGACTGCAGTCATACCTAGCCCTCTGTTTAAGAATGATTGCGGTCGTGTCTTGGTGATTGTATATATATGATGAGATCGAGGACAATTATAGTTGTAACTCAGATGGTAAGGTTTGCATACCCACCTCCTATCACTAGTAACATGACATGTACCAAGGACGAACTAGGTTGTTAGCAACTTGACCTGATGTGTCATTGTGATGGACTTGTACTGACTAAGAGTAGAGGAGATCTTAGGAATATGGTTGCCCTAGATCTTGTATGGCACTTACTTTGACTTAGCAGTGGTCACTTGGGATTTGAGAAGTATTCTTCAAATTTCTCAGGGCATAATAAAAGATGTAATACAAGTTGTGTAGTATATTTGCTAGGGTTAAATACATTTCATATTGGTTTATTAGCCCTTGCCCTATCTTATGGTACACAATTCTTACATCATGAAATCTTATGAAGTTTGAGTATTTGTACTTATTGTTAAACTTATTTGCTTAAAATGCTTAGTATGCTTAAACTGTTCAATCTGCTTAATTGATTATTCAATACTCAATCTGCTCAATCTACTCACTACTAATTAGTTTGTGGTAACCAATAGTTGGAGAGAGTTATATCTCTCATTGGGACTGGGTCTCACCTTATGGGTCACCACATATTTTTAGGTGGTTGCGGGTAACATGTTTGAGGTCATGCTGTGGAAGAGGAGCAACCTGGTGATCAATAATTTCCAAAGGTTTGATAGTTGTAGATGATAGTAGTAGAATCCTAGTGTCAAACCTGTACTATCAGGTCTGGGTATGGAATGTGTTTAATAGATGATATACATGTATCGACATGAGATTTTGATAGTATGTCAGTGTTTGCCAATTATGGCATGTACACGTGAAATATATTTTGTATAGAGGATGTGGTTGAGGCCAATGAACCCACATGTGTGAATACATGCTATGGTATATGAAAATGGAATAGATGGACCTTTATGTAAATATTTCATAGCTTGTTTATAATGTTAAAATTGGTTCTAATTGCTGGGGAGGAGTGGTTCGGGTGGTTCAGAACAGTGTCCCCTCATGAAGGGACCCGGGTTTGAAACCCAGCGGGCACCTCCAAAATGGTATCCGTCGTGCAGGTCGGCCAACTGTGCACTTTAACCAATTCTTGGATGTGCGGGGCGCTTGGGGCTCGAGAGTTTTACGCTGTCTGGGGGGTCACAAAGTGGCGCTTCTATGGGGGTGGTTCTCTCGATAATAAAAAAATTTGGTTCTAATTCTTCCACTTTTCTAGTTATATGATTAGTAAGTAGTTGATCGTGTTTTATGTTTTGAGTGATCTAGTTTAGCATGATGAGGTGTAACAGTTAAGTTGGTATCATATTTCTATGTTCGATTAGTCTACAAGGACATAGGACTTAGGGTTGAGTCTGTTCTTTTGAATCCAACATATCTGATCATAGCTTATGCTCATGCATATATGTCTGGAGGACATGAAGAACACATGAAAAGTAGTTATGTCGCACCAGGAGGTGGTGCTAGGAGGCAGGCACACGATGACATAGTGCTAGAGATAGGGCTAGAGAAACCCACAATGTCTCAGTTTGACCCGACAACCATGGTTAACCCTACGTTTTGGTCCATGTTTGGACAAATAATGGTCATGATTACATATCTAGCAGATTGGGTGCTGACATCTCAAGCTAGGGCACCCATCCCTAATGTGGAATACCAAGGTGTCGGGAAGACGTTTGAACATATCAGACTTCTTGGGGCAATTGAATATGCATGTACATCAGATCCAACAGACATCGACATGTGGCTTATGGAGCTGGAAAAGGCTTCCTAAAAATCCCTAAAGAAGACAAAGTAAAGCATGTTGTCTACCTATTGAAGGATAGTGTTGGCCATTGGTGGGCTGTAGAGGAGGAAAAGAGGCCAAGAGTTGTGATAAGATGGGAGGAGTTTTGACGGGAATTTGTTAGACTATACTTTCTGGAGACTTGCCTTGACGAGAAAATCTCTTAGTTCGAGAAGATTCGTCAAGGAGCAATGACTATCAATGAGTATGAGTCAAAGTTTATGGAGCTTCTAAGGTTCTGTCCACATATGGCTGCAACCGACAAAGATAGGATCTTTAGGTTTGAGAAGGGCCTAAGTACGGAGTTGAATACAACGACGTCGACCTTGGAGAATAGGGAAAGTTTTTCCACCTTTATGGAGTTGTTAAGAAGGATTGAGAGGTCTTCTATAGAAAAGTGTGAAATTAATGTTAAGAAGAGACCATCTCAGTTTCAAGTTCAATCACCTGGAGTCTTTAAGAAGCCAAGGTTTTTCCCATCACAGTCGCAACCAAGGTCAACCTTCACTAAACCATTATCACATGAACCATCACAGTGGACCCTGAGTAGGGATAGAGGTTACAATTTCCTCCCAACGGGACCACATAGCTCATCATCAGTCTCAGTTGCAGGGCCATTTAGACCACATCGTGATAATTAGGTGTGTCATCAGTGTGGACAAACATGGAATATTAGATGGAATTACTCTATACCAGCCAAGGTAGAGTCATCAGGGATCATAAAAATGATAGTTTAGTACTGGTGGTGGCAGAGGACACGGTCAAGCGTCCCATGCAGGTTCCTCTGGACAGGCTAGAAGAGGACATGGGCGGAAACAGATGATGACTAGGTTCTATGCTATGAGCATGCCAGAAGAAGTGGCCAATCCATGAGTCATGACATGTTAGATGGAGTTATTTCATTCTGATTTGTCTACTTCTTACTTTGTATATGTGCTACTAGATTCGGGTGCAAAACACTCCTTTATCACTAGAGAAGTTATAAGTAGTTGTTATCTGCATGTTAGTCATAGTTCTGATAGCATGTAGCTAGACACTCTGTTGATTGATTCCTATGAGTTGCGGGAAGTGTGCTCTTCTTGCATTCTTTCTTTTTCAGGACGCACCATTGAAGTGGATCTCATGCACTTGACATGCATACATTTGATGTGATTATAGGTATGGATACCTTGGATAAATATAATGTGATGTGGAGATGTATTTCTAAGGTAGTGATGTTCCATGATGGTGGTGTCTCATGGATCTTTCAAGGTGACAAGAAGATTCTTCCCATGTGTTTGATGTCATCTATGACAATAGAGAGATTGGTGAGACAAGGATGTGAGGCTTTCTTAGCACATGTTGTGGATAGGTGAGAGGTCCTAGTATCTAGGAGGTACCAGTGGGGCGATAATTTGAGTATGTCTTTCCTGAGGAATTTTCCAGAGTCCCCCCCCCACAGTGGAGAGATTGATTTTGAAATCAATCTTGTTTTTGGAATACAACCCATAGTACAATCACCATATAGGATGGCAACAACAGAGATGCAGGAGTTAAAGAAATAGTTACAATAACTTTTAGAGAAGGGTTTTATTAAGTCGAGCATTTCTCCTTGGGGTGCTCCCATTTTATTTATTAAGAAGAAGGATAGTTCAATGAGGTTATGTATATATTACAGACAGTTGAACAAGGTGACGATAAAGAATAAGTATCTGTTACCATGGATTGATGATCTTTTGATCAGTTGAGGAGTGTCACTGTGTTTTTAAAGATAGACCTCAGGTCAGGTTACCGTCAATTGAGGGTTAAGGCAGATGATATACCCAAGTCAATTTTTAAGACTAGGTATGGTCATTACGAGTTCATGGTTATGCCATTTGGGCTAATCAATGCACCTGTAGCCTTTATGGATCTAATGAATAGGGTGTTTAGAAATTATCTTGATCAGTGTGTGGTCATGTTCACATATGACATATTGATATATTCTAAGGATACTCAGTAGCATGAGCAACACCTACACTAGGCATTGACTTTGTTGAGTCAACATAGACTATATTCTAAGTTCAACAAGTGCGAATTCTGGTTATCTGAAGTAACTTTTCTAGGACATGTTATATCAACTAAAGGAATTTGTGTAAACCCTAAGAAGGTTGAATCTATACTAGAGTGGGAACATCCTAAGACATCGATAGAGATTCACAGTTTCCTAGGTTTGACAGGATACTACACAAGGTTCATTAAGGACTTCAGTTTTGTAGTGTTACCCCTAACTAGGTCAACCAAGAAGGATGTTCCTTTTGCTTGGAATGATAATCGTCAAAATTCTTTCTAGCAGTTGAAAGAAAGGTTGACCAGTGCACCAATGTTAATGTTTCTAGAGAAAGGGAAAGGCTATATTTTCTTTTGTGATGCTTCAAAGAATGGGTTGGGATGTGTGTTAATGTAGGATAAAAACATAATTTCTTTTGCTTCGGGATAGCTTAAGAAACATAAGGAGAACTACCCAACACATGATCTGGAGCATGCAGTGGTGGTCCATGCCTTAAAGATCTAGAGACACTGACTTCATGGAGAGAAGTGTTAGATCTTCACCGACCAGAATAATCTATAGTATATCTTTTCGAAGAAAGAGTTGAATATGAGGCAAAGGAGATGGATGGAGTTGATTAAGGATTATGATTGTATGATAGACTACCATCCAATAAAAGCTAATGTGGTAGTTGATGCATTGAGCAGGAAGTCGTCTTCATCATCATCTGTAGATAATGCACAATTGTATTCCTTGGTGTGCCATAAATGGGATATGTTAGTGTCCCTTTGCCATATGAATGTATAGCTAGAAGTTTCTTTGCTAGTAGGACAGTTAGCCCAGTTATAGGTTAAACCTACCTTGAGGTAGCAAATTTGTGATGCACAACAAAATGATACTATGATACAAAATATTCGATCAGGGATTGGTAGTGAAAAGTGTGATGGATTCCATGAGGTAGATGATGGTATAGTTTGTTTCCATAATAGGACAGTAGTTCCTGATGTTAATGGGTTGAGGAAGATGGTACTTGACGAGGCTCACTCTTCAATGTATGCAATGCATCTTGGAAGTACCAAGATGTATTACAACTTGAAGACTTGTATTGGTGGCTAGGTCTAAAGCGTGACGTGACAGAGTTCATTTCCAGATGTCCAATTTTATCAGCAGGTGAAGGTTGAGCACCAAAAGCATGTAGGGACATTATAACCTCTGCCGATACCGAATTGGAAATGGGATCCTATTATCATGGACTTTGTGGTTGGTATTCCTAGGATAGCCAAAGGCCATGATTCCATATGGGTAATAGTTGATAGATTAACCAAGTCAACTCACTTTCTTCTAGTTAAGATGACGTTTCAAATAGAGAAGTTAGCACATGTATATGTTGATGAGATAGTTTGTTTGCATGGCATTCCAGTGATTATAGTTTCTGATAGAGGACCATAGTTTACAAGTCAGTTTTGGGAATGTCTGCATTCAGTGATGGGAACACAACTAAGATTCAACACAGCTTTTCATCCGCAGACTGATGGCCAGTTTGAAAGGACCATTCAGACTTTAGATCTTGTGAGGGCTTGTGTGTTGCAATTTCTTGGGAGTTGGGATATACACCTCAGTCTGGTAGAGTTTTCTTATAACAATAGATATCAAAGAATCATAGATATGGCTCCTTATGAGGCCTTGTATGGGAGAGTTGTCGGTCACCACTTTGTTGGTATGAAATGGGTGAGTATCAACTCTTGGGTCCTAAGCTTGTACAATAGACTACATAGAAGATTAAAGTAATACAATAGTAGTTGAAAGCAGTCCAAGATAGACAAAAGTCTTGTGCTGACAACTATCATAGACCTCTTGAGTTCCAACTGGGAGAGAAAGTGTATTTAAAGGTTTCTCCTTGGATAAGTGTGTTGAGGTTTGGGAAGCGTAAGTTGGTCCTAGATTCATGGGACCATTCCCCATATTGGCTCGTGTTGGAAAGGTAGTGTATAATTTGGAGCTACCGTAAGAGCTACACATGTTACATAATGTTTTTCACATCTTCATGCTAAGGAAGTGCCATCTAGATACATAACAGATAATCCAACCAATAGAGTTTATGTTAGATGAGGATATTTCATGTGTTGAGGGTCTTTTGTTGATCCTAGATAGGAGGATAAAGAAGCCGAAAAAGAAGGATATAGTACTAGTGAAGGTTTTGTGGCATCATCGTGGTGCATAGGAATCCACTTGGGAGTTAGAGTATGATATGCATAGAAATTACCCATCTCTCCTTGCGTAGGATTTTGGGGGCAAAATCCTTGTTAGGGGTTTATAGCTGTAAGAATCCTGAACATGCTTAAAGTATTGAATAAACTTAATTACCATAATTTAATGCTTAAAACCTTAATTTAACCTTGTGATAAGTTCTTATATCATAATACAAGCTTAAGTTTCAAATTTGGTCCAATTTGGACACTGTTTGAGCAAGTTATGTGATTTTATGTACAATTTGGACTTTTTTGCAATTTACCCAAATGGGGGGTTGTTGCAATTTATCACATAAATTATGTTACTTAGATGTTTTCTTATCATTCTTTATCTTGTTGATCCATGGATTTCTCAATTGTACCTTGGTTTGGTGGTGATTCTCTTCACAGGCGAATTAGGGTTTACCTCTCCATGGATGAGCCTCTTTAGCTCCCTTTTTGTGATCCTGACCTAAACGAGTAACTATATCCTTATTTCCTCATTTATATTGCTTTTATTATTCCTCCTACTTTCCTCCAGGTTTAAACCATGGCTTTCCATGGTAAAAGTTGTTCTAGAGCTCAAGAACCTATTTTTCTTGCTCCTTCTACCTAGGGTTTGCCTTGTGGAGAAAGGTGCCACTTAGCCAAGTTCAGACCTAAAGCTTGGGTTTTTCCTACCTTCTTTGCTCAAGTTTCTTACTACTAGAATCCTGCTCTTCTTCCTATAGGTAATTTTTATAACCCTCTTTACTTATATTGCTTACTATAAGCTTGTTAGCTCATGTTCTTGCTAAAAAAATGACGATCTAAGCATTAAGAAGCTATGCTTGCTTAAGGTTTCAATTTTTATAGTGTTTCCTATTTTGTTTCTAGTTCTATATTAACCTGTAACCATGTGCACATTATTCCTAAGGATAAAGAAGACTCTGGTCATCTTGGTATGACAACTGATGGTGCTAAGCACATATCAAACAATGGTCCATATTAGGGTTTCTAGGTTGTTTTCTACTCTAATACATGACCAGATGGTGTTGTCATTGCAAAAATTGGTGTTGTTGTCTTCATGACAACTGATAGTGGTGACCAAGGGTAATAACCAGTGGTGTCAAGCGATGGTCACATCTTAGGTTAGGTTTTGGCTTTGTTGGAAGCTTAATTATGAATTGTTTGGTGCGCTAATGATGGTATCAACCAATGGTGACATCAATTCAACACCCGATGGTAAAAGATGATAGTAGTGCTGACCCTATCAACCAATGGTGACAAAATGTGTCACAGTCGATGGTGGGATGGGTAATACAACTTATGGTGGGTCAAGGTTAGTTTTGTTTCTCAACTAAAACCCTAAATGAATGGTTCCTTAAGTCAATTGATTCAAGGATTTGACCTACACTCCAATTGTGGTTTTGAATGACGAACTTGATTCAATGCTTTAGATTGGATGCTTCAACATCCAATGGTTTAGAATGAATCTTATTTTATAATACATTGGTTCTAATAATGAGAATTTTATGGTATAACACCCTTGAACTTGTGATCTTACCTTTACCCTCGTATGATTGTATTTGATACATCACCATAATAAGTGGATATGTAACTCTAATGTGATGTAGCTTATTACACGTAACCCTAATGTAACTAGATAGTGGTGATCAGTTACAATCAGCCCTCTTGAATGATTAATGTGACAATGTATTACACTCTTATTGTGTTGAAACCTCAATGTAGTACTAATTGAATATCATAGTGCCTTTCCATGTTAAAATCTATGGGACACATATGTGAGGCACTTATCTTGTGAGATTTGTTCAAGGTATAGAATGGTAATGGTGATATTACATGGATTAATGTGATGGTCTTAATGACCTTTGGGCATGTGTGAGCCTTGACTGAGGCGAAATCCTCTTCATGATCCAATAAGGGTTGGAACCCTGAACTTGTGATAAGAAATTGGTACCCTGTAATGGTATGATGACAAGTGTGGTCCACTAATGATTAAGATTTATACCTCAAATATTTTATATCTTCTGAAATTGCAATACTAATACTCTTGGTAGAATTAGGATTTATATGTCCAATTGTATGATGAAGCCTTGATTCACCCAAATGACAGTAACTAATCAAGTGTAACCATAATAATGTACTGCCCTATGCCATAGAACCATCTTTAGTGTGAGAACTTGTTGGATGGTGAAATGAGTATTCCTAAGGGAAACTCAGAGTGCATATTGTTGAGTATGTGAGGTACTAGATACCCGACCCTAAATATTTAGGGAGGATGACTGCAGTCATACCTAGCCATCGATTTGAAAATGGTTGCGGTCGTGTGTGTGTATATATATATATATATATATATATATATATATATATATATATATATATATATATATATATATATATATATATATGATGAGAATGAGGACAATTGTGGTTGTACCTCAGATGGTAGGGCTTGCATACCCACCTCCTATCACTAGTGTTGTGACATGTACCAAAGACAGACTAGGCTCCTAGCAGCTTGACCTGATGTGTTACTATGGCGGACTCATACTGACTGAGGGTGGAGAAAATCTTAGGAATATGATTCTCCTAGATCTTGTATGGCACTGATTTTAACTTAGCAGTAGTCAGTTGGGATTTGAGTGGTATTTCTCAAATTTCTCAGGGCATAATAAAAGATGTAATATAAGTCATGTAGTATATTTATTGTCAAACTTATTTGCTTAACTTTCTTAGTATGCTTAAACTGTTGGATCTGCTTAATTACTTATTCAATAATCAATCTGCTCAATCTACTTACTATTAATTAACATGTGGTAACCAATACCTGTTGGAGAGAGTTGTATCTCTCATTGGGACTAGGTTTCACCTCATGGGTCACCACATCTTTTTAGGTGGTCATAGGAAACATGATCGAGGTTGTGTCGTGGAAGAGGATCATCCTAGTGATCAGTAGTCTCGCAAGATTGGATAGCTATAGATGCTAGTAGTAGAATCCTAGTGTCATCCTTGTACTCTCGGGTGAGGTATGGGATGTGTTTTCTAGATGATATACTTGTAATGACATGAGATTTTGGCAGTATGACAATGTTTGTAAAATATGACATGTACATGTGAAATATCTTTTGTATACAGGATGTGGCTGAGGTCAATGAACGCAGATGTAAATATCTCCTATGGTACATGAAAATGTAATAGGTGGACCTTTATGTAAATATTTCATATCTTGTTTATAATGTTAAAATTGGTTTTAATTCTTCCTCTTTTCTGACTATATGATTAGTTATTAGTTGATCGTGTTTTATGTTTTGAGTAATCTCGTTTAGCATGATGAGGTGTCATATAGAAGATGGGCAACTATCAAGAGGGGAGATGCTCCTTCAAAGAGATCAAGAGAAAGGAAGAAAATGAAGAAGGAGGATAAGAAAGAAGGAGATCACAAAGACTCCATCAACACAAATGAAAGCACTAGTGGAAGACCGAGTGGATGGGAAGATGGAAGATGCCATTGTGATTTCATGAAGAAAGGTGAGATGTGTATGGGGTGGAAACAAGGAGAAAAGAAATTGTAAGAATAGAGGTAATGTTATTCTTGATCATATCCAATCATTGCTTGTGTTTGCCAAGTTTGTATGCACTTTACATATGGTATTTGAGTAAAATTGGTATATTATGATTCTCATCATATTCTTTCTCAACAGTACCCCTAATATTTTCATAGTGCATTACTAACTTGCTTATACATGTCTGGATATTTTCTTTGCTTTTATCATACCTTTAGATATGATTTATGAAATATATGTGCATTTTTTATAATAGCTATTGTCAGCCAAGTTTATCCTATAAGAAACTCGACCGACAAGCACCAATGGGTGTTTCCAACAACTACTTCCAGTTGAGAAGTTCAACCTAGAAACTTGACTGACAACACTGTGCATAGAATATGCATATGGCTTTTTGGATGAGAATTTCCCTCTCAGCTAGACTTTCTCAACCAATAACATTATTCTTTGGCACTCCCCTAGTACCTTTATATATGCACACTACCATGCTTTAGATTGACTATCTTACATACTACTCTATCTTTCTAATTTCTTTAAATTGATATTTCTATATCCTGCGATTACTTATCTTGAGTTGTTATGCATGTTTGATAATGATCTCTTTGACTCTCTTGGTTGTGATCTGATTTACTTCCATTGTGCTCTAACTTGCTACATCTATATACTTGTATATCTTATTTTTATACAACCTTGAGGCTCTTAGTGGTAATCATCTTTTGGTAATGATACATATTTGCTAGTGAGTTATCCTTTCATGCTTCTGAAACTGCATATCTCCTTTTTTGGATATTTCTCTACATCTACTCATGGCTTGTTCTTTAATGTGTGAATCATTTTCCATGATATAGATCCTACTAGTAGTCTTAACTTGTGATATCATATACTAGTAGTCCATATACATGTAGTTTTAGCCCTTTTCATCTTTTGATCAAGTGGTATTCTACTATATGCTTTGCTTGTAGCTTGTTTCATACTCAATGTTGTTCCTTGACATGCAAATCTACAAATTTGAGTTGCTTGCATATATTTGACTTGATAGTTATTAGAATTACATGTAGGGTTGTTCAAATGTATGTCTTATTGCGCTTTATAAGCTATGGTTGGACAAGCCCCTAGTTTTGCTCTTCTACTCTCCTTTCTAACAATTAATATCTCCTTTTACTAATAAGTTGTGTTTCAACCCCCTCACTATAAAAAAGGGGGAGAAGACATGTCTTATGTAAGGGTAGATGTGAAGGGGATAAGACATATATGTAGAACATATATGAGTAGAAGACATAGTTTCTGTAAATGGTATGAAAGTTAACCATGCAAGAAAAAATCATCAATTGAGGAGGAGTATGAGAACTCCATTAGCATCAATTGAGGGGAAGCATATGAACTCAATTCTATTGAAAGCCCTAGGTTTCTCGAAAGGTATGGTTTTACTTAAATTCTTTCAATACATTTATGGAATGGTTTGTCATCTTCAAAGGGGGGAGAATGTTGAATTAATGTCTAAATTGACTAAACCCTTGTTTTGATGATGAATAATTATTCCTCTTATTTGTGTCTAATGCTTATACTTGAGTGATTTAAGATTATATAGGCGCATTACAAATTCCTAAACTTGTACATCCTAATGTGGAGAAATCAAGACATACAAGCACAAAGATCAAGATTGAAGAATAGATATTTTTCTTCTTAGATCTTTGATGTAAATCACTTTTAATGATTGTATGACTTGTAATTAAGCTCATATGTCTAATAGAGACAATTAAGATGAATTGATATGCACTTGGGAGGTTTTGGAACATCCAAAATGACAAGAATTGTCGGTCAAGATTCCCTCTAAGGTAACTTAGTCGACAACACCGTTCATGGGACTTTCCAGAACTTTTGTCGGCCGAATCAGTAACTTGATCGACCAAAAAATGGTCGTTACAACTAGCAGTATTAGTTGAGTTTCCCAAAAGGTAACTCGGTCGAATGTACTATAGCAGTCACTTCCTACTATGAAAATATAGCCGTTGGAGGGGTTAAAAAGTGAAAAAAGATCTGTTGGACATACCAGAAATGACTAGAAATGATCCTAAATGACTCTAACGGATAGAAGGCTTCCTCAACTATAAATAGGACCCCTTGGGATCCATCCCTTGATTGGAAAAACACCATGACAGTCCCTATACTATAGTTGAGAGACATTTGTGTCCTTCCACTCTCATAAGCTTAATCACTTTCTACATACATTAGAGTGAGTACGAGATTTGTAAGAGAGTTAGTCCTACATGTATATCTTATGAGGCTCTCACTTCCTCCACCTCCCAATCTCTCATTCAACCATGTGGATGAAGATTCTCTCTCTTATCTAAGAGAGGTGAAGAAGAAGGGAAGGAGTCCCTTGGTGAAAGCTTCTCCTTGGCGAAGGTGAAGTAAAAGGCAGAAGATCCAAGAAGAGTGGGTAATTCTTTCAAGGTGGAAGACTTGTTGTAAGAGTGGGTAAGTCCTTGGTGAAGGAGGAAGACTCATTGCAAAACTAGGTAAGTCCTTGGTGAGGTTTAAGACTTAGTCTTGGATAGGTAAGTCCTTTGGTAGGTTATTGGCTCCCTTCTCCTTAAAGTGAAGGTTGGGTATCCTTGGCCCAGAAAAGGAAGGGTCTTAATTGTATGTCTTATAATGGAATATAAGTATGCAACGATTGAAGAATCCTAGAGCTTGACCTCTCTAGGTAATGGATTGACTTTCTCCTAGTTTAGATATTAGAACCACTCTACATAGCTTGTTCTTATGCTTGTTCAATCTCTCTCCCCCTTGCTATGTATGTTTTAGTTGCACTCAAAGTTCATACTAGCCATATTATCTTAGAAATATCTTAGAGGTCTAATGAATTTTGTTTAAGTGCATTTAGATCTATTCACCCCCTCTAGAGCCCATCCAAGATCCAACACCCTCCTCTCCCTTGATTACTTATCTCACTTCATTACTTCCCTCCTCATAAAAACCATCATCACTTCCTTATTGTACTGCTACTATTACACCTTCTCTCCCATTACTTCCCTCCTCATCCCCCATTAATTCCTCCCATTTTTCTCTTCAACTCTCATCACTTTTGTCCTCTTCCCATTTTACTTCCCTCGTACTCCCTCTTTAATTACTTGCTCTTATTTTTTCTCTTGCAAAAGGATGGGTCTACTCACTCTCTCCCCTTCTCTTTCTCCCCATCACAATCATTCCCTCTCCAGTCATCACTCAGTTTACACCCTCTGTCACCCTAAAATCACCTTACCATATTGTTGCCATATCAGCCTCCCAAAACTATATCCCCCACCCAAATCTTCCCAAAATCCATAAAATCACCATCATGTCATGTGTGACGCCCACATATGTGTGGCATAAGCATTTCGGTACAAACATTATTACCACTCACTCTTGAAATGGTACATGAATATGTGGGGTGAGGTGGACAATTAATGGGAGTGACTAATTTGAGAGAGATGAATTTTTAGTGGGATGACCGAGAAGAGAGAGAATAGAGTGACATAAGAGTGCATAATGGAGAGAGAAATGATATATTGTGATAGATGGGATAGTTGGGGAGATAAATTAAATGTACGGGAGAGAGAAACTATATATTGTTGAATTGTGCCATTTTTAAAATACAGTACTCACCTTTTCATATACACAATATTATTTTTCTAACTATGTTGCCTATTTCAGTATTAAATATTTATTTCACATGAAACTTATTGTATTAGCATGCAATCTTTATAAATATTAATATCAAAATTCATATATGTGATACACATAATTTTAGTAATTATGTTATAGTGTTTCACCAAAACACTTATTTCAAAAAAATTTAATGTATTACTAATTCTGTAAGAACATAGACACTATAATTATTTTCTTAACTATATTCCATAAATTCAATAGTAGTTTTCAATAGGTGTTCCACCAGTATTGTATTCATTTTCAATATATGTCGTATCAATTATTTGAAACAACACTCATTTTTAAATATTATAGCATTTTTTCATGTAGTTTTAATGTATGATGCATGTTGGGACCTACCAAATGCTGATATGTACATGCACATTTTGGGGGTCGTAAATACTACAATGCATTTAACACATAATTTGGGAGCATGTAGACTATTGATATATGTTACTTGCACATTTAATTGGTTGAATGTGTTTTGTTAGATCCTTACAAATGGTATATACAAAATGGGTGCAACTGTGGTCATTTGTATACTATTCAATATAATATAATAGGTAATTACGTTGTGAGTAACGTAGGATGGAAGGAAGATACATTATTTCTACTACTTTTTTTCTTTGTGAAACATAGAGATTATATTTCATTCATCCCGCTCTCTATTGCATGCCAAAGACCAGACACTTCTACATTAACATTCTTGTTAAGCCAGGAAGGCATGCTAGAAGTAAAAGAAATGACATTGCTAGAGCTTTTATGAAAGTGTGCTATGCAGTCAGCTACATTATTATGCGTTCTTGATATCTGTGAGATGTGTGGTTTCCTGCATCCTCACATAGCATCCTAAGACGCCTCATGTGTGGAGCAAAAATTGTAGTTGCGGGGATGCTTCCAGCAGTAATGTTGACTGCTATAAGTGCATCCGACAGAATGGCTGGCGAATGCCATCCCGTAGTTTTGCAAAGTTCCATGGCACCTATGATGCTTAGGATTTCCGCTTCCAATGCCGAGAAGGCACTGCTGGGTGAACCATAACCCAATATAAATTTACCATTGCCATCCACAACTTGAATCCCTATCCCTACATCGTCAACAGAAGATGTAAAAGATGCATCTATGAAGATCAAAATATTGTGTTTTTCTGGTGGCCGTGAGTGGGCACTCAGAACAGTTGGTGCACTTCTCACGGTCTTCGAAAGAGATAAGATGGCCCTAGACTTCTCTTGGATGAAGGATATTCGTTGGGCAATAGGTTGGTGCTTCTTGTTGTGAACGAGGTCATTTCTATGCAGCCAAATTGCCCAAGCAGCTATAACGGGCTTGAGCGTCTCCATGTCCGTGCATGGGGAGGATAAGAGTTGAGATATCCATGCATCTTCCATAAGATTGAAGAAGAGAGTATCAACATGCAGCGCAAACCAAACTTGTTTACTATTACTGCAGTCTCAAAGGCAGTGTATTAGCATGTCTTGGCTGTTATTGTACACGGGACAAACACCGTCTGTGGGAATGTGCCAGCGAGCCTTCTCCATATTAGTAAGAATTGCCTTATGTTGAAGCAACCATAGGAAGGTATTGAACTTTGCCAGGATAGGCAGGCGCCAAATGGATATCTAGTCCCCATTAAGAGTGATGTGAGATTCCCTTCTTAGTCGATGTAAGGGAACCAGAGGTAGTAAATGGCCAGTGCCATGTATCGTCTCTTGCTGCAGTGTCTGGCGGGAAGATGTGGCTGATGTGCCGTCATGTTGGTTCGGGTAGATATGCATGGATGAAAGACCAGTCCCATGTGCCATCATTAAGGGCCATAGACACAACACAGAGATCATGAAGGCCAGCGGGAGGTGCAAAGGAAAGGTATCATATCACTAATGAACCTACCATGCAACCATTTACTAGTCCAAACATTTGAGGATGTGCCCCTATTAATAGTGATTGATGACACTTGTTGGATGTTTGAGATGTTCTTTTGAATGAAGGACCAAACTGAAGAGCAATGCTTCTTTGTCATCGTGCCATGTTGTATGTATTTCACCTTCATGACTTGCACCCAAAGTGCATGTGGATTGTTGAGAAATAGCCAAACATTTTTTAACATGAGTGCTTGGTTCTGAACACGGGCGTCTTTGATTCCCATACCACCTTCATTTTTTGGCATAGTAATGACTTTCCAGGACACCAAGGTGAGATTATGATGGGCCCTTCCGCCGGACCATATAAAATTCTTGACGTGCCTATTTATATCATCACATAGTGATGGAGAGAGCTGAACAAATTGCATTGTATAGCTTGGTATGGCCTGTAAGGTAGACTTTGCAAGTGTGATTCGACCAGTGAGAGACAGATATTGGGCGGACCAACTGTTCATGCAGTCCTTGATGGTAGACGTGATGGCTGAGTGTGTTGACTTATTAACCCGGTGATGGAGGATAGGGATGCCCAAATATCAGCCCAGATCAGTAGTGCTTTGGATGCCCAGTTTTCTACAGAAAGAATGACGGACTTGGCATGGTGTGTTAGGTGAGAAGAAACACTGAGATTTTACCTTTGAGACAGTCTGTCCGGAAGCACGAGAAAATTGGTTGGGACATTATTTCTACTACTTTCACACTAGACATAATGTTAAAAAAATAATAAAAAATAGAAATAAGGGATAAAAGTGAAAATAGCTTTTCTCATTGTCGTGCATCACAATCATCACCGTGTGGAACCTTGTAGGTGTCATGTTAGAATAACCACGTCACCCACATCCACTGACCTTAATTTCCCACACTACCAACAATACACGAGTAGGAGTCAACTCCCATTGGCACATACAACTTTATTAAAAATGGGCTTTGGTAACTTCATAATGAAAAACAAAATGTAGAAGTTACATGTAATCCTTCCCAAATAGTAACACATAGACATATATGTAATTTAAAAAACTAAGATAAAATTTGTATTCAACTCTTCCTATGACCTTTCATTTCTTTCATATAAATTTATTAGAACACACAATGATCAATTTATGATCTAAAAAAGTAAAAGAAAAAACTACATCCAAACCCTTATATGTTTTGTATTGTTGCATTATATATACGAGAAACAAAATTTTAACTACACATATAAAAAGTATAGATAATACTTCCTATAGTCTTTTCTATATAAATATTAAAATACAAGGAATATTTTGTTAGTTTGGGAAAATAGAAGAAAAATCACATACAAAAATCTCCCATGGACTTTCTTGTACAGTACATATGTTGTAAATAGTGGAACCCGATAGGGTATATCCACTCTTCACTAAATATAGAAATAAACTCATCATTTTCCAAAAATATAGGAAAGGATAAATTTCACTAATTCTCAATGGTATATAGATTACAAAGCATAGAAGTTTATAAGTAGTGGAAACAAAACTATTACAAAGTTACATGGTGATTCATCTATAGTTGTTCCTCGCCAAGAAGGTGGTACAATGAAATAAAAAGGTATACATCTAGTAAATCTAATCACATACAAGGCATGTTGCAGAGGGCAACCTGGCTGTTCCAAGGTATCCTTAGCTCCAATTCCATGTCTAGGATCTTTGTGCATTCTTGTCTTCTAATGTATCTACACTTGGGTAGAAGGGAACATCACCCAAAACATAGGAAACAAGATATAAATCAGCAAAGGCTTAATATATACATATAATAAACACTTTAGGCATTATATTGGGTTAAAAGTGGGAAAAAAGATGTTCCTACAAGAAGGGGCTATTTGTAATTAGGTAAGTTCAAAAGAATTATAATAGGAGAAATGAGGCATATAAAATATAAAGTAAAAGCATGAAGATTAAAATGTATTTCCATATCAAATAACTAGAATTTGAGTTTAAAACAATAAACTTTTGCATACATAACAATATAGTCTATATATACCTAAAACATGATCATAACACTATATGATAATGGCCTAAAACAAACAAGGGTGGAAGCACACACCCAAGGCGGTATACACCTACCCTTTATAAATATGGTTGTACATAAGTAACACTATTCTAGATAGTCTAGTCAAACATGTAACATGCATAAATAGAGTGGTAAGACTAACATAGAATATGGATCCAAATCATAGTAGGAGCGGTCAAAAGACTCATAAAGAATAATTCAACAACTATGAAAAATTATATGGATCCAAATCAGAATATATGAATGTTCGATAATTGAATTTCAAGTAAAATTGATAGCTCAAGGATGCCTCATTAAATGAATCCAGGTTTAAGTAAAATAATAATCAAAATATAATAGAAGATGTACATACCTTTTGATGCAGAACCTAATCATCCAAAAGTACTCTTATGGTTTAGTATCAATTCTTCCAAACCTAATTTCAATATATAAGTGCAAAATGCTTATTAGTTAACCTACTTAATGTATTGGACCCTAAAATCTGACCTCACTAACCTCGAATTAGGGTCTAAAAAGGAAACCGTTAAATCACACTAATTTTCTAAATTCAAAATATTGTGATGCTAGAACATTTAGAAGGGCTAAAAGACCTTAATGCACCTAAGGGACAAAAGTGAAATTGGTGGAAGTGCAATGATGCCCACCTTCTAAGTTTCAAACTAGGCATGACACACCATTATTGTTATGCTTGCCCTTGAACACATCCGATGTCAGTGAAATAAAACCGATCAAAGTGATGGTTATACCCATGGTCAAGTGACAAGAAAACAAATAGGGGAAGGGCATCAAGGGAATTCTCCATTTTACTGCCTTCCCTGACTGCACGACCCAATGGTACTTCAAGGGCAGCCGCTTCCTGCTCCTATTTCTCATTCCTAGTGAAGGGAAGGTTCATGGTCAACGGAGGCAAGTTCATAGAAGGCAAGGTGGCTTAGGGTGAGCTTTACAGAAACTAAGAAACTAGAACCAAGCAAAACCCAGTAGAACAAAACTATTTGACACCATGAGCAAGGAGAAGGATTCGATCTCCATGTCATGCCATGAAAGGGAGGTGGGCGCCGCATGGATTCTAAAACTAGAGAAAACTTATGGTCTCTGCAAATACAAAGGTTCTGGTGGATCTGACAACAACCCAATATTTGTAAATAATAAGCAAAACTCAAGTATCCTGAAGCAACATCACTAACATCAAAGAGGGAAGCAAAAAAGGGAAAGACCTAGTTGACGAGGGTGAGGAGAGATGAAGGACCAAATCTGGGCCAACTCATATGCTTACAATCCAACACTGATCCTCGATACAACTCAGAATCGTCAAAGCCAAAACCAGCAATAAGAGTCATACTTATATAGGCAAATGAAACTCACATGCTTCCACATGGTGCAAAGCAGAAGAAGAGACACGAGTAAATATTGACAACTAGAGGAAGATTGGGGCATTGAAAGACTATAGGGACTTCACCTGACTGCATTTGTGGAGTTTGCATGCCCTGGGAAGGTGGAGAATAATCCACCTCAACGACTGTAGAGTGGCACACCTTACGACACATAGGTTGCACAGTTTGTGTCCCTTGATGGCGTTGATAGAAAATGAGATTTGTAACTTGACCGTAAAGGTGGTGAGTAGGTGGTTGTCGACCTTCCTGTCTGGGCTATCCAATAGTGACCAGTGATCAGAGGGTTGCTCAGGGAAGGAGTGGTAGTAATGGCATGTAGGATTCTAGACATGGTAAGAAAAAGGAAGAAAATGAAGGGATAAAGAAAATTAGTGACATGTTTGTTGATGGGTAATATGTGCATGCATGCTATGCAACCAGGATACAACGAAAAAAAAATCTATGTGGAATCCTTGCTGACAAGTATGTAAGCCAAAGATAATAACCGCAAACCTATAGAGGGAAGAAAGACTAGATTTTTCATGGAAAACCGTCACGATGCCTGAGGAAAAAACCATGAGGCCAACCACATACAAAATTAATATAAGAAGAAAAGATACAATTGTTTCTCTCGGATTTGACCCCAAACTCGAGACAATATAGCCAAGAATGAGAAATAAGAACATAATACAATGTAGGAAGAGATTCCTACAATTCTACCATCCTAGAACTTCCTAGGAAGATGGCCTCTTCTACAACGTGCATACTGGTAGATGGTATAAAGAAGACACCTAGATGCCTTGGCAGTCCTGTCCCACTTCCTTCCTTCTTCCTTTTCTTTTTCTTACTTCTCTTGTTGCTTTCTTCCCCATCTCAAAGGTGTTGCATGTTTCTTGTTGCAGAAAGTGCAACACACTTTGGCAACCTAGATTGCTAAGATATGGCTCCCCCTGCAAAAGTAAAAACATACCTAGAGGTAGACTTTCTATGATCAATGTCACCTTCCATGTTAGCATCAGCGAAGCCTTTCAAAATTGGTTTAAAATTCATAAGTATCTGAAAATCCACTTGACCACTTCCCAATGATCTTTCCCAAAGTTTGAGGGAAACCTGCTCACACCACCAACCACATAAGTAGTGTCAGGATGGGTACACACCATTGTGTAGATCAAACTCCCTATAGAAGAAGAATAGGGAATCCTAGCCATCTCCTCCCCCTCTTCCATAGGCATGACTTCTTGGGGAACCTCCTGATGTAGAATAATGAACTTGTCATTGGGGAACCTCCTAATGTAGACACATGGATCTGCATTTGTCTTCTAGTACTTGTGACTTTGCATAAAAGAATCAAATTTCTTGGGAGCTTGTTTCAAACCATATAAATTCTTATTCAATATGAAAACTAAGTGTTGCTTCCCCTTGACATGAAAACCTTCTGGATGCTCCATGTAGATCTCCTCAACTAGGTCACCATGTAGAAACATCATCTTCACGTCCATCTGCTCAAGCTTCAAATCTAGATTAGCAACTAAGCTTAAAACCAATCTAATAGAAGTCATCTTCACAATAGGAGAAAATATCTCATCAAAATCCACCTCTAATCTTTGACCAAAGCCCTTGACAACCAGTCTGGCTTTGTATCTGATATCCTTATTGTTGTCATCTCTCTTCATCATGTAGAGTCACTTGACATTTGGTGCTCTACAACCTTTGGAAACACAACAAGCTCATAGGTATTATTATTATACAAAGAATACATCTCCTCCTACATCTCTTGATGCCACTGTGCTATGTCTTTATGAGTTTGTGCCTCCTGGAAAGTCTTTATCTCCCCCTAATAAGTAAGAAGAACATACTGTGATGTTGGATATCTAGATGAAGGATGACGAACTCTTCCATACCTCCTCAACTGCTGCTTTGAGGACTCTTCCTGATGATGATCTTGCTCCCCTTATCCAAATGTCTCTAACGGTGAGTCTGAATCACTCAACTATGAATCTGGAACAAGAACACTTGATGTTCTACCACTCTACTACTCACGGTGATCATGATGATTTTCTTTGTCATCTAAAGACTGCACCTATGAAGAAGTTGAAGCATCCTGATAATCATCATCAGAAGAACGGTCACCTGATCTTACAGCCTTTTCATCATTACTCTCAGGCTATGTAATTGTATGACTCTCATAGAATGTCACATCTTTGTGTCTGCTCATGGTCTTTTTCATTGGACCCCATAAGTCGTAACCAAATTGTTAATATCCATAACTAAAAAAGATTCATGGCACCACTTTATCATCCAATTTTTGCTTCTTTTCCTTTGGAACATGTGCATAAGCCTTGCACCAAAATACTCAGAAATGACCATATGAAGCATTCGCCTGTCCATACCTTCTCATGTATATAAAACCCCAAAGGAACTGATGGAGATCAATTAATTAGATAGAATGCATCTGACTTTTTCCACTATGGTACAATTGATCCTCTCAGCTGTACCATTGTGTTGTAGTGTGTTGGGCTCTGCCATTTCATGTCATATCTCCTGATGCGCACATAAATATTAGAAATCCCTAAAGGCATACTCTCCTCCATTATCCATGCAGAGATACTTTAACTTTTTCTTTGTATCCCCTTCTACCATGTCATGAAATTTCTGAAAGCACTAAAAGACTTGATCCTTGGTCTTCAACAAGTAGACCCATGCCTTCCTAGAGGCATCATCAATAAATGTGACAAAGTACCTATTGCCACGTAGTGAAGCTGCCTCAAATGGACAATAGACATCTGAATGAACTAACTATAAAGAATATGACTCAACCTTTGATCTTGTCTTAAAAGAAACTCGCCAATGCTTTCCTGTCTAACATGAATCACATGAGTTAAGACTGGTGTCCTTCCCAAAAGAAATCAACCCCTCCCCTAGTTGTAGTTTCATGCCTTTCTCACTCATGTGTCCTAGCCATTTGTGCCACAGATCTGTTTGGCATCCTCAACTGCTTATATATAACCTCCTTTGAGCACTTTAAGATGGATCTTGTACATGTGTGACACAATTTTCCCTATACATTATAACCAAAGACCTCTTTGTGATTTTACATTTGCAACCACCAAAACGTAGATGACAAACTTCTCTATCAAAGAAAGAACCAAATATCAAACTGAGCCACAAATTTGGAACATGACTAACATCCTTGAGTGTGAGCATGCAATCGACACTTGCCTGAACAAAAATGTCTCCAATCCCGATAATTCTAGAGAAGATAAAATTTCCCATATTCACCCTGCGGAAGTTTCCCTTCCTATATGAAGTGAAGAACTCCTCGTTAGGTGAAGCATGATAAGAAGTTACACTATCTACAACCCACTCAAAATCATCATCCTCAGTATGCAAACACTAATCCTAGATTGTCAAGACCACATCGTCATCATCATCCCTTTCATCTGAAATCATCGTTTCAGTATTATTGTCACCATCTTTCTTATCTTTGGCTTCAGACCCGTGTTTTTTTTCCAAACCTTGCAATCTTTCTTGAAATGACTCGACTTTCAGTAATGGAAACACCCTCTACTCTTCGACTTGGATCTAACACAAGACTTCCAGTGGTCTTGGGAGTCACCATGATTCTGGTATCTGCAATGGTCTCTCACCCTGTTAGTGGCCCTGCTCTCTGTGAAGTGCACCTCTGACTTGCTATCACCTAAGGCTCATCGTCGAGTATCTTCATTTAATAGACTACTCTTCACCTGATCAAGTATCAACTTGCCTTCATGTGCATAATGGCTAAGTGTCACAATGAGTGTCTCCCAACTATCAGGTAATAATCCTAGAAGAAGTAACACCTATAGTTCATCATCAAGAACCATCTTCATGGAACCTAATTGATTTACATGGCTTTGGAATTTATTCATGTGCTCAAAGATTCTTGTACCATCTCAATACTTTAGGTTCACCAAATTTCTAATCAAGGAAGTTTTATTTGTGGCAATATTTTGCTCCTATAATTTCTCGAGCTTTTGCCACATATCTTTGGCATCAATCTCTTTTGAAACGTGATAGAACACGGAAATAGCGAGCCACATTTGCATGTTTTTGCTATCTTTCTATTTAGTTTATTTCAATCTACATCACAAACATTCCTTGGCTTTTATCCCTCTACTAGATCCTACAAATCCTTGCAATTAAGAATATTTTCCATCCTAGGTTTCTAGAATTGTCAAATTGTGCTCGTCAACTTTACCATTGTTGCATCATCATCCTTCCCCATCTGGATCTGAGTCTACCAAACCTGGGCTCCAATACCACTTGATAGGTTTGTTGATGGGGAATATGTGCATGTATGCTATGCAACCATGATGTAATGAAAAAGAAATATATGTGGAAGCATTATCGATGAGTGTATAAACCTAATATAATAACTGCAAGCATATAGAGGGAAGAAAGACATGATTTTTATGTGAAAAAACCCTTAAGATGTGTGAGGAAAAAACAATAGGGCCAACCACATGTAAATCCACTATACGAAGCAAAGATACAAAATTTCAAATTTTGACCCCAAACTCGAGATAATATAGCCAAGAAGGATCAATAAGAAGATATCACACAATAGTGAGAGATCCATACAATTCTACCACCCCAAAATTTTCCAGGAAGATGTCCTCTTCTAAAAAGTGCACAATAGTAGATGGTTAGAGAAAGACACCTGGATGCCTTAGTAGTCATGACCTACTTCTTTTCTTATTCGTTTTCTTTTTCTTCCTTCTTATTTTTCTTTCTTTCCACCTCCAAGGTGCTGCCTTTTTCTTTTTAGCTTTTCCAGATGCCTTTTTGTTTTGGTTTGCTATATATCCAATTGATGACTGCTCCCTTTGGATGCTTGGTTGCAACACCCTTGCGTTGATTGTGGGTGGGATTTATATCCCATGGGGAAACACATCTACCAAATCCCTAAAGGGATTCATCCTCAAAAAGCCTAATTGCGTTGGAACCAAGGAACGAGGCCCAACAATCTCCCCCTCCTGCTCAAGGAGGAAACTATCATCACATAATCTGTTGGAATGTATGCCCGGAGAGCCAATCATATGATGATTGGATTGGCATATGCCATGATTGATTTGATATATATTAAAGGCAAGCTTCCAATTTGTTCTAGCTCAATCAATTATGAGTTAAATGACGGAGCAAAATGAATGTCTAAATAATGACAATACTCAATGATGTATGTCTTTAGGTTGAGGACCTGAACAATGAGATCATACAGATGATAAGAGTATGTACATTCTTGTTATGCCCCTAGTTGGATGTCATTGTGGAAGGTTGATAGACAACAATGACACATCAAGACTAGAGTGTGTGTTGGTTGATGACAGTGTCTCATTAGTCATGATATATGATATCAAACCAAGTACATATATACATGTTAAAGAACAATGTATCAAACAGACCCACCATGAGAGTGACATATGGAACCATGCCATGGTAGTCAGAGTCATCTCTCATAGTGATGGTGGTGATTGTGGTTCTTAGACCTTAAATCACTACACTTGTCAAATGTGATTGGGTATACTTTGACATCATCAAATGTAGTCTTGAAACATGGGTTGTTATAACGGTGATGATTGGGTGGCCTTGACGCATGAAAATATTGTGAGTGATATATATGGGATTTGTCCCTCCTAAGGGAGTATGTTCCATGCCACTTGATAAGCGAGACTGAGAAAGGCATGCACATGCACATGTGAATCAATATATTATATTGATGTCATACATATCTCAGACAGTCTGCTCTAGTTCAAGAAACATGAATGAACGTTGAAAGGATGACAACTCCATGCCTTGAGTTCATTAAAGATATCAAAGACAAAGGAATTATACATTCACTGGAATACCAATCACAGACTGTAGGATTGAAAGTTGTTCTCCAACTTTCCTTTTCACCTGGGTAGCACTGATGTGCGACTAGGCACCTCTCTTTGCTTGTGATGTCATAAGCTAGTTATGGACATTCACTACCAATGTGAAATGGGACCTATAGGGTCACACACAAAGGATTAACCTAGAAGAGGATTTTATCCATGGATGATGTTTGGATTGATTACTAAAGTGTTTAGGCACTCAATCAAACATTCAATCAATAGACTTGACTCAGAATCATCAAGTTCAAGTGTTGAACCAATTGATTTGAGTGTCAAATCGATTGAGAACTGAATTGACTATTTTCTGTACAATCTGGACCACGAACCGACCAGTTCATTGGGTGAACCGATCGACTAATGGCCAGTGAGATTATTGGTTCACCCTAGTGAACTGATCAATTCATTTGTCCAAATGAGCAGTGTTGGATTTTCCCAGTTTGTGAGAAAAAGGTTTTTCGTTTCACTTGTTCAAATTGATTGGGACAAGAATTAATCTTTGCATTAATTAGAAACGAATAAGGAAAGTCAATTGTGGGAAAGTCTGGGAAGTGAAATGACCGGTTCACTAAGTGAACTGACCAGTTCACACTCCCAACCGATGGTTCACCTTGCCAAATGACCGTTTCATTTATGAAATGACCAGTTTGCCTGACGCAGTGTAAATTGTTCATAGAAATTCCAAACCCTTCTACTCCCACACAGACTGGGAACCCTGACCCTACCCTCTACTATAAATAGATGGGTATAGGGGTCTTCTCTAGAGAAACAACTTAAATATTAGTTTCTATGCAAAGTTGTTGTCCTCTCTGGTTGTGGTGACCGAGAGAGCCCAAGCAAGTTCTACCCATCCAGGGAGGAACAATGAGGGAAAGACAACTATAGAAAAGCAACTGGTTGTGAGAGAGTGTGTCGGTGACTAGTACACCAACAGAAGGGGACAGTTCCTTCTATTTCGTTCTTCAGGATGACTAGAGTTCTCGGTAGTCCGTGTGGACTATCTATAGAGGCGAGAGATTTCTGCCGCTCAAGAGGATGATAGTCAACCGCAGTTCGGGTCAAGACCAGGAGCTGCATAGACATCGTCAAAGACAAGTGGGTGAAGATTATACTTGTTGTGAGGCATTGTCGCTGACCAAGCCTCAGGACCAGGTGTGACTCGCCAAAACCATCCTTCCCATTACATAGATATTGATGTGATTTGCTGGTTATGGGTTTATGGTCAAGTAAAATTTTTGTTTTCATTGCCTACTCCAACCATCTAAAACCCAACAGTGGTATTAGAGCAAGGTTCCAATCCTCGGACCTGTGGGAACCAGATTTTGAGTTATATTGAAGCCATAAGACCCAAAATGACTTCCATGTGAACCAAATAAGGTATGAGCTTAATGGTAGCACTTATAGGGATAAAACCCATAAGTGCAATTGGGTCTTAAGAGTTAAGACTAACATGGATGACATTTGAAGAGCTGATTGGTTGAAATTAAACCAAGTGTGTTCAAGGTGTTAAACCTGATGATTTTATTTAACCAATTGCAGTGGCTATAGGCCATAAAGGATCATGCTTGCTACTGGAACTTAAAGAGTATGAAATTTGGCATATGGATATTAAAACCACATTCCTAGAAGGAATAACATGAAGTTGTGCACGTGACACAACCTAAAGGGTTTTATAATTCTGTTAATGCAAATGCAGTCTATAAGTTACAAGAGATTAATCAATATGATTGATTAAATACAAGCATCTTAGAACTGGAGTATTTACTTTGATTATATAGTCAAAAGGTCGACTGATATATCGAAATAAATAAGGGATCTGTGATTACAAAGATTTAGTGCGAGCGTATTCATATTCCACATGATGATGAGGAATGAAACGTTCTAAGAATAGAAACTGGTGTGGAAATACCTTCTTTAAGGGAATAAAGAGCAATGCCCTATGTGATAGGAATAGAGATATGTAGAGATAGTTCTCAAAAGTATCTTGACCTAATAAAGAGAGAGAATACATTGGCAATCTATGTTGAAGGGTTTAGTATGCAAAGATTCACTGGGAGAAAACTTGTCCATGTTACATGGAGTTAGCCTCTCAGACGTCTTGTGTTCCAAATTCTTATGAAGAATAGGAACACATAGATAGATGCCTTATGTGTTCGAAATTGGATCTATCATGTATGTAATCATCCCATTATCTTCTATGTATCAGACATGACAAGAAAATATATATGCATTCATCATCTTGTATGTATTGGACATGACAATATGATATGCTCATCCAGTTATTTTGTATGTATTGGACATGACGAATGGATGTCTATCTACTTCCAGTGAGAGTCACTGGAATAACATAAATAACTTATTTAAGTACTTATGACGTATTAAAGGATTAGTTCTATGGTAATAAGAGGAAGAGTTGAGTGTAAATGAGTTACACTGATGCAAGCTTCCAAAATGACAGAAAATGATCACAAAATACAAAATATAAAAGTGAATATGAGTTGCTAAATGGAAATATTTTTGAGTAAAATTAAAAGCCATTTAATTCTAAAAGGGAATGTCGAGTATCCTTGTGTTATGAATAGCAGAGGATAATATATGGATCTAGAAGTTCATACAAATGAACTTATAAATATTCCAACCATTGATGACAAAGTAGAAATACTAAGTCAAACAATGGATCTAAATGTTAGGCAAGGAATATCAGATAGCATATTACAACAACTCCATCTCATACGAAATATCATACATTGAGGAGATGTGAAACATGCAATATACTGACTAAAGCAAAATGTTGCTAACTCACTGGATTAGCACTAACGCAGCTGAAACATGTGGGACATGTTTAGAGATCACTGAGAATATGATTCAAAGGTGATTGGCTCTAAGTGCCAGTGGGAGTCTATTGGTATGTATGCCTAGAGAGCCAATCATATGATGATTGGATTGACATATGTCATGATTGATTTGATAAATATCATTGGAAAGCTTCCAATTTATTCTAGCTCAATCGATTATAAGATAAATGATGGAGCAGAATGAATGTCTAAAGAATGACAATACTCAATGACGTATATCTTCAGGTTGTGAACCTAAACAATGAGATCATACAGATGCTAAGAGTATGTACATTCTTGTTATGTCCTTATTCGGATGTCATTGTGGAAGGTTGATAGACAACAATGACACATCAAGACTAGAATGTGTGTTGGTTGATGACAATGTCTCATTAGTAATGATATATGATATCAAACCAAGTACATAGATACATGTTAGAGAATAGTGTATCAGACAGACCCACCATGAGAGTGACACATGGAACCATGACATGGTAGTTAGATTCATCTCTCATAGTGATGATGGTGATTGTGATTCTTAGACCTGAAATCACTACACTCGTCGAATGTGATTGGGTATACTTTGACATCATCAAACGCATTCCTGAAACATGGGTTGTTGGGTTCCTTTGACGCATGAGATAGACTATGAGTGATAGAAATGTGATTTGTCCCTGCTAAGGGAGTATGATGTCCAGTCCACTTGATAAGCAAGACTGAGAAAGGCGTGCACATGCACATGTGAATCAATATACGATATTGATGTCACACATATCTCAGACAGTCTTCTCTAGTTCAAGAAACATGAATGAACGTTGAAAGGATGACAACTCCATGCCTTGAGTTCATTCAAGATATCAGAGACAAATGAATTATACATTCACTGGAACACCAATCATAGATTGTAGGATTGAAAGTTGTTCTCCAACTTTCCTTTTCACTTGGGTAGCACTGATGTGCGACTAGGCACCACTCTTTTCTATGATGTCATATGCTAGTTACGGACATTCACTACCAACGTGAAATGGGACCTATAGGGTCACACACAAAGGATTAACCTGGAAGATGAGTTTATCCATGTATGATGTTTGGATTGATTACTAAAGTTTTAGGTACTCAATCAAACATTCAATCAATAGACTTGACTCAAAATCATCAAGTTCAAGTGTTGAACCAACTGATTTGAGTGTCAGATTGATTGAGAATTGAATTGATCGTGTTCTGCACAATCTGGACCACCAACCAATCGGTTCACTGGGTGATCTGATCGGCTCATGGCCAGTGAGATGACCGGTTCACCCTAGTGAATCGATCAGTTCATTTGTCCAAACGAGCAATGTTGGATTTTCTCAGTTTGTGAGAAAAAGGTTTTTTGTTTCACTTGTTCAAATTGATTGGGACAAGAATTAATCTTTGCATTAATTAGAAATGAATAAGGAAAGTCAATTGTGGGCAAGTCTGGGAAGTGAAATGAACGATTCACTAAGTGAACTGACCAGTTCACACTCCCAACCGATCGATTCACAAGTGAACCGATTGGCTCACGTTGCCAAATGACCATTTTATTTATGAAACGACCGGTTCGCCTGCCGCAATGTAAATTGTTCATGGAAATTTCAGACCCTTCTACTCCCTCACAAACTGGGAACCCTGACCCTGCCCTCTACTATAAATAGAGGGGTACATGGGTCTTATCCAGAGATATAACTCAGAACATCAGTGGCTCTGAAAAGTTGTTTTCCTCTCTGGTTGTGGTAACCGAGAGAGTCCAAGCAAGTTCTACCCATCCAGGGAGGAACAACGAGGGAAAGACAACTATAGAAAAGCAACTGGTTGTGGGACAATGTGTCAGTGACTAGTACACCAACATAAGGGGACAACTGCTTCTAGTCTGTTCTTCAGGACGACTAGAGTTCCTGGTAGTTCATGTGGACTCTCTATAGAGGCGGGAAATTTCTATCGCTCAGGAGGACGACAGTTAACCACAGTATGGGTCAAGACCAGGAGCTGCACATACGTCATCAAAGATAGGTGGGTGAAGACCACACTTGTTGTAAGGCATTGTCGATGAGAAAACCTCAGGACCAGGTATGACTCGCCAAAACCATCCTTCCCATTACATAGATATTGATGCAATATGCTGGTTATGGGTTTATGATTAAGTAAATTTTTTGTTTCCGCTGCCTACTTCGACCATGTAAAACCCAATAGAATCATCACTGGGAATGTATGTCGATGAGCTCTTTTTAGAGCTCAAGCTTATATCGTGTCACCACTTGGTCATCATATCAGAAGCATTTTTATCAATATGGATCTTCTTTAGAATCATCAATCTCTTATCAACCACATCACAAAGCCAATGATATCTCACATCATGTGATTCGTTCGTGCTTGATGATGCATTGTTCTTTGTCCAAATCAATAACACTCTGACTATCACAAAAAATAGTCAAGTCAACCCGATTCATGTCTAGCTCTCCTAGAAATCTCACAATCTAGAGTAACTCTTTTCCTGCTTCTACTGTTACAATGTACTCTTCCTCTATTGTAGAAAGTGCAACACACTTTTGCAACTTGGATTGTTAAGATATGGCTACACAACTAAAGTAAAAACATACCAAAAAGTAGACTTCATGTGATTAATTTCATCTTCCATGTCAGCATGAATGAAGCCTTTTTGAACTAGTTTAGAATCAACAAACATCAAACACATGCTACTAGTGCCTCGTAAGTATATGAAGATCCACTTGGCCGCCTCCCAGTAGTCTTTCCTAGGGTTTGAGAGAAACCTACTCACAACATCAACCACATGAGCAATGTCAAGATGGGTGCACACCATTGTGTATATCAAACTCTCCACAATAAAGGAATAGGGAATCCTGTCCATCTCCTCCTTCTACTCATTTCTAGATGGGTATGACTTCTTACTTAGCTGAAGTGACCTGAAAGTGGAGTACTCAACTCTTTGGCTTTGCTCATGTTGAATCACTCAAGAATCTGTTCAACATAACTCTATTATGACAACCAAAAATTGAATTGTTCTTTTCACGTCTCATCTACATTTGCAAAATCTACCATGTTGGTCCCAAATTAATCCTTCATCTCAAAGGCTTTAGAAAGCTCTGTCTTCAATTTCTTGATCAAACTGATATCCTATCCCACTATCAACATGTCATCCATATAAAGTAGCAGAATAGTGAATTTGTCATTGGGGAAACTCTTAATGTAGACACATGGATATGCATTTGTCTTCTGGTATTTGTGACTCTGCATAAAATAATCAAATATCTTGTACCACTGCATGGGATCTTGTTTCAAACTATATAAATTTTTCTTCAATCTACAAACTAAGTGCTCCTTCCCCTTGACCTAAAAGCCTTATGGCTGCTCCATGTAGATCTCCTCAGGTAGGTCACCATGAAGAAATGTCATCTTTACATCCATCTACTCAAGCTCCAGATCTAGGCTAGCAACTAAGCCTAGAACCATTCTAATAGAAGTCATCTTCGTGACAGGAGAAAATATCTCATTAAAACCACCCCTTGTCTTTGACCAAAGCCCTTAACAACTAGCCTAGCTTTGTATCTGATATCCTTACTATTTTCGTCTCTCTTCATCATGTATGCTTATTTGTTCTTTAGTGCTCTTTGGCCTTTGGGAAAAACCACGAGCTCATAGGTATCATTATTTTAGAAAGAAGACATCTCCTCCTGCATTGCCGAATGCCATTATGGTCTCTCTCTATGTGCCTGTGCCTTCTGTAAAGTCTGTGGCTCCACCTGATCAGTAAGGAGAATATAGTGAGATGGCGAATATTTGATATAAGGATGAAGAACTCTGTCAAACCTCCTCAACTTCTACTCTAAGGACTCTGCTTGATGATGATCTTGCTCCCCCTACTCTGATGTCTTTAACTATGAGTCTGAATCACTCAACTACATATCTGGAACAGGAACACTCAATGTGCTATCACTCTACTACCCAAGGTAGTCATGTTTCTCTTCTTTGTCATCTAAAGACTGAACTTGTGAAAAATATGAAGCATCCTCATAGTATTTGTCAAAAGAACTATCACTTGATCTTGCATCCTTTGCATCATCACTCTCAGGCTATGCAACTGTCTGACTCTCATAGAATGCCACATCTCTATGTTTTCTCATGGTCTTTTTAATAGGATCCCAAAACTCATAGCCAAACTACTAATCTGCATAGCCAAGAAAGATACATGGCACCACTTTATCATCCAACTTTTGCCTCTTTTCCTTTGGAACATGTGCATAAGCCTTGCACCCAAATACTCAAAAATGAACATAATAAGCATCCTTTCCTGTCCATGCCTTCTCAGGTATATCAACCCCCCAAGGAATTGGTGGAGATTGATTAATCAAATAGCAGGTTGTACTCACTGCCTCACCCCAGAATGTCTTTGGCAACTGTGTAGTCTTCAACACACATATGATTTTCTCCACTATGGTATGATTCATCCTCTTAGCACTACCATTGTGTTGTGGTTCATTGGGATTTGTCCTTTCATGTCATATCCCATACTTCATGTAGTAATCTTGGAATTCCCTGGAGGTGTACTCTCCTCCATTGTCTGTGTGAAGACATTTCAACTTTTTCTACGTCTCCCCTTCCACCATGACATGAAATTTCTAAAAACACTGAAAGACTTGATCCTTGATTTTCAGTAAGTAGACCCACACCTTCCTAGATGCATCATCAATAAATGTGATAAAATACATATTGCCACCTAGTGAAGGCACCTCAAACAGACTGCAAACATCCAAATGAACTAATTGTATAACATCTGGCTTCACCTTTGATCTTGTCTTGAAAGAAACTTGGCAATGTTTTTCTTTTTAACATGAATCACAGAGTTGAAACTCATGTCCTTGCCAAAAGAAACTAACTCCTACTTTGATAGCAGCTGCATGCCTTTCTCACTCATGTATCTTAGCCGTTTGTACCACAGATCTTCCTGGTGATCCTCAACTGCATGTATATCACCGTCTTTGAGCACTTAAAGCTGGGTCTTATACATTGTGCAACACAATTTTCCCCGTACAATAACCAAAGCCCTCTTTGTGACTTTACATTTGCCACCACCAAAATCCAGATGACAACCTTCTCTATCGAAGAAAGAACTAGATATCAAATTGATCCACAAATTTGGAATATGAAGAATATCCTTGAGTGTGATCATGAAACTAACACTTGAATGAACACAAATGTCTCCAATCTTGATAATTTTTTAGAAGCTAGAATTTTTGCTATCACCCTCTTGAAGTCTCCCTTCCTATATGAATTGAAGAACTCCTTACTAGGCAGAGCATGATAAGAAGTTGTAGTATCCATCACCCACCTAGAATCATCATCCTCAGTATGCAAACACTGATCCTGGACTATCAAGACCACACCATCATTATCCTCCCTTTCATATGAAATTGTCATTTTTGTATTCTTATCGTTGTCTTTCTTGTCTTTGGCTTAATACCCATGTTTCTTTTTATAAAATTTGTATATTTATTGAAATGTTTCAACTTGATATAATGGAAGCACTGTCCACTCTTCAACTTAGATCTATCACGGGACTTCTCCCAAACTTGGGACTCACTGCGGCTTTGCAATCTTCCATAGTCTCTTGCTTTGTTAGTTCCCCTACTTTTTGTGAAGTGCACCTCTGACCTGATGTCACCCAAGGCTGGTTGTCAAGTCTCTTCATTTAATAGACTGCTCTTCACCCGATCAAGTGTCAACTTGCCTTCCTATGTATAATTATTATCTACGACAATGAGTGTCTCCCAATTGTCAGGTAAAGATCCTAGAAGAAGTAGCACATGGAGTCCATCATTTGGAATCATATTCATGGACCCTAGTTGATTTACATGGTTTGGAATTCATTAATGTACTCAGTAATTCTTGTACCATCCCGATACTTTAGGTTCCCCAACAACCTGATCAAGAAAGCTTTATTTGTAGTAGTCTTCCACTCATATAAATTCTTGAGATTTTCCCACAAATCTTTGACATTGGTCCCTTATGAGACGTGACTAATTATCGAGATACTTTTATACTGTTCCCATGATCTTTCTATTTGATTTCTTCAAATCCACATCATATACATTCCATGGCTTTTGTCCCTCTACCAGATCATATAAATGCTTGCAATAAAGAATATCTTCCATCTTGGGTTTCTAGATTCACGAATTTGTTCTTGTCAAGTTTAAAATCATTGCATCATCATACTTTCCCATCTAAATTTGGATCTACCCAACCTGGGATCTAATATAACTTGATAGGTTTGTTGATGGGGAATATGTGCGCGTATGCTATGCAATGAGGATGCAACGAGAAAATATGGAAGTGTTACCGATGAGCGTATAAACCCAAGATAATAACTACAAGCATATAGAGGGAAGAAGAACCATACTTGTACATGAAAAACCCTCATGGTGTGTGAGGGAAAAACAACAGGGCTAATCATGGGAAATTCACTACAAGAAGCAAACATACAATTTTTCGTATTAGATATTGACCTCAAACATTGAGATAATATAGCCAAGAAGGATAAATAACCAGATACCACACTATAGAAAGAGATCCCTATAATTCTACCACTCCAAAAATTCCCAGGAAGATGTCCTCTTCCACAAAGTGCATAGGAATATATGATTCGAAGAAGACATTTGGATGCCTTGGCAGTCCTGTCCTACTTCCTTTCTACTTCCTTTTCTTTTTCTTCCTTCTTCCTTTGCTTTCTTTGCCATCTCCAAGGCACTACTTTTTTCTTTTTTCTTTGGTGACTGCCTTTTTCTTTTGCTTGGCTACAAAATCATTTGACGGAATCTCCCATTGGTTGCTTGACTGCGACACCTTTGTGTTGCTTGTGGTTGGGATTTATATCCCATGGGGCAGCAACATCCACCAATGCCCTAAAGGGCTTCATCTTCAAAAGGCCAATTTGGCCTGGAGCAAAGAAACAAGGCCCAATAACTGGGAGGTGCAAGGTAGATCACAGGGGAATGGTGGAGGTGACCACGAATCAGTCATTAACAATAATGGAAGCTGGCAGTGGCACTCTGCTTGCTAGTCAGTCATGGCCATATGTGCAAGGAACTAGAGGGAACATGTCGACTAGGGTTTATGTGCTTTGGTATGGAGACAATCAGTGTACTTGTGAGATAAACAACAGTGAGGCCAAGAAACACGAGGGGGAGAGAAAGGAGGATGAGTAGTATACTTGATCTTTATGGTCAGATACAACACCGAGCACAAACACAAAGAAGACGACTGGGTGTGGATTGGTTCAGTGGATCCGGAGCTACGAGGAAGTAGTGCAAGTAGCAAATAAGCAATGCAACAAAGAAATCACGAAACTATAGTTATTTAAACCAGAAATGCAAATCAATTAATTCCTCCTTGCACTATATTTCTCTCCTTCATTAATTAAATTGAGGATACGTTTAACATCTAACTGATTTGAAAATTTGTATTTTATCTTATTACGATGTGAGGAACCCTAATTTGGCATTAAATCCACATTTTGAAAATGTTTAGTATTAGTTTTTGTATATTTAACATCCATTTAATATATTTTCTTATCTCAATTACTCCATTTTGACACTACGACACATATTAAATTGATTTATTTTATTTTTTACTCTTAGGAATATTTTTAAGTGTCGAATTATTGCCAAACCTACTATTTGGGTATATTTACTTATTAAGTTTTGTTATGAATGTAGTAGGATCATTTTACCACATATGAAAGGGTATTTATGAATTCATGATACTATTTGGCTCCTAGGATTCCTAATATACTTTAAAAATATGTTATATAGAAACATAATTGAATATGAGCCTAGAAGAAGGGAGGATAACATGTATACCTAGAATTGAGTATGTTACATATGTCATCTGGCATATATATCCATGGGTGGAGCCAAGATTTGATCATTGGTGGGGAGCAAATCATCTTTAGAGGCATCCTAAAAAATGTAATAGAATTAAGTTAGGATACTGTTCAATGAATGATATTGTTGACTTGAGAGTTATACATTATCCATATTTTGATAATGACTTAACCATTCCATTCATATGTATCTAATATGTTTGTTTAAGATTGATTTTAGGCATTAGGTACATGAAAAGGATCAAATTACACAAGCCCTAGCTTGTCCAAGTTAAAGTCAAAAGCAATACAAATGCACTTTTGTAGAAAACACTCCAAATCACCTTAGAATGTTTTTGTAATCATTTGTATTGATGATATGAATTGTTACTAAGATGAAAAAATTAGGGACACTTAATTCCATCATTTGATCACTTAAAAATAATTTTAGAAAATTCATTACAACTCTTTAATCGGTCAAGTTTGAATCTCGACCGATCTGCAATGGATTTTTGGAAATGGTTGCATCGGTGGAGTTGTACACTCACAAAACTCGACCGACTAACTTTCTGACCAAAGTTAATTTTGGCTGATCGGTCGAGTTACCCCAGGACAAACTCGGCCTCTAGTTTGAAAATTGGCTTTGTTAGTTAGTGGATCGGTCGAGTTACCTTTATTGAAACTCGACCAAATGTACTACATAGAAAGCACAGAAAAAGTGATTCCAAATGTTGGAGAGTTGTTAGAAATGAAAATAGATATGTTTCAAGTTGTAAAACAACTATTTTTTTAAGTGTTCCCAAACTCAAAGGAACACCCACAACTATAAATAGGACCTCTTGGACTTCATTCCAAGGTTGCTCATGCATGCTATCCTTGGTCCTTACTATAGTTGAGTGTGCTACAACCCTTTGAGCCCCTTTCTCTCTCTCATTTACAAAGAATTTCATGATTATGAGTGAGTTAGGCATGTTGTAAGAGAGATACCTCATTGTTACCTTGTAAGATCTCTCTCCATCTTTCCATCTTCCCAATCCCCTTTCTCAAAGAGCAAAGGCTGACGTGATCTTCTCTGAGTGAAGGAGGAGTTTTTGTTCTTCTTCAAGGCTAAAAAAGGACTGAAGATCTTCTACAAGTGAAGGAGAAGGACAAGTTGGAAGATCCAAGGAGCTTGGTGGGTAAATCCTCAAGGATTAAGACCTGTTCCAAGGAGGAGATGTCCTAGGAGAAGGAATCGAGCTGCTTGCAAGAGTGGGTAAGACTTGTTGTGTGGTAGAAGACTAGCTCTTGGATAGGTAAACCCTTAGATGTAAGGTGGTACTCTTGTATGTCTTATAATGGAATATAAGTATATATGGGTTGAAAAGTCCTAGAGGTTGACCTCTCTAGGTAGTGGACTGACGGTCTCCCAGTTTGGAGATTGGAACCACTCTAAAAACCGTATCCAAGTGTTTGTTTCAATCTCTCTCAACTTGATATGCTTGTTTAGATAGAACCTCAAATTCAATTTCAGCATTTGGTTTCAATTGATATAATTTGAAGGTCTAACTATTCTTGTGCAAGGTTTGAAGCTCTATTCACCGCCCTCTAGAGCCCTTGATCCAACAAGTGGTATCAGAGCAAGGATCTTCTCCAAAAAATCTCCTATGAGATGGGAAGATGGGTGAGAACCTACTTGGTTATCTCAACCTAGAGGAGGCTTCTCCATACGTCCCCTGGTCTTCGACGACACCAACTTCCTCTATTGGAAGCGATAGATGAAATTTTACATTCAAGGAATGAACTTTGATATGTGGAAAGTGATGATTGCACCCTACAAGGAGCCAACTAGAGTTGTATCAACTTGGGATGAAGCAAATCTATAGAATGCACAACTGAATGCCAAAGCAATTAGCATTCTCTATGCAACTCTCACTCCATCTGAGTTCAACTGCATCTCCTCATGGATACAACCTATGAGATATTGTACAAGTTGTGCATCACCTATGAAGGCACAAAGCAAGTGAAGGAGGCAAAGATCTACTTATTGAATAGCATCCTAGAGAGCTTCAAGATGGGGAAGAAAGAAGGAGTTGCCGAGATGTACTCAAGGCTCAACATCATCATCAAGGCCTAGCTGTTTTGAAACATACTTTGGATAGAGGAGAAATCAACTCAAATATCTTGAGGTCTCTTCCAAAGAGATGGGAGTCAAAGGCGACCTCCATTGAAGAAGTAAGAAGTCTTGGTGATCTTCCAACTGAGGAGCTTATTGGCAATCTATAAGCTCATGATACAAGACTTGACAAGCAAGAAGAGGAAGCAAAACAAGAACAAAAAGAATTAAGGAAGATCAAAGATAGTGCCTTCAAAGATCAAATGGTGGCTCTCATCCTTCAACAACAACTTTCTTGCCGGACCTCTCCCTCCTCCTCCTCCTCCTCTAGTGAAGATGATGGCCCTAGTGAGCATGAAGACAACTTCTTCAAGGGAAAGACTTCAAAGGAAAGCAATCTTCTTCATCTACTCTAAGGTGCTACAAGTGTGGTAAAAAAGGACACTACAAGAGTGAATGTCCTAAGGATAGAAAGTCACACCACTAGAGCAACTCCAAGAAGGAGGAAGAGTACAAGAAAGATAGCAAATACAAGAGGAAGGACAAGAAGGAGAGGAGGCACAAAGACACATCTCATGCAGCTTGGGAAGGATCATCCTCTAGTGGTTCAAGCTCCGATGAAGATGGGGAGTGCCACCTTGCACTCATGGCTTCCACAGTGAAGATATTGGTGAGGTAAGTTTGCATGAGTTAGCTAAAGAAACTCTTATTTACATGCTTGTTACTACATGTTCTTCTTATTCTGAATGTAAATCTAAAAAGAAGAGGTTTGGTAAAATCATTTATGACTTGTATGCCAAAGTTGATATTCTTGAGCAAAATGTGAAAACTCATCTTGAGAGCATTGATTCCTTGCAAGGCCAATTTCTTGATCTTGAGCTCCAATATAATAGAGTTGAAGTAGAGAATGGTGCCTATCTTAAGAATATTGCATCTCTTAAGGAAGACAAGCAAAAGTGCCTCAATGACCTTGAGTTACTTAAAATTGAAAATGTTGAACTTAAGCTTATTACTAATGCTCATAGAGAAAAGAGAGATGTTTATCTCAAAAAAATTCAATTGATTAAATATGAAAATGCTAGGTTACTTGGTCAAGTTAATGATTTATCTTCTAGACCTATTTTTCCTAATAATGATGTTGCTTCTATCACTCTTAAAAAGGATTCTTATTTGACTAAAACCCCCTATTTAGAGGCCGACCTTGTTCATGCTAGATATGATCTTGCTAGCTTGTCTTCTACTGTCATATCTCTTACTGAATCATAGACTTAGAGCCTCTTTGCAAAAATTCCTCAAAGGGAAGAACTCCCTAAATGAAATCCTTGACCATTCTACCAAACAAAGTGGTACTATTGGTTTGGGATTTGTAGGAGGAGCTCCTAAGAGAAAGAGTAAGGCCAAAGGTAAGAAAAAAAAAGTAAGGAAAGTCCTCTTTTCATTGGAGAGTCTTCTGGATCAAAGAACCCTATGATTTATTCTCATTGCAAGAGTGATAACCATTATTCTACTTACCGCCTGTACAAGCTTAAGGGGACCAACCAAAAGATGAAATGGGTCTCCAAGCTAACTCCGGATCCCGAAGTTTGAGTTGGAAACTAACATTCTCCTTTCTTACAGGAAAAAGGAAAATGGATTGTTGATAGTGGCTGCACAGAGAACATGATAGGCGATATAAGCCATTTAGACAATTTCACAAAGAATAAAGGAGGACTGGTTACTTTGGGGACAACAAGAAAGGTAAGGTAAAAGATGAGGGTGATGTAGGTGAATCCTAGTATATCAAGAACGTTCTCTTTTTGGATGGCCTACATCACAATTTAATAAGTGTTAGTCAATTATGTGATAATGGATATCTTGTGCTATTTACTTCTTTTGAATGTTTGCTCCTATATTCCCTCACTTACAATGTCATATATAAGGGAACTAGGAATGTAATCTTTATGAAATTGTGCTTGACTCTATTAAGTCTATTTTTGGTAGATTCCTAGTAGTTAATTCGAATGATATTTCTCTTTGGCATCATCTGCTAGGTCATGTAAATATGCATCAATTGAATAAGTTGAGCAAAAAGGACTTGGTCAAGGGATTTCCCAAATTGGAATTTGAAAAGGATGAGGAATGCCAACCTGTACCCAAGGAAATCAAACCAGTCCTCCTTCAAATCCAAAGGAGTCCTTAGTACCAAGAAAGCTCTTAAACTTCTCCATATTGATCTATTTGGACCTATGAGAACTCAATCGCTTTGTGGCTCCAAGTATTGTCTTGTTATTATCAATGATTTCTCTCGTTATACTTAGACTTTCTTTCTCATTTGTAAGAGTGATACTCTTGATGTTTTCTCTAGCTTTTGCAAACAAGTTGAAAATGAAGCTTCTTGCTGCATTGTTCCCATCCATGCTGATCATGGGGGAGAATTTAAAAATGATCTTTTTGAACATTTTTTTGAAGAGTCAGGCTATGCACATAAATTTTCTTCATCTCAAACACCTCAACAAAATGGGGTTGTAGAGAGAAAAAATAGGTCACTACACGAAATGGCTATGACCATACTTTTAGAGTATGACAATCCAAATAAGTTTTGGGCTGAAGCCATTAGTACTTCATGTTGTATGCAAAACTGGGTTTTCACACATCCCTCTTTGAAGAAAATTCTCAATGAGCTATGGCATGGTAAAAGACTTCTATGGACTATTTTTACATTTTTGAATGTCCTTGTTTTGTTTTAAACATAAAATATTCTCTCAACAAGTTTGATCCAAAAATGTACAAGGCTTTCTTTCTTGGCTATAGCACTACTAGCAAGGCTTATAGGATATATAATGTTGATCTATATAAAGTAGAAGAATCTATCAATGTCAAATTTATTGAGACTAACCCCTCTATTTCCAAGGATATTATTAATGATGATGTTGTAGATGAAGTAATTCCTATCCCGAAAGAACTCAACATCACCCAAAAGGGAAAAGAGGTGGCCACTCAAGAAGAAGAGATAGATGAAGAAAAGAAAGATCCAACCCCCCATTTTGCAAAGAATCATCCTAAATATCTAATCATGGGCGATCCTTTTTAAAGAGTGAAGACGCAGGCTACCTACAATAAAGAAGAAGCCAACAACACCTTCATCTCACAACTCAAGCCAAAGAATGTCAAAGAAGCTCTTAGGGATGATGAGTGGGTCCTAGTCATGCAAGAAGAACTGGAGCAAATTGAGAAGAACAAAGTGTGGACTCTAGTAGCAAGACCATGTGATAGAAAGATCATTGGCACCAAGTGGGTCTACCATAACAAGCTAGATGAAAGCGGTAAGGTGGTAAGAAACAAAGCAATGTTAGTGGCTCAAGTATACAATCAACAAGAAGGTATAGATTTTGATGAAACATATGTACTTGTAGCTAGACTTGAGTCCATTCGTATATTGCTTGCTTTTACTAGTTATATGAATTTTCTTCTATATCAAATGGATGTTAAAAGTGCATTTTGAATGGTACATTTGAGGAGGAAGTGTATGGTGCATAACCTCTAGGCTTTGAACTTGATAGTCTGCCTAACCATGTTTATTTATTGCAAAAAGCTCTATATGGTCTCAAACAAGCACTTCAAGCTTTGTATGAGAAATTAAATAAGCTCATGGGTATATCATGAGCAAAGTAGATGCTACCTTATTTCTCAAACACACTTCTAACAATTTTCTTATCATTCAATCTATGTTGATTATATAATTTTTGGTGGAACTAATCATGATATTTGCAAGGAGTTTAGTGATCTTATGCAAAGTGAGTTCGTATGAGCATGATGGGTGAGCTTACTTTCTTCCTCAACTTTCAAATCAAGAAAACTAAATATGTGAACTTCATCAACCAAGGTAAGTACAGAAGCGAGCTACTTGTGCTTTGGGATGGAGAACACCGAGCCGATGGACACCTGATGTATGGACAAATTGTCGTTATTTTGATATCTAATTTGGTTATTTTCTGTGTCATTTGTGCTTAATTGAATATCTTCTTAATACATATTTTACCAAATTAGTAAAAATCACTTGTGCATCATTTCTTATATTTTTACATGTATTTTACATGCATTTTACATGTTTTAATTATTATAATAATTATTTAATTTTATTTATTGCTTATTTTATTGCAGATAATTATTATTTACTGGAGCAAAGTCGATACCATCGACTTGCAACTCGATGGTAGCGACATGGCATCAGAGTACAAATATTTTTGCTCCAGATTGAAAAAGAAAAGGACGTTTTACTGTGAAGAAGTCGATACCATCGACTTCCAACTCGATACCATCGACTCAGACGTTGCGGACCAAATTTTAATGTGTTAAATCTAACACATATTGTATTCAAAAATACATTTTAGGTTTCCTCTTGACCTAAACATGTACGACGGCTATAAAAGATACCATTAGAACCACAATTCAGAGATCTATCACGGGGGGATGATACGGCAGCCGAACGGAGAGAGAAAAGTAGAGGAACCCTACACGGAAGACCTCAGAGGCATTTTAGCGGCGGAAACGACGGCAAATTCTCCCCATCTTCTCCAAATCCACTCTTTAACCTTTTTTCCGATTTACTGTATCTCGAAATTCATGTTTTACATCTTTTCGACTTACTGTGATACCATGTCGTCTATTTTCGGCTAAAAATCGTAATTCTTTAGGACCGGGAGTAGCCCGGGTAATCGTTTTATGATACTTTTTTTATCATAGTAATTCATCATTAATCTCTTAAATCTGTGGTATGAATTCATTTTCTCAATTATATTGTTATGTTTGATCACCATAATAATAACCTAATGCCCTTAATTACTTTGAAAGAAGGATTAACGGTTGAAAAGAGACGAATGTCACATTAATTAACAAATCCCTTGAACAAGGTGATGTAAGATTAATGGTAGAAACCCAGAGGTCGATATTAATGCACCTAGTTTAGGGTATAGGTTACTACGACTGTGGAACCGACCTAGACATAGGTAGTGAATTGTACCACGACAGTCGACAATTCTGACTACAGGCCACTACCCGGAATTGAGAGATGAACCTGAATTATTAGATAAAAATTCATACAATGATAACCCATGGTGAAACTGCAATCCTAAAGATCGTCACCTGAATTGATTAAATTAAACCTTTAATCGATTGTTTTTTTTAATTTTATTTTTATTTTCTTTTTCAATCAACTCTTATTTTCGGCTTAGCCGATCAATCCTAATAAGTAATAGTCTTTAACCTCACAACTCCTCGTGTTCGATAACTCGGGACTCATAATCCCATATTACTCCGACACGTACACTTGCGTATTACACGCACGTTATACGCGTGTCAACACCCCATGTCAAACACCACCAAACTTGATAGAGATGAAGAAGGTGAGAAAGTGGATGATAAGCTCTATAGAGGTATGATTGGAAGTTTACTTCATTTAGCTGCCTCTAGACCAGACATAATGTTTAGTGTTGTCTTGTGTGCTCACTTTCAATTAAATCCCAAGAAATCATATATTATAGCTGTTAAGATGATTTTAAGGTACTTAACCAAAACCCAAAATTTTGGACTATGGTATCCTAAGTCAAGGAATTTACTCTTACTACTTATAGTGATGATGCGTATACATGATGTTTGATTGATATAAAGTGCACAAGTGGAACTTGCTTCCTCCTAGGACCATGCTTTGTGTCTTCATTTTTTAATAAACATATCACAATGGCTCTATCAACTACCGAGGCTGAATACATTGCAACTGAGAGTTGTTGTGCCCAGGTTCTATAGATGTAGTAAATCCTCTAAGACTTTAACATTTATTTTGATGCTTCTCCTATCTTTTGTGACAATACCAGTGTAATAAATTTATCTTACAATCCTATATTGCATATTGGAGCCAAGCATATAGATGTTCATCATCATTTTCTTCATGTTCACATTGCCAAAAAAGATATTTATATCACTCATGTGGACATAGAAAATCAGTTGGAAGACATTTTTACTAAACCTCTAGCTATAGAGAAATTCAATTTTATTAGATATAAATGGCTCATAACTACTTTGGATGAATATGATCTACCTTCTAGCTAGTTGCTATCTATCCTATATGCTTTGCTCATGTCTTGATCACCCTTGCTTACTAAAGTGCTAAAATTTTCATGTTCTTACGCCTTATTTTTTCACTTGCTTTGGGTATTTCTTGCAAACACTTGTTTTATCACTAAATAGTACCCAATGATGAGTTATATGTGCCTAAGTATGTTTAAAATGCAAAATGGATGAGAGAAATAAATTTAATTAGCACTCAGATGACTAGAAATTAAGATTTCTAAAGTTGAGATAGAAATTCTGTCAGTCGAGTTTCCAACTCGACCAATTGGTGGCCGAGGGCTTTTACAAAAAGCCATTCGGTTGAGTTTCTTTCTCACATAACTCGACCAATGGCCGGGCTAGACCATATCTTAAGTAGGTTTTGACTGACTATTCTCCCTCTCAACTAGAGAAAATTCGACAAATTCCTCCTCTAGCTCTCTCGAGCTCTCAACCCTAGCCCTGACCTTCCCTCTCCTAACCCTATCTAGCCCTCATTTGACCTTCTTAGACCCTTTTCCTATCTGACCTAGGTGGTTAGATGAATTTTGGTGGTGTTTCTCATGTGTTTGGTCTCTCAATCATCTTCATTTCATCTCCATGGCCTCAAATAGGAGAAAGAGAGCCACCCCTTCTAGAGCACCATCATCTTCTTCTATCTCTCACCTCATTCCCTTGGATGACACCTTCTTTGTTTCCAATGGAGCTCAAAATAGGTACAAGGAGCTCCTTCCTAGGAATCATTTCCCTTTTCGTGCCTCATTTGATCCCTTATCTAAACAAATAATAGGTTATAGATGAGGTTGCTGAGTTGCTTTATGACCATCACCTTGCTTCCTTGAGTGTCAAACGTCTATGCTTTCACAACTCTATTACAAGCACTAAGGCGGTTCATGAACTCTACACAAAATTGTCGTGGAATTATGACACTCTTGTACCCCCTCCTAATACTCAAGTGAATATCAATTCCATGATTGCCGGTAATAAATTCACAATCTCAGAAGATACACTGAACATCTTTCTCAATGGTACTGAGGTAACCGACACATGGAGGAAAGACTATCCTGAGTATTTTGACCTCCTTAACCCTGAGGCTTTCTATACGCAATACTATATCACTCTCCCTGACATTCATAAATTCTTGAAGAAGCCTCAGACACTCTATAGGAAGAAATTCACCATCCCATCCTCTTCCTTGGGTCTCAAAAACCGCATACTCACTTTGGTAGTCAACTGCAATATTCACCCCAAAATAAATCAAAATGAAATTGTAGAAAATACTACAATGATTATGTTTGATCTTTTGAAGAACATAGGAGTCAAGTGGTGTAGATACATTCTTCACCGTATGACCTACTTTGACTCCAAGAAGAATACCTGTGGCACCCACCCACCCTACCCAGCCTTAATCTGTGGTCTCTTCACCTTTGGGACTGAGAAGTCTCTTTTTCATGATTTTCATTACAAACCATCTAGAAAAGGAGTATGCATTAGTGAGACCACTATCAAGAAAACCTTTCTTCCTACATCTTATTCCACCATACCTAGATCCTCTACCTCCACCCAGGCACCTCCACCTCCACCTCCCTCCTGACCAGCATGTGCCTCATTTCACGTATCCAATGAAGCCCTCGTGGGTTACATGGTGCATCAGCAGGCGTACAACCTACAAGTTTAGGAGCATCTACATCAAGATATTTGACATAGCATGTCAACCATGAACCTATCTTGTGCCCATCCGTACCCTACCTACCAACCCTACCCATGTGGTGATTATGCTTCCTATGCATATAATCACTTCTAGGCTCCCCTCCACCTACTGCTTCCACTGCTACACCCTCTGATGCTCATGGATCTGCCCCTACACCTACCCCTAGAGTGCTCCCTCTCCCTATTGTCCCCATAGATACCTTGCTTGTAGGTCTTGGCACTTCTACTCCCACTTCCCTCGGGCCAAGGAGCTCCATGATCTTAGCATGACTTGGTACGAGTAGAATTCCATGTGTCCCTGTCATGGTTTCAGTCCTTTTGCCGATGAGGAGATGCCTAACTTGGATGATGAGGAAGTTGCTACTGATGACGAGGAGGAATCTAAGGATGATGGCCATGAGTATGGTTCTGATGATGATGGCTTTGTTGGTGACTCTGGTGATGAGGGTGAAGCTGTTGCCTCTATTGCACCTTCAAACAGAGATGAGGACTATGATACTGAAGCTTCTGATGATGATGCTGATGATGACCCTTTTGACTTAGATAGCCTAGATTTTTAGATATTTTAGCTTTTAGTCTTTAGATGCTGATCATATATATATATATATATATATATATATATATATATATATATATATATATCTTTCTAGACTATTTTGTACTTAAGACATCTGCGCACATTATTTGAGTTGTACTATTTTCAATCATCATGTTGTTCTCATTGTTTTGGCTTGTAGTTGCTTTGAGAACATGCTTCTGTGTTGTAATCTTATTCGTATGTATCATAACTCTATGTATGTTCTATCATGTGAGTTAATGGTATGATTTCCATATTTTTATTATGACACCATTTGCTTGTTTCTCACCCGTCTCCATTTGATGTGTGTTATGTGGTTGCATATTTTATCTTGTGGTTAGATGTTTTTGGTTGTGCTTGGAGAAGAACTATTTTTGTTCTCTTCTACCCCCTTACTTTTTTATAATGCCAAAAGGGGGAGAGAAGTTTGATGTTTTGAAGCTCAACCATATTGCTTTTAATGCCTATGTGATCCTTTTCTTATCAAAGTGTATGTTTTATCATGTGACTTGCTAAAGGATCATGTAGTATACATGTTATATAGATTTGTGTAGAAGGATGAACTATGTAGGTAAGAGTGAGTATAGATTGAGGGGGAGAAATTCACATTATTAAAATTATGAATCCCCTTGTAATTCACAAGGCCAAGGTATAACTTTACATATCCTTTTCAATATGTTGAGGAATAGTTTGTCATTGTCAAAAATGGGGAGAATGTTGACTTGAGAGTTATACATTGTCCATATTTTGATAATGATGACCATTCCATTCATAGGTATCTAATATGTTTGTTTAAGATTGATTTTAGGCATTAGGTACATGAAAAGGATCAAATTACACAAGCCCTAGCTTGTCCAAGTTCAAGTCAAAAGTGATGCGAATGCACTTTTGTGGAAAACATTCCAAACCACTTTAAACTATTTTATAATCATTTGTATTAATGATATCACTTTTAACTAAGATGAGAAAAAACCAAGGACACTTAATTCCATTGTCTAATCACTTAAAAATCATTTTAGAAAATTTGCCACAACACTTTAATCGGTCGAGTTTGAATCTCGACCGATCTATGATGAATTTTTGGAAATGGTTGCATCAATTGAGTTGTACACTCACATAAATTGACCGACCAACTTTCTGATCAAAGTTAATTTTGGCTGATTGGTCAAGCTATCCCAGGACAAACTCGACCAATAGTTTGAAAATTGACTTTGTCGTTTTGTGTACCGACCAAGTTACCTTTATTGAAACCCGAATGAATGCATTGTACGAAAAATATCGAAAAGTGATTCCAACCATTGGAGAGTTGTTAGAAACAAAAATAGATCCATTACAAGTTTTAAAATGGCTATTTTTCATTCTTAAGTGATCCCACACTCAAACGAACACCCCAATTATAAATACGACCTCTTGGAGTTCATTCCAAGGTTTCTCATTCATGCTAGCCTTAGTCCTTTCTATAGTTGTGTGTGTTACAACCCTTTGAGTCCCTTTCTCTCTCTCATTGACAAAGCATTTCGTGATTATGAGTGAGTTAGGCATGTTGTAGGAGAGATACCTCATTGTTACCTTGTAAATCTCTTCATCTTTCCATCTTCTTAATCCCCTTTCTCAAAGAACAAAGGATGAAGTGATCTTCTCTGAGTGAAGGAGGAGTTGTTGTTCTTATTCAAGGCTGAAGAAGGAGTTAAGTGAAGGAGTAGGACAAGGCGCAAGATCCAAGGAGCTTGGTGGGTAAATCCTCAAGGCCAAGGACTTGTTACAAGGAGGAGATGTCCTAGGAGAAGGAATCGAGCTGCTTGCAAGAGTGGGTAAGACCTGTTGTGAGGTAGAAGACTAGCTCTTGGGTAGGTAAGCCCTTGGATGTAAGGTGGCCTTCTTGTATGCCTTATAATGGAATATAAGTATACATGGATTGCAAAGTCCTAGAGGTTGATCTCTCTAGGTAGTGGAATGACAATCTCTAGTTTGGAGATTGGAACTACTCTAAACACCTTGTCCAAGTGTTTGTTTCAATCTCTCTCATCCTTGTTATGCTTGTTTAGATAGAACCTCAAATTAAATTTTAGAATTTGATTTCAATTGATATAATTTGAAGGTCTAACTATTCTTGTGCAAGTTTTGAAGCTCTATTCACCCCCCTCTATAGCCCCAGATCCAACAGATATATCTTTATATCTTGAAGTACATGATCAAACAATATGTGATTTTTCATTAAAAAAAATACAAAAATATATAAAAACCTAGCATCATTGAGACTAAAATAATACACATTATGCTAGATCATAATGTGATACAACATGTCTCTTATCTATTTTATACAAAATTGAAAATATTTTAGTATGTAAATGTACATGTAGATATTTATTTATGTAGAAAAAATAATATTAGAAATAATTATATGCATCTATTTTTTTTTAAAATAGCTCAATATCATTAAAAGTAGGCCATAAAACATCTACAAGATAGACATCTCAGAACAAATAACCAAGCAGCAACTCCTATTACAGAAAGGCATAGCACAAGGCTCAGATTGGGATGTGAAAGGTACACTTCTCCTCCGTCCACCTCTTGTAGTGGTTGTCTCAAACAGCTATCTGGGATGGAATTCGTCAATCTACAAGAGCCTATGAGTACATCGGGATAGGAGTTTGCATAGCCGTTGGAAGAGATTACCATCATGAAGACAACGAATGGGCACATGAAAAAGAGCTTGACTACCAAGAACCAACACAAACACAACACCCCACAAACTGGACAAGAGACACCACTACCTACTAAGAAAACAAAAGGAAAAATAAGCACAGGACAAACGTCGAGCACTAAGAGTGCACCAACCAGAAGGCACGAGAAGGAGGCCAAACCCCAACTGTGCATATACAAAGGAAGGATGGCTCATGCGGGTACAACGATGGGGGGTAGAGGGTGCCGGGAACCCCACCACCACTCCCGACCACCACTACGAGCAGGGACTGGAAGACTCCCACAAAGCACAAAACCCAGCTTCCTCCTCCTCTGCCTAAAGCACTAAGGGGCTCCCGCTCCCCGTCCACCCACGAAGGAACACGAGGCACGATGACACATGACACCAACCACCTAGATAGGTGAAGACCGAAAGAAAAACAACACAAAAGCAAACGTAAAGAACAACCCCCAAACCTACGACTACAACCAAACCGAACAGACCCACAAACAGAAAGCAAGAAGGGGAAGAAACAACACCCACACCCACAGAAAACAACGTTCCAGAAAACCAGACAAAGCTACCTCCTCGCACCAAAGAACGATGCCAACGCCAGGAAACGAAGCCACGCTCTGGGACACCTCCTCGCACCCAAGAGACCACAAACCAGATCTAGATCTGGGACGCCGTCCAGCAAGGAGAAGGGAAGGTGTGAAGGTGAGGAAGTGGCGACCAACTAGATTCGAGGACAGAGACCAGCATGAGCAAGGCTGAAGACGGAAGCCCAGGGGGAGCGAGGTAGCCGCACGCTGGCCGCCAGCCTCCTCCCCCGAGCTTGAAGGGAGCGGAAGCTCTAGCCGCACGCAGACGCTAGAGAGCCACGTGAAAAAGAGAGGTTGTGTGTTCGAACTTTTATATATATGCATCTATTTATACATGTCAAATAATATGTATTATCAAAATATGCAACTACTTAATCTAGTAATACATAAATTTTCACATAAATGTGACTTTAAGATATTTGGGACATTATTAACTAAAACTACATGAATCAAAATGTAAAAAACACTATATAACATTGAATTATAGAAAGAATAAAATAGATATTTCTAAACCATGTAATAGTTTCATATTCTAGTACATGAAGAAATAGATGAACAAAGTTATAAATAATAATAGGCACATATATATTTGAATGTGTTGACCAGATATTGTTTTCATGAATTAAAAGGAGTTTAATTTTAACATATAGATCTATAATTGAATAACTAAAGCAAGCATGTGATGAAATATAAAATGTTGCATAAAAATATTACATTTAGTAATTCATTTGTTCAATGGTTAGCTATTAATTAGAAAGTTACAAAGTGAGACTCTAACAATGCTACAAAAAGAATTTTTCCAATGATTACTTTACTTTGTCATAATTTTTAAAATTATTTGATTTCTTTTAAGTCTGTGTTTGACTGTTATAGTTTTAAAGATTCAAACAATATAATTTTCTATTGGCATCAATGTTGAACTTGAAGTATGTACATAGTGATGGATGTGGGATGCAATATAAGGTAGGCTAGTTAGTTTTGATTTAAATATATAAAAAAATCATTATTAAACATGTCATAGTAGTTTGAATTGTTAGATTTTTTTATAGAAGAAACTATCTATTGCTAATACATAGAAATTATAACTATATTTGGAATATGCCATTTAAAAATAGAATTCAACAGTTTAAAAAATAATAATTGATCATTTTTTTATAATAAAATAGGTATATAGATAAAGATATTTTTTTTTTTGGATAAGGTAAAATATTACTAGATCATCAAAAGAGCGTATAGGGGTAAACCACCCCGTATACTATACATGGTCACTTAAGACCCCACCTCAAAATAACCTCAGGGTTAACCTTCAACAGACACCCCGGGTTCGCCTTACAATGCCAAGCCAGGCTATTAACAAAAGCATCCAACACATGGTATTTATCACTCCCACTCTTACCGTGAGTTCTAGTGTTCCTCTCATGCCATATATGGAACATGAGGCCGGTCCACACCAGGCCGACAAACCTCCTTTGATGTATGTCCCCTCTGGACCTACTATGCATCCAGGCCAAGCTGTTATTGACACCCGTGGGGGGGTTGCCACCCCACATGAGCTTGAGAGAGGAACGGGTCCAAAGATACTTGGTGAAATCACACTCAAAAAAGAGGTGCGGCTGCATTTCGTCGACCTGATGGCACAATGGGCAAGCGCTCACGCTTACATTGAACCATCTGCTGGTTCTGTCACTGGTGGGGAGCCGCCCCAAATTCACCTTGTAAGCACATAAGCTCCATTTGGGGCAGTGGAAGCTACCCCAAAGCATCTAGTACCAAGGAACTTGAGGTTGATTGCGGTTGATCCTCCAAGGCAATCTACCCGCAATCACACTCCAGTTCCCGTACGTATCAGCATAATTCGTCTTGCAAAAATTCCACACGTCACACATTCTCCTCCAAGCTCTAGAAGAGCCAGCAATGTTAGCACCAGTATCAAGGCACCCACCATAACAATCTCTCATCCACACACTCCAGGTAGAACTAGGATTAACAAGAAAAATGTGGATCCTTCTCGCAGTAGCTTCCAGCATGATATCTGAGGGATCGACTAAACCCAGCCCTCCTCCCTGTCTCGGTTGAGCAACCTCCGTCCACGCAACCGCATGATGCTTCCCGCTCCACAAAAAACCACACAAAATCGATCTCATTTTCCCCAAGACGAACTCGGGTATCACCACGAGCCTACACCAGTATCAGATCATACTAATCAGAATAGAGTTGATCAACACCACTCTCCCGGCTAAGGAAACCTTCAAACTGCTCCACTTTTCAACCCTTGCACGCAATCTATCCAGGAAAACCTGATAATCGACCCCTTTCCCAACACCACCCGACAGAGGAACACCCAGGTATTTGGTCGGAAAACACCCGGTCTCCAAGTGAATGGCCTCTTTTAATATTCCTCTCCTCGAATCACAAGATTTTGATAGAAACACCTTTGATTTAATATCGCTGATATGTAAGCAAGTAATATCAGCCAACTTCTCAAAAATATGTCTCACTCCACGGAACACCTTAGCATGGGCCGCCACAAAGAACATGACGTCGTCCGTGAATATCAAGTGTGACATGACTTTAATGCCTTGGACTTTGTACGTTTTTATAAAACCATCATCTTCCGCTTTGGCCATGATATGAGATAAGTTCTCCATAATCAGAGTGAACAGTAGGGGTGACAAAGGATCAACCTATCTCAACCCATTCGAGGCTTGGAACATACCTTTTGGGACCCCATTAACTAGATTCGAGAAGGAAGTTGTTTGAATGCATTGTTTAATGATGTTGATAAATCTCTCCGAGAAGCCGAGAGCTTCCATCGTACTCCACAAACCATGCCAAGAGACATGATCAAAAGCTTTAGCTATGTCCACATTGATACATGCATGCTTGGTTCTCCCCTTAACTTGGAAATCTCTCAAAAATTCAGAAGCCAAAAGAACATTATCAGCAATATCACGCCCTTTCACAAATGTCGTTTGATTGGGTGAAATAATATCCGGCAGAATACACTTCAACCTTCCCGCCAGTAGCTTAGCAATAATCTTGTAGACAACCGAACAACAAGCAATAGGGCGTAAGTCACTCATGACGGCCGAGCCAACTTTTTTAGGAATAAGTCTGATAAAAGCATGATTAACCTGTCGGACCATCCTCCTCCCCCACAAGGAACCACCTCACCGCATTACACACTTCCCTCCCAACTATATTCCACCAGCTATGGAAGAACTTCGCATTGAACCCATCGGGGCCCGGTTCTTTGGAAGCACCAATGGAGAAAGCCGTGTGTTTAATCTCTGTGTCAGTAGCTAACTTCAGCAGCCCGGTATTCATACTATCACTGACTTTTCTTTCAAGAACAGAAGCACGCCTATCACTATTTCTATCCTCACTGTTGTAAAGCTCGGTGAAGAAATTCACAGCCATCTCTTCAACCAAAGCTTCCTCATCCACAAGCTCCCCCTTGCTATTCATCAGATTATGAATATGGTCCTTCATGTTATTTCTTTTGATAGCCGCATGGTAGATTTTAGAATTGTTGTCACCATCTTTAAGCCATTTGAGCCTGCTTCTTTGCCACCCATAGATTTCATAGGCTTTTTCCAACTGTCCCAACCTTTTACAAGCATCAATCTCCTCCATCATGATTGTGTGATCATTCGGTTGCATTCTTAACTTCTCAGCAACAATGTTATATCTCTCCTTGGCATCTTTTATGAGGTTAGGAAGGTCAATAAGACTTTTGGACCAAGCCTTCAGAGCCACCTTGACCTTCTTCAGTTTTTCAGCCACCAAAAAGAGAGGATTGCCAATAACCCTCACATTCCAAGCCTCGCTAATCACACCCTCAAAGGAAGGCCAATTTAACCAATGGTTAAGGAATCTGAACGGTCGTTTCTTGATCTTTTTATCAGTAAGATGAACTTCTAACCAGGCATGGTCACTATTAGGATGAGCACCCAGTCTGATAGAGGCCTCCAGAAAAACCTCCAGCCACGCTTCATTGACCAAGCCCCGATCAAGATTACTAGAGATCCTTCTTGTCGGTGATCTTTTATCATGCCACATGATTAAGCCACCACTCATGTTTATCTCAAAAAGCCCCGCCGCATCCACAGCCTCATTGAATCTCCTGAGGATCGGTTCGGGTATGGGCAGCCCACCCCATTTCTCTCTAGCTTTTCTGACTTGGTTAAAATCACCCACAACAATCTGCGGTAGAGCCTGTTGTGTAGACTCCACCATAAATTCCCAGAGATTCCTTCTTTCAACCTCCGAGTTGGAGCCATAAACAACAGAGAGCACACAATCGATCCACCAGTATTCATACAGCTCAATGTGACTAACTGGTCAATTTCAAAGATCATTTGGACATCCCAAATCAAAGGATTCCAACCTACCACGATTTTCCCACCTTCAATGATGTTCAGATTGGAGCAACAGTTCCAACCACCAGGAAACAACCCATTAACTCTATCAGCAACTTCTCTCCTTATTCTTGTCTCCAGGCACACCATTAACTCTAAAGATAATTTTACCTACATAGTTTTTGTTAGTGGGAGGTAACAAGTTGTAAAAGGACAATGAAATGTTCTATAATTTTTTACAATGGTAGCACAATATTTCATCAATATAGGAGTTCATTTTATTGACTTTCAAATTGAGTGACACATACAATTTTCCTTACATTTTAATAAAAAAATACATATTGTTTCGAAATTTCTATTTTTTTGTTAGGTATAGGGTCATCTAGAATTTATTTTGAAACAAAAATTACTTACTTTTGATACTATAGGTTTTGTTATATAATTTTTAACATGGCAAGGAAAAAAAATCAAAAACACGCTAGGAAACGTCAGAAAAATGAGAGGAAAGTCCGCTAAGATTGAGAGTTGAACCAAATATCAACAGCCAACGAGTCTTGATACAAACCACTTGGCTATAGAGATAACTTTGTTTTGGGTTAGGATGCAGTATATTTACCTAGTAAATTTCTCTCTCTTCCTCTCTTTATATATATGCATATATGTATGTATACATACATATATATGTATATAAATATGTATATACATGATTTTAAAAATATTTTAGGGAAGGGGCATGGCCCCTATTTCCCCCTCTAGCTCTGCCTTTGATAGTTGTAGTCATCAATTGATGGGCGAAAGATTGAGAGTTGAACAAAATATCAACAACCACAAAGTCTTGATACAAACCACTTTTCTATAGATATAAATTTGTTTTGGGTTATGATACAATATATTTACCTAGTAAATTTCTCTCTCTCTCTCCCTCTCTTTATATATATGCATATATGTATGTATACATACATATATATGTATATAAATACATATATACATGATTTTAAAAATATTTTAGGGAAAGGGCATGGCCCCTATTTCCCCCCTCTAGATCTACCCTTGGCTATATTTCCACCTATTATAAGTTTCCTTAAAAATGACAAATAATGACAGTTGTAGTCATCAATTGATGGGTGAAAGAAATCACAAATATGTATCTATTGTCCATATTCTTGTGTTGTCAATACATGTGTAAGGGATAGGATGTATATCCCCACATATGTAGATCAATTATCAAGTGTAGTGTTTTTGATACTAAAACAAGGTCTATTTTAGCATGGAAAAATCTACAATGAAAGACATGTGCAAATTTTCAATAATGCAGTTGTCACTGTTAGTTTACAGATACAATATTCTCAAGAAATCATTATATAAAAGACAATATCCTTATATAAACATTGGGTACCTTTCCATACAATGAAAACTAGCGCACTATTTTTTTAGGAAAGATAGGTTAAACATCTTCCTTTCTTCAACTCTGATCATACACTAATATTATTTTTGCTAATAAGTAAGTTAATAGATCCCATGGTGGTAGTAAGTTACTTTTTGACCCTATGTGTATGGCCTATCATGAATGTAAGGATTTAATGACAAAGGCATGGCATGAACATCATGATATAGATTCTTTGAAAGAACTATAAAATGAGGAAGTCGATTAGCATCCTAGGCAAAAATGTTAATACTGGGCATCAAGAAGAAAATCAAGAAGGTTGAAAAACAAAATTTTGAAGCACAAAGTGTTAGTGTTGCTATTGGTATTATTAAGAAGTGCATGAACTTATCTGATAGCCTACAAGGGCACCAAAAACACGAGGAAACATAATGCTTTTTCCAAGCATTGCTTGCAAAACAAATATGATGTCTACAAAACATACTTGAATTCCTTGTTAATAAAGTTATTGTTTTTCTACAGTATAAGAGTGTGCTCGTTCTTAAAAATATATGTGATTGTTGTCCATTTTTTCCATGACAAATCCTTTGGGATAAATAGGAATATGTATAATAAGGCACATATTGCTATTTAGGATATACAAGTTATGTTTATATGTGTAGCACATTGTTCTCTTTAACAAAAGGCCATGTGCAAGTGAGTTTATTCTAGACCCTACAATTTGACATGCAAATACATATATGCAAAGATGAAAATGGGAGTTTCTACTCTAGTCAAAATTAGCACAAGCGTATGTGTTCTCATCATATGATAGGTGGTACAAGATGCAACATTCACTTTTTAGATAGAGAAGTGGATTTCATGAATCAATTATTCTCTAGATGTTGAATATTCATGATTTGGATAATTGATAGTTAAATTTAGTGAGGTGATTGATCATGATATAAGGTCATAGAATGAAGGCAAATTAATAAGTAGGGTTACATCATCAACAAAAAAAGACTATGGTGATATGCATGAGCATATATAATCAAATTGATTGATGCTACTGATTATCTACCAAGGGCAAAGACTTCAAAGTTAGAAAGGCATATTAGTTTGAAAATTTTAGTTATAGTGAGAAGTGGGATCTTGATGGATATATATCCAACCAACTTAGAGTAAGATTTGGCCCATGTGATGGCCTTCTAAAGTAGCTCATTTTTTAAAAGAAGAAAACATGTTGGCTATTAGGGATAATGAGCATATTAGGAAGAAAATCATAAATGGTGACTTGTGAAAGATCCATCACACAAAAGTGGAAAGTAGGACACACATGATACTCCTCTTACAGCATGGGCCAACAAAATTGTTCTTATGATAATATGAATTCTTATATGCTATTATGTCCATCAGAATATTTAGTTGACTACTTGATTTGTTGTTCATTATTGGCATGAGAGAGGAACCAGACAAAGCTGTTTTTATGTGGGCTGCATGGCACTGGCAAAGAGTAGTTATCTTTGAACAAAACCCATGAAACCTATTGGATATGGTGAAGGGATAAAAGGATTTGGTCCGCAACTTATACATATATGCCATGTGAGACATTTTCCTATTTTGTTCTTAATTATGTTTTAGTAATCTTGCAAGGCCATTGATGTGTGATGACACTAGACTGACAATATGTGCCCACTTCACACACTCTATTAAAACAAACCACAAAATTAAGGATTCAGGGTGTTATGGAGCAGGTAGGTTGGCCTTGAATCCATAGGGATGATTCTAGACACTAGAGCGAAGGGATTGTCTAGGTTTATAGTACAAAGATAAGATTTTAGAGTTAAAATTGGGGCTTAGTTTGATTAAGATATGGGTCATGAAATTAGACATGTAAAGAGTGAGACCCGATAGGGGATCCATTCTTTAATGAATTGAAGAATAAGTCCAACCAATTCCAAATAAGAAGGAAAGGAGAAATTTCATTCATTTCTCAAATGGTATACATATCAGAACATGAAGTTTATAAGCATCGAAAACAAAACTGTATCAAAGTTACAAGACATATCAGTATACAATTGTTCCTCACCATAAAAGGTGGGTATAGCAAAGTAAAAAGAGGATAAACCTAATCACACACAAGACACATTACATAGGGCAACTCGGCCATTCCAAGCTATCCTTAAGTCTAATACCCTATATATTATCTTCATGCATCTTTTTCTTCTAATGTACCTACATCTAGGTGGAAGGGAACATCACCCAGAAGATAGGAAACAAAGTATAGGTCAGCAAAAGGCTGAGTATGTACATATATTAAACACTTTGGGCATTATATTGGGTTAAATGTATAAAAGAGATGTTCCCACAAGAAAGAGGGATATTTGTAATTAGGTAAGTTCAAGAGAAATGTAAAAAAAGAAATGAGGCATATTAAATTCAGATTACAAGCATGATAATAAAAGTGTCTTGACATAACAATTATCCACAATTCCATTTATAAACAATAAACATTTACATGCATAACAATGTAGACTAAATATACCTAAAACAAGGTCATAACACCATAGGATTGTGGCCTAAAAGAAAAAAAGGGTGGAAACGCACACCCCCAGCGGAAACACACGCCCTATATAAGTATGGTTGTACATAAGTACCACTATTCTAGATATTATAGTCAAACATATAACATGCATAAAATAGGGATGCAAGACTAGCATTTGAGTCAAATTTTCATAAAAAGGCAATCATAGAAAGCGGGGTCCAAGAGCCCATATAGATAAGGTAGTCCATAAACTATATGGATATATGAGTCAACATCAGGAAATATAGATGTCTAAGAAATTAGTTTTTCATTAGGAATAACAGATCAAGAGATGCGTCATTAAAAAAAAGTAAGTTTTAGTCAAATAATTGTAAGGACCCTGACCTCCGTTTAGGGCTTATCCTGTTTGCTTTGCTTAACCCTGGTGCTTAGTTGCTTGCTAATTACCCTTAGTGGTGATTAGGGTTTGTTTGTGCTTGTTGTGGTGTTGGAGGTGTTACTTGAAATTTACCCAAGTCTTGGGTGGTTGAGCAAGTTTGTCACCTTGAGAGGTGTCTCTCTCTCTCCTTGCTTCCTCTAGTGTTGAGAGGAAGGGTTGGGCTCATTGCTTGAGTTGCCTTGGGCTTGGATGAGCCTTGGTGGGCCTTGTTGTGCCTTGCTTGACCTTGTTGGACCTTGTGTCGCCCATAGGTGTGTTGACCATGGTTGTGTCAGCCAGAGGTGTGTCACCTGGGGAGGTGTATCGTCCATGGACCCCCTTTGACCCTTTGACCTCATTTGTGTCACCACTAGTGGACACTTGGTGATTGATTCTTGCATGTGGCAATGGTCTTGGACATGTTTTTAAGTCAAGATAGAGTGGTGGCATTGCCCATGGACAAGTGTCCCTAGGTGGGCGACACCTTGCCTTGTCTTACCTTGGTTTATCCTCCATCCTCTCCTATATATGTGTTCCCTTTCTCTTGCTAAGGATCCCTTTAGTTCCTTAGTTCCCCCCCCTTGGTGCACGACACCTCTTCCTTTGCAAAGCTTGGTGGCCGATCCTTATCTTGGGGTCTTCTTCTTCTTCCTCTTGAGGTGGCCGAAGGTGTGCTTGGTGCTAGGAGCTTGGAGCTTGCTTAAGGCGGGTTACATAACTCCTAACCCTAATCATATTACCTTCTTCTATGTTCTTGTATGTTTTCTTATGATCATAATCGGTAAAGTATGTTCTAAGATAAGTTTCTTGCTTGTTGCACCTTTAATCTTGTGGTTATGGTGATCTTGTTAAGATGGTTGAGGTTGGTACCTTTGTACCCTAGTTGGACGAACCATGTTTTAGGGTTTCCTTATTGAGCAACACTCCTTTCCCTCCTTGGTTTAGAGAAGTGAGCTTGAGCTCTAGTGATATGAGCAACACCCCTCTCTCATTTAAGTTGAGAGGTGAGCTTGTGTTCTAGTTGCTTGAGCAACACCCTCCTCTCACCATGGATTCGAGAGGTGAGCTTTGTGGTAGATGTAGATCTATGTTAAGGTTGATCCTAGTGGTTGCCCGAATTGTGACAGAGGTTGTGCAAGACCCCTCTCTCTTAGTTGTTGAGAGGTGAGCCGATCTTCTTGATCAATTTAGGGTTTGGTGCCCTTGTGCTTGAGGTTGATGATGATCTTGTATCTTGCACCATATGGCTTGGGGATGGTGTTGCCCGATATCCTCTCTTGGACTAGGGTTCTTGGTCGATATGATGAGGTTGTGTTGGGCGATATACCTTGGTCCTTGCTTTGTGTGTTGGCTGATAGGATGAGGCTAGATTGGTTGGACGATAGGCTTTCCTTTGCTGCCCATTTGAGTTGTACTCTTGGCCGTTGTGCCTAGATAAGTATGGTTGTTGATCGATACCTTTGTGTGTTGGGCGTTATGCCTTGTTGAGTGCCCTGCTCGATACATCGAGCTTGGGCAGTGGCTTGGTGCCTGATGTACCTTAAACGTTATGGAGCTCAGTGGGCTAGCCTTGTGTTGGGCGTCATGGTTTGGTGGTGATGCCCGATATAGTGACATATGGTAACCCTAGCCCGACACATGGATGCCCGACACCCATGGATGCACGACACACATGGATTCCCGACACACATGGATGCCTGACACCCATGGATGCCCGACACACATGGATGTCCGACACCCATGGATGCACAACACATAGGGTTGCACGATACACCTTGAAATGGTATCCCGACATCCTTGCTTTAGCTTGGCCGATATGTGGCTAGAATGCTTGGGCGATATGACAGAAGTTACCCTACCCGATACCACTTCTAGTGAGGGTTCCCTGCCCGTCACACTTCTCATGAGGGTAGTGGGTACTTCTAGTGAGGGTCATGTTCCACCCGGAAACCCATATGATAGTTCCTTATCATGCAATCATATCTTTGTTGTTAAGAGTTATGGTTTATGGTTTGTGAACCTTTGACATGTTTGATAATAGTAAGATGGTTGATATAGTAGAACGCACCTATGTAAACATGACATATCTGAACTCTAATGACAGTATATTACATGTGTTTATGATCATCTTGAAGCATATATATATATATATATATATATATATATATAATGATGAGTAAATGATAAGTTTGGAAGTATAAGAGTTGCTTCACATGATGACATGACCCAGGTCTATGGTCACAGGTATGAGGCATGAATGATAAAGCATGCAATCATCAATGTTGCCCTATATTGACAATACGATCATTTTGTTAATCTATGATGGTTTCAGTTATCTCTATGATTGTGTATATTAACCATGCAGGTGTTTCATGCGGATGCATAGCCAGGTAAAGGGCTATGAGGTATATATGTTTGAATAACACTACATTGATGGTCACTCTTGTTGATGAGATAACATGCATCACTTGTATAATGTGTTTCGGTCTGAGGACCTGAGTTGGCTAAAGTGCCTAAGTTGAGGTGTTATCCTCTGATGTTGAGATCTGGGACTGTGATCCCATGTGATGATAATAGATGATGAAATTGCCTTAAGAGTCAGTGGTTTCTTGTGATGAGGGATTGAGATCCTGGGATAATATGATGATGGTAATAACAAGGTAACTTAATGTTATGTATGTGTTATAACCTAGTTGCCTCAACAATCCACTTAAAATATACTAATTAATTACAGTGGAACATATTATGTAGTTTGCTCTGGCCATAGATCCATCATCGTCAGTAGCTGGTGATGGTGAAACAGGTTCTCCTGTGGGTTAACCTGGAAGCATATATTATTGAATATGTGTGGTTTCTCCTAGCCGAAAATGAGGAGGTTAGAGTGCAACTTCGGTTGTAGACTCAAGATGTGTATAAGAGCATGGTGAACAGACCCATGGCTCATTATGATAGAGTATGAATGCGTTCATGGCTCAGGGAGCATGGTGAACTGGCCCGTGGATCATATTTATTAGTGCCGAGACCTGTACCAAGGCGGGTTAGAGAAAGGGTAGCCTGCGGGAGCTGACCCTGTGGCTGAGGCCACTTAAGCATGAGACTGTGGTCCTACTTTGGTTCTCGTGCACTGACCATGAGGTGAGAGGTCATGGAGTCCGACTCTTCCATTGACCTTGTATGGCACCGACTTGGGTTTCATAACTGAAGGTTGGATTTGAGTGGTACGACTCACTTCCTCAGGGCATAATAATACATAATCCAGCCGAATAGTATTTATTGCTTAAGGCAAAACACATAACATTGGTTGAGGCCTTGCTTGTGTAGTTGATCTTGTTATACCTTGCAGTTACTTATGCGTTCCTTATGTTAGGTGGTAAGATCTTATACATCTTATCTTGTCAATCATGTTCCATAAAGAAATACTTGGTTATATCCCTTCCGTACATCTTGGTAAGCTCGATGGTAATAACAACCTTGCTCTATAGACTGCTCTTATTCTATGCTTTATCAGTTATCTACTGTTGTTGCCTTAACCTTTCTGAGGTTTTATTATTTCAGTGGGGAGTTATGTTTCTCGCTGGGACTGTGTGTCTCACCATGTTGGTTTACAACCTTTTTAGGTGTTCATGCTAGACGTGGTGGTGGTCACGGGGTTGCGGCCGAGTAGCAAGACGAGCAGTAGAAGGCAAGAGATGGATATGCTGCTATTTTGGTTGTTTTGTAGTAGAGTCTTAGAGTCATCCCTGTACTATGAGGTCCTCGGAGGCATTTTGACGTTGTTTTACGATGTATAGCTGATGAAACTTTATTTATCCTGCTGCTGGGCATATGTGGCCCGTTATGTATGTATAAACAGGTGATGAACTCATGTAATGACAAGACAGTTGATCTTATATGCTGTGAAAATGTATCTAGACTTGTAAATGTTTATATTACAGGATGGGGATCTGAATGTAATAGTTTCTTGGTTTATCTACTTCCCGAAATCGGTTTTAATTACCCAATGTTTTTGGTAGTTTAGTGATTTATGGTGTTTTCCGCACGTTTTCGTGTGGCACCTCACTGTTTGTGTGATAGCGGGATGTGTCGCCACAATAATGCCCAAAATAAAATAGAGGATGTACATACCTTATGATTAGACATATGTATTCAATAATACTTCCTAGGATCAATTACATGGCTATCACAACCTAATCACAATATTTATTCATTGAGTTAATATGGATTCCATTGAATTCATTATATAATAATTAGCCTGACATTAAGTTGGAAATATGATCTCAAAACCTATATTATTAAATTCCCCATATTTTTTAGATTTAGAAAATGTACCTATATGTACTATTTGGATATATTAATAATTACTTATGGATTTTATAACTTAAATCCATTTCTATTAAAAATGAAAGTGAAAAATACCACTTCGCCCCTGAATGAAATTCACGCTTGACATAATGTCACACTTGATCTAGCTTTTTGATCCCCATGGTCAAAGACGGTCAAAATAGATGATAAGTCAGGAATACTCTTCGTTGGTGACTGTAATCGGGCCCATGCTCCATGGGCAAGACATGGCTTTTACCCCAGGGATTGATTTCCCTGTATCTTGCACCATGGTCACCTATAGGAGCTCCAAGCTCGTGACCTCCAATTCACTCCATTTGTGCTAGAGATCTAGATTCCCTCATCTTCGGATGATGATCCCACTGAGAACAAGGTCCCTATGGATCAGAGGATCCATATTTGGAGTATCTCAAAGACCGGGCTCAACATGGATCATCTATAAAGTAGGTCATCCGAGGGACAAAGCCATTGAATGGAAGTGGTTCATAGGCTGCCCGTGATGGAACTGAGTCTAAAACATCAAGGAGAATCTGAGATAGGTGAAGACAGAGCAAGATAGAATCAGCAATGCATGAAGAACATTAGAGCTGTCTGGGCAGCAAGCCAGTGAAAATGACGGTCGACCGTGAGGAAGAACCGAGACTTGGCAGGGAACATAACCTACCCTCATTCAGTGTCATTCAATCCTAGAAGCCCTACTGATTACCCACGATGGGTTCGGCTGTGTCCCTAGGGTCAGAAGCCTAGAAAGTTTCTTCTCATTAGTAAACGAAAATAGGGGAGGGCAGTGGTGCTTGTCGATCTGGCAACACATTAAGATCTGAGGCATGATGCATATATGAAAAGAGAAGGGAAGGTCTATAGATGGTTACTGTAGGTTGAATTGGCCAGTAATGAACCAAGTCATCTCCAGTCTAGGTTTCTCTCTGAAGATGGATCTTAGCTCCATCCAGGCACTCTAGAGTCTCCTATCTTCAATTGATAAAGGGGAAGGTGAGGAGAGTAGACGTAGAGTGTTTCCGGATGGACTAGGACAAATAGTTGTCTAAGAAGGAGGGAAATTTTATAGTTATGGGGTTGAGAAGCAGTGGCTCCTCTGGGGTTTGTTTGGGGTTTTAAAGCCCTATTTCACCCACAATACATAAGATATCTTAAACAACTCGAAGGGGGGGCAGTGAGTCTGTTGGCGACGAAATCATAGTGAATTATTAAGTGAGGAGCTCAGAGGGGTGGCAATTCTTTGCGGCGTGACTTGTTCACATGTAAGAATGAAGAAGATGGAGGAAGGGGGCGACAAGGTTCGCCTCCCGCATACCTGACCCGCGTGACCCAGTATGTCATAGCTAGGCATGTGATAAGATCAAGCCTTGGACTTTGGTCAAAATTAGAAAATCCAAGATTAAAATGATATGACTCCTTCTAACTTAGTTTTGAAAATTCTAATTTGATGTTGATGATGTTTTTGATCTCTAATTAAATCCAAATTTGCTAGGTTGCATAATATGGGTATGGTGAACCCATATTTGAGCTCATATTTTAGGTTTGAGATAATGCATGTTATGATTTTTTCATTATGCATTAATCACTTAATTGATGTAACAAGCTTAACCTAATGGTCAAATATGGTGAAATCTGTTATGTTATATTTCATATCCTCACTCTAAAATCCTAGGTTTACTAGAATATTTTAATTGTGTCTGAAAGTATATTTAATATTATTGATCAAGACTTAGGGTTAATAACATCATAAGATTTCATGTCTGTAGGATAATGTTGAGTAAATTAGGGTTATAAGATCCCAATAAGGTCTACTCTATTCTAAAATAAGGGAATGTGTTAGTAAGAGGTATCTAATTGAAGAAGGGGCAAGAAAAGGGGATATAGAGAGTGGTTCACAACATAATCAGACAAGGTCTAGAAGAAAGGAAGACTAACCTATATTCTAGATTTGAGTATGTTACAAGACAAAAGTGGATGTAACTAATTTAACACTAGCAATTATGACTATCTAACTAACTTTAGGAGTAATTAGTTGTGACAAAGTCAAATTTTAGGTAATACTCAATGTAGCTTCATGCTCATAATATCCTCAATTTCATTCAAAAACCTCCCTTAACATCAATTGGATGACTTTGAGTCACATTATGCTCAAACTGATGATTGGGATTTGATTAAATGTCACATTATGCTTAATTGACTAAAGTTGAGCATATAATTACACTTTTGAACATGCAATTAATTTATTGAGTCCACCAAACATCATTATCTAGGATCAAAACTTTTTTTGTTGTAAGTAGAAGAATTTTTTTGAATAAAAGGTGAAACATTCACTCCAATCAGAGCTATGATTTCAAACTTATGTATTTCATAAGATTGGCAAAGAAACACAAAATCAAAATCTATTTTAGTTTGACTTAACCCAGTCAGCGGTCCAGATAAGGTTTCTCTCGACTAAACATGACCCTCAGATCTGTTGTCCACAGATAGTACTCTAATCCAACGCCCAAAAGGGTCATCTTCCACCCCTTTCCCTAGGAGCATGGTAGCATGAATGGATGCCCATTTCACACCCATTTGGGGTTTTAGCGCGTCAAATTTATATGTCTAATAGATTTGGCTAGACCTCTACTCTTCATTCCCCTTGATTTATCCGTATTTTTCTTTCTAGTTTGCTCCCCCAATGAGTTTACCTCTCTTACTCCATTGTCTCGTATTTGACAATCTCATTGTGCCTTCCCCTTTCCTCCCTGACATGGAAAATGGCCGCCCTTGAGTCTGTTGTACCATGGCAGAGTCAGACAACCACTTTTCATAGCTTTGCATGCTCCTTTCCACTTCTCTTCTTTGGGGATGGGGATGTTCATTATTAAGGTTGTGTCTTCTCAAGCAATCAAGATGTTCAGTGAGGAAGATGACGTGGTCTTTCATGATCATAGTGGACTACCACGAGCGTGAATATCTAGATGCCCAAGATTGAATGGCCCCACTCAAGCTTATCCTCTCTTTTATATACTTGCATTTTATTGGTCAATGGGAAACGGAAGACCCACAGATGGTTGCATGGACTAACACTGGTCTATTAGGCCACACCACTTCATCACCCAAGGTCAATATGTCTCTCACTCTCTCTCTCTCTCTTTCATGGAATGCACTAAATCCTCTAAAATTTGTATTATCCATTTGTCGAGCCAAATAAGAAATATTATATATGATTTTTGATATAGAGAATGAGAACTAGCGCATAATACTATTTTTAAGGACTAATTACACTTGAAGTTCATGTTGTCGTAAAAATGGCATCTTTTTTTATTTCTTCCACAAGATTAATGTTGTTTAATGTTGAAACACAATTTTTTATGACTCAGATTGTTCTTAATTGTATAAGTCAGTAATATTTGATGAATAATAAGCCAAGTTCCAACCTTGACCTCATATTCAAACCTTATAATGATCTTTGTCACTTAAATGGCTTCATATGGACTTTATGCTAAAGATCACTACATGGATACTTAATCTTGATCAAGTATGCCTCAAAACCTTATGAATGCTCTAGAATAGTATATCATGCCATATAATGAACTCTTTCTCAATCAAGACCCCTTTTGGATGATAATGATGATTTTATGACAGTAAATGTGTCTCAATATACCCTTATGTGGACTTTTGATGTCAAATCTTGAACACTTCTCAAATGTTGAACTAATATTACTTGAAATGCTTATATGACCACAAAATCAATAACTTTGTATGATTTAATGACCTAAATGCCTTGTGGATCACTCTTTTTCACTATTAGACTAAGTGACATAATATTGACATGAATTTTGATCTATTATGTATGTTGATATTTGGAGGTCGAATCTTTTAAAAATCTCCCCCTAATGAAAATCATGTTAAATAATACCCTCAAATCAGTAACTATATGATATTCATGAAACCAAATCCATATGGATATCTTTGATACTCTCTTGATGTCTTTATTGCATGAAATGACTCAGTATGGCTTAAATGGATTATATGATGGTTAAGTCATATAATCCTACTCAAACCTTATGTTTCCTCTACAATGACCATGAATCCCTAATCTTGTGGTCCATGATCTTGCCTAGATGTTTCACCCTATGTCAAGAATAATAAATGATGTAGTACATAGCTTGATGATGAACTGGCGTCCATAATTAGATATTGAAATTAGTGATATAAAAATTGGAACGTAGATTAGGTGAAACATCCAATCATGATAAAATGATTTAGTTGACTACTCTTGCTGATTTAAATGAAATCATGCTTATTTATAATCTCAAGGTCTCTTTGATGTACTCTTCAAAGATATAGCATATTATGTAATCTAAAGCTCAATATCAAGGTACACTTTATCTCCTATTGTCTAGACTAGTGGTACTAAAATGTGCTTGTATTGATATTTCTAGAAATGCTAGGTGGTATATTCTTGTTTGAGCTACATATACCATATGAATGTTACTTTTGTCTTGCTTGTTATATGCTGAAAAAACCTAAAAATATAATCATAGATACTCATTATACAACCTCGCACACCTTCCTATATTCTCAGGATAAGGACACATGGTTGGGTGTCCTACTTGATTTATTAAGAAAGAGCAAACAATTTTGATAAAATGGTTAGATCTTAGATATGGTCTTGAGGTCCCTTACTAATAGTGTTAACTCTTGATGTTTGTCTTGTAGTTGGAATTTTTAGCGTTGTCTTAAATGACCTACACAAACCCCTTTCTTTGAGATGTTGGTCAAAGGCCTTATTTTTTATCACCCAAGCTTTTTGCTTCCTTATTATTAGCATAAAAGAATGGTGGAAGGGCTCAAAGCCACATGCATAATGTCAAGTACAAGAATAAAAAAGATAAGACTATACAATAGACCTATATAGGACTGAGAATGGTATCCCAACAATTATGCACACAAGGAACCTAATTCTCAAGAATGACTAGATATATAAATTTTCAAATGTGATATGTAATGGTTCAAATGCAACCCTTATACTTTATCTTCTTAATTTCCAGAATGTCATATTGATTCTTATGTCCTTTTTGAATGAATTCATTTATTACAACAAGATCCCATATCTTACCAGAGAACTGAAATTCATCAAGTAAATTTCGAGAATCTTCATTACTCTGTTTGCACCATTAACAGACCGAGACTAGATTTATGCCCCTTCTTCACAAGTTGTCAATTGTAGGAATATAATCAATTAAGACCTTCCAAGCATTCAACTTGAACCTAGTAGGACTTTTAGACTTCCAAAGCCAAGAATCCCAGGGAATCTCAGGATAACTACATTGTAGGGAATTCCAGGCCAAATTTAGATTAATATACCTTTTTCCTTTAAATAGGATATCATAATCATCTCTATAAGGATACTAGTTGTTATCTAGATATCCTTTTGCTGTAAAAATATATTATAATGAGATAATTAAGGTTATAGGGAGTATATATATAGCCTTGTCTTAGGGTATGATGTACTAGAGACACAGCATAATTAACAAAATAAACCAATGCTAATGAGCTTAAGTAGAGAAACCCAATTAGCTAACACATAGATAATCATAAACATAAAATACCACCAACACTCCTCAAGTTGGAGAGTACACATCGTGTGTTACCATCTTGCAATGCATATAGGAGAAATATGAATATGTTTTGAGATACATGCACTTTCCCATATACCACCACTTCATTTCCACCTTCTTCCACCTCAAATCCCTAGTTTCTAGGGTTTTGATCATTTCCATCCACCATCATATGCTTTTCACCAATCAAGGAGGGAGGAGATTTCTCATATACAAGTGGAGGTGAAGAAGAAAGAGTTTTCTTCAAGCTCAATGGAATTTTACTCTTGTACTCCTTCTTTTTCCCTTTCTTGTAGTATGAGTAGCTATGATCCTTAGGTGTGATGTTGGGGTGTAAATGTGACTTTCATACCTTATTGGGGAAAAATAGTGTGTAAAACTTGTGATTTCATTTGTGAATGATTATATCCTACGTATATCTTGTTTCCCATGGATTACTTTGTGATTTGCGCTTGTAAGGACCTAGTTTCTAGGGGAAATAGGTGATGTGCAACTATTTTGAATTTGCTTCTAGGTCCAACTAGTAGAAACCTAGCTCGCCACCCATCTTCCTACATATCAAACCATTCTCCTAAGCCTAGGTGAGAGATCTAAGTAGGTAGTTTGAAGCACTTAGTGCAAATGCCTTGGAACTACTTAACAGGCTAGATGTAGGTGACATGAGGTGTAAAACCCTCATTTCCACCCTCCATTACTACCCTTGTCCCTCAATTGTCCTAATATCTCCCATTCTATAAACCTAGACTTGCTAGGTATAATTTTAATTATACCTAAACCTTAGTCAAGTGAGCCTTACAAGGTAGGGTAGGGGGTGACATGGACTAGTTCCCCTATACACACCCTATTCCATCCATGGACAACTAGTAGTTTAGGGCAATTCTTTATCACTTAATGTGCCTATTTGGGTTGATAACATAAATCATTGATTAATGTTTGCATGCTATGACCCTCAACCTAGTTGATAGTTACATTACCCTAAACGGACAAACTTCTCATAATTGTCTAAAACCCTAAATGTTTGCTTTTCTTAGCAAATTTATTTTAGTTAGTTTCTTTACTTACCCAATTAATCACTTGCCTCGTTCATGCTAGTTTGTATTTTCTAGAGTAGGTAGTGCTTTCTTGTTGTTACTTGTGCTTAATCTACTGAATCACTTGATAGTGTTGTCCTCTAGTTACCTTTCTTGTCTAAATTGCTACTTTGGTGTTTCTTCTTGGTGGTTTAGCTGATTGTCCCCTAGTTTGTTAAGTAGAATTGCCTTGTCAATTCAGTGTCTAAGGTCAATTCTTTCTTGTTTTCCTTAGTGTAGTTGATATTTCCTTTCATAGACCTTTTAGTCTTCCTCTACTAGGGTTAACTTAGGTTTGCTGCTTGCCATATTTAATTGCTTGATTGACCACTTAGTGTGATCCCAAAAATGAAGATCAAACTCTTCAACTCTAGTCTCCACATTAGGAACCTAGGACCAACAAACTCACCTTTAGTGCCCCCTCTCTCCCTTAAAATATGTCCGTAACTTTCCATTTTACATGCTATAATACAAACCCGTGCACTTGTGGGAAACTGTTTAGTGTATATGGGCGTGTCGATTAGTTTTACAATTCTTATTAGCCCACTTGTTTGTGGATACCCATGCGAGTGAGTCAATCATTTTGGGATTGTTTCCAGGGAGAGTGGCACTCAACCTAGATGGTTTATTTTGATTTGACTTTTCTTTTATCCCTCACCATTTCTATTAATTGTTATTTGAGTTACTTTTTGCATATTCGTTTACTAACTTGCCTTCTATTGCTTGGTTGTGCCTTGTGCATGTGACACTTGGTGCATGTTTGGACATTAATTTCTCTCTATTGTTTCCTTATTTGAGGATCTGAAGATAGGGAGATGAAGGTAGAGGAACCAACACAATCAACACTTAGAAGCTATGATGGTAGATCGAGATGTACACCATGAGGAGGCACCTGAAGCACCTCCTATTCCATCACTAGTGTACATGACACTTCATGATTGTTTGCAAATCACCTATTACTACTAGAGTAGACCAGATGCCAGGGTAGAAGTTCTCCATTACACTGGCTCTTATTAGGCTTCTGCCTACTTTCTACGGGCTTGAAAATGAGAATCCATATAAGCATGTAGATGCCTTTATGAAGAAGTGATCTACCTTCAAAACACATGCATATATAGATGATTCCATCTGGCCCACCTTGTTCCCTTTCTACTCAAAGACAAGGTGAAAGTATGGTATTCCTCATAGACTAAGATTGTCACTTGTAAAGCAATGAAGAATAAGTTCTTGAACAAGTTCTATCCTATAGAAAAGATCACCTAGATGAGGATTGATGTCACATATTTTGGTAAAAATGAAAATGAATTGTTTCATACGACATGGGAGAGATTCCAAAAGTTGTTGAGGTGATGTCCCCAACATGAGGTGCCTATTTGTTAATTGGTACAATCTTTCTATACTAGGCTATACCATTGTTGATTCATCATGTGGAGGTGCTTTCATGGCCAACCCACCTAAAGAATCATGGCCTCTCTTTGACCACTAGCTGAAAATTCAAGACATTGAGCCTCAAGTATGTATGTCCAATGTAATAGAAACATGTGAGCGGTGTCTTCTTGCACCAAAGATGACTCTAATACTCAAATGATGAAGATCTTGGCAGATACAATGAACTTAGTAAAGACACATATAAGAGGATCTTATAGCCAATATGCCAATTATATTGAATCTATATGTGAATAAGTGCAAGCACTCTAATCATATGGTAACTGCAACAATCAAGGTCCTATGCCCCAATATTACACTCTAGAGTGAAGATATCATCTCAAATTCTCATGAAAATGACAAGGAAAAGAGGGACAAGGGCAAACAAGGGAACATCAAGAATAAAGATACGACTCCAAGTTTGAGGAAGAAGTTCTTGGAAGATTGAGAAGCTTAGGATAGAACAAATAATTGATCAAATGTCATTGTCACTTGCAGAACATTAGGAGGGGAGACTTCCTTACCAGACTAGGGTCAACCCGAACAATTCTAGTGGACCAAGGGGTGTCCCTAAAGGCACCTATATTCCCCCACAAGGACTTGTGCTACAATTGTCGCAATATCAATGTCCTCCCAACCCCTATGCATCCTCCCCACCACAATTCCCATACAACTTCAAATTTTCTCGACAACAACCACCACCATATCAATAACCTCCATAAAAACCTCCACAATAACCATTAGAACCACATAAATACATCCTCTAAAATCCCAACCCACCACACCAAAAGCCACCTCAAGGCCTATAACATCCACCACATGCTCCCTCTTTTTATCATGATCAAGTGAAGGTCGTGATATTGTTGAGATGTGGAAAGAATCTTGAGAAGTTGTAGAAAGTAGTTCATGATTTTCTAAATGAAGCTAGATATGATACCGTGATGTATGGTAGTGATACTATGATGGGAACCCAAGGAGATTCAGTCATATTGAGTGATGATATTGTGATTCCCGTGATAGAGATTGGGAATTGTGTTGAGGTTGATAAGACAAGTGACAAGCTACCTCCCTTTTCCAATGCACTTGAAGAACCCTCTACTTCTAAAATGAAGTAAAAACACAACAATGATATCATGGAGACTTTAAAGCAAGTGTGGATCAAAATGCCTTTGTTGGATGCTATCAAACAAACCCCCTCTTATGAAAAGTTCCTCAAGTATATGTGTACTTTTAAGAGAAAGTGAATTGGGATAATGGCAAAACAAGTCAAGCTCACTAAGCAAGTGAGCTCCATTCTACAACACACCACTTCTTAGAAGAGGAAAGACCATGGTACCCTAATAATTCTCCTTATTACATAGGCACATACCACATCGACCAAGCTCTTCTTGATTTGTGTTCTAGTGTAAACTTAATGCCATATTATGTGTATGCTGAGCTAAACTTGGGACGGTTAGATCTGAATAACTACACCTTGCAATTGGCCAACCATTTTATAAAGACACGTTAATAGAAAATTGATTATGTGATAGTGAGACTTGATGATGACACATTCACCTTCTTTCCTTCTTATTTTATTGTGCTTGACATGGATAAAGACATGAGAAAATGCCTATTATCTAGGGAAGACATTTCCTAGTGATAGCCAATGCAATGATACATGTGAGGGCCGACGCCATGTATGTGACCTTCATACACATGAAGACCTGGTTGAACATCTTAAAAGCATACACTAAAGCTGAAGCGATAGGTGCTACTGAAGAAGATTGTTATCTTGTTAACTACCTTGATGATATTTTGGAAGAATGCCTACCCTTATGAATTTAAAGCACCACTAAGGGTAGAGGTATTAAGCCGATTATTGAGTTGTCAGATGAGGACATAAAAGAAAATAATGATCTTATGTTAGTAGCTATAAGTGGATTTGCCTTTTATTTTTGCAAAGCCGTTGTAAAGTTCTATTGACGATCCTCTCATATATTCTTGAGCTAAATCCCTTCCCAAAGGTTTAAAGTATGCTTTTATTGGTCCAATGACACCCTCCTGGTTATCATTTCCTCTCTTCTTTCCTTGGACCAAGAAGATGCACTTATTTATGTGCTAAAGATAAACATTGAGTCCATTAGATGGTCCATTGTTGATTTGAGAGGTGTTGACCCTTCTATTTGTTTTCATATTATTTATCTTGAATATGACACAAGGCCAAGTAGAGAGATGCAAAGAGGGCTAAATCCTATCTCAAAATAGGTCGTGACTCAATAAGTTGTGAAGTTACTTGATATTAGGATCATCTATCCCATTTTGACAGTCCATGAGCGAGTCCTATCCAAGTTGTGCCTAAAAGGGGTGGGATCAATATTTCACTTGTGACTCAATAAGTTGTGAAGTTACTTGATATTAGGATCATCTATCCTATTTTGACAGTCCATGGGCGAGTCCTATCCAAGTTGTGCCTAAAAGGGGTGGGATCAATATTTCACCCAACGTAGATGAGGAAAAAATATCTATAAGAGAGAATACGAATGGCATATGTGCATGGACTATTAAAAACTTAATTCTAAAATAAAGAAGGATAAGTTTCATCTACCATTAATTGATAAAATCTTAAAGAGGTTGGATGGATAGAGCTCTATTTCTTCCTTGATGCTTACTCTAGATACTTCCATGTAGCCATGCACCTGACCAATCAATAGAAGACTACATTCATGTGTCTAACACATTTGTGGTTTAGAAAGGACATTTTCTTATAGAATAATATTGTTTGGACCTTGCAATGCCCCCTCAACTTGCCAAATATGTGTGACATAAAGTTTTGTTGACATGTTTGCTCCATCCTTAGAAGTGTTTATGGATGATTTATCAGTCTTCAAGAAGTCCTTTGATAAATGCTTGTATCACCTCACCATTATTATAGAAAGGTGTCTGAAAGTCCCTTTGGTTCTCTCTTGGAAGAAAAGTCACTCCATGGTTTCCAAGGGAATTGTTATTAGACAACATGTATCAAAATTCTGGATTTGAAGTTGATAGGGCCAAAGCGGGTCTCATCTCTACTTTGACCATTCCTTCTACTGTAGGCCATGCATGATCTTTCTTGGGGCATTCATGTTTCTACTACCATTTTATAATATATTCCAAAAAAAATTCTAAGTCATTGAGTCACTTCTTAAGAAAGATGTGGAATTCGTTTGATGATAATTGTGTTCAAGAATTCAATGAGTTGAAGAAAATTTTGATTACTACCCCTATCATGCGGCCTCCCGACTTCTATTTTTATTTATTTTTATGACCAATGTTTTTGACATGGAAATGGGGGTTGTGCTAGGCCAAATGTATGGCTAGATTCCACATGAAAGTTACTATGCAAGCAAGATTCTAGATTAAGCCCAACGAAATTAAAAATAACTAAAAATGAGTTGTTTGTTGTATTATTTGCACTTGATAAATTTTTTTCTTATGTTATTCAAAAGAAAGTGATTATTTATATGGACCATGTTTATCTTAAGTACTTGATGTCAATGAAGGACTCTAAGCCAAGGTTGATCAGATGTATCCTTCTTCTTCAAGAGTTTGATATTGAGATTGTTTATAAGAAGGGTGTCAAATATTCTGCAACCGACCATCTATCTCGCATTGAAGCACCATGTGATGAATTCAACAAGATTAAGGAGACAATACCACATAAGCAAATTTTTCTAGTTGATGCTACCTGAAGAACGTGGTACAAATACATTGCAAATTTCTTGGCCAGTGGAAGAGTTCCCAAGACCAGGGCAAGTGAAGAGAGAAAAAGGTTATATACATCTACAAATAATTATGAGTGGGATGATCCTCATATTTTTAAATATTTTCCCGTTCAGCTTATGCCTTCCCAATGATGAGTAGTTTGAATTTCTTACCATGTGCCACTCTAGTGTATGTGGAGACCATTTCGGGAAAAAGAAAATCATTGCAAAGGTACTTCGATGTGGATTCTACTGGCCTACTATCTATAAAGATGTTCAATAATTTTGCAAAGCTTGTTTACAATGCCAAAGGGCAGCCACAATCTCAAAAAGATACATGATGCTATTATCACCAACATTGGCAGTTTAAGTATTTGATGTTTATGGAGTTGACTTAATAGGTCCTTTCCCCCTTCCTTTGGGTTTGTGTCCATGCTAGTGGTTGTTGATTACATCTATAAGTGGATTGAAGATATGGCTACAACACTCAATGACCACAAGGTGGTTTGCAATTTATTAAGTCCAACCTTTTAACCAATTTAGAGCATAAAGGAACATCATAAGTGATGGAGGAAGCCATTTGTGACAATCTCTCTCTTTAGGATTTTATAAACCAATGTATGTCTCTGCTTTTTCCCACTTACGGTCTTGATTACCAATATGATGATCAACTAATGGCACTTCAAAGAATACTACAAATATGTAGACTAAAATAGGAGAGATAATTTTGTGATGATGCAATATATGTGTGATAAGGAGCCAATATCAGACAATCTTATGAATTTGAGGTTTTGTTATTTCTGAATGACCCAATAGTTGGCCATGGAGCTTATAATCATGAACTATATATGTAGTACAAATTTAAGAAATTTTGGAGATCCTTTGAATTATGATAAAATTCATATGGACCAAAAATGGTATTTTTATATTTTACTCTAATGACTATAAGAATTTTTTTTGGATGAAACTTTTCATAAGAGTTTTTATGATGGTATTACAACTTGATATAAAATTTCAATATAATCCGAGATTGTTTGATTGTTCAAATGAATTAAACAAGAACTATAGGCAAACTAGATTTAACGGTTCAAGTCATTTACATTACTTTCGGAAAATAATAAAAAATTGATATTTCACGATTCCCTTGTCCAAATGAGGTGATATTTTAACTAGAGCCTTTTGAGTATAATTTGGTCTTTTATAATTATGGAGGAATAATAGTAAATTACTCAGAAAGTATAGTTTATAAATAGTATTTGAGATCATGTGTAATGGATAGATCGATAGATATTTGAAAATGATAAATTTTGAAATACTTTTAAAAGTGTTCATGAGAAAATAAGGTCTTATTAAAAGATTGTGTTTTTTATTTAAATATAGGTGATAATTTGTTAGACAATGATGTATTTTGAAAATTAATTATGATTACAAAAGCTCTTTTTATGATCTAGTAAATCTTAATGATACTTATGATTATGTAGCATATGTCTTGTTAGCAGAATTATTTAGACCTCCATATCATTCTCTTTTAGTATCATTTATTGTCAATATATCAAGAGAGAGATAGACTTTTTACATATAAGGAAGATTGGTCAACATTACATAGCAGTGGAAGTTATGGCTTAAAGGTTACAAAATTTCAAAAAGGAAAGATTTCATGTGCATAATTCTTGCTTCATAGGTGTCTATTGTATGTTAATAGTAAGTTCGGTAATAGATATCATATATGAAGTTGGAATGGACTATTCATATAATTATGACATAAGAGATCAAGTTGTTGGGTTGGTCAAAGAGAAAAGATAAAAAAATAGTGGTTGTTGGTGCATATGACTAATTTAGTAGGATAATAAATGTACATATCTCTCTCCCCTTTCTTATTAAAAATGAATCTAAAAAGAAATAACAAGTATTAATGACATGAATGGCATTTTGTTATGGAATATAGTTCATATGTTGAAGTAGGAATATCTAATTATATGAAAAAACCTTTTCGTGTGTGTGGAATGGATTAATTATATTATGGGATTTAATATATGCCTTGAAAAGAAAGTTATTTGAATGGTCAAACTAATTTATTTTGGGTTTCATTTTATACAAGTGGAATTATTTATAAGGAAGCAATGGTCAAACTTCCTTAGCCTTTAAGTTGTAGTTAGGAATATATGAAAACTTAAATAAATATAATATGTTGTGTTTTGGCTACCGTTCATATACTCCTATCCCATGTTTCCCCCTCTTCCATGCCAACATGCACGCCACCACTTTCCTCCTTATTATTTGTACATGGTTGTCGTGGACCATTGTATTATGGTTAGTAGTTGTCCAGATACTACGATTTATGTCCCCATATTTTCATTCCCAAAGGATCCTTAATCTATTGTTGTCTTGTGCTCCCAACATCTAAACTCTCTTACAGACAAGGTATGTGTACTATATCCTCATGACATAGGTTGATATGATGTAGTATATGTTTACATACTTATGACTAAAACACTTGGATACTTACTTGCACAAGCTACCTCATTCCCTAAAAAATAGTCTGTTGATTTTCTATATATTTTGTTTTGTTCTTTTCAGTTGACAATTAGATTGGTATTGTACTCCCCCCTTTTCTTGCTATTGATCATTTGATCCTTTCCCTTGTTGTTGATAGGGGTCAAGTGATGATTTTTGCCTTTCCCTTAGGGTGAAGTGGCACTTTGGGCTTTCCCTTAAGGTTAAGTGTCCTTTTTTGGGTCTTAAAACCCGTTTCATGTATGTGAATGGTAAGGTGATTAACCCTTATCCGGAGTACATTACAAACTGATATGGAAACTTTTACCTTTTGAACACTTCAAAGTTTGCTTCGTGATTAATATTGTTTTCGATAAACATGCCAAGTGGTCATTTTTTTTCAATATACATATATGTTCAATTGTTATATGTTTTTGATAAATTGTACTAATTTTTATACATTGAATTTGGGTGATGATTTTTATTTAGGAAAATATTGAAAGACTATACTCATGCTCTTTATCTGCTAGATTCAATTAGAAGCTACACCAAACAAATTTGCAAACATGGGAGAATAATTATGAATCAGGTGTAGCCATTATCTAGTCTGTCTTAGTTGGTTTTTCTTTCCTATTAAGTTTATTTCTTATCGTCCTATGAGATCATGTAAAATTTCATGGCTCAATATAAGGGAATGAGATGTTAATTTATTTCTTGAAGATGATTGTGTGATTTTCTTTGTGCCGCTTAGGGAGAAATGCTTCAATACCTTTTTCACTATCTCTTTGGCAGTGGGATTGGGATAGGGTTATTAACTTCTCCGTGACACCATTTCATCCATAAAAGCTTCAAATGTTTGTTGAAGAGACATGGGGTGAACCATCACGTGGAAACCCTCTATCATATCAATTGAGTGGACAGGTGGAGTTAACCGACTAGGAGGTAAAGCTCATTCTTGAAAAGACTGTGAGGTCGGACCACATGGATTGGCCCTTTTTCCTTAATGAGGCTTTATGGACTTATAAAACTACATTTAAAGTCCCGATTGGCACTACTAATTTCAATCTTGTTTATGGAAAAATCTATCATTTACTAGTAGAATTGCAACACAAGGCACTATGGGCGTTGAGATCAATGGACATGGACACAAAAATTATCAGGATAAGAAGAAATCTTCATGTCAATTAACTTGAATAAATAAGGCATGAAGCCTATGAGTTGTACAAGAGCTACAAGAGTAAAGTTATTGCACAATAAGTTGATTAGAAAGAAGTCCTTTGAGCCCAGACAATGGGTGTGGTTATACAAGTCACACATGAAATTGTACCCAGAAAGCTAAGATTAAGGTGGGAAGGCCCCTATCAAGTAAATCGTATGTATACATCCAGAGCTATTGTAATCCAAGAGAATGAATATATAAAAGAGTTTGTTGTGAATGGAAAAGGTTGAAAATCATTGCTAAGGTTGGGCCTAACAAAGCCAACCAAACTTTTGACATTATGATGTTGAATAAAGAAATTCCATTTGACGAGGTAGTGTGATTGAATGCACATGAGAAAGAAATTTACTACGACAATGATGTCTCAAGGTATTCAATATGTTGATTGAATCAAGCAAAACAAAGCCTAGCTGAAGTGCTAATGGGAGGCAACTCACCTAGTTTTGGGAGCTTTTTCACCCAACCTTCACTTTTTGATACTTTTTGGTTATTTTACAAACACTCGAAAAATACACACACACACTTGTGTTTAATAAACTTTTTTAGCCTTAAAGTGTTGCAAGAGAAAAATGCTAGAGAAAGAGAAAGAATGATCTAGCTAGTGGCAAGAGTTAGATAACATCTTATGTGGATCAAGATTTGAATGATATATGGTTTTTGAGTTGAAATGTGAGATTTCTAGAAAAATTGCTCTAAAAGTGGCCAAAATAGTTGTGCTTCTAAAGAATGGACGTGCTACCATTGTAAATCATATATAGGACAATTTTTTAAAATTTGGGTCAGCCGCCTTGACCCTTCCAGACAATACAATCATGTTGTTATCTCGCCAACTTGTCCATGTTGGCCATAACAATCATGCTGGCCCAACCCCACATGACTTAAGTGTTTGAGAATTGGGTGAGTCAGCATGCCCCCCTCATTGCACACTTTGTAGAATAGCCGTTCTATGCATGTAGAGATATATGGCACATCTTCTGCCCTCCCAATCCTTTAAATATTCATCTTTAAGCTTCATGTAAGGTTCCATAAGCTCATGTAAGCCTTCCTCTACCTACAACACCTCATTCCACTCCATTTTTGTCCCTATTTCTCCATCATCAACGAAATTTTGTCGAGACCTAACCATTTTCATCATCCACCCAAAACCCACGTAAAAACCTAGGTTTAGTAAAGGGAATCACAAATAAGGTGAAGAATGAGATATAAGGTGGCATCCAAACCATAACTGGAACCAAATCTCGCACCAAGAGAGCCTTCAACATCATGCTACCCTCTCACAGCCCCACACCAACATCATCTAATTTCATTTCTGGCTCTCTTTCACCTTTCGCGCCAGTGAGTGGTTCTTGTATTCATTCCTCTTCTAGACTTCATACTAGAGATCCTAACTACAACCATAATGGGGGAGGAGAATCCCCCTTGGATCATGAGATGAATGACATCATTGATTTCATCGACATTGAAGCTCTATCAAGGCAAAGGAGGGGCAAGAAAGCAGCAACCCCATCATCTTCATGCCCACCTCCACTGTAAGATCCCCAAAATTTGTAAATTTTGATTATGTGATTATCAATTTAATAATAATGTATTGAGATTCACCATAGTAATAGAATAATGAGATCAATAACATAACTTGGATTGTATTGGAATGATGAACTTAAACCCTAGACTTAGGGCATGTTTATTTTGTTGGATGCATCTGTATTAGATTGCATTAATGCTCCCAAAAAAAGGAAAAAAATTATATTTGGTTTAAAGGAGTGAAGAACAAGAAGCAATCATACATTTTTGGCCAAGATGTAAATGATGGACAAAGCTTCCCTTTTCAAAAATTTTGGGCACCAAGATCCTATTCTGTCGCACACACTTGTGCTACAGGTTAGACAAAAAAATGACCAATTCCACTGTGGACCTCATGAAAGTACAGATCAACAAAACACAAATTTTGATGTTGTTGGACCATTTAAAGCTAGGAATTTCTTTTTATTGGGTTTATCTAGATGTCGTATTCTTGCAAATTTGTTTAGATACAATAATCCAAAAGTGTCCTTAAAGTAAGTTCCCAAACTTAAGTAAATAATGTAATCTTGCGCATGTGTTAATATAAGGATGTATTATGATAATATGATGAGAAAATCCTTAATTTATTTATTAAGAGTATAATAAGCCTTATGGACCCTATGGAAAGACAAGGAATGGGCCATGGGCCCTAGAATCCAATACAAGCTCATTTGGTCCAATTAGGGTTTACAAATCGGTCCTTGGGATACAAAATTGGGAATCCCATAAATCATGCACGTAATAAATTCCCAATATATTGTTAATTGAAGGATAAATATATATGGACATCAGAAACAAAATCTCAAGATATTCTAGGTTATCTTGTAGCCTAGGTAATTTAGTAAGTAATTGTCTAGTTACTGATTGAAGGCCAAGTTTCGGGGATCAGATAGACTCCCTTGAATCAATACTTTGCTTAATGCTAGATATTAACTAAATGGATATTGTTCCAAAGTTTGGGATAAATTAGAGATGGAATATATCTTTGATAACTAAAATAAGATTTTAGAGTTTTATCAAAAGAAAGAGAAGAAAAATATGTGGTAGAGTCTCTCCATATCCATATGGGAAGGTGAGAGACCTCATCTCTCCCACCCACATTATCCATCAAAATACTCTTGATCTCTCTATCCCTTATCCGCCTCTCTCCTACGATCTCCCTTAAATCCAACCTCCATAGATTTCCATACTCATCTCTCTGCAACCCAACCGACCTAGCTGAACGTGATGAGCCTCATCATTGTGTGAGGTTACTAGAGATAATAAGTTATCTTCATGAGAGTTTAATTAAAACAATTTGCCCAAACAAAACACTACTCCTATTGCCTATATAATCCCACCTTTACTCTCACTCAGGGAAAGTGGAATTCAATCTAACCTTAGACACTCCAGAACAAGGTCAAGATGCTAACACCATTCTTACATCCTCCTCCAATGAGATGAATGACAACATGAAATAGAGGTGCAACTATGACTAATTTTAGGATCTTAAAAGCTTGTTGAAGGATCCATGATGCTCCTCTAACAATATTAGAGTGCAAAGGTAACATCCACAACATTAAACTAGGTTTATAGCTTCTTGCATGGTTTGAGCTCTTCTCAACCCTTATTCTTCTGACTTAGGGCACAACAGACCACACCAGTTGCGTGGATAGGTCCTCTAAGGACCAACGAAGGTACCTTAATCTCCACCTAGACTTTAATCCACAATCATGGAGTGAACCCCGTAGTTGACTCACCTAGGGTCAAGATCCAGTCTCCGTGTGAGGTAGAACAAGATTAAGGGTCAAATGACCTTAACACCCCAAGTCCATGTCTAGAGAATGAGAGAATGGGAGTCATTCTCCCTAATATCGAGTTGAGTCCCTGGCACAGATAAAATATGCCTTTTTGCTAACATGGCAATCTGCCATTGGTCTGTTTGTATTTATTTTGCAATTAATGTAGAAAACAGACCATATTTCTGATGTTGGTCATATTATATATGAGATTGATCAGAAAAAATGTGTAGAATATAAATGAAATGTTTCATGTCCTAAATCTGATCCTAGTTCCAAAATCATAGTTATATTATGAATATGAGCTAGTCAATGCATGTTAATCCTAGATTTGTTAAGTTAATTACAATCTTGATCAAGAATGATAATAATATGAATTAGTCTAGTTTGATCTATCTTACTTTGTAATATGAGGCTATCATACTATATTTTCTAGAATAGGAAGTTATCTAGATGTTAATGTATACAATGTTGACTATATTAAAGATTGTTACATTGTGATATAATATGATGGTGAATTGATCTTGGTCCATGTGATCTGATTAATAATATTTATGATCATATATTATATATATCTGATCTAAGAGATAGGTTACATAATATTCCTAATTATGTCTCTAGTTGGAATGTGTGTTTAATGTATGATAGTGATGTGAAGATGATACAAAACCCTAGATTTCATGAATGATGTCATTATCATGTTTAATTGATGTAACTTGATCTAATATAAGGTTAAGAGGATATAATGTCCAATCTTAGAATTAGGGTTACATCTGAGGCATAGTTAGGGTTTCTAAACCTTGATTTGATGGAATTAGGGCAAATACCCTTATTCCCAACCCAAAGTCAAGGTGACCCTGGACCCTAGCTTAAAATGTAAGTTAGATTTGTTCTGAATAATATGAACACATGGTGACATTTCTGAGTTATACATACGTGCATAGTGAACGTTGATTTGTTTGGATGTGATAGATTTCTTGGATTGCATTCTTAAAGTATTTGAAGTATTCTGCATGGATTTTGTGGGATGAAGGTACATGGTTATTTATGAATAGTCAAAAGTTTTTCGGGGATTTCACAAGTTAGATGAAATAAAGTTGGATGTTTATTTACTTCCTATTCAACTATACCAATATGAGTATCACATAAAGCAAACTATGATATTTTGAACCCTAGGTTAAGTTTATCAAGGAATCATACACATAAGTCCAAGGATGGACAATGATTACACCTGAGATAGCATACCAAGAATGGGTTATATATGCAATGAAACACAATTTTGTGTGTGCAAAGCTGATTGTGAACAATATATGTTGTTATCATACATGCACACTTCTCTATGCATCCACATACACAATGTATCAATATACTGATTTATTTTGGTTGTTGGTGTTTTAGGTAACTACATCATATAAAGTTATGAACACATGTTGATTCTAAAGGAAACACTAAAGATATTGAAGTTAGTACCAAGAAGGATTAGCTAGATAGTCTTAGTAATACTTCCCATGTATATGTTAGTTTTCTTGGAAATTTCACATAACTCCTTAAAGGATCCTCATTCTACATATTGTATACAAACTCTATTCAATCAAATTGAAATTGTGAATTATATTTATTATTTGTTGGATCTGGGTCTTGTAATTTAGGTATCGACTCTCAAGTTTAAGGTCCACCTTAATTGGGGGATACTAAAAAGTGGGGGTTGTTACATTGGTACAAGAGTCCAAAATTTTCAAACAATGTTTCATAGTAGATACTTTCAAATAATCCAGAGAATTATAAGGAAAATTATTAAGGCATGCTCTAAGGATAATGGTGTCTAGCAAGGATCATGAATTTGGGGGTTGGAAGTATTTTCCTTTGCACCATTTAGTTGGTATATGGAGACTCCCTGAGCCAATGTGATACCTACTAGGCAGAACCTAGGGTTTTCCTAAAATAATATTTCCCTAAGTTTTCTCTTCTCAAATTTCATCCAATTCTCATCTCTGTTCTTAATAAACCCTAAAATGCACTTCCCTCCTCATCTCAAGCTAGGGTTTCAATAATAAGTAGGTTTAAGGAATCCTATGCTAATTTAAGTACATAAACTGTAAATTAGAGTTATAGATAGGGAATATATGACACATACCTTTGGGTTAAACCCTAAAGATACCAAGGTGTGGGTGGGAAAACCCAGTCATCCATACAAGACTTGGGTGGGACCTTCCAGTAGGGTATGAAAACTTTAACGGGTCAAGGGAATCATAAAACCCTAAAATATAGGGTGTAGTACCTAACCCTAGACCTTAGTCTTGGGAAATAGGCAGTAGTAAGAGTGAAATAATAGCCATACCCAAACAAACCCTAAGTAGGGGTGAAGGAAATAGATAATCAAAATGGGTTTGGGTAATCCAATTTGGGTACCACAAATAGATACCCTAGTTTCACATGCATGCAAGTACTCAAATAGATGCATGTATGATGCATGCAAAAGGCTTTGAACACGTACGTGAAAAATAGGAAATAAATACTTACATAAGAATGAACATAAAACCCTCAACTCACTTTTTTGGATAATATCCCAACCTCAGGTGGTTCAACCTAAAAATGGTGAAAAGACCTATGGGGGAGGCATAACCCTACACCCGTGGGTCCAGGTTGTGGCTAGAAAGCCTAAACTCCTCATATAAGCCAAGAAGTCACCCTACGTTAGGACCTTACCTAGAAGGGTGAGTTGACCAACCTCATTTTAAGAATTAAGGAAACCTTGGACGTCCTAAAAGGATTAAACCTAGAAAAAATTGGAACACAGTGGAATGGTGTGGGTTTGAGGCATGAAAACAGTTCATCCGATCTAATCATAATAAATTGTACTTAATGATTGGGAAATAAAATTTCAACACAAGTAAATGTGAAAACCTTGGTGAGAGAAATACCAGGGTAAATATGTAATAGCAAGTAAATTACATTGAAGGAAATGTAATAAGCATGCATCTAAGATATAAAAACCCTAGAGCAACCAATTTTAGAAAAGAAGGGCGTGTGTTTGGCTTAATGCCATGTTATCATAAATATATAAGAATGAAGACCTTGGTTATAGAAATCTCAAGTAAAATGTGTAATGAAAGATAACAAATTGAAAGGAATTATATGAAAGATATATATGTTGTAGACTCTTCTTGGGAAGGAAGAGTCATTATATATAGAAATATAATGACATTGGAGACCATGGTACTGAAATAGGGTGCACTTCATAAAATGAATGAAATTCAAGGTATGACATCTCATTAAACCTTAGGCATGGTAGAGCCCTAAGTCAACCTTCGAGTCAAGTAGGGATGCTTAAAGGTATCAAGCTCTAAGTACACAAGGCCCATGGGTTATTAGGTGATCAATCCCTAAGTGCACATGGCATGTGGGCTCAGGAGAGAGTCATCCATGTGTATCAAGGCCCATGGGTCAGGAGAATGGTGACCTCCATGAGTACATAAGCCCAAGGGGTCAATTGGAAAGGCACTCCATAAGTACATAAGGCCCTTGGGCTTAAGAGGAGATCACATAAAAGGCACCTATACCCTAAGAGACCTTAGGGGAAGGGATAATGCTAATGATACATGAGATGTAGATAAAAAGAATACATGAAATATGTAATGATGGATGCTATACAATCTTAAGGGAGTTTTGTACAAACTCAAGAGTTGAGAAAGACACTATCCCAGAGTTCATAATATTTGAGGAAAATTCTTGGAATTAAAATATTTCTGTGGTTTTGAGTCATTTTTAAGGACGATTCAACCAAAATATTGAATTAAATGATAATGTATGGGTACACTATCTCTTTGCACATACAATTGGAATTTTTTTGTATTTGATATGTCTATTTGATCATTATGAGTGTGAGAGATTGAGTAGCCACATGTGATACATGAAATTGAGATGTGTAGATTGAATACCCTAAGTTGATATTAATGACATAGGGTATGGAGATATTACCTCATGAACTCACAAATATAGTTGAACAATGATTAGTAGGTCTGAGACCTAGGTGAAAATGTAATCACCAACTGGAAATGTATTGAGTGAAAGTGCAATCACCAAGTGATAATATCATGCAATGACTGAGGATGTGGAAAATCCCTTTGATTAATTTCGAGTTTCTACCTTAGTAAGATGATAAATTTTCATACAAACAAAAGTTATTAGAGGCAATCTAGCTAAAACCTATCCAAAGTTGATATCCCTAATGTTTGAGGCTAATAGGAGCTATTATTCACCTTAAATGATTAACTTTGAATTTTGGGTCAAAATTCTTTTTTAAGGAAGGATGATTGCAAGATCCTAAAATTTTGTAAATATAGATCCTATGATTTATAATCCAATAATAATGTATTGTGATTCACTAGAATAATATTAGAGTGATGAAATCAATAGCATGTCTTTGACTGTATTAGAATGATGAACTTAAGCCCTACACTTAGAGTAAGTCTCCAATTTAAGTAAATATTGCAATCTTGAGCATATGTGTTAATATAAGGTTTAATTATGATCAAAGTGTTAATTTTGTGATTAAGAGTATAACAAACTTTTCAGACCCTTTAGAAAGCCAAGGGATGGGCCATGTGACCTAGAACCTGATACAAGACCGATTAGGCCAATTAGGTTTACAAATGGGTCCTTGTGATACAAAATCCAGAATCCAATAACTCATGCTTGTAATAAATTCCCAATACACACTACATTAAAAGATAAAGATATAAGGAGATCATAAATGAAATTTCAAGATATCCTAGGTTATCATGTGGCCTAGGTAATTTATAAATTAATTATCTAGTTATTACTTGAAGGTCAAGTTTTGGGGATCAAACAAACTTCCCTTGACCTACTGATTTTCATAAGCATATATATTAACTAAATGGATATTATCCCAAAGGTTGGGATCAACTAGAGCTTCAGTATGGCTTATATAATTAAAAGAAGATTTTGGAGTTCTGTTGGATTGAATGAAAAAGAAATATGTGGTAGAGTCTCTAAGGACCCATACTTGGATCTGGATGAGTATGTGAGGGACCTCATCTCCCCACCCATGTTATCCAACAAAATAGGGAGAAAAATGCTAATCCCTCTTGAACTCTCTCTCCCTTATCCCCCTCTCTCCTGATCTCCCATGAACCAACTCCGGAGATTTCCTTACACATCTCTCTAAAACCAAATTGATCCTAAATGAATGTAAAGAGACTCATCATTGTGGTAGGTTGCAAGATATGACAACGTATCACCATGAGAATTGAAGACAATTTCCAGACCCAAAACACTACTCATATTGCCTATATAATCCCACACGTACCTTCTCTTTAGGAAAGTAGTTTCCAGTCTAACCTCAGATACTCCCAAACAAGGTCAAGATACTATACTAGTCTTGCTATCACAAAACCATTTATTACCCTAAGTCCACACTCCTAATGGCTACATAGCCAAAGGTGAGTGGACTTGGGTATCCATCCCTAGAATGGCACATAGTTTCACACAAGCAATATATATGAAAAGGCAATGACAAAACTAAAGAGATAACAAGATATTAAACATGGATATTAGAGAAATGTACCTATTTCTATATCTAGAGTACCCATTGGTGTTTAATTTTAGATCTTAAAGTCTTGAGTGCAACAAATCTTCATTTAGCAACTAAAAATTCAATAAATACAATATTTTATGCCAAAGCATTAAGTATGCTATGAAAGGACAAGTAAGCACAATTTATGAGTAATATAAATGTTTCTTGGCTAGAAATATCATAATAAGCAATAAGTAGAAACATGGCGAGAACACTTAATGGATTTTTTTAATAAAAATCATGTTTTAGGTTTCTTTATCCAATATATCAACCTTAGGCCTTTTGAATAACTTCCCATTGTAATAGTCTGACTAACTTTCCATTGAGAGTCTATATGGGTTCTAAAGATTAGCTAAGCCTATCATTAAGGGACCTCAACGTCATCTCCAAGATCTAACCCTTGTATCCTAATGGTCCTCCTTATCTTGACATCTCGAGTAAGACTCCTAACCTTGTATCCTTACCCCCAAAACTTTAAGCAGGTGTACAAGGATATATAATGAGTTTCTCTATATTATGTTCGAGATTCATAAATGTAGTATAATCAACATGAAAGTAGTAATCAAAGGAACAATATATCAAACAAGTATATTATCTATCCAAGCATTCTGTAACATACCAAAACTTTGACATATTCTCTTTTTGGCCCTTTCCCAATATTTTCCTATCATTTCTATCCTTTTTGGCCTTTATGCTTAAATTGTGGAATTTATAGTGGATTGGTGAACATGTGTTCAATAATTATACCAATGGAAGGGTTTATGCACAAATACCCCGGTTAAATTATATTTAAGGATCTAAAATGTAAAATCACCACTTAAGTGGAATAATGGAAAATAAATCCATGTTAGAAGTGTAAGGCCCCAAACCTTAATATATTGAACAAGATTAACTACCATAATTAAGTACTATAAATCTTAATATAACCTTTTGAGGTGTTTTGAAATCGTGAGACAAGACTAAGTTTCAAGTTTGGTTCAATTTGGATGTTGTTTGTACAAGTTATGCAATTATATGCACATTTTGGACTTTTATGCAATTTACCCAATTTGGAGGTTTTCTTTGTAAATTTTCACATGAATTGTAATATTTATATATTCCCTTACCATTATCGAGTTTTTTAACCATGGGGCACCTAGTTGCACCTTGCTTTGCAGGTGTTTCTTTCTAAGGGCATTATAGGGATTTCCTCTTTATATATGAGCTTATCTTTAGAAGCTATCAAACAATGGGTTATTTCTTTGATTGGAGGTCAGTTGGGATGGCCTATAAGTGTCCATAAACCAAAATTTGATAATCAATAAGCCTCTATGATCTGTCCGCTTACATGGCCATGAAATCCCTAGGCTAAGGACACATGGAAAGCTCCATGGACACCTCATGCTTGACTTCTTCCTTATCCATAAAGGCTTGCATGTCCATGGGCACCCTTAGCATTGTACACATGGAAGTAACTTGACACATCGTGCTTGACTTATTCCTTATCCATAAAGGCTTGCATGTCCATGGACACCCTTATACATGACACATGGTCTCATAGACACCTCATGCTTGACCTCTTTCTTTATATAGCCATATCTACCCCTTCCTGACTCCCAATTCGAAAACTCTTGCTCTCCTTTATTTCTTATAGCTTAGAGCATTTTTCCTTCTATGTTTGGCCTCGAAGTTGCTGTCCCGAGGTAAAATAGGGTGCCTACCTTGGTGAAGAAGGCTCCTAGGGTTCCAAATTTCTCTATTTAGGATTTCTTAAGCTCCTTCTTGGCGATTTCGACCAAAAATTGTAAGTTTCCTCCTTTCCTTACCTGTTTTCATGCTTTTAGTCTTCCTCCCACCTTCTTACAGGTCGGAACCATGTCCTTCCATGGTGGAACCCCACCTAGAGCCCTTAAACACCTCATCTCCATGTTCTTTTGCTAGTGTTTTTCACCTCTAAAGTGGAGAAGGTGCTTCTTGCTAGAGATATGAGCTTTGTTGGAGAAACAAGCCTCTCTAGCTTGGGAATATTTCTTCTTGAAATTTTACACCTTCCATAGAGGTGAGTTTTGTAATCCCCTTCTCATATATTGCTTACTACATGCTTAAAACTCATGCTTCTATTAAAATTGATGATCTCCATCTCTATTTACCATGTTCTTCTAGGGTTTTGGTTTCTTGCTATTTTACCTTCTCTAGAATATCTAGTTTGGTTAGCTATGCAACTCCAACCCTGATCTTGGTTCAAATGGTGTTTTATCCCTCTCTCTCTCTCACTCTTCCTCTCTCTAGAAGATTTCTGACTTGTCATTTCCTGATTGGTTCAAATTGAAAAATTCATATCTTTTAATCCGCTTATCCAAATTTGACAAATAAATATGTTTTGGAATTCAAAAATTAATCTATATCTAATAAAAATATTTTCAAGGTCTTATTTTGTGGTTTTATGAAGGGTGATTTTTGTAAAATGAATTTAATGCATAAAATCCATAAAAAGTACATGTTAATCATCATAACTCCAAAAGTTACATAAAAATATGTTTTCTTGATCAAAAGAACATAATAAGTCCATTGGTGATATTTTTAGAATCTAAATCCAAGTTTTTCTAAAAAGTTCTAAAATTAGGGTTTCTATAAATTAATGCGCATTATGTACTCTAATACATGTTAATACATTGAAAATAGGCAAAGAGGAACTTGAACTCAATTAAAGTGGTGAAACTTAGTAATTTATATTAGTAAGAGAGGTATGTGCAATACCTCTTTATTTATGTGCATATCTAACCCTTTATTTGGGATACTTGTGAACCAACCTTACTTTCCCTAATGAGGCTTTATTGAACCCGATTTCCTCTACTCATGAATCTTTTGATGTACTTGCCTCAAAATTAGTATTGATGTTTTATTTCATGGGTCTTGGAACCCCACTACCATATTACAATTATATGACTATTTATTTTGCCAATTTACTACTTCTTATACATGATGGTTCATTTGACTATTTAGCCATAGTAGTGGTACTTATGTACAACCACCCATAGTAGGGCATGTGTTAATTCGCCTTGGGGAACGTCTTATTCTCCCCTTATAAAAATATATGTAGGTGACCTGGAATGTATTAATTCTCACTTCACCTATAGGTTGAGGTCTAGTAGGTGCCTCAACCCTACTTAGTTAATGTAGTCCAATATTGATCATTCATGCAATTCATTATTATTTGTTGGTTTGGCAAGAATCTATTTTTTTATATGCCTCATCCTCTTGGCCCTCTCATCATGTGATGAATACATATAACTATTCTTCAATGTTATTGTTATCTTTTGTACTTGTTTAATATTTTTACACATACCTTGTTTCCTTTCCCTTTTGCTGGGTGCTCTCCCAACCACCCAGGTTAGGACAAGCTGTTGAGTTGAATCAGGAGAACATAGCTTTGGGCATGGACCTAGCACTTGGAGATGTTGCTCTGGAGACAAGATTTGAAGTAGTTTAGACTTCCCTCTTTCTAGATCATTTTTGTTGTATCTTGTTGTAAACCCTAATGGGAGATTTTGATGTACTTCTGTAATCTTTTATGGAAGTTGAATATAGTCAAAAAAATTTATTCCACTGCTACACTTTGGTCTTTTGCATACCATTATAATAAATTTGGAAAATTTATACCTATTCCAACATAACTTTGAGTGAGTTTGGAATGGATGTTAATTCTTCAATTTTTTTTAGTAAGAGGGTGATCCCGCCTCCTTACAACATGGTATTAGAGCCCGTGGTAGTTGGAATCTGACTATTCCAATTTTGTCTCCCTAGTTAGAATACTTACCTTACCCTTAAGGGACATGTTTTCCCTAGAGTTGATCAATAGATGATGAAGGGTTGATTTAGGATCATATAGTTTCACATTAGAATAATGATGAATAGATCCCTAAAATACTTACAACTAAAAGATGCATAAGTAACCATAGCAACTTGAGGTTGTTTAGCTTGGCCTTTAGGCAACTAGTAGGACATAAAGTTGAAAGAAAAGGTGTCTAGAAAGGATTAGGGTTTAGGGGCTGGCAAGATTTTCCTCTGCACCACTAGCTTGGTTTAGGAGGACTTCCAAATCCATATGATACCCACCTGGCTTGAGCTAATATGAATTGTATGAAATATCATGCTTTTAGGCAATCGTAGCCTTAGACATCTATATGATTTATCTTTAGGGACCCTAATATGTTGAACTAGTCTCCCAGGTGTAATGACTTCTTTGAGGATGGATACCCAATATTGTTCCCTTATGACCCATAGAACCACATGTTTGGATAGTTATCCCTAGACCCTAGACTTTGAAGTTTGGTGTTTAGTAAGCAATCAAAATGCACAGTGAATAATGATGGATCTTGTATATGGTTTAGTTAGACTCACCCTTTTAGCTCTATATTAGTTTGTCTTGGTAGGTCAAACCTTTTAAGGGGTGGAGAGTAGTTGGTTTGATGATGTTTGGGTAGTTATATTTTAAGGATGAAATCCTTTCCAAGGGGGTGGAGTCATGTAACATACTAAAATCTAGCTACTCTGACTTTAGAAACCCTAACTCCCTAATTAGGAAGTTAGTGTGAATGAATCCTTAGTTTTGACCAAACAAGTTATAGTTGTAACCACATGTTTCTTGGTATCCAAAAGAATATATAACGATCATCTAATGTATAGTTCATATGTTTGAACCCTAATGAATATCTAATGCACATAATAAGAATAACTCACATTTTAATACTAATAGTGGATAATGATGATGTTGACCATGTCATAAACTAATAAACCCTAATTATATGATGGGCAAGATAATTGTAATCTAACCTTGGACTTAATGCATCCTAAGAAGGTATAGGTGAAGAATAATGATCATGTTAAACTAAACCCTAAGTTGTAATCATCTAACCTTAACCTACACATCCTTAATGACATTCATGATACATTAGTGTCACTAGGTGTCATAATCAGATAACATACTTTATTACACATAAATTATAGATTAGTCATGTCATCAATAAGAAATGCATATCACCTTGTTCTCTAATACACACCTAATTAATCACCTAATGACTTAGTATATGTATCAAATCATTAATATGTAATATGCCCCACCTTGATCAATAAAATATATATAATGACGTCAATATGGATAAGAAGTAATTGACTCACACAAATATTCATAATCAAATAATAAGAAATGAATAAATATGAGAGAATGATTAACGATGACATTAATGTGAGCAAGAATGGTAAAGTAACAATGTCTAATATACATATAAGTAATTAATGTGACATTATTTGGATTAATTGTAACAAATTGGATAAAGTATCCTATTTCACACAAAATAATTGATACAATTGATAATGGAGTCTAAATCCACATTATTAAATATAATGGTCAGATATAATAATGCAAATTAAGATAATTTAGTATAACTCTAGTTGTGCTAAAATTCCTAATGAGACAAATAAGAAATATATTGGGTTTGTGCATAATAATGAAATATAACTCTTTTGGGAAAAAAAGTAAATATGACATGACACAATTAAAAGAATAATAATGATAATGTGATATCCTAATGAATATAATTCTAATAAGCCAATTTTTTTAAAAGTAGAACCGTTAGGTGATCTATGAGAACATGACCTATGTGGAGTTTCTTGAGAAGACTATGAACTCCAAGTTAAGTAGTTGAAAAACAAGGAGTTTAAGTTAGTAAAAGTTTTGGTGGAAGTTTTATGGATTCAACTTGGGAGTTTAGTGGTGAGATGTTGCATACTCACCCTTCTCACTTTTAATTTAGATTTTATGGATGAAATTCTCTTAGGGTGGGGTGCTGTAACATACCAAAACTTTGACATATTCTCTTTTTGGCCCTTTCCTAATATTTTCCTATCATTTCTATCCTATTTGGCCTTGATGCTTAAATTGTGGAATTTATAGTTTTTTGATGAACATGTGTTAAATAATTATACCAATGGAAGGGTTTATGCACAAATACCTCAATGAAATCTTACTTAAGGATCTAAAATATAAAATCACCGCTTAAGTGGAACAATGGAAAATAAATCCATGTTAGAAGTGTAAGGCCCCAAACCTTACTTAATGTATTGAACAAGCTTAACTAACATAATTAAGTACTCTAAACCTTAATATAACCTTTTGAAGTGTTTTTAAATCATGAGACAAGACTAAGTTTCAAGTTTGGTCCAATTTGGATGTTGTTTGCGCAAGTTATGCTATATGCACATTTTGGACTTTTATGTATTTACCCAATTCGGAGGTTTTCTTTGTAAATTGTCACATGCATTATAATATTTAAATATTCCCTTACCATTATTGAATTTTTGAACCATTGGGAACCTAGTTGCACCTTGGTTTGAAGGTGTTTTTTTCCAAGGGTATTTTAGGGACTTCCTCTTTATAAATGACCTTATCTTTAGAAGCCATCAACCAATGGGGTTATTTTTTTGATTGGAGGTCGGTTGGGATGACCTATAAGTGTCCATAAACCAACATTTGATTTTCAAGAAGCCTCTATGAGCAGTCCTCTTGCATGGCCATGAAATCCCTAGGCTAAGGACACATGATCCAACTCCAAGGAGGGAGAATCAGCCTACCAATCTTTGATGGGAGCAATTTCCTCTATTGGAGAAGAAGGCTCCAATTCTACATCCAAGGATCAAGTCTTGAGATGTGGCAAATGGTGAACAACCCATACGAGCTACCAAAGACAAAGATTGAAGAATGGGATGAAGCCACCTTGATGAAAGCAACCTTGAATGCTAGAGCCATGCACATACTCTATGCCTCCATGACCCCCACCGAGTTCAACCGAATTTCTTCTTGTGAGACGGCCTATGAGGTATGGAGAAAGCTTTGCATCACTTATGAAGGGACAGATCAAGTGAAGGAAAGAAAAGTCTACATGCTCAAAGGGCTGCTTGAGAACTTCAAGATGGGAAAGGAAGAGAGTATAGCCAACATGTACTCAAGGCTCAACACCATTGTGAATGGTCTTGTTGTTCTAGGACATCCTATGTCTAGTGGAGAGATCAACTCAAAGATCCTTAGAACTCTCCCCAAGAGATGGGAACCCAAGGTGACTTTCATTGAAGAAGCAAGGTCTCTCAAGGATATTCCTATTGAAGAGCTCATTGGAAATCTACAAGCACATGAAGCTACACTTGACAAGAGGGAGGAAGTACAAAGACAAGAGAAGAAAGAGCTAAAGAGAATGAAGAAGGCTGAAATGAAGGCTCAAATTGAATCTATCATGGAACAAGTCTCTCCATCCTCTCAAGCTAAAAAAGATGCCATGTACTCTAAAGGTAAATTCTACAAAGGCAAGTCCTCCTCCATGCGGTGCTTCACATGTGGAAAGAAGGGTCACTACAAGGAAGATTGCCCTCAAGGCAAAAAGACCCATCTTCACATGAAGAAATGGAAATCAAGCTCAAGTGAAGATTCAAGTGAAGGATCAAGCTCAAGCTCTAGTGATGAAGGAGAATGCCATTTTGCTCTTATAGCATCAACAAGTGAAGACTCAAGTGAGGTAAATCTAAACTCTTTAGATAAAGAATCTTTGATTGCTATTATTCATGATATTTGTGCCTCTTTTAAGTCTTATAAAAAGAAAAAGAAAAAGCTTGCTAGAATTGTTGATAATTTGCATATAGAACTAGATGATATTGAATATGCTAATTCTTGCTTGCTTGATGATAAAAATGATTGTCTTAGTCAAGTAGTCTCTCTTAAACTTGAAAATGCTAGTTTGCTTGATAAGATTAGATTTCTAGAATCTCAACCTATCATGCCTAGTTCTAATGAAGAGCATACTTTAATTATTGATTCTCTCATGCATGATATTGATGTTCTTAAATCTGAAAACAAGGACAAAGATTATGTTTTGCAAGAATTAGAAACAGAAAATGCCTCCTTGCTTGCTAAAATCAATGTGCATGATTCTTGTTCTAGTTCTACTAGTAGAGAAAATGATGTTGCTGCTCTTCATATTGATAGAGATTCTTATTTAACTAAAGCTCTTTGCTTAGAAAATGATCTTTTGCATGCTAGAGATAATATTAATCAATTGTCTTCTACTATTGCTTCTCTTAAGCATGATAATGATAGTTTGAGATCTTCTTTGCAAAGATTCTTAGTTGGTAAGAAGAGCCTTAATGACATCCTACATCATACTACCAAACAAATTGGTAGACATGGTTTAGGATATGATAGTAGTCAAGGGAACAACAAAGACAAAGGACCTTCAATTTTCAATGAAGAATCCTCCAGTTCCAAGGCTACGGGCACTTGTAATTATTGCAATGAAATTGGTCATTATTCTACTTGTTGTAATTTTAGGAAAGCACCCAAGAGCAATAGGATTTGGGTTGCTAAACTAACCCCTCCGGACCCAAAAACATGATTGGGGACCATTTCATCTTTCTTCTTGTAGGTACTTACAAATGGATTGATTTGAGCTATTGAATTGCAAATTGACTTCTCAATCCACATGAAAGAAGAAAGGTGAGATGTGCAGAGGGTGACAATAAGTGGAAAAAGCAATGGTAAGCACAAAGGTAATGTTTTCTTACTTATAACCTATCCTAACTTGTTTTTGTCAAGTTAGTGTGCACTATACATATGGTTTTTGAGTCAAAAGTGGCATTTTGTGATTCTCTTCACACTCTTGCTCAAAAATTGTTTCTAATGCTTCTATAGTGCATTACTAACTTGCTTAGACATGTTTGGATATGGTTTGTATATTTAGCATGCCTTTAAATATGTTTTCATGAAATATATGTGCTTTTTGACAGCTGGTCTGTCAGTCGAGTTTGCCCTATTGAAACTCGACCGATAGGCACCAATGGGTGTTGCCAACAGCTGTCATCGGTCGAGTTGACAATGCACAGAACTCGACCGATAACACTGTGCACAGAATACACAGTTGGCTTATTGAATGAGAATTTCCCTCTCAACTAGATTTTCTCAACCAATAGCCTTATTCTTTGCCACTCTCATTTGGTACCTTTATATATGCATATTGCCATGTTCTAAATTGCCTATCTTGCTTACAACTCTATCTCTCTAATTGCTCTAAATTGGTATATCTATATCTTGCAATTACTTGCTTTGAGTTGTTTTGCAGGTTTTGATGATGATCTCTTTGGATCTCTTGGTTGTGTCTAAATTGCTTCCGTTGTGCTCTAACTTGCTTCATCTATATAGGTGTATATCTTGTGTTTGATACAACCTTGAGGTTCTTAGTGGTGATCATTTTATGGTAAGGATGCATATTTAGTGAGTTATATCCTTTCATGCTTCTAAAATTGCATATCTCTTTGTTTGGATATATCTCTACATCTACTCATAGCTTGCTTTATCTTGTGTATCTTTTTATATCTCTTGCTATGATCTAGATCCTACTAGTAGTCCTAACATGTGATATCATCTACTAGTAGTTCATATACATGTAGTTTTAACCTTGTTTATAATTGGCATCTTTGCTCATCTATATGCCATGCTTGTATCTTATCTCATACATGCTCAAGATTGTTCCTGGAATTGCATATCTACTATCTTGAGTTGCTTGCATAACATTGTGATGCAGGGTACATAGATCTACATTATATGTAGAAATTGGAGTATTTTTTGATTTTATGCAGTTTTTGCTCCAGTTTCAGTTTTTGGTGCAAGACTAGTGTTTTTCATGCAGAAACTACCTTCTAAACAAGACTCATGCTTCGCGATGAGCTCTGACGGTTTTTGGTCAAATTCCGTCATCTTGAGGGTCAAAAATGTAATTTATTGTTTTTCTGCAGCACTTTATCTTGCTTTTTGGGATGTTCAAGTATATACTTTAACTTGCTTTTCTTTCTATGCTTGGACAAGCCCCTATCTGTGCTCTTCTACTCTCCTTATATATATTTGTGTTATCTCCTTTTTCTTTAACAAGTGATATTTCTTATTTCTTCATAACCCCACTTTTTGAAATGACAAAGGGGGAGAAAGGTATGTCTTCTTTTAAAAGAGGAAGAAGGCATGTCTTACATGAAGAAGAGAAGTATGTTCATGTAAAGGGAGAAGGTAAAGGGGAGAAGACATATATGTGTAGAACATATATGAGTAGAAGACATAGTATTCTATAAATGTTGTGAAAGCTAACCATGCAGGAGAAATAGCATCAATTGAGGGGGAGTATGAAAACTCCATGTGCATCAATTGAGGGGGAGCATATGAACTCAACTCTATTGAAACCCCTAGGTTTCTCCAAAGGTATGACTTTACTTAAAAGCTTTCAATACATTTATGGAATGGTTTGTCATCTTCAAAAAGGGGGAGATTGTTGACTCAAGGTCAATTAGGTCAATGTTGACTCACGTCTAAATTGACTAAACCCATGTTTTGATGATGACTAACCATTCTACATATTGGTGTCTAATGCCTCTACTTGAGTGATTTTAGATTAGGTATAGACACACTCCAAATGCCCTATCTTGCGCATCTCAAATTGGAGAAAAGACAAGTCAAAGTCAATACAAGTGCATGTTTTTGTAATATGATGTAAATCCATTAGAATCATGTTGTAAATCACTTGGAATGATTGTATGACTTGTAATTAAGCTTAGAAAAATATCAGGAGCACTTAGATTGAATATTAGAGCACTTTAGATGCATCTTTGAAAATTGATTACAGGCACTTTGTCGGTCGAGTTTCCCAGCCTGAAAACTCGACCGATCATCCTTGATCAATTTTCTGGAGATTGCATCGGTCGAGTTGTGTTTCCACAGAACTCGACCGATGGAGTAACTGACCAAATCGATTTTCATTGGTAGGTCGAGTTTCCTCAGGACAAACTCGACCGATGATCTGAATATCGGCTTTGTCTTTTACTCTATCGGTCGAGTTACACTTATAGAAACTCAACTGATTGCACTGTATGGAAAAGTGTAGAAAAGTGTTTCTAGCCGTTGTGGAGTTGCAACAAGTGAAAATAGATCCGTTGCAAGCCACAAAACGGCTAGTTTTCGTCCACAAGTGTTCCCAAAGGCTAAGAGGCATCCCCATCTATAAATAGGACCCCTTGGGCTTCATTCCAAGGTTGAGCATTCATTACAAACTCTATGTGAGGTTCCTATTCTATAGCTGAGTGCTTCCTACAGCCTCATCTCTCTCTCTAAGCTTAATTACTTACTACATCTATTAGAGTGAGTAGGAGATCTGTAAGAGAGCTAGTTCTTTATGTATATCTTGTGAGGCTCTCACTTCCACCACCTCCATTTCTCTCATTTCAATCATGAAGATGAAGGTTCTCTCTCTTGTCCAAGAGAGGTAAAGAAGAACAAGAGAAGGAGTTCCTTGGTGAAGATCAAGGCTGAAGACTTGGAGCTAGAGTGGGTAAGCCCTTGGTGAAGGCAGAAGACTCCTTGCTCAAGTAGGTAAGTCCTTGGTGGAAGCTTCTCCGAGTGAAGGTGAAGTCAAAAGCTGAAGATCCAATAAGAGTGGGTAATCCCTGCAAGGCCGAAGACTTGTGCAAGAGTGGGTAAGTCCTTGGTAAGGTTGAAGACTCTTTGTATTAGATAGGTAAGCCTTTTGTTTGGACATGCATTGTATGTCTTATGAATGAATATAAGAGTGCAATAGTTTGGAAGTCCTAGAGGTTGACCTCTCTAGGCAAGTGGACTGACACACTTCTAGTTTGAAGTGTGGAACCACTCTAAATAGCTTGTCTATCGGTGTATGTTCAATCTCTCTCATCCTTGTTATGTATGTTTTAGTTGCACACAAATTTCCTATTTAGCAACCTTATCTTGTCATATATCTTGAAGGTTTAATGAGTTTTGTTTAAGTGCGTTCAGCTCTACTCATCCCCCCTCTAGAGCATCTAATCACCCATCTAGGATCCAACATAACCTAACTCTAATGCAAATAGATAAAGATGGGTATTCACGTCTAACATTCTTATATGATGGAATGATGGTGAAATACCTCCTTAATATGATCATAACCTTAATATGTTAATTGGGTTATCATAGCCACATGGTTGATACTTTCTTATGCTAAACATGTGCATTATGAATATGATGAAGGTTAATCATATCCAGATTCCTTGCATGTTGATGTAATAAAGGAGCGTTCTTAATGTTAATATAACCCTACTATGATTGTTTACAGATATCTCCTAGCTCATTAATGCAATATTTTGCTGGTCCAGTGTATTATATGTAAATGATGTTGTTGAGCCTTGTTATAAGGCATGCTAGTATAATGATGATTTTGCATGGAATAGTATGATGGTCTTGATGACCTTTGGGCATGGTTGAGCCCTGAATGAGGTGTAATCCTCTTGTGTTGATAAAGGTTGATACCCGGTGATATTGTGAAAAGGATTTATATCTTGTGATAGTATGATGACTAGTGTAGTCTCATGAATGGCACGTGAATAGTACCATGTGATGATGAGATGAGTAATTATGTTTCACACGTTTTATATCTTTTAAAGTTGTGATATTTATATGCTTGCTATAAGTGAATTAGGGTTTGTATGTCCACTTGTTTGATGCAATCTTAATTCACTTGATTGGCATAACTAATCAAGTACAACTCTAATCATGTAGTGCCCTATGTCATAGAGCCATCTTCAATGTCAGAACTTGTTGAATGGTAAAACGAGTATTCTTAAGGGAAACTCAGAGTGTATACTATTGAGTATGTGGGGGTGACAAGTTGAGGATATATTAATGTCATCCACAATGCAGGTTATGGAGGATGGCTATGGTCATGCCTCAGACATTTGATGTGATTGAGGACAACTATGGTTGTACCTTAGATTAGAGGGTTTTGTATACCCTGGTTTCTAGTGTCGTGACTTGTACCAAGGGAGGACTAGTGGTTAGCAACTTGACTATATGTCATTGTAGTGGCAGCTTTGACTGATATGTCACTACCTTTTTACTCATACTGACTGAGGGGAAGAGATCTTAGGATACTGACACTCCTAGATCTTGTACATAACTGAATAGCCCTTCACATGGGTCTGTTGGACTTTGGGTGGTACGAATCAAACTCCCCAGGGCATAATAAAAGATGTAATACAACCGTCTAGCAAATCTGTTTAGGGTTATACACAATGCTTCATATTGGATGATAACTGTAACATCCCTGACCTGGGTTATGAGTTAACCCTAGGTGTTTTGCCTAAATATGTAATTAAATCTTTGTGATTAACTCTGAGCATGTAATTAAGTTTCTCAGAAACATATATTTCAGTATTTGCTCCTTTTTATTTAAAGTTGTAGCATTGTTTTGATATACCCTATGTGCAAATTTACCCAGTTAAAAGGGTTAGCTTGCAATTTGCACATGATGAGATGTTCCTCTGATGTTGAGACATCATGAGAAATCTTTTTGGCAAAGTTTGAGGGATTTCCCAAGCTAGGGCACCAAGGTGCAGCTGTGGAAGCAATCCCGGTGCTTGAAACCCTAGTTTGGGGTAAAATGCAAATTACCCAAATTAAGGGATACAAATTGTGAAATATGTCATCTAATGTATCTTTTTAGACTCTTGCCATCATTAAGAGAAGAAATGATGAGGAAGTCACCTCAATTGAATTATCAAGTTATGAGATATGCCTTGTGATTGAATAATCAGGGTATATGTGCAATATTTCTTTATGTATGTACCTCATTATTAGCTTGCTCTCCTTTACCTTCTTTTCCTAAGACCTTAAGAGAAGGTTTGTCCTTATAATAAAGAGGAAGGGACGATCAAGTAAAGAAGGAGGGACCTAGTTGGAATTATGGACAACTTATGAACTAATGTTGAAAATCCTACCCCATGTATATAAGCTCTCCTTCCCTTAGTTGCAAGGGAACTCACCCTTCGTTCCCTTACTGTTTCATTTCACCAAAGACGACCAAGGACTGCCTTGGTGCTAAGGAGGATGACCAAGGGGTGCAAGGTAGGTTTAAACCCCTCTTCTTGCTTAATTCCATGGTTAGAACTCGAATTCAAGGTCATCTTCATGGCTAACTCTTGAAACCCTACCTTTCTAGCCGTTTCTTTTCATCCTTCCTTGGAGTTTTCACCTTGGCCAACCTGTAATAACTCAAGGAAGCCATTAGAGATTGGAGCTTGAAAGCTTGGAGCTCAAGAAGCAAGCTTTAGGCGGGTTTTATAACTCTAAACCCATGCTTTACTATGTGCATCTTTATATGCGGTTGAATGATAGCTCTTAGTTTTTCCCTACTTTTCCCTGCTATTTTGCAAGTGAATCCATGGGATATTCGTACTGTTCTTGAGATAGGAGATGAAGGCGTGATTTCCAAGAAAAACCCACCGCTTTTCACTTCCTTAAACGGTCTCAAAAGTTTTCTCTCTCGGTCTCAAGACCGCGAGGTGAGCAAACGGTCTCGATACCGCGACAGGGAAAACGGTCTCCAAGACCGTTTGGCCCCGTTGACCGGGCGTGGACCATATAAGCAGTATGTTCCTAATTATATAGGCTAATTACCCTCAAAATTTGGGAGGCTAACTCCAAAGGAATCGGGAGATATGACCTTTTTAAGTAACAACTTTATTTGAATTTATTCCTGATTTTCAAACGGTCTGAAATTGCCCTTTTGGGCAGACGGTCTCAAGACTGTGTAAGGTCGTTGACTAAGCGTTGACCGTATGATATTACTGTTCACAATTATGTTAATTAACAACTCACCAAGTTTGATGGTCTAATTCCAAACGGGCTAAGAGTTGATGGGTGAATACTAGGGCTAACCCTAGATGAAATCAGTACTGAAATTATGGTGACCTAATTAGGGTTTTTAGGGTTGATTGACCTAAACGGTCTCAAGACCCTTTGGGGGTCACCAAACGGTCTCAAGACCGCGAGGGAAATCAACCAAGACCGTTTGGAGGTCTGGGGTCAAGGATAGTTGACCAATTGAAGGTACAATTACACCAAATTACATTGCAATAAAATATTGACATGATCATCAACTCAATGGGTCAGACCTTGATGAATCTGCACTAGAATCCAAAATTTGATGGGCAAACGGTCTCAAGACCGTTTGGAACTCATCCAAACGGTCTCAAGACCGAGAGGACAATCACCCAAGACCGTTTGGAGGTCTAGGGTTGAGTAATTTGACCAATTGAGGACCAAATTGTAAATAAGTTATCAATTGATCAAAATACTGAATTGGTGACCCAATCATGTTTCAACCTCTATCAAATCACCTTAGATTTTGATGAAATCTTGGGCAAACGGTCTCAAGACCATGTGGGGTCCACCCACATGACCTCAAGACCGTTTGGGCCAAGTTTGAGCCCAATTGGAGCTCAATTGAAGGGTTCAACCTTGTGTTGATGCACATTGTTGAGTATTGATGGGTGAACATTGATAGACCCTAATCGAATCGATTTCAATCCTAATTGGTCAACAACTGAGGGTCAATTGAATAACCAATTGGTTAAGCATAACCTTAGTTGACCCAATCCATAGGTGGTCAACATAAATTTGACCTTTTGAGGGCTTCAACATCGGTTAACATCATCGATTGTGTCTTTGTTGTTGTTGATGGACCAAGCGGCTGAGACCATGTGAGCCTCGCGGTCTCAAGACCGTGAGAGGGCTCGCGGTCTTAAGACCGTGAGAGGGCTCGCGGTCTCAAGACCGTGAGGGGGCTCACGGTCTCAAGACCGAGAGGAGGCTCGCGGTCTCAAGACCGCGAAGGGCCTCGCGGTCCTGAGGTCAAACTAGCTAAACGGTCAACGTCTCTTCGCGGTCTCAACTCCAATTTGATCTTCGCGGTCTCAACATCAATTGAACCAATGATAGGGCTTCGCGGTCTTGAACCACTTGAAGAGGCTCGCGGTCTTGAAGCCTAAGGGGGCTCGTGGTCTTGGAATTAGAAAGAGGCTCGCGGTCTTGGAAAGTCAAAGTGGGCAAACGGTCAACACTTTCAACCGATTTCAACTCAATTGATGATTAATGATTGAAATCAATCAATGTGATTCCAAGTTGACTTCTTTCAATCAATTCATAATATAAATGGTCCAATGTTGCCCAAATCAAACCCTAATGATAATCTAGGATAGTAAGGGGTTATTTGACTAAGGTTTTTGACCATAATGATGATCAATGGGGGGGAATTACCAAAATACCCCTGAAGGGTCAATTGAGTTATACCTTGCTCAATTCAAACTCTAATTACATGAGAATGATGTTTTTAGTCATAATGACTCTATCCAACTTGATCTAGTCTAATGTTATCATCCACCATTAGTATGATGAAAGAGAGAGTACTTCTAGAGAGAGAAAGTACCCTAGAGAGAGAAAGTAACTCTAAATCACATAATGGTGATGTTTTTGGCTATGTTAGCCTATGATGACTTAATCCGACCTGATATAGGGTGATGTTGACATCACCTAACCTTATGATGAGAGAGAAAGTACTTCTAGAGAGAGAAAGTACTTCTAGAGAGAGAAAGTACCCTTTTTAAGTGGAAACTCAATTGAAGCATCCCCAATACACAGAAATGAGCATAATTAGGGTATGATCCACCTGTGTGAGATCATAGAAACCCTAATTATGATAAATGATGAACTTTTAACTAATCTAAGATCATCAATGAAGATGTTACTCATACATGATGATGTTATGAGTCCAATTCACCTTAATGTGAATAGTAAACCCTAATTCAAGGGTGATGACATGTAATGTGAATAGTAAACCCTAATTCAAGGGTGATGACATGTAACGTGAAGAGTAAACCCTAATTCAAGGGTAATGGCATGCTTTTGAATATTAAACTCTATTTGATAAGAATTAGAGATTTAAACTCTTATGACAAGAGTAGGAAGGATATTCCTTATTTTTGTATTACCTTTATCAGTTGTATTAACCATGCAGGTTCTGATATGAAGGTAATCATATCCAGGTATGGATGATGAAGTTATATTCACTAAAGGCATGTTGTTAGCCTTATGAATAAGTAAAATAATCTGATGTCTTGTCAGTGGCATCCTATACTGATAATGGGCTGCGAGAGCCATGAATACCATCAAAGTCATGCCTTAGAGATGACTTGTGATGAGGATAATGAGAAATGATGATTGATATGAGTTAGGCCTGTTACATTTAGTATTCTTCTTTTATAGCTGCTATGCTATTGTTATTGTTTGCAGAACAATGTATGCTGTTAAAGAATACTGAATGTACCTAACTAATCAAGTATAATGTAGAGCCCTGATCATAGATCCATCATTGTCAGAAATTAAATGATGGTGAAACAGGTTTTCCTCAGGGAACTCCTGGAGCACATACTTTTGAGTATGTGGGGTACATGGATGTGTAGAACCTTACATCCTAGTGTAGGAAAGTGATGTAGATGTGTAATCCATCCATCCTTCACTATAATTCCATACCGTATCAGTGGTAGGTAAACATGAAACCTCCTGATGACAAAGACAGCACAGATATCTGTATCAGTGGTAGGTAAATATGAAACCTCCTGATGACGAAGAGAGTACAGAACGCCACTGTGACTCTAGAATAGTGAAGTATCAGTTTACCCTGGTGAGCTATATTAAGTACAGACACGAGATGTCCTACAAGTGATCCTCTTACTGACTGAGGAAGGTGAAGGTCATGAGAATCCGGCTCTCTTAATGACCTATGTATGATACTGATGCGGCTTCTCAGCGATCAGTTGGAGCATGAGTGGTAAGCCTCATCTCCACAGGGCATAATGTTGTTTGTAAAACATAATCAACCATGTAGTATAACTTGTTAGAGATGACTCCAAGTTAGTTGATTGATGTTACCTTACAAGGATGTTTATATTCTCCACATCTCCTAAATTATAGAGATCTTGTTATACCTGCAACTGTTACAGAATGCTTTGAAGGCCTTACTGTTTAAGATATTCTTTGATGTTATAATAAAGCTTCTGGCGAAGAGTTATAACTCTCGCTGGGACAATTATGTATAATTGTCTCACCCCGTAGGCTTCAACTTTTTAGGTGGACGTCGGAGACGAAGGAACCAGCCTACAGGTGATCAGTCTCAGCAGCAGCATCAGGGGCAGCAGTAATCTCAGGTGGAGATTGTCCTGCCATATGGTGTAGTTAGAGTCAGTCCTATGTGTCCTCTGTACTCTCAGGTCTTGGAGTCTTGTGTTATGTGATCTTGAGATTTTGTATCTTGATGTATATAATTACTCAAGAAGTAATTATCCTGAGATGTAAACAGTTTATCTCTCTTTATGAAAGGAATTTTTGTGGATACAAGTTCTTATCTCGAAAAGTTTTAATTTCCCGTGATTTTTGTCTTCCGCTGATTACCGATTCGCTTCCGCTAAGTTTTAATCGTGTTTATGTCATGGTTTGGAGATCAGAGCCCACAATAACCCTTGTTGTTCTCTGTATATAAAGATGATGTTTAATGCATTAAAAGATAGTAGATATTCTTATGTTGTGGATATGTTCATGTTATAAATGTGTACATATAATAGTCATGTTTAAGTTGATAGAGATATTATTACTATTGTCTATGATTATGACATTCATTATCACATGTTGTTAGCTATGCTTATATTGCTTTGTAACTAGAGATGCCTATATTGCTAATCATGTTTATGCATATAGTTGTGCTTATATTGTTAGCTCTACTTATGATGTTGATATGTTCAACTTGTTAGACATGCTGATATTGTTATCTATGCTTATGATACTAGACTTATTCATGATGTTGGAGATGCTCATGCTTCTAGACTCCTTATACTGTTAATAGGGATATTAGAATAGTCTGGCTAATGAAGTTAGTTATTATCTGCTCCTTTATGTATTTTGTTAATCATCAATGTTGTTAAGCTTATTTGTTATATATGGTTAAACTACTTAAACTGTCTCAGTACCTAAAAATGTTGGAATCAATAAACGTTGTTGGAGGTTATATCTCTTGCTGGGACATGGGTCTCACCCTTGTGGTTCGCCACATCTTTTTAGGTAATCAGAAGTGACAAAAACAAACCTATGGCAGCAAAGAGGAGCTATAGTAATGAATATTTGAGAAAGTTGGTTAGATTTCTAGTGTGTCCTAGAGTCGTCCATGTACTCTCAGGTCCGGGCAGGAAAAGTTTGTATATGACGTTTCAAACGAATTGGAATTTTGTTAGCATGTTAATGCTTGTTTGTGTGACATATACAAATGTTGTTCTCTTGTGTATATATGTTGTGGCTAAGGTGATAGAAAAATTTGTATCAAATTCTTGTCATAGTATGGATACAAGAAAGATATTGAGCTCTTATGCAAATGTTTCTGAGCGGGTGTTGATGTTGAAATCAGTTTTAATTTACCCATATTTTTGGGTTGTGATTAATTAGTGATTTATTGTGTAACGGGTTCTTACAAGATGGTATTAGAGCTTTAGGTTTGCTGAGTCTATAGGGACACAAGGACTTAGGACTAGGATGATGTTTAAGTTAGGAGTGTGACATATAAACATGGTGCATACTGCTTAATCTCAATACTTGGGTGTCCTGGACAGGTATTCAATTATTGAAGAAAAGGTAAGTATGGAACTTTTAGATTGTTATCTTTTTTATTACTCTGATCAAGTAGTCATTTTGAAACAATCTAAAGAGCATAATGAATCAGAAATCATGGTGTAAATAACTCAATATTACCTCAAGAGAAGATGAGAATTACATCATTAACTATCAAAACTTGAATGTTTGGTAACTATAACAGAAAGATACAATAACATGAAATCTAAATCCGAATACAAACAAGCAAAAGAGGAGTTCTTGAATATGTAATTCAAGAAGATAATAAAGTAAAAGACAGATAAGTTTGTTCTTATAAAATGAATCAAGGTATGAAATTCACATAAGATGGAGAGAATTCCTATGATAGGTATAAAACGAGAAGATGAATGGGAACAATGACAAAGGAATAAGGTGGAACCTGAGTTAATCTCATACCAACCTATGTTTGTAATAAAATTTTAATGTAAAACCAGCATGGCATGTGAAAGAAATTAAGGGAGGTGATCCTTGTTTAATGAAGAAAATTTGGAATGTGATGATTTACCTCTAGATAAGTGGTTGAAAGACATAATAAAACAAGAGAACATATCCAAGTGTGATAAATAGTCATCAAGGAAGGAGTAATGAGATATGTAATCATTATGATTCCTATGCTAATGGCAAGGAACCCGACATGAAAAAGGTAAAATGATACATAAGAAGTTGTATCATGCATAATGAAAATAGAATTGGTTACCTTTTTGCTAGTGACCCTTGAACAATCGTGCTATGACATGGGAAGTGTGTTTCCCTTTGTGTCTTTCCTTTCTAGGGCACAACTTTCAAGTGGATCATTTCCACTTGGTATGTGTGGATTCATTGTAAACATGAAGGTGTGTAGATTATTATTGCATAAGGTTGCTTGGACTATGGTTCCAAGATCATAAAGTTTGTGATGAGTTTACTTTTTAGCCTTTCAATAATTAGGAAGACTCCTCTTATATGGCTTCAGATTTGTTATGTTGGTAAAAGTAGATGAGATAAGAATGTGAGTTCCTTATAGTGCATGAGGTAGATACCAAGCTAATGAATCCTAGTATCCAAGATGTATCAACAATATGGAAGTATGTGAAGGTTGGAGATGTTTATTAAATAAACATTTCAAGTATTACTCTCCCTTAGAGAGAGAGAGAGAGAGTTAATGATGACCCTATAAATGTTGTTTGGATGGAAAAACAAACGTGATTCTATAATGTTGTGTATGGTTTAGTGATAGTTGGGCAAGACCAATATCAAGGATAGATGGTTTTTTTATCAGTAGACATGTGCTACATTGTTCCTTTAAGATAGTAGGATCAAATATCAATGCATAAGAGTTAGAGTGGATGATATAAGTTACATGACTGTGATGAGTTTATGGTTATGTCCTTTAGATTAACCAATGTACTAATAGAATTTATGAATAGGAGGAATATAGTGTTCATGCCATGTCTTACAAGTTGTAGCAAGCTTTGAATGATGACATCTCAAAGTATTTCAAAGATGGTCAGTAACATGGTCAACATATTTGTTAAACCTTAAGAATGTTAAAGTAACTGTACTTATGTGCAACAAGTCTAGCAATAATGAGTTGGGGGTTGACTAAAGTATCCTCTTGGAGTTATGATACCTTTGTTAAGTATGTTATGTGAATCATGATAAGATGAAGACAATGTCATTGTTCTACTCCTAACAAGGTCAATCAAGAAGTTATATTTGTTAACAGTTATATACAAATGTATGATTCTTCAACCAAACAGATGGTCAGTTCACCATTGAGATGATTAGAGAATCCTATATATATACATATATATGTATATATATGCTTCATAGTTCTTGAAAATTAGGAGATGTGTACCTGGTTGATTGAGTTGTTAATTACAACAACCATTAAAGGGGCATAGAGACGAAACCTTGTAAAGTTACACATGATAAAAGATACATGATGTTCTATGTTTGGTAAGATCCAGTGAGTATGGCCTCTGAGTGATGTGTGATATAACGGATAAATAGTTCAAGACGACAATCGAGTCCCAAAGTTGAAAGGTACTACCAGACCTGTACATGTGGTATAACAGTTCCTATGGTGAACCAAGGTTACACATGCAAGAGTTGAAGGAGAGTAATATGCCTTCTATGAGAATGATGTTACATCATCATGTGATGAAAGTAACAATGTGGAAGATTTAGGATTAGGTGCATGATAAGTATCCATCTTTGTTTACCTTAGATTTCGGGGGCAAAATCCCTATAGGGGTTTATGGTTGTGAGACCCCTAACCTTTCTTAAATGGTTGAACATGCTTAATTACCATAATTGAATTTTATAACTATAATATAATCTTGTGATATGATTTGGAATCATAATATAAGCTTAAGTTTCAAGTTTGGTCCAATTTGAATAATGTTTATGCAAGTTATGCAATTTTATGTATATTTTGGAATTTTCTGCAATTTACCCAATTGAGAGGTTTTCTTTGCAATTTATCACTTGCATTATGTTATTCGGATGTTGTCTCATAATTCTTGATCTTTTTGTGCCATGGGGAACCTATTTGAACCTTGGTTTGGAAGTGTTTTCCTCAAGGGTATTTTAGGATTTACCCCTTTATGGATGAGCTACCTTTAAGAGCTATCAACCAATGATTTATTTGATTGGCTTGGAAATTTGACAAAGGAGAGCTAATCATGTCTCTATGGATGGTGGGGGATATTCTTGTGTGGCTGCTTGTATGTCCTTAATAGTTTAAGGGCACGGATGCATGGAGAGCTATTTAGACACCTCATGCTTCTTCTCTCCCTTATACTAGAGCTTTATATATCTATTTTTGAGCCCCCAAATGAAAGTTTTGCTTTCCACCAATTCCCTCCTGCTAAGAACCTCGTTCCCTATCTATTTATCTATGGAGGACATATCCAAGGTAGAAGAAGAAGGCAAATTTCTTGGTGGAAGCTCCTAGGGTTTTGTTTTGATCTTTTAGGGTTTAAAAAGCTTCCTTCGAGTGATCTTAACCTAAATGAGTAAGAATCACATTACTTCCCCCATTTCTTTCGATTTTATCCTTCTTCCTACCTTTATCCAAGTCTAAAACTTGTTTTTCCATGGTAGAAATTGCTCTAAAGCTCTAAAACCCTACCTTTCTTGGTCCTTATGCTTAGGGTTTGCTCATTTGATGAAGAAAGGTGCTAGATGGACGAGTTCACAACTTATGCTTAGATTTTCTACCCTACTTGCTCATGTTTTATTCTATTTGGGAGTTTATCTTCTAATTATAGGCAAGTTTTATAACTTTCTCCACATTTATTTCTTACCATAAGCTTGCTAGCCCATGTTCTTGCTTTTAAATGACGATTCATGCACTAAAAAGCTATGCTTGACTTGGATTTCAATTTTTATAATGTTCCTTGTTCTTACAGTTCTACATGAACATGTAATAATGTTTACGTTATTCCTAAGGTATAATATGACTTGGATCAGGTTGGTTTGACAATCGATGGTGCTAAACACCTATCAACCAATGGTCAATTTTAGGGTTTAAAGCTGATTTTCTTCTATAAACACATGACTCAATGGTGGTACCATTGCAACAACAAATGGTGTTGTCTTCATGACAACTGATGGTGGTGACCAAGGGTGTCAACTGATGTTCATCCCTTAGGTTAGGTGTTGGCCATTTTTGAAGCTTATTGGTTAACAACTAAGTACCCTAATGATGCTATCAATCAATGGTGATATTAGTTTGATATTCGATGGTGATTAGTGAATATAGTGATGATCTAACACCCTATTGTGACTTAATGGTCACTACTAATGGTGGATCAGGTCTCCACAACCTATGGTGAGTTAAGCATGTAGTTGTAGCATCAATTAAACCTTAAACCAATGGTTTCTTGGGTCATTTGATGCAATGGTCGGACCTATACTCCAATTGATGGTTTTAATATATGAACTTGACCTAATAGTTAAGATCTAATGTTTCTTCATCCAATAAACTGGAATGATGCCTAAATGTAATATGTTGGTCCTAATAAAGTGACTTAAATGGTTTCTTTTATGAGATCAACTTAAAAAGCTCATTTATTGATGGCTTGTTTTAAATAAACAATCACTTGTGGGTTTTACCCTACTCTAAATGGAACTTTTTATGTTGTTAATCAAGGGATGTCTAGGGTTATATGGTGACTCTTTCTAGAGCACAACTCAATGACTTCATAGGTGGTTTGTTCAAGATGTTTACTTATTTAAACGACCAATGGCTTTACCTTTTCAACATTTAATGGTTAGAAGTTGATGCCTCAATATTCCCATTATTTTGGGTGAAGCCTATAGTGTAATATTATGATTCTAATGATGAGAATTGGATGGTTCAATGCCTTAAACTTGTAGTCTTACCCTTACCCTCGTATGATTATGATTCATAATCACCATAATGAATTAAATGGGTAACCCTAATGAGGTATAGCTTGTTATACCTAGCTTTAATATAACTAAATGATGGTAATTGGGTATGAATAGTCCTTGAATGATAAATATTGTAATGACCCTGACCTGGGTTATGAGTTAAACCTTATTTGTTTTGGATAATAAAGTTGTTTAGAACTTTAATACAATCATCTAAGGAGTTTTGTTATGAGTATTCCCAGTAATGTGATAAAAGATTGAGGTCCCAAGTGTTATGCATCTAAATGTGTTCCTAAGATTTGAAAAGTACTTGATATATGTATTATAATTTTCTTTGTAGCATTTGTTTATGATTGATGCTTATAACTTGTTTGATGCTAAAAGAATACTGTAATGCACTTAATATATCACTAGAAACCATAAAATGTTGCCCTGACCATAGATCCATCAGCGTTAGAATTTGCTGAATGGTGGAACGAGTTCCCCGCGGCATAACCCGGAATGCATATTTTTGAATATGTGGGGGGCATAAGCTTGGACGGCCATGTGTGAGCCGACCCCCTTACGAACTCGAAATATTTGGAAATTTGGTTGTGTGAAACCATATCCTGGCTTGAGTGTGACTTCAGTCATAGACTCTATGTTGAGCATGGTGAACTGGACCGTGGCTCAGAGTATGGCTATATGCTACGACTTAGTAATTTTATAACTGGGGATAGTTGTCAGTAGATGTTCCCCTAAGAGAGTAAATGATGACGCAATAACTCTGAGTGAAGATGCCTAGTACCCTGGCAAGCTCTTTTTGTAGTGACATGAGATGTCTTGCCAACATATGATACGAGATGTCCTGTTGAACTTGTGTGGTCTCGTACTGACCGAGATAACTGAGGTCATGGCAACCAGCTCTTCCATTTACCTTGTATGGTACCAACCTGTGAGAAGTTTGTGGTCGGTTGGAGACGAACGGGGTATACTTCATCTCCTCAGGGCATACGTGTGATTGTGAAATATGTTTATCCGTGTAGCATATTTGCTTAAGGATCGAATACGGAAAACATTGTTTGATGCGTAATTCAGTTATACATCTTAGTTTGATAGATGTTGTCTATGTTCATTTACATTCCTTGTAAATTAGATAGATGTTTTGTTATTCTACCATGGGTAAATGCATCATTTTCCTTAAAGCAAAGAGATACTTTGTTTTGTTCATATAATGATTAATCATGTCTGTTGATATAAAAGAACCCCTACTCAGTTTTATAATACTTATATGTTATAAAAATATGGTCGGCGGAGAGTTATATCTCTTGCTGGGACAATTGTCTCACCCAGTGGGATCCACAATTTTTAGGTGGACGTACACGAGGTGGTGGAGACCTTTCTGCAGAGGAGATACAACAACTGAGGTAGCAGTGACAACTCAGGTTGAGTGTATTGTCTATCGTGTCTTGTAGATAGAAGTCCTATGTGTCGTTTCTATACTATCAGGTCCTTGGAGTCGGTTTGTAATGGTTTCATGAACAATATGAGATTTTGGCTTGTAAGCCTCGAGGTTTTATGTTGCTCCGGTATGTTTTTGATAGAGTAATTATTATATGATTATCCTCGAGATGAAATGAAACAATGTTGTACAATGTAAAACATGATATGTATGAGTTTTGGATCTTTCAGTGAGAGTTTTCTGGAAGAGGATCTCCTTGCAAAATGGTTTTAAATTTTAATGATTTTTGCTAATCCGCTGTTCATTATTATTCTGCATAATTAGTAACGATTTGGTTGTCGGTTTGATGATGATCGTTTCAAGTTTGGTATCAGAGCTTAAGGTTTGCTGAGTCTACAGAGACATAAGACTAAGGTGTTGACTTTGTTATAGTGTCCTCCAGTATATACTATAGTGACTCCTGCTTATGAAGAAGAAAGGGTGAAGTTTAAAAATGACTGGAGAACACGAGGAACACATTGTTGAGAGCAATGTTGTTGCACCAAGAGAGGGTGTAAGGGATCAGACAAGAGGAGAACGAGTGCCTGAAAATTCCCATCTTAACCTAATCAAGATAGAAAATCCTACTTTTATGCTCTTGTTGGGCAAGTTAGAACAACAGTGATGCATTGGTAGACTGGATACTAGCATTACAACCTAGGTTACCAGTCTTCAATGTAGAAACTTTGGGTTCTGAAAGGGTTCCTGAATGACATAGTCATGTTGGAACAGTGGAAAATGTGGAAATGATTAACATATGGCAAGAGAATAGACTCTGCCATAAGTATAGATAGATAGTACATTTGTGATGGCAGTGCCCAAGAAGGGGCAATAAGCTGAGAATTAAGGAAAGGTCTCTACAATTCTAGAGACATTTTCCTAGTTGTTCTAAAAAGCCAAAGTTTGGATGCCACCAGTGTAATAAATGCCTAGTGCACCGGGGCAGTAGTCACTAAGTAAAGGCAAAGGTCCTAACTTTCCACTTGTAAGAACTCCTAGCTTAGCTTCTACATCGGTAATAAGACTGATAAGACCATGGTACGAGGACGAGACATGTTATAGATATGGACATGTTGAGCATACTAAACCCTTTTTTTCAAAAATAAGGGAGGAAATGACCCAACAACCGAGCCAGACTCGGCAGGGCTTACGAAAGTTACATCCCAATAGTGTGAAAAGGCAAAAGCAACAACATGAAACAAGTAGACTCTATGTATTGAGTCAACTTGAAGCGGTAGATGACCGCGAGGGATAACAGACAGATAGAGCTTTTTCATTTTGATATGTGTTCTCTTGATTTTATCTGATAATCATAAAAAGGATTGCTATTATTGACTTCCCTATTAATTGCCCCATGGGAACATAGGGAAGAAATGATGAGGACTAGAATTTATATCCTGTTCAGTATTCTTTTAAATGCTTTATAATTGCTCTTATCTGTGTGAAAGAGGATGAGGTGTAGAGTGATGCTTGGAGAAAATCTAGGGATGCTAAGTCTTATGTTTTTTTATGATATGAAAAGTAAGGAATATGATAGTAAACAAAGTGCATACTACCTAATCTCAGTACTTGTATACCCTGGCCAAGTATTCAACTATTGAGGATAAGGTGAGTATGGAACTCTTAGATTATTATCTTTCTGATTACTCTGATCAAGTAGTAATTTTGAGACAATCTAGTGAGTATAACAAAACTGGAAATATGGCATGGATATTTTTATCACATCCTAAGTGCAATAAAATGGAATCTGAGATGATCTCAGATCAATCTATGTGTATGAGGAAGTAAAAAGTATAATCCTCATGATAAGAGAATGAGAACAAGGGAGATGAACCTTGTTTGATAAAGTCTGTGTGAATAGTAAAGATCTTTACCATAATATGGAAACGGGAAATGTGATAAAACCATGAAATGTTCATGAACATAATAGGCAATAACAAAAAAAGGGATGATGATGTGTAATCATCCATAAAATTCCTATGCAGATGGCAAGGAACCTAGAATGGAATGAGTATAAATGACTCATGAATAGTGAAAGATCATGTAAAAATCTTAGGAGATGATAATGTCTCCTCTTTGATGAACAACCCTGGGTAATGAATGGGTGATAAAAAGAAGTATGTTTCTTTGTGATCTTTCCTTTCAGGGACATGGCAATCTAGTGAGTCTGAGGATACTTGATGTGCATGAGGAAGAAGTGATATTTTGAGGGATACTTAGAAAAGTATCAGTTTGTCTTGGACTTTGGGTTCTAAGATAAAGATATGTGTAATATATAATGTCCCAAGATAAAAGGAAGATCCTTTTGTATGATTGACTTTGGTATTAACAATAGAGAGATGAAAATGATGAAGATGTGATGTGTTTTTAACACGTGAGGGATACCAAGGTAAGGAATTTTGGTATCCAAGATGTGCTAGGTGGTATGGGAAAGTGAGAATATGACTCCTGAAAAGATGAATAACGATTGGCTACCTAGAAGGGCCAACATTGAGATAATTATAGTATGGGAATCATATGTTAGGGGTTTATGCTCTGCATAAACATAACATCAATAAGGATGTATTAATTGAAGGAACAATTGTAGAATTGTTTTGAGAAAAAGCTTATCAAGCTAAAAATAATTTCTTAGAGTATCCCTATCTAGATCTGTTGAGGCAGTTTATTCATGACATCTAGAGATACCTCTCAGATAAGTTCTTCTTTAGTAAGTGACATTTCCTTATGACAAGAGAATGTACAACTAGGAATATAGTTGGTACGAGCCATAAGAAAGTTTTGTGTTGTGTCAACAGATTAGAGTGACACTAAAGATGTATGATAAGACTTGTAGTTCCAAGTGGGTGACAGAACGTAACTATAATCTCTCCATGAAAGAGAAATGCTAAAACTAAGCAAGGTTTGACACATGAATTATTCAAAGTATGAATAGTACTTCTCTGACTTAGAAAGTGTTACCTGACACATAGTTGACTCCGAAGTCAGTAATGGATAGGACAACTGAGTATGTGTCATGTGTGACAAATCTTATGATAATCTTTAATGGAAGGACTTTGTGTTGGTCAAAGTTCTATGGCATATCCATGACATCAAGATGTTATGTGGAGACTTGACAATATGATGCATGAATGACAATTGTCTTCCTTCATCTGGGATTTCGGGGACAAAATCCTTGTTAGTGGTTTATAACTTGTAATGACCCTGACCTGGGTTATGAGTTAAACCCTATTTATTTTAGCTAATAAAGTTGATTAGAACTTTAATACAATCCTCTAAGGAGTTTTTTTATCATGTGACACACTTATGTTTCAAGTTTGGTCCTGATTGAATGTTGTTTGAGCAATGTTCCTTTGTTTTGGACCAAAGTGCAATTTGCCCAAGATAAGGGGTTATATTGCAATATGTCACATGTTGAATGTGTTCTAAAGTGTTTTAGTATCATAAGGGATAGAATGATGCTAAGTGATGGCTTGTGGAAAGTCTAAATCTCAAGTTATAACTTGTTTGAACAATGCTAGTACTTTGTGCACCAATTTTGGAACAATTTGTAATTTACCCAAAATATAGGGTAGAAATGCAAATTACCACCTATAGAGCGTTCCTATTTCCTATATGTATCATTTAGAGGAGAGAGAATGAATGAATGAGACACCATGTTTGAATCATTTATGAGTGGTAGTATTCTTGGTGATGAAAAGACCAAGAGAGGGGTTGAATGGAAACCCTAATTTGAGCTTGTATTGAGTGTATCGAGTTGTAGTGTTAAATGGGAAGTCCCTATCGGCCAAGGAGCCAAATAGGAGACCCCCATATCGTGTTGTTAACTCTTTGACTTTGTAAAAATGAGATAAGCACCTCAATAAATGAGCTAATCATGTAGTGCCCTATGCCGTAGAGCCATCTTCAGTGTCAGAACTTGTTGGATGGTGAAATGAGTATACCTAAGGGAAACTCAGATCACATACTATTGAGTATGTGTGAGTAGCAAGTTGAGTATATATCCTTGTCAACCACAATGTAGGTTATGGAGGATAGCTATGGTCATGCCTCAAACATTTGATGTGATTAAGAACAACTGCGGTTGTACCTCAGATTAGAGGGTTTTGTATACCCTGATTTCTAGTGTTGTGACTTGTACCAAGGGTGGACTAGTGGTTAGCATCTTGACTATATGTCATTGTAGTGGTAGCTTTGACTGATATGCCACTGCCTTTTTACTCTACTGATCGAGGGGAAGAGAACATATGATACCGACACTCCTAGATCTTGTAGGGAATCGAATAGCCCTTCGCAGGGGTCAGTTTGACTTTGGGTGGTACAACTCAAACTCCCCAGGACATAATAAAAGATGTATACAACCGTCTAGTAAATCTATTTACGATTATATACAATGCTTCATATTGGATGATAACCCTTGTTGTTCTCTGTACATAGAGATGATGTTTAATGCATTAAAAGATAGTAGATATTCTTATGTTGTGGATATGATCATGTTATGAATGTGTACATAAAATAGTCATGTTTAAGTTGATAGATATATTATTACTATTGGCTATGATTATGACATTCGTTATCACATGTTGTTAGCTATGCCTTTGTAACTAGAGATGCCTATACTGCTAATCATGCTTATGCAAATAGTTGTGCTTATATAGTCATCCATACTTATGATGTTGATATGTTCAACTTGTTAGACATGCTGATGTTGTTATCTATGCTTATGATACTAGACTTATTCATGATGTTAGAGATGTTCATGCTGCTAGACTCCTTATACTGTTAATAGGGATATGAGAATAGTCTGGCTAATGAAGTTAGTTATTGTCTGCTCCTTTATGTATTTTGTTAATCATCAATGTTGTTAAGCTTATTTGTTATATATGGTTAAACTACTTAAACTATCTCATTACCTAAAAATGTTGGAATCAATAAATGTTGTTGGAGGTTATATCTCTTGTTGGGACATGTGTCTCACCCTTGTGGTTCACCACATCTTTTAGGTAATAGGAAGTGACAAAAACTAACATGTGGCAGCAAAGAGGAGCTATAGTAATGAATCTTTGAGAAAGTTGATTAGATGTGTAGTATGTCCTAGAGTCATCCCTGTACTCTCAGGTCTGGGAAGGAAAAGTTTGTGTATGGTGTTTCAAACGAATCAGAATTTTGTTAGCATGTTAATACTTATTTATGTGGCATATACAAATATTGTTCTCCTGTGTATATATGTTGTGGCTAAGGCGATAGAACAATTTGTATCAAATTCTAGTCATAGTATGGATACAAGAAAGATATTTGGCTCTTATGCAAATGTTTTTGAGTGAGTGTTGATGTTGAAATCAGTTTTAATTTACCCATATTTTGGGTATGTGATTAATTAGTGATTGATTGTGTTTTATATTTTGAGTAATCTCGTTTAGTGTAACGGGTTCTTACAAGTGTTGTTGACCGAGTTACCTTAGGAGGAAGCTCGACTGGAAATTTTTGCTATTTTGAGTATTCCAGAACCTCCCAAGCGAATTTAATTCATCCTAATTTGCTCTATTACACATATGAACTTAATTACAAGTCATACAATCATTACAAGTGATTTGCATCAAAGATCTAAGGAGAAAACTATCTATTCTTCAATCTTGATCTTTGTGCTTCTATGACTTGATTTCTTCACATTAATATGTTCAAGTTTCGGCATTTGGAATGCGACTATATAATATGAAATCACTCAAGTAGAAGCATTAGACACAAATACATAGAATGGTTAGTCATCATAAAAATAAAGGTTTAGTCAATTTAGACTGTAACACCTGGGCCCACTGCCCAAGGCTCTAGTAGAGTTTCAGGAATGATGACTGGCCCCACAGACCACCACTAGCCTTAACTGTGCACTTTTTCCTCACTCACACGCAAGCTGTGGTCAACTTCCCAAATGGTCACCCATCCTAGTACTACTCCAAGCTGAGCACACTTAACTATGGAGTTCTCTAGTGATGGGCTCCCGAAAAAGGAGATGCACCTTAGTGAAATGGGTAGTCTAATCATTCCTTTTAAGATCATATTATCTGAGGCCTAAAATCCTGGGACGTTACAATCTCCCCCACTTTGACTCTTGACGTCCTCGTCAAGGCTGAACTATGTGGCCTCATACACCAACGCAAGGGTAACTACATCACCATTGATAACCCTTTCCTACATGCCTAGGTCGTACGACTCAAGACTGGCATGCCACATGCCCATGTGGGCCCCACCTACTGGAGGAGAATTGGCTTTGATACCATTTATAACACATGGGCCCACTTCCCAAGGCTCTAGTAGAGTTTCAGGAATGACAACTGGCCCCACAGACCACCACTAGCCTTAACTGCGCGCTTTTTCCTCACTCACACGTAAGTCGGGGTCAACTTCCCGACTGGTCACCCATCCTAGTATTACTCCAAGCTGAGCATACTTAACTATGGAATTCTTTAGTGATGGATTCTTGAAAAAAGAAATGCACCTTGGTGATATGGGTAGTCCAATCATTCCTTTTAAGATCATGTTATCTAAGGCCTGAAATCATGGGATGTTACATAGACCTTGAGTTAACATAGGGAAGTGAGAGGGGGATACAAGGGAAAGGAGGCAAGTGATGATAATTATTTGAGGAGGGAAGGACTTGTTGTAGATGAGGGAGTTGGGGAGGAAAGTAATGGGGAATTAACGAGGCACGAGGAGGGAAATGAAGGAGGGATTAGAGGAGGGTTATGTGATCAAAACTGGGAGCAACGACCAAAATTGGGTACAAACAACTAAATCTAGGTGTAAAGTGGCAAAAAAAAAAACAAGTGAGCACAAAGTGTCCAAGACTGGGCACAAAATGACAAAAGATGTCTAAAATGAAACATCGGCCAAACTGACCAAAATTGGGCCAAAATAATCAAAATTGGACATTGAAAGAAAAAAACTGGGCGGATGACAAAAATGAATTGCAAGTAGATAAAAAGTTTGGCTCAAAATGGCCATAACTGGGCATAGATTATCTAAAATTAGTCGCAGAATGATGGAAATTGGGCACAAAATTGACCAAAACAGAGTGCCAAGTGTCAAAAATGAAAGAACATGGCGCAAAGTGACCAACATTGAGCATTGAAAGATGAAAACTGGGCGCACATGACCAAAACTTGCAAAAAACAGCTCCTACCTACTTCCCTCATCATTCCCATCACTTCAATCATTACTTCACTCCTATTTCCTCATTACTTCCTTCTTCTTTCCTCATCACTTCCCTCCTCTGACTCTCTTCTCATTACTATCCATTTTCATCATTAATTCCCTCATGTCTCCCTCCTCCCATTACTTTCCTCATCTTCCCTCATCACTTCTCTCCCCCCTCTCTAGTTCTGTTGTCACTTTCACTCTCTCTCTATAAAAAAAAACAGACATGAGTAAAGTTGTACATCGGTCCAAACACAGATCGGTCTGGTCTGGACCGTGACCCAAATAAGAAAAAAAGTCTTAGACTGAGGACCAGATTGAAAAAGCATCAATCCCATCTTGACGACACCCAGAAGAATTACGGACATGACCAAAGCCAAACTAACTAATTCTTTTGCCAATTAAAAATATCAAAGAATCATATATTAGGGTAATCAATCATGTACATGTTGTATTAAAAAAAATACAACTAATGTAATTTGTTTGGATGCTTTATACCTTTAACTTTTTAATCTAGCAATCCTCATTTTCTATCAACACATATTAATATACAAGCACGACATGCACGTAAAAAAATGTCAGTGATTTTTTTACACCACAATAACTTTACATGTAATGTAGTGATTAGTTTTGATATGATACAAGTGAGGTGTAACTGTAGTTGCCCATATATCTCTATAACGTCTTTCATGTCACGTTCTAACAAATATTTACTCTCAATCCTAGAGGTAATACTATTTCTAATACGTTAAATATAGTTTGTTATTTTTACAATTGACCATCATGCATTCCACTATATTTCTAAGTTACTCCCAACACCATTTATACACTTTAGTATTAATATAAATATTTATTATATTTAACTCAGAACACAAAGAGATCATTTATATCATGCGGTGCAGTTTGGACCGATTTGGACCGAATAGCCAGACCGGTCTAGACTGAGGACCGAAATCTTGAAAAATAAAGGACCAATGACCGACCTGAATTTAAAGTCGGTTTAAGACCAGACTAAATCGTTGGTCTGGTCTATCGATCTAGAATGCTATATGTATACCCTTAGATAGGAAGGGATGAGTGACATTTGGTGGTAGGTACAACAATGCAGCAATGGAAGGAGGTGGCCACAAGGGGAGGCAGTTTCCGGACTCATGGCTATGTTTTTCCTATTTTTCTTAAACTGGATAAAGTTAGGACACCATATTTTCGAATTTTTAAATAATCCAACGATTTCAATTCGTGCGATGCACGTGATATGTCTTGTGTTCTATAGGCTTCAACTATTTGTTAGATTCGCATTGGGTTTAATACACACGCCACCCGGGCTCTCACGCTGGTGCAAAAGTGTGCGCCACGGCGTGTGCTGCCAAAATTGCGGTTTGCGAAGGTTATATTGTGGCTCCGTTAAGTAAAATCTGCAACCAATCAGGGGTATTCGCGTGCGCATTCTTCAAAATTTCATTCGCGTTTGTGGGGTTTTGGGGCTTCCACCACCAAAACCAGCGGCGTCAGGTGCTCCGATGATCCCCTCCCACGGCAGAGATCCACAGCAACGAGTGAGCAGCTCCTTCGCGACGGCAGGTAATCTCATCCTTCACCTACCGCTGCTACTGATTTCCTGCATCTCCGCTTCTATTTGTCTTCTATGGCCTCCGGGACCCCCTGTTCCCAGCTTCCTTCTCCCTATACGCTCCTGCTCCTGAGTCCTGCCATCCTGTTTCCCTCCTCATCTCTCCTTTCCCGTAGTATGATCCTCTTGTCGGTCCTCTCCTCGTCGCTCCTAACTCCTCGCATTTCCCCCTCTCTTCTCATTGACCTTCCTGGTCCTTCGTGTCAACATCATATTCGGTTCTTCCGCCGCAATTGCTCTCAGGACAGGCTCCATCCTGCTTGTTCAGAAACTCTCCACTATTTTCCGCATAGGATTTCAAATAGAAGACATTTCCCTCTTATATCTATCACCAGTCCACCCATTTGATTTCTGCAGAATTCTAGCTTAATAAAAAGCTAAGCTAGTATAAGAAAAGAACTAAGTATTATGAAGGAGAGTGTTCTGCCATCTTTAAGGGAAATAGTCATGAAGGGCACAGACTTATGCATCCCTGAGTATCGCTATAAGTATACAATGTTTTACTGTATTCGATATTCTATCGATATCATTAAGCGAATTCTTGTGCAATTCTATTGGATAACTTGTGAGTTTTGTTGTTATATCTTGCATTCTACCTATTTTAGCGCCTAGTTGGGAACTTCTGAGTTTTGTTGTTATATCTTGCATTCTTACCTATTTTGGTGCCTAGTTGAGGAGAAACTAGAACTAATTGATTAGGATGCATACACATAAATACACAATAATACACATGTATGTGTGCAAATAAGTGTATGTGTACTATACTGTATATATGTTGATATCATACTTGTTAAGGCGCTCCAAGGGGGTTTGCCTTGACCCGCGCCTTGACCAAAATATTATTTTATGGAGCCCTGACCATAAATATAAGTATTTGCTTGATCTATACATGCTCTAATAGTTAAATAAAGTGTATTTATTTATGTTTGTTGTACAATATCATTATTATCTGGAATTAATACTCTTGATATTTATTTTACTGTTTTTCTTGGTTGTTGCTTGCATCTGATTTTGATGTTGATGTATTTTCTTCCCTTAACAGCTATCCAATTGCAATACAGTAACCATAATACTTATACTAGATCTCTTCTTGCTTATGATAAGTATTCAAGCAGCCATATTAGCTGCAAAATTTATCTATATAAGCTGAAAATAACCCAAAGTAATGAAAATTATCTACTGAATCTAAAGTTATCTACTGATGCTATGTAAATCACTGCTATCCTTATTCCTTACTCAAGTCTAAACTGATTATAGTGGATTGCATAACTTATATAAGATTCTGTTTTGTATATTAGTGGAACCTCAAATACCCATATTACCACAAAATTCGTCTATGCATCCAAGTATAACTATTAAAATATGTATTTATCTATGAATGCAACCCTAGAATTGTATATATCAAAATTTAGCTGTTTAATATGCATAAAATGATAAAATATGTTCTCTTCCCACATGACATATATATATCAGTGGATTTACCACCAATTTATGGATTTACTACACATGTATATGAAAATAGCATATATATGAAAGGGGAAATGCTATAAAAACCACAACACATGAATAGATAATATAGGTAAAATATAACATATATATGAAGAGGGGTGTTATAAAAATCACAACACATTTATACATATAGGTAAACTGTACTTAAATTAATTTTCTTAAAGCCGCCTAGGCGTAAGACACCCAGCCCTGACGCGTCAACAAGTATGGTTGAAATGCTTACATATAAATCCATAAATTTGTATTGAAATGTGTTTGTACAAGCACACACACAAACACATGTATATGTGGGCTTGGGTCTCTGTGTATAATTAGTTTGAAATATTATCAAACCATTACATTAATAAAAAATTTCGTATATACTTTGTGCTCCACATGCAGCCAGTGGCAGCATATGCATATGCTGTTCAGACCAACTTTTGGAACACTGCTCTCATGTCCTAGATACATTGCCAACTAAGCCATGTACAGAACAACTCTGCGGAAGGTCAATAAGTTACCAGTTGAATTTGTTTAGCTGTTTTGTTTTCATTCTTAAATTTTGTTTAGATTGTTCAGACTTAGGAGCTTACACATGGAATTATAGACATAGTTAGGGATATATATTCAATTGTGCCATTTGTCAAGGCCCTAAGTCTGGCTCGTTAGTCGTTTTAGTTTCTATTATCACCTCTCCCATATATAGGAGACTAGAGTCCTCTTAATAATAAATTAATTTCTTCGTTCTCTTAATCCCTTACATGGCATTGGAGTAGAACTTGCAACCCTAAACTTACCTAAGATAGAACAATGTGAGGTCATCTATCGGCGGGCAGGCAGAGGCCTCCCTTTGGTCCCTAGGCTGCCCACATGCGCTATTCTTCCAAATCATTTCCATTCTTCCACCCAGTACATGTAAAGAAGTCTAATGGTGTGATGGGTTGTTATCATTATCTCTTTCGTGCTTGGCAAATCTTGGGGGGTGGGGTATGAAGGGAGGGTGCTTAATTGAGAGATTTTATAGGGGTGTGTGTGTGGGGGGGGGGGTGACAACTTGTATGGGTTGAGTTGTATGTTTTTTTCTTCAGTTTTGAATATGCATGTCCTCTCTGTTTGTCTGAGCTGTGCATGGAATTCTCCATGCTCTAGCTTGATGGATGATGTTCAAGAATAGGTCTATATGTTAAAGAATGTGTGTGTATTAGGTATTATTGGCCTAAGTTTATGGCTCTTTTGTCTTTCAGTCCAATATTGTCTTATCATGTCCCAGGCTGCCCACATGCACTATTCTTCCAATTCAGTCCTATTCTTTCAACCAGAACCTCTAAAGAAGCCTAGTGTTGTGATGGGTTATTGCATTGTCTCTTTTGTGCTTGACAATTTTTTTTTTTTTGGGGGGGGGGGTTAAGGGAGGGCATGTATGTCAATTTACAGACATCCACATCCAACCTCTGCCTGCATCCATTATATGATAACCATCTGGATGTTTTAACCATATGGAGGTCAGTGCAATGGATGTGGAGGATAGGATTACCGTGGATAAACCATACCATCCACTTCTTGTGACCAGTAGTTGCACGCTTAGTGCAGAATGTATCAACGACTAAATTAATCTCCTCTTCAACGCGTAAACCATGTGAATATTGCTTCAGAGCACGGACTTGGAAACCACATGCATCAATCGAGTTATTTCACAACCTACTCTGGGTGTGCGCCACTGTCTTTGTCTTCTTTCTAAGGAAGACTCGAGGAGTATGCGCCAGAGTGGTGCTCCGCTGTGTCATGACCAAGGAGCTCGCATGGGACTGCGAGCTGTCCTCCAACACATTACACCTTTGGTGGTGGTGCTCAAGCTCCTTAAAAATAGAACGTCGACGACTGTGCATGCATTGTGGAGGTCACGACGACAATGCTAGAGATCCCGTCGAGAACCCCGTAGTACTTGAAGTAGAGTGCAACGGCCGGTGGCATGGTTAGTAGGGGGTGGGATGGCGGCCACCCTGCCCCTGCTGCACCCAATGCTGGAGCATCCGAGCAATGCACACCGAGTATCCTCAAGTGGAGTGCTTGCGCATCCATCTCCAGCGTTTTATGTAGAAGAGGGCGGCGATGCCGTCGAGCATGGGGAAACACTAGATGTCACACTAGGTGTTGGAAAGGCATCATATGTTTGAACCATTGAACTAAGCTGAATGGGGGGCATTGCAAATTAACAGCTGCCAATCCTCACAATGGATACCCCACCTCCGATCACATCTATCCAAAAGTTACGGATCTCCATACGACTAGATCCATATTGATTTGGGTATACACGGGGATGGATGCTGGATATCCATGGTAAATGGCTATTTTTGCCTTCCCTAGAGAGGGTACTTGATTGAAAATATGGGTGGGGGACTACTTGTATGTGTTGTGTTGTATGTTTTTTTTTGTTGTTTTTGTTTTTCAGTTCGAGTATGCATGTCCTATGTGTTTATCTGAGCTGAGCATCAAATTCTCCTTGGTTTAGCTTGATGGGGACTTTTCTTGAATAGATATATATATGACTAAGCTGACTGTGTGTATTATGTATGATAGGCCAAAGTTTATGGCTTATTCATCTTTTAGTTCAGTCTTGTCATATCCTGTGGTATGTATATGTATAGGTTTTGCATAGCAATTCAATGATTTCTCCTTTCTCTTAATTCCTGTCTCACATGCACATTCAGTTACATTATTGGTTGTGATCTTACAATGTAGTTTAGAAAATTTGAGTTTATATCTAAAATTCTTTGGATTCTTACTTGAATCATGGTCAGAGATGCCTTCCCTTCCTCTTGGGTACAATGTTCACTTCAATCTTTTGGTTAATTTTTATCATCAATATTAATTTAATTTTTCTGTTTACATGTTAGATCAGTAGTACCAACATTGCATTAAAGACATGAGAATAACGGCTGAGGCTTCTTGTCATGTGGGGGGCTTGACAGACATGGAATATCAAATTCACTGCATGGAAGTTGAGGCATATGGTGCTGTTCTGAAGGCATTCATTGCACAATCTGATGTGCTTTCCTGGGTATACGAAGGAGACTGTTCTTCTTGTACTTTGAAAGTTTTCTTGTTAGAAATTTTATTACTCGTTGTCCCAGCACATGATTTGTTAATCGCTCTCTGCTTACATTCATATGCAATGTAGTTTAAATTGACATTTATTTAGGGTAAGGAAGGCCTAATATCTGAATTGCGAAAGGAGCTCAGGGTTTCAGATGTAGAGCATAGAGAAATTCTTGCAAAGGTTAATTCGGATGGTACAGTCAGGGCAATAAGGTGATTCTCTTTTTATAATCCCAAGAGAAATACTTCTTACCACACATTGTCTCAGATTCTCATTTCTGAATTTATGCAGGGAATTCCGCTTGGCTGCTGACAATCAGCAAAGTCTGCTGCCGAATATGTCAAATGTTTCTGGTATTCCTTCGAGTTCTATAATAAATGTCCCACAAAAAAAGCAGAAAACTACGAATATTACTATACCATCATCCCAAGCGTACCTATCTCGCGGTCAACCATCACCTGCCGTTCTTCCTCCATCTGCTGTAAGCACTGCTCATGGTTATTATCACAACTTTCTCTTTTTTGTTCCGTCTTTGGTTTTCAAAGTGTCATTGTTTGGCTTTATATACTACACATTATACCTCTGGATTACTTGTACCAAATAAAGTAGAAATGCTGCGTACATGTTTTTTCCATACCTGTGCATATCAGGCCTGCCTTTCAACAAGGCTTATGGTAAGAGACTGCCCCACCTTGTTCGGTGCTAAAAATGCTCAAAGCAGAGTATGATGCCATGTCAGAATGTAAACACAACTTATTGGGTATAAGAATGACCATATTTATGGGTGTCCCGTCGAACACATTTTGATCTGCCCTGAATAAAATGTCAAAGTGGGATAAGGTGTCTAAATTTAGTTGTTTCTTATATTGTTATACATATATACACTGAATTAAAAAGCGCCTGAAGTGCCCGCTTCAGCGGCAAGCCCACTAGGGCGCATCAAAATGGACATGTGCGGTCATTAGGCGTTTTGATCTGAAGCGGGTGTATTGGGCCGCTTTCGCGGGCCTTGGGCCGCTTTTACGGCACCCGCTACAGCGGCTGGAGCGGGCACCTCCAATGATATAGCCCTGCGAACCCTTGATACTCAAACCCCCGACTCCTCTTTTCCCCGTTCCCAATTGGGATGCCGCGCCCGCAATCGTTGCATTAACTCGCGACGAGAAGGGAACCTGCCGAGGCTAGGACTTCTCGATTCCTCTGATTTCGTCCCCTGTCCTCTTATAAGAGCATGTCTGCGACAATATGTCCTCATCCCTTCCACAACTGTCTTTCTACTCATCCCCTCCTCATTGCTCGGGTGAGACGATTGCACGGCAGAGGCCTTCCGTGGGCAAGGCGCAAAGGTTGCTCTCGCCGACGGTTCAAGAACAAGGGGGAAGGCGCATACAAGGCAAAGAGCAACGTCCGTAGGCTTCTCGACAGCCGTTCAAGAGTCACGGGGGAAGGCGCCTCAGCAGATTCTTCTCTACGTACAGGTATGTTCTTCCTTACTCTGTCTTCCGCTACTTCTTCTCAATTTTCCCCCTCAAACTTCTATACGCATGCTAGTTTTCTTTGTTCATGGCAGTGACAACAGTGATCCTGTTCCTCTGTTCTCTTTCTTCCCGAACCTGTTTCCCTATAGTAAAAAGTTGTTGCTCCCTCCATCCAATTTTCGTAGTTTCCGACAAGCATTGCATGAGTAATGTTATCAATGGTGTGATACTGTGATTTGTCATGAACACATACTAGTAGGGGGATTTACTGCTGTAGGTACTACTGTAATCATATACAACGTACTGCAAATAAACGATTGTTAATTTCCCCCCTTCTTCCATATGAACGTATAGCAGTACAATAATGCTTTTTTTAATGTTTTTTTGCTTTTTAGCTTGTAAACATTTACTTCTGTTATTGGGACCCATTTTGATCCGTAAAAATCATTTGAAGCAGTGAAATATTATCAAAATACTTGATAGTTGAGTAACATTTTTTCTTGTTGGTAGTACGACAATTACAAATTTTTTACAAATTTATTTATAACAATGTGATCCGCTTTTTCAAAAAGCGCCCGCTTCGGTCCGCTTCGAAACCTGCTTCCCGCCTCCCGCTTCGGGGGGGGGGAATCCGCATGCTTCGCGCTTCGCACTTTTCAAAACACAACATATATACATATATGCACGCACACACACATATGTATGTATCACACACACAGTTTCATTTGCAATTGATGTCGATCAAATTATATTAGAGTGTGGTTTCTTTTGTTCATAGAATCAGATTGGTCCTCTAAAGACAACTTTTGAGAATGTTGAATCCGAAGAAATATGCAAAGAACTTTTTATCACTAGAGACACTAGACTTCGCATCCCATTTATGTTTGGGTAGTGAAGTGTATAGGTGCTCCAAATGAGTGCCTTGAGGCCTTGGTGCATCTAGGAACCTTTTTTGTTTTATAGTTTTAGGCTAAAAATTCCCTCCTTGTGTACACATAGTTGTTCTGACATGGTATTCAATTCCAGTAATATGCAAGACTAGTTCAAATTTAGGTTAGGATCTACAAATTGGAAATTCCAGTTAAACATTAATATGTATATTTAATGCTCAACATATAAACTGTTTTCAAGATGTATATTAAGGCCGACATGAATACGAATTTGTAGGACATTAGGCCCTAATAACAAAAGTATAAGGCCCCTAAGATGGACACCAATCTCTAATTTGAATGCTGGGACCCTAATTTTTTTTCAAAACCCATAATTGTGCCTGATAATTGATAAAAGCATCCATGCCAATACAAGTTAGGTTGCAATTAAAGGTCACCCCCTCGGGGTGGCCTCATGCATGCTGAGGCACACACCTTGACAAGGACATTACATGCTTCGGTTTATATGAATATACCTTTGACATGGTTGCATACTTTCATCTGATTTCTAATGGATATCGTGACAACAATTTCTTTATACCCAAACAATATCCCAGAAGAGTAATACAAAAATGCAACAATAATTTTAAAATGGTTTAGGAAATGGCTATATACTGCATATACAGATCACAACATGCTCACTAACCTAATAGTATAATCGAGATTGGAATCCCTGGACAACTGCCTTACCTTCTGAATTCACTAATAAAAAGAAGTAAGACAAGGACTTCTAGACACCCCCTCTCCGCCACCGGTTCACTACCACAATCACCACCACCACCACCGCCACTCCCCTTACCTTCTGAATTCACTAATATTCAGAAGTAAGACAAGGACTTCTTGACACTCCCTCTCTCCGCCACTGGTTCATCACCACCGCCACCAGCACTCCCACACTTACACGAAAAGAGACACAAAGAAAATGACCAAGAGGAAGAATCACCAAGAAAATACCTTTGACATGGTTATATATTTTCATCTGATTTTTAATGGATAATGGGACAATGATTTCTTCATACCCAAGCAATATCAATGAAGACTAGCACAAAAATTGCAAGAAAAAATTGAAAATGGTTTAGAATATGGTTGTACACTGCATATACACATCAAAACTTGCTCACCTTCTAATTGTTGGATCAGGACTGGAATCCCTTGATGGCCTTACCTTCTGAATTCACTAATAGACAAAAGTAAGACAAGGACTTCGAAACAATCCCTCTACCTACCACTGGTCCACCACCACCACCACCACCACCATCACTGCCACAATCACACACACATATGCACACGTAAAGAAAGAAAATCACTAAGAGGAAGCATCAATAAAGTTTATATTTCATGAAATGGGAGTCACATCTACCTGGACGCCCTTGGATAGAAAGCTGCACATATCACCCACCGTATTATGCATTCCTAATACACGTGGTTTCCATGTCTAATAATCTGGCTAAGACACACTCCAAAAAGGTGATGGACATCTAAGGTAGCCAACTTTTGTTTAAAGATTCTCCACCAGGATGTTTTATTTTGTGGGAAATAGAGCCCAATCTGCTTGGGCCTCTGTTTCAAGAATCCTTTTGTCATACAATTCAATTACTTTTGTGAGCTTGAATCACATTTTTCTGGTCATCATCCAACTATTTCAATTTCGAATTATCAGGAGAAATGAATACCTTTTTGTTTGTTTGTTTGTAAAGACAATTATTTCATCATAAATAATAACTTCCTTTTTATGGAGTTCTATTAGAGGCCTTGATGATTAATGTGGCATGTATGTTGACATGTTGACTGTATACGACCAAAAGGTACGACAGTATATGGGCCCCTAGCAGGGCCTTAATACCGTCATGAATTGATAATCATATATGGCTATTGCCACACCATATATGGGACTTTTAGGGTTATATATGTAAATTATGTATCTCCTTTTTGCTATAAATAAATATGGGGTGCGCCTATTGGGGCATTTGAAGATTCCGAACATTCGCTAACCTGCTATGTGGAATCAAAGCGGAAGATTATCTGTCTCTAACCCTCAATCCCTCCCACATACCTTTAGGTGGACCGTGGACGCTCTCCTTTCCCGCCTCCCATCCATCTTTTTCCTTTGTCCTAGAGACCTTTCCCTCACACAACACACACACACACACACACAGACGCAGATGCACACACACGCTCACACAATGCACAACACAAACACATACACACAAACACGAATACACACACATGTATGCACAACGCACAACACACAACACACATGGACACACACACACAGAGACTTCTTAATGTAAACCTCTGTTTACCAAGGACCTTGGGTAGGTGCGATGTTTCCTTGGGGTAGGACTGGCTCCCTCATCTTCGTTCTAGATCTATTGCAAGAGATAAGAATGCTTGGGTATAGCCTACTGAGACTCCTCTTGATCACAATTTAATATGGGCTGGTTTTGATAATCAGTCTCTGGCTTTCTCCATCTAAAATAGTAAAAGGCTTTGTATTAGATGATCAAAACAATTATAGTGGTCTCGCTTTTATAGGACAAGAGAGTTAAGAATATTCTAGAGGCAAGTAGAGTTAAGAAAATTCTAGAAACATGTAATGAGGAATAAAAGAAAATGGGCTAACAGTCTATACAAGTGTAAAGCCCGTAACACAATAGACCCAATAATATATATATATACTAATACTCCCCCTCAAGCTGGAGCATGCTCAACTTGGCCATCAGAGTAGTGAATCTGGTCTTCGGAAGAATTTTGGTCAAAATGTCTGCAACTTGATCTGATGTAATGGTATAAGGTGTAGAGATTTGACTAGACAAAACAACTTCCCGAATGAAGTGACAATTAAGTTTAATGTGTTTAGCGCGTTCATGGAAGGTGGGATTGTTGCCAATAAAGATAGCTGCTTTGTTGTCACAGTACATGGGAATAGGTTTAGCATTAGAGATACCAAAATCTTTCAGAAGACCTCGTACCCAGAAAAGTTCGTAGGTGGTGTGAGTCGTGGTTCGATGCTCCGCTTCAACACTTGAGCGAGCAAGTACAGTTGCTTCTTGCTTCGCCAAGTGACCCATTTATCTCACCTACAAAAGTACAGTAGCCAAATGTAGATCTTCGATCGATCTTGCTCCCAGCATAGTCAAAATCAGAATAGCCACTAAGGTTACAATGACCATTTTCTTGTAAAGAAGGCCTTTTCGAGGAGAACTTTTCAGATACTTCAGAATATGACAGGCAACATCCCAGTGACATTATCTAGGCTTATCTAGATTTTGTTAACCAGTCCAATAACAAAAGTGACATCAGCCCGAGATACAATAAGATGTATAAGTTTCTCGACCATTCTGCAATACTGGTGATGGCCATGATAAGGAGGAGAAGTCTCATCATCCCAGTTAGTGTTGGGATCCAAGGGAGTACCAACAGACTTGGCCCCAAGCATTCCTGTTTTAGATAGGAGATCCAGAACATATCTTTGCTGAGATAAACTTGAATGCTCAAAAAATATCTCAATTTGCCTAAATCTTTTGTAACAAAGTGTTTTTCCAAGTAAGCTTTAAGTAGCCTGGATGCTTGCAGAGTCACCACCAGATAAGATGATGTCATCAACATAGAAATTCAACACTACAAGACCAGAGGTAGTTTTCTTAACAAACACCGGGTGATCTGACTGAGAATGATGAAAGTTGAACTTTTGAAGAATGGAGCTCAGCTTATCAAACCAGACTCGGGGACTTTGCTTAAGGCCATAAATTGCTTTGCACAGGCGACAGACCTTCGAGGACTCCCCCTGACTCACAAATCTAGGAGGCTGCTCCATGTATACCTCCTCATGTAGATCTCCATACAAGAAGGCGTTTTTAACATCTAACTGAAATAAAGGCCAATCAGAATTTACCGCCACTGAAATAAGAACAAGAACAAAGTTTCGGTGAGCGATGGGAGAGAAGGTCTTGAAGTAATCAACTCCATATGTCTGAGTGTAGCCTTTGGCTACCAGGAAGCTTTGAGTCGCTCAATTGTGCCATCAAGTTGATATTTGATTGTAAAAATCCATCTGCAACCAACTGGTGAACAATCAGTGGGTGCATCAACCAAATCCCTAGTGTGTCGATATGTGAGAGCCCACATTTCAGTTTCCATGGCTTGACGCCATGCTGGATGCTGATGAGCATGGGTAGCATTTTTAGAAATAGAAATAACAGAAAAGGCCAAAGTGAAATTTGCAAAATTAGTTCCCTAGTTAGCAGTAGTGCAAAAATTCCCAATTGGATGTTGAGTGCAAGACCGAGTTCCTTTGCGTAAACTTTTAGGAATATCCAAGTCAGAAAATACTTGAGGTGTTGGCGGATCTGCTGACGAGGATGAAGGACTTGGAGGGGCCATGGAGGGAGTTGGTGCCTTCAGTCTTCTTTTGATAAACCTTCAATGGAGGACAGGTGCAACTGTGGCATCTGGGAGAGCAGTATCAATAGGCAGAGAGGTAAAGGAGATTCCGTAATTAAATCAAGTGTCAAGGCAGGTCTGGCAAAAGAATCGAACAACATATGTTTAAAAAAGACAACATTATCAGAAACCATCCACTTCTTGGTAATCAGATCATAGCAGCGGTATCCTTTTTTTGTCCTAGAGTACCCTAGGAAAATGCACTTGGTAGCACGAGGATCTAGTTTAGTAAGGCCAGAACGCAATTTTTTTACAAAACACGTACTCCCAAAAATACGAGGAGGCACAATGAAAAGAGGTGCATCAAGATATCGTATTTGAAAAGGAACTTGGTTGCCTAGAACAGAAGAAAGCATGCGGTTAATAAGGTAACACATAGTGGAAACAACTTCCTGCCAAAAAAGTTGGGGAAACATGACAATGGAATAGAATTATAGAAGAGTCCGGACAACCTCAAGAAGATGACGATTCTTGCGTTCAACAACGCCATTCTGTTGGGGTGTGTGTATGCACATGAGGTTTGGTGAATAGTACCCATTTTTTGACAAAAAAGATTGATTGAATTTTGCATGAACTCAAGGGCATTATCAGTACGAAAGATTTTTATAGTTTTATCAAACTGGGTACATATCTTAGCAAAAAATGATGTGATAATATCAAGTATATGAGATCTGTCTTTTAACAAAAATAACCAGGTGGTTCTAGAAAAGTCATCAATAAAACTCATAAAGTACTGAAAACCAGAAATATTGGAAGCAGAACACGGGCCCCAAATGTCTGCATGCACAATATCAAATGGCTATTTTGAGCTAATACATTTTTTCCTGGAAAAAGTAGATCTAGTTTGTTTGCCTAACTGGCATGTTTCACATTAAAAAACCGAATCAGAAATCTCTGGTAGTAAGTGCTTCAATTTTGCTGGTGAAGGGTGCCCCAAGCGATAGTGCCATTAGATGCCCGTCATAGTAGTAGTCAAGTAAGCCGTCGTCGTTGGTGTGTCCAAGTAGTATAAGCCGTCTCGTCCATCATAGCCATAACTGATTTTCGTCCTCTTGCGCAAATCTCGAAAGATAACATCATCCGAGTCAAAAGTTATGAAGTACCGTAGGCTCTTAACAGTTCTACTCACAGATGACAAGTTGATAGGGAATTTAGGAACATAAAGTGCTGAGCGTAATGAAAGACAATCATGAATATATATTCCCTATTCCTGAAACAGGTGTTTGAGAACCATCGGCTAGTGTGACAGGCGGAATAGCAGAAGTTTTATGCAATGTACAAAATAAAGAATGATTGCCAGTAATATGGGAAGTGGCACCGGAGTCAATCACCCATGTATTTTTACCAGACTCTGCTAGAAGAGCGGAACTGCCATCAGTGGAAGTCTCAGCAGAGGAGGCCAAGCGGGCTTGGAGCAATTTCTCAAACTCATATATGATCCAATCAACAGAAGGTGGGGCAGACGAAGAAGCAGAGGTGTCAGGCTGTTATGAAGAAACTTGGTTTGCCCAAGCAGGTTTACCGTGCTTGATCTAGCAGCGGTCTTCATTATGATTGGTGTGCTTACAAAAGTTGCAGTAGCGCTGCTCAATAGATGGGAAGCAGACGAGTACAAACCACGACCAACGCCTGGAGTGGAGCGCCCTCGACCACGGCCACGACCACAGAAAGAATCACCAGATCAGACAGCAAGGCCAACACCATCAGAAATGTCAGGAGACGCTTGAGAGACAGAAGATAAGCATTGTATGTGTTTCAGAACTTGTACGTGTTTCAGAACATCTCGTAAAGTAGGTAGAGGATCACTGGAGAGAATCTGACCAACAACACCCGCAAAGGAGAGTGGTAACGCAACTAGGAACTGAACAAGTTGGAGCTTGTTGCGCTGTCGTTGGGCTTCCTTAATATCAAAGGAGAGCGGATGGTAGACCTTAAATTAATCCCAGAGGCACGATTGTAGTAGTATTATATAGGATCAATAGTAGTATACTCCTTTTTGGCCAAGCGTTTGTAGTTATCAAACACCTTTGGATTTTGTTGACGAGAGTATACATGGAGAGTTGATCCCACTTATCCTTACCCGTCTGCAGTCGTAGAAGAGATTGGCTGATTTTAGGTTCAACACTATTGACTATCCAGGTCATAACTCCAAGATCTACTTTGGACCACTAATCATATGCCTGCTTTGTCTTGTCATCAGCAGTACTATCAGGAACATCCATACCTTTAGTAGAGAGATGGGTATAGCGTCCCTGAGCCTTGACATAAAGCTTCAAAGAAGCAGCCCAGGTGTGATATTTGGAGCCATCCAACTTGACAGTAGTCACACACATATTTTGGAGCGGATTGGGGATGCCATGAGGTATGTAATATGCAAGACGCCAAAGCAGACAGGAGTAGCAGGTAGGAGTAGCAGGCACGTAGCAGTCAATAGACGAAAATAGCAGTAGAAACCCAACACATGGGTAGATCTAATAACACCCGCACAAGGGCAGAAGATAGCAGTAGGAGATCTGACGCATCAGATCCCAGAAACCCACATAGGGGCAGCAATGGATATAAAAAAACCTATGCCAACATGGAGGAAAAACTACTCCACCATGAGGCGTAGGCAGGAAGAAAGCGAGAACCAGTTATGCCCTCAACGTGCTATGACTGGAAAGTTACCGGAGACGTCCAAAGATGAGCTAGAAGGAAAGGAGGGGTGAAGGTGGCTACCCGGAGGGAGAGGTGAGAGTAGGGGTGAAAGGAGGTGACGGTGGGTGTGTGGAGGTGGGAAGGAGCCGGTGAGAGGTGGTTGTTGGCGGCGGGCTGGTGGTGCTGCGGGCGGCCTGGCGGGTGAGGGCGGGGGGCGGCGGGTGAGGGAGGGTTGGGTGGCGGGTGAGGAAGGAGAAGGGGGGGGAGAAGGGTGGGCAGTAAGGAGGTGGGCGGCGGGTGGGGGGGACAAGGAGAAAAGGAAGGGAAAGGGTGGCAGCTAGATTAGGGTTTATGGAGGCATGGTAGGGTTAGGGTGGGAGGGTCTCAAGGAGGATCAAGCTCTGATACCATATAAAATAGTAAAAGGCTTTGTATTATATGATCAAAACAATTACAATGGTCTCTCTTTTATAGGACAAGAGATTTAAGAATATTCTTGAGACAAGTAGAGTTAAGAAAATTCTAGAAACATCTAATGAGGAATAAAAGAAAATGGGCTAACAGTCTAAACAAGTGTAAAGCTGTTAACATAGTAAGCTCAATAAAATATATATACTAATACTTCAATATAGATATAGGAAGCTTGGGGGTAAGTTAATTTATTTTACTGTAACTCGGCTGATATCTAGTCAGTTGTGGGAATTGTATGCCAATATTTAGATAACCCAAACAGTGCCACTATGATGTTTTCTGTCATATTTTGCACTATTTCGAAAGGACTGCGATATTGGGTGCATGGCCACTGTGATGTATATGGACATTATGTGTGCAATGTTGTTGATAGGAAGTCTACATGTGGCTTTTTAGTTCTTATCTTTGTTGGTGGAAACCTTGTCTCCTAGAGGAGCAAGATACAAATAGTTGTAGGGAGATCTAGTACTGAGGCTGAATATAGGGCTACTGGCACATGGCCCATGAGATGATGTGGGTGCATTATCTTTTACAGGAATTCTCTATTCAGCCTATGATTCCTATGCCTAGCGACAAAAAAGGCAACCATATTAATAGCAAGCCATCATTTATTCCATGAGCGCAACAGTCATGTTGGGACTGACCGTTACTTTGTGCGAGGGGCTGCCCTCAATAAGTTGATCATTACATCATTTTCCACATTTGAGGACCAAGTAGCTAATATCCTCGCCAAGCCTCTTTTGAAGAAACCTAGTTACAATCTTGTTGACAAGCTGGCGTCATTGATGTTAATGCTCCCGCTTGAGGGGAAATATTAAAGGTGTTAGTGATTTAACATGGGCATATGGGGTTCATCACATATTCTATTAGCAGGTGATTTTCTATGTTTCCCTGGCATGGCCTTATACGGTCACGAACATATGGCCATTATTGGACCGGGACCATATACATGACTTTTTAGGGTCACATGCAGTTCTTAAGTGTTTTATTTCTAAAGTAAAAATGGGATGTGCCTGTTAGGACTCCCCAACATTTTTTAAGTTCTTAAAAGTTCTTGGGTCATTTTCTGTGAATATCTACAGTGGGGCTGTGTTAGGTATAGTGTAGCTATCCTATTAGGTTTGCTGAGAAAACTCCCAAGAGATTTTTTTTCCCTCCACTTTCTCACAACCGTTTGATGTAGATTTTTCCCGGGGACTATGGGGGTATATTATTCTACCTGCCCTCCAGGTGCATGCCTAATGCTTAGATCATTTTCGTGGGAAACAGTAAGATAGGAAGGACAAGATGTGTGCTCAAAGGAGCTGCAAGGGACTGAAGTAATCTCTTGGTGAGATTGTCAACAGTGTGGTTCATGGCCCCTGGGCATGTGGCTGAAACTAATCTCCTCAAAATTTTCAGGAACCGTTCATATATGGCAATAGTTGTTCCATGGGTATCAGACATAGAAATGCACCTGCTCAGAAATAGTAAGTAAAATTTCAAATTTCAGATAGAAATTTCGCAAAGGGGGACGAAATTTCGACAAAATACAAAAATTTTGTTGAGAAAAGGCCAGTTTGGGTATGCATTTCGCAAAACACAACCGAAATGGGTTCGCAATTTCAAAAATCAACGGCCCACAGCCTGCTGTACTTGAAGGGTTACTTCTTTGATGATTTTTTGGCATTCTCTTGCTCTTGAAGGCTTGCTCTTCGAATCTAAAGTAAGCTTACTCTCGCTCCTTCCCATCTACATCTATTTCTTCCACTTTTACCTCATCTTGATCAAAAGATTACTCTGAAATTGCAAGTTGCAAGTGACAGACCACAACTGAAACTTGAAGATTTTTGAAATTATGCTATAAATTACATATAAATACAATTAATTAAAACATCCAACTTGATATATATCCTATTTGTTAAGATAATGGAGAAACTATTTTCAAAATGAGCTTTTTTAAGTATTTTCAACGCCATTTTCATATATAGTACGAACACTTAACAAATTTTGAATATTTAAATAAATATCTTATATTAAAGATAAATTTTGTAACAATAATATACAACTATGTGATGCTTTGAATATTAATTATATATAATTTTAAACCTTAAAATGAAAAAAATAATAATTTAGAATTGAGATGTATGATGCTTAGTTACATAGATCAAATTTCAACTACGAATGGGAATAATATATAGTTAAATGTACTCAATTGATATATTCAATGAATTAGACTATCAGTATCAACTAATTGTAGTAATTTGTCCCAATTGTATAAATGATCTCATGCCTAAATTGAGAATACCTTTAGTATTTTCACTCTTTGTTGATCTATAGTGTAAGCTATGAAGTATCAGTTGAAATTGATTATCAATGTGATGACCTATAAACTAATTCCTTCATTATGTTATTGAACATGTCATCGAAATCCCCTTTGATACAGTTTTCAATTTTTTCGCACATGTAGGACCCTCCCTACCAAGATCAATATATGATTTTATTGCATAAATAGGTGTATTTATGTATTCTGATCATCCTGGTTAAATTTTGTGACTTAATTCCTTTATTTGGTCGTCGAAATCTTGCATCAAAAATTGTGTCGAAATAAGCTTAAATGTTGAAGTTTCCATCGAAGTTCTATGAATTTCTGTTTCTGAGCCATCGGAAATGGCGTCGAAATCATATGTTGATTTGGTGTGTGGGGGTCCTATAAAGTAATTCCTACACTATGTTATAAACATGTCATTGAATTCCCCTTCGATACAGTTTTCAATCTTTTCACACATGTAGGACACCCCCCTCCCCCCCCCAAAAAAAAAGAAAAAAAAGAAAAAAAAAAACAAGTTCAATACCTGAGGTGCTTTGCCGATTGCTTCAGGAGTGTGGCTTTGCCGATTGCCTCAGGAGTGTGGCTTTCATGCTGACTGTACTTGCTAAGTATGATAAGCAAAAACACAAAACTGCGCATAAAGGATGGGGAACTTTATATGCATTAGACCTTGTATAAATTTAGTTTTACATGGATATTCATGATCAATTGTGCCACCCAAGAGTTCGTATCTGATGGTACCACCTAAATTATGGCTTCCTGTGAAACTGCACTTGAACTTGGCCTTTGTTGAACTTCTGTTGACAGTTGACACTCAAAAAAGTTTCTGAACTTACACATGAATTTTGCAGTACAGTTAGTTCTGTGGGTATTTCTTGTATTGATGTATGTTTGGAGGGTTATTGTTTTTGCATTTTCAAAATTTTTAGTGAATGTCTTGAAAGATGCTATATATTTTGGACAGAAAAATATTTGTTAGAGATTTCATTGTTAGCCTCCTGCTTAAGAAGCTTCACGTTTGTGACATCATATTGCCCACTGGCAAACTAGTATGAAAGCTAAATCTTGGTGAGTTTCTCATGGCATCTCCTTGTGGGGACAAAATTATGGGGTTGTCTGACTTTGTAATTTGCTCAATGACATGGCAATAATGATTTCAAATAGCGGTGTTAGTGCCTTTTTTTTAGAGGAAGATCAGTGCTGCCTATTGAATTGATGGGTAGTAAATTCTATTCTTAAAGTGGTACATGATATCTATCCTCCATCTGCTGGTTCAAATGATGATGAATTCCTGCTCTCCAGATATGTACACATGTTAGCATATGTTATAGCTGAAAAGGAGCTTGGTCATAAACTTATCTAAGCATCTCTTGTTGAGTTTTTGCTGATTTTACTTTTAAGGAACTTCTTTGCATGGGACCTGTGTCCATTTTCTTCATGCAAACTTCAATTCCATCTTATAGGCACTCTTTGGTAGAACATTGGCCACATGAACAAGATTTGGTCCTTGTTAGGTTGGGTATCGTTTGTATTTCTGACGTTTAAATTGTAATGTTTGCAATCTACATTTCTATTTAATAGGATTTAGAAGATGTAGTTTGTTAATTTATAACTCAATCGGAATTGCAGTTCACTTTAAGATCCTGTAAGTTGTACTGCAGTGCACTGAGGTTCTGAGTGAGGATGATCTACGCTTAGAGTAGATACACTTCATATATGTAAAAACAAAGCCGACAGAGACTGCAGGAACGTGGATGTCACAGTGCCACATGCTGTTCACTCTCATCTCATTTCCCACTTATGGACAGTGGCTGTTGTTTGATGTAGCTAATTGTAAGATATTTTTATGGTAATAGAAACAGCAATATGATCTGCACCTAACCAAACCAATGAAACAAAATATAGACTTCTACTAATATGAAATTCACCCAACCAAATAAAATCATCGCAGTCTCAAATGTTTAAAATACTACTGACTTCAAAATTTGTCACCAACCCAATGCCTAAATTTTATTCCTAAATGTGTTAGGAGTGTGGTATAAAGCATAAGCTGATAATGCTTAGTGAATGTGGTTTAAGTATTTATCTAGTGGTTAATCAATGGACTTATATATGCTTCTTGGACATATTAGGCATGCAACATGTTTTGAGTTTCATCTCTGTTGTCATGAGTTTCTGCAAGCTAATTTGCTTTGGTTTGCCTATGAAAGTAATTAGGGAAGGACAATTGACAACTCACTAATGGAATCCCACTCCCCAATTTACAAGAGGGGATATTATAAACTTGGACCATAATCATTAATGGGTCACAGTCCTAGACTCATAATGCATGTACAAGTAATTACCTATACCTACTCTCTAACACTCCCCCCCTCGAGTTGGAGCATGGGAGAATCCCGTCTCTAGCTTGAAGAACAAATCGCAAATAAGATAAAACCATGTAGAAATAATCATTTCCCCTTAAAATCTCAACCTCAATAACCATGTCTAGCTTGAAGAACAAATCGCAGAAAGATCAAACCATGTAGAAATAGTCACTTCCCCTGAAAATCTCAACCTTAATAACCACCTCATTTAGATGACTTGAAACATATAAGCTTCTATAATGGGTTGAATCTATAGCAGAATAGCAGGAAGTCAAACAATCATATGAGAGATCATATCAGTGACTATACCTCAGGAGTCTGGACTCAACTGGAAGACAGAAACCAGCGCGTATCGGTGCATATGCAGGCAGGTAATTGATGCACATAGCAATGCACATACACAATTAGGTGAGCAACATGATTGGAAAATGGCAAGATGTGCTAAAAACTACTCACGTCGACACAAAAAATTCAAACTTCATGATGCAAACAATACAACAGAAGTTCCATAGGCAATTATAGAAGTAAAGTTGAATATATATATGTATATATAGTGTTTGTGCCTGTATACTTATATGTGCATGCCGTGTGTCCATACATATGATTATACAATATACTGTATGAAGATATGAACTAATATTTAATAGCTATAAAACATCAAAACCTTACAAAGTTAAGCTAATGGATACAGATCACTCAGCACAAGTTAGTTAAATAACTTAATTAGTGAATATTACAATATTCAATATTTGGCTTGGGAGCAAGGGGATTATAATTAGTCACATGGTCGTATAGGGTGGGAAAATAAAACAGTGAAACCTGGTCTGGTCTTGAACTGAGGTCCCGAGGGCCATTTGACTGGGTTGGCGGTTGAATCAACCGGGTCATTGGTCAAAATATGTCTTGGCCACAAATGGGTTTCAGCCCCACCCAACCAATTACACGTGACGAGTGGCAGGTCAACCGACTCAGTGATGGCTTGATCAGGTTGGGCTTCAAAATCCTGCAATAGAAAACAGAAGAAGGTGTAAGGACTAAACTACAACAGCTTGTGCAGTAGCGGCCTTTGCATCGACGATGCAGAAAGGTTGGAGATATCAACAAAATTCATGATCACTGAAATGGCTTGACCACTAGCCAGGTGACAATGAGTACAACTTGAGTGCCAAGGCTTGATTGTGAGGTAATTAAGGCAGTAGCCCGTGGGAGCTAAGGTTGCATTACAAAACTTCTACATGCAACGGGAAAAGATGACAATTGATAGTGAAATGACTATTGGTTGTGGCGTGGACCTGGAAGCTGCAGATGGTGGTGATTCTAGCCCCAAGGGTTGATGGGAGTAGTGGTGGCCTCTCCTCACGCAGCAAGAGGGTGCCGCAGTGTTGGCTTGCGCTCCTGTAGAGCTGACAATGTGAGCAGAAGGGGGGCAACTATTGGTTCTTCGTTCTCTGGTGGAGATGGTGTGGAATGGGGGCAACAATCATGAATGGGGAAATGCATGACAGAGGGTGACACAAGGCATAACAGAGGGTGACACAGGTAGAGACAAGGCACACAACCAAATAACACTGAGCCAGTGAGCAGACAGGAAAAGCAGTGGTGGCTGCTTGCAGGAACGACACACATGTTTTTAACGTTTTTGGATCAACTGCTCTGTACCATCTGGGAAAGTAATTACGGAATGAAGTAGATGATTCGCTGAAGAACTCCACTGTTAATATAAATGACAGAACAATACAAACTTGGACTGAAATCACTAGTGGGCCACAACTCGGGTTATGCATGATATACTTACTTTCTAACAGTTTCTGTTGAAAAGCGTTGTTACTACAATATGTTACTTAAATTTTGCAACCATCTGTCCGGAGCTGGTGTACACATCCCGACACTCTGAGGATTCTCTGTTTAAAGGCTGTGGCATTGAAGATTACAACCTGATAACCCTTGAGTAGGTTTCATGTGAATTTGGGAGTTTTGCATTACATGCCTACATGTGATAGCCAAACTGGAAGAAATAGTCACTGAAAACAGTTCAGTTGTTTCAACCCTTAAGAAGTCACGGAAACATGATTTTTTCGGACTGATTCTCCCGGGCTGACAATTTTGCTAAAGACAAATCAGGATGTAAAGAGTTTTCAGTTACCTCTAGAGCCCCCTTATGGGGGTTTTCTAGCTTTTTTGACAAATCTGGAGTTCCTTTACGTGGTTTCTCTTTTTTCTTTTGCATATGTTATCATTGCATGAAATGTGGCGTGTCACTATCAAGAACTATTTGGAGGCCATACAGTTAAATTGATAACATATCTACGAAACTTGAAGAATTGTGTTCAATAGTCTCAATTGTATAGAAAAAACATGAATCACTAGTATTCTTCAAAGAGTTGATGAGAGTCACAAATCTTTGTAGCCCAGGTTTTCAGAAAGATTACAACTAAACCTTTACTTCTATGGTGCAGATATTCTGTGAGAATAAATGCATTACATTTTGGCATTTTTGATCTTTATCTTCATTGGATAGTGTGATGAGGCGGAAAATTTACCAAATGATATGACAAACTTCTTCTTATTTGGTGATCAAGTTGCAGCGCTCAGTTACTCTAAAAAATAAACTGACGACATGTTTCTAATGGTTTTTCTGAATCAGCTGCCCATCTGTTCTGGTCCTGTGGTATTGTTGAAGTTCTGCGGAAACTCCGGTGGAACCTTCAGGCTTTAGTGTTCACGTCAGCTCTTCTCTTGAAGAGAGTTGGTAATATTTCTTCTGCTCCAGCTGCAGTGCTGTTAATAGGCTGAGAAATTGCTATATTTGCTACCACTCTTTGAGTTGTATGGAAGGACAGGAATGCGATATCCTTTTCCTCGGCAATTAAGTCAGTTTCACTGCTTGCTATACTGACCCCTAAAGAGTATTGGGCTTTGAGGTTTCAGATGGAAGTCTGAGACCTCAGGGGATTGTTGGGTCTGTAAATTTTTTAGCGATATTATTTACATCTCCTGCTAATAGGGGCCGGATCCTTTTCTATGCATTTTCTACATGGTTGTCTTATATTGAATCAAAATTTAATAGGTTCATCTTTTTTCCAGTTACAAAATAGAGTCAATGTTTAGCTCAATCAAATTGCATCCTGTTATATACATAGTTAAATAATGTCCAACCTATGCATGAGTTGGAAAACTATACCAATCCTGATTTGTTTGCCCCACATGACATCCTTCTTCCTTTTACATCCTCAAAATATATTTGTGCACAGAACTCACTGCTGGGACACATTATAACGGGCAAATTTGAAAAACAAATCTAGATTGGGATCAGTTTTGGAACTTATTCATAGGCCTTGCACTGTTTTCTTTCATTTTGTATAGGTTGTAATGAGATTTTTTAATCGTGCCTAACGTTGGACCCTATTCTGTTATTCAAGATCGTTATTTCCTTTTCCAAAATTAAACTAGATCTGATTGTATAAGCAACTTGTGGTCTCAATGTATATAAAGCATGCATTTTGTGAGGTTAATGTGTTTGTTTGATTTTCAGACAAATATATACACGGAGGACCAATGGGGTAATAATAACAATGTTTTCTCCTCCCAAACAAACATTGGAAACCCCACGAGATCAGCTTCACAGATCAGGCAATCATCAAGCAGTGGAAAAGCAAGGGGTTTAGCAGGAGTTCAGATGCAGAATGAGTATGGGCAGATTTGGAACGGCACATCTAATTTTGGCACTGATACTATTGAGATTATGGCAACTGATGAACTGATAGATGAGGTTGAATCATCTATATCTTTCCTGGAAGTATTATGCCTACTATTCAACTGGGCATCTTTCTTATCATGATATTACCACAATATGTCAAATTGTGCAAGCCATAACACCAATATTTTTGAAAGATCTTGTAAGTTGTATCCTCCTTTCTTAAAACTGACATGCATTTTATTGCTATACAGATCCAGAGGGTTTGTGGTGTTCAGAGCCCGGATCCAGCTCAACTAGAACGTGCTAAACAAATTCTGAAAGTATGTATTTTTTTCTTGATATATTTATCACTTGGTAGTAGCATTGTTATATATATCCTTGTCTATTATATACAATGCCAATTTCTGTGTAAATTCCAAATGAAAAGTTTAGGTAGATAATCTCGATGCTTGGTTTGGATCTCAAATTCGTCACAACCGAAACTCTCAAATGTCATTAGGTCTCCCAAGGTCCAAGTGATCAAAATCATCATATGATCATGTTTTGAGGAATTATTTGATCTCAACTATCAGCAAGAAATTCTATAAAGATAAAAATATTTTTAAACCTACCACTATCACTAATAAAGCAATAAAGATAACACCCCTTAAAAAAACCATCCCCCTGCCTCCAAGCTCCTCTACCACTCCCGTCCCCTGGGCCTGTAGCAGCAAAGACGCACTTGGTAGCTGCTGCGTTTTCGCAGCCATATTCTATATCTTTCTCACTTCCCCTCCATACCCCTTTACCTGCTCTTGCTGCTCACCTAATAATAGCAGTGGTTGGGGATGAGGGCATGACCGGTGGGAGAAGGTGAGCATGAGGACAGAGGGCTGTCATGAGATCTCTGAACTCCCATGACCTCTACAGAGTGGTTTGTCCTCTCCCCTTACTGGTGCTACTGTTGCTTCCTCCCCACCTTCATGTGCCCGGACACCACTTCTTGTCCTTACTCCATTCAATTCTATCATGGGCGCCACTTGTAACAAAGTAGAGACTCAGACCCTAATTATTTGACCGGGTTACTTACCAACTTTGAAGTTATGTATGTAACCCCAGCCATAAATATACTATACATGTTTTTCTTCTCTCAAACTGTTTTTATAAATCTATACTCATATTTTTTCCTCTCTCAGGCTTTATATGGATCTATACTTATTTTTCTTTTATCTGTTCACCTCTTTATATCCTAAGCAATCACCAGTGTCTCAAAGATTACTGGCCCGAACAGTACACTAAATCTAGATGCCGCATTTCAATGATACATCAAGTCTAAATGTTGTCTTGTTGCCAATAACTGCTCTCTACTAGAACTGTGATCCACGTCTGGTCCACACTGGGGAGTTTTCACGACATACCATCATTTTCCTATATAACATGCCATTATGAATTTCTTTATGATAATAGATGTATAGGTTCCAGCCATGATTCCCTAATCCTTTCTGTTTCTCATTTGTTATCAGCTTTTCCCATTCCTCTGTCCCGTGATTCTAGAGCCTCTGTAAGAATCAAGCTAATAATATCTTAGAGAAATGACCATTCTCCATCGTTTCCTTTCAATTTTTGTTTCGGACACTCACATTCACAAGTTCCAGCAAATTCTTTCCGAATGCTTATTTTATAAATTTCAATCAAGTCGTGTATATTATACTAAATATTGACTATGCCACGGTTTTTGTATGGTAAGGAGCAAGAAAGAGCACTTATTGACGCATTGAACAAGCTTTCAGACGTAGCTGACGATGGTGAGTTAATTTTTAAAGCCCATTTCTCGGAGTGGCCTACTCTTCTTAACGCTCTGTTCTTGTTCTCTCACTACGGAATGTAAGTTTGTTTGTAACAGTTATCATTGATGCAGATGGTGTTCCTGATCAGTGGAAACAGCCTTCTATGGAGAAGCTTAGGAACGGGCATGGATTTCAAAATGGTGGTTACGTGCAGGCAGAAGGCGGTATGCACTACTACAATGTGCCGGATGATGACTAGGGATGCTAAAGCTGTTCAACTTTGAACTGCAAGGTGTATCCATGCTACTGACGGGTTTAGGATAGGGACTACATTCCAATGGTGACAGAATTGCAATTCTGTGTATATTCTTCTAGCTCTCTTTGTCTACCATTCTGGTTGCAACTTTAGAGTGGTCTGTTGTTTAGATCTAAATGATCTAATAATTTGTAAGTAATTTGTCAATTTTTTAGTTGTGTAGTCTGTTAACGCCACTTTGACTTTCTTTCCTGTAATTCCCGCAAAGCACTGAAGATGGTGTAATTATGCTGAAAGTTAGTGGAGGTGTTCTGTACCATGTTTGAATTTTTCTAAAAGGTATATGCAGGGCCCTGTGTGCTTGAGCTTCTGGTTATATTTTGATGCGGAAGACTCTAGAGGAAAAGTTCAATTACTGACAAATTTTTGATTGTCTGAATTTAAGGATTTGTTGTTACCTAGATTTTCCCGTCATTTGGAAATCTATGAAAAGTCAGATTTCCTGCTAATCTGAACTATTGGACCCTGGGTTTTCTTCTAACAAAGAGTAGCATTTCATAAACTGAAAGGTCATGACAAACGCAAAGACCTAGGAGTTCAGATATCCATGGTTGTTGGGCAGCAGAAGTAGCCATCTACTCTAGTAGATAAAAGCAAAACCGGTAGTCGGATCCTTCAGAGACAAGTACATGTTTAGACTAAATGGGGGTGGGCTATGTTGACATTCCATAACTGAAATAAATGGTGGGCAATGTCCGGATGCGTTGTAAATGTAGATGGCATGAAAAGACATCAGCAAAATCATTTGTAGATAGGTTGAGACATTACCTGCTTCATGTATGTTGTTGATAGTGTGGATACAAAGGTTAAAACAATAATCTTAGACCTCGTCATTGTTGAAAGCTAGCTCCAGACAGTCCTGAAGATTGATAATGCTGTTGATATCATCTTGGGAAAAGCCATTGTCGAGTTTATTTCTTTTAAGTTGGTAGCTTTGGTTTGAACTTCATTTGTTTGGGCTTGTTCGATTAAATATTCTTGAACGTGGGTGGTCAAGATTTTCATGTTAGCAACGCGAGGGAGTCCTTGTGTTTTGTATAGAAGTTAATTTTGTTGCCAGTTTCTTAAGATAGAATGTTCAACGTTTGAAGAAGTCTGAGTTATCTCTACACAAGGGAGATCGTGAAATGAAAAACCGAAGACCACAAGTATATGTTGCTGTAATGTTTCCTGTGTATATGATTTAACCAAATGGTGGGTTGTTGTTGTAGGTACAGAGCTGTAATGATTTTTCCAGACACGCAGCGGGAGTAGAGCCTGAGATCAATAATACCTCACTTGTCATAATATTTTAGTGTCACAATGTAGCCCAACTATCAAGATGAATGCATTTCTTCTTCTCATAAATGCACAATGTAGCCCAACTACCAAGATGAATACATTTCTTCTCATTAGTGAATCCCGAAGGAAAAGTCCAGCGAATTATATTGATTGGATTTAACAGAAGACGAAAGGGGTATGCTACTAACAAAGTAAGGAGCCATGCTGGAAAGTGGCGCATTAAGGAGAGTGAGACTACTTACTCTACCGAGAAATCTTTTTCACAAGGCAAGTCTCTCGTGTTTTCCAAATAACAAGGTTCTGCACCAAGTTGTTGAATCCATACAGAGAAAGAGGGAGCCCAAGGTAGCAGATGGAAAAGACATCTTTGTGACAACTTAGTTTGATCATGACATCTCTTCTCTTGGAACATGAACTCCACTAATAGAAGTTTTTTAGAAGTTAATTTCAAGTCTAATGAGATGTATGAAAACCCAAGTTAGATGATGATCAATTCAACCAACTTTGTGCTCCAGTGAATCCTGAAAAGATCAAAGATATAGTTCTTCATTCTAATGGTGATAAGGACCTTGAGCTTAATGATTTTACTATCATTTTTTCGAAGTATATTGGTTATCATTGACTTCGATATACAAAATCCATCCAAAATTCTTTTCTTTTAAACGTGGCCAGCAAGACATTTGTGACTCTCATTTTGAAGTTAAAAAAGGCTTCTTATGCAAAGGATCAGAGGTCTGTTGCCCTATGTAATGTCCTCATTAAGATTGCATCCAAGATTCTTGCTAATAGACTGCAATATATTCTTCCTCATATTATTAACCTTGCACGGAGTGTTCCATTAAAGGTAGATCTATTGGTACCTCTACTTTGCTTGTCCAAGAAATGGTGATTAACATCATGAAAAACTCTACTCCCAATATGTGCATTAAGATGGACATTTTTGAAGGGTACACTTGTTAACTAGGACTATCCAAAATGCGTCTGGGCTAATATGATTTTCCCTTCGTATTTATTTCATCGGGTTGAATAAATCCTTAATACAACTACTATGCAGATTATAGCCAATGAAGTCCCCACTACTCCTTACAAACACGGTAGAGGTAGACCCCTTGCACCATATTTGTTTGTCATCACTATGGAATGATTCTCTAATATTATCCAATATATTGAAGCTTCTAATATCCCCCCCCCCATGCAAGCTTCTCACAACTTAACCATTCTCATGCTTTATTTGCTGATGACGTTGTATTATTTTTGCTACCGATGACAAGTCTATTCATTACCTCGGTGAACTCATCAAGGAATCCAATGATGTCTCACACATGAATGTTAGTATCGATAAATAGTTATATCTTCTATAACTTAAGTGCTGATGAAGGTTTACTTGTCTCCAAATGCAACTTTATAATCCGAAGTTTGCCTGTGAAGTACTTAAGTTTACCTTTATAACATGAAAAACTCATTGGAGTCTATTGCTCCTCAATTATGGACAAGATAAACAACCAGATTAAGGGCTAGAATTCCAACCAACTATCCTATGCATGAAAGATTGAGATTATTATTTTGACTCTAGATTCTTTCCATTTATATATATTGAGCCTCATCTTTCTCTTTGTACATTGCTTTTTTAGGTGAGATTGATAAACTCTACAAGGATTTTTGTGGGGAGGGCCCAGTTAGAACTCTACCACTCACATGGTCGCTTGGTCTAGCATTTGTTGATCTAAAGATGAATGAGGTCTGAATATTAGATGAACAATTGGTATTGTTAAAACTTAATTATTCATGAATATATGGGGTATTTCTTTGAAGGACACCTTATGCGTGATATGGATTCACAAGATATATCTCAAAGGGGGATTTGTTTGAAGGGTTACAACCCCTTCTAATTCCTACTAGATGTAGACCAACTCATTATGTATAGAGAGAATATCTCACATCTTGTATATATTGTTGTAGGGTGTGGAAAACACTATTTGGTGGAGGGATCCCTAGCAAATGGAATTTTTCTGGATGATGCTTTGGATAAGAGAGATTTTATGAAATTTAGTAAGGTAAATTTGCCAAGATTAGTTGCATCATTGATAATGGCTATTTGATTTATAGCAAATCCAGACGCGTAAACAAAGTGTTGGAATTTGTTCAACCTTACTATAACTCAAATGCTTATGGATTTCCTAACTTCTTCTTAATGGCAAAGGAGTATTTAAAATTAAACATTTTTGGAATGTATCAAGAATGAAGAATCCTAAAGTATATTGGATAGGGTGGATTTCAAAGGGCAACACCCCAGGTAGACAAAAAAGATAGTATTGAGGATTATGTTTGATAAAATGCTCACTCATGACCAACTACACTGTAGAGGCTTCACCTTTCCCTCTAGATGTGAACATTGTAGGGTTGATTCAAAAAACATTGAGCACTTATTTTTTCTCTGTGCTCATTTACCGTTCATGCTTGGAATCCTACTGTGTTTGCATGCTACTTGCCTCACATCCCAAATATAGTTAAAATTTGAATCTATTTAAGAAAGCAAAGCTAACACATTTTTTGTAATTATTATCTATGATGTTTTTAAAGAAAGGGACCAATCAATTTTTGAAGATAGAGAGAAAGATTCATCTATCTTTAAGAATATAGTTAAAATTGATACATATATTCTTACATAGATATTTCCTTTATAGCACTTCTTCTCTTCCCCTTTTTCACTACCATGTAATTCCTTCTCTCTATATCCTTATATTTTTAATTCCTTAGAATTATACATACACTACTTTGAAAAATAAAGAAAAGGAATGCGTGAAAATTCCCATGATACAGATGACGTGGTGTCGATAAAATTCTAATCATCTCATTTAAGAAAGATAACAACATCATATGTAGATTATATGATTTTATCTTCATCAAAACTTGTACTTTGAATACCATCCAAATTCCTTTTTAAGTCACAAGTTTGATCATAACTACAAGGATAGAAGTAACTATATGGATATACTAGGAAATAGTTGATCACCTTGCCTCTATATATTTGTGCTACCAAAATAACTAAAATGTGTTACCATGATGAGGGTTGAAAAGTGTGCAAATATTATTCATATATGTATCAAATATAACCATAAAGAGGGAAACCATAGCCATAAAAACATATAAAAAGGATTTTCAAATTAATTTTATCAAAAGGCTTTTGAATATCTAGTAAAATATTCAAGAGTGGTATGCTTCTATATTGACATGCATGTATACTGCAATTGACTAGAACAAACACATATATAATTGGTCAAGCAGCAATGAAGCCAATATGTTCATTTCAAATATTGTGTTGTACATGAAATTTGAGTCCATAACAAAGGATCTTTGCTATGATCTTATAGCATACTATAATAATTCTTGAAGGCCTAATTTCAGAATGAGACATCAATGGATTTAGTTCTTTAGAAACCAACCAAATGGGTGTAAGAATCACCCTTACATAACTTCTTGTACTCTAGTCAATCAATAATGCACATATAATGAAGTGATTTTTGTGTAACCTTCAATATGGATACATATGACTTGAACATGCCTTAAAAAAGTAGAGCATGAAGTTATGAATAATATGGATATATATAACCTAAACCTACACTTGGAAGATGCCAATGTTGTGTATCTTAATAATAACAATGGTTAGGAATAATAATATCTTCTGGTTATCTTACCCAAACATGTATTTTATAAGACTCCTGACATGAGTTTTGGGTTAGCCCTATTTTATTTGTCTTGATGATGTTCTTAGAACCTTGATATAATCCTTTGATATGATATTAGAGCTTGTGGAGAGCTTAAGTCTTCAGTTTGAGATTGTTTGGATGATGCTTGTGCCTTGTGTTCTAGTTTTGGTGCAAATTACAATTCACCCAAAGTAGGAGGTGAATGTGAAATCTGTCACCTCTAGAGTGTTTCTTCTCTTTATTGACATCCTCTAGAGGAGAGATAAAGAAGGGGGTGCTTTGTTTGATCCTTTTTTCAGTGGTGGCACCCTTAGTGGTGGTTGGGGTTTTCTAGGGTTTGGTGTGCCTTGACCTTGTGTATCTTGTGGGTTGTCTCGACCTAGGTTGTGACCATGGGCTTGTTTTGTGGGTTTCGGGGTCAAGACACCTCCCCTAGGTGTGGTTGTCATGATGATGTTAGTTTTGGTTGGTCTTGGGTTGAGACACTTGCCTTTGTATAGGGTGTCTTGACCTAGGACGTGTGTGGTGTTCTCTTATCTCGACCATGTTGATGCTTAGTGCTTTGTCACGACCATGGATGGTGCTCCATGGTGGGTTGCGAACGTGACCATGTTGGGTGACCTAGGTGGTCGATATCCAACATAGAGTGCATCACCATCTCATGAATGTGTGTGTTAGGTGGTTGCATGTGTGTTTCTTGTATAAACAAGTGTCTTAGTGGAGCCCTATCTTGTTGCACCTCATCTTTCACCCTACCTCCCTCCTCCTTTGCTATATAAACCCTCTTCTCTCCATGCAAGTGACCCTTTTTGTCCATCATCTATATTCCTTCTTGCTTGCTCATCCTTGGAGCAAGGAGAGTTGATCCTTGGAGCTTTGGTGATCGAATCCCTTGCATGTGCCGACTTTAGGTTATCTTCAACCCTGCTAAGTGTATGCCTTTCCTTAATGGAATTTCTTTTGGTATTCTGCCCCATCTTATTCTCTTTTCTTGGCCCTAGACCATGGATCCTCCATGGTGGTCGTTCTTGACAAGTGAACTCCTGATCACAAGGGTCATGATCATGTTTTGACAAGGTAGACCCAAGTGTGAGGAAGTTTCCTTCTCTCTTTCACCCTCCTTTTGGTTAGGCCTAGGGATCTTTTCTCTCTTTTCTTGATCCATCTTTGACCTTGGCTTCTTCTTCTTTTTGGGGTGATCTTGTGGCTGAAAGTGGAGCATTTGATGGAGCTTTAACATCCTTGGTGATTGTGTGCTTGGACCTATCATCCTTGGAGTGATTTCCTTTAAGGCGGGTTATATAACTCTTAACCTTCTCTATTAATGCACTTTTCTTATATGCATGTTGATGTTTTCTCTCTCTAAAATGTTCCCTTGACATTATTCTGGATGATTCTAAGCCCTAGGACTTGTTTTTATGTTAAAACCATGCTTGGTTTGAAAGCAATATGAAACCCTAATTTTGATACCCGATTTTGGTGATTATGGTGTAATGGTGGTTTTCCCCTATCTCTTGATCTTGGTTTTAATCACATGCATGATGGATGAGTGTCTTGATGTTCTATGAAGTTTAGGTTATGTTTTGATGCTGTCAAACTTGCTTTCTCTCTCCTATTCGAGGTCACTTTCATAGTGGTTTCATGATGCAAGTTTTAGGGTTTTTGGTGACCGGTTATGCATGTGATTTTCTCCTCCATGTTGATGATGGATTCTATTGGTTTCAACTTATATTTTGGCCATGTATATCTTCTCTTTTATCATGTTTAATCCCTATTGGATGTTGGTCCTATGCTTTGGTAGCAGTTTGATCATTGGTGGTCACTACACCTTGTTCTTCTCTGGGTCGAGACACCTTGGTGCTTGGTTTAGTTTTGTGTCGAGATGCTTGTCCTAGTGTCACGACCACGACCTAATCATAATAGGTTGAGGGATGTGACATGTCCTTGGTTCTTGAGGTCATGACATGGCTTGGTTTTGAGGTCGAGATAGTCCTTGTCGAGGGTCAAGACATGACCTTGTCCTTGGAGTCGCGACATGCTTCCCCATGGGTGATTGAACCCTAACCCTAGTAGGTCAAGACATCTAGTTATGCTAAGGTTGAGACCATGGTGTGTCTCGATCATGAAACCCAATGTGTCACGGTCGAGACACTATGGTGGATGTTGAGGTCGCGACCTGGTTGCATGAGGGGTCCAATCATGTGTATGATGGATGGTTGAGTCATACTTGAACACCTAATTAATGCACTTATATGGGTAATGAATGAATAATGAAGAGTGTGGTTTGGATACACATTTAATCAACTCTAATCATGTTGCTTAATCCTAAATGTTTCCAAGAATATGGGGGATGGTATACCTAGGGTTGGTGATGGAAAATAACTACAAAAGCTTAATCAGCTAAGAGTGGAGCCCTTACCCTAATCTAGAGATATTGATGTGTTGATCTCTCTTTCTTAGAAGGGATATACTGTTATGATGATTTCTCTTTCCTTCTTATGAACCCCTAACCATGTAGATGATATGTGCTTGAATATCATATCTAGTGTATGTTGTGGTGACTATGATGTGCTACATGTTGAATGAGCCTTGATGAGGCGTGATGAGACACATGAGATACATGAATGATGTGACTTGGGTCTAATGACCTGGAGGGTGCATTGTGCATGATTTGAGGTGATACCCTCTAAGGATGTGATAGAGGGGTTGATATCCCACAATGATGTGACATTGGTGATAGCCTTGTGTGGTTGTGTGATAGTGATGATGGCCTTGTGAATGGTAGTTGTGATGATGATGTGATTAGATCACACCTTATATGTTTGATATCTTCTGGAGTTTTATAATACCCTTATTCTTATAGAGTTTGCTATGACTTTATTGGTTGTAACTTTATTGATGCTAAAAGATATCTAATTGGCTTAATTAATCAAGTGAAAAATAATCATGTAGGTGCACTGTGCCATAGATCCTTTCCAGTATCATCTTTATTTACTAGATTGGTGAACAAGTATAACTCAGAGTGCATACTGTTGAGTATGTGGGGACAACTTGGTAGCCTAACATCAAGTAAGTACAAGATTGGCTACAGATCGTACCATGGCAGGAGTGCGTCTATAGACCATAACTCAGTGATGTGACTCAGTATATACTTTCACAGGATTGGTTGCAAGCCATACCCTGGAAGGAGTGTGACTTTGGGTTGTATCTCAGCTCCACTAGCATTGTGCCTATATACCAAGGTGGGCTAGGCTATTTTGAAGATGACTCACATGTTATGTCACTACGATGTTCTCTTGTGCTGATCAATAGGTGTTGGAGAGGTTGTCAATTCTGGCTCTTCCATTATCTTTGTATGGCACTGATTTCTACTTAGCAGTGGTCAGTTGGAGTATGAGTGGTATATCTCATCTCCTTAGGGTATAATAAAAGATGTAATACCGCCATATAGTGCTTTTGCATAGGGACAAATGCGGATAACATTGGATGATGCCCTTTGACTTATCTTTGTACTGATTTCTTGAATTACAAGATAGTAAGAGAAGTCAACTGTTATACATGTTCTTCATATTCCTTCTTAGAGTATTAACTATTCTTCTTCTCAGTGATAACTACTCAGTCTTGTCTAATTTGCTTTATTGTTAGATACATATCATTTAACTGAATCTAATCATCCTGCTTAGTACTTTATATACCTGCTTAGTTATTTGTGCTTTAATAGATGTTTGCGGAGAGTTATATCTCTCAATAGGATGTTTGGTCTCACCCCATGGGTTTCCACATCTTTTAGGTGGCTGTGCATGATGAGGTTGTAATAATGCAACTAAGGAAGAGCAACAACTAGAGCAGTAGCTCAGAAGGTTGCAAGTACTACTAGTCTTTTGAAGTAGAATCCTAGAGTCATACCTGTACACTCAAGTCTTGATGGTATTTTTGATGTGTTTTTGAAATGTCACTGACTTGAGGTCTCGACATGTGTGCCCTTTTTAATGTATATTTTGGCAGATGTGCATGTATATATATATATATATATATATGGAACATGTATCTCGTATAACAGGTTGATGATAAGAACTATGATGCAAGCACCTTGAGATATATGTTATGTAATACATGTATCCTGTTAAGGACTTATATGTAAAAGGGTTTAAGCTCATGGTACTTCTATGAAATCAGCTTTAATCTCCTATGTTTTCTGGTATTCCGCTTGCTTAGTGTTGTATTCTGCGTTTGGTTTGAGTAATCTCATTTTTTGTGGCACACAACATCACATATTTAACTAGAATAATGATTTGTACATTGTTGGACTTAGGTATATTAATGGTTTGACATAGCTTGATACACACCTGGGTGGATCTAATACCCTCATGCAATCTAGTATGTAATAAAATATGAAATACATATCACATTATACATTAGCAATACACGTTAAATCAATTAAGGCTAATAATATAAAGATGTAAATAAACAAATGATAACTAACTTGTCTTTGATGAAATATGGTGAAAACATATGCAAAACTATTTGGATGTTTTCTATGAGTTGATATGAATAAAGTTTCCATTACCTAAATAAAAGTCAAATAGATACACACAATGAATTGATTAAATAAAATAATATATGTCGTGAAATATAAATTAATATGACTTGTTGAAATTCTACGTTAATGTCAACATGAGTCCAATGGCAAGCATTGAGGTTATTGTGAATATATAACAGTAAATATTAGAGAACAAGGTTAAAACCTAGTTTGAACTCATATAAAATAACCTTAAAATATAAATCGAAGTTCATAATTAGATTATACATGGTTATAAATGTCCAAGGTACCTAATTTAAACCTAGTTGGACATATGCAATGATCATTATTAGTCAGAAGAAGGTAATATCTAATAGTTAGTTTATATCTTTATTTGATTTTTCTTATTTTTTTTATCTTACTCTATGTGTCATGATTTTTATCACGTGTCTACCTATCTCAATAGGTTGGACTCAGGCTCTTGGACATGTCCCTAAACCTTAGGGATAAGACTAGAAAAATAGACCGGACTTGATGGACCCATCTAAAATTGTTTAAGCAGGTTAGTCTCTAAGGTTTTTCAACGTGATTGAAAATTGACCTGCACCCAAAAAACCCATTTTTTGGGTTGGTCCATGTTTATACTTTTAACGGAAATTGACTTGATTGGCTTAAAACTTGCAACTTAATTTACATATAAAATTAAAAATACCAATGTTCAACCCTCCCAAATGTGACAACCGCTATCCAACTGATAACAATATCACACCAAACCATGCGAAAACAACCATTAACAATGAATTACCAAATATCACTAAAATTAAAACCATTTTCCGTCATGGTCCACTGCCACAAACTTTTTGCCAGAAGGCCCAAGGCCATATATAAATTCTGGTTTACTTTATACATACATTGTTCCCTCATATTACAAAGATATGAGATATCAAATGCTTTACCAAAATATATACAAAAGCAACATTATACATTGAGGCACTCATAGCCAAAATCTTAGATTAATTGTGAAACCCAATATGAAACTATTCCCCATGGACCTGAGAGTACAAGGATGACACATAGAACTCTATTTCTACTAGACACATAATATCAAACTCAACTTGAGTTGTTAATGCTGTCCTTGTTGCTGCTGCTTGTTCTCAGCTACATGGTCACTACCTCATTGTGCATGTCCACCTAAAAAGTTTTAGAACCCACAGGGTGAGACAACAAGTTCTAACGAGAGATATAACTCTCCGCCAACATTATTATTATCACAGTTAGATTTCATGAATGAGAGTAGAAGAAACCTTTATTGAATTTAAACATGTATAACTGCTGATTAAATGTAGGGTAGAGCAGTCTCATCATTTCATTAGTTCAAATATCTACAACTGAGCAATAGATCATTTAATTACTTTTAAAAGGAATATGAAGAACATGTATAACTATTATAAACTAAATAGTGTGAAATAAAGTCAAGGCTTCAACCAATGTTTCTGTATTTGATCCTTAAACACATACACAATACGGTTGATTACATCTTTCAACAATCAATCTTATGCCCTGCGGAGATGGGAATATACCTTCCATGCTCCAACTGACCACTACGAAGTAAGCATCAGTGCCAAATACTACCATGGAAAGCATAATACATGTTTCAAGAAATCTTATATCAATTAGAATATATCTTGTTACACACTTCCTAGGATCTCAATCCCTTAAACATATTATTGGGAATCTCATCCCTATAATTTTTTCGTCATCATGATCACATGCTTTGGGTATCAAACCCTCAGTTCATCTTTAAACAATGTCACATCTTACCAGGAAACAATCATCTCTGGATCATCTGACCCATATACTTGATTATCACATGCTACGAGGTTTCAATCTCCTTAGTTCATTATTGAACAACGTCACCTCTCATTAGGCAACAACCAACTCTAGATCATAAGACCCATATAAACAACATACATGTTGTTCAAGTATTTCACATGGCTCACAAGGCCCATTCAATCTATATAATGTCACATCACCATAGCCCATAGTTGGATATGCTCATTATCTCAAAACACTTTCATGGTTAGGACATGATAAAAGAGATATCAATTTAAATATCAACACCATGCCATAAAAGAAAAATCCCTTAATCAAGTTACAAGTATAATAAAAAGAAAGGTATATCATATTGCCTAAGATTCTTTAACAGTTGGAACACCTCTATGTTACCTTATTATTTTCATCATGGGATATCAATCCCTTAAATACACCATTGAGTACCACATCACCTTCTAGGCAATTATGTTTTTTCCAGGTCATCAGACCAATATACATTCTTTCTGTGAAACAATTATTCCATAAGGCATAATAAAACATTAATAGATTATAACCACTATAACCCTCATTTGGCTGTATCTATAAAGTATTCATGGTTAAGATTTCATTATTTTAACCATTGATTATTATCATCATGCCATTTCAAGTTACACTCCCTCTAGTGTTAGGGTTAGGGTTTCTCTTTTCAACTGATTAGGGTTTCTAGGGCTATATTCAATCACCAACCCTAGATCATAACTCCTCATCTCTAGGAGCTAATATTATTATCTTTACATTCAATTGTATCATAGATAATCACTCAAGCAAGTTACAACCCTCTCATAATTAGGGTTAGGATTTCTATTGCAACAAATTAGAGTTTTTAGGGTTTAATTCAACATCTGAACCCTATTTCATAACTCCTCACATCTAGGAGCTTATTTCATTTCCATAAGTATTCAATCATACTTGATTACTCTCATCAATTATTATTAATTGATTATCAACGTGAGTGATATAAGTTTCTCTCTCATCCTCATTAGGATACTAGATTCAACTTCAACTTGTTGTATTGACTTGACCCTCTTTAAGGTATACTGGCCTACACTTATCAAAGTGTATCCATCTCATTACTTCGTAGTGTATCCATTGATTATATTCAAGGTGTATCGGCCTACACTCATCAAGGTGTATCAGCCTATACTCATCAAGGTGTATCAGACTTCACTCTGATCCTTATGTTGGCCTAGACACATTCACTTGTGTCGGCCTAGACACACCCACTTATGTCGGCCAAGGCACATGTATTGTCCATGACACTCTTCATTTTGTGTCGGCCATGTCAACTCAAAGAGATATTGGTTTAGAGGTTCTTAGGGTGTTATCAGTTGTGAGGTGCTTAGGGTGATATCGACCATGAATCACATCTTAGTGAATTGCCTTCACCATACCTTGGTGCATCACCTCCTTTACAATTTAGCAAAATATTTTCACCTCACTTATGCATCACAACTTGACCTCACTTAAGGGTATCATCCACTCTAACACTTTAGGTATCAGTGATAGTGTATTCTTGTGTGTCGGACACACTATCACATTATGTATTGTCCACTCAATCAACTAGTGTGTCGGCCATACCATCATCTAGTGTATCGGCCCCACCATCATATTAGGATATCAACCTCTAGGGTTTGAGCTGTCTCGGGTTAGTCCTCATCAATAACTTTTATTCTTTCATATATCAACCTCACCACTACTTGGTGTGTTGACCAAGACCTTAAGGGATATATTACTCACACCTTCACATGGTGTGTCGGGCTAAAGGGATATTAGATTGTGAGTGTATCCGATTAGGGTTTGGATTGGCCATAACGGCCTCCATACTCAACTAAGGCATCATAGTTTGATACTCGATCTTACAAGACATTCCCTTGGTGATGATAGGTTGGTATAATTAAGGAATATCATTTTATGGTGTCTAGCATATTGGCCTAGCTCCTCTAGGTCATGACGGATCAACAACATATCATTTTTAGGCATCACAAGTCATGACGGCCATCCATGTTATAGTGCAAGTGTGTTAACTCGACCATCTTCCAAATATCGACCTGCCCTATTCTTCAGCCTTAGGTGACAAGTTAGATAGCTGCAAGGACGGTCTTCCTACTCATGTAACAAACCGATAGGAGGTTAGGAATTTATGTGTATCGGTTTACATTCATACACCCTTGTATCGGGTTAGGGTTTCCACAAACTGATATCAATTTGTGCATATAGTTTTCCATCATCTTTAAGCTCCAACCCTTTGTCCATTACTACTCTAGTTCATGTACAACAAACCTATATATCCATTAGAACTAATAGAACCATCATTCAAACAAGAAAAGTTGAAGTAGAAAAGGAATCATCAAGTATTGCATGATAGAGGGTGAATAATAATAAAGTTGAGTTCAAGTTATATAACCTGCCTCAAGTTCACCACTAAAGCTTAAAGCTTCAAAGATCCACATTCCCAAGGTTGAAGATGACTTATCAAAAGTCTAAGACTTGATCATAACACCTTTATATGAAAGCAGATACCATAGTAAGGAACCTGGTGAAGAAGGAAAGAAAGAAAGGAATCATGATCCGAGAAGCATAGTCTTTCTAAGGTTGAAGATGATCATAGATTTACCTTGGCCAAGTTGCTCGGCCTTCCCCTTGCTCTTTGATATCCTAGGATCTTCCATCAATCAAGAGATGGCAAAGGAGTCGAAAGGTTTACTAGGAGGTGAAAAGAGGGGTATATGTAGTTGACACTCATGAAAGAGAGTATGTGTAAGGTGTCATAACCATATGTACATGGCTGACACGTGTCCATGCATGGTGACACCATGAAACCACATTTATATTGACATTCAAAACTCTTGTGTATAATCCAAGGGTGATATATCAGCCATTGGGTATCTTGCTTAACAAGATATCACAACCCAATATCACTTTGTGTACAAATCAATACAACTTTTGCAAGGAAGTATTAAACCAATAGGCTTCAGCTATTTGAGGTGCTAGCCCGACATGAATGCTTTCATATAGTTTCTAAACTTATTGGAGACTTCATACATGGTTTCTAAACCAATAGGCAACCCCATACACCCTTAACAACTCGACACAACCTCACCTAGAGTTCAAGATACTCAACATTCTATGATTCTTATGTCACCAAGAGTGTTATCACTCAACCAAGACTCAAACAAGGTGCCCCCTCCTATCTCTCTCCTTTGGATGATACTAAGAGAGAGTAGGAACACTCTAGAGGTAATAAATTGCACATCAACCCCATATATTGGGTAAATTTCAAGTTACACCAACACTATCATATAGCACAAACAATCTTCAAACAGGCTCAAACTTGAAACCTGAGCTCTCCTTAAGTCTTAATCACTTTTCAAAATATTAAGACAAGGTTCTAATAATCTTACTTAGGAAAAACATCCAGGGTTACCTCATAACCCAGGTCAGGGTCCTTACAAGTTATAAACACCTAACAAGGATTTCACCCCCGAAATCCCAAGCAAAAGGAGATAGATATTTACTTTTGCATTGTACCTTTAAAATTTCACATAGTTCCTTGATGTCAGGTTAAATGTCATAAAACTCGACCATCATATTGTTTCTCCATCCAAGGTCAACACATGGTCTGCTGTACAAGGTACATACTCAACTTATCATCTCCATTACTGGCTGCAAAATCAACCCTATGCCTAAGTGATACTTTCTTATCTGTAAAAGCACTATACATACTTATCCTTATTTACCTCAGGGGTCAATTCCTTCTTATGTATCACCCTCTCAACTTAACGTATCATATGATAAGATTCTCAAACTTGAAAGTTCACCATACCTTTTTCAAACCTCAACATGTTTTCTTCTAAAGAAAGACTAGAGATGCATATGTCAGTTACTTAAGATTAGAATACCTACCATGCTTCTGTTGTGCTACTCTGATCTACTGATTCAACACAAAGCACACATATGATTTGTACCAATTGGACTTCTATTACGTACACTTTCAGTTGTACTTTTCTTTTCATCTAATCTAGATATAGATTAGAAATTCTACTCATCAGTGTACATTTCTTCAGAATCATCCTTACTTGCAAACCTGATAGGTGTACTCCAAGGGTTTGCACTCAACCTAATGAACTTTACCCAAGCAGATCTTATGACTGTCTCTTCAACTTATGCATCCTTGCCGTTGTCATCTTATGCGGTGCATAAACCCCTAACAAGTGATACCCATACTATAGGTGGAGTACTTGTAGCCATATTTATCTCAAAGTCAATCCTTCTTAGGTAGTCAAACACTTAATCATATTATCAAGAGACATATTCTTGGGTTCACACACAACTGACACTTCTTGGATACTAAGATTCCTCACCTTGGTATCTATCATATGTGCCAAGAGCCCATCACATCTTTATCTCATCCACTCTCTGTTGTAACTGTCAGACCCAAACATAACAAAAGAACCTTTACACCATCTTTTAAGGTTCACAAAACATCATTATACTCAGATGTCACCATCTTGGAACTAAAGTCCAAGCCCTAGCTGATACTTTTCAAGTATCCATCTCAAGGTCACTTCAAAACCATGCACATCAAGTGATATGAGACTTACTCAAACCTGATATCCCTAGAAAGTATAAAGGAAACATGTTTTCCCTTATCACCAAAACATCATCTAGAAATTCTTAATAGGGAGAAGGAGATCATTGACTTTCTTTGATTATTATACAAGTTTTCACTTACTCATGTGTCATTCAATTTGTTTTCATCTTGGTTTCCTTGCCAATGGCATAGGAATTGTAAAGATGATTACATGTCATTATTTCTTCTTTGATTTTTGTTCTTCATGTTCATGAACATTTCCTTGTTTTACCACAAGGATCATTATTCTTTTCATATTCTCTATTGAGCAGAGATTATCTTCTTTGTTCCCTAATTACATATCATAAAAATTACTCTTTATACTTTCTTATATTCATAGGTTGGTCCAAGATTAACTCAGGTTCCACTCTATTATAATTTAGAATGTGATAAGAATTTCTATACCAAAATTTTGATTTCATAATATTCATTAGATTGTAGCAAAACGACTACTTGATTAGAGTAATCAGAAAGATAGTAATATGAGAGTTCCATACTTACCTTGTCTTCAGTAGTCGAATACCTAGCCAGGGTATCAAACACTAAGATTAGGTAGCATGCACTTCATTTTATATCATGTCTCTTACCTTAAACATCTCTTTTGAGTTTTAAAACTTAGTATCTCTGGTTCTCTCCAGGTATCTCTTTCATACCTCTTCCTCTTTATATGAATAGAAGAACTTATAAAACAATTTAGAGAATACTAAATAAAATATATATTCTAATCCTCTCCATCTCTTCTCATGTCCTTATAGGACTAACCAAAGGAAACTCAACAACAACTATTCTTCTTATGATTAACAAGTAAAATAAGAAGAAAACAAATCAAAATGAAAAAGTTCTGTCTCACCTGTCACCCCTTGCGGGTCATCTACCATCTCAGGTTGACTCATAAAATGAAGTCTAGTCATTTCCTATTGTTGCTTCTGCCTTTTAGAACTATTAGACTGTAAATTTTGTAAGTCCTTCTGAGTTGGCCTCGACTGTTGGGCCATCTCAACCTTTCTTCTTGGACAAAGGGGTATAGTATGCCCAATCTGTCCACATATAAAATATGTTTTGTCCTCTTACCATTGTTTGGTCGGTCTTGTTACTGATGTAGAGGCTATGTCAGGAGTTCTCACAGGTGGAAAGTTAGGACCTTTGGCCTTACTTGGTGACCACTGTCCTACTGCACTAGGTATTTGTCATATTGGTGGTACAGAAAACTTTGGCTTTTTAGAGCTACGAGTCATCTGTCCCTGAGATTGTGTAGACTTTTCCTTGATGCTTAGTTTATTGTCCCTTCTTGGGTATTGCATATCAGATGTCCTATCTATCCACACTTATGGCATACTCTATTTTCTTACCATACTTTAATTTTTCCTGCATTTTTCATTATTTTAACATGACGTGGTTGTTTAAAGGGCTTACCAAGACTCAAAAATTCTGTATTAGGGACTGGTACCCTAGGTGGCATTGCTAGTATCCTATCCACTATATGCAGAACTATCGTCATAACCTGCCCAACAAGAGCATGAAAAGAATGATTTTCTAACATAGACTGATCCAGTTGGGGATTCTCAGGCACTCATTCTCCTCATGCCTGATCCCTCACACCTTCTCCTGGTGCAACAACACTGCTTTCAACAACTTGTTCCTTGTATTCTCTAGACATCCTTAGACTTTATCCTTTCTTCTACATGAGTAGAAGCCACTATTAGACATACTGGAGGACACTTAGAACAGGCTCAACATCCTTAATCCTATGTCCCTGTAGACTCAACAAACCCATAGCTCTGATACTAAATTTGTGACAACCGCTATTCAACTGATAACGATATCACACTAAACTACGTGAAAACAACCATTTCCAGTGAATTACCAAAAATCACTAAAAATTAAAACCATTTTCCATCATGGTCCACTACCAGAAACTTCTTTCCAGAAGGCCCAAGGCCATATATATATTCTGATTTACTTTATACATACATCGTTCCCTCATATTGCAAAGATGTGATATATCAACTGCTTTACCAAAATATATAAAAAAGCAACATTATACATTGAGGCACTCATAGCCAAAATCTCAGATCGATTGTGAAACTAAATATGAAACTATTCCCCAAGGACCTGAGACTACATGGACGACACATATGACTCTATTTCTACTAGACACATAACAACATACTCAACGTGAGTTGTTATGGATGTCCTTGATGCTGTTGCCGGTTCATGGCTACACGGTCACTACCTCCTTGTGCACATCCACCTAAAAAGTTGTGGAACCCATGAGGTGAGACAACAAGTCCCAGCAAGAGATATAACTCTCTGCCAATATTATTATTATCACAGTTAAACTTTCATGAATGAGAGCAGAAGAAACTTTTATTAAATTTAAACATGTATAACTGCTGATTAAATGTAGGGTAGAGTAGTCTCATCATTTCATTAGTTCAAATATCTACAACTGAGCAATAGATCATTTAATTACTTTTAAAAGGAATATGAAGAACATGTATAATTGTTATAAACTAAATAGTATGAAAGCAAGGCAAGGCTTCAACCAATATTTCCATATTTGATCCTTAAAAATATACTCTATACGACTATTTATGAGGCATCCAACTTATAAAACACGAGATTAACTAAGCGGAAGTGAATCATTTGCAGCGGATTGCTAAAAATTACTAAAAATTAAAACTTTTTGCAAATAGATCCACACATAGGAAATCTTTTTCATCAAGATCCAAAGTATAATATTTACATTCTGTTCCATAAGTATACAACATGTACTATCTCTTCTCGAGGATTACAACATCAGCTGCCCTATTCAACATTATATACAGACATCATAAAAACCTCGAGGCATCAAGCCAAAATCTCAGATTGATTAAATAAAAACACTGACTACTGACTCCGAGGACCTGAGAGTACAGAGACGACACATAGGACTTTCTAACTATAAGACTAGACAGGAAGCATCTCCACCTGAGATATTACTGCTGTCCTCGATGCTGCTGCTATTCTTTCACTACTAAAGTTTTCCTGCCTCCTTGTCCACGTCCACCTAAAAACATTGGATCCCACGGGGGTGAGACAATTGTAAATTATCCCAGCGGGAGATATAACTCTCGGCCAAAACATCATTATTGCAATTAAATATATAAAACTAGACAAGGGATATGCAGTTTAAAGCATTCTCATCTTAAAGCATTGTAACTATTTATGATAGAATAATAGATCAACTATTCACTCAATAAGGAATAGGAAGAACATGTATATCAGTTATCCTTCGTATCATACCATCATGTCAAACTTCTCTTGTGACACTCATTATCTTGATATGTCACCCATGAGACATTCTTAATTCAACTTATTGGCCTTGGCCAATCTGCTAAACATATTTTTGGTTATATTAGACATGAGAGTGTACATCATCATGTCTTATTCAGGCATTGGTCTATACCAACCCTTTATAAATATTTTAGGCATTGGATTACACCAATCCTGTGCAACTAGTACACGCATTAGACTTGTATTATTCCTATGTATCCATTCCAAGTATTGAACTATGTCAATCCTGTGTAACCATTCTAAGTATTGAACTATGTCAATCTTGTGTAACCATTCCAAGTATTGAACTATGTCAATCTTGTGTAACCATTCCAAGTATTGAACTATGTCAATCTTGTGCAACTATTCCAAGTATTGGGTTATTACCAATCCTGTGTTATTATTCCAGGTATTGGGTTATTACCAATCCTGTGTTATTATTCCAGGTATTGAACTATGTCAATCCTGTGACATTATTCCAGGTATTGGGATTTAACCAATCCTGTGTTATTATTCCAGGTATTGGGTTATTACCAATCCTATGTTATCATTCCAGGTATTGAACTATGTCAATCATGTGACATTATTCCAAGTATTGGGATTTAACCAATCCCGTGTTATTATTCCAGGTATTGGGTTATTACCAATCCTGTGTTATTATTTCAGGTATTGAACTATGTCAATCCTGTGAAATTATTCCAGGTATTGGGATTTAACCAATCCTGTGTTATTATTCCAGGTATTGGGTTATTACAAATCCTATGTTATCATTCCAGGTATTGAACTATGTCAATCATGTACATCTATTCCATGTATTGAACTATATCAATCCTGTGATATTATTCCAGGTATTGAACTATGTCAATCCTGTGTAACCTTTAAAACATTTTGCTACCTCTCACTAGGCAACAACCATCCTCATATCTCATAAGGCCCATAAAACACCTTGTCACCTCTCACTAGGCAACATCTAACCATATGGCTCATAAGGCCATTACACATCTTTAGAATTCAGGCATGTTCATTACTCTTAACATTTATCATTAAATGATTCTCAATACAAGGTATGAGTTCATTCCTCATCCTTATCATGGTATGATTACATCATACTCATTAGTTTGGCTTACCCTTATTCTCAAGGTATATTAGCCTATGCTTGTCAAGGTATATCAAACTCATTACATTTTATTGTAACAATTTACATAACACACTTCATATATTTCTTACTCAAATAGATTGGATTTGAAATGCATCAAGGTATATCACTTTCCTCATCACCTCTATCTTCCTTGAGTTATCATCTTATCTTGTATTAAGGCACTTCCCATCTTAATACTTTCATCCATTGACCTATCACTCTCATAATGAAGTGCATAGGTCACACACAAGAATGGTCCAACTACCTTTAATGATATGGACTCATTTTAGGTTAAGGCATTGCCTACAATAAGGTTGCCTATACTCAATCCTTTAAGGTATTTCGCCTTTATAAGGTTTCACCCTCTGCTTTATTATCAGGGTTCTGGTTTGTCAACATATTGCACAAGGTTAGGGATTTAAATATTATAACTCCATTTAGAATTTCACCTACCTTTACCCTTTATTAGGGCTTTCGGGTTTCACTTACTATTCATCCCAACTAGGGTTTCTCATGACATCACCCTCAATTAGGGTTTCTCATGGCATCACCATCAATTAGGGTTTCTCATGGCATCACCATCAATTAGGGTTTCTCCTTTCCTATCAATGGGGGATACTCATCCCAATTAGGGTTTCACTCTTTATTCCCATAATTGGGGTTTTACATTATGTTACCCTGAACTAGGGTTAAGATTCATTAACCTTCTAGATTAGGGTTTCATGATCTCTTTATTAAGGATCATAACCTAATCATCACATGATCAATACTCATATATGAATTCCTCTCTATCTTCCTCCCAACTTGATTAGGTCACATCAACCCTTCAATCAAGTACATACAACTATGGTTAACATAGTGTACTAAGACATTACTCTCATAACCTTTTAGGGTTAATTAATCTAAAGGTATTGATCATCTAGGTACTTTAGGGTTTCAAACTTTGTACCTAGCCTTAATAATCATCGTTGGATCAATGGATCATTCATCATCTTAATTCTCAAGAGATTCAATCACATTGGACTTCCATTACATAAGGTATCCAAATGAATTGACCAATGGATCTTCTATTCCAATAGGTATCCAAGCACCCTACGTTCACAAAAAAAAAGGTATCCAAGCAGATGAACCAATTGAGTCCTCAATTAAAATAGGTATCCAAAAGGATTAACCATATTGATCCTCAAAAAATTTTGATTACTTGGGCCCCAAACGGTCTTGGTCTTTCAAAGTTCAAACAGTTTGAAACCGTTTGGTAAAAGTGACCTTCAAGATCGTTTGCTAAAGTACCTTTTTGAAACCACATGAACTCAACCGGTTTGGGATCGTTTGGTACCAAATGGTCTTGAGACCGTTTGGTCCAAACCTCCTCAAAACCGCATGGACCAAAGATGGTCTCAACTACTCCAATCGGTTTAGGGTTCTCAATGTTGATTCCATCAACCATTGTATTCATGTAACTAATCATCAATTGGATCTATCACCATACTTTTATTGAGTTAAGTAGGTCATCCTTCAACTGATTTGACTCTTAATTGACCCTCAATTGGTCATCAATTAGGGTTTGAATCAATTGGATTAGGGTTTGGAACCGATGATCCTTCAACATTAATCAATGTGTAACTAGTTACTTTAAAACTATTGGACCATCATCCAAATTGAACATGACCTGACCCCAAATGGTCTTGAGGTCGTTTGTATGACCTACAAATGGTCTTGAGAGTGTTTTCCCATCTCATCACTCAAATACAATTCATCCAATTAGGGTTTGGATCATTGGATTGATCACCAAACCAGCATTTGATTGCACTTCAACTTAGTATCTTTAGATCTTCAAACACCTAACCATAGTCAACCCTATACCTCCAAACGGTCTTGGGATCATTTGGATGACCTCCAAACGGTCTTGAGACCATTTTCCCATCACATCATCATTAACCATGTCATTTAATTAAGGTTTGGATCCTAGGATTTGTCACCAAATCAACAATTGATTGTACATCAACTTAATATCTTTGGACCTTCAATTTCTCAACCATACTTAACCCTAGACCTCCAAACGGTCTTGGGTGATCACCAAACCGTCTTGAGACCGTTTGGGTGATCCCCAAATGGTTTTGAAACCGTTTGGGTCAATCAACCCAAAACATCATCTCAGTCACTTGCAAAATCATCACTTAGCCGATTAGGGTTCATACCATATCTTTGGATCTTCAAACACTTAACCATACTCAACCCTAGACCTCCAAATGGTCTTGGGTGACCCCCAAACGGTCTTGAGACCGTTTGGGTGATCCCCAAACGGTTTTGAAACTGTTTGGGTTAATCAACCCAAGTTTCCTACTTAATCAAATTACAAATCAACACTTAACCCGATTAGGGTTTTGGTGATTGATGGGCCTTCAAATCATAAACCAATTGGAACTAATAAATCATAATTGATGGGTCATTAACCTAGATTATATTCAACAGATCTGCAAACGGTCAACCCTGGTGGTCTGAAACCATTTGGTCTCATGCGGTTTGGTGAAACCGTTTGCTTCTAAACAGTTTGAAACCATTTGCTCCCAAACGGTTTGGGAAACCGTTTGAGCAACAAAAGTAAACTGTTTGCCTTGGATATTTTGGAGAGGTGTGTGCTTATCATCTTCAAGCTCTGAACTCACGAAACCTTTTGTGGTTTCCATGGTGATTGCATCAATCAACCAAAACAAATTTTAGGAATGTAAAAAGGATCACCAAGTGATAAGGAATTAATTGAAATAACAATATTAAGGGTTCAAGTTATAAAACCCGCCTCCAATTGAGCTCCAAAGCTCCAAGCTCACGGAAAAAATGTTGGATGAAGCTCTTGCAACTCCCCCTAGGCTCGTCCTCAAGCTTTTGGTTGAAAAGTTTGGCTAGGGTTGAAGAGGAGATCGAATTAAGAAGAAATCAATGATTTACTTTCAATTTCCACCATGGAATCAAGGGGAAAAGAGGTCAAGAACCTTACCAACAGGTTGGGGTCGTCCTCCTCCTATTCCTGAGATTATCTTGGGGTCAGCCAAGGCAAAGAAAGAAAGGAAATCTAAAAAGAAGTCCTTAAGTGAGTGGAAAAAGGGATATGTATAAGGAAATCCCAAGGAGAGAGAAAATGGGATTATTTCCTTTAATTCCCAAAATAATTTCCACCAAATCCCCCTCCATTTCTTGGCCATGAAGCCATCTTCATGTTATTGCAAAACCTATTCATTATCCAAGAATAAAGGGAAAAGAAATTAAGCACCTTAACCCTTATAATATTAATATCCATTTTTGAGTGGAATTTCTTTTTCTTATAATAATGGTGAGTGGAATTTCACCTCCTTAGGATATGCTCGTGCCTTTGCAAGGCTTAAGCTCGTCCACACGCATATAAATCCAACCATTTTAATTTTTGTTGAAGGCCCCTTCAATTATTTTATTTATTTTTGCATTAAATTGAATTAGGGTTCCAATTAGGCTTAAATCTTGATTATTTTAATATCAAGATTCTCTCTCCTCCAACTTAATTTAAATGAGACGCCCCTCTCATTGTATTTGCTCTAAATGATGTCAATAAACATTAGGGACCTTATTGAAGTGGTAATTTGCATATTGAACCTTAGGTTTTGGGTAAATTGCACTTTACACCAAAACTAGGTTTTAATGCAAAAACATTGTCCAACAAGCTTTATCTTGGTGTCCAGGCTTGTGGAAACCATACCACTACATCATATTCATTCTTATGATGTCTCAACATCAGAGGAACATATTATTATGTAACATTTGTAAGTTATCCCCTTAACTTGGGTAATTTGTACTTTAGTCCAAAATAAGCAAACATTGCTTCAACATTGTTCAAATAGGACCAAAATTGAAACATAAATTCCTCATGAGCCCTAATTACTTTTCACAAGATAAGATTAAGCATATAATCATCTTTTTTTATTAAAACGCCTAGGGTTAAAGCATAACCCAGGTCAGGGATGTTACAAATTATCCACCCCTCATAAGGATTTCATCCCCGAAATCTCAAATAAAGGAAAACAATTATTATTCATGCATCATATCATCATGTACTCACATAACACCTCATTATTATGGATACACCATAGAGTTTTGATCAATACAAAGTTATTACATACAAGTTTATCATGGAATGATTCACATGGAACATATACTCCCATGTTCCTTAATTAATTCAGCCTTTCTCATACAAGATTCACCATTATATTCTGTCATTCACTTAGGACTATAAGTCTTTTTATGATTTAATTGTGTCACGTTACCTGATGACACAACACAATATTTCCTTATTACATGCACTAACTATCTCATTAGTTGTGCATTCTCTTACCATAAGAAGAGGTTACATATCAACCAAGAACTTTTCTCAAGGATATCTTCAATTATTATGTTTATGAAAAACATAAACCCCTAACATGTGATGTTCATATTATTTGACATATTTAATTTGATTTCATGGTTGACCATTCTAAGTAGTCAACATGAATCATCTGATATATCTTTAGATACCAGGATTTCTTACCTTGGTACCTATCACATGTGTTGAAGACACATGACATATTTATCTTCCTTTCATCTTGGAACATTACTTATTACATATATCTTCATCTTGGAGCCAAAGCCCAACATAAACTGATACCTTTCTAAGTATCCATCACATAAACATCTTTGTATTATGCACATCAAGTGTCCTATGACCCACTTGATTGCCATGTCCTTGAAAGGAAAGAAAATAAGGATTCATATTCCTCATATTTATTCCTGTGTTTTCAACTATTCATGAACCATTTACTCTTCATCTCATCCTAAGTTCCTTGCCCTAAGCTCAGGAATCTATAAGGATGATCACATAACATTATTCTTTTCTTTATTATTATCTAACATGTTTATGATCATCTTAGGATCTCATCACATTTTCCATTCCCACATCATGAAAGGGATCTTTATAATACTTGCAACTTTATTGGATAAGATTCATCTCCCTTATTTTCATTCTTATCTTATGAGGAGTATACTTTTAATTCCTCATACAACCATGCTCATCTGAGGTTATCTCATATTTCTCTTTCTTATGCTTAGGACAGGACACATTTATTCATTCCATACTTCTTATTTCATGATACTCATTAGATTGTATCAGAATGACTGCTTGATCAGGGCAATTAAAAAGATAACAATCTAAGAGTCTCCATACTCGCTTTATCATCAATAGTTGTATACCTGGCCAGGGTATATAAATACTGAGATCAAGTAGTATGCACTTACTTTATTTTATGTTTTTCATCTCTTTAGATTTAGTATATTTAATATCTCAAATTTCTTCTGAGTTCCTTTTTCATCTCTTCCCTTTCTTGATGGAAAAAGAGAAACTTCAAAACATATAAAAGAATATTAAACTGAACAAAAATTTCATACTACTATCTCTTCCTCATATCCTTAAAGGATTATACAAATGAACTAAACAACAACTACTTTTCTTATAGTAGGAAACAGAAGGTAACTCAAAATAGAAAGTTCTATCTTGACAAGTCTACCTTTTACAAGATAACTAGCATCTTATCTAACCCAGAACATGGACTTAGTTGTTATTTTTTATTGCCTTTGTCCTTTACTACCAGAAGTAGATGGACTAAACTGTGACACTTGTCTTTGTCGTCTATCATATGCTCCACTGGACTGAGGTCCTTGTGGGTTTTGCAGATTATGCCTTGACTGTTGGGTTATTTCACTGTTTCTCCTTGGACATTGTTGTCTAAAATGTCCTAGCTGTCCACATTTATGACAAGCTCGACCCCAACTTGATGACCCCTGCATATGTGCACTATATTTTGGTTGGACTGGTGAAGATTTTGGTTGTCTTCTGCCACTCCTCATTAGTCCCTATGATTGTGTGGACTTTCTTTTGAGGTTTGTCTCATGTTTCTTTATCGTAGATCTTTCTATCCTCCGTATAGACTCCACAAATGTGGCAAACCTTTCCCTACTTTCTAGGGCAGATGCCGGAATGGACATCTCAGCATTCAATCCTTTCTCAAAATGTCGAATCTTTTCCTCCTCAGTAGCAGCCATCTGGGGGCAAAATCATAAAAGTTTCATGAACTTAACCTCATATTCACTTATTGACATGGCTCCCTGTCGTATTTTATCAAACTGTGAGATCTTTTCATCTAAATAAGTCTTTGGAAAATACTTATTGATGAATTCTCGATGGAATTCCTCCCAGCCAACCTCTTCATCATTCCTTTTTATTTCTTCTATAGCCCACCAGTGTCCAGCACTACCTTTCAAAAGGTACACTGCATGTTTAACTTTGTCAGCCTCTGGGATACTAAGGATCTTAAAAGATTTTTCTAACTCAGTGAGCCAGAGATCAACATCTGCTGGATCAGATGTTCTAGCATATTCAATGGCTCCGAAACGACGTAGTCGTTCAAAGGTCTTACCAGACCCATATCCCTCATTGGGAGTTGGTGCCCTGGGTGTTGATGCTGGCATCCGATCTGCCATATACCTTAGTGTGGTCATGAGCTGCCCAAAAAGATTATGAATATCTGGGTTTCCTCTCATGACTTCATCAACATGGGGATTTTCAGGCACTGGTTCCTCCCTTGCACCTCCCACTGGTGCAGCAACATTGCTCTCAACAACGTATTCTTCACGTCCTTCATACATCTTTAAGTTATATATCTTCTTCTGCATAAGCAGAAGACACTATAAGATATACTAAGGTACACTTAGAACAGACTCGATACCTTAGTCATATGTCTCTGTAGACTCAGCGAACCTAAAGCTCTAATACCACTAAATTGTGGCATCCAACTTATAAAACACGAGATTAACTAAGCAGAAGAGAATCATTTGCAGCGGATTGCAAAAAATCACTAAAAATTAAAACTTTTGCAAAGAGATCCACACATAGGAAATCTTTTTCATCAAGATCCAAAGTATAATATTTACATTCTGTTCCATAAGTACACAACATGTACTATCTCTTCTCGAGGATTACAACATCAACTGTCCTATTCAACATTATATACAGACAACATAAAAACCTCAAGGCATCAAGCCAAAATCTCAGATCGATTAAATAAAAACACTGACTACTGACTCCGAGGACCTGAGAGTACAAAGACGACACATAGGACTTTCTAACTATAAGACTAGACATGCAGTATCTCCACCTGAGATATTACTGCTGTCCTCGATGGTGCTACTGTTCTTTCTCTGCTAAAGTTTTCCTGCCTCCTTGTCCACGTCCACCTAAAAACATTGGATCCCACAGGGGTGAGACAATTGTAAATTGTCCCAACGGGAGATATAACTCTCCACCAAAACATCATTATTGCAATTAAATATATAAAACTGGATAGAGGATATGCAGTTTAAAGCATTCTCATCTTAAAGCATTGTAACTATTTATGATAGAACAATAGATCAACTATTCACTTAATAAGGAATAGGAAGAACATGTATATCATTTATCCTTCATATCATACTATCATGTCAAACTTCTTTTGTGACACTCATTATCTTGATATGTCACCCATGAGACATTCTTAATTCAACTTATTATCCTTGGCCAATCTGCTAAATAGATTTTTGGTTACATTGGACATGAGAGTGTACATCATCATGTCTTATTCAGGCATTGGTCTATACCAATCCTTTATAAATATTTCAGGCATTGGATTACACCAATCCTGTGCAACTAGTACAAGAATTAGACTTGTATTATTCCTGTGTATCCATTCCAAGTATTGAACTATGTCAATCATGTGTAACCATTCTAAGTATTGAACTATGTCAATATTGTGTAACCATTCCAAGTATTGAACTATGTCAATCTTGTGTAACCATTCCAAGTATTGAACTATGTCAATCTTGTGCAACTATTCCAAGTATTGGGTTATTACCAATCATGTGTTATTATTCCAGGTATTGGGTTATTACCAATCCTGTGTTATTATTCCAGGTATTGAACTATGTCAATCATCTGACATTATTCCAGGTATTGGGATTTAACCAATCATGTGTTATTATTCCAGGTATTGGGTTATTACCAATCCTGTGTTATCATTCCAGGTATTGAACTATGTCAATCATGTGACATTATTCCAGGTATTGGGATTTAACCAATCCTGTGTTATTATTCCAGGTATTGGGTTATTACCAATCCTGTGTTATTATTCCAGGTATTGAACTATGTCAATCCTGTGACTTTATTCCAGGTATTGGGATTTAACCAATCCTATGTTATTATTCCATGTATTGGGTTATTACCAATCCTATGCTATCATTCCATGTATTGAACTATGTCAATCCTATGCATCTATTCCAGGTATTGGACTATATCAATCCTGTGATATTATTCCAAGTATTGAACTATGTCAATCCTGTGTAACCTTTAAAACATTTTGTTACCTATCACTAGGAAACAACCATCCTCATAGCTCATAAGGCCCATAAAACACCTTGTCACCTCTCACTAGGCAACATCTAACCATATGGCTCATAAGGCTATTACACATCTTTAAAATTTAGGCATGTTCATTACTCTTAACATTTATCATTAAATGATTCTCAGTACAAGGTATGAGTTCATTCCTCATCCTTATCATGGTATGATTACATCATACTCATTAGTTTGGCTTACCCTTATTCTCAAGGTATATTAGCCTATGCTTGTCAAGGTATATCCAACTCATTACATTTTATTGTAACAATTTACATAACACACTTCATATATTTCTTACTCAAATAGATTGTATTTGAAATGCATCAAGGTATATCACTTTCCTCATCACCTCTATCTTCCTTGAGTTATCAGCTTATCTTGTATTAAGGAAGTTCCCATCTTAATACTTTCATCCATTGACCTATCACTCTCATCATGAAGTGCATAGGTCACTCACAAGAATGGTCCAACTACCTTTAATGATATAGACTCATTTTAGGTTAAGGCATTGCCTACAATAAGGTTGCCTATACTCAATCCTTTAAGGAATTTTACCTTTATAAGGTTTCACCCTCTTCTTTATTATCAGGGTTCTGGTTTGTCATCATATTGCACAAGGTTAGGGCTTTAAATATTATAACTCCATTTAGAATTTCACCTACCTTTACCCTTTATTAGGGCTTTGGGGTTTCACTTACTATTCATCCCAACTAGGATTTCTCATGACATCACCCTCAATTAGGGTTTCTCATGGCATCACCATCAATTAGGGATTCTCATGGCATCACCATCAATTAGGGTTTCTCATGGCATCACCATAAATTAGGGTTTCTCCTTTCCTATCAATGGGGGATACTCATCCCAATTAGGGTTTCACTCTTTATTCCCATAATTGGGGTTTTACATTATGTTACCCTGAACTAGGGTTAAGATTCATTAACCTTCTGGATTAGGGTTTCATGATCTCTTTATTAAGGATCATAACCTAATCATCACATGATCAATACTCATATATGAATTCCTCTTTATCTTCCTCCCAACTTGAATAGGTCACATCAACCCTTCAATCAAGTACATACAACTATGGTTAACATAGTGTACTAAGACATTACTCTCATAACCTTTTAGGGTTAATTAATCTAAAGGTATTGATCATCTAGGTACTTTAGGGTTTCAACCTTTGTACCTAGCCTTAATAATCATCATTGGATCAATGGATCATTCATCATCTTAATTCTCAAGAGATTCAATCACATTGGACTTCCATTACATAAGGTATCCAAATGAATTGACCAATTGGATCATATATTACAATAGGTATCCAAGTGGATTAACCAATTGAGTCCTCAATTACATTAGGTATCCAAAATGATTAACCATATTGATCTTCAAACAATTTTGATTACTTGGGCCCCAAACGGTCTTGGTCTTTCAAAGTTCAAATGGTTTGAAACCGTTTGGTAAAAGTGACCTTCAAGATCGTTTGCTAAAGTACCTTTTTGAAACCGCATGAACTCAATCGGTTTGGGATCGTTTGGTCCCAAATGGGCTTGAGACCGTTTGGTCCAAACCTCCTCAAAACTGCATGGACCAAAGATGGTCTCAACTACTCCAATCGGTTTAGGGTTCTCAATGTTGATTCCATCCACCACTGTATTAATGTAACTAATCATCAATTGGACCTATCACCATACTTTGATTGAGTTAAGTATTTCATACTTCAACTGATTTTACTCTCAATTGACCCTCAATTGGTCATCAATTAGGGTTTGAATCAATTGGATTAGGGTTTGGAATCGATGATCCTTCAACATTAATCAATGTGTAACTAGTTACTTTAAAACTATTGGACCATCATCCAAATTGAACATGAACTGACCCCAAATGGTCTTGAGGTCGTTTGGATGACCTCAAAACGGTCTTGAGACTGTTTTCCCATCTCATCACTCAAATCCAAGTCATCCAGTTAGGGTTTGGATCATTGGATTGATCACCAAGCCAACATTTGATTGCACTTCAACTTAGTATCTTTAGATCTTCAAACACCTAACAATAGTCAACCCTAGACCTCCAAACGGTCTTGGGTGACCCCCAAACGGTCTTGAGATTGTTTGGATGACCTCCAAACGGTCTTGAAACCATTTTCTCATCACATCATCATTAACCATGTCATTCAATTAAGGTTTGGATCCTAGGATTGGTCACCAAATCAGCAATTGATTGTACATCAACTTAATATCTTTGGACCTTCAATTGCTCAACCATACTTAAAACTAGACCTCAAAATGGTCTTGGGTGATCACCAAATGGTCTTGAGACCGTTTGGGTGATCCCCAAACAGTTTTGAAACTGTTTGGCTCAATCAACCCAAAACATCATCTCAATCACTTACAAAATCAGCACTTAGCCGATTAGGGTTCATACCATATCTTTGGATCTTCAAACACTTAACCATACTCAACCCTAGACCTACAAACGGTCTTGTGTAACACCCAAACGGTCTTGAGACCGTTTGGGTGATCCCCAAATGGTTTGAAACCGTTTGGGTGATCCCCAAATGGTTTGAAACCGTTTGGGTCAATCAACCCAAGTTTCCAACTTAATCAAATTACAAATCAGCACTTAACCCAATTAGGGTTTTGGTGATTGATGGACCTTCAACTCATGAACCATTTGGAACTAATCAATCATAATTGATGGGTCATTAACCTAGATAATTTTCAACATATCTCCAAACGGTCAACCCTGGTCAACACCACCAAACGGTCTGAAACCGTTTGGTCTCATGCGGTTTGGTGAAACCGTTTGCTTCTAAACGGTTTGAAACCGTTTGCTCCCAAACGGTTTGGGAAACCATTTGAGAAACAAAAGTAAACCATTTGCCTTGGATATTTTGGAGAGGTGTGTGCTTATCATCTTCAAGATTTGAACTCACAAAACCTTCTGTGGTTTCCATGGTGATTGCATCAATCAACCAAAACAAATTTCGGGAATGTAAAAAAGGATCACCAAGTGATAAGGAATTAATTGAAATAACAATATTAAGGGTTAAAGTTATAAAACCCACCTCCAATTGAGATCCAAAGCTCCAAGATCATGGCAAAAATGGTGGATGAAGCTCTTGAAACTCCCCCTAGGCTCGTCCTTAAGCTTTTGGTTGAAAAGTTTGGCTAGGGTTGAAGAGGAGATCGAATTAAGAAGAAATCAATGATTTACTTTCAATTTCCACCATGGAATCAAGGGGAAAAGAGGTCAAGAACCTTACCAACAGGTTGGGGTCGTCCTCCTCCTGTTCCTGAGCTTCTCTTGGGGTCGCCCAAGGCAAAGAAAGAAAGGAAATCCGAAAAGAAGTCCTTAAGTGAGTGGAAAAAGGGAAATGTATAAGGAAATCCCAAGGAGAGAGAAAATGGGATTATTTCCTTTAATTCCCAAAATAATTTCCACCAAATCCCCCTCCATTTCTCGGACACGAAGACATCTTCATGTTCTTGCAAAACCTCCTCATTATCCAAGTATAAATGGAAAATAAATTAAGCACCTTAACCCTTATAATATTAATATCCATTTTTGAGTGGAATTTCTTTTTCTTATAATAATGGTGAGTGGAATTTCACCTCCTTAGGATATGCTCGTGCCTTTTCAAGTCTTATGCTCGTACACACATATATAAATCCAACCATTTTAATTTTGGTTGAAGGCCCCTTCAATTATTTTATTTATTTTTGCATTAAATTGAATTAGGGTTCTAATTAGGCTTAAATCTTGATTATTTTAATATCAAGATTCTCTCTCATCCAACTTAATTCAAATGAGGCTCCCCTCTCATTTTATTTGCTCTAAATGATGTCAATAAACATTAGGGACCTTATTGAAGTGGTAATTTGCATATTGAACCTTAGGTTTTGGGTAAATTGCACTTTACACCAAAACTAAGTTTTAATGCACAAACATTGTCCAACAAGTTCTATCTTGGTGTCCAGGCTTGTGAAAACCATACCACTATATCATATTCATTCTTATGATGTCTAAAAATCAGAGGAACATATTATTATGTAACATTTGTAAGTTATCCCCTTAACTTGGGTAATTTGCACTTTAGTCCAAAATAAGCAAACATTGTTTCAACATTGTTCAAACATGACCAAAATTGAAATATAAGTTCCTCATGAGCCCTAATTACTTTTCACAAGATAAGATTAAGCATATAATCATCTTTATTTATTAAAACACCTAGGGTTAAAGCATAACCCTGGTCAGGGATGTTACAATTTACATCTTTCAACAATCAATCTTATGCCCTACGGAGATGGAAATATACCTTCCATGCTCCAACAGACCCCTACAAAGTAAACATAAGTGGCCTAAAGATCTATGGAAGAGCCAGAATCCACGACATCACCCCCACGGTCAGTATGAGAATGGAAGAGATGTATGAGTCAATCTATATATCACTAGCCTATCATATAGAGGCCATTCACTATAGGGATACAACGCGTAGCATGTTATCTGTTTAGGGTATGACCTTCAGTCAATCCTGCTTATATATGTTGAGTCATAGAAACAACCATACTCTTCTTTTTTATTAGAGATATGGCCTACAAAGACACTCTTTTTTTAGGAAATGGCACGAAACCAATCCTATGTATTAAGGATACAAGGAGATGCCTCAACTTGCACCCCGCATATTCAACGATATGCGCTCCGAGTTAAACTTGTTTCACCATTCAGCTCCTGACACTAAATGAATCTGTGGACAGGGCAACTACATTTTTGGTTCTACTTGATAAGTTAAGTGCATTACAACATCTTTAAGCATCAATCAAGTTACAAGCATGAATTATCGTTAAATACTACCAAGGAAAGAATAATACATGTTTCAAGAAATTTTAGTATCAATTGGAATATATATTGTTATACCCTTCATGGGATCTCAATCCCTTAAACATATTAATGGGAATCTCATCCCTTTAATATTTTCATCATCATGATCACATGTTTTGGGTATCAAACCCTCAGTTCATCTTTGAATAGTGTCACCTCTTACCAGGAAACAATCATCTCTAGGTCATTTGACCCGTATACTTGATTATCACATGCTATGGGGTTTCAATCTCCTTAGTTCATTATCAAAAAATTTCACCTCTCATTAGGCAACAACCAACTCGAGATCATAAGACCCATATAAACATCATACATGTTGTTCAAGTATTTCACATGGCTCACAAGGCCCATTGAATCTATATAATGTCACATCACCATAGCTCATAGTTGGTTATGCTCATTATCTCAAAACACTTGCATGGTTAGGGTCTCATTATAAAAGAGATGCCAATTTAAATAGCACCACCATGCCATAAATGAAAAATCCCTGAATCAAGTAGCAAGTATAATAAAATGAAAGGTATGCCATATTGCCTAAGACTCTTTAATAGTTGGAACACCTATGTGTTACCCTATCATTTTCATCATGGGATATCAATCCCTTAAACTCACCATTGAGTATTGCATCACCTTCTAGGCAATTATGCTTTTTCTAGGTCGTCAGACCTATATACACTCTTTCTGTGAAACAATTATTCCATAAGGTATAATCAAGAATTAATAAATTATAACCACTATATCCCTCATTTGGCTATATCTATAAAGTATTCATGGTTAATATTTCATTATTGTAACCATTGATTATTATAATCATGCCATTTCAAGTTACATTCCCTCTTGTGTTTAGTGTTAGGGTTTCTCTTTTCAACTGATTAGGGTTCCCAGGGTTATATTAAATCACCAACCCTACACCATAATTCCTCATCTCTAGGAGCTTATATTATTATCTTTACATTCAATTGTATCACAGATAACCATTCAATCAAGTTACAACCCTCTCATAATTAGGGTTAGGAAGGGTTTTATTCAACAACCAAACCCTAATTCATAACACCTCACATCTAATAGCTTATTTCATTGCCATAAGTATTCAATCATATTTGATTACTCTCACCAATTATCAGTAATTGATTATCAACATGAGTGATATAAGTTTCTCTCTCCTCCTCATTAGGATACTAGATTCAACTTTAACTTGTTGTATTGACTTGACCCTCTTTAGGGTATACTGGCCTACACTTATCAAAGTGTATCCATCTCATTACTTCATAGTATATCCACTGATTATATTCAAGGTGTATCGGCATACAGTCATCAAGGTGTATTGGCCTATACTCATCAAGGTGTATCGGCCTTCACTGTAATCCTTATGTTGGCCTAGACACATTCATTTGTGTCGGTCTAGACACATCTACTTATGTCGGCCAAGGCACATGTATCGACCATGACACTCTTCATTTGTGTCAGCCATGACACCTCAAAGAAAGATTGGTTTAGAGGTGCTTAGGGTGTTATCAGTTGTGAGGTGCTTAGGGTGATATTGAGCATGAGTCACATCTTAGTGAATTGCCTTCACCATACCTTGGTGCATCACCTCCGTTATAATTTAGTAAAATATTTTCACCTCACTTAACCATCAAAACTCGACCTCTGTATTCTTGTATGTCGGCCACACTATCACATTGTGTATTAGTCACTCAATCAACTAGTGTGTTGGCCATACCATCATCTAGTGTATCAGCCCCACCATCATATTGGGATATCAGCCTCAAGGGTTTGAGTTGTCTCAGGTTAGTCCTCATCAATACCTTTTATTATTTCATCTATCGGCCTCACCACTACTTGGTGTGTCAACCAAGACCACAAGTGATATATTTCCCACACCTTCACATGGTGTGTCGGGCTAAAGTGATATCAGATTGTGAGTGTATCAAATTAGGGTTAGGATTGGCCATAACGATCTCTATACTCAACTAAGGCATCATAATTTGATACTCCATCTTACAAGACATTCCCTTGGTCATGACGGGTTAGTATCATTAAGGCATATCATTTTATGGTGTCTAGCATATTGTCCTGTCTCCTCTAGGTCATGATGGATTAGCAACATATCATTTTTAGGCATCACAAGTCATGGATTAGCAACATATAGTGCAAGTGTGTTAACTCAACCATCTTACAGATATTGACCTACCCTATTCTTCAGACTTAGGTGACAAGTTAGACAACTATAAGAACGATAGTCCTACACATGTAACAAACTGATAGGAGGTAAGAAATTTATGTGTATCGGTTTACATTCTTATATCAGGTTAAGGTTTCCACAAACCAATATCGGTTTGTGCATAGAGTTTTTCATCACCATCAAGCTCCAACCCTTCATCCATTACTACTCTAGTTCATGGATAACAGCCCCATATATCCATTAGAACTCATAGAACCATCATTAAACCAATAAAAGTCGAAGTAGAAAAGAAATCATCAAGTATTGCATGATAGAGGTTGAATAATAATAAAGTTGAGTTCAATTTATATAACCCGCCTCAAGGTCACCACTAAAGCTTCAAGATTCAAAGATACACGTTCCCAAGGTTGAAGATGACTTATCAAAAATTCAATACTTAATCATAACACCTTTATATGAAAGGAGATACCATAGTAAAAAACTTGGTGAAGACAGAAAGAAAGAAAGGAATCATGATACGAGAAGCATAGTCTTTCTAAGGTTGAAGATGAACATGGATTTACCTTGGGAAAGTTTCTTAGCCTTTCACTTTCTCCTTGAGCTCCTAGGGTCGTCCACCAAGAAAGATATGGTAAAGGAGTCGAAAGGTTTACTAGGAGGTGAAAAGAAGAGTATATATAGTTGAGACTCATGAAAGAGAGTATGTGTAAGGTGTCATCACCATATGTACATGGGTGACATGTGTCCATGGATGGTGACAACATGAAACCACGTTTATAGTGACATGAAAAACTCTTGTGGATAATCCAAGGGTGAGATATCGGCCATTGGGTATCTTGTTTAACAAGATATCACAACCCAATATCACTTTGTGTACATACCGATACAACTTTTGCAAGGAAGTATTAAACCGATAGGCTTCACCTATTTGAGGTGATAGCCCAACATCAATGATTCCAAGTTTCTAAACCAATTTTGAACTTCCTCTGTGGTTTCTAAACCAATAGGAAACCCCATACACCCTTCACAACTCGACACAACCTCACCTAGAGTTCAAGATACTCAACATTCTATGATTCTTATGTCACCAAGAGTGTTATCACTCAACTAAGATTCAAATAAGGAACCCCATACTCTCTCTCTCCTATGGATTATACTAAGAGAGAGTAGGAGCATTATAGAGGTAATAAATTGCACATCAACCCCATATATTGGGTAAATTGCAAGTTACACCAAAACTATCATATATAGCACAAATAGTCTTCAAACAGGCTCAAACTTGAAACTTGAGCTCTCCTTAAGTCTTAATTACTTTTCAAAAGATTAATATAAGGTTCTAATCATCTCACTTAGGCAAAACATCTAGGGTTACCTCATAACCCAGGTTAGGGTCCTTACACCATAGGCAATGAAATTACTAATACATCCCTAGTTATGTTTATTTTTAAAAATTCTACATAGTTTTGTATTGGTTTGTATTAGCTTTATATTAATTATTTTAATTAGAAACACATTTTAGGCATGTTTACATTGAATTCTATGAATTGTATTCATATTATTCACAAGGACTAGAAAAATTATACCTTTGTTTAATATCAAGCTCTTAGTTTTTGAATTTATGTAGGATGAGTTAAGGTTAAAAGTTTTGACCTGAAAGTTCATCTTTTGCAAGTTAGAGTCTAGTAGAAAAGTTTTGACCCAAAAGACTTGGAGTGAAATTGAGTTAAGCTGAGCTGAATGCCAACCCTAATCCGTATAATTTTCCATACCCAATCTTCACTTAATTTTCTCACAAGTGATACTTTCTACACCTATAAAAATGTGTCCTAAAATATAGTCAATGGACTTATCAATTAGTGAAATCAACCGATGAACACTGGATGCAAAGGTTTAGGATGGAGTCCAAAAGTCTGGTGACATACATAAGATGATGTATGATATAAAATACCAAGATTTGTCTATCCTGAATCTAGAAAACCTAGCTTCATGATTAGAAGGTTAATGTTCTGGGATATTGGCCAAAAAAGAATAGATCTAAACCCTAATATTCATGCTTTACCCTAGAAAAAATTTAATGCACATTACTTGAATAGCTCAATGTGACCCTAACCAAGTTTTTTGATTAAGTGAACCCTAATAAGATGTTGAGTCAGATATGAAACCTAACCTTGGACTTCATACATGTTGATAAGGTGTATTTTTGATGTATAGTGATCATGTTGACCTAAACCCTAAGTTGGGGTGACTAACCCTAACCCATGCATCCATGGTGACATTCATGAAAACATTAGTAAAAATAGGTATTTAATCACATAACACATTTCAATACACATAAAACAGACCTAATAACCTAACCATGGCCTAATATGTAAATGAGTTAATCAAATATGCAATATATGTCACTTTGTTCATTTATGAGAAACTAATGAATTAAATTTGCATAAACAATAATCTAATGTAGATGAATATAAATGAATGATTAATTTTGATTAAAATGTGATTCACATTTATAATGAATGATACTTGGACATACTTGGTGTTTGCGGAGATAACTAATCTGCTTTATATAAGTTGATATTGAATGGATGGAGATAACATGCTTAATATGTAAAATACAATAATTCATATAAGATAATATCATGTAACTTTGACTTTATCAAAAAAAATCATGCAACTTTGATGATAGTAAGATAATGATAATTGGACTCTAAATCATAAATATTGATAACTAATGTGATGTATGATAATAAATGTCGAGACAACAGAGTGAAACCCTAACTATGTTGGAATTCATATAACATGATCATAAAACCTATATCTAATCCCAAAATCGGATTTTTTGGGTCCTAACTAGTCTAGGTGCAAAGTATACATCTGGAACATGTATACTTACAAGAAACATAGTATTTAGATCTAAAAAATATTTGTAGGACATATAATATTCAAATCAATAGAGCACGTAGTTTAATAAAAGAAAGACTTTACAATGTATATACCTAAGACATAAACTTACATGTACAAAACATGATTCAAATATAAGAACAATATTTAAGAACACAAATGCACATCCATGTTATTCTTTCAATTAAACTTAAACATCTTGTACACAACTAAATTACACATTTTATTATGTCATGTTTAGTTTAAGGTGTATCACTCAATCTACTAACTAGTAATCATGATGCAGCTCCATATAAGATTCAATTATATCAAGAATCCATTATATATCTTACACACCTCAAGTTTAAGCGATAACACAAATCATTGGTCCATCCCATGTACATAGGTCAGAAATCCAAACATAGGGTGTACAACCCATCACATACTAAAAAATGACAACATCCATTCTCCATCACAAATCACCAGACCATTGGTCGCAACTGAGTCCCATTAAGATTTAAAGACATCACGGTACACCAACCTCAGTTATCCACATATAATCACTAATATATGGTTCCAAGAATCTTCTCACAATTCTCTAATTGCTATAAGATTGACTCATTCACTACTTCCTTCATCCAACAACTCAAGAAAATAGATATTTAGACTTAGGGCACTCATTCTATGATTGAACCAATAAAGCTACATAAAATAAAAAACAAAATAATTAAAATATGAATGAAGTCTTTGCAACTTCAAAAGATATATTATATATTACCATTCAATTCTAACCTCCTAAAAATATGGTATACTATCACTCCTTTCGGACACATCAATGCCATGTATCAAAATCAAGGTGCCTCAAGGCCCTATTATTCATCAAAGACCATACCATGGTCCAATCGTATCAAGGAAATCATGTCAAGCCATCGAAAGGCTAAGATCACTCAAGAGTGTCATATTCATTTAGAATCTTATTCATATCCTCACAAGAAATCATAAAATATCACTCAAAAAGATACAAGTTATGTGCTAATTTTGAGATCAAGGTATAAGAAAGGCCAACTTCAAGCATATATAAGCCATTTCTACACAACAATTCTACTTACACAAATTTTCAGCAACAAAACTGATAGTAAAAGCCTTAAAAATATTTTAGAAGAGTTCCTCAACATGAAGGGCTATCACACAAATCTTATACCACATTATATGGTGTAACAATAATATAAAGGTATCGTCATTAACCTTCATCCATGCATGACTAGTTAAATATGTGACTAACAACAAGTTATAGATTTAGGAGACTAGATTAGACATGCAACTCAGATTCCATCTACACTTGCTTAAAAAAGCATAAATATTCCATATTTTAGAATGTGGAGAGATTCCAAGAAATATTAATATTTGCATATATCATGTGTATAATATGTTATATCACTTGGATTACAATATTGAAAAAGAGTCCACTCTCTATTGAAGATGAAAAACTTTAAGATTTGCTACTCAAGTTTCAAACAAAGCTGCAAACAAACAACAAGCCATGATATATACCAAGATTCAAGACTTTTTCTTCAAATCTCACAACATACCTTCTTCCATAATCCTAGGGCAAATAGGGAAGGAAGGAAGAGGAAAATAGGGTTCAAGTACCAAGGTCAAAACCCTATGAAGGAAAACATCAAGCCACACAGCTCAAGGTCGAATACGATGGAAACCACCAAGAAAAAAATAAAGAAAAGAATCTACTTACATGGATCTAGGTCCATAAGATGTAAAGATAGTTGTCGATATCCAAGGAAGAATAAAGGAAGAAAAAACAACATGCTTTGTTGACGTTCAGTGGAAGCACGAGTTTCAATTGGTTGTAGTCAACCAAAAACAACTCACAGTTGCTCTGTCTCTTCATGAAAAATGTGCACAACTAAGGAAAAGAAGGAGGATAAATGGGGGTATTTATAGCCCTAAGAGGATAAAGAGAAGGATATATAAATAACTATTCAATGATGTAGAGCCATTGATCATTACATACATGGCTTTATCGGCCAACAAAGTCATCAGAAGATGACACAAATTCTTCATTGATAGACAAAAGAAGGTTCTTTATTAACAGATGATAGAAAGAGTTTGTCACCAGTGATCATTGGTAGATAATGCCCTAGACTTCAACATAGACATCTACCTAGGGTTTCATTGGTAGGAGACATTCTAGGATCTCATCGATAGTTGAAGACAAGAAGCTCATTAATTCTCTATTAATGGAAAAGTAGTAATATTTCATCACCAGATCTCATGGGTAAATGATGTACATATCATCATTAGTGGATAGTGGGTAGGATTTTCATCAGTATATAAAGTTCCCTCTACTAATGGGAATCCATAAGAGGAACAAGGCTTAGTGCCTTCATTAGTCCACATCTCATGGAAAGATAGGGTGGTGACGTAAGAAACAAAGGCCCATAAAACCAAGCTAAACAAGAGAGAACAGATGAGGGTAAATCATGATATGTGAAATTTTATCATAACATCAACCAAGTAATTAAATCACCCAAGCACATAACAAGATATCAAAACATGTAGTAAGGGTTAAGTTGGGTTTGTGGTCATATAATTGTTGAGAAACTCAAGCTACGTGCTTGTTACCCACTCTCGATGAGGTCACATACACATATTTCACAATCACTTTTTTGTACTTACCCTTTATGTGATATTATTATTTATGTCCATTTTGTGGAGATCGCTAACCCAAAAAATACGTGAAAGATGTAATTTTATAACATCACTAGAACATAAACCACACAATTAGCCACACATCACAACGAATGGAAACATTTGATTTCCATTTCATCATCACTAGGTAACTTGCCCTGGTTACCTTTACATTCTTAAACATGGCTTCATTTGCTTTCACACACCATCAGAATCATTCTTACCCCACACTTCAAACTTTTGAATCATTAAATCCTTTTTTCAATCATATTGAACACTATAATAAAGCATAGTATTGATATCATGAGTAAGTCTTGACATGCCCTAGTTCATCACCATCACTTCTTAAACTATAGAAAAATCTAATATCAGATCATGTGATATCAATGAAATGAAGAATATTACATTCCAACATATTCAATACTTGATTATTTAGTCCCTAAAAAAATTGCTTTCTTATTTATTGAATTAGAGTGAACTTCTAAGATTCATGATCTAGGATCAATTTAACTAAACTTGAACTACATGAATAATCATGAAAATGCAACTAAATACTTACAAGGAATGTAAATATTAGTTATCCTCAACACTTCTTATAAACCCTTACATTCTTAAATTGATTGTGATCTAACTTGGTTTTGAGTTGGACACCACATTAGCATCATGGAGTACCTCTTAATAACTCCCAAAGAAGATACTTGTGATTTCCTCAATTTAGTGGGTCATCCTTATTATAATTTTTTTGGTCATACACATTCAAGAATATCCATTTATTCATCTACTAGAAATTATATGTGTTTCATCACAAGAATAAACATACTTTGGGTTGAGCATACATTTCTTAATTCCACATATGTGTATCATAAGATTATCCTCATCTCCAATTTAACAGTCAAGATTTCCTTCATCCCAAAGAACTTATATATATAGAATAATATTATCTAATTTCACTAGATATATTGTATTACTTTTCAATTAGATATATTCCTTCATCTTAGCTTACTTCCACTGTACTGGGTTAAAACCATTAAACTTGGATAATGTAGATTGATCTTTGAGTGAAGCTTGAAAAAATAACATGTCCATTCCGAATCATATATCAACTTCACATACCTCTACTTCTACCTCATTTTTACTTAATCCTTCATACTCCATGTTTGATCATATCATATTAAACTTTAATAAGTGTAAGGTTGTCCATTCTTAATATAAATGTTAATAAAAAGGATAAATTGGAGAAAGGGATGATCAATTCTAGTTATCAAACAATATCAAACAATAGTTTTTATCATCCATCTAATGAATATAAGGTCTACATATGAAAATAGTGATCTTTATTGTAAGAAACATTTATTTTGAAGCTTCGAGTTTAAATATTCAATTTAATTCAAACATGATTTTTTGGGATTAAATGACTTATCTTATGTGCCTTCATCATTCAATTAATCACATTAAGGATCAATTACTATAAAGATTTTATTATCAAAGTAATGTAATAATTCATATAATATAAGGATCCAACATCCAATACTAAACATTAATTCATTTATATTGATCATTGATTATACAACTAGGCCCATATGTGGAATTCCCCCAATATTACCCTAAAGCATGGTAATTCATTATAAAAATCATAATCAAATCCTATACTTAAAAATGACCACATCACATAATGTTCAATATAAAATCATTGTACTGGTTCTCATATATTAAAATTAATCAATGTACTACGACAATGTTAACATGAAATTGGATGAAATCCAATAAACTTATTAATGAATAGTAATTCACAAACCACATGAATAGGAACGTACATTATTAAACAAGACATATGTGATGCCCCACGCCCCACAGATGAGATTACTCAAAACCAAACATTGAATTAATACTAAACATGCGGATTACCAGAAAATACAAGAAATTAAAACCAATTTCTCAAAGCACCATAAGCCAAAAACTTATCACATATAAGTCCACATCAAGACACCTATATCACATAACACATATCATCGTGCTTACATCACTATTTACAACATTCCTATCATCAACCTATTACATGAGAAACCCATTCCATATATATACATATATACATGCCATATCTTACATACATGGCTCACAAGCCCAGAAGCCTCGTATCGATGAGGTAACCACAAAACACATCGAGAACAACCCTTAAGGACCTGAGTGTATATGGATGACATCTATGATTCTGTCACCAAAAGATAGAAGCACATCCAACCTTATCATCTACTTCTCTTGTTGCTGCTTTTCCTCAACTGCACGATCTCTACCTCTTCATGCAGAACCACCTAAAAGATTTGGAAATACACATGGTGAGACCAAACATCCCAACAAGATATATAACTCTCTGCAAACATATATTAAAGAACATAGAACTAAACATGTAGATAAAAGTACTTGGCAGGTTGAGCAGATTCAACTAAAGGATATGTATCTAATAGATAAAGTAGAGTAAGCAAAACTAGAAAACTACAACTGAGCAATAGAACAAGTAATATTCTAAGAACAAATATGAAGACTATGTATAACAGTTGACTTCTCTTACTGCCTTATAATTCAAGAAATCAGTACAAAGATAAGGCAAAGGGATCAACCAATGTTATTTACATTTGGCCCTATATATTACATCTTTTATTATTGCCCTGAGGATTTGAGTTGTACCAATCGAATCCAACCGACCATTGCTAAGTCAAAATCAATGCCATACAAGGTCAATGGAAGAGTAGGAATCCACGACCTCCCCAACACCTCTTGGTCAACACAAGAGAAAACACCACAGAGACATATCAGTCAACTGCAACTCTGACATATAGTCAAGCTAAAGGTTTGGATCAGTAATGGCCATCCATATATAACAACACCTAGCCCACCTTGGTACATGTACGATGTTATAAGAATAGGCTCACACATGGCCGTTCTAAAAAGAAGGATTAGCTCACGCATGGCTATCCATATCATAAGCAGAGTTTCTCACACATGCCTGTCTCACACATCCTATAATTGTGGATGCAAGGAGATTCTTGACTTGCACCCCTCACATATTAAAAAATATGCACTCCAAGTTTCCCGTAGGAATGACTCATTTCACCATCCAACACTAATACTGACACTGGAATTGATCTAAGACACATGGACACCTACATGATTAAAGTTTCACTTTATTAGTTATGCCAATTGAGTGTCTTTTAGCATCAATAAAGTTACAACATATAAATCCAAAAAAAATTCTACAAAGATAAGGGAATGGTGAAACTCTAGAAGATATAAAATGCATAAGGTGTGAACTAGTCACATCATCACCACATGATACTTATAGCACTACCATTCACAAGGCCATCACCAATGTCACATCTCTGTGGGATATCAATACCTCAATCATATCACTAGAGGATATCACCTCATAATAGGCATCTATCCTTCACCAGGTCATACGACCCAATCACATAATCCATGTATGTACATCATCACATTATGCCTCAACAATGTATACAATCACCATCATGTATAATATAGAATTCACCATAGCATTCACATAGCTATGTCATTTAGGTTCATGCCACCTACAAGATTAGGGGTTTATAAATAGGAGAGAGAAAAACAACATAATATGATAACTACTTTAAGAGATAGAAACAAACACATCACATGGCCCAACATTAGGGTTAGGGCTCCATACATAGTAAGGTTTATAGCTTTAATCAATCACCAAACCCTAGGTACACCACAACCCACTTTCTTGGATCATATTAGGGTTATGAAACATGATTAGGGTTAACCAACCAATCATCAAAATAGCACTATATATGGTTCATTACTTGGTTACTCATATACATGTGTTGATTATATGATTAAGTATATGTACCATCCATCGCATAGGTGTATTGACCACTAATGAAAAAAGTATCTCGACCACCTTTTAGCAAAGTGTCTCAACTGTAATAGATTTTGATGTCTCAACTGCAACAACATCATGTGTCTCGACTACCACAAGGATTAGGGTTTTGATCACCCTCAAGAACACTTGTCTTGACCCAAAACAAAACTTGTCTTGAGTACAAAACCAAAGTCATGTCTCAACCTCAAAAAATAACATGACTTGACCAAAATAGAAGTAGATTTCTTGACCTACACAAGGGCAAGCGTCTTGACCAAAACTAGGCTACTTGTTTTGACCCAAAATAGGAACAACATATCGACCAACATCATATACTAAAGTGTCTCGACCCAAGAAAAAACATGGTGTAACGACAACCAAGGTCAATCTACCACCAAGGCAAAGAACCATCATAAAAATAGATATGAACCCTGACCATAACAGGAGATAACATCAAAGAAAACCACCATCATCAAGGAGAGAAACTTCACACAAGACTGGTCACCAAAAACCCTAACACATGTGTCATGAAACCACCATGAAAGAGCCTCATGCAAGAGATATAAAACACGTTTAACACATCCCAAAATAGAACCTAAACTTCAAGATACATCAAGACACATGAACCTCATGCATGTGATCAAAACTAAGATCAAAAGACGGGAAGAAGACCACCATCACACAACCATCTCTAATATTGGGTAGGGTTTTGGATTCTAAGCATCCAACCATGATAACCACCATCATCCAAGTTCTAGAGCGTGGTATTATGTACTAGTGTACTAGAATGTTGAGGACACAATTTAGAGAGAGAAACAACAACATGAATGTAATGAAAAGTGAAATTATAGAGAGGGTAGAGTGTTATATAACCCGCCTTAAGGAAGAACAACTCCCAAGATCACAAGCTCTAAGCACACGATCACCAAGGATGATGAAGCTCCACAAAAAGCTCCACTTTCGTCCACAAGATCACCTCAAGAAAAATAAGATACCAAGGTCAAAGATATCTCAAGAAAAGAGAGCAATAAACCCTAGGACGAGCCAAAAGAAAAAGGGTGAAAGAGAGAAGAAACTTCCTCTCACTTGGGTACCACCTTGTCAAAACATGGCCTATGGCCCTTGTGATGAGGAGTTGCCCTAAAAAACGACCACCATGGATGATCCACGGTATATGGACAAGAAAAGAGAAGGATATGGGGTAGAAGATCAAAGGAAAACGTCACAAAAGAAAGGCAAACATTTACCAAGGTTGAAGATGACCAAAAGTCACCACATGCAAGGGATCTCGGTCACCAAAGCTCCAAGGATCAGTCCTCCTTGCTCCGCCAAGCTCCAAGGATGAGAAAAAGAGAGGGAGGGAGAAGGAAGGACGAAAGGTTCACTTGCATGGAGAGAAGAGTGTTTATATACTTGAGGAGGAGAGAAGGAGGGTGGAGATGAGGTGTCAACACCTAAAGGCACCAAAAGAATACTTGTCCACCCAAGAAACAGACATGCAACCACTATATGGATGCATGCACAAGATGGTGATATAAACTATGTTGGGTCTCGACCACTTAGGTCCCCAACACTTGTATCAGTCCCAAAACCTCAAGGAGGTAAAACAAAAGCACCAAAGCACCACCTGGACGAGACAAAAAGGTCACCAACATACTAGGTTGAGACACTTCTTAAGATGACAACTGTCTCGACCCAAGACTCATAAAAAACATCATGGTTGAGAAAAAACCACCTAGAGAAGGTGTCTCAGTCGACACACTCACAAGGCACCTCCTCAAGGTTGAGACAAGGGTCAATGCACTCAACAAAGTATATCAAGGTCAAAACCAAGCAAACCCTAAAACTCTAATCACCTTTAGTGATGTCATCACCCATCAAAGGCTCAACTAAAGTGCCCCAAAGCATCACACACTCTCTCATGATGCCAATGAAGAGAAGGTACATACTAGGTGTGGAAAATTCAAGACAACCCTCACAAATGGGTAAATTGCAATTTAGCCCAAAACAAGCACATAAAGCAAAAACATCATCCAAATAAGGTCGAACTTGGAAACTTAAGATCTCCACAAGCTCTAAGAACATCTCAAAAGATTAGATTAAGGTTCTAAGCACTCAATCAAGAAAAGAAAATAGGTTTAACACAAAACACAGGTCAGGGGTCTTACTATAAATTGATAATAGTAGGCTTGCAATTCTTACTTTTATTAAAACTAATAAAACACCCTAGCCTTTTAAAAAAATGTATAATCACTTTTGATTTGATGTAATTAATATCTAACATGTGTATATATCTAAATTATGATTAAGCTATAACCATTAGTACGCTAAGAAAGGTGAATTCACATCTCCTTTATTTTATGCCTAACTCTTCCATATCCAAAAACCACCACCAAAAAAACTCATACGAGTCAATATTAGGGAATTTTGGAGGATAAAATGGAAAAGGAATAAAAACTAGAGTTAGGAGATTTTTCGGGAAGAGCTTACCCACATGAATCTAACATGAGGAAACTAATGTGAATTCATGGTTAGAAACTTAGTTAGGAAACTAATTTGAATTCATGGTTAGAAACTTAGTTACCCAAGACTAGCCCTGAATCAGGTAAGACTCCCCAATTCTTGTTCAATTAGGGTAAACTCCATGATAAAAATCTCCTAACCTCCTCTCCTCATCTCCACTTCAGATTATGTAGGGTAGAATGATGATTAGAGGTGCTTAGGATCCTATTTGAGATATATATGTCAATATAAGTGCTTTGTATTTTGCATCTTTAATACTTTTTATATTGGTTTGTTTGGTTGAAAAGGTCACAACCTTTTGAGAGGCCCACTACTTTTTAAGGTTGGCCAATACACAATCAAACATTACCCCACAACAAAACATGACAAGTCGTAAAACCCTTAGGCACAATAAACCAAGGCAGCCATTGACCTAGGCCAACATTGACCCTAGGACCGTACCCGCGTACCCCAAGGTCAATTTGAGCTAGTGGAAAACTGACCCAACTTATGGAGCCTACATGAGAGCAAGTTGATTGGTTGCCAATTCAACCTTGGTCTCAACTACCTATGGCCAATCCACTATTGGGACAAGTCGATAGACCTTTGTGTAGGGGCATATGCCATCTGATATGGTAGCAAAAACAAAAATCACTATCATATTCCCCTTAAACAACAGATCACATCAACATCTATGAATTGGGAAGGAAGGTTGCAAGGCATATACATGGTCCTAGAGCAAGTTCAACAACTATCCTTACCACAACATGCTTCTTTCTTAAGTTACACCTGGACGGATGTCGGCGACAACCTCTTAGTCTGGCACCATAGACAGTGGTTGACATGTACTCCTAGTGGGTGGGAAAAGCCTCCTCGCCTCTATGTAGTCTATGCAGACCACCAAAAACTCATGTTGTTCTTTTAGAATAGACAAGAATGAATTGTCTCTTCTAGTCAATGTGCTAGAGTTGACTTTCTCCCCTTTTTGTCTCTCCCTTATTGTCTCTCCCTTTGACAAGTAAGACTTACTCATGTTCTCATGTTACCACAACTGTGAGAAGACAACAATTATCATAGCATGTTGTTGTATCTTCTAAAATCCTCGACTACCCCTCGATTTATAGTAAGATCAGGGTCAACATTTCCAGATCAACTAGGAGTCAAAAATACATAATTTCATGAATTTTCTAGAACCTACGAACCATGAACTGGTTGGTTCACCAGTGGACCCAGTGGTTCATACGTGAGACAATTGGTTCAACACTTGAATTGGTTGGTTCACTATGTTTCCTATTTACAATCACATTGGCTTTTAATATCATGATTAATGCATAACATGATGTCAAGATCAATCCTTGATCCAATCTTATTGATCATCTAACCAATCAGTTCACAACTTGAACCGATCAGTTCACTAGGTGAATCAATCATTTCAGAGTTCTAATTTCCAATCTCATTTAAATTGAATACCTAAACACTTTTAGTAATAATGTTAAACTACATTCATGAGTAAAATCCTTTTCCAGATGTATCCTATATGTGTGACCCTATAGGTTCCAAGTTACATTGGTAGTGAATGTTCAAAACCAATTTATGATATCACAAACAATGATTGGTATCTAGCAAGACATCATTGCTAATTAAGTAATGGGAAAGTTGGAGAACAACTTCAACCTAAAATCCTTGTTCTGTGTTATCATGATCATGTAGTTCTTTTGTCTCTGATATCTAGATTGAACTCAAGCCATGGAATCGTCATCCTCTTCAACATTCAATCTATGTTCCTTGATCTAGAGCAGACTGTCTGACATATATTTGAGCTTAATGTCTCATGTTGACTCACATGAGCATGACCATGTATTTCTCAGACCCACTTATCACATGACTGAGATATCAAACTCCTATAGGAGGGACACATCCCATCTACATCACTTATAATCATTCCCTATGTGTCATAATGTATCGAGCATCACCTTTAAGGTAACCCTTATTCAAGACCACGTTGGATGATGTCAAAGTACATCGAACAACATATGATGAGTAGTGATTTTAGGTCTAAGAACCACAATCACCACCTATCACTATGAGAGTTTATTCTAACTACAATTCAACGGTCTCCATGTATCATTCACAAGTTGGGTCTGTCTGATACACTATTATCTTAATAAGTATATATGTGTTTGGTTTGATATCACATATCGTGACTTAATGAGATTCTGTCATCAACCAACACATACTCTAATCTTATGTGTTATTGTTGTCTATCAACTTCCACAATAATAGCATATCAGGGACATAACAAGAATTTATATACCCTTAACATCCATATGATCTCATTGTTTAGGTCCTCAACATGAAAGCATACATCATTGAATAACATCATTCTTTAGACATTTATTATGTTACATCATTATCTGATAGATGAATAAAGTAGAATAGTGGAAGATTGCCTTCATTATTAATCAAATTGTTTACAAGATATGCCATTACAATCATTATATGTTTGGCTCTCTGGGCATACATACTAACAAACTCCCACTTTCACTTAGATTCAATCACCCTGCACAACGCCATCATCCATAACCGATTATTAAGGTAGGCAACTTTTGCCAATTGTATCTCATGCAATTCTTGAATAGATGGTATGCACAACTCTTTGCCATAGTCATATGCATGCTTCTAGGCACTTAATCTCATTAAGGTCAACTAGCTAAGCTTGATCCAAAAACCAACACGATAGTAATGTACCCTACTTGGCAGGCCCACATGACTACCAACTCACTTCTATGAGATAGACGACGCACCATGGTTGGCACACACACGCTTAGTCAACCAAGCTTTTCATGTGTGTTTCTTTTGGAAAGCATCTAAGATTTAATATTTTAATGATGGGTTTTATATTTATATAAACACACACACATATATATATCCAAACACAACATATTTATTTGTATCATATATAAACTATATCCACAAATGAAACATGCAATTATAAAATGCAAGCGATGTTTATGGCCATACTATTGTAATTCCTTAGAGCCACAATGAATTACTACCACATGAGGTTCACATCATATGTAACAACCTGTTGTTAATAAAGATCTATGCTAGAACCAGTTCGAGTCAATCGATTCAACTTCTAAACCGATTGGTTGGCCTCCTGCTCAATCAGTTGATCTCTTGGATTGGTCGACTGGTCTCCTGTCCAAGCCACATCTAGACTCCTCCAATTGACCGATTGGGTCATCAACTGATCGGTTGGCTCCTCATGTCTCTGGCCTCCTTGGTCCTCTAGTCGATCAATTTGACTTTTGAGTAGGTCAGTTCGTCTGGTGTAGAATGTGTTCTTTGCCATAACAAGAAATAAAACTATCCTATTCCTATTTAACTTATTACGTTGTAATAGGGAAACCTCCACTTACATTTGAGGGGAATATAGGAAAAAAGCATTAATACTTTTACATATGGAAAATAGAAAGAGGCTTAGTGTGCAAACCGAGATATAAAACATGAATAACAACCATCCAACCAAACACAAAGATCTAGGGGGTTATTGGCCATAACTACGCTTACATCCACCATCAAAACAAACCTTTATGATGACCCATTGTAATTAGACACACATATAGATCATATCATATCATATCATATATATTTGGAGATCGTATATGGTATTTAATTGAATATGAATATTAATCATTTAAATATTCACATCACATGTAATAAATAAATGATAAAATCAAAATTCGATCATATCAATTAAATTCTAGAACATAATAAATTGACATGGCTCTGATACCACTGTAGAAAATATGACATCATATATGACAGTGGATTTTTTTTACTATTATATTCCCCATAAACAATAAATCACATCAAAACCTATGAATTGGGAAGGAAGGTCGCAAGGCATGTACATTGTCCAGGAGTAACTCTAGCAATTATCCTTGCTACAATGTACTTCTTTCTCAAGTTACACCTGGACGGCTATCAACAGCGGCCTCCTGGTCTGGCACCACAAATGGCAGTCGACAATATCCTCCTAGAAGTTGGAAAACACCTCCTCACCTCTATGTAGTCTAAACGGATCATCAGGAAATCCTATCATTCTTTTAGAATAGACAAGAAGGAGTTGTCTCTTCTAGTCAACATGCTAGTGTTGACTTGCTCTCCCTTGTTGTCTCTCCCTTGCTATGTATCCCTTTGACGGGTAAGACTTGCTCAGGTTCTCATGTTACCACAACTATGAGAAGACAATAATTATCAGAGCTTGCTTTTGTGTCTTCTAAAAGCCTCGACTACCCTTCTAAATATAAGAGGGTCAGGGTTAGGATTTCCAGATGAATTGGGAGTTGAAGAGACATAATTTTATGATTTTTTTGAATCATGCGAACCATGAATCGATCGGTTCACCAGTGAACCAGTTGGTTCACATATGAGATGATCAATTCAACACTTGAGACAATCGATTGACTATGTTTCTTATTCACAATCACATTGACTTTTCATATGATGATTAATGCACAACATACTATCAACATCAATCCTTGATTCGATCGTATATCAAACCGGTCAGTTCACAACACAAACTGATTGGTTCACAACCCGAACAATTCAGTTCACAATGTGAACCGATCAATTCATACTATTGACCTAGAGGTTATACATTATCCATATTTTGATAATGACTCCACCATTCCATTCATATGTATCTAATATGTGTATTCAAGATTGATCTCAGGTGTTAAGTACATGAAAAGAATCAATTTACATAAGCCCTAGCTTGTTAAAGTTCAAGTCAAAAGCAATTCAAGTGTGCTAATAAGGAAATCCATTCAAACGACCTTAGAAGAATTTTTTAATCACTTGTATTGATGATATGACTTGTAACTAAGATGAAAAAAATATGTGGGAAACTTAGTACCAAGTTTTAATCACTTTTTAATCACTTTAGAAAATTGATCACAGACTGTTGATCGGTCGAGTTTCAATCTCGACCGATCCCTTGGATCAATTTTCTGATGTGTGCATCGGTCGAGTTGTACATTCACAGAACTTGACCGAATGACTTACTGACTAAATGTGATTTTAAATGATCGGTCAAGTTTTCCAGGACAAACTCGACTGATAGTTTGAAAATTGGGTTTGTCTTTTAGCGGATCGGTCGAGTTACTTTTATTAAAACTTGACTGAATGTACTGTATGGAAAATATAGAAAAAGTGATTCTAACCGTTGATGACTTGTTTGGATGAAAATAGATCCATTGCCTTGAGCAAAAACTGCTATATTTTGGCCCTAAGTTTCCCCAACTCAAGGGAGCACCCCCAGCTATAAATAGGACCCCTTGGAGTTCATTCTAAGTTTGCTCATTCACCACACACAAGGCCCTTGTTATAGTTGAGTGTGCTACCACCCCTTGAGCCCCTTTCTCTCTCTAGTTTACACATCATTTTGTGATTTGTGAGTGAGTTAGGATTATTGTAAGAGAGCTCCACCTTTGTGCATGTAAAGCTCTCAATATTCCACTACTTCCCTATCCCCTTCTCTCATGAAGAAAAGCTAAAGCAAGCTCCATCGAGTGAAGAAGGAGTTGTAGCTAGTCCCATTCAAGGTTGATGAAGAGGTGGTGATCTTCTCTAGGTGAAGGAGAAGGAAAAGGCTGAAGATCCAAGAGGAGAAGTAAAGTCCTTCAAGGCAGAAGACTTGAGCTTGAATGGGTAAGACCTAGGTGAAGGTTGAAGAATCAAGCTAAGTGGGTAAGTTCCTTGTTAAGGTGAAGATCTCCTTGTGGTTGGATGGGTAAGTCCTTTGGTGGCCTATTGCTATAAATCTCTGTGGTGACATAATAGAGAAAAGCACTTGCAAAGTCCTAGAGGTTGATCTCTCTAGGTAGTGGACTGACTCACTTCTAGTTTGATGTGTTGAACCAATCTACATCCCTTTGTCAAGTGCTTGCTATCAATCTCTCTCATCCTTGCTATGCTTGTTAGATAGGACTTCAAATTTCCATTCAACTATTGCTCCTAAGTAATATAACTTGAAGGTCTAATATGTTTTGTGAGAAATTTTGTAGCTCTATTCACCCCCCTCTAGAGCCCTTAGATCCAACACATACATCTGAACCAGTTTGTTCACCAGGTGAACTTGTCGTCTCATAGTTTTGATTGCCAATATCATTTAAATTGAACATCTAAACACTTTTAGTAATCAAATTAAACTTCATTCATGAGTAAACTCCTTTTCCAAGTGTATCCTATATGTGTGACCCTATAGGTCCCAAGTTTCATTGGTACTGAATGTCCACAACTAATTAATGACATCACAAGCAATGGGTGGTATCGAGCAAGACATCATTGCTACCCAAGCAATTGGAAAGTTAGAGAACAACTTCAACATACAACCCACGATCATTTTTACTGTGATGGTATAGTTCCTTTGTCTCTAATATCCATATTGAACTCAAATCATGGAATAATCATCCTCTTTAACATTCAATCTATATTCCTTGAGCTAGAGCAGGCTGTCTAAGATATATGTGAGCTCAATATCTCATATTGACTCACATAAGTATGGCCATGCATTTCTTAGTTTTACTTATCAAGTGGTTGGGATATCAAACTCCTATATGAGGGACAAATCCCATCTACATCACTCATGGTCATTTCCCATGTGTCACAATGTATCTGAGCATCGCCTTTATGAAAACCCTTAATCAACATCACATTGGATGATGTCAAAGTATATCAAACGACATATGATGAGTGTAGTTATTTTAGGTCTAAGAACTACAATCACCTCCTATTACTATAAGAGCTGATTCGGACTACCATTCAACGATCTTCATGTATCATTCTCCAGATGGGTCTGTTCGATACAGTGTTCTCTTAACAAGTATTTATGTGCTTGGTTTGATATCACATATCATGAATTAATGAGAATATGTCATCAACCAACACACATTCTAGTCTTATGTGTTATTATTGTCTATCAGCTTCCACAATAACAACTGACTAGGGACATAACAAGAATGTATATACCTTTAACATCCGTATGATCTCATTATTCAGGTCCTCAACCTGAAGACATATGTCATTGAGTAACATCATTCTTTAGACATTTATTATGTTAGATCATTATCTCATAATTGAATAAAACAGAACAAATGGAAGATTGCCTTTACTGTTAATCAAATCGTTTACAAGATATGCCATTACAATTATCACATGATTGGCTCTTTGGGAATATATACCAACACTTTGGCCATGTCCAATTTAAGACCTATCAAACTCCCCTCAAAAATCAACAAAACCTCTATGAATGCAAATCAAGATTATCTCCCTTTCTAGGGTTTCAAATTGTCTCTTAATTCTCTCCACACATCGGGGAATCATTACTTACAAATAATTATCATTATTTGATATTTCAACACATTAAATAGAAGAAACACTCAAAAGCACAAATTTGGAAGAATTTTGGTCTTAGTTTAACAATCCCTAACTAAATGTGTTGATTAGATACAAACATGTTATTTAAGATGTCAAACATATTAAACAACTAATCTTGAGTTGTACAAGTATATATACATAATTAATCTAGTAATGAAGATCACCTAGTTAGAAAGAGTTAGGGGCCTCACAACTTGGTTCCTTGGGATCTAGCATGCAATCCTTGCCCTCACATTAAGTTTTTGACACCATTGTCTATATTGAACTTAGGTCCTACACGTGATGGTCACCACTATACCCATGCATACACTTCCACTAGAATGTAACATGCTAGTTTATTGTCCATTTTTTGGATACTAACCATATGAACATACGTTGCAAGATGTTGGAGAAGGAAGATTATTCAATTGATTTGTCAATTAATTGAACAAATATATCATATGTATTATTGAACAAATATATCATATGTATTATTTCTACTGCTAGAAATTTAATGATCTCTAATATTTTGATTTGAAATAAAGTTGCCCTCATAGAAACCTTTGGACATGAACTTATTCATCGAATGATTTTACACGATTAGTTATAGTAAAATATATCTTTGTAATTACTTATAAACCATCATAATAAAATATAATCATCATCATCCCGTTTTAATTGATTACTAAACTTCCACAAGTTAAATGGCAATCTTAAAATTTGTCTTAATTGCAAGCTCGTATTTTCAGTCGACCAGAATCTGTTCAAACTTTATGTATTTGATTAAGCTTATTAAAATTGTCAAAAAAGATTTACAATTTAAGTGTTTATAAGTTGGAAACCATCTGACTGATATATTTGAAGCTGGCGCCGAGTCACAAAGAATAATTTTATATAGCCCGCCACTTCACCTTGGCCACACGACACGACAGTTCATCCCAGGAAGCCGCCATCGTGCCACCCTGCTCTCATGCACACCGGCTTCCCCGATTTGATCGGTCGATGACATTTTGTCACCCGGACCATGTCGAGACCTCTAAGCCTCTCAGGTGCTTCGCGTCTGTATCTCCACTGCCACGCCAGCGCCCAAAGGCATCGCTTCCTTCCCCTCTCCAGCCTCCGTTGCGGAGATTGTACGGATCTCACCAAGGGAGGGGAGGTATCTTACGGTCGTCTACGGCTTCCTCTTGCACTTCCCTTTTAACCACTGATTGTTCCTGCTCAGGCAACGGCCGCAGTTGAATTGATCCTCGTGGTGATTGTTTGTCTTGCCACTTCGATCCCGCTCCCCCGTTCGCAGACCACAACATTGCGACAACGGTCGGCCGGCAGAGAGGTATGTTGGGTTTCTTCGGGACGAAATCTTGTATGATCTCTTCCAGTCCTTTTTTTTTCTGCTCTGTTGCGACTTACGACGGGATTCCGATATTTTGATTCAATACATACATATATGTGATGTGTGCCCTCCATTCATAATTCCCTGTTTGTCAACTTGAGACTTTTATCGTTCATAAGAAACTCGCGGTCTAGCAAATGCAAACGTTGGCCCTTTACACGTATCTATCTACAATGCTATACGATGAACCCTGATTTTTATGTTAACCTGTTACAACGTATAATATCAGACGTCCATGTATTATAAATATAATGTAAACAATAAGTATGGTACTTTTCCCCTTCATGGTTTCACTTTGTCTCAATAATCCTAACGTGGTAAAAAGCAGAAACATAAATCTCTTCACAGGGAAGATACAATCAAATTCTAGTTTTCCATTGCTTCCACTTTGGTGAAAATTGGCTTGGCTTGACCATGTCTTAGTGAATTACAAGATTGCTAAGTAACTGGTTAGCAGGTTTTGTTTGAACATCACTGAATGAAGCCGCTATTTGCACTTTGCCTGAGAGAAGTACGAACGTAATTGACTTGCTCTTTGTCTGACCTCTATGCCTTTGTTCTTATGGGATTAGTGGCTAACATAGGTCGGTTTGATCCAAAAAAACTAACTTTTTTGGATTTTAAGAAGTACTGGCAGAATTGGCCAGTCTCAGAAGCATTTTTTAAAAGGAAATTATGCTTGCATGTTCATCAAAATGTTCTTTTGATATTCTCAGCTGTATGTTGCTAGGATTTTTATGCTTTTAAGTTAACATAACTCCTCCCTGCATTCTCAGAATAATAAGCGTGGAAATTGCTCAGTTAATCTCCGAGGCTACAGTTCTCTTAGAAAAACAAAAGGCCCTGCAGTGATTACAGTATCGTGAACAGAAATACCCTCAAGTCATGCAAAGTGAAAGCAGTAGTTTTTCTTCTTCAGATTCTCCGGGACGTCTTCGGCGCCGCAGGCGCTCTAGTGAGGTTGATTTTTTAAACTTCGATCTTCAGATTTTATTAGTGTTTTGCAATTGTGTCTGTCAGTTTTTTTTATCTAATTGATGTTCAGATAACTGTAGGAAATTTTTCTTGATGAATCTTGTTTCTTTTATTAGTTTTTGTTTGTTAAATTGTAGGACAACTTTTGTAAGGTATCAAACCTCTAGCTCAACTATCAAATATATTCATTTGTGTACAGTAAACTATAAGAATGCACGAAATTTACCTCACTTTAGCAATTAATATTACGATCCCACTGCCGACATGGTATAAATTGATGGCATGAATGTTGCTGTTGTATCTTCGACCTTTCTAAAAGGTGCCGTGTCCTGTATGCTGATATAGTGGGTGACACTACATGATATTATGAAATTGTATTGATTATTTCATGGTGCAGGACTTTGACTTCGTGTCGACTTCGCCAGGTGTAAAAGTGGAAGTTTGTCGAAACTTCGAGGAAGTTTTGAGCAAGTTTAGACGAAACTTCGATAAACTTTGATGCATTTTTTTGAAAAAAATGATGTAAATTTGAAGGAAAATTTAATTGAAAACTTCCAATAATGTTATAACTATATCTTATATATGTTAATTTAACACAAAAACACGATTTATGACTCTCTAGCCCTAGTTAGGTTGATAATACAATGTGTTGCTTGCAAGGGTCAAATGTGCAATACACATATACAAGTACAGTTGACCGTATGTATTCTATACAATATACAATCAAATATTAGTTACAACACCCTCTCTAGAAAAGAGTGGCAACAACAAACATAAAACTTGATGTTAGAAGTTGTAAAGAGGATGGAGGTGACACTTATGCCTTATATGGCCATTAGGGCACTGGTTAGGATTTATATTCTGGGCTGTCTCAACTTCGCCCCAACTTCGCCAACTTCGAGGAAACTTAGGCAACTTCGGAGAAATTGAGATGAAAATACACACAAAAAGTCAACTTCGCCAACATCACTGAAACTTAGCCCAGAAGTCTGGACGAGGCCGAAGTATTTGGTATTCAACTCCGCCTATGGTCAAATTTCGAAACTTCGGCGAAACTTCACCCAACTTCGATGAAGTTGTGTTCCATGGACTGTATATAGTTGGCCACATAGGTGGGAATATGTAACATATGTTTGACATAATTGTATGGTGCTAACTTTGATTTTGTAATTTTATTTGACATTTCATCATTAACTTTTAACGATATAAATTTATTTTTGTAAAATACCTTGTTTAGATGAAGTCAATCATGAGGTATTAATTAATCATGGTTGTGAAAATGTTCTTGTCACATACAAGCAAAGATCTTGTCTACAAGGCACACAAATTAATTTATTAACCCTGCAGTCTTTTTTTGGTTATAAATTTCTTGTAATCAGGACCATCTGACAAAATCCCAATGCACTACGGGTACTTTTACAACAGAGAACTTATATGTTAACCCTTGAAAAAAGTTTCAAACTTTTCAATTAAAGGTGATTTGGTGTCTAAGACATTATCGATTTATTGACGTATGAAGAGTAAAATACATATTAAATGAAATTGCATAATTTTTTTTTTGAGACCATAATCGATCATATAAGTATTAGCATAGTGCACACCGTTCTACGTATGCCATATTGTCAAATTATGAAATACACAATACAAAGCGTCATCTACTTGGCACATTGGAGACAGAATTTACAAAATCAGACGCACAAAGGTGATCTATCTTCTTTGAGCATAATGTCATCATTATCAAATATAACATGCAACTTTTTTCTAATCTAATTTTATTTGAAGAAACTGAAACAAAACTATAAAAAGTTATCACACACATGCACATACGTGCTAGTGCACACACACGCACGAGACTAGCTTCCTTGAATTGTAAACACAAAATTTAACGAAGGTATGGGGAATAACATTATAAATATCAGAAAGATTTGCAGGAAAAATTTGAGCCACTTATCTTGTAAAGTTGAGTATAATCTTATGCATTCACTTGTGATTAGCCATTGCCTCAAACTTCACAAGATGAATCTATTTGAGAAAACACACAGAAGATGCCATATCAAAACTTGTCAAAAGCCAACCATGTCTGCAACAAGACAGTAACCCTCATCTGTTTATTACTATATATTAATGATGGACATAATTATAGAATTTAAGATTAAGTCGCACAGAATGTTTTGGAGTTTGGGAGATATTTCATGATTGTCTAATTGTTGAATTCATTCATGTAATTTCGTAGTACATGTGGATTTCTTTGAGTTATTTACTGATAAATTTACTAAAGAATTCTTTAGACGTCACTTTGGAGTGGGCTATATTACTGATAAAGTCATTACAGAATCCTTTAGATGCCAACAAAGAAAATGGAGCTAGGTTGCTTGTGGACGATAAAAACAAGTACAAGTCAATGATAGTTCGAATAAACTCTTCTCTATGGATGCTTCTTGGTTTCATATATATCATCTACATGGGCCATCTATATATTTGGGCTATGGTGGTGGTTATGCAAATCTTTATGGCACAAGAGCTTTTCACTTTACTTAGAAAAGTGAATGAAGACAGAAGGCTTCCAGGATTCAGACTCTTAAATTGGTAAATAATCTAAAGTTGGGTCTTTCTTTCTATCTCGTTTTCTTCATAATTATTAATAACTTGAGTATTTGCCATTTTGTGCAGGCATTTTTTCTTTACTGCAATGTTGTTTGCCTATGGCCATTTTCTTAGCAAGCAGCTTGTCAGTACTGTTTCTTCTGATAAATTACTTTATCATCTTGTGACTGGCATTATCCAGTATCAGTGGTTTATCTGCTACTTCTTATATCTTGTAGGTATGCATAAAATTGTGCATTACATAAAAATATGATCATTTGTACTTCTCAGTTATACAAAACTTTACCTGTCTACTCAATTCTAGATCTTGAACTCTTCTTAATTTTACCCCTTATACTCTTCGCCTTTCATGATATCAGTTGTTGACAATCAGAGTTGCGTACAGTTTAAGGATTCTTTTATTTTGTGATAAATTGTTTCTGAATACAGGTATCATGTGGTTTTGCTTGACTTTAAAGAAGAAGCAATACAAATATCAATTTGGTCAATATGCATGGACGCATATGATTCTCTTTTTAGTTTTTGCACAATCATCTTTTACGGTGGCAAATATATTTGAGGGCATTTTTTGGTAAGATGGCATATATCTATTTTTATTTTTGTTTAATATATCACCGAAGTCACTTCAGTTTTATGTTTCCATTCTTCATCCTAAGTGTTCTAATAAATTCATATGTATCTCTGTCCAGTCACATGATTTTTCATATGCAAAAAATTGCTGATAGTGTCTTTACTTACAAGGCCTAAGGCATTTTGAATTTTGGAAAATGGCCCTTAGTACTGCAATTATACTTTGCAACACATTTTTCTAGACGGTAACACTCCCCTAGCACAGATAAGCGAAAGCCATGACATGTTACCTATAATTTGGCAATCGGTAGCAATTTCATCATCGTTAGTTGTAAATGTGTACAACAGTGCAAGTAGGCTCCTTATATGGAAGCAGATGTGGGTACGATGTACCACAGTAACAACTAAAACGAAGTGGATTCTATCAGGACCATGTAGACCCAATAACAAAACCAACCTCTCTAACACTCTCTCTCAAGCTGGAGAGTATACATCATTCAGTCCCAACTTGTTACTCATATGAAATAGTGAAGGCGGAAGATTTCTGATGAAGACCAATAGCTTGTTCTCCTCTCTTCACATGAGGTGTGACGATATTCTTTGCCTTGACCAGGTTTCTGACAAAGTGACAATCTACCCCTTGATGTTTGTACACTTGGGCTAAACATGATTATTGGCTATATGAATTGCCACTTGATTGTCAGAACTGTAGGTGTCTTGAATGTAAGTCCTATCTCATGAGGAATAGAGAGAACCTACTGAATTGCACAACAGATATGAGCCATAGCCCGGTATCAGCTTCAGGTTCAATACTCGAACAAGCTACCACATGTTGCTTCTTGCTCCTCTGGCTGACTAAATGGTTCACCAAAAATAAGCCGACTAGATGGTCCTCCAAAAATACACAGAAGTTTGATGTTGACCTCTGATCATACTTATCAAGGCAACAAGTGTGTCAGGGCTGCACGCCTTGATGCCCAAGCGGATTTTATAAATTATTATTTTAATACATTTCCATTGTATATTTACATATCTTTTCAAATGTTTATAAACATTTCTCTCTAATACGGACACACTTTGTTGTTATACATGTAGTGTGTATATATATATATATATATATAGAGTCAGGCTAGAATACACTCGAGTGTATCCGGAGCGGAATACACTCAAGTAGTTTTCCATGATGCAATATTTTTTTTGAAAATTTAATCCGTTGATCTTCTTAAACATCTTGTGAACAACTCATACGCAAAATTTGAGCACATTTGGATATGTATAGCTCATGCTATGAAGACCGCAAAAATTATGCATTTCAAATTAGTTTCACGCGTCGATTTTGTTGCCCTTGGATGAGTGACTTACACTCATCCAAATGGGCTCAAAATTTGTATGTAGCCTAGTTATAGTATGACGGTGAAGATCAACGGTTTACATTTTGCAAAAAATAGTTTTGATATGCAAACACACTTGAGTGTATTCGTGCAATCCGTACACTCGAGTGTATTCTAGCCTGACTCTTTCTCTCTCTCTCTCTCTCTCTCTCTCTATATATATATATATATATATATATATATATATGAATGTTAATCCTCTTATACACATACATCTTATGGTATGGAATTCTAACCAACGAAATTTTCAATACATTCTAACATGAATGTCAAAAAAATTGTAGTTTTAACAATATAAGAGATAGATTAACAAGTAATAGAGATTTAGTGTCATTGCTCCAAGTTTTCTAAAAAGTACTATCCTTCATAACATAGCTACTGAATAGGAACTAACTGAAGGCAAAAAATAAGAAAATTTAGGAAACGTCTATTAGGAGTATTAATTATAAATAATTGTGATAATTGACACATATCATAGATAAAGATCTTTATTTAGAACATTGAGACAATGACATGGAACATTAAACCCCCTATATACCCACAAAAACAACTCAAGGCAGAAATATGGGCAAGGTACAGGGCAAGGTACACCTCCCCAGGGTGCTATGTCACCTAGGTAGCCACCTCGATGCGCCTAGGTGGACTGGGTGCCTTATCAAGTATGCCTTCGATCATCTACGTCTTTGTCGAATCTGCATTTGCGTAGCCTGTTATTGAGATGCCTCTGGTTTTTGAACTTTTGTGTAATAGCCCTTTTCCTGGTGCCCCCTTGTGACAGCATAGAATCCTAAAAACAATGACTCAGTGACATTGGACTGGGTTGCTCATGAATTGACTGACAAACCCATTGCAAAGGAGATATCAATGTGAGTGATGGTAAGATATATAAACTTGCCAAATACCCTTAAATGTGACAAAAGCTGCGACTCAAATTGCCAAGAATCCTGTATTTCTTGAGTGCACCAAACAGATCGAGGTTGATTGTCATTTTGTGCGGGATCTCATTTATGCCAAGAAGATTATTATCCTTTATCAGGGCTGGAGAGCAGATTGCAGCCATTTTCACCAGACCTCTTCCTCTTTCCTCTTTCACGTGTGTATAGCAAGGTGGGAAACCAGATATGTACTGTCCAGCTTGAGGGGGAGTGTTACGAGTATTAGAGTTAATAATAGAGCCAATGGGCTTATTCGTACAACTTATCCAAGCCTATTCTTTATATAAGATTCGTTTTATCCCTGTTTTAAGTAAGTTGAAGCTCTGGAATTATCACACTTTGTAAAAATCACAAAAGTTGTAACAATTTGCCTTGAAAATCCTCCCAGATTATTAAGAATCATAGAGCTGTGACTTTTTAAAGGTATATAACGCATTAAATTCCTTATGCTAACAATGTCTTGTTGCCAACATATTTATTTTATGCCTTTATGTTGTCATATAAAGAAAACTAAGTTTGGACGTTCCACTAGTTTGAAGAAGCTGTCCTCACCATCATTTTTGCTTACAGTTTACTTCCTCTAGATATGTTGAGGCACACCAAGGGATGAGGCTTAATGGACGGAGTTTGAATTGAACAATGTGCAGTAAGCCAATGTGAAAAAAGATTGATCCAAAATCGTGGAGCCAATATCCAAGAAACATTAATGGATAACACTGAGTTTGACCATTTACCTAAAAAAATCAGATTTAATCCAATCTGGATGTAAAATTTGCCTTTTCAAATGTAAATAATCGTGTATTATAGATGAGTGTTTAATGTATGTGGAATAAGTTATTACTTCTGCATATTTTTTCATATTAGGAAAAGAATGATTACAAATATTTCAAAACTTGTTCATTACCATAGTGACAAATTCGGGATTCAACATTTTTTTGGCTGGTCGGAAGAAATCAGAATTCAGAAAAAACAAAAAAAAAAGGTGAAAAGATCAATATATTTTGGTCAAAGTACAGTCAACTATTCGGAAATAATCGAGAACAAGTCAGTTGTATATACATGTATACACCCCCCTAACACACACACACACACACACACACGCACACGCGCGCGCGCACACACACACACACGCGCGCGCGCGTGCCGGCCCGCGCACACACACACACACAGTGGCGGAGCCAAGATCTTAAAGTGGGTGAGACACACATACAGCAGATGGTTTGATAGGAAAAATAATTATCACCAGAAGCCTGACACGCCAAATGCATTCTTTCTTAGTGTGTCAATGTCTATTAAGGGTGAAACATGACTTTGCCTTTAGGCCAATTAAGTAGAGTTCAATCCTTATTGTCATAGAGGCCCTAATGTCGATGAAAATCAGAGCACAAAACTTAAAAAAGATTTCATTGAAATAAATCAAGTTGGCATAATTTTATATGGATGTTCTTGCGGAAGGATAGGTGGATATGGTACCTTGGTTCTTAATGCCAAAGTCTTACAGCTATGTATAGCAATCACTACATGTTTAGAGCTAGTTAAGTGGTGGATATGGTACTTTGATTCTTAATGCCAAAGTCTTACAGCTACGTATAGCAATCATTACATGTTTAGTGCTAGTTAAGTGGCCGTTATCCTCGACGATTAATTGTCAAAATGCTGGATCTGATTCAGTTTTGGCTTGAAAAGGACTGAGCCGAGTGTATTACTAATATTGTTTTTTAAGATTTAGTTCAAATAGACTTTGCGCATTACTTATTAATTCGTCTCTGTCTACTTTCTGGAATACATATTTATTAATTCCTTCACATCAATATCACTCATCCTCCGCCCCATTGAGTCAAATCCAAGTTTCGAACAAACGCATATGACACCGGCATCCAGAACCTGTTAACTAGTTTGAACGGTAAGTTAAATAAGAAACAGTCTGGTGAAGTTTCTGGTGAAATTTCTGCAGTAGAAATGTTTGGCAAATGAGCACCATGCATTAAAACTTCCTTCCCATTAGTCAATTTGATTCTATCTCACTTTCTTCCAATTAGCCAATTTGATTCTATCTCAAAAGGTGGGTGAGGCACAGGCCTCACCTGGCCTTTACGTGGCTCCGCCACTGTATATATATATATATATATATATATATATATATATATATATATATATATATATATATATATATATATATATATATATATATATATATATATATATCGGAAATTGTATATGTGTGTGTGTGTGTGTGTAATAAATACATACATATCAGATACACATGTAACTATTGAGGATACACATGTAACAATTGAAGTTAAAATTTAGCTGAAAAATTGTTTGCAATGTCAAGTCAAAGAGGAGAGGACCTTAACCGCCCAACCCATTGTAATCTCATTTGAATATTTTTTTTTGGCCAGAATGCTATTCAGTATCATCCAAAAGTGGGGTATTCGTTGTTATTTTTTGGATGCAAATGAAAATTGAATGTCATACTTGAATATACATCTATGCCCCTATCTAGGAAATTCATCACATGCTATTTATCTGTCTCACTTAATGCTTAAAATGTATTTGTTACCTAACACTCAATCAGTTTGTAGTATTGATGCCAATCAAATATTTTTCTCTAACTGGTTTATATGTTTTATAAATACTTGACTGAACACCTTCCCAATCATATTATGATGCAGGTTTTTGTTTCCAGCTTTTCTTATTGCAATCAATGATGTTGCTGCGTATTTCTTTGGGTTTTTCTTTGGGAGAACACCATTGATCAGACTTTCTCCGAAGAAAACTTGGGAGGGTTTTCTTGGTGCCTCAGTGACAACGATATTCTTTTCTTATCTGGTATGTGCACATTACTGGCTAACTGGTATCTTAGTTTTGACTGCCTTTATGAAGGTAGATTGCAATGTGCCACAATATACTTTGGAGCAACTTAGTTATTGATATATCTATTTTTTCTATAATACCCAAAATTTTTGTCCCACATTTGACATTGATTAATAAAATGTGTTTTTTAATAGTAATTGCAACAAATATCTATTCTTTTGGGCCTGCTTGCGAGAGGCAAGAGATCTCTAGCTCCTTAGGCAGCAAGAATTTTATGTTTTATCATTTCAAAATTGTTCTAGCTGTTATCTATCAGCATTAATAACTTGTACTTCTAGAGGTCGTCCCATGCTAGCCCCAAATGCCAATTGGCATTTAATGACTCTTGGTAGTTGGTACACTATGGATCTGCTTCAATGCTGAATAAGGCCCTGTTTGGTTGGTGGGATCTAACACGGTGTTGGATAGCAACCTACAGTGAATCCTTTTTCCTGTTTATTTGTGAATATAAGAGCATGGATGCTAATCTAATGGAATTGGACATGTAAAGTTTATAGATTAGAAAAAATATGCTATCTTATGGTATTTTTTCAATCATGTGACCTTGGCTCTCCTAGAAAACCACCAACACATTGATTGTATAGTCCCCTCTTTTTTCAGCCTTCTTCTCTTTTGGAACAATCATATTCCATGACATTCCCTTTTCCTTGATCCTTGCTTGCCTACGTCCCAGACCACCACACCAACCTAACGGACATCTGCTGCCTTCTTTCTGTCGTTCGATCTCCATTGCCAGATTGTGTCGAAGAGTTTGTAACATGGGCTCGCTAGTGAATATCTGGCTTTGTATTCGAGATAAAGTTCGTCTGTCTGGCCCTGGTTTAAAGGCTCTACTCGACTCTACATGGGATGGCTTTGAGGGAAACTTTACTCCGATTAGAATTGTTAAAGTGTCTATATTAGTCTATTAGTTAAATAGGCTAATTAGTTTAGTGGGCCTTTATATTCCGGCCCGTCTAGTTTAGATTACTTGGGTCTTAAGTAATAGGGCGTCTCTCCTTCTTCTATATAAAGGAGAGGCCGTCAGTCTTTGTATCACAATCTATTCTATTCAATCAATCTTTTATTTTAACATGGTATCAGAGCGAGTTAGCTCTTGAGAGAACCCTACCGCCGCCCGGTTCCCTCTCTCCTCTTCGGCGCACGCAACTACCCGAGCCGCCGGCCGCCACCTCTTCGAGAGAGTAGCTAAGGGCGAGCGCCCGCCTGCGGGCGGCCGCAGCCGCGCCATCTCCATGGCTTGGTCGGCTGCCCGCTAGGCAAATCCCGGCCTCCATGGCTTCTTATCTCCTTCCATATTCATTTATTCTTTACCGATCCACGTCGCTCTCCTATCTCCTGTCCGTGCGCCGACAACATCTGTTTTCCGACGCCGATCTTCACCTCCAGCAGCAACCGCCGGCCGCAAGCAGGTGTAGATATTCTCTACAGTCGTCCTTGCCTTGAGCCACAGTTGCCGACCCTTCTCCAGTGCCGCCGACTGTCTCCAGCAGCAGCACCAGCCGACGCCGCCAGCAGCCGCACCAGCCGGCGCCGCAGCCGCACTTGCAGCCGCACTTGCAGCCATCCTCTAGCGCAGCCTCCGCCCCTAGCAGCCGCCATCTCCAGCAGCGTCGCCGTTGTGCTTCCAACAGTCGTCGACTGCAAGCTGCAGCGCCATCTCCGCTGGCCAGCAACATCGAACAACAACAATCACCGACGGTCGCCATCAGCCCAGACGCCTAGCAGCTTCCGCCGGCCTAGTCAGTTGCCGCCACAAACAACATCAACTTCGACCGCCATCAACAGTACCAAATAATAGCAAACGTCCAGCATCCGCGCCGCCATCCTGAAGGAACAGCAGCCACCAGCCACCAATTAGCAGCACCATCGTCATCCTCCATCATCGTCGTTGTATCTGTGCTCGTAGGCTGCAGTGTTGCTTTATCCAAGCAACCGTATCCCCAGCCTTGATCGCACTTTTTCAACCGACGCTCCATCTCATGACGTCTTCAGATCAGCCTTCATCGCCGCTTTGGAGAGGCTCCACCTTGGCTCCGCATGCATCCTTTTGGCATGCAAAATCTCCGGAGTCACGCAGGAGACCCTTTGTCATCTCCTATGTTGCGACAAAAGTGCTTCATCAGCCGAGCGTCATATGACTCATGTCCATCCATCATCCGCAAGTTGCTGCTCCTCCACTTCATCATCATTCCGACGATCTTCATCCGCAAGTTGCTGCTGCGTTGTGCGTCATCATGCTACTGCTGCCATCTACAATAGGCGATCACCCATCACTCTCTACCGCTACTAAACAACCATGCTTACTACCCCCATATGCATTATCCCTGTCTCTATTCGGATCCTTAATCGGTTCCATCTTTTTGCTACTCGGATCCTATTTTGACCCTAATTGGATTTTCACGGGGGCTCCGCCCCCGCACCCCCGGATTTGTTGCCCTAACGGGCCAACAAACCCCCTTTTCGGGTCGGGACTAGATCCATTTATTTTTCTACTCGGATCTCATGTTGACCCATTTAGTATACTCTCTTTGGCTATCGGTTTCATTCTCCACATATTACCCATCTCCATTTCACATATTTTTTCTCTTTTTCAGCCTTTTTTTTCTTTCCCACCCACCCATATTATGTGAGTATCCCTTTTCCACATTACGGGGGGGTCATATATCCAGTTCTCCACACCAAACACTCACTCTTGTCGTATTTGGTGTGCGGGGGGGATAGAGAGGAGAGAAAGAGATGAGAAGAGAGAGCGAGCATGAGAATATATGAGAGAATGTATGAGAGAGAGAGTATGAGATGAGATGATGATATATGTATTCAGATTATATATTCAGGCTATCTTCATGAAGCTTCACATTGTTCAGCACACCGATTCTCTACTTGAGCCCGCAGTGAAGATCCAACGTCGACACCATATCCGTTGTTGATGATGTATTCCTTCATCTGCATTCACATGAGACAGATGGGTGCTTCTTCAGAAGCTCAGAGTTTTATCTTCACCGAGCTGCTTCATCACGTCTTCTCTGAGCCGCATCTGCTGTATCGACATCGCCTGTAGCTGATCCTCTTGGGACCTTCCTTGATGGATGATCTCCTTTCCCGTCAAGCCCCCAAGTTTCATGCGTCAGAGTTTTATGGTTCCTGCATCGTATCAAGCAGCAGATCGTCCGTCCGCGTTCGTGCCGCGTTAAGCACGTATTCCAGTGGCTAATTGCTGTAGTATCAGGTCCATTCTTCAGATGTCCTCATTCCAGATGCACTTCAAGGAAGACCTTCTTCAAAGCTCGAGTATCTTCAGTCTGCAGAGTCATCATCACCATATGATTCAGGGAGAATATTATTTCAGGGGGAGTAACATATTTTGTATGGGAGTGATATTTATCTTCATCTTTCATTTATCATTTCTTTTTATCGAGTCCTGTAACTCTCCAAGCTTGGACATGTGTTTCACCCATGCTCCAGCTTGAGGGGGAGTGTTAAAGTGTCTATATTAGTCTATTAGTTAAATAGGCTAATTAGTTTAGTGGGCCTTTATATTCCGGCCCGTCTAGTTTAGATTACTTGGGTCTTAAGTAATAGGGCGTCTCTCCTTCTTCTATATAAAGGAGAGGCCGTCAGTCTTTGTATCACAATCTATTCTATTCAATCAATCTTTTATTTTAACAAGAATGTTGTCACTCTCCAACACCTGCTCACCGAACACCCATGGCACACTTCCACTAGGCAGTGATGGCCCAGAGAATTGATAACCACACCCAAGGTTTGTGTAGTGAGATCCAGAGGCAGATCAAATAATTATTGTTGAATTTGTCACCACTCATCATTTTGGGTTCCTTCATGTACATGGCCACTTGTTAGACCATGCTCCCGCACTAGCTCTATTCTATCCATTTCATTCTCCAACCACAATGGAATGGTCCTAGCTTTGTCTAGGTGGGGTTGTGAATTTGATGTTGTTGTCGTTGAATTTTGTACTGATGTTGTTTTGCTTCCAGGTGGGCGTCTTGCACTTAGCTGCAGGATGAGGGTTCCCTCAACAATCTTTTACCCTTTGGATTGCTCCATCCAAATGTAGGACATGGAAAAACACTATTCAAGCTCATTTCCCATCCCATACCATACCATCCACCTATCCCATTGATTTCCCAGTTTCCCACCCCCCCAACCAAACAATGCCTGATGCTAGAATAGATCCAAGATTTTAGTAATTTTTCCTGGACAAACATTGAATGATCCATAAATGGGTAACATAATGGGTTGTCCACATAATCATACAAGCCTTAACACGACCATGTTGCTGTTGGGTACATGGATATTTCTTTTCCATTCAGCTCTATTTTGGGTCATATGCTGATTGAGATATGAGGAATCTATATCTCTCCTTATCAACTCTCCCCAAGTTAATTTAGGTCTACCTATTTATTCCTCTGTCAACTTCTCATGTCTCAATAACTTCTACTAAGCCTTTTGTAGTTTGTCCTCAATACCAGTCACTCCTACTTTATTTCAATATTTTTACATAATCATTTTGAATGTGGTCTTTCTTCATCTTTCCATACGTCCACTCTAGAATTCTCATTTTGTCACTCAAATCCCTTGAATACCTCATTTATTCATAGTAATAAGGAACTTAATAATTAAAACTTAAACTAATTTAAAATAACAAATCAAAAGAATATAATTTCATGAAAAGATTTCAATCAAGGAACAAAATATCCGATTTTGTTGTCGTTTCAGTGGTCCTAGGAGTAAAAATTTACCGAAATTTTGACAAATTTTTTGATAAATGCATTCCTGACATTTCGACGACAAAATTAACGAATTAATTCATGAAATTTTACCAGAATGATCTACTAGTGTAGATCTACTCAAATATGCAATAATATTTCATATTGGATATGTAGGGGGTGGGGTCTCCTCATTTTAGAGTGAAGAACCCTAAATTGTTTCGATGGGAATTTCGATGGGGAATTTTGATGTCAATTTTCAATGATGAAATCAATAAATCAAGTCATTATAGTTTGCAAGCACAATATATAGACTTAAAGACATAAGACTGCGCAAAATATATTCTCTAGGTAGTACATAGTACATTGAAAAGAAGATTTTTTTTTTCGATGGTCAGTGCGTTTCGACAATACATTTCGATACCCGATTGCCATCAATGTAGAAATAATTGGCAAAATTTTGACCATTTTGTCGAAATTTTAAACTATGATTTCAATCATTAAGTCTGGCTTTTAAAGAGGCTTACAGAGCCTATATATAGGTATATAATCCTTAAAAACCTAGCAGGTAGCCAATGTGGGATAAAACCACATGCATTGCAAAACCAAGTGGGAAAAATATCGAATAATACCTAAAACACATGGGGACTAATAAAACATGACAAATGCTACTCAAAAGGACCATGCTAAAGGCTACAATCATCCTACATCACATAGCCCCAAATTCATTCTCTTACAACGTGGCTGGTCGTATAGATGTGGTACAAAATTTACCTTTGAATGTTAGTGCAATATTCTGATAGGCTGATAGTGTAATATTTTAGTCACACTCTATTTCATTCAACTGCATCGAGTCTATACAGACACCCTCTAGTACTTTACCTTTAATAAAAAGAATGGACCCCTTGTAAACTTTTTATGTTTTGTAATATCTAGTCCTTTTTGTTTTGGAATGTTTACCAACTCCAACTTAATAGCCCATATTCAGTAACATACAACATGGGCGGGCATATAAGTTGCTACACAAAATTTACCCTTCAATCTAAGTGGAATCGTCATGATGTTTTGGCCACACTCTATTTCATCTAACTACATTGATTCTATGGGGGACATCCTCTTGTCTTCATCTTACACATAAATAATGGGCCCAAGGTTTGAAACTTATTATGTTTTGGAATATCTACTCCTTCACATTTTAGAATATCTACTTCCATCTTCACTCCCATCTCCTTCCATTTCTCTAAACTTGATTTCAATAACAATCCATATAATCTTATATTATTTCTAATGATTTTAAAACATTTGATTCTAAGGCATTTATTCATATCTCTAGACTCTAGTCAACTCCATCCCGTGGGGAGACCTCACCTAGAAGGAGATTGATGATAAATAGATGGTTGGGAATTCCACAGAAGGAGCAACTCATCTACCTCACATTCCCCTTGTTACCGGAAAGCTCAAGGCCACTCATTTCCAGTATGTAGTGGAAAAATTGAGGGCCAAATCGCTTTCCTTTGTAGGTTGTATCACGCTCATATGCCATACCTTATCGTCTGTCGTGCTCTTAAATCGATATGTGTAATCCCAAGATGAGGCTCAGGATGCTGGAGCTAACCCAATGGCAGGCTTCATACCTCTTTAATGTAATGTTGAACATGGCGGTGTGGAAGGGAGGTCTCATGGAAGGTAGAAGAAGGTTTTGGACGAAGGGGTTTATCCAAGATAGAAGGGGCGATATGATATTTGTTTGTCGGGCATGGCTAAATGCGGATTGCATGATGAAAGGCCTTACTATTATAATGGTGGTAGGTTTGAAGTTGGTTTACAATGGAAATTTGAATATTTCCATTATAGAATCGGATAATAAGGGGATAGTGAAGATGATGTGGGCAATCAAGCAATCCTCTAAAAACTCACAACCCTTACCAGGGAAGTAAGAGAAGTGTTGGAGGAATGATCCATATCGATTTCTATGTGCATGAAGAGATCAATGTTGCGACAATAGCGATAGGTGTTTGGGATTCTGAAATCCAAGGTGTTTTCACAACCAGAGCTCGTTGGACCAACAAGGTTAGAGGCACCATATGCTTGGACAGATACAACATACCTTACATTAGGAAGAGTTGGGATGATGTATAGTTTTGGTTTTTGACGGTGGCATGTTTCTTGTATGGGGCTCATGGCAATGTTTGTGGGGCTTGGTCTCCACCCCAATTTTTCGTAGAAATCTCAATATGTTTGTGGTGGTGAGCGATTTTCCTACGAGGGGAGGGCGGGTTTCGTGATATAGCCTCCCACTTTATTAAAAAGTGATATTGTGATTTAAAAAGCTGCCGCTTAAGCACCCACTTAGGTAGTCCTACCCATGTTCCAATGGAATTTTAGCTAGTCTTTCTTTGTTAGCAGGCGCTTCCCCCCAATCCACAGGCTTTATCATGTTTCACATGGCACACAAAATTGACCACTTAGGACCACTTAGCTAAGGCAAAGTCGATCCCGGTCCAACAAGAAATATATATAAAGAAAAATAAATCATATGACGCGTCATATGTATTACAAGCTATCAACGTACAAGAAACCAATCATATACATAATTGTTGCTCCACATATACCGTAAAATTCTATAATGGTGTTATATGTATTATTATAGATGAGCAACGGTAAGAGCAACAAGTTCCTTTGCAGTAGAAACATGTATAGATCTAGCCAACTAGGGGTAAACATCATCGAATGTGGACAAAGGTTTAGATTCAAGAATTTGTTGTCGGACAACTTCATAACTAGTGTTAGAGATGCAAGGAACTGACACAGCTGTATCTCATCCTATTACAAGATCAGATGTCAACAGGTGGTAGAATTTGAGTTCTCCCCAAATCCCATTGAAGTTGTCAAAATATGATGCAAAAGATGAGGTACCTTCCAATCTCAAGCATTGTAGACGTTTATTATAGATCAAACACTCATGATGCATTTCCCTTGCTAGAATATATCTGGGCTATATGATCTCATGCCTCCATTGCTGTCTCGGTGAAGATGATATTAGTACATATATGTGCTTAGCAACTGTTTAACATCCAGGACAACACCAAAGTATCACCCTCGACCCACTTCTTGTATTCATGGTTCTTTTTGTCAGATGTCTCTTCTTTTGATCAAGGTGGATTTGTAAGATGGTCAATCTTGCTCAAAGAATGAATTTAAATTTTAAAAGAACTTGCCCATAGGATGTAACTACATCCATTGAATTTCACAGGACGTCACACTCTTGAAGTGTATTTCAGGGACCTTAGTAGAAGAAGATGAGGCCATAGTATGCGTTCCTTAGAATCATAGACAGAAAATAGCCAAACTGTGCTCAGACATGTCATGTACAAGAGATGACACGTGTCTAGAAACTAACACAGTAACACATCATCTAAGTTGTCAGAGTAGCTGATGGTATGGAACCAAGGAACGAGGTATCCGATTTCGATACCGTTTCGACAACATGGAAATCGAAATTTATGGAAATTTCGACAGAAATTTCGATAAATGCAATTGTGCCCGTTTCGACGCCAAAATGAATGAATTAATTTATGAAATTTTACAGGTGTGATCTCTACACCTAAATGCATCGTTTTATGCAATAAAATTTTATGTGGGGGTAGGTTAGGGAGGGGGTCCTTCATGTGGGAGGTAAGGGAACTGTCCTGTTTCTTGAGGATTTCGATGAATGATTTCGATGACAAAATGTAGGAATTAAGTTATGCAATTTTGTAAGTATGAGCTATATACATGCATGTACTTGTTCGTGTTATAATATCAAATATTGGATATGTAGGGCATCCCACACATTTTACTTGGGTTTATAGTTTGTTGCTGATATTGACTCAATAGTCAACCATTTCATTGGTCCCAAGAATACTAGTGCAATGTTTCCAAGCTAAATCATCATTTGTTGGTGTGGTTGGCTTCCTAGCACCCTCATTGTCTAATAAATCACCACTAGGATACATGTCATCCACATTGCAGAAACTAAAATAGCATGCATCACATAAGTATTTAATAATTTGAATAGCAAATATTAGGGAAATGCAATGCAATTATGATATACTATAACTATATACTATGTATGAGTACTAAATGGTGAAATGACCCCAATCCTCCTTTGCTCCTCTTCAAAAATCAACAAAAACAACAAGGATTGCAATTATCGAAAATTTCATCGAAATTTGGCGAAATTCATCGAAATCGTCGAAATTTGGCGAAACTCATCGAAATCGAAACAGTCGCAGGTTTCGGTACCACATAGCATCAAAATCAAAATTTTGAGCGAAATTTTGATGATTTCGACGAAACCTCATTCCATGTATGGAACACGCCATGTCTCTGAGCGACATGCCATGTCTCTGAGTGACATGCCATGTCTGGGGTTGACACACCATGTTTGGTAGGGACACGTGTCTTGATGCAGACGCTTAGGGCAGAGCAAGTCGAAAGTGAGATGCCTGTTGATGAGAGACATGCTAGGTCTGGCAATGTAGAAAAAGGTAAAAACTTGACCCAAAACAACAAGAAGAGGATGGGGATCACTGTGGATCTCGAAAGGGGTAAGGGATATGTCAGAGACATCCGATCACATCTGACATATAAAGGAAGACCCCTATAATAGGTGATCATGAACGGAGACATGTAATTGATGTATGGATCCTCAAAAAATAGCCTTCAGGGCATAAGACCATGAGCTAGACCGTCTAATATGCTACTAGATCCTCCTCTTGTTGAAGAAGACGACTAGTTTACTGGGAAGGGGAGAATGTATCTATAATCAGCAACGACAATGGTGGAGATGAATGGTGGCGGCAACTATGTTGGAGATGGGCAGTTGGAGAGGACGATGATGGCTATACTCCCTGCTCTGTTACCATGTCAGAAGTTGCTTTAATGTTCTATTGATAAAAGAGCAGACCTATCATATAAATAGGAGATACAGGGAACTAGACAAAAACCCTAATGAGCCTAATATACTTAGGCTCGTATTACATAAGAGTCTAAGACTTAGAAATAAGCAAAATGAAAAGAAATGCATAAAGAGATAAAACGGAAAAAGGAAATATCTTGATAGCATTAACTCATGCACGTTGTCACAAAATTCCTTTTTAGTCTCTTTGCTACAACCGGTTTGGGGAGCTGTTCTACAATATAGAATTACACCATATTTCTCAATGCAACTATGGGGGTAGGTAGAATTAAGGCAGAATGTTCTTTCTTTGTCTATTCTAGCTAATTTTTACCCCATTAGTGCCCCAAAACCAACCCCAATTCTCATGTAGCAACTTACTCTTTCAAATTCTCTCTCTTTCTCTATCTCTCTCTCTATTAGAAGCACTCTAAATTATTCCTTTAGCTTGGCATTTTGCTTGAATAGATTATATTCTGCATCAGAATGGAGTCTACACAGTGTTTTGACCTGATACATAGCATTTTTAAATTTTGTCTGGTCCATCCAATTTTATTGCTCGATTAGCTCTTTTCACTTTACAATGATTTGTTTAATATGAGCAACATATATCTAAAACGCCCACTGGTTCGTCACTAGACTCATATGCCTATTTTAATCACTGTAAAGTTCTGGTTTCTTGGTTCTTGCATTTGCTTGTTGCCACTCAGTTGAGACGGTTTACAAATCAGGGGAGAAGTGTGGCTTACACAACATATGTACCTATATCCAATTTTCTTGCAGCTAGCTGATATCCTAGGCCGTTTCCAGTGGTTTACATGTCGCAGAAAGGTATACTTTTTCCTTCCAGTGGAAATTACTTCACTGTCTCTTCTAAGCAAAGTTGTTTTAACTAATGGGAGTGTTTGTACAGGACTTGTCGACGGGTTGGCTATACTGTGATCCTGGTCCTCTGTTCAAGCAAAGACACTATATGCTACCACAATGGGTGCCTACTTGGGTGAGATAAAATGCATTCATGATGTTGTTTTATTACTATTAATAACTGCCAACTATTTATGATTGCCATCTGATCAATTTTTTATACAGTATCGTCCTCAATTTGTGGATATCTATCTTTTTATTTTTCATCTGAATCTGAAAGTTGCATTCGAGTGTAAACAATGATTTCACTTTTTCTTTTTAGTATGCTTTTCTCTCTTGCTGGGGGCTAACTCCTTATTCTTATTCTTTTTTTGCTTGCATTTAAGGTTTGTAGTTTTTATAGGATGGGTAGATACATTCTACCTATAAGTTGTTTCTAGGTAAAAATTGAAGGCACCGATAAACTGATTATTGCCTATACACCATGTCTATGGATCTGTTGCTTGGTTTATAGCCATTACTCCATTTGTGTATTTTCCTGCTGTAAGTGCCCCCCCTTGCTTTATAGAACAGCTATAAGTTCAATGATGTTGTATGGCAGTAAATGCTGAGCTCGGAGGAAATGAGGCATTCACAAGATGAATGGGGGAAGAATGAAAATGCTAAGGTGTTTGTGTGTGTGGAAAAGTGAAGAAAAGTCGTGGCAGAAGCGGTTATACAATAATAATGGAAATGGCTATACAAAAAAGAGGGCCGCCTGAAATGGCTTGGCACGTATAAAGAATATCAGGATGTCCACCTGCTCAGAATGATGTTGTCGAGACAATGGTAAAAGAGGAAGAGGTCGACTTAATTTAACTTGGGGGGAGAGATTGAGGTTCTTTGCATATCTATGAGAATATAAACCCAAACAGAGCTGTTTGGTATAGAAGGATCTGTCCAGTGACATGGTTGAGACCGAGGCTTAGATGACGACAAGGAGAATGAAAAGTAATCTGCTTGTCAAGTAATGACATGAAACCCATATTTCATAATAAACTTGTAAAATCTAAGCATAATTTTTACACGATTTCTGTCTTTCCAAATTACCATCAGTCCTTGCATGTACTAGAAACTCTGGTTTGTTTTCTTATATGCATTTATATCTTGTTTGTTCTTGTTGCAGTATCCATGGAAGGAAGTTGTAGCAACGCCGATGCAGTGGCATGCTTTGCCTTTTGGTCTGTTTGCATCTATTATTGCTCCTTTTGGTGGCTTTTTTGCTAGTGGATTCAAAAGAGCTTTTAAATTAAAGGTATTATTGTGATTACGAGAAGAATTGCAATTAAAAGTCGTCTAGGTGATTGTAACGATAAGGAAATCTGTATTTTATCCCCAGGATTTTGGCGACAGCATCCCAGGGCATGGTGGAATCACTGACAGAATGGACTGTCAGGTTTCTATTCCCTCTATTTATTTAACAGCCACTTATTTATAGTAACTGATGATACATGGATAACACTATGTTAATTATAAGTAGTATGCATATTTTAACCCAATTCTTAAATTTTGATTCATATTTATTTTGGATTTTTTAGATGGTTATGGCAGTTTTTGCTTACATCTACCACCAATCATTCATTTCTAAAAGCTTCTCCGTTGAAATGATTTTGGATCAGGTATTTGCTGCCCTCTTCTCATCTAACCTATAGATTGTATGTCATGGTTTGGACTTTGGATACAGGTCTACATTTTCAGGGATAGGGGCGAGGCTTAACAAATCTGTTTGGTTCTTATACATAATACTTGTTTACAATTATATCATTCCTGATTCGTTCACATAAGATAATGTTTCATAATTTAGTGAATTTGTCAACAGACAGAATAATTTATATACTAAGGTAGTCAAATGTTTGCAATTTATGAAAATTGATTTTGCTACTTGTTTCAAATGTCCAAATATGTGAGTATTGAGTAGGGAATTTTCTAATCTAAAGTGATTCTGTTCATCCTGCCCCTACGGGCTGCAACTCACAAATGTATTTAATCGGATATAACTTAGTAGTTACGACTTTCTATTCATCAAATGGTATCATATCAGCATGCCAACCAGCTGGGCTAGCCAAAGTTGACGGTGGGGAACTCATCTTATTCATTACTCAAACAGAGGATCTTTTATTGAATTGACGATATTATATGAAGCTATATAGGAAGAAATAATTTCTATTGCATCAACATCATGCATAAGTGTAGGTATTCAACTCAAACTAGTTACCAATGAGTGAAGGAACCACACACCTTATAATCCCAAGGATACCTTAAAATTCAGCAATGTGGGACTATTCTTATACGTGCAATGTAGAAGACTCTTCCTAAGCTTATGCACTAAATTATTTATGTTCTAGTATAGCCGATCCCAAGCCTAGATAAAGGAGGAACAGCGGTAGGCTGACAACTATTCATGTAATTTACTCAGGATGGACGGGATTGAGGCCCAGATTATAATGGTAATAAAGTTAAAGGTAGATGATACAAATCTAGCACTCTATGCAATTTGCAAATGGAAATGCAGGCACGAGGCATTGTAAGAGTTACAACCAGAGGAGCTGGAATTGCAGGAGTTGCTTGGTCTTAAGCGGTATAATGCATTAATAGGAGAATCATAATTCAATCTTCACATGGCTATCATCTCAGGAGAAATCATTCAATCTTCACATGGATATATCTCAGGAGAAGTACGACTAGATCCAATATGTAGGGATGTATGGATACATGGCTGGATTTGACCAGTCTAGGGGAGATATCAAGCTTCCAACCAGTGTTGGTTCATGTTATAGATCGCTCTTTTTCATTGGTCAAAAGTATAAACACAATTGTCCAGCCAATGATGTCGCACTTTAAATTTATACCCGACTATAAGAGACGTCCACAACTCAATACAAAGTCTTTGTAGTAGTGCAAGGTCGAACACAGGGACAAGGAGAATAACAAAATAAGAATGAATGATCTTAGTTTAGTTTAGTTGAATCAAATAAGTGAAATTGGTGTCCCAGTTAAGAAATGAATTAATTCAATCCAGAAGTAAATCTAAGTTATCAAAAGATAAAAGAAGAAATAATGACAATTTGATAATTCATTTATTTCAAGTTGGTCCCTCTTCCTTACCGAATTTCCATGGGCTAATAGGAACATCCTATGACTATGAAATTTGGGAGGCAACTAATTAAAGTCTTTCCCAACCTTAATAAATTTCGTGAGATTTATTGGAACACGTTTAATAGCCGAAGCTTGCTTCTTTAGTTTATTCTTAAATTAATTACCCAAACCACATAGAAAGTCGTTTTTCTCCCAAATTTTAAAGGTAAGTTTTAATTACATTTATCTAAGTGTGGACGAGATTGAAGATCAAAATACAAAACTTAAAGATACTTTTCTTTCTCTCCAAGTCTCCCTTCTATTTCATTTATTTAAGGCATCAAATTAATTTTTTTCTTTTTCTAACTTTTCCATCTCTCTTACTTTGATCACTTTTTTTTATTAGAATCAATGTGGAAACAAAACCAAACCAATAGTGACCTTAAATACCACTTTTCTAGAAAACTCCACACAATTCCATATTAATCACCCATTACCTTTAGTAATTCATTTATCTTGGGTTTTTCTTTCTTTCTTTTCCTCATATCCATTATTGAATTATTGAAATTAGTGAATTCTATAAAAATCATTGCAAAGGAAGATTTGCACTTTAAACCCATACTTTTGAAACAAGGCATAGCAAGTTTTCTAATACACCCTTAACAAACAAATATTTGCATTTTGTTTATATAAATACATGGGAAAAATCAGGTTATAACATCTATATTACGTAATTTTCTTCGTGAGCCCCCATTAGTCACTACACATGATTGTTGTCTGCATGAGTGGAAGGCAAGTGCTTTGAATTAGCTGATAAAGTTGCCATAGCTGTTTTGCATTGTCAAACTCACTTGCATTATTGACTCACGTGCATTGTCAAGCTCATGTAACAAGTTAGCAACGGACTTTGGGGGGAAGTGTTACAAACCAATCCTTATAGTATTTAGGACCACGGATTGTTTATAAACCCACACTCCACCGGTTTAAATTTGGACAAAATTTTGAATTCGGAACCACCCAGAATACCAAAATTAAAACCCGGACCTGATTTTTTTTTGGGGTGGAGGTTCGGGATTATGGATTTGGACAGCTTTTAACAGCCCAGTAATCAGGTTAAAAGTATTCTACTAGTAATGTACAATTCTGGTTACTGGGTGAATACTGGCTATAAAATTGCCAGTTCAACAAAGAAACTTACAGACTATTCTTCATCAATATTTTTTTAACAGTTTTGTGATGCGTATAAACAATGGCAATCACGAGCATGCCACATGTTGCTTCTGAGTTCCAATACAGATGCCATAACTGGTTTCGCCATTGCTATGCAGGTTCTGAGAAACCTGACCTTGGAGGAGCAGGAGTCGCTGTACATGCAGCTGGGGCAGATCATGCAAGAGAGGCTATCAAGGTAGTACGTGTGAATAACTTCTGTGTGCACTTAATATAACTTTGTATGGCATGTCAGCATAGTCACAGATGATATGTTGTTTATCCCATTTGTACTGAAGCTGTTTGGAGTTCCAGCTTCCAATATAGTCTCCATGAGGGTTTGTATACAATCTGGGGAAGCTGTGAAAAGGTGTAAATATTGCTGCTATGAAACATATTTTTGATTTATAGGGCATATAACATCATTTGGATAAGAAAATATATACCTCAATGCCTAGTAGACAGAGATAACTTGAATACCTACATGCGAGACATGTAATTGGATTATAGATTGCTGTTGTATTCGCTTTTAGTTTTGAGGGTTAATATTGCGTGCAAGACATAATTGGATTATGGATTGCTGGTGGTATTAGCTTTTGATTTTTACGGTTAATTTAGTTTGGGGTTTGTTTGATTATATTTGCGGATAGGTGTTATCTGTTTTACTGTTTATGATAGCGCCATTCTCACATCTGTAAAGTCTGACGGTGAGGATTGTTTTTCTCAATTTCTTTTTGCTGTATTGGTATGCTTTATAAGGCCTAGTTTGGGTGCCAACTTTCCAAATCTTGGCCATCTGTGAGCAAATACCCAGCTGGTTATAGGCGTCTTCATGGGTGGCAGAGCGAGCGAGCTGTTGTCAGCGACTGGAAAAGAGAAGGAATGGCGGAGAAGGGTGGCAGTACCCCCTCTGATGATTTGGGCACGACTTCCACTGCGATTTGAAAATAGTTTATCTAAACCTAACCTAAAAAATCATTATGTAATGCAGAGATACAAATTTAAATATTATATTAGATTTGGTTGTCTTAGCGAGTGTGCTGTGGCTGAGTCGCATATGTAGGGGTTCAGCTGAAAACATAAATACAAGATTCATTGGAAATCTTTTAGGAAACCTAGCTATGTTTGATGCACTGTTGAAGTTAGAATGATCGTAGCTTTCTTATTAATGAACCCGGATATCCTTTTTGAGGTCTTTTTTAGTGGTGTTTACAGTGACTGGTGGAAAAGTAGCTAGACAGGTTTCAATTTTCCGTTATTGGATGTTCCCAGTGTTTGCGATAAACTTTTTTATTGAGTTTTCCTTTGACCTATCCTTCTATGTATATTGGAATAGAACAACAAACAGTAACAAATGTTACTGGTTGTTGATTAGCGGATTGATATTACTATTACTATCTATAAGGGTGCCAATGTATGGACTTTTGTAGCATATGGTTGCATTCATCGCGGATTGTCCATTTCCAATCAATCATTACAACAATTTCTCATGATGAGAAATGAATGAATGGTAGAGTGTCGATCGCTACGAACAAAAAATAATAATATAAAATAAGAGTGGTTGCCGTGTGTTTGGCAGAACAATTGGTAGGTTCACTGTCTTTGATTGTCCATTGCTACTGCATGAATAATCACCACATTTAAATTTGCTTTCAAATCGTTGAAAACTTTAAGAAATACAAACATCAGCAGTGAAAACAACATTTAACGTGTGAGCCCTATATGCAAGGCAGATAGCGTTGTATGATTCAACTTGTTACAAACATATATTGTTGGGCAGATATACGGTCAAGTCGAGAATATACCCTGTGAGAAGTTTGAGCTTCGCAAGGGGACGGATGGCTGTGAATCTAGTTTGTGTCAAATGAACATTGGATTAATTTGAGAATGCTAAACGCTGGCTCAAGCTGATGACGAACAAACACGACGTTTTCCTAAATGGAAATGATAAAGTGACAACTGTAAACCCCATCTACCGATAAAAGTCCTAACACCAGTGGTGGATCCAGAAATTTGAGGTGGGTGAGGTCAAGTATAACTATAAAAAATTTAGATCTACAATAATGTCAATTTAAACAACTATGAAGTAACATTATAATGGTTGAACGTTTATAACAAGTTCTACAATTTTCATAAAGAAAAAAGTGACCAATTACATGTAAATGAAAAGAATTAAAGAGCCCGAATCATGTTTCATTTTCTAAAACTGATCCATAATGGCTTCTACAATAATATTTTTATGGAAGACTTTGAGATATGTCTCTTGCGGATTAAGCACTTCTTTATTAAATGAATGCATGTTTATCAAATAAATGGGAAAAAGCTATGAATTCGTAACACTTAAATTATAAAAACCATAATATATATAATACATCAAAGAAAATTTTCCAATATAAAGAAACAAAACTATTACAATTCATACCTAGTTATGAGATTTTAACATTTAGCTGAATTGTCCTAATAATGGAATAAAGAGCTAATTCTCAATGGGTAAAGGTTTTATTGTTCTTTATTATAAGGTTATATGTAGTTGAATTTAAATATGCTTGGAATTTATTAGTAAGAACAAAACATTACAATTAGAAGGCGTAGATTCATTTATTCTTATTATAAGTTAATTTGAAAATTCTATCTACTATAACCATATCTTAATTTGATTTATTAAATATGTATGCATTAATGTGGCCTATGCAACCTTCCCTTATTCCGATCAAAACTCTATTATGAGTTCTCTTAGTTTGTTATTTTTTCATTCACATAGGTGCTTTTATCATATAAATTAGGCTATTTCACGTTTTCATTTTATGATGGACTTATGCATCTTATATTTTCTTTTTTATCTATCATGTTCAATTGTTGAGATATTTAATTGGTTTATTCATGTTATTAAGAAGGAGAGGTTCATGTTTCCTGTGTATTAATTTTTCCATGCATAGTAACTATCCCAGTTTTTATTGCAAGTAATTTAAAACTGCCGCGTCAATTATTCTTGGCTGTTAATTATTGCATGCAATGAATGTTGGTGGAGAGTGGAAGGTATTGAGAGGGAGATTTGGAACTGCCGATATTAATTATTCATTTCAATTACACGCGTATGCGTTAATCTCTCATGCAACGATTGCGGGTGAGGCCAATGCAGCTTTGTGCAATAAAAGCAGACGTCAATGCAAAATTTTGACCTGCATTGGCTGAGGCCATGGCCTCGTGTGGCCCCAATGTGGGTCCGCCACTGCCTAACACCATCAACAAATGAGAGTTCTGCACCGATGAAATTGTAAACTCCCATCCACCGATGATCTTCTTGTCCACCTCTACCAATGAGATACTAGATGCCACCAACTTATGAAATTTTTGTCTCCGTCTTCAAAGGGAGTTTTGCAATGACAACTGATTACGCCACAATTTCTCAACCGATGAAACCGTATCGTGTTTGCCTATCGACATGTTTTCTTCCCCTTTGTCTACTGATGAGAGCACTGACGCCAAATGATGGAATTTCTGTGTTGTCCTAAACCGACAAAGCTCACACACCAATGGGAATTTTGAGAGTAGCAAGGCCTCTCGTCTTTCTTGCGCAAGTGCCTGTTCGCATCAATGGTAGGTAAGGACTTAAACATCAAATGACCGGGAGGGTTCCAAACTCTAGTAGCCTTCTATAAATAGAAGAGCTTGCCTTCATGGAAAGGGATCGAACCTTGATGCTGCCAGACAACCAAAACCGTTCTTCAGTATCCATCCTCAACTTCCGTGTGGTTTCTATCAGTTGATGACCCAATGGCTAACGAAGCTTCTGTCTCTGTCAAAGATCGAATGTTTTCATCTTGAAAGAGACACAAACCGACAACACCATCCACCCGCTCCACTCTCACAGTGATAAGTTTGGGCTATAAAAAGGAAACCCATGACTTCTAGTTTACCTTCGACAAATGTCAATGGATGTTCTTGCTGCTTGCTCGACGTCTTCATCTGCAAGTTTGAAGAAATGCTTCGGCACGCCACCTTTGCGTCCATCTTTTACTTTGACGATGGCTTTCTCTCTTTTTTCTCCCCCTATTGTATTTGTTATTTTTGCCATGAACGAGTAGTCATTTCTTTAGGGAGCGGGGAGTAGTCCCTCTACCCTTTTGCTTTCTTGTTACTGCATCTACTCTTATATAAACCTATATATATTTTGAATTAATTATTTATGCTTGAAAAATCTATATTGATCGATTGTTTTGTATGTTTATTAGATCTTAGATGTAGAGAACTTCAAACTTAAGATCTAGGATATTATTTGTTTCATGTTAAACCCTTGATAAAACTTTAGATGGGTGTTTTATAAGGCGATAGGTAAATGATCTTTAAGTAATGCGATGCCGAGTTTAGAGCGATATCTGTCTGGCTCTAATCCTAATGTCGAAAGAGGGATTTATTAGGCCTCAATATATGAATGTTCATGCATAATATGATGCAAGAAGAGAGTGAATGATAGTCACCGATGGTGAAATCCATCCACCTTAGTGTTTCCATTCATTAATAGATATATAGTTTAAATTCAACCTATTTATTCTACATGTAATCAACAAAAACTACCTTTTGTGTTAAATACTAGTTCTTCTCAGATACAATTGATCAATTTTTTTTTAAATACATTATCTTTTATATCCGATCTTGAACTATACTACAATAAGATCCACCCCCTTGCAGGTGGGGTTGTCGTGCTATTGTTTTGATGAAACCTAGGGATTTCAACCCTAGGGAATTTGTTGTACGATAATCACCACATCAGATACACATATCTATAAAATATTAAATGCACATATGTTTATTCACAAAGAAATATTACATAGAAATGGATGCATAATACAACAAAAATTCATTTAAAACACAAAACTTATCGCTGAATGTATGCATTCGTTTGAGCACAATAAAAACATATATAGAACTACACATAAATATTTTATACATTTTTGAACGAGTAAGAGCATTTCATTACTTATTTAAAGTCCTTCAATTCTTGTTCTAAGACATGAGCATGATAAGGGCCTTTATAGAAATGAGTTTGGGGCATAAAACTAGCCTCCCTTGCAAGAGTGTGTGCTAGAATATTACTCTCCCACATTACATGCAAGAATGAAATAGTCAGAAAAGCTCACAGATATCCCAAGCAAAAGTACTCATCACCCCCTATCATTCTCTCTGTTCTGGATGCAACCTATCACCTGCAAGATGTCTGACTCGATCACCGCCCTTTGGAATCCTTCTACCACAACCCATGCACCACCCACCTTACTGCTTCAACTTCTTCTGCTGCCAAACTTGCCTCATACTAGATACTCTTTTGGACTGTGGCCAACAAAGTACCCATATCATCTCTAGTCACAAACCCATGTCTCCTCGATGTACATCCCCGCCATATTGCATCCATATTGATCTTGACATGGTCAAGCAGTGGTCGACTCCATCCCCCACCTCCTCATCGCTGAGCATCACCCCTGCGGCCATGACTTCCTGAGTGTATTTTTTATAGTCGTCCATGGGTCAGAGGAATCCTGATAGAAGCCCATGCAGCTTAGCAGTCTCACTATTGAATATTTGATCATTTCACCAAGTCAAGCTTGCCCAACATTTAACAAAAATGTCCTCAGATTATTGCTATGACAATTTTTCTATGATCCTGTTACTAAACTCATGGAAGTTGTTGCTTGGGGTGTCCCTAATGTACTCCATCACATCCTTGACTCCCATATTAGTCGTGTCTCTTTGCAAAATACTAGGGCATGCATCGTGGTCTTCGCTTCCTCTCCACACCTACTATACTGGTTGTTCAGAGTAATATTATCTCTCATCAACTTACTTCTTGTTGCTAGGAAACTCATCACAACACTCTAGATGACATGCTTGATCTTTGGTTTCCAATTCACCCCACACTTTCCTCCATCCTTTCCTCTCATCTGTGCTTAGCCATAAAGGTGTATTTATGAGAAATCCAAACTAGTATGTTGTCTTCATGGAATAGATGTCATTGCTTGTGAAGCTCCATGCCAGCCTATCCCGTTGGTTCGTGCATGGTAGAGGTATTGAGATGATTGATTCCACTATGCTCGGGCTTACTGTCTGTCGCAGAAGGTCTTCATTCCATCTCCTGGGTGCTAATTCGATGAAACCGTTTACCTTCCTTAGGCCCTTATTTCCCAGAGTTCTTCTCGCCTTATGCCTCCCTTCAGGGGTGACATCCATTTATCCTCCCAAAATTTTACCTTGTTCCCACTACCTATTCTCCATTCTAAACCATCCAAAAGTAATGCTTTGGCCCCCACATACTCCTCCATGTATTGCTCGACATGTGTCCCCTCCTTGACTTAGCAAAAGATGTCCTCTGTAACTACAATAATCTGAGTTTGTAGGAAGATGCCAACATTGCTTAGCCATAAGGGCTTGACTGAACACCCTAAGGTCTCTGAAACCCAATCCCCTACATGTTTTGGTATGCAAAGTTTTCCCAAATATTTCCAATGAATCTTCCTTTCCGTCCCTTTTGAGCCCCATCAAAATCTCACAATACACCCATGGATTTCATCAATAATCCCCTCTGGAATTTCAAATATGCTCATAGTATAAGTAGGGATTGCCTGAGCCTCTACCTTTATTAAGACTTCTTTATGTGGTTGTGATAACAATTATCCTTCCAGCCTTACAAATTTTTTCATATCCTTTTCTTCACCTATGAGAGCACCACCTTCTTGGACCTGGTCATCCTCATAGGCAGCCCCAGGTACTTCTCATGTTCTTCCATTTGGCGCATCTGAAAAAAGCTGCATAGTTCCCTCCTTCTTTGCTCCTTGACATTCCTGCTAAAGGATATCTCTGACTTAGATGCATTTATCTCCTGACCCGTTGCCCTCTCATATTTGCTGAAGTTCTTAGATAAACATGCGCATTCTTCCAGAATAGCTCTAGCAAAGAGGATTCTTTCATCTGCAAAGAAGAGATAAGATACCCATGGCCCATGCTGGCTCACTCTCACACCATGGGTTAAACCTTGTGCTGCTACTTTATTTAATGTCAGAGAAAATATTCAACAGAAAAAAGAAAAAGATAGGGAAAAGTAGGGTCACTTTGGAATACGCCTCTAGTTGTCTTCTAGTTTTTTTAATCTTTTTCATTTAGACGAATTGCATGGGATACACTAGATACACATTCCATCACCTTATCACACAACATCTCCCCAAAACCCATTAGCCGTATAACACTATTTAGAAACTTCCACTCTACCCTGTCGTATGCCTTGCTCATGTCCAACTTCACAACCATTGCACCTGTTCTGCCTTTTCTCTTGGACTTCATAGCATGAAACATTTCATATGCCACTAAACTATTGTTAGTAATAAGTCTCCCAGGAACAAAAAAAACGTTGATTTTTAGATATTAATTTTTTACATCTTTGGTTTGATTTGGTTGACCAGTGTTTTGGATAATATTTTGTAGAGCACATTGCACAGGTTGATGGGTTTGAACTCTTGGGTTGGTGACACCTCAGAATGCGCACTATGGTAGTCTTGTTTACCTCATCTAGAATTTTATTTTCCCTCCACCATTTTTGGATAAAGGAGACTACATCCCTTTCTACTATAGACCAGCATTTTTGAAAAAAATGCTTTCATATCATCCGGGCCTACTGCCTTGGTAGGGTGCATCTGATTTAGTGCCCCCATATTTCCTCCTCCTTGGGTTCATTTTCCTTCTCTACAACTTTTCTTTTTGTCAACACTTTATCTAGCCCCAATCCTCTCAGTCATTCTGCTCGACATCATCAGTCTTGAACATGTTTTGGAAGTAGTCAACCGCTACCTCTGTGATATCTTCCTTGTTTGTTCTCCACATGCCACATGCATCCTCCAAGCCCTTTATTAATTTTCCCCCCTCCTTTGTACCGCCTTGTGGTGGACATATTTGGTATTCTTGTCCCCATCCCACATCTCATTCTCTCTGGAATGGATGTACCACTAAATCTCTTCCTTTTTGAGATGTATAAGCTTTGTAATATTTAACACTTATTAATTTAATTAACTCTAAATATAAAACAAAACTTAAAATGTGTCAACAAACATAAATAAATAATATTATATATAAAATACACAATACATAAAAAATATATAAAATTACACATCAAATGTGTTAAAAACCACATTAACTTTATTCATAAAACTAATATATTCGTCAAGAGAGGATATCCAATTTGAGGTTTGTTACCACGAGGTCTCAAGCCTAGACGATATGATGAACAAAATTGTAACTTGTCTTAAAATAGAAATACACTAAAGAATTTTTGCACAAATATAAACTATGGACATAATTTGTATATGTGACTTTACACAATTTTCTAAGTCAAAATTTAAAAAACACGCTAATATACACATCAGATAAGCTCATCAACATATCTATTAAAATGATATTCAAAATTATGTTTTAAAATCTCCAAAATTTGATGTGATATATGTGTACCCTCAAATTCACCAAGGTAAATACATCATAGGTTTTACCTCAACTTATGGTATGACAGATCACCCACAAGTAGATAGTTGTTACCGCAATACAGTTTAGGATCAAATTCAAAGGAGATTGTTTTTAAGAATTAAATGTGAAGGTAACAAAACTAGAAAGAGTATTCAACACATGAGTTTGATTTGATTGCTTTTAATATAGATGTTAAGATTAGCAAAGGATGAATACATTTAAGATTATTAATGGATGAAAATAGTAGGAGGATGTGTTCCACCATTGCTACCTACATTTTTTCTCCCTACATCATAAATAAGAATGAACTACTAAACATTGAGTTCAGGTAAATTCAATCCTTTTAGAATGAGGATTTGACCCAGAAAGGTTGAGAAAGATACCTCCCATGGACTCTGGGGTGTTGTATTTGTAGACATGGGGTTAGCATTTGGTGACGAAAATAATAAACATGAAGCATCACATTGATGCAATGTCACAGTGATGCAATGTGTGAGGGGAGACCTTTTAAAGAGTGTCGATGCAGCTGAGAGTGTTGAAGGAGGAAATAGCCTTGATGGAAGTGGATTGATGTAGGGCATCTGTGTAGCTCATTAGGACACTGTGAGGCACCCCAATGAGGATGCATCAATGTGAGGGTTCAGTGTGAGTGAGTGTTACTTGAAGGCGTCGATGTAGAACACTGATACTAGAGCGTCGACATAAGGTGTTATTGTGAGGAATCATGCAATGAGAGAATTGATATGAGGGCATATCAGGAGCCTACTGAGAGAATCAATGTTGGTACTGATCCATGGCTGATTTTCTATCATGACATGCTCCAAATTTACTTTGGGACACGGTGCTACCCCACACCTCATGGGAGGCATCCCCCTTTCGACTCATGTCCCTTTGAAGGGCAACATGACCCCCTATCCCATATTAGTGTGTAGGGATCAAGCTGGAGCCTCTCACGAAAGTTGAGAAGTTACATCAAAACCTAACAAACAAATTAAAATTAAGGTAACATAATTCAAAATGATTCTATAAATGTTGAATCCAAACACATAATTAATTTAGAAATGTGACTAAAATTAGGATGAATATGTATTCATCAATTATATCCTTGGTTAGTTATCAAGATGTATCAAGTTCATGCCTAGACGCCATGATAAATAGATTTCTAACTTTTTTAAAAAAATACGAGATACACTAAACAATATATGCACACATATTAATAATTGAATTAATTTGTATATGTAACTTTAATTTGTATATGTGACTTTACACATTTTAAAGTAGAATTTACAAAAATACTCCATTACACACACCAAATATGCTCATCAACATATTAAGTTAAATGATTTTTGAAATTATATTCTCAAGTTTTACTTCTTTTATTGATGCTTTACTATCTATGTATATTTACTCTCTTATTTTACCTCATTAACCTCCCTTTGTCTCTATCTCTTTCTTTCTCCCATAACTCTAAAAAAATTGATATTTAATCCTACATTTCCACTCTCCAATTAATCTCACTCCCCTTCTATTAGATTTTACATTCTATCTAGAAGGATGATTGTGGCCACTACACCAACTACACAGAACATCCCATGCACCCATTCTGTCCTCCCTTGACAATGACAATGTGTCCACATGGGTGTCCATGTATTAATATTCCATTTGAATAATCACATAGTGTAGTGTTGAATGCATAAAGATGAACATATGTAAGACTCAAATTATAAAAGGATATTGTTATATGTAGTGAGCTTAAAAACCACTCTATCCATGAGATAAGCTGCATTTGACAGAAATATGATGGTTGTTAACACTTTGATATGATTGTTGTTGTTTAGATTTGATTGTTATGTCATCATCAGCTGTACTGGGGAGGAAAGATGAAAGTAGTGCAAGGAGAACAAAAAAATATGAGAGAGGGGAAATAAGGAAGTAGTGTGTATGAGGAGAGAAGTAAACATAAGAAAGAGGAAGGTAGTATTAGGAAAAGAAAAAAATAGGAAAGTAGAGGGAAGTAGTGGGATTACAGAGAAGTAAAAAATAAGAATGGAGGAAGGAGGGAAGTAAGAAAGATATATAGAGATAGAGAGAGAGAAAGATAAAGAGATAAAGGAGGGATGATGAGGGAAGTAGTGGGATGAGAGAGAAAGATAAAACTAATAATGGACAGAGGATGAAAGTAGTTGAAAATACCATAATTATATGTGATATAAAATACACTTTCACTCGCTTAAGTTGAAATTTAGCAATGAGAAAGGAGGGAAGTAGTGGGAAGAGAGAGAAAAAGAGGGAGGAGGAAGTAGTGGGATGAGATAGAAAATGAGAGAGGAGGAATATGGGGGTAAACTAATGCAATTAGTATGTGACACAAAACACATTATAATCCATGTGAACACAAATGCAGAGGGAAGTAGTCAGATGACAGAGAAAAAGAAAAATAGGAGGGAGGACAAAAGTAGTGGGTAGAGATGTGTTTTTATCTGCAAGCGATGTGTTATATCTGGTCTAGTATCATGTTATATCTAGTCCAATATCTTATTTTCTCTCTCCTTATTTTACAAATGGAGAAGGGAAATAATGGGAAGAGAAAGAAAGAGAAAAGTAGTATGTGAGTGGCAAATAATACATTAATATATGAACAAAAACATTATAACACAATTTAATACAAATGGAGGAGGGAAGTAGTGGGAAGAGAGAGAGAGAGAGAGAAATAAGAGGGAGAAGGGAAGCAATGGGTAAAATTGTTTTCTGTAATAGATTTATTATCTATGGTTTGATGTCGTATTATTTTTGGTTTGTCATCTTGTTTCCTCTCTCCTCCTTATTCCACTCCTCACTTCCATCCTCTTGTATTTCCTCCCCTCCAAATTAGAGGGAAATAACATATCAATGTCATTCATTGTTGGTGCAACTGGTCAGGAGAGGTGCCTCCCAACCAGCCCACCCGAGTTTGAATCTCAATGGGAGCAAAGTCCGGACAAAAAAAAGGTAAGTAGGTGTTTAACAAACAAAAGGTGCAACGACATATCACACAATCGAGTATGGCGTGGGGTGAGTGACCACTACACATATGACCAGGGGTTTAACCTGCTAGGGGGAGTCCATTAGTGGCTTGTCCTAGGAGGCATTCCATGTCATAAGATAAAAATAACACATTGATATATGACTGGAAACATAATATAACACATGTGAATACAAATAGAGGAGGGAAGTAACACATTAATATGTGATAGATAATAAATTATAATACACATGAACACAAGTCAAGGAGTGAAGTAGTGTTAAGAGAGAGAAAAATAAGAGGGATGCGGGAAGTAGTGGAAATAACACATTAATATGTAATAGGAAACACATTGTAATATACACAAACAAAAATAGAGGAGGGAAGTAGTGAGGAGAGAGAGAATAGGAGGGAGGTGAAAAGTAGTAGATAATAATTGTTTTAGTCTATAATTGATTTGTTATCTCCGATCCAGTGTCTTGTTATCTTTGATCCATAGAACAGACTAGAATGTCGACCTCATAATCCCCTATTGTTTAACATCACAAACTAGCTTCTCCATCTCATACTTCTTGAAGTTTGGATACCGATCAGGTAGGGTTGTCCCTCATCTATGACTTATTTTCCTATCTCCTCCTTATTTTACTCATCAATTCACTCTTCTTATTAGTTCTATCAAAAAAATTAGTATGTGAGTGAAAATAACACATTAATGTGTGAGTAGACACACACTATTACATACACAGACAAAAATAAAGGAGGGAAGTAGCACATTAGTATATGATAAAATGCCAAATTATAACACACCAGAATACAAATGGAGGAGGGCAGTAGTGATAAGAGACCAAAAGAGAAGAACATGATGGATGACAAAAATAATGAAAAATAACACATTAATATGTGTCCAAAAATGCATTATAACACACATGAATAAAACAAGAGGAGGGAATTAGTGGGTAGAGAGAGAGAAAGAATTTTTTTTAGGGAGGATGGAAGTAGTGAGAAATAACACATTAAAATTTGATAAACAAACTCACTAAATCTTCCCACTACTTCTCTCCTATTATGTACTCACACATATATAAATGTGTTTTGTGTCACATATTAATATGTTTATTTCAACTACTTCCCTCATCTATCCATTCTTATTTTTAGTTTCTCTCATATACCACTACTTCCCTCCCCTCCCTCCTATTTTTTATTTCTCTCTATTGCTCTTACTTTCCTCCTTCATTTTTATTTTTATCTTTATCATTCTCTCTCATCCCACTGCTTCTCTCCTCCTTTAAATGAGGATAAGATAAGAAAATAAGATAATAGACCAAATATAACAAGACACCATAATAGAAATAACAAATCTATTATAGAAAAAACAAACTACTACCCACTACTTTCCACCTCCCTCCTATTTTTTCTCTCTCTCTCTCTCTCTCTTTCTCTCTCTGCACTGCTTCCATACTCTTTGTTCATGTGTGTTTTAATACATTTTTTTCACATATTAATGTGTTCTCTCTTTTCCCACTACTTCCCTCCTCCATCTAAAAATCAAAAGGAGAGAGAAAGTTAGACAATAAACCATATATGATATGATACCCGACTAGATATAACACATCAATTATAGACAAAAATACATTGCTACCCACTACTTCTCTCCTCCATGTGTTTATATATTATACTATATTTTTTTGTTATATATTCATTGTGTTAGTTCACCCCCATCTTTCTCCTCTCTCATTTTCTCTTTCTTCCCTCTACCTTCCTCCTCTCTCTTTTTCTCTCTCTTCCCACTGCTTTTCTCATTTCACATTGTTAATTATGTTCTCACGCGTGTAAAGTGTGTTTTATGTTAGATATTATTGAGTTATTTCTAAATACTTTCTTCCTCTCTCTATTATTATTTTTATCTTTCTTTCTTATCCCACTACTTCCCTCCTCCTTCCTCCTAATTTTTTTTCTCTTTGTCTTACTTTACTCCTTCCTCCATTCTTAATTTTCTCTTTCTTTCTCATCCCATTAATTTTCTCTTCCCTATATTTTCTCTTTCTTCACCCTACTTCTCCCACTTCCCCCTTATATTTTATTTTTATTTCTCTCTCTCGCTCTACTTACCTCCTACCCACCCTCATTTTTTTCTCTCACCTCCCACTACTTCTCTCAACTCTCCTCCCTAATAAAACTGATACCAACAAAATAATCAATCCGAACTAACAACAATCACATAATAGTGTCACCAACCATCACAGTTTTATTTTATACAGCTTGTCTGATGAGACAAAGACAAGCAAGGTTTGGTTTTAGATTTTAAACTCACCACACAACATTTTTCATTATCAAATGGTTTCCAATGGGTGTGCTCCCACTTTGAGGAGAGCCCATTGTCAGAACGAAGATTACGTATGACATATGGATTGAAGATTTGGTCGAAGACTATTTGAGCAACACTTGCCTACCTCTTAAACACATTCACGCTTGATCAAACATTTAAAAATGATTTGTGGGCATAAATCAAGACCACACGGACATGTTCACTACCAAAATTTATGGGTAGTGACTGCTGGCTTCCTAAGAGAAAATAGTACTTGCCTGATAGAATGTTTTGTGGAAATAATTGAAAAGAGTACTTGGATGATGGAATGATTTGTGGAAATAACTATTCATGTATGATATTTTCTTTGGATCTTAATAATGGTGGTACTTGATTGAGAACAAAGCTTGCTCACACGATCTTCTTGAGGAAGAAATGAAAAAACATATAATGTATGATTATATGTAAGCAAAAGCCGACAACAATTGCTGCTAGGTTAGAAAGTTGGAGCATGGGATGGAGCCTAACTTGGATTTACATAAGGAAGGAGGTTCATTGTTTACGTGATTCACAGTAATCTCATGAATGTCAAATAGAAACGATAACATCTACTGCTTATATTTGGAGAAAAGTTTAACAAAGGTGGCTACTTTTGCTATGATGTTGTCATCAACTATTATTTTGAGAAGAATATCAGACCTTAGTGTCAATTTTCACCCAAGGAAGGAATTACCCATTTAATGATTATTTACATTAAACTTTTGAGGAACATGATGGTTGCATTAGGGTAAAGCTTAGAGGGACTAAGAATACCCCCATTCATTATGTTGGAGAGAATTCTCTCTCATCTTGATCTTGAGTCCTGACTTTTTGATCTAGCCTCATGAGTGGAAACAATAAGCTGATGGAATGAAAAGGCATCAAGCCAGGGGGGGTGAGAATGCCAAGTCACAAATCAAATGTGCAAGGTAAGGTGCAAAAAACACCATGCAGAGTGAGAGATGCATGTAGGCATTTGGTTTCTCTCTCATAGTTTTGAAAATATGCGTGTGTTTGTTTTGTAAAGCCGACCTTTCTAGATGGTGAAAGATCATATATGAGAGAGGATCGACAATCATTTATAGTTTTAGATTATCTGACCTCAGATGTACATCATAGTTAATGGAGGTTTGGATAGACTCCTTCATTAGAATTGTTTCATGTGTAAATAGCATATTCCTAAAGGAAATCGAATTTCTTATTAGACAATACTTATATGAGAAAATTTACAAATTTAATTTTTATACAATGCCCCACTTGGTCAATAGGCACCGTTATGCCCAAGTTTACTAAAATTTTCCTATGATGGAATGAATCCTAAAAAATATGTTTAAATTGCTTATCCGATTTAAATTATGACTCCAACTTGATTATGCATGAATTCAATATTCAATTTATTCATGTTCAAGAAAAATGCACAATATGATATTATAGTAGCTACATATCCATCATAGAGGTTTGCGTTATAAAAGAGGAAACATGCATACTGACTAGTAGTTAGAGATTATATAGGAAGAGTGTACTGGTGGGGTGCATAGTTATTCCCAATGAGGATGATCCAATAATAATCAAAGTTTTGGATAGTACCTATCTACAAACAATACTATTAGTTTACTTACTACTCAGTGAGAGCCATCATATAACCTCAAATATATGCAGTTAAGTTAGAGTCTTTTGCCTATCTATCCGAGTACCTAGTTTTAAGGAGGAACCCTATTTATTCGGTAGCTGATATAGCCCCCAAGGTGAAGCCGAGTAGCCTGGATGGTAAGAGCTCGGTAACTCCCAATGAAGGACCCGAGTTCAAACCTTGCCGTAGGCACTTTGCGAATGGAAATTCACACAGATTTGCTACAGAAGGGGGGGGGGGTGACCAGACCACACCCTCTCATGCCTCAAGAGTTCACCATGTCGGGCTCGCCCGGGGTGGGTTTTCTAGGTCACCAAAAAAAAGATATAGCCCCCAAGGCAAAGGCATGGTTAGCCATGCCGATGGCTGGGGATTGATACTTCCATATGTTGCGGTAGACTTTGTGGGTCCACAACACAATGAAAATATTGAATAATTAATAAGATTCAATTATTTACCGATATTAGTTATTTCAAGTAACCTTCTATGTTGTATGATTATAATTATACCTTCCTAGTTAGTATGGTATTCCATTACCATGCTTGCATTATTCGTGCATGTAATCTAGTTAACAAACTATATATGGATTATCATGACTAGTTGGTGAATGTTCATACATTGAGTTAGTATCATACACTTTGATGAAATCATTTTTTAGGTATATATACTATCAACAAGAAGATCTAGAATCTAGTTGCCAATACGAGTTGATCAATAGAGGTGTTAAAGAGAATAAGCTTGATTATAGTATCTTTTTCTTCATCCAGTCCTGGGTATGTGTGAGTGAGAATGAGAGATGCTTTATATAACTTTTTATGTTGACAATTGAAATTGCAACATTAGTTTACTTATATTTTTAAGTATGTTGTAGTATCTATATATAAATTTTGACACTTTACTCATGCAAGTTAAATGTTGTATGCTTATTGAATAAATATCAATTTCTTAATAAAAGAAAAAATATGATGGCTTATTTAGGTAGAGATGAAAGTAATGGTTAGTTTAGTATCACATTTGGTAGGTATAATCCCAGGTTTTTGGGTATGGTATTAGAGCTTGCATCTGGGATACAAGTAATAAGAGACCACTATATTAGGATGTTTCCTATTGGAACCGTGGTTCCCTAATATATTTGAATATGCTATGGATATGCATAAGACATGAAGAGGATGCAAAGAAGAATAGTATAAAATCTAATATTTTTTTGACTCTCATCTAGTGACTCAAGGTGGAGGTGATAGGGATGGTACTGTGGAAGAAAAAAATGCACCATAAGAAAAGGTACACGATGAACAAGAGATCTTCAACAACTAATAAGGATAGGATGAAATCATATGAGTTGGTGATTTTTTTTGGAAGATTTGTCTTTATAGACTATACCAAATTTAGCTATGGAGGATGAGTGGGTCCAACATCTAGAGAAGGCTTTCCTCTTATGGAGTAATCAGGAACTAAGGAGATCAATTATGCTATCTATCTTCTAGAATTAGATGTTGATTTGTAGTGGATAGGAATTTCTATTTTTACATGGAAGGAATTGGTGGATGAGTTTCACATGAAGTATTTCCCTTCTACCTTTTTAGTAGGAAGATCGGGCATATTTGAGAGCATCTTGTAAAGAAACATGATAGTTGGAGAATACAACACCCACTTTGTGTGATAAGTCAACTTTTGTCTACAACTTGTTCTAGGGTACATAGAAAAATGTGTAAGGCTTGAAGCATACCTGAACCTAGAGTTAGGAAATAATGTATCAATGATCAATTAGAGAGAAAACAAATTTTGGAGAGTTTGTTGAAGTTGTGTGCCTTATCCAAGATTAATGCTACAAAGTAATATGAGGGCTACAAAGTGAATCATCTTGTTCTATGGTACATTGAAAAGTGTGTAAGGCTTGAAGCATACCTGAACCTAGAGTTAGGAAATAATGTATCAATGATAAATTAGAGAGAAAACAAAATTTGGATAGTTTGTTGAAGTTGTATGCCTTATCCAAGATCAAGTGAATATGTGGGCACAAAAAATTAGGAACTTGGAGACACATATTTCCTAGTTAGTAGATGATATTACAAATTCAAAGAAACCATCATGATAATGATTTGCAAGGGATATAGAATTTCCAAATAACATGCAAGATGGTGATGCTAAGAAATAGGAAAATCATTCAAGCTAATCAAATCCCAACAGGAGATTAGGCACATGAACCCTTGAAAACTACCCCAAATCCAATAGTGTAGGAGGAGATTGTACCACATGTGTAGCCATGGCAACCAAATCTATAATGAGATCAATTTCTAGATGCTTCTGATGCAAGCCTTGTGAAGGGAAATGCTTACAAGGATGTGTATGTACCACCTCAACCAACAAAATATAGTACTGCTGGTCCCTTTCACTCATAGTTTTAAGAAAGAAAAACTTTATAACAATTAAAGAAACTTCTATATGTTATTCAAAAATCTCCATAAACTCTGCTAATGAATGCAATATAGAATATTACAACTTACGAGAAATTTGTTAAATTCATAGTAAATAAGAAGATTCAAAACACTATCTATGATTTAGTTGTGGTGAATGAAGATTTAGTCCTTTAATTTATAGAAAGTTTTCCTAGAAATGATAGGGTCCATGTCTCTTTCAACACACCATGTTCCATTATGATTTTATATTTTTGAGATGTATTATGTGATTCAGGGACAATTGTCGATCACTTCTCGTCTCTTTCTACTATAAGAAAGTTGGTATTGAAGAACCCAAAGGGAACTATTATTACTATTCATCTTGAAGACTAGATAATAATAATAGTAATGTGCAAATATGTGCTCCTTAGAGTTGGGAACTTTATAGTTCTTACATATTTTTTAAGATGCAAGAAGATCCACAATTCTAAATTTTTCAAGGCATACCTTTTTAGGAAATCGAAGATGTCATTCTAAATATAGATAGAGAACATCTCACACTGGGAATATATGCCAATCATCTTGAATTCAAATTAAAAAAAAAGACAATATCGGGGGTGACATTGTCATGTGCTTTGCATTGGATCATAAGATACATGATTTCTTTACTTTTGGGGCACCCTTTTCTAGATGTTTCAAAGGTAATGGCAATTATAGGCTCAGGTTCACTATAGGTGGTAGCCTTGAATGAAGTGATCACTAATTATGTTCCTAGGCCAGTTCAATATATAAAGGAGCCATTTGATGCATTTGTAGCACCTTCACTCATGCAGGATGTGGTATCACCAATCACACTCTCTTATCTAAGTATGGGATTAGAAGCATTCGTGATAAATCTCATAGATGATTCTACTATAGCATAGTTTATTAAGGAATGTGTGATGCAACTAAGATTCCATTTCCTATCTTCTACACTTACCATTATGAAGACTTGGGAATGCTTCCAACACCACTCAAGACTTCATTCGAGTATGCATTTATTGGGAGGGGGGAGACACTTCCCACTGTTATTTTTATTAGTTATAGTGATTTTCAAGAGAGGATCTCATGCATATTCCATGCTAGCATAGAATAGATTTTGGTTGTCCATCATCAACATCAAGGGAATCTCTCCTAGCCTTTACTAGAATAAATTTCAAATTAAGGAGATGGTGAGCCAGTAGTGCAACTACAAAGTTGACTTAATCCAACCATGAAGGAAATCATTAGAAAATACATATCAAAACTCCATAACATTGATATTATTTATCCTATATATAATATTTCTTGGGTGATTCCAACCCAATTGGTCACCAAGAAGGGGGGGTCATTGTAACCACCAATTTTACTAATTTACTTATACCAACCGAATTGGTTACCAAGTGGTATGTTTTCATCAATTATTACTGTCTAAATACAAGCACCTATAAATATCACCGTCCCCTACCATTTAGCGATCACTTATTAGAGGGATTTTCTGGTCATTTACATTTGTGTTTTTTGATTTCTATTCAAGATCCAATCAAATTTCCGTAGCATATAAGGATCAAAATAATACTACCTTCACCTATCCTTATGGTACTTTTGCAGAATCACATATGCCTTTTGAGCTTTGTAAAGCACCAAACACATTTGAGAGGTGCATGCTTTCCATCCTTGCTGATATGATTGAGAAGTGCCTCAAACTTCTCATGGATGATTCTTTGGTTTATGGGGAGTCTTTTTAGGGATTTTGGAAAATTTAAAGCATGTCACAGAGGTGTGACAAACTCACCTTGTTTTGAATTTGAAAAAAATGCCACTTGATGGTGAGTGAGGGGATTATGTTGGGATACAAAGTGTAAGACACTGATCTTATATTAAATTAATCTCATCATGTTAATCTTAATTGCATGGTTAATTAGACAATCCATTTGATTGATATGAGATAACAATAAAATGGTTTCTTTATCTTGTGATACATTGGTAACATCAAGTGTTAGAGTCATACATACATGTATATGTTTGTTTTTAATTTATTTCTCCTTGCACAAGGGATTTATAACCTGGGTTTGTGCTATGGTTTTTGTTGGGCCTTGAATTGGGTTGAATTCACCTAGATCTGGATTGAGTTTCTAGGTCTGAACTTGATTGGGTTCAAATGAAATTGGGCCTAGTTCATGTTTGAATTTTTCTATAAGAGATGTTGAGGTGTCATGAAATTGGGTTGGATTCATGAGGAGGTTGGCCCCAGTTGGAGTATAAGAGAGAAAGTGACTTTTAGAAGGTTGGGTCATGAACTTGGGAGGTTCATGTGAGCCCAAGGAGGTTCATGAGGATGACGATAATGGATTTATTCTGAAGAGAAATGGGGATTTTGGGTAGGGTTGATTGTGAACCTGGGCTAGGTGGAGGTAATCCTAGGATGTATTCAATAGAGGTAGTTTCAAGTTGGTATATCCAACACAAGTTGGGTTCCCTAAACCAACCAGGTTGCCTACATTAGGCAACTGGGAGGAGAACTATGTGTGGGCCACTTCACTCTAATTTTAGGCTTGACTTGAACCCCCACCCATATATAGACGACCCAACGTTTCTTTAGCTTGTTTACAACCTTGTATGTTGATGAGATGTTGTCAGAGTGAGTGGAGGTCCTTCCAAGGGTATATCTCGAGTTGGTACTTGGATGTGGATATTTTATCTTGGATATTGGATCTCTAGTCAAGGAGCTTCTTAGTCAAGCTAGCTCAATTCCATGTAAGGTCTCCTTCATTTATCACCTTTTACTTGGTTTTCTACCTTCTTAATCTAAGGTTTTTTGGAAAACCAAGGACGAAAGACCTTTTTGTCATCCTAGATCTTCTTCTTCCAACATTCTTAGGCCTAGATCAAGCTAGATGTTTCTTAGAGGGATGCAAAAAGAGACAAACCAAGTGCAATCCAACTTCCCTTTCTTTGGGAATGTCTATCCATGGAGGATCTTAGTGGAGAACCTTTCTTTAAGGTTAGTTCTTCCATTTTTAGTTAATTCTTATTCTTCTTTCCTCTTTCTTAGCTCCACATACATATTTCTTAGATGGATCTTAAACATCACAAGATTCTTTCTTAGATGGATCTTAAACATCACAAGCTTCTTTCTTCATGCACGCCCATTTCTTAGTTCTTTCACTAAAAGTAAGGTAGAAGATGGCATTGTGGAGCTCGTGGTGCCTAGGTATCCATAAAGAAGTCCTGAGAAGGCCATTTTTCTAATGTACAAAGGTGAGATCATGAAGAAAGAGGATGATCAAGACATCTCCTTACTGGATCTCAAAGGAGGAGCTTCATTTTGAAAGAAACTAGGTAAATTTCTTGCCCCCTCATTGCTAAACATGCATTCAATAATTTAAAACATTGGAACCTAAGATATAAGCTTGTTAGTAATTAAATACCTCAAGTTTAAGGATCAAATGTGTGTTTTATTAAAGAATGCATACCGTACTGTGTAAATGAATATTGTTCTTGTGATAATATATGCTTTATTGATCCCTATGTCTCAAAATGGAACCTTAGTTGCCTCCTTACATTACTAAATGATATAATGTGATAAGAAGTTAAAAAAAAATTCAAATTGATTCTTTGTCCCTCTAATGTATAATTAAATTGCATACCAAATGATGTCTAATGTAGGATTAAAGTACATATCAAATGGTGCCTAACTAGAGTGTGAATTTGATCAGGTTTGGTGACTCTAGATCGGGTTTGTAGAGGTGATAGAAATGTCTTTTTATCACATGATCATGTTCTTTCTTCAAATAGTTAAATAAGTTAGAGAACCAGTTCCTATCTTATATTTTTCCAAAATACACGTAGTTCTTGCTCCAGGGATGTTAAAATGAGTGTTAAAACTATAAAACTAAATATTACTACACATAAATATGGAAAATAGTGTGATAGTTGATGTTTACACTTATGTTGGGTGAAATAAATGGATCTAAGGTCTAAATACACATAAATGACATCACTTAATGTGATCTAGCTAAATTTAGGTTCAAAATGGTGGTTTTGGAACCTTGGATTAAAGGTGACCTTCTACTTAAAAGATTGAATATTAATATGAAATTCATTTCCCAACATGATCAATCCCTCCTAATATTAAGGTCCTAAGATTTTCTTCTTTCTCATCCCATGCTCCTTTATGATATACCTATAGAGTGAAACAAACACATGACACTATAATATGTATCATCATCTATGGATAATACATGTAAGCTTGAAGCATGGGATTGATGCCTTGAGGGCAATTGTATGGGTTGCCATTATCATTTGATGGCAAGGGGAAATGGCTAAGGATTAAATACATGTTGGGAGGTGGTTAAAATGTAAGGTGACATGATATATATTACACAAATCTTCAACTAAGAAATATGTTATCCTTAAACTATTGATATGGTTGCCTTCATGAGAATTCCAGCCACTTTATGATCACTATGATGGATTTTTAAGTGAAATATAACAATGATTACTTGCCCTTATTGTAATTCAATATGATAACCTTTCTGAGTAATCCTTACACTTGTATAGTGATGAATAATCTTGTTCTGTGTTATCACTTATTTTAACTAATGATTTATGAGACTTCCAAAATATTAGACATGACATGTATATGTAATCCCCACATTAATAGTGAATATGAAAGATGGAAAAAGAAATTCACTATGTTATTTCCTTGTTTAAGACTAATGATTGAACGATTATGGTAAAAGGGGGCATGTGGCCCATCAGATAAGCCCAAGGGGAAGCTCCAAGTGAGCATAGTGTTGATTAAGTGCATATGCCGTAATGGTGATGTTGAATGAAGAAGTATATATATATATATATATAATATTGCCTTTTTTTATTAATACAACTCTTTCATGTTTGTATTATATGTTGCTTAGCTTTTTTCCTACTTCTTAAATCATTTTCAACATGATAATGATGTTAGATTTTGGGGAAGGGGGAACATAGGAATAACAATAGAAAATATTTCCTTTATACCCTAGTTGTTTGGTCCATTGTAGCTGTAAAACATAGGTGAAAGTTGGATGTATATTCATCCAATTTTAGATGCATTTACAACCTAGTTTTGCATTCATTTCCATCATTTTAGCTTAGAACTAGCTTGTGTTTAGGATTTATCCATTTTATGATAATTTATAAGATTTTGATCCAAATTATTTGTTTCAGGCTTGAGATTTATTGCACGGTAGGAGTGTAGGAGGCGGTGGTACCACTACCTGATTAGTGGGCCAAATAATTTTTGATAAAATGGACCAGATTTCCATTGATTCGTAACTCCATCGGTTGATGATTCCATCGCTTGATTCTTCATAGGCATAGACCCCATGACACATGCTAATAGCCCTCCCCTAAGGGTGTATTTCCATCATCCTTCATTTCCATCAGTTGACAACTGAACTTTAGTTTGCATTACATCTGTCGAGCCTTCAGTTTACATCATTTTGTCCCTCTTAGATTTGCATTACACCTGTCAAACCTTTGGTTTACATCATTACATACCTCCTTTTTTTAAGAGAAGAAGGAAATCTAGCTATCTCTCCTTCCAATGGCCGACCTAAAGATGGCTTCCCAACATCTATATTTAGAAGGAAATCATGTGGTTCCCTTCCGATGGAAGTTCTGGTTCCACCTCCCGATGGTTGTTCTGCATTCGACAGTCAAAGGTAGTTTTGCACATGCTTCTAATGGCCAACAACTGAAGGATCTTAAACACTTTTATTTTGATGGTCATCTTCTAAAGGAAGCCTTGCATGCATCTTCCAATGGAATGCATGTACTCCACAATCGAAAGAATTTCTGCTTGCCTTTGGAAAGAAGTTGTACAGTCAATAACTGGTGGTCAATCTGACCTCTTGTCCACCAAAGGAGACACCAAACACCTAAAACCCTTTGTCTTCCTCATGCCTCCACTTTCACTTCACCTCCATGGCGACCAAGACTTAAATCCAAGGTGACTGGGAGGGTTCCAAACCCTAGCCTCCACATATAAATACAAGGCCTACACCTCCAGAAAAAGCATTCTCCATTGATGCCACAAGGCTGACACTTTCACTCCACACCTTTGACCTCTAGAAACCTTCGACCATTTCCATCGGTTGATGAATGTCAACTAAGGATCCTTCCACCTTTGACGCCACCTATGTTCCAAGATCTAGACCTCAAGAGAGGCATACCCATGGCACATGTTTCCATCATTTGATGACCTTAACCTTCATCTTACTGCTTCTCTCTCTCCTCATAGTGATAAGATCCGACCTTGGTGAAAGAAGACAACACTACCAAGTCTCTCCCAAACAAACGTTAAGGAGAAAACTTGCTACTATGTCGACTATCATCTCCTTTTTCCTCGAAGATAGACATCCAGACACAATGATTTCTCCTTCCTTGCCTATTGCGATGATGCCATTCTTCTCTTCTTCTATCGTTAATTTTGTCACTTCTGTCATTAGCAAGTAGCTCTCTCTCTCTAGGGTTCAAGGAGTATCCCCACTACCCAATTTTGTTCTCTTCACTACATCTATTATTGTACAAGCTATTATATGTTTAAAATAAATCATTTTATTCTAGTATGCTTGTCTAGTTAGCATGTTTACATGTTTGTCATGATCTTGGATGTAGAGAACTTTGAACTCAAGATCTATGAAATACCTTGATGAGAATTTTAGACATGTGTTTTTAAAGGCAATAGTGTATGGTATCCAAGTTGGACAACAATGGGATTAGAGTGATATCTACTCAGACTTAATCCTAACACCAAAAGGGGGATTTTCCAGGCCTTAACATATGTATTTCAGTTATTAATATGATGTAGTGAAAGAGTGAATGAGAGATAGTGGTGGTGAAACCCATTCCACCCTAGTGTTCCCATCCATTGATAAATTTATACTTTAATCTCATCTTTACTACTACAACCTCATCATAAGCAACAACCAATCCAATATTTTGTTAAATACTGGTTCTTTCTTGGTTACATTGATCATGTTCTTCTTAAATAGATTTTCCCTTGGGTTTGATCCTAACTATACTATGATAAGACCCATATTCTTATAGGTGGTGACTATTGTACACAGTCTAGGTAAAAATCTAGGGACTTCACCCTAGGTGATTTTTCCTATGCAACATTACAGACATCAAATTTGGCACTGTTTCCAGTGAAAAGGAAATTTTCTGATCATTATAACCAACTTGAATTGGTTAGGATTTTTCTTTTGCTATTGATAATATTGTGTATATTTTTGGATTCAACTCTACATCATGAAGCTTGATATTGGTGGTCTTCCTTCCTTAGAAACGTTCTCTAGTGCATGCAACACTCTTCTAGCATGAATCTCTGACTAGACTCCGACCCTAAGATTGAAAGGACATACCATAGGCTCCTTTACAAATACAAAGCCAAGATGGTTGAAGAAGAGATCAACCACAGAGTTGAAGCAGTACTAGAAGCCACAACATGATAGAGTTGTGGTTAAAGGCAGAGCTGTAGTGTAAGTAAAGATACAAGAAACTACACATTTTGAACGACAAAGAGAGCTACTAGAATTCTCCATCCCCAAGGTCGATGTCATATATAACCCAACTGTCCAACCAGAAATTGCAGTGCCTAACTTTGAGATGCATATACAATGAGTGATGATTATGCAAAACTACAATTTTGTAGGGTGACCTGGTGAGGACACACATGATCACCTACAAAAGTTCAAAGATCTGCATGGAATGAGCAAGCAAGCTGGTTTCTGTAGTGAAGCCTTGTCTATTATACTACTCCATTGCCTATAAGGGGGCTAGGGTGTGGTACCATTCCTTAGATGACCGCAACATAATAACTTGGTAGGAAATTTAGAAGTAAATCCTTGAGAATCTCTTTCCACCCTTACTCATGTTATGAGGGTAAATCACTCAATTCCAACAACTCCTAGGAGAGCCCTCTTCAAAGAGGGATAATAATTTAAACAAATTATACAAAAATTCACTTATCATGGCATCTCCTCTATACAACCTATAGAAACATTCTATAGAGGAGTCGATGATGACATCAAGTAGTTTCCATATTCTGTCTCCAATGGAAATTTCATGAAGCAAAGATTCGATGATGCATGGAAGGTTGTGAGGAGGGGAGTAGATAACCAAGAAAATTGGGGTTTGTCACACAAGAGAGGACTCCTCAAAGTCTTTATGGAAGAGGACAAGTCTGAGTTTGATGCAATCAATGAATCATTGAAGATGCTCACTCTCAAGAAATACAATGTAGTCCGGTGAATGGATAGAAAGGTCAATCCTCTTTTCAAGTCGGTTCATCCTCAGAAGTCTACCAAGTCTATTATGTGGAAGGCCACACTAGTCTACAATGCAATCACCTATATCAAACCACCTTGAACATGCACCAATCTCAATTGTACAACATCCCAATCATTGAACAAGTCAACGTTGTCAACTCTATTCTAGGATGGGGGTACTATAATCCCAACATGCCAAGAAACCATCCAGGTTTCCAATGTAGAATCCCATTCAAGACTAAAATTAGAATCAATTTTAGGGTCCTCTTGGTTCCCAACAACAATATAACTATCATCAGAACAACTAAAATCCTGGACAATATTACAACAACTACAATCCAGGACAACAACCCTAGAATCAACATGGACGAATTGTCTGAGGGTAGGCTAGACATCAGAACATGGCTTCCTCCAATGAACTAAGTTTCTTGGATACCATCGAGAAGATACCAGAGAGCCATCAAGCTTACAATAAACCAATAGAGTCTCAACTTGCACAAATTTCTACTACAATCTGTCCTATACCAAGCTTATTTGCAGGTAAACCCGAAGGTAACCCCAAGCACCAGGAGGAGGAGTTCAAGGCTATACACACATGTTCTATATGTGTGCTACTGGATGCTCTAGACCCAGTGTTAAACAACAATAGACTAGTCTTGACCACGATGGTTATGAAGGAGTCACTCCTATGGCCACACCAATATCTATACTAGTGGAACTAGTAGTTGAACCTCCAGTGACAAGAAAAGACCTGATTCATGAGAAGGCACCTAAATCTATACCAACCTCTCCTGCCAACACAATGGTGCTAATTTACAAACCTCGTGTTCCTTACCAGATTCATCTAGCTTAGACACAACTAGACTAGAGAGTCATATAGTACATGGTAGAAATGAAGAAGCTACATGTAAATATCCCTTTTCTTAACGCTCTTGCTGATATCCCCACATGGACCAAGTTTTTCAAGACTCCCCTCTCTCATAAGCACCTAAAAAGGAAGTCGAGACTATGAAACTAGCTGGATAACATTAGATATCATCCAGAGCAAAATTCCCAAAAAGCTCAAAGGTCCATGATCTTTCAACATCTCTTGCTTTGTTGAGGGCACCACATGTCAGAAAGGTATGTCCAATATTGGGAAAAGATTTTATATCATGCTCCATAGTTTATGAAAGATACTAGGCCTCAACATTGACGTCCTTCCTAGTGGCATTGCGATCCAACTTGCTGACTCTTCTATGACCACCCCTATGGCTATCGTACAAGACATCCCTATGAGAGTGGGTCCCAAGTATTACTTCCTCTGTGACTTTTTCATCATGGAAATCAAGGAGGATCTTTGATATCCCCTCATCTTTGGGTGATCATTCCTTACAATAGCTAGAGCTCTGATTGATGTTGAGGCAGGAATCTTGACATTTCGTATAGGAACATATACTATTGACTTCAAGGTTGTTGAGAGTCTTATAGAGGCCTCCTTCTAAGAGTAATGATATCTAATTGACTGCATTGAAAAAATGGAACAAGTGCGGTAAGAGACACCTACTTATGACAACCCTCTTAAAACGACACTCATCAACCCTAATGTTTACAAAGTAAATGATCAACTAGTGGAAAAAATTCTTTTCTACCTAGCCAATGCTGAGGAAGACACTCAAGCAGAGTTTGAAAAGCTTAAATCTGTCTCTATCATTGAAGAAGAATACAAGGATCCCACAACATCAGAGATGAAGCTCTATCTGAAGGGATAAAATATGTCTTCCTAGATGAAAGGAAAGTTTGCCCCGTCATCTCAATTCAGATCTCATGGTTGAGCAAGAAGGCAAGTTTTTGACAGAACTAAGGAAGAGGTCGAAGACATTAGGATATAAGATGACTCATCTGAATGGAGTGAGCCAAGCCCTCTACATGCATCACAGTAATATGGTTGGCAACTACAAACTCTCCATCAAGCCTCAATGCAAGCTGAACCCTATTTTGAAGGATTTTACGAGCAAATAGGTCACTAAGCTATTGATTTCCGGGGTCATCTATCCCACCTATAACTCACCATGGGTGAGCCATGTGCAAGTTGTGCTAAAGAAGGATGCACTAATTTTTTTTTAAATGAGAAAAAATGAGATTATTTTGACTTGCACTATTATCGGGTGGCACATGTGCATAGACTATTGCAAGCTCAACAATGCAACTTGAAAGGACCACTTCTCCCTTCCCTTTCTTGATCAAGTCCTGGAGAGGCTTGTGCACCAAGAATTCTTTTGTTACTTGCATGGGTACTCTGGTTTCTATCAAATTTCCATTCACCCAAGACATCAAGAAAATATTACCTTTACATGTACCTTTGGCACATATGCTTTCCGTAGGATGCCATTTGGATTATGTAATTCACCTGCCACTTTTCAATGTTGCATGTCTATCATCTTCTCTAGCAGCACCATAATAGAAATATTCATGGATGACTTATCAATCTATGGATATTCTCTTGAATCATGTCTACATCATCTTTTCCTTATCCTTAAATTCTATGAGGAAGCACATTCGGTGCTAAATTGGAAAATATGCCACTTCATGGAGAAGGATGGTATTATCTAGGATATTGTATCATCTCTAGAGGCACAAAAGTTGGCAAAGAAAAGGTAGAAGTGATCGCTAAGATATCTCCTTCAACTATTGTTAAGGAAGCCCAAGCATTTCTGGGACATGCCCGATTCTACATGAGGTTTATTTGTGACTTTTGCACCAAGCCTATCATGAACCTTCTTCAGAAGGATGTGGATTTCATTTTTGACTCAGACTATATGAAGAGCATCAACACCCTAAAGGAAGCTCTCATCTCCACTCCAATCCTTCATTCTCTAGACTGGTCTCTTTCATTCGAGATCATATGTGATGCTAGTGACTATTTTATAGGTGTAGTCATGGGGTAGCGCATCAACAAGAAACATCACACCATCTACTATGCCAATGAGATGCTAGGAGACACACAAAAAATTATTCCACTACTTAAAAGGAGATCCTTGTCATTGTCTATGATTTTAATACATTTTTCTTCTATCTCGTAGGTTACAAGTGATTCTCTACACCGATCATGTTGATATCAAATACCTAATGTCAAAGGAGGACCCAAATCCTAGGCTAAACAGATGGATTCTAATGCTACAAGAGTTTGATATAGAAATCAAGGATAAAAAGGAATTAAGAATGTTTTCACTAATCATCTTAGCAGATTACACATCCAAGATAGTCACACAGTCCTAATAAATGACTCTTTCTGTAGCAACCACTTGTTGAAGGTATCTACATTCAACCCATGGTATGATAATTTGTGAATTAGCTAGTTGTGTGAGTTCTTCATCCATAATGCACTTGGAATGATAAGAAGAAGTTCATGTCAGACACTTGCCATTACTATTGGGATGAGCCTTATGTTTTCCAGCTGTGTTCGAAAAACCTTGATTGTCGGTGCATTTTTGAAGAGGAAGCTCCTCGATTCTAGGACAATCTCATTCAAGCCCAATTAGAGGCCATATGAGCTCTAAGAAAACTGTGTTTAAAGTACTCCAATATGGTTTCTTCTGGACTACTATCTTTAAGGATGCTCATAGATACATCAAATCTTGTGACCAATGCACTGATCTGGTAATATTTTCAGAAGGGATGAGATGCCCCTCAATCTTTGGCAAGAAGTTGAGATTTTTGATGTTTGGGTACTACATGGGTCCATTTCCCTCCTCTTATGGCCTCTCCTACATCTTGGTTTCTATTGACTATGTTTCAAAATGGGTTGAAGCCATCCCCGCAAAATCTACTGACTTTATATCAGTCATAAAGTTGTTCAAGGACATCATCTTCCCACACTTTTGAGTCCCCAACATTGTCATTTCTGATGGAGGATCAGACTTTCTTGAGTGCAACTTTGAAGCACTCCTTCAAAAGTATGGTGTCTTCATCATGTGGCTACTTTATATCACCCTCAGATGAGTACCATGCTGAGTTTGCTAACCATCAAATCAAAGCCATTCTTGAGAAGATGGTTAGCATGAAAAGGCAAGATTGGGCTTACAAGATGAATAATACACTCTGGGCATACAAAACTACCTACAGTATTCCCCTCAACACTACACCTTTCCGCTTAATCAATTGGAAGTCTTGTCACCTATCAGTGGAGTTTGAACACAAAGCTCAATGGGCCATCAAGTAGCTCAAATTCAACCTCAGTGCAGTAAAAGAAAATCATCGACTTCAACTTCAAGATCTATAGGAGTTATGGATGAAAACTTATGAAAACACACATACTTACAAGGAGTGCATGAAAATGTGGCATGATGTCCACTCTGAAGAGGAAATATCTTCAAGTCAAAGATCAAGTATTACTGCTCAACTCGTCTCTATCTATTTCTAGGAAAGCTCAAGACCCGATGGCCGGGACCATTCATTACTAAGCATATATTTCCTCATGGAGCTATTATAATTTGGGTGTGAGAAGGTTGGAGAATTCATGGTTAATGGCCAACTCAAATGTTATATCACTACCGCTGATATGCAAGCCAACCAACCGCTCAAAATTCTCCCTCCAACATTTCATGGTTGACTTTTAGGCATCGATCCTTTGGCGTTAGACAAAGGCACTTCTCGAGAGGTAACTCACGTTGTTTTTCCATCTTACTTCATACTACATTTAGTTATTTAGTGCATCTTATGACAAGATCATATGTTCTAAAATTTTTGATTATATATGAATGGGTTTTGCTTAATGGAGAGCAACTACAACTTGAGGACCAAATAGAAAAGTTCTTCCCCTTCATCTAGACTTAGTGGTTGTTCAAGGAAGAGTAGATATCTAAGTTTAGGATGGAGGTTGAGTGGTATTTATTCTAATTTATACTTACACCTATATGTTGTAACTTATGATCTTAGCATTGCATTCATGAATTGCATTTAGGTTAAATTTGTAAAAAATGTTATAGAATAAAAAAGCCACTATCTAGCTGGCTTATATTCAGTTTTTTTGTTTGCATTCATGCATGCCATGATCAATTGATTCCCCTTACTCGTAGAAGCACCACACACTGACCAATTTTTGAAAAAAACCAAAGGCTAAAAATCAACATTGTGCCCTAGGAACCGCAACATCATGTTTTCCTAGAAAAAATGGTAGGTATTTCTAGAACTGAGAGGGATCAAACACATTGTTCTTGTAACTGACTAGTGAAAAAAATTCATGGAATCATCACTTTTTCCCTTATCATCACTATTTGAGCATAGTGAGACTAGGAGAACAAACCCAATGCACTAAATTCTAATTCAAGTTGCATGTGATTTGATCCCTCTTCTACACTTCTTTTTCCATCTTTTTACCTTCCTTCCATGAAAAAGAACACAAAAAGCCTTAAAAAGTGCCAAACTCCAAGTTTGGGGTGGCACACCCCCTCTCAACTCCATTTTCTTATTCCATACCTCCTATGTAATAGGGTTGTACCACAAAAAATAAAAGATGTCAATGCACACAAGGAAAAATAAAAAATAGAATGTTGTAATATATGTATTTGCACAAATAAGTTCAATATCAAGTCAAATAGAGGAGATATTTGCATCTTCCTTCCGCAACCCTTCTCTTCATTTTCTACCTAAGGACACAATGAATGTTTCATTTTGATAACCTTTTTCTCACACCATAGTGTTGGATCATATGCACACTAGTTATTCTAAGGGACTCTCTAAAATTCCATGAAAATTCTTACATGCGCCTGATATTGAGGATAGTGCTGAGATTAGGAAGAAAAATTGGAAACAAAGACATTGATAGATGTGTTATGTGATCTCAGGAAGTTGGGTTTCTTGTCATATCAGGAGGTAGGTAAATGATCACGATGTGAAGATGAGGCAACCACATGGGTTGAAAGTATTCTTTTGTCGATTGTTTCAAATTTTTTGTTACTAAAGGATTAGCGACGTTTATTTAGATTCATATTAATCCTAGTTTTATATGTATTTATAACCCAATTTTGTATTCATTTCCATCATTTAGATTAGAACTATCTTGTATTTTGATATTTGATATTTATTTTGTGATAATTGATAATGTTTTGATCCAAATTCTTAGTTTTTGTGACAATCTTGAGCTTCATTTCATGGTAGGAGTGTAGGTTACAGTGGTACCACTAACTAACTAGAGGGACAAAGAAACGTTTGATAAAATGAACCACATTTCTATAGATATGTCTCTCCATCAGTTGATGATTTCATCGCTTGATGATACATAGGCACAAACCCCACGACACATGCCAACAACCCCTAGGTGGGTTTGCATCATCCCACCTTTCCATTGGTTGACAACCGATAGAAGCCTTCCTTAAATTTGCATTACATATGCCAAACCTTTGGTTTACATCATTTTATCCCTCTTCGGTTGGCATTACATGTTCCAAACTTTAGTTTACATCATTCTGTCCCTCCCTCAGTTATAATCGAATAAAATCTACCGCTCTCACCTTCTGATGGCCCACCTAGAAATGAATGCCCAACATCTGCCTTTGGAAGTAAATCATGCGGTTCCCTTCTAATGGAAGTTCTACTTCCACTTTTTTATGGTTGTTCTATAATAAAAAACCAAAGGTAGTTCTGCACATGCCTTTTGATGGCCAACAATGAAAGGATCTCCAACACTTGTCTTCCGATGGTCACCTTCTGCAGGAAGTCCTGTGTGCATCTTTAGATGGAACACCTGTACTCCCCAACCGATAGACTTCCTGCTCTACCTTATGGAGGAATTCATGCAATCAAAACCAATTATCAATCTAGTTTATCATCTACTGAAGGAGATACAAAATAATGCAAACCCTTTGTCTTCCTCATTCTACCACCATCTCTTCACCTCCATGGGGGTCAAGACCTAAATCCAAGGAGTTTAGGAGGGTCCCAAACCCTAGCCACTAGTTATAAATACAAGGTTTTCACCTCTGAAAAGGCATCTACCATTGACGCTGAAAAGCTACCACTTTCAATCCACACCTTTGAACTCCAAAAAGCTTCAACTATTTCCATTGGAATGATGAATGTAAACCAAGGAGCCTTCCACCTTTCCAACCACCAAGGTTCCAAGGTCCATACCTCAAGAGAGGCTTATCCCACAGTAGCTATTTTCATTGTTTAACAACCTTCACCTTCATCTTCCTACTCCTCTCTCCTCATTGTGATAAGATCTAACCTTGGTGAAAGAAGACGATGTTGGCAAGTATCTTCCCAATGAATGTTAAGGAGAAAACTTGATGTTGTATCGAATGTCATATTCTTTGACCTCAAAGATAGGCATCCAAAAAACATAGATTCTCCTTTCTTATTTACTATAATGATGGCCTTCTTCCCTTCTTTTGTTGTTAATCTTGTCATTTCTGTCATGAGTGAGTAGTTCTCTCATTATTGTGCCAGGAGTAGCCCCACTACCTAATCTTTTTCTCCTCATTGCATCTATCATTGTATGAAATATTATATGTTTAGAATTACTCTTTTATGCTTGTATGCTTGTCTGATAAGCACATGTTTGTCATGATCTTGGATGTAAAGAACTTTGAACCCAATATTTAGGATATTGATTGTTTCTTATTTAATGTTTAATGAGAGTTTTGGTTTGGTTTTTTAGGGGATAGATGTATGATCTCTAGGTAACAAAACAATGATATTATAGTAATATCTGTCTAGATTTAATCCAAATCTTAAAAGGGTGATTTTCCTGGCCTCAACATATGTAATTCCATGCTTAATATGATGTATTGAAATAATAAATGGTAAATAATGATGGTGAAAACCATTCTACCCTAGTGTTCCCATCCATTGATATATTTAGAATTTAATCTAGTCTTTGCTAATGCAATCTTATCATAATAAAAAACCAATCCAATCTTGTGTAAAATACTAGTTCTTTCTTGATTACATTGATCATATTCTTGTTAAATACATTGTCCTTGGGGTGTGATCCTAACTATACAATGATATGACCTGTCCGCTTGTGGATGATGACTATTGTATGTATCTAGGTAAAAATCTAAGGACTTCTCCATTGGTGAGTTTTCCTATTCAATATCACACACGTCAAATTTTGGTGTCATTGTCGAGGACAACAAAATTTTCTAATCATCATAACTACTTTGGATAAGTTAGGATATTTCTTTTACAATTGATAATATTGCATATCTTATTGAATTCAACTTTGCATCAAGCATCTTAATTTTGGTGGTCTTCCTTCCTCAGGAACCATTTCCAGTTCATACGACACTCTTCTAGCATCAATTGCTACTAGACTTTGACCCTGAGATTCAAAGGACCTAACACATGTTCCTTCACCAATACCAAGCCGAGATGGTCAAAGAAGACATCAACTACATAGTTGAATATACACTGGTAGCACAACATGATAAACTCGTGATAGGAGCTAGAGCTACAGTGCAAGCAAAGTTATGAGCACCTACTGAAGCTAAACGACAGAGAGAGCTACCTGAGTTCTCCATCCCCAAGGTTTTTGACATCCATAACCCAATTGTCCAACCATACATTGTGGTGCCTAACTTCAAGATAAATATGCAATGGATGATGATGATGCAAAACAACAACTTTGTAGGGAGACCTAGAAACTATGCACATGATCACCTACAAAAGTTCAAAGATTTACATGGACTAAACAAGATAGCCGGTGTGTTCAATGAAGCCATGAAGCCACACCTATTCTTCTATCCCCTCATTGACAAGGCTAGGGTGTCATACCATTCCTTATATGACCATAGTATTAGAACATGGGAGGAAATTCATAACCAGTTCCTTGAGAAGTTTTTTCCACCCTAACTCATGTACCAAATCTAAGGACAAATCACTCAATTTGAAAAACTCCCAGGATAATCCCTCTTAAAAGCATGGGAATGTTTTAAATAACTTATGTGCAAATTCCATCATCATGACATCTCCTCCATAAAACTTATAAAAATGTTCTATAGGGTATTTGATGACAACGTCAAGTAGTTTCTAGATGTTTCCTTTAATGCTAATTTCATGAGGAAAGGCTTTGACAATGTGTGGAAGGTCATGGGAAGGGGAGTAGAGAACCAACCCAACTGGAGTTTGTCATGAAAGAGAGGAGTCCTCAAGGTTTCTATGAAAGAGGACACATATGAGTTGAAGGCAATCACTAAATCTCTAAAGATGCTCACTCTCAAGCATGGCAATTATCACTACATCTCTAAAGATGCTTTCTCTCAAGCATGGCAATCTTGACTCAACCCTTCTTAGGAATGGGCAGAGAGGTCAATCCTCTTTTCAAACTGGCTCATCCCAAGAAGTCTTCCAAGTCTGTAGTGCAGAAGGCCACACTAGTGTACAGTGCAATCACCTATATTGGGCTACCTTGAACATGCACCAACCTCAATTTTACGATAGCCCAATCATTGAAGAAGTCAATGTTGTCAACTCTATTCCAGGATAGGTGTACTACAACCCCAACAACCCTATAAACCATCTAGGCTTCTAGTATGGAAATACATACGGAGCAGCAAATAATCAACAACTCAAGTGGGACCACAATCAAAATCAAATTTGGCATCCTTGTGGTTTTGAACAACAATAGAAATATCATAAAAACAACTAAAATCCTAGATAATATCACAACAAGTACAATCCAGGACATCATCACGACAATCAACAAGGACAACTTCTCCTAGGATATGGAAGACAAAAGAACATGCCTTTCTCCAATGACCAAAGTCTCCTAGATATCATCAAAAATATATTAGTAAGGCAATAAGCGTACAATAAATCACTAGAGGATCAACTTGCACAAATTGTTGCTGCAATTTGTCCTCCAACAGGCTGATTTGGAGGTCAACCCAAAGAAAATCCCAAGCATCAAGAGGAACAGTTGAAGGCTATCAAAACACATTATGGGTGTGTGCTAGACCAGTTCTTGACAGTGATGATGATGAATAATTCAGTCATATGGATATACCAATAGATATACCAGTAAAGCCAATAGTTGAACTCCTACTGTAACGCCTGGGCCCATTGCCCAAGGCTCTAGTAGAGTTTTAGGAATGACGACTGGCCCCACAGGCCACCACTAGCCTTAACTGTGTGCTTTGTCCTCACTCACACACAAGCCAAGATTAAATTCTCGACTGGTCACCCATCCTAGTACTACTCCAAGTTGAGCACGCTTAACTGTGGAGTTCTTTATTGATGGGCTCCCTGAAAAGGAGGTGCAACTTGGTGATATGGGTAGTCCAATCATTTCTTTTAAGATCATTTTATCCAAGGCCTCAAATCCTGGGATGTTACAATCTCCCCCACTTAGACTCTTGATGTCCTCATCAAGGCTAAACTATATGGCCTCATAATATCTCCCCATTTCAGTGCAGACCCAGAATGGCCCATGGACACCCAACTCCCAATCATGGAATACCAGCACAAGGGTGGCTACATCACCATGAACATCCCTTTCCAACATGCCTAGACCGCATGACTCAAGACTGGCATGACATATGCCCATGCGGGCCCCACCTACTGGAGGGGTTATGATTTTGATACCATTTGTAACACTTGGGACCATTTCCCAAGGCTCTGGTAGAGTTTAGGAATAATGACTGGCCCCACAGACCACCACTAGCCTTAACTATGTGTTTTGTCCTCACTCGCGTGCAAGCTATGATTAACCTCCTGACTGGTCACCCATCCTAGTACTACTCCAAGCTGAGAAGGCTTAACTATCAAGTTCTTTATTGATGGGCTCCCTGAAAAGGAGGTGCACCTTGGTGATATGGGTAGTCTAATCATTCCTTTTAAGATCATTTTATCCAAGGCCTCAAATCCTGGGATGTTACACCTACGACAAGCAACACTCCCACTCTTGAGGAGTCACTAAATCTAAACCAACCTCTCCTCCCAACCCAGGGGTACCGGTCTACAAACCTTGTGTCCCTTACCAGGTTCTTCTAGCTCAAAAACATCTAAACTCAAGATTCATGACGTTTAACGAAGTAATGAAGAAGCTACATGTCGATATCCCTTTCCTTGACGCTCTTGCTGATATCCACTCATGGGCCAAGTTCTTCAAGACTCGTCATTCACAAGTACCTAATTGAGGAAGTAGAGACCCTTACAGCTATAAAACATCGGTGAATGATGGATGCACATTCATCCTAGTTTTAGATGCATTTACAACCTATTTTTACATTCATTTCCATAATTTTAGCAAAACACTATCTTGCATTTAGGTTTTCTTTATTTTATGATAATTTTTAAGGTTTTAATCCAACTTCTTAGTTTTCATAGTATGCTTGAGCTTCATTGCATGGTAGGAGTGAGGAAACAATGGTATTGCCAACTGACTAATATGCCAATTTTTTTTTTGATAAAATTGACCAGATTTATGTTGATCCATCCCTCCATCAGTTGATGATTCCATTTCTTGATGCTTCATAAGCACAAACCCCACTACACATGCCAACAACCCATGTTGGGGTGGGTTTGCATCATCCATCCTTTCCATCGGTTGACAACTAATGGAAGCCTTCATTCAATATGCATTACATCTACCAAAACTTCATTTTACATCATTTCATCCCTCTTTCAGTTTGAATTACATCTACCAAACCTTCACTTTACATCATTCCATCCCTCCTTTGGTTGACAACCAAATGAAATCCAAAGATCTCACCTTCCAATTGCCCACCTAGTGATGGCTTCCCAGTGGCTACCTTTGGAAGGAAATTCTATGATTCCCTTCTGATGAAAGTTATGCTTCCACCTTTCTATGATTTTTCTGCATTTTACAACTGAATGTAGTTCTGTACATATCTTATGATGAATAACAATCGAAGGATCTATAGTACTTGTCTTCTGATGATCACTTTTAAAGGAAGTCCTACATACATCTTTTGATAGTACACCTATACTCCAAAACCAGTTGATTTTTTTCTCTGCCTTTTGAGGGAAATTCTGTAGTCAACAATCACTGGTCAATATGACCTCTTGCCTATCAAAGGAGATACTGAACACTACAAACCCTTTATCTTTGTTGTACCACCTCTGTCTCTTCACCTCCATAATGACTAAGACTTAAATTTTAACACCTTGATTTCATACACATTTACATGGGCGGAAGCACCGATTCCTAACTCATAATAATTTCAGGGCATCACAATATTTGAATATCATGCATAAGAAGTAATTGAAAAATTAACCAACACGATCACATTTCATTCTCATTCTCAAACTTAACATAATAAGGAAACTTTTTATAACTAAACAAATATTTAGAATATCTATATATGAACAAATTAGCCTTATTGCATAAATGAAGGTTGAGGTGGATAATGACACACCACCAAGGCACTCTCTATAACAACACTACATCCTTTAATGGAAGTATCTAGCTCTATATCTATTCCTATTCCTCACCTACAAACATATCATCTCGAACCATCCATAGGAAAAACAATTATCACTAAGTGGCATGAGTATTATAGATATATGAAATACTAAAATAGGAATGAAAGCTAACATAAAAACTAAAGGAAACTTGAACATAAATATATGATCTTTCTTTAGGCTTGATTCTTATCTTTTTATGTAACTTATGTTGGAAACATGTATTGTGGTACTTGGGTCTCATGACTTGAACTCTACTGTCTGGGTCATCTTATCAGAGTCATCCTACACTAAGGGTCTGGGCCTCATGACTTACACTAAGGCACAAGTCATGTCTCTTGAGTTGACCTGCACTAAGCCTGGGCCTATCTCCATGATTTGATGTCATCTTAATTCTTATCTTAACTTGAAATCTTAATACATGAATTTTATATGATCTTATCTTGCAATCTTAATCTTGAATCTTAATGAAAAATGATATGATGAATTTTATCATGAGCTCTTGAATCTTAAACTTTACTCAGAACTTACAAACATATCTTTACCTGGATATATTAAAGCATAACAACATTTAAATCATGGATATCTTACTTTGACAAATAATGAACATTTAAAGATGCTATAAAAAATACTAAATACTCATCAGAATGGACCACTTACCGAATAAGTGGAGAATCATCCTCTAGGATATTTCCTCATTCTCTAACCCTTAATTAACCTAAAATACCCAAAGAATGTTGATTACAAACTTACAAACCCTAATTATTCCTAAGCCTGATATATCATACAACCCTATTATCTTTGGGTTCCAGAAACATGTTCATTGGTGAAATTTCATATATGTCATGACCCCATCCGATCTCTATATCAATTTATAGAATTTTCTAAAGTTTTTACTTTTATTGACCAGTCAAAGATGAGATAAAATTGGAAAATCATTACTGGAAATCTCCCACAAAATAGAACTAAATTATCGTAATGCCCTCAAATATCACATGGAACAAACTTAAAACCTTAGGGAAATACATCATGAATGTATATAAATGATGCTGGAGAAAAATATTATTTTAACCATGGTACATATGACATGCTTAAATTGATGTGTGGGCAAAAATGTATAGAACTACACTCGATTATTCTTCAACCTCCCAACTGCGCGTTGGAGTGCCATGTCTATTGAGTGGAGAAGCACCACCAATGTTCAGATGGAACTAGAGCACATCGTGACTCCTTAAAATTTCACCATTGGTCTCGATCAAAGGTGGGAAGTCCATTGGCTCTTGCTCATGGCCAACAGTGATCGGAGAAGAGAGCTACTACTGGCCACTGAATAGGGAAGTAAGCCTCAAAGGTAGAAACCATCATTTCAACATTAGGGAGATAGAAGAAAGCTTTTGAAGGGTCTCACACTATCACACAGGTCAAATCTAACTAAATTTCAAAACACAATCTCAACAGAGAGCCAAAAAACTTTGTGAAGAGCTGTAGGCGACCAAAATTGGGTTTCATACGATTATCTCCCCTCTTGTTGGATTGAGGGTTTGCCAAGCTTCATGATGAGTTTAGGAGCCTCTCCAGACATTTTCCATGGTGCGAGGATTCCCAAACTCCACCAATGACAAAGCTACTTGACCTTATTCTTGTTGGCGCTCATGAGTAGGGAGATATACTGACTTACACAACCAGATAGGAGATGTGATGGATCCACGGTTACACCTAGAACATTTCTACACAACGAATTTGTCATTGATAAACTCTGTGGCTCGCCCAACTCCGGCGAGATTACGAAAGAAGATGACTTAGTCTTGACGTTCTGGGTATACTGGTTAAAACAAAGTTAGAGAGGAAGTATACAGAATCTAGGCAGAGGTCACTCTTGCACTAGTTGCTAATGAAGAAGCTTCCAGATGCGCCTACGAGCTTGCACCGTGAGGGGGAAAATGACAGATTTTGGGTGTTTCCTTAGTGAGGGGGAGATTGTAAAGAGCTGATATCAATAACCCAACTCTCTACTAAATTATGGTAAACAAAAACACCAATGTGAAGCAGTGGAATTTTAAACATTAACTATATTCAATTATATAAAGAGTACTTTACAAAATTTCCCAAAAGGGTGTACAACTTTATACAAAACAACAAGATCTAGGTATAGGAAGGCTAAAACCAAGTCAATATCATCTCCAAGGAAAAAAACAACTTAATATATAGACAGCTATGTCCAAGATAGAAGGTTCAACTCCTTATCCATAGCCCTAAGCTAGTTCACCATGCTTCTAATGCGCACTCTGATCCTATACCTGGGTTGTTGGGATCACTCAGCAAGAGAGAGATAAAAAGTATGCGTTAATCAAGAGGAATAAGGACAATAATAAAATACAACATTACATGATAAAATGATTCACTACACTAAGAGATTTCAAGAGTATGAGGCAAGTAATCAAATAAGAATTAGAGTAATCTGCCATAATTAATCAATAACAATGATCACATAGCATGAATGATATTATGACAAAAAACCATACCAATGTAGGGTGAGGCATCTACCTGACCTACACCGATAGGTGAGGGAGAGTGGTCACATTCCATGGACACCTCATGCTTGACTTCTTTCTTTTCCATAAAGGCTTGCATGTCCATGGGCAGCCTTAGCATTGTACAAATGGAAAGTAACTTGACACCTCATCCTTGACTTCTTCCTTATCCATAAAGGCTTACATGTCCATGGACACCCTTATACATGACACATGGAAAGTCTCATAGACACCTCATACTTGACCTCTTTCTTTATATAGCCATATCTACCCCTTCCCAACTCCCAATTCAAAAACTCTTGCTCTCCTTTATTTCCTCGATATTATAGCATCATTCATTCTATGTTTGGTCACAAAGTTTCTGTCCCAAGGTAAAAGAGGGTGCCTACCTTGGTGAAGAAGGCTCCTAGGGTTCCAAATTTCTCTATTTAAGATTCCTTAAGCTCCTTCTTGGTGATTTTGACCAAAAATAGTAAGTTTCCTCCTTTCCTTCCCTATTTTCATGTTGTTAATATTCCTATTACCTTCTTAAAGGTCATAACCATGGCCTTAAATGGTGAAACCCCACCTAGAGCCCTTAAACATCTCATCTCCATGTTCTTTTGCTAGGGGTTTTCACCTCTAAAGTGGAGAAGGTGCTTCTTGCTTGAGATATGAACTTTGTTAGAGAAACCAACCTCTCTAGCTTGGGAATCTTTCTGCTTGAACTTTTCCACCTTCCATTGAGGTGAGTTTTGAAATCACTTCTCATGTATTGCTTACTACATGCTTAAAACCCATGCTTCTTTGTTTAAAATCGATGATCCCCATCTCTATTTACCATGTTCTTTTAAGGTTTTGGTTTCTTACTATTTTACCTTCTCTAGAATATCTAGTTTGGTTAAATATGAAACTCCAACCCTGATCTTGGGTCAAATGGTGTTTTCTCCCTCTCTCTCACTCTTCCTCTCTCTCTTGAAGATTTCAGACTTGTCATTTCCTGATTGGTTCAAATTGAAAAATTAATATCTTTTAATCTACTTATCCAAATTTGACAAATAAATATGTTTTGAAATTAAAAAATTAATCTCTATCTAATAAAAATATTTTAAGGCCTTATTTTGTGATTTGAAGAATGGTGATTTTTTTAAAATGAATTCAACACATAAAATCCATAAAAAAGTACATCTTAATCATCATAACTCCAAAATTTTCATAAAAATATGTTTTCTTGATCAGAAGAACCTGATAAGTCCATTGGTGATATTTTCAGAATCTATATCCGAGTTTTGCTAAGAAGTTCTAAAATTAGGGTTTCTATACATTAATGTGCATTATGTACTCTAATAAATGTTAATACATTGAAAATAAGCAAAGTGGAATTTGGACTCAATTAAAGTGGTGAAACTTAGTAATTGATATCGGTAAGAGAGGTATGTGAATATCTAACACTTTAATTGGGATACTTGTGAACCAACCTTACTTTCCCTAATGAGGATTTATTGAACCCAATTTCCTCTACTCATGAATCTTTTGATGTACTTGCCTCAAAATTAGTATTGATGTTTTATTTCATGGGTCTTGGAACCCCACTACCATATTACAATTATATGAATATTTATCTTTCCAATTTACTACTTCTTATGCATTGACTATTTATCTATAGTAGTGGTACTTATGTACAACCACCCATAGTAGGGCATGTGTTAATTTGCCCTGGGGAACGTCTTATTCTCCCCCTTATAAAAATATGTGTGGGTGACTAGGAATTTATTAATTCTCCCCTCACCTGTAGGTTGAGATAAGGTAGGTGCCTCAACCCTACTTAGTTAATGTAGTCCAATATTGATCATTCATGCAATTCATTATTATTTATTGGTTTTTGGCTAGAATCTATTTTTTATATGCCTCATCCTCTTGACCCTCTCATCATGTGATGAATCCATATATTTATGCTTTGATGTTATTGTTATCTTGTGTACTTGTTCAATATTTTGACACATACCTTATTGCCTTTCCCTTTTGCTGGGTGCTCTCCCAACTACCCAGGTTAGGACAAGTTGTTGAGTTGAATCAGGAGAACATGGCTTTGGGCATGGACCTAGTACTTAGAGATGTTGCTATAGAGAAAAGATTTGAAGTAGTTTAGACTTCCCTCTATCTAGATCCTTTTTGTTGTATCTTCTTGTAAACCCTAATGGGAGGTTTTGATGTACTTGTGTAATCTTTTATGAAAGTTGAATATAGTCAGTTATTTTTATTCTACTGCTACACTTTGTTCTTTTGCATACCATTATAATAAATTTGGAAAATTGATACCTATTCCAACATAGCTTTGAGTGTGTTTGGAATGGATATTAATTCTTCAAAAAAAAATTAGTAAGGGGGTGATCCCACCTCCTTACACATTCATACGAGCATACATACAAACAAGACAATATCATAGTAGGGTCAATAGAGTAAGTGTACCTTTGAGTAGAGTACGAGTTATGATCCATGACTAAAATCTAGAAATGGTCCAACACCAAGGGGATATAAGATATAAAAAGATATAATAGTGTGTCTTAGATCAGTTGGTTTTGTTAAGATAAACACCATATAAGGTAGAGGTATTTCCCCTTAGATCTAGGCTTCAAGATTCATTTAATAGCCTCTTACAATCATTGTTCATACATTATAAAGTAAACCCTCTATCTAGGTGAAGCATCAGTTATACATAAGTCATAAGATAAGGTCATGTTCTAATTTTGGAGTATAAATATCATGAATGTGAGATTATATTCAGGGTTCCAACATATTAGATCATGACATAGTCTTAAGAGGGCATTTTGGTTCACAATGGTAAGTGATGATTCTATTGTGAGTTTAATATAGTAAATATGGGCATGAATCTGATCAAGAGGGGTATCAAACATAACCAAGTCTGTTGTTTTCAAGTTAGTATTCATGAAAATGGATTATTTATCATGTCACATTACATCATGGCAAGCTAAGTTATAAAGTACATTGTTGAGCACAAAAGTAAGCACTTGGAATCATACATGGTAAAATTAAAGCATTAGCATGAGATATTAGTCCAGTAGAGTACAAAGCTCAAGTTATGTTACTAATTTTAAAGTTCAATCATTCATGGTGACAAAATAGACCAAAGTCTCACATATGACCCAATTGTTTCACTTAAGCACATAAAAGAACCATATTTAACTCATTATAGGTCAAAAAGACATTAGGGTCCATATAAAAGGTCCAAGACATTGGGTCACATTCATAGAGAGGGAAAGTTACTAATTTGCATGCATATAGGGAAAAAGATCATCAAATACAAGAGTGATGCATGTTTAAGGTTGATTAATAAGCACAAGATTGCCAAGGAATACTATTTATCAAATAAGGGGTAAATCATGAAAAACATATAGAAGATGATATCATAATTAGAAAGATGATGCTTTTCTAGTCAAAATAGTATATTACATCGTGGTATTTGGTTTAGGGACAAGAAAGACATGGTGTTTTGAAGTTCAAAATCATTAATAGGGTCTTAGTGGAGTTTATACCTCTGATGGGCTGAGAATGGGAGGTAGGTCGGGCCCATGTTGGATATCACCTCAATCCACTGGTGATTGCCCATTTCTTTTGAGTTCTCTGATGTCATGTCACCTTCACTCCATGGTCTTTGTGTGTTGCTCTCCACCGCCATCCTTATATTTCTCTTTGAGCATGCAATAGTTCCACAATGAGTGTGGGATGGCTCGTCAGAGGTCAAGCAAGAACAAGATCCAGACCACAACGAGTCTAGAGAAGCGGCCGTATGATCTTGTCACCTCACTATAGGGAGAAAGATGGTCAAAGAAGGTGCCAAGTAGGGTCATCAAGTGAACATCCAACATGCAGTTGGAGGCAGCACCGCCAACATTAGAGGAGGAAGAAGGGAAGAAGGAGGGTGCTAGGGTTTGTGATATGAGAAGAAAAGATGGGGGGAAGGTTGGGAAAGGAGTTTAATAGGCAAAATAGGTCTCAATTTGCATCAAGAGGTGGGAAAAAGAGTTGATTAGTGGCACCAAAGTTGGAGTAATTGGTGCCAACATTGGTTGCGTTGTTGAGTAGTACAAAGGTTGAGGATGAGTCCACAGTCATTGGACGGAGGCGTGATCCTTGGCTGCTCGGTCCAAGGGTTAGATGCATGGATCAAGAAAATTGTATGTTGTGATTGGTCCATATGATTTGAACCGGATTGCTAAGAGAAGGAGAGGAGTGAGTGGGCCATGCTTGTTGGACCCATATAGACTAAAAACAAGGTAAAGTAAAGTGATATTAAAATAGGAATCTCTCTCACATACTAGCTTGGATTTGGGCATAATTTGGTGCATTGGAAACGTAAGAGTGCCATCCACACAATGATCATGGGATTAGGACATAAATAGACACATAGATGAGATCAAAATATAGGCGTTTAGGGTGATGCATAACTTGGGTTCGACCTTAGTTTCAAAATCTATTTGAGTATCACCAGTCACTAGTGGATACAAGATAACCTCAAAATGTATCAAAACAACTCAAATCATAAAATTGATGTCTAGAGTGTGAAATGCATGCAAGATTGAAGTATACATCACATTTATGAGGAGAAGGAAAATTATGGGTTATCACATCCTCCCCACATTAAAAGGAAAATTTGTCCTACAAAATAACTCATCTCTTTATTCAAGATTGGGACTTAATATCAAAGATCTCAAGACGTGTCATTATCACTTTCAATATCATTCTCACTCCAAAATCAAGCAACCGAGCATCAAGATCATAGCATAGTCACATAGATCCTCAAATTGGAAGGATCATCACATGAGTCACTACTTTGGAGAGATTGTCTTATATATCAAATTTGGAGAGATCACATTTTAGGTCAAATGAATAGATATCATGAATCAAGAGTGCAATCATGACTTTCAATCCCAACATTTAGGGTCCTAGCTTCTTCATTGACCTAGGTGGGGTTTTATATCCATGATTAAGGCTTCAAATATTTCAACATTTCAAGACAAACACCATATTTCAATATCGTGATTTCATGCTCAAAATCAATGGGAGGCCCCACCCTAGTCTACATGAGAGCTTGTCTAAGTCATAATCGAGAAAATCGACTAAATCATAATTTTCAAATTTTAAGATTTGGGAACATGAAAGTCATTATCATATATCAAGGGTGATCTCAAGATTCAAATAGGGTGATCATAGAAGTCAAATAAATATCAAGATCAATAATCATGAGTCACAATTTCATACATCAATATTGAAAGTCGAGCTTGGACATCAAAGTAATAGGTCCAAAAATTTCAAAGCTAGGGATTAGGTTCCTATTTATACCTTAGGGGTGATCATTCATCCATGTTCAACCATCAAGCAATGTATCTAGCAATCTAGCAACATATTATGATATCCATATCAATTTTTATTATCATGGTATTCAAGATTGGTGAATGATCTAGACCTAGGTTTATCTAGGAACTTAGCCACTAGATATTATAAAAAAACATATTTCAAGATCATCATTAAACCAAGATTCAAGATTGAGCATCATTATAAATTTGACCTATTAGAGAATTAGGTCAAGAAATCAAAATTGAGTGAAAAAGTTACCTTTTTGAACTCTAAATAGTCAAGAAGATGAGAATTAGAGGCATCCATAATATGAATGTGACCTAGCTTAGGGGAGTCATAAGTCAAATACCACCCTAATCTAGAACATTAGTCTACATTAGTCTTGATCCATCAAACATGTCCAAATAGGGACACATCAATCATAAAATAGTATTTAATAAGGTCATGAGATCTACTATCAAGATCAAATAGGCCAAGACCACATTTCAAGATTTTGTAAGTTCAAAGTCATGATAGCATTCCCTTCCTTTTATGATCAAGGTAAGGGCATATTTTGGAAAGTGAGAAGTCAAATTGGGAATTCAAGAGTTTGAGCATAACATGTAAAGAGTGAGATCCATGTCTGCCATATTATTCAAAATAGAGCTTACAAAGAGGCATAGAAATGAATAGGGAAATTCCTCTTGTATCAAAGTTTTTAGGCATGATTTGAGAGTCTAAATCCATAGCCATATCAAAGTATGTGGTATGATACATATCAATAGGGGGAGATTTTTTTTAGTTATGTTCAAGGTTTGATTAAAATATGGACAATATGGGTTTAATCAATAGGGACCTCATCAACCATTAGCTGTAACACAAGAGTTCCACCTCATTTCATCATATCAAGAATTTACCTCAAACATAGAAAGCACATATATCTGAGTTGGTAACATAAACTTACACATGAGTACATCACTTTCAAACTACATCGAATAGGATTTTCAATTTTAAGATCCAAACATGGCATTATCATCTTCATCAATTTTCATGATTTCAAATGAGTTCTAGGACTCTCATTCATAAGCTACCCATATTTGAGAAATCATGTGATTAAGAGTCATGAGAAAAGAGTCACATGAGGAGATGAGAAGACAAACTGATAATAATCTACTAGGGTGTCTTAGGTAATCCTTGGAGAAGTGATAAGATGCTATAAGACACTCTAAGCTTAGGTGTAGTAACCTAACCCAGTCTTGGATCTAGTTTGGGTAGGCAGGTATGCATAGGAACGTCAACCGCAACACTTAATCAGATAGGAGGTGATTACTAGCCAGAACCTCTGTGCTTAACACCAAACATAATGCCTTATTTTCACCATCATTGATTTTAGTTCTCCCTAGGTTCTTAAGATATGTTATGCCTTGAACACATATAGAGGCATGTGTGTATGGCTCTGATACCATTTTTCATGGAACCATTTATTACTCTAAGTCCACACTCCTAATGGCTACATAGACAAAGGCATGAGGACTTGGGCATCCATCCCTAGAATGGCAAATAGTTTCACACAAGTAATATATATGAAAAGGCAATGACAAAACTAAAGATATAATAATATATTAAACATGAAGATGAGAGATATGCACCCATTTCTATATCAATAATACCCATTGGTGTTTCAATTCAGATCTTAGAGTCTTGAGTGCAACATATCTTCATTTGGAAACTAAAGATTCAACATACACAATATATTAGTTTTAGAGCATTAAGTACGCTATGAAAGGGCAAGTAGACACAATTTAAGAGTAATATAAAAGTTGCTTGGGTAGAAATATCATAATAAGCAAGAAGTAGAAGCATGGTGAGAACACTTAATGCCATTGTTTTATAAAAAGCATGTTTTAGGTTTCTTTATCTAGTATATCAACCTTAGGCCTTTTGAATAACTTCCCTTTGTAATAGTCTGACTAACTTCCCATTGGAAGAGTCTATAAGGGTTCTAAATATTAGTTAAACCTATCCTTAAGGGACCTCAAGGCCATCTCCAAGAGCTAACCCTTCTGTTACAATGGTTTTCCTTATCTTGACATATCAAGTAAGACACCCAACCTTGTGTCCTTACCCCAAAACTTTAAGTAGGTGCACAAGGAAATATAATGAGTTTCTCTAAATTATGTTCGAGATTTATCAATGTAGTATAATAAACATGAAAGTAGTAATTATAGGAACAATATCTCAAACAAGTATATAATCCATCCAAGCATTCATATGAGCATACATACAAACAAGCCAATATCATAGTAGGGTCAATAGATTAAGTGTACCTTATGAGTAGAGTATGAGTTATGATCCATGACTAAGAATCTAGAAATGGTTCAACACCAAGGGGACCTAAGATATAAAAAGATATAGTAGTGAGTCTTTGATCAGTTGGTTTTGTTAAGATAAACACCATATAAGGTAGAGAGATTTTCCCTTAGATCTAGGCTTCAAGATTCGTTTAATAGCCTCTTCCAATCATTTTTCATACATTATCAAGTAAACCCTAGATATAGGTGAAGCATCCATTATACACAAGTCATAAGATAAGGTCATGTTCTGATTTTGGAGTACAAATATTATGAATGCAAAATTATATTCAAGGTTCTAGTATATTAGATCATGACCTAGTCTTGAGAGGGCATTTTGGTTTACAAGGGTGAATGTTGATTGTATTGTGAGTTTAATATAGTAATAGGGGCATGAACCTAATCAAGAGGGGTATCAAACAAAACCAAGTCTGTTGTTGTAAGGTTAGTAGTTCATGCAAAATGGATTATTTATCATGTTACATTACATCATGTCTAAGTCATTAAGTACATGTTTGAGCACAAAAGTAAGTACTTTTGGTCATACATGGTAAACTTAGAGTATTAGCATGAGATATTGGTCTAGTAGAGTATAAGGCTCAAGTTAGGTCACTGGTTTAAAAGTTCAATCATTCATGGTGACAAAAATATACCGAAGTCTCACATATGATCCAATTGTTTCACTTAAGTACATAAAAGAACCATATTTAAATCATGATAGGTCAAAAAGACATTATTGTGCATATACGATGTTCAAGACATTGGGTCACACTCACAAAGAGGGAAATTTACTTATTTGCATGCATTGGGTCAAAGATCACCAAATCCAAGAGTGGTTCATATTTAAGGTTAATTAATAAGCACAAAATCACCAAGGCATAATATTTATCAAATTAGGCGTGAATCATCCAAACCTAATAGAATATAACAGCATTATTAGAAATATGACGATTTTATGGTCAAAATGGTATATTACATCATGGTATTTGGTTTAGGGACTAGAAATATATGGCATTTGGAAGTTTAGACTCGTTAATAAGGTTTTATTGGAGTTTAGAATGGGAGGTAGGTTGGGCCCATGTTGGATAGCACCTCCAATTGTCGGTGATCGCCTATCGCTTATGACCACTCCCATGGTCTATCGCCATCTCTCCATGGTATCCACATATTGTTCTCCACTGCCTTCCTTCTGTTGCACTGCGAGCATGTAGTATTGCCACAGTGAACACAGAATGGCTTGTCGGTGTTCAAGAAAGAGAAAGCTCTAGACCACAATGGGTCTAGAGAAGCAGCCTTATGATCTTGCCACCTCAATGTAGGGCCAAAGGTGGTCAAAGAAGGTGCCAAGGAGGGTCATCAGGTGAACGCCCACTGTTGGAGGAGGAAGAAGGGAAGTAATGTGATAGGGTTCATGATATGAGAAGAAAATATAGAAGAGAGGTTGGCAAAGGATTTTTATAGGAAAAATGGGTCTCAATTTGCATCAAGATGTGGGAAAAGGAGCATATTAATGGCACCAAATTTGGAGTAGGTGGCACCATCGTTGGTTGCCTCGATGAGTAGTATGGAGGTTGAGGATAAGTTCTCAACCATTGGATGGAGGCATGATCCTTGGCTACTGGGTCCAAGGATCATATGTGTGTTCAATAAAATCGTATCTTGTGATTGGTCCATAAGATTTGAACCGGATTGCTAAGAGAAGAAGAGGAGTGGATGGGCCACACCTTTTGGACCCAGAAAGGCTAAAACCGAGGGTAAAGTCAAGTGATTTTCAAATAGGCATATCTCTATCATACTAGCTTGGATTTGGGTGAAATTTGATGAGTTGGAAATGTAAGAGTGCCATCTACACAATGATCATGAGTTTAATATAGGTGATGAGGGTGATGTATAACTTGGGTTCAACCTTAGTTTCAAAATCAATTTGAGTGTCACCACTCACTATGTGGACACAGTATAACCTCAAAAAGTATCGTAACAACTCAAATCATAAAATTGATGTCTAGAGTGAGAAATTATTGCAAGAATGAAGTACACATTACATTTATGAGGAGAAGTAAAAGTTTGGGTTATCACATTTGCACACTCCTTTTATAATATGAACGACAACCCAAAGCAGATGACCAGTTAGGTTTAGTCTAGGATCTTAAAATTTTGTTCAAGGATCCACGATGCCCATGCATCATTCTTAGAGTGCCCATGTAACATCAACAATAGTGAACTAGGTTTATAGTTTCATGCACGGTTTGAGATCTTCTTGACCCTTGCTCTTCCAACTCAGTTCACTACAGACCACACTGGGAGCATGTATAGATCCAACGAGGACTATCTTTGAGGTATCAACCTCCCCCAGCTTTTAGAACCTCAAAACTAGAGAGTCAACCTCACAGTTGACTCACTCATGTTGGATCCAGCCTCCTCACAAGGTAGGAGAATACTTAGAGTAAATGACCTTAAGACCCCCAGGTGCGCATCTAGGGTGTGAGTGCATGACATAATTCTCCCTAATCTCGAACCTAGTCACTTGCACAATAAGAATATGCCTTTTTGTTGACGTGGTGATTTTGCATTGGTCTGTGTTTGTTTATTTTGATGGTAATGTAGAAAATAAACCATAACTCTAATAGTGGTCGTATCATATATAAATTGATTATAAAAATTCTTAGAATCTAAATAACATGGTCTAAATATGATCCTAGTTCCGAAAGCATAGTTAGAGTATGAAAATGAGCTAATCGACACATGAAAATCCTAGATTTGTTAAGTTAATGGTAATATTGATTAAGAATGATCATAATATGAATTACTCCAGATTGATCTATATTGATTTATAATATGATGCTCTCTAGTATATTTTCTAGATTAACAAGTTATATTGATGTCAACGATTACATGTTGACTGTATTGAAATATTGTTACATTAAGATAAAATATGATGGTGGATTAATCTTGGTTCATGTAATATGATTAAGAATAATGATGATTAAATAATATATATTTGATCTAAGAGATAGGGTTACATTAATACGCCTACTTATGTTTCTATTTGGGAAGTGTGTTGAATGTATGATAATGATGTGAGGATTATATGAAACCCTAGATTTCAGAAACTAATGTTGATAACATGTTTAATTGATGTAACTTGATCTAATATAAGGTTCTAAGGATGTAATGCCATATCATAGAATTAGGGTTACATCCAATTCTTAATTAGTGTTCTAACCTTTAGAAGCCATGATGTGATGGAATTAGGGTTTCATATCCTTATTCCTAACCCAAACCTGAAATGACCTTAAACCCTAGGTTCAAACCTAATCTAAGTTTAATCTAAATAATATGAGCACATGGTGGAACTTTAGAGTTGTACATTCATGCCTATTAAATTTTGGTTTTCTTGGATATAATATGATTGCTTGGAATTGCATTCTTGAAGTATTTTAAGTATTCTACATGGATTTTACATGATGAAGGTACATGGTGATTTATGAATAATCACATCTGCCAAATTCTAAAGTATGCTGAGGATTTCTTAAAGTTTGACGAAACAAATTGTTGGACGTTTATTTGCTTCTTGTTCAACTATAATCCAATATGAGTCTCACATAAAGTAAAATATGATATTCTCAACCTTGGGTTACATATAGTGAGGGTAATACACATAAGTTCAAGGATGGACACCGATTACACATGAGATATATTAACAAGAATGGGCAACAATATGTAATTAAAACACAATTTCATATGTTCAAATATATTATTATTAACAATATATGTTGTTATCATATATGTGCACTTTTGTATGCAGCCATGTACATAGTATAGAAATATATAGTTCTATTTTGTTTGTTGACATATTAGGTAAACAGTTAAGTTCTAAAACAATTCAGTAAATCTAGATTATGATACACTCACCCACTTCTAGTTTCATCAGTTAGTACAATATAAATCCAAACAACATAAACCAAGGAGTATCATCGTGAATATGTTTAGTTATCTCATTAATAGTTCAAACAAATATATAAAGACTTAAGAGTTGATCGATGGTGTGTACCCTAATTGTCGCATGCAATCCTGACATTGTCACACAATTGATATCATACTTATCTTTATGTAAGTCAAAGTAGTGGATCAAGTCATAATTTTTCATACCACCAAGGAGTTTCCCTCAATAATTGAAGATAAGTCTTTTCCAGTTCAATTAAAGGTGTATAACTTCATTTTCTTTTTGTTTTCCTTCACCATAAGCCTCCACCCTATTGGAAGAACAACCTTCATGGTCGATCTCTAAGGCAAGAAATACAAGTCTGTTGTCCAATATATGTGTTTTATACCACAATTTGCACTCGACATCCTCTCCTAAAGCTTCAGATTTACTAATAGACTCTAGAGCGGATAACAAAATCAAGAAACAATTAAATCTAATGGGACTTTTTGCAACATTTTGGTTAGTTGAATGGTATGCTAAAAAAACAAAAGCCAGTCAACTTTTATGACATTTTGCAAGTTTTCATGTTCTTCCACATTTTCATCAAGCCTAAAAATATTTTTGTAAATTGTCATAATTGTCTAATAAATACAGTTTACGGATGCAACTAGTTTCAAAGAACATGTTTTCTTTCTAGTATCAATTGTTCTGAAGAGATAGACATATCTTGTGAGTATACATGGTTATCAAAACTGGAATGGACTGAAGCAGTCAATTGCATCGGCCAGACTGTAAATCGGTAGCATTGACGGTTTGAGTGAACAAAAGTTGATTTTCCCCTTCAAAAGGATCAAATCCCTATACTAGCTAATTGGATATATGAGCCGATAACATGGAATGGTCAAGGACAAACTGGTCCACTCTAGTCAGCCCTTATTTACCTGTTACACAAGGCGCTATATATCCCACACAAAGCCCTATCCGACCCCCTCATTTCTCAACACCATTGACTCTTTTACCTTTAGGCACCCTTCTAGGGCTCGTATGACATTTTCATGAAGGATAAGTGATGCAGGATGCATGGGACATCTTATTCTCCTTATTTTCCATATTATATTTACATGTACAAACTTAAGTGAACTTTATCTATTTACTTGCATTTAGTTGCAAAGCTCAATTGTTTGATTTTGATTTTTTTACACAATTGCCTCAAGTCTAGGGATTTGTGTCATTTATTATAAATATCCATCTTGAGGCTTGTCCCAGGAAATTGAATATGTATCAAGAAATGAATTAATTTGTTGCCTCATTTATCCATTTTCTCAATGTGTTTCTTTGTCAATAAGTGTTCAATATTGTTAGTTATTACGAATCAAAGTTTCAAAAACTTGAGGTGCATCCAAGGAAGAAAATGTCTGATTTCGATGCCGTTTCAGTGGCCACAGAAATAGAAATTTTGAAAATTTTGATAAATGCATTCATGGCATTTCGACAGCAAAATAAACGAATTAATTTATGAAATTTTACCAGAATGATTTACTAGTGTAGATCTACTCAAATATGTAATAAAATTTCATATTGGATACGTGGGGGTGGGGTCTTGTCATTTTTGAGTGAATGACCCTGAATTGTTTTGATGGGCATTTCGATGGGGATTTTTTATGACAATTTTCAATGGTGAAAACAATGAATTAAGTCATTATAGTTCGCAAGCACAATATATAAACCTAAAGAGACACAACTGTGTAAAAAATATGCTCTAAGGTAGTACATAGTATATGAAAAAGTAGAAAAAAATTTGATCATCTGCCTGTTTTGAGAGTTTCATCAGTCAATGTTGATGTCCGATTTCCATGGAAATAGAAATTTCAGTCGAAATTTCAACCATTTCATCAAAACTTTGAACATTTCATGCATCAAGGCATTTTTTTGTCCCAATAGGCAAAGCATAAGCCTTGAGGTTGTTGAGGCTTGAGCCTCATAATAGCATGAGGCACGTGTGTGTGTGTGGGTAAATGAGATTCACTACCTGTGCATCAGTTTTGTAATAGGAAGGCATGTATTTGTAATGAGACGGTCTAAATTTATAATGAGATGACCAAAATTGTAATACAAAGACTTGTTTTGTATTACAACGTTGTGATAGTCATAAATATATATTTTTTACTATTTCCAGACGGAGAATACAAACATCACATTGTATTTACAAAATGAGTATGTCTATTACAATTTGGACCATCTCATTACAAATGCATGCATTCCTATTACAAAACCTATGCACGGGTAGCGAATCTTAGTTACCCGCATGGGTAGCGAAGATATACCCATATATATACATGTATATATATGTATACATGTATATATATATATATGTATACATGTATACATATATATACACATGAATATGTATATGTATATATATACATGTATATATATATATATACATGTATATATAGATATATACATGTATATATATACATGTATACAACTAGCCTTTAAGTAGCTCCAAGGCATTTGCAATAAGTGATAATGAACTAGATACATAGATCCACTACTACAGAAATGACTTATAACGTCACTTTTAAAGGCATCGGTTGTATAAACACACTGACGCCTACAACATAAAGTGTCAGTTCAAAAAAAAATGACATCTATCTGTGAAGGGTGACCAGACACGGGTATCTCTTTTATTCAATGTCAGTTCTTTAATAAGAAACTGACACCTAAAATTAACCGCCAAATCCAAAATTTCCAGTGAAAAAAATTACCTCTAAAATTTAACATACAACGTCGGTTGTTAAAAAAGAAATCGACGACTAAAGGTTTTCCACGAGATAGAAATTTGCCCAATTTTTATCGTCGTTTGTCTTATAGTAACCGATGTCATTGTGTTTTCGCGCGCTTAACCGTGAAAATTTTCACATCCCTTTAGCGTCGGTGTTTATACGGAAACTGACGACTATGGTCTTAATTCGAGAACATTTATTTTTGTCAGCATATAAAGATAGAAGTCATTTTTTCTAGTTGGAACCGACGACTATAAGTGAACAATAGTGTCAGTTTTTTGTTTGTAACTGACACCTATAGTGTTTAGGGTCAGTTGTTTTTATTAACCAATGCCTATTGTTAACTTAACAGAACCCGCACGAGCTAGACTCTTCCCCCTTTCTCTATTTCATTCGTCTCGCGCGATTGAGGGTTTGGTCCGGCAATTTCTCTACTATCGCTGCTCCTCTGCCTCCGCCTCTGTTGCGTTTGCTCTGGTCACCGCGTGCTGCCACCACGTGCCGTCGTCATCGCCCACTATCCGGCCGTCTCTATCGCCCACTATGCGCCGCCGTCTGGTTCTCTAGCCGCTGCTATCCAGGCCGGCCATAGCTCATCTAGCCCTGCTCTCCAGGTCCGACCACAACTCCTCTCTAGGTATGACCACAACTCTGCTCCCTGCTCTCCAGGTCGGCGCCGCCACGTACGAAGGTACCCTATTCCTGCTCTTCTTCCTCCACCCTCAAGCAGGTACCCTGCTCCTGCTCAACCACCATTAATGGCTGGTCAGATTCACACATTAATATTGCCAATAATATAGGAAATGAATGCTAGCTCCAATTATAGACATATTGTATATGGTTTTAATCAGAAAAATGCATAGATTGTGAATAAAATATACTTAAAGTTGTATTATTCTTCTTGTTACAAAGGTATAGTTAGTACATGAATATTAGATGATATTCAAGAAAACCCTAGTTTGATGAGCATGTTGTTAATCATGTTAATTATGATTCTTTTATATATTCTGATGTCATTATATTATTATGTGATCCCAACATCTTAAATTGAATTAGAATGATTTCAATGAATTATAGGGTTTTAAAGTTGATAAATATGTACATGTAGAAATAGGGTTATTAAACCAATGGTTATAACATAGTATGATCTTAATCTGATTTGGATGTTCATAATAATGTAGTATGTTAAATATGATGATTAGGGCTACATATAATGTCTAGTAAAGATTCCTAGCACTTTTATTTGAAACTATTGATTTCTTGATTTATTATTTAATAATTCTCTATAGATTAGGATTAACCATGCTGCCTGTAGTTTATAGACATTTATTATATATAAGAATGACAACACATGTATTTGTTGGCCTAGAAACCCGTCCAAGATTTACTCATTAGGAGTAAATCTTGGATAGTCCCCGGTTTGGGACTGTTCTTGAACACCTAATCTCACTTAGGATGTAAGTGTATAACGTGTATTGGGTTTTCAAGAAAATTTCAGTAGCATTTCCCCGTTTGTTCTCTAAGTACATATATACTTGGAGAACAACGGGGAAATGTTGTCAAAATTGTCTTGAAAACTCAATACACATTATACACTTACTAGTGATATTAGGTGTTCAAGAATGGGATAGGTGGTACACATTTATTATATATAAGAATGACAACACATGTATTTGTTGGCCTAAAGTTTTAACCATGCATAAACTCTAACCTGTTAACCCTAGACTGTAATCTTGTTGTAATATATACTTGTTTTCTCTTTAATCATAGAATGGATAGATCATGGATGTCCATTCGCAATTGCTGCACCCCAGAGTTTATTTCTGGTCTTGACCAGTTTATTAGATTTGTCGAGGAACATAGGAAAAAACCTAGAGATAGGTTCTACTATCCATGTAGGCATTGCGGTAACAACTTGAAAGTCAGCACTGGTGACGAAATCAAAAGTCATGTCATGTGCAACGAGATTCTACAAGGCTATACATAATGGCACTAGCATGGAGAGATTTCAAACCCAAAACCAGTGGATGTCGATAGCAGTGCTTGTGTGGAAGAAGAAATTGCCTCCGATGACGTAGATGTGAATGAACCAGTTCCAATAGATATCATTGATGTGATGCTGGATAGTTGTGGGGTAGAGCACACCGATCCACCTCCCATGTTTAGAAACATTGTGCATGATGTTGAGATACCGTTATACACAGGTTGTACTAAGTTTACGACGCTTAGCATTGTGTTGAGATTATATAAGCTGAAAGCTAATAATAGATGGAGCAACAAAAGCTTCACGTCATTGTTGTCTTTGTTGAAAGAAATGCTTCCTGAAGGAAACGAGCTGCCAATATCAACATATCGGGTAAAGAAATTGTTGTGCCCAATGGGAATGGAGGCTAAGAAGATACACGCATGCCCGAATGATTGTGTATTATTTCAAAAGGACTATGTGGATTTGAAAGATTGTCCAAAATGTGGTGCGTCACGGTATAAATTGACGACTTCGGCAGAGTCCAAAACTAGTTCTCCTTCCAAGGTGATGTGGTATCTACGTATAATATCACAGTTTCAATGCTTGTTTGCAAATTCGATAGATGTGAAGAATTTGAGGTGGCATGCAGATGTTAAGAAAAATAATGATGGGATCCTACGACATGCGTCTGATTCCCCACAGTGGAAGAAGATTGATCTATTATACCCCAAATTTGGTGAAGAAGACAGGAATCTAAGACTTAGGCTTTGTACAGATGGGATGAATCCGTACAGGACATTGAGCAGCCAACATAGCACTTGTCCAGTCATGCTTGTTATATACAATCTTCCTCCCTGGCTGTGTATGAAAAATAAGTATGTAATGCTGTCTTTGTTGATATCGGTCCCTAAACAACCTGGAAATGATATCAATGTTTATCTTGAACCTCTGATTTATGACTTAAAGAAACTCTGGGGTGAAGGTGTGATGATCTATGATGCTTCACGAAGAGAGACATTTCGTTTGCATGCTATGTTGTTTTGTACTATTAATGACTTTCCAGCATATGGGAATTTGTTTGGATATAGTGTCAAAGGAGCTAAAGTGTGTCCTATATGTGAAGAGAACACTGATTCAACAAGACTAAAAGATGGAGGTAAGACTGTATATCTCGTTCATCGAAGGTTTCTTATAAAATTCCATCCGTATTGTAGGAAGCGCAAAGCATTCAATGGATTGAATGAGGAATGGAGTGCATCTAAACCTATACCAGGGGAGGTTGTTTATGAAAGAGTAAAAGACTTTGTCAATGAATTTGGTAAGAGATCACAATGTAATATGGCCACACGGAGTGACAAATCTTTATTCAAGAAGAAGTCAATATTTTGGGATCTTCCTTATTGGAGTTCTTTGACAGTCAGACATTGTATCGATGTCATGCACGTTGAGAAAAATGTCTATGATAGTGTCATTGGTACTTTGTTGAATATACCAGGTAAGACTAAAGATGGGATAAAATCCAGACTGGACCTACATGAAATGGGAATAAGGTTAGAATTAATAGAATTACGTGAAATGGGAAATCAGAGAACATACTTACCTCCCGCTTGTTACACATTGTCTAGAACGGAGAAGAAAGCTTTTTGTGAATGTTTGGTAAATTTTAAGGTGCCACAGGGTTACTCATCCAACATCCGTAGATTGGTATCAATGAAAGATCTGAAGTTGATAGGTCTTAAATCTCATGATTGTCACACTCTAATGAAACAAATATTTCCTGTGGCAATTTGATCTATATTGCCAAAGCATGTAAGGTTTGCAATCACCAGACTTTGTTTCTTTTTCAATAGTCTATGCAGCAAAGTTATTGACCCTGATACTCTCGATAATTTACAAAGACAAGTGGTTGTTACCCTATGTCAGCTTGAGATGTATTTCCCTCCTTCGTTCTTTGATATCATGGTACATCTTGTTGTCCACTTGATTAGGGAAGTGAAAATGTTGGGACCAGTTTTCTTGCATTGGAAGTATCCCTTTGAACGATACATGAGCATTTTTAAAAGTGATGTTCGAAACCGTTATCGGCCTGAAGGGAGTATTATTGAGGGTTATGTGGCGAGAGAGGTTATGGATTTTTGCAATGACTTTCTCAGTGGTAATGACACTCCTGGTAATGACAAGAATATTGAAGAGCAATTTGGCAAAGGAATTTTGGGATCACTGGTGAAAGTAATCAGACGTGAGCAGTTAGAACAAGGTCACTTGTATATTTTACACAACATGGACAAAGTGAGTGTTTATATCGAGGAACATACCAATTTCATCAAGAGACAATATCCTCAAGCCAATACAATGTGGCTTGCTATAGAGCATAATAAGACATTTCTTAAGTGGTTTGAGGATAAAGTCTTACATCAACTATCTCAAACACCAGATGATATTACTAAAACTATCAAATGCCTCGCCTTTAAACCAAAATTGAATGTTATGTCTTATGTAGGGTATGACATTAATGGATTCACATATTACACAAAGAACCAAGATGATAAGAGTGTCGTCTAAAACAGTGGGATCACCCTTCAAGCGTCGACTATGTTTTTTGCAAGTGCAAAGGATAAGAATCCACGTGAAGCTAAAATGTCATATTACGGTGTCATTGAAGACATATGGGAGTTTGACTACATAGATTTCAGAATTACGCTCTTCAAATGTAATTGGGTTGATAACACCAAAGGAGTTATAGTGGATGAATTGGGTTTCACTTTAGTGAACTTTGAAAAGATTGGCGAGAAGGGTGAACCATTCATATTGGCATCATAGGCGAAACAAGTATTTTCTATCGATGATCCTGCAAATGATAAATGGTCGGTTGTTCTTCATGGTAAAAGATAGTTCATTGAAGATCCTATAGATGAAGAAGAGTACTATGATAAGTATGATGACTCCAGTCCATTCTCAGTTGGGTTGCCAACACTAGCAAATATTGAAGCTAATGATGACTTGTATTTGCACGGAGATCACAATGAAGGATTGTTAATTGATAAAAAAATCACAATATTAGAGGCATGTTTATATTTTTTTATATGTTTTATTTTTCTGAATGTGAACTTTACAATGTGAATTACTTTACAATGTGAATGTGAACTTTACAATGTGAATTTTACAATGTGAATTACTTTACAATGTGAACTTTACAATGTGAACTTTACAATATGAATGTGAACTTTCAGATGGCTGAGCATTCTTTTGATGATCGTGCTGATGATTACCATGAGGGTGAGGACATCAATGTGCCACCTCACAATGTAAGTTTTAAAAAAATATCATATATTTATATCTATATGTCCATTTATAGTTATATCCTGTAAGTGTGTTTATTTTGTCAAATTTTAGGTTGATGATGCACATGTACCCTCTGAAGCACTTGAGGCACTTGATGAGAAACACCAAAAAGTTGACAAGATAAGGGACATCACTATGATGAAGAAGTTAATAGCACAAAGGGGAAATGGACCCAAACTTGTTGTGGATTTTGATAATGCAGGAAATGCAATTGGAGTGAATCACAATTCGTTTGTTTCATATCTTGGGTATGTTACTCGTAGCCATTGCAGTTGTAAGATAGATTCTTGGCATAAAGTTCCTAAGGGGAAGAAAGACGTAATATGGAAGGATTTATGTGTGAGTTATTATTAATTTGCAATTCTATTTTGTAGATTACTAATTTTTTGGATACTAGTTAATAGCAATTCTATTTTGCAGAGTATATTTGCATTGGATGAAAAGCTGCATCGTAAATGCATGATGCAATGTTGTGGGAGAGTCCTAAGGAACTACATGACAAATCTCACCCGAGAATACATAAAAGAAGGTGACAAGAGGAAGAAGACAGCCACTGAACAGTGGAACTTCCTAGACCAAGAAGAATGGGACGTGTTTGTTGCTTCAAGAAAAACTGATGAATTCAAGGTATTAGGTGTCACTCCCAATTTAATTAATATACGTTGTATTCACCTATTCAAGATTAACATTTAGTGTTACTAACTAAATCATTAATGTGCTTACTAACTAGGCCCTCAGTGAGGCGCAAAGAGCAAGGCGTGCACTGAATATGCATGTCCACACAATGGGTCCAAAGGGGTATGCAGGCATTCGCCAAAGACTAAAGGCTGAGTCTACTGCTCAATCTGCTGCTACTCAGGAGTCATCTACTATAGGTACCACACCTCTACCTCACCATGATGTTTGGATAGCTGGGAGGCAAAATAAGAAGGGAGAAATAAGGAAGCCCACAACTGCTGAGGAGGCTGCAAAAATGGTAAAATACAACTCTTAGAGTAATCGTTCGAATATTGATTATTTGTGGTGTTTACTTAATTACAAATTTTTGTTTTGGCAATTAGCAGGAGCTGCACGAGCTGAGGAAACAAGGCAAGTTCATCCCTGAGGGCACAAGGGATGAATTGACAGTTGTTCTGGGTAACCCAGAGCATCCTGGACGTGTTAGGGCTGCAGGTGTTGGTGTGGGCATCAAAGCGTTCTTTGGGCCATCCCAGCGCAAACATGTCCCAAAAGCGGGAATTTCACAAGAAGAGGTAACCTATTCTTTCTTTAGAATGTTACTGTAAAAGATAATTCAATAATCGGAAGCTAACGTTTCTTTTATCCATGTATAGGTAGATAATATAGTTGATAGGAGAGTCGATGAAGTATTTGATAAGAGAATCAAGGAAGAAGTTGATAAGACACTCCATGAAGCAATGAGCAAGTGGCAGGCATCTCTGACTACCACTCAGCAAATAGTACCTATGATGTCCTGCTCTACTCCTACTGTAGAGGTTGGGAGTAATCCTGTAGACCCACCACCTAGCACATCCGCTGTAAGTATTTTTATGACATAGTAACTAGTCTTTTCAAGATGATATGTATATATGTATATAACATTCTTTACACAAATTTGTAGGGGTTGAAGCCATGTCGTCTAAAAAGTAAAGAATATGTCATTGCAGAGGCGTCGAATTACCCATCCCTACCAGGGGAAATGTTTCATGGGTCTCCATTACCATCTGGTTGGGTTCGTGTGAGCCCGTTACGTATATTCTAGGATTGGATGGATCTTCCATTGCCATATGCCCACCTAGATTGTGAAACGCTTGGTGAGGCAGAAGACGGAGTGATATTGTGGCAAAAAGTAGTTGTCCTCTATACTAAAACTGTATGGTAAATTTACATTACATTAAATTGTTAGTGTGTGTGTATATGATGTCAATTGATATGAAATTATATATATACAGGTTAAAAAGAAGACACCCAGAGCATCTAGGCCTCCACCTCCACATCCTACATTACCAAGTTGGGTTCCACAGGACCTACCTGTCCCGTTAGGTCCTAATTGTAGGGGTATGGCAATATGGTTAGGCGAACATGATATAAATTGTCTTATAACTATTTCTATAGATGCGGATGTTGTAGGTCAATCATACGAAAGTAAACTATTTATATAAGATATTTTGGAGTTGTTTCGATATGATTGGCTGAATACATTTGTTATAGAGCTATGGATAAGGTGAGATCTTCTTTATACATCCATATACCTTGTGTAGGATCTGGTGATCTGGTTTCTTATTTATTAATGAATACGTAATACATGTTTTGCAACTACTTAGACAAGATATGTGCAGATTTTCATTCGAACATATAGGATTTTTGATTCCATCTTTGATTAGTCAAGTAGCTAAAGACCCTTTGTCAGTTCAACAATACTGTTGTGATGCTTTTACAAATTTTACTCAAAATAACAAGACGGTGATAATAGCCTTATTCAATGTGGAGTAAGTTTACTTTGCTTATAATTTGGACTTAAGAAAATTACATTTTTATTGTGGATTTTGGGTTATTAATTTTTAACTTTTTTACTTCTAGTGGTATGCATTGGGAGTTACTAGTTATTATCCCCGAGACGTTCACTGTCTATTATCTAGATCCTCAGGGGACTAAATTGAATTCAAAATATGGACACACAATGAAAATGGTTTTATTCTGGTGAGAAATATTTCATTTTCATATCTGTTAACATATGTTATTACATTACTATTTTATTATGCAATGTAGTATTTTACATTAACATGTAGGGGTTTAGATGAGTTCAAAACGGATGGAGGAAAGGTCCCCAGGAAAAAGAACCAGCCAATAATTTGGAAGAATGTGGAAGTAAGTTCCCGACTGCAATGTATATATTATTTATGTGAACAGTGCTTAATTAGTTGTATTTTTAATATTTTGTATGTATCAATTTATAGTGTGCTACATAAGACAACGGATGGGCATGTTCATACTATGTGGTGCGATTTATGCACATGATTATCAAATATGCCGTAGTGGACATCGATACCATTCCTGAGGTATTATATATAGTCTCATTAGATAATATGAAATATATCAATCTTATTTATATATTATTAATTATATATATATACATCATTCTCTTTGTAGGTGTTTAAAACTGACCACACTACAGGAAAGGCCTTACTAGATGTACATGCTCCCTATACGACAGAAGAATTAAATGATGTAAGAGAAGAATGGGCAAAAGCCATACAAATAGTGGGGTTTTTAAAATATAATTGGGATGTTGATAGCGAATAATGACTAAAGAATGATATTTTGTAAATGAATTTTTGAATTGTAATATGTGTGAATGTTTCTACATGTCTGAATGTTTCTACATGTGTTTGAATGTTTATACATGTGTGAATGTGAAAATGAATGAAGTTGTTGGTTTCTATATGAATGTTTCTACATGTGTGAATGTGAAAATGAATGAAACTGCAAATTGCTACATGAATGTTTCTACATGTGTGAAAATAGAATGGAACTGTAGGTTGCTAAATGTGTGAAAATTAATGTTGTTAATTTTACAGGTTTGTGGCATGTTGTTGGTTGATATCAATGGATGACGTAAACATGCAGTTCATAACTGAACTGTAGGTTTCTCAACCTGCGACCAGCCACAGTAGGTCTGCAGACTGATAAGAAAAAAAACACGCAATAGGCGTCAGTTATTTGTTTAAAACCAACGACAAATGATTACAGTGTCGGATAAATAATTATAACCGACGCCTAATACATGTGATGTGGCATCGATTATCAATAATAAACCAATATTGATGGTTCTGGCGTCGGTTGCCCTACTAGTAACTGACATTGATTTCCCTAATGAGGCCAGATACCACGGTCGTGCTGGCCAGCACGGTCGTGGCAGCAGGCCAGACAACACGACCGTGCTGGCTAGCACGACCGTGGCAGCGGGCCAAACAACATGGTCGTGATGGCCAGCACGACCGTGGCAGTGGGTGAGTTGGCATCAGTTATCACTAATAAATCGACGCTGATAGTGCCCCAGATGGCGCCCTTTATGTGGCGCGAAGGTTTATGGCATCGGTTTCAAAACTAATAACTGATGCCTATACCCCCCTGCTGGCACATTTTCAGTGGAACACCAAGGGTTGTGGTCGGTGCCCACATAGGTGTCGCATTAAAACCGACGCTAAAGGCCTTAAATAACCGACACTAAAAGTCATATATATATACATGTATACATATATATATACATGTATACATCTAGCCTTTAAGTAGCTGCAAGGCATTTGCAATAAGTGATAATGAACTAGATACATAGATCTCTCACCTAGGTGTAGAAGAATGGTTTGATATGTAGGAAGATGGGTAGCTGGATAGGGGTCCACTCGTTGTACCTAGGAGAAAATCCCAAAATAGCTACATATCCCCCATTTCCCCTATGACCTAGGTGTTTTCAATAACATACCACAAAGTAATACATGGGGAACAAGATATAAGTAGAATACAAAAATTATCAAACAAAAACACAAAATCTACACATTATTTTTTCCCCAACATGGTATCAAAGTCACATTTTACACCCCAAATAGCTCACCTAAGGGGCTAAGCTACTCAGAGTACAAGTAAGGGAGAAAGAAGAAGGAGTAGATGATTAAAATGCCATGTAGCTTGATGAAGACTCTTCCTTCTTTTCCTTTAGTTCTAGATGGGTGAGCTCCTCCCTCCTTGATGGATATTAAGAATGGGATGGTGGATGGAAATGGTCAAAACCCCCAAAAAACTAGGGTTTTCTAGTGGAAGAAGGTGGAAATGACACGGTGGTAGGTGGGAATGAGTAGGTAGCTCAATTAATACTATAGAAGTACTAGCAAGTGCTAATAAGTGTTAACATCTTGTTACCAGGCTCCACCAATGTTTATATAGTGGCTTGGGAAGCATAGGTTATGTGGAGGAAATTTAAGTAAAAGGACAATAAGGAAGCAATAGGGTTTCGGTGGCAGCATGGCTATTTTGGGCATAATGGTTTTGATGGGTGGATAGTGGGACGGTCCCACTGAAGAGGAATGATCGTGTTGAAGTGAATTTTTTTAGTGGAGATTTGGGGCTTTCGATCATGGTATCACAACTATGTACTTGGGTTGTTCTCCTTGGAACTAGCATTGTGGAAGCTTGGAAGAACAACTATTATGGATGTCATGACTGTGTTGGGGTCTTCTTGGCACGATCTTACTAGCCGGTATGGTTGTGCTATTGGGCTTCTTCAAGCTGTTTCTATGCAAATTTTGTTATTGTTTTGCACTTGATGGTACAACCATTTTGTGGCACCATAATTGTGTTGATGGTCTTCTGTTGTATTTTGATCTTGAATTTGATTATCTTTGATACTCCATGTCTTAGCTTTATCCTTGTCCACTTGGGGTAGGTCTTAGTAGTTATTGGGCTCTTTTTAGCTCTTCTAAGGGTGAAGGAACTTGAAGATCCTCCTCTTTCTATCCTTTTCATTCAAAGCATTGTCAAAACACCTAAAAAATGCAAAGAACATCTATAAGTACATTTGACTATGAAACCATTTATTGAGGAAATAGCATGTGTTGTTACATGCCCAAATAAGATTAAAAAGCAAAATAACACTAGGTGTAGCCCTAGATTAGGGTTACATCAACACCCAAAAATTTAAACATGATGCAACCACCCCAAAATTAAAACATACTTGTCCTAAAGCATGCTCTAGCTTAATATCATTTTAGTTGATTCAAGAGAAACATGGGACAATACAATCACCATAATGTTCATTAGCTACATTGAGTTTAAATGTGGAATTATGCATGGAATTCCCTGTTCTCCATTCATCTTTATGTTTTAATGTGATTCAAGCACAGAGCACAAGAACTTGATAATATGGGTCACCAATCACATACTAAGTCATGTAACTTTCACATACTTTGGACTAATCATGCATGACATGCATAAAAATGGTTAGAATTGTTGTTTCACTTGCTAGGACTCAATCATACTTCATTTCACGTCATATGACCCTCTTTGTTTGTGTAGGAGTATGTGATCTAGGGTTTATTTTCCCTAATCCTGGTAGGAATAAAGAGAGAATAAAGGGTTATTGAAAGGAGTGGGGTGCTTTTACATAGAACACCCATCTTTTCTTTTTATTTTTTTGAGATGATATTACATAGAGTCATCTCTTATTTGTTTTTGTTTGCCTCATGTGTAAGGAGGGAATACGGTGATTGGAAGAAATAAGAGGGTATAAATATGTCCACCGCAAACTTTTCAAGGGTATCCAAGGCTAATATGTGCACTTTGGTATTTTCTCATGAGGAAGAGAGGAAAGGAAATGATGCAAGAGTTATTGGGTTAAGAGGTATCACAAGTGGTGAAAGTCCACATATGATTTGATCCAAGCAAGCTAATCCAAGCAACATTCACCAAAATAGATAAGCCATGCATGGAATGAGAAATTGTGGATGTCACACTCTTTCCACATGCAATGAGTAATCCCAGGCATTAAAGGTTTGCAAGAATTACATTTTTATTAGAATAGTCCATTTCCTACAACAGGGGTGGAGCATATGAAAAATTCCAAAACTAAACTCATGTATTAGGTCAAAACACACCATTGGGCAAATAAATTCAAGTTTGGGCAAGATTGGCCAAAATGGTGTCATATTTCTCTAAAACCTACACTAGAATGTAGCATATAGCAAGCAACAAAATCATATATAAAATATATAATAAAATTAAAAATTACATGTAATTCAATGCAAATGCATATAATGACAAGTAAAGTAAACTTCTGAAAAATTATGCAAAATATGGAGAAAGTAACTAGATGCATTCATGTATGCAAAGAAATGAAATCCTATTCTAGACAGCATGTGTTCCAAACAATCATCACAAAATTATGGTGAAACAGGTGAAGTATGAATCATAATGAGAATGATATTAGGGTGGGTACCCCCTACCACCCTAAACTTTTGAATCGTGTTTTCCTCAGCATGAAACAAAAACTTAGGTATGATAGGTTGTTGTCACTGTGGTAGGGATATTGTGGTGCCACCCCATGGTGGTAGATGTTGGTAGTATCTACCCCAATCGCCTACATGTGGAGGAGGGTATGTCTCTTGGTCTACAAATAGAGATCCCCAGAAGTCCTCCCCTGTTGGTGGTTTCTCTGTGCATGCACATGCTGGTAGCAATACATGTGGACCTGGTTGTGCATCTACTACTGGCACAACCACATGATTGATGTGTCTGTTGGATCCTCTCTAGCTTTGAGCGGATGGAAAACATGTTATATGCATTTCTTGGAGGTGGTTGTGCATGGTCATCATTTTCCCTTTTTCTACTAATGTGAGCTTATTATCTTGCTTGATATTGATTAGGTACATTTATCTCTCCTTCCCCTTTAGGTAGATCTACATGTGGTGCCATAGAACCCTCTCTGGGATGAACCTACTCCCAATGTGCTAAAAGATATCTAAAATATTCTACTAGTCATACCTCACTAATCTAACCACTTATGTGATAGTGAAACTCCGTGGTGATGTCAATTTACCCAGTTTTCATGTTTTATATAATATTGCCATTGCACATGGAGATCATTTGGGGTCATGCAAAAAATAGTTCAAATTAACATACTTACTTCATTGTATCTTTGTGAGGCCTTCTAAATTGTAGCCCATGGCTAGGGTAATGGGGGTGACTATCCCTTCAATTATTGAAAGGTTTTTGGTCCTAGAGGGGATTGTTTTCAAATGGTTAATTTCATTACCCCTAAATTGACATATTTATCATTTGTCATCATGATCATTACAAACAAGTCTTTTTGATAGTAGCATCTTTGACTATCATACCGGTCAAAAAGAATGTTATCTAAGACCTTTTTAATATACCTCATGAAAGGGTTATGCAACCCACTTGTCTTAGACTTTCAATCTGCAAATATTTCCTCGACAATGAGATCTTTCCACGCCATTAAATAATTTTACCTCTCACTCTTGTCAAATTTTCCATCATCAAATTTCTTTACAATATTAGGGGTTGGATAAAAAATTAATCATTGATGTGGGGGGCCTTCAAAATATGTATCGAATCATCAAGCCTAAATCTTATTGCATCCTCACCTTTATAGTTGACCTTCTCCAATGCCCCAAAGAACTAATGGGTGGTTTCAATATAGGTCTGCTAGACATTAGCCAACACTTTATACAGACCCATAAGCTCTAAGTGTAGCTTGAATACATAATTGATTCTCGAGGATTTCATGGTAGAAATGAATGAATACCATGTGGGAATTACTCTCCTTGTGGTTCACTCAGGGTGAAGGGGATTCACACAAAAATTCCTCCTGGTCCCTCTACTAGAAGTAGCTCCTTTCAGTTGCTTCCCCAACACTTTCATCATGTCCGCCTCCAATCTAAATATCATCTCCACTAGTTATTCTTCCACTTCTTTGTTCTTGATGCCCACTCCTTCTTATTTATATACATGTGTCCCCAAATTTGTTTCCAAGTTAAGGGATACAATCTCAATAGAGTTATTATCTTCCTCCTCTTCAATCAACCCTTTTTTGCCTTATTGGTTGTTGAGTAGCATGTGGTTGTGCCAAGGAAGTGAAATGCCTAGTTGGAGTAGGTCACAAATGTAACATCCCCCACTTATGAGTATCCCTCAATCAACATGGACCTAAAGTTGAGGGTCTACACCTAAGTTTCCAGGATCTAGATTCAAAAATAATAAATTATAATTAACACTTTCCATTTAATTAAATAGACATTATTTACAAGATGTAGAATGAGGGCCCTCTAAGGAATTACATAAAATTTCCAAGATTACTAGCATATACATGAGAAGAATTACTAATACTATCTATCTAATCCTCATTGGTACTAAGCTTTAATATATTTAATGTTTCCTTCTGAATCACCTATCTTCCTAACTTTATATGTTTCACTAGGTGATATGAGGTGTAAAACCCTCCATTACTACCCATGTCCCCAATTTCTCTAAGAGTTCCCATTCTAGAACCCTAGATTTGTTAGGTCTTAGTTGAATTCCACCTAAATCTAATTCAAATTAGCCTCGGTAGGTGGGATATGGGGTGATAGGGACTAGTTCCCCTATACACGCCCTATTTCATCCACGACCAACAAGTAGTTTAGTGAAATTCTTTATCACTTAGCTTGCTTGTTTGGTTCAACAACCTAAATAACTGAGTAATGTTTGCATGCTATGACCCTCAGTGTAGTTGATAGTCACATTACCCCAAATGGCCCATAGTTCCCATAATTGTATAAAACCCTAATTATTTTCTTTCATTAGCTAAATTTAGTTTAGTTACTTTATGTACTTTCCTGATGAGTGACTTTCCTAGTTCATGCTAGTTTGTATTTGCTAGAGTAGGTAGTGCCTTTTTGTAGTTACTTGTGCTTGCTCTAGTTATTCACTTGCTAGTGTAGTCCTCTAGTTACCTTTCTTGCCTAATTGCTAATTTCATGTTTCTTCTTACCAGTTTAGCTAATTGCCCCCTAGTTTGCTAAGTAGAACTGCCTTATTAGTGTAGTACCTACCATTAACTCTTTCTTCTTGACTTGGCATATTGTCTCATTCCTTGTTAGTGTAGTACCTACAATTAACTCTTTCTTCTTGACTTGGCGTATTGTCTCATTCCTTGCATAGCCATTTTATTCTTAACTTGATAGGTTACTAAGGTTTACTTCTTGCCATAGTTAATTGATTGCTTGACCACTTAGTTTAATCCAAAAATGAAGATCAAACCCTTCAACCCCAGTCTCAACATTAGGAACCTAGTACCAACAAATGCAACTCTAGTTCCCCCCCTCTCTTGGGTTTAACCCCTAAATTGCCATCTTCTATGCTATAACACAAGCTCATGCGCTTGTAGGATAGTGTATTTGGGTGTGTAGATTAGGTTTACAAATATCGTTAGCTCACTTATTTATGCATACCTGCATGAGCGAGTCATTGTCCTAGTGTTCAAGCCACCCTCCTTTTTTTGTTTTAAAAACTCTATCCCAAGCCATTAGATGAATATGTTTCTTATCCTCCTTATAATCCCAGAAGAACCTCCTACAAATAGCATCCACTTCATTACAGATAGTCATAGGGAGAGGGTACAAATTGTCCCAAAAAATTGTATAGGACATTGAGAATATATATGACAAGCTAAGTATGGCCTTCTAGGGATAGACTTTTAGACATACATGCCTCCAACTTACCTTGGAGTTTATTGATGAGAGTGTATCATAAACTTTTAGTAAGTATTTCAAAGAAAAGTGGCACTCCCAACTACTTAATTAAGTACTTTCCTTCAGATTTTCCCAAGGATGGATAGAGATTTAGCGTACAAGCTTATATGCTAAAATACAGCAAGCACTTCCCTTGATTAATGTGGAGACCGGTGATAGAGCCAAAATTATTGATGAAATTATTTAAAGTAACAACATTGTTAACAGAGGACTCACCATAGATTATAAGATCATTATCTGAAAATATTGATGGTTAAAAGCCTTATGATATTGTTGGTATAATGGAACTATAATTAAAATACAATTTCTTGTTAAAAAGAAAGTCTTTGATGTTGTTGCTTTATTTCTTATTATTCTATTATCAAGCAATATATGTTCTCTGCAATTTTATGTCTTTCATAGTGCACTCAACGCAATTGTGCTGAGGTATACTCATTTTATGATTTTAGGTATCAAGTATATAATGATCATTGTTTCTGCTCTAATATTATATATGTTGTGTATATCTATGTTGATCATCATGCAATACAAATGAAATATCCATATGTAATGAATCTAAAATGATTATGATCTCCCTCTCAAGTACTCATTATTTTCATTTATGCATATACCATTGTTGCTCTTACCTATGATTTATATGTTGTTGTTCTTATTTTATTCATGCATATGTTATATGAATACGCTCCATTCTAGGGACTAATGCAGCCCTAATTTAGGGCTCCATCTTGTGTCTTATTGCACTTCAGTCGGATATAAATCTTCTAGATTACATATTATTTCCCTCAATATGCATATTTCTATCAAATGCACTTATGGACGTTCTTTGCATGTTTTTCATGTACTTGGACCATGTTTGGATGGACGAGAGAGATAGAGGGGTCTAAATAAGACCCCAAAGCTCCCAAACCTACCCCCTAATGGCCAAGTGTCAAGCTATGGATCATGAATTTTAAAACTCATGGTGTTTTTGAAGACCCTAGCACAACCATGGTGCTGAGGAATGATTGTGCTGACAAATTCCAAAAGTCATTGGTTCATGTAAGAATTAACAAACTACAACAACCTCAATAGAACAACCATGCTAGCCATCACAGTCATTCTAAGAAGACCCCATCACATTTGTGTCAGCCAGAAAGGTCGTGCTTTTCAGAAGCAGAATGACCATTCTGAGAAAAATGACCAAGTCCAAAACGTGCCCACCACGACCATGATACCCAACACGATCGTTCTACCTAGAATCCACCATGGTCATGCTACCCAGCACAGTAGTGCTACCAACCTTCATTTTACTAAATCAACATATCACTTTTGGCTCCACCCATAATGGTTGTTCCCTCTCAATATGATTGTTCTACCTCCTATCCACCATGGCCATGCTACCACCCAAAACCCTACGTTTTCTGCATTGTTCTACCCAAACTAACCCTACTTAACCTAGTGCTTCTCTGCCACCTATATAAACCTAGGTGGCAGTTGTAGAACAAAAGGACAACCCTCTAGCATTCATTTCTACCTTCCTTAGTGCTTTCAAGAGCTCTCTTAGAGCTCCATCTAGCCTGATTGATTGAGTTGCTAATTACAACAATCATTAAAGGAGCATATAGATGAAACCTTTTAGAATTACACCCGATAAGAGATACATGATGTTTAATGTTGGTAACATCCATCAAATATGACCTAGAAGGGATGTGTGGTATAATAGATAGAATTGTTCAGGATGACATTTAGAGTCCCAAGTTGAAATGTACTACCTGACATGTACAAGTGGAAAAACAGTTCTTATGTTGAACCAAGGTGACACATGCAAGAGTTGAGGGAGAAGAATATGTCTTCTATGAGAATTATGTGACATGACTAGGTGATGAAAGTAACCATGTGTAATATTGAGGATGATGTGCATGAGAAGTGTCCATCTATGTGTATCCTAGATTTCGGGGGCGAAATCCCTGTTAGGGGTTTATGGTTGTGAGACCCCTAACCTTGCTTAAATGGTTGAACATGCTTAATTACCATAATTGAATTATTATAACCCTAATATAACCTTGTGATATGTTCTGGTATCACGTGATAAGCTAAATTTTCAAATTTGGTCCAATTTGGACATTGTTTGAGCAAGTTATGCAATTTTATGTACATTTTGGACTTTTCTACAATTTACCCAATTGGGAGGTTTTCTTTGTATATTGTCACAAGCATTATGATCCTTACAGGTTTCCTTATCATTCTCGACTTTTTTGGGCTATGGGGATCCTAGTTGTTCTTGGTTTGGAGGTGTTCATCCTCAAGGACATTTTAGGGGTTTCCCCCTTTAAGGATAAGGATAAGAGTAATGGTAGAGATAAGGATAAGGATAATGATCAAGATAATGATAAGGATAAAGATAATGATAAGAGTATGGATAAAGAAGAGAAATTGTAGGTGGTAAGTGGGATAGGTGTTGCATATACATAGAAACTCTAGGCTATGGATACATGGAAAACTCATGGGCACCTCATGCTTGACCCCTTCCTTATCCATGAAGCTATACATACCCCTTCCTATCTTCAAATCAAAATCATTGCTCACTCCCTCTTTCCTCTAGCTTAGAGAACCAACCTTGCTCTGTTTTTATATGGAACAAAGTGGTCTAAGTTAGAAGACAACCTCTTTTTGGAGAAGAAGGTCTCCTAGAGCTCCATCTAGCCTACCTAGGGTTTCTAAGGTCATCTTCTAGAGTTTTCGACCAAAGAAAGTTGTTTTCTTCCTTCATTCTCCATTTTTATTGCTCCTATCCTTCCTTATACCTTCCTCCAGGGCATAACTATGTTGTTCCATGGTAAAAGTTGCTTTAGAGATCAAGATCCTACCTTTCTTGCTTCTTCTTCTAGGGTTTTGATTCCTTGTAAAAAAGAGTGTCTACTTAGCCGAGTTCAGAGCTTCCTCTTGGGTTTTTACCTTTTGGCTCGAGTTTCTTGCTGCTAGAAGTCTTTTATTATTAGTAGAGGTGATTTTTATAACCCTCTTTACTTATATTGGTTACTATAAGTTTGTTAGACCATGTTCTTGCTTAAAAATGGTGATTTAAGCATTAACAAGCTAAGCTTGTTTGGGATTGCAATTTTTATGGGGTTTCCTATTTTGTTTCTAGTTCTATATGATCACATTCTTCCTAAGTAAGTATGACTTAGTTCAAGTTGGTATCACGAGCTATGGTGTTAAGTACCTATCAACTGATAGTTCATATTAGGGTTTCTAGGTTGTTTCTTCTCTAAACACATGACCCGATGGTGTGGCCTTCATAACTACAGAAGGTGGTGACCAATGGTGATGAACAATGGTGTGATCTAATAGTCACACCTTAGGTCAGTGTTGGGCTCTCTTGGAATCCCAATGAGCAATGGTTTGATTCTCTAATGATGCTATCAATCAATGATGGCATTATCTTATTATCTGATGGTATTAAATGAATATAGTGTTGATCTAACAACCGATGGTGACTTAATGATTACAACTAATGGTGGATCAGGTCATCAGCACATATGGTAAGTTAAGTATGTAGTTTTAGATCTATGTAAACCTAAACCAATGGTTCCTTACTTCAATTGATCTAATATTTAAACCTATACTTCAATTGATACCTTTGAACAATGAAATTGATCCAATGAATAAGATTGGATGCTTCAACATCCAATGGATTAGAATGAATCACGTGATATTATATGTGGGTCCTAGTGATAAGAATTTGATGATTCAATATCATTAAATTGTTGTCTTACCTTTTCTCTCAGATAGTTATATTTGATAAATGACCATAATAAGTGGTTTTGTAACTTCAATATGATATAGTTTGTTATACCTAACCTTAATGTAACCAATGATGGCCAGCCATCTTGCATGATTAATGTGAAAATGAATTACACTCTTCTTGTGTTTAAACCACAATGTAGTGCTATTTGAATATCATAGTGCCTTGCCATAATAATACCTATGAACACATAGTTGTTGATGATCTTTTGAGCCTTGTTTAAGGGATGGAATGATGAGGATGACCTTGCTATGAATAATGTGATGGTCTTAATGACCTTTGGGCATGTTGAGCCCTGATTGAGGTGAAATCCTTTACATGTTCCAATAAGGGATGAAACCATGGAACTTGTGATAATCAATTGATATCTTGAAATGATATGGTGATAATGTGGTTCATTACAATGCAATGGATAATAGCATATGATAATAAGATTAAGATCTATACTTCAAACATTTTATATATTCTAAAGTTGTAATGCTTATACACTTGGTAGAAATGAATTAGGGTTTGTATGTCCATTTGTATGATGTAGCCTTAATTCACCCAATTGGAAATAATTAATCAAGTGAAATTCTAATCATGTAGTGCCATGTTCCATAGATCCATCAAATATTAGAGCTTTAGAGATGGTGAAATGAGTATTCCTAAGGGGAACTCAGAGTGCATACTATTGAATATGTGGGGTGCTTGTCATCCTGAATCCAAGTGTTTAGGGAGGATGATTGTGCTCATACCTAGCCCTTTGTTTGAGAATGGTTGCGGTCATGTCTCAGTGATTATCTATGTGATGAGATTGGAGGACAACTACGATTGTACCTTGGATGGTAGGGTATGCATACCCACCTCCTTTCACTAGTGTCGTGACCTGTACTAAGTACGGACTAGGCTGTTAGCGCCTTGACCTTATTTGTCGTTGTGGCTAACTCGTACTGATCGGGGGCAGAGAAGATCATAGGAGTCTGGCTCTTCCTAGATCTTATATGGTACTAATTGTGACTTAGCAGTGGTCAGTTGGATTTTGAGTGGTATCCACAAATTCCTCAGGGAAACGTAATAAAAGATATAATACAGTCATGTAGCATACCTATTTAGGGCTATACACAACGCCTCACATTAGTTGATAACCCTTATTTGATCTTCTTATATAGAGATGATATATAATACAATGAGATATGATAGATATGCTTGTGTTGTAGATGTGCTCATGTTGTAAGACTATTTATGTTGTCAAATATATTGACACTGATATTTAATATTATGCTTCTAGTAATGTCTAGTACTACTATCCATGCCTATGTAATTAGAAATTCTTAAACTACTAATTATTCTTATGCATTTAGTTGTGCTATGATGTTAGCTCTACTTATTATGTAGTCTGGTTCACTTTATTAAATATGTTAATATTGATACCCATGTCATACTACTAGACATATCAAAGATGCTTATGCTTCTAGATTTGTTGTGTTGTTAGTAAGGCATATGATGATAGTTAGAACTATGACAATGATTGTTATTCGATGCAATCTTATGAAACCTAAGTGGATATCTGATAAAAGAAATGGATTTATCTGTTACCTATATATACATTGATAATTTTACTTGTTGCTAAGCTTATTTGCTTAATCTGTTTAGCATGCTTGAACTGTTCAATCTGCTCAATTGACTATTAAATACTCCAACTGCTTAGTTATTTACTATTTAATATGATGTAACCAATATATGTTGGAGAGAGTTATATCTCTCACTGGGACTTGGTCTCACCTCATGGGTCACCACATTTTTTAGGTGAGTTGATAGCAATGACATTAGTATCATGACAGTGAGAAGAATCTGAGGTGATAAACCCTAGAGATCATTGTTTAGTTGTCTAGTGTGTCCTAGAGTTGTCCATGTACTCCCAAGTTTGGATGAAAAGTTTGTATATGATGTCTTGATTGAATCGAGCTTTCTACATCATGTTGATGCTTGTATATGTTGAATATGTGGACATTGTACCTTTGCAAAGTTTATGTTGTAGCTGAAGCTACATGACCGTTGTAAAGAATATTGAGAATTATGTGAACTAAAGCAAGTTGTTGGGCTTTTATATAAATGTTTCTAAGTAATTGGGAATTGTTGAAATTAGTTTTAATTTACCTTGTTTTCTGCTTTTGTGTTTAATTAAGGAGTAACCGTGTTTTGTGTTTTGAGTAATTTCTTCTAGTGTAACGGGTTCTCACATTTATTATTTGTTAACTTTTGCATACTTGTCTTCTAACTTGCTCTTGTTGCATGTTTGTGCCTTTTGTAGGTGACAGTTATGCATGCTTGGGCGATGCTTGACTTCTATTGACTTGGTTCCATTTGATCCCAAGATAGGTAGAAGGATACATCAACACTAACATAGACAACATCAAGAAACTGAGATGGAAGGTCCACCCCATAACAAGGAGGAAATATGCGTCCCTCCTGGTGTACCACCACCACCCAAGCCCCTCCATGAGTACTTCACCCTGGGGAACTACATGTATCCCATTGCCACCCTAGTTGACCAAATTTTGGGTCAAGAATTCTCCATTCCATGATCCCTCCTTGGACTCCTACCCACCTTCTATGGGTTGGAGAATGAGAACCCATATCACCATGTCGGTGCCTTCTTGGAGACATGTTTCACCTTTTGCACCCCCACTGTGACTGATGACTTTATCAGGAGGACCTTGTTCCTCTTCTCTCTCAAGGAAAAGGCTAAAAATGGTACATGTCAAAAACTAGAATTGGTTACTTTGGTGGCTATGAAGAATGAGTTTTTAAAGAAATTTTATCCTATCTCTTAGTTGATGCAAATGAGGAGTTACATCACTTCATTCACTTAGAAGGAGAATGAGCCATTTCATGAGATGTGGGAGAGGTTCCAAAAGCTTCTTAGAAATTTCCCTCACCATGAAGTACCCATATGGCATCTTATACAATCCTTCCACACCGATCTCTTAGAATTGGGTCAAATAGTTGTTGAGTCTTCTTATGGAGGAACCTTCATGGATAAACCCCCGGAAGAGTCATGACCTCTCTTCGAGAACCTATCTAAAAATTCATGTTGCCAAGATTCTAGAGTGGGTGTACATTGTGATAGGAACTGGGTTCCTCCACCACCTTCTCCTCCTCAAGCTAGGGAAGATCAAAATCCACAAAATGATGATTATTTTCACTGATATGATGAACTTGATGAAGTATCAAACTGGAGGGTATTCTAGACACTCAACCAACTCAATGGAATCTATTTGTGAGGAAGTTCAAACTCTCCAATCTTTTGGCAACTAAAACAACCAAGGACCCATGTCTAGTACCTACACTCCAGGGTGGAGAAATCACCTAAACTTCTCTTGAAAGCAAGGGGATGAAGGACAAGGACAACCAAGGTAGTATCAAGGGACAAGGAACAACTCCAAGTTTGAAGAACAAGTTCTTGGGAGGTTAAAAGGCCTTGGTCAAGTGAAGAGAGATGTGCCCTCTCATGGACAAACCATTGACCATCTTCAGCAAAGGGTAGAGTAGATTCCATGTCACTTGCCCTTTGTGAGGACAGAAGACTCCCTTCCCAAACCATGGACAACCCAAAGAGTGATAGTAGTTCTATAAGCACTCCTCAAGGCGCCTATGTCTCACCCCAAGGGAAAGTCACAAATTTGCAAAAATACCAAGGACCTCCTCATCCATATGCTCCTCCACTCTTGCAACCCAACTACAACTACCAAAATCCTCCACCTCCACCACATTCCTACCAACAACCCCTCCCCAATACAACCCCCTCCACAATAACCACAAAAACAACCTCCACAATAACCAACTTACATCCTCCAAAATCCTAGTCCACCTCACCAAAGACCACCACCACCACCACCACCCCCTCACGAGCCCCCCTCCCCATGATCAATTGGGTATGGTATATGTAACATCCCAGGATTTAGGCCTCAGATGAAATGATCTTAAAAGGAATGATTGGAATACTCATATCACCAAGGTGCACCTCCTTTTTAGGAAACCCATCTCTAAATAACTCTACGATTAAGTGTACTCATCGCAGAGTAGTACTAGGGTGGGTGACCAGTTGGTAAATTTTTCATGGCTTGTGTGTGAGTGAGGACAAAGCACACAGTTAAGGCTAGTGGCAGTCCGTGGGGTCATTCGTCATTTCTAAAACTCTAGTAGAGCCTTGGGTAGTGTCCCCAGGTGTTACAAATGGCATCAGATCCAATTCCCATCTAGTAGGTGGGCCCCACTTGGGTCTTTGTCATGGTAGCTTTTGAGTTGTGTGGTTCAGACAAGTTGGAAAGGGCTATCCTAGTTTATGGAACCACCCTTGCACTGGTAATCGTGGTCGGGAGCTAGGTGTACATGGGTCATTTGGGTCTGCACTGAAATGAGGATAGATTATGAGGCCATACATTTGAGCCTTGACGAGGACATCAAGAGTCTAAGTGGGGGAGATTGTAACATCCCAAGATTTGAGGCCTTAGATGAAATGATCTTAAAAGGAATGATTGGAATACTTATATCACCAAGGTGCACCTCCTTTTCAGGGAGCCCTCACTAAAGAACTATGTGGTTAAGTTTGTCCTGGCATGCGTGTGAGTGAGGACAAAGTGTGTAGTTAAGGCTAGTGGTGGTCTGTGGGGCCAATCATCATTCCTAAAACTCTACTAGAGCCTTGGGTAGTCCTCTTGGGCATTACATTTGGTTTCAGGGCCACAAACCCTCCACTAGGAGAAAGTGACCAATGTTCATGATGAAGAATCATTGTTGGAAAATCTTGTGTAGATGTTGAGAGCATCAAAGATTTTGTTGTTCCATTTTTGTTTGAAAGTGTCAAGAGCACTAAGGTTCTTGATACACCACCTTCCTGTAAGTAAATGCCACTAGATCCCCCACCTTATACTAAGATGATGATTCATGTTATCTCATATTTGCATGGGGATACATCCCCATGTGTCCCACCTTTCTTGGAAAAGGAAGATTTTGATGTCCCATCCTTGTTAAAGGACATAACACCTACTTTCCTACCCCTCTTGGAATTGGTAACAACACAAGATCCACCCTATGAGTTGAAAAATACTCCTATGCCGCCCCAAGGTACACAACTTGCTAATGTTGATGCAAGTGATCAATGTTTCTATGATGCTTTAGAAGACCCTTTCCTCCAAGAAGAACACGGTCTTGTCATGAAATTTTTGAATGCCTTAAAGCAAGGAATGGAAAGTATTACAGCCCTCATGTCTTCTTTTAAATCTTCTTGCACTAGTGAAGCAAAGATGATGATGATTCCACCCAAGATGATTGTAGCAACAAAGCAACTCAATTTCATGCTTGACTACCCCTTCACCAGATAAAGGAAAGATCCGGGTGTCCCTCTCATTCTTTGTTACATCAACTTTCAATTTGTGGAGCGTGCAATCCTTGACTTGGGCTCCAATGTGAGCATCATTCCATATAGCTTGTTTGTCAAGCTCCGTCTAGAAAGAATGAAACCTGCTGATTGTGTTTTATTGCAAACTAATGGATTTGGAAAGATGCCTATGGGTATGGTAGAAAACCTAAGGGTGGATATGGACAAGAAATGGAGTGTAAGTTATCCAACATATTTTCTTATAATGGACATGAAGCCAAGGATGGGAAGAACTACATCATCCTAGGGAGACCATTCTTATGCACAATGGATTTAGAGATCAAAGTGTGAGATGACGTCATGACAGTCTCTTGTATGAGTAAAAAGCAAGATATATTCATGTTAACTGATGAGGAAAGGAAAAACATAATGGATGAGGACTTTTGTTGCAACTTGGAATATACTGACTTCCATGAGAGCTGGATGGCAAATAATAACTATAGAATCTTGCATGTTCCTTGGGATGAAGAGCATGTGGTAAAATCTTTGGATAGGGCCACTTTGGATGAGAAGTAAGACACCTTGGGTGTGGACACATGATGGTGGAAGGAACAACAAGCCTGGATAAAGACTTTAAACTTGGTGCTAGTGGGAGGCAACCCATGTTGGTTTGAGACTCTTTCTCAAAACCCTTTTTCTTATTAAACTTTTGTTTTTCTTCAAGAAATATACACACACACACCGTAACTGATGTTTTTTCTATTTGTGAATAATGTTAGATTAGGTACAATAGAGGAAAGATGATGCATGGAGGAGCCAACCAAGGAGGAGATAAATATGAAAAAAATGAAACCAATTAAAAAGCTACAGGAAAGTGGCCAATACAACCATGTTGTTGGCAAATCAACACGACCATTTTGTGCAGCACAAGCATGGTGGTCCTACCATACTCACTTGATGCTATGTTGACCACTCCACCTCTTGGTATTTGTTTACTATGACTTTGTACCATCTATGCTACTATTCTAAACTTCTATTTCATGATAAGGATATCATGGTTTAAAAGTTTGTGATGATAGGGCGGTAAGCCCTTCCTTTAACTCATTTTTCTCTATGTAGCTTGTTCTAAATTTTTTGAGATGATCAAACAGTAAAACTAACTCTTATACTTGTCCATCCATACCTTCTATGGTTGTTGATTTAATTCATGCATACCATGTAGTTTAATTTCATGCATTTTTGTGTAATTTTTCAAAAAAATTTCTTTTCATGCCATGCATTGCATCTCATGTAGAGTTTTGGTAATTTTTTCATGTTTTACCTAGGATTTGATTGCTTTATGCTTCTCATTTCCTAAATGTTGGTTTAGATGTGACTGAATGCAAGTTGGCACCATTTTAGCCAACTTTGCCCAAATTTAGAATGTCTTGCCCAAGATCAATGTTTTGACCTAATCTCTACTTATTGAACTAAAACTCTTGACATATGATATATGCATGCTACATTCTTAGGTTCTATTGATAAATGGGCTTGGTTATTGACTTGCTATATGTGAATAACTTCTCTCATGTTTGTGAATTGTTTGGTTGAATTGTGATTTAAGAAAGCCACAAACGCTTAGGGTTTGTCAAATCTCATGATAAAAATATGGTTTTAATGTTTTCTCAATCATGTGGTGTGACATTATTTGATGAAGTGTTGAAATTTTTTTCATGCATGAGATCTTATGTTGAAAATCACACTAGTGACCCCCCTTTGACCCAAATTTTATTTCATCATCTTCTTACCTCTCCACCTCATGAAAGGAAGCCAAAGTGCACATATTCAGCCTTGGTCACCCCCAAAAGTTGGGGTGACCATATCTATATCCCCCTACTTCACTCTCACCACCATGTGCCCTAGATACACCAAGGGCAAAGAGAAAGAAAAAACTACAAAAAGAAAATAATAGATGCTCGTAATAACACATAAATAAATAAAAAATGAGTGCTCTATGTAGTAAAACTCCAATCTCTTACTATAACCCTTTCTTCTATTTTCATACACATTGAGCTAGGAAACATAAAAAAACCTAGCTCACTTCACCTTTTTTTCACATCCGTGCGGGTCACATAGTGTGGTTTGAGGTATGAAACTGAATTCATGAAAGTGAAATAACACTCGTATTCATCTTTGATTATCACCACCATGAAATGGTCTACCTAGAGCTACATGAAAGCCATATGGATTGATTATGCATTATATGTTATATATTTGAAGTTTGTATGCTCAGTGCTCAATTCATGATTGGTTTGTGAAAGTGGAGAGGAGAGAGGTGGGAAACATGTAATTAGTCATCATTCAGACCATTTAGTCAATAATTATCCATTGCAATGCATTTATCATTTTTGTTTCTTGAAAGAAATAGGAGAGAGATTAAGTTACAACACACTTGATGGCAAGCATGTTTTAAGTTTGGGGTGGTGATGCAGTCCTAATTTAGGGCTCCATCTTGTGTCTTATTGCACTTCAATCACATCTGAACTTGGTAGAGTACATGTTATTTCCCTCAATATGAATATTTCTATCAAATGCACTTATAGTCATTCTTTGCATGTTTTACAAGTACTTGGACCACATTTGGATGAATGAGAGAGATAGAGGGGTCCAAAGAAGACCCCAAATCTCCACCAATCTACCCCTAATTGCTAAGGGTCAAGCTAAAGCAAATAAGTTCATGGATAATAAAGTTTAAAGCTCAAGGTGTTGTTGAAGATCACAACACGACCATGGTTCCAAGGAATGACCATTTTGAAAAATTCCAAAAATCACAGGTTGATGCCAATTGACAAGCTACATCAACCTCGACAGAACGGTTGTGCTAGCCATCATGGTCATGCCAAGAAGACCCTAGCACGATAGTACGATCCATAACGGTTGTGCTTTCCAGAAGCAGAATGACCATTCCAAATAGAACGACCAAGTCCACAACTCAACCACCACAACCATGCTACCTAGAATGACTGTTCTACCTAGCACCCACCACGACCATGCTGCCCAATATGGTCATACTACCAGACTTCATTTTCCCAAGTTCAACCTGCCATTTTTCACTCCACCTAGAACAACTATTCCCTCTCAACATGGTTGTGCTACCTCCTATCCACCACAGTCGTGTTGTCCAACACGATCATGTTGCCACCCAAAACCCTACTTTTTTTTGCACTGTTCTACCCAAAATACCCCCCACTTAACCTAGTGCTTCCTCACCACCTATATATACCTAGGTGGTAGCTATAGCAAGAAAGGATAATGCCCTAGCATTCATTCCTACCTTCCTTAGTGCATTCAAGAGCTCTCACCTACTCCCTTCCACCTCCACTTCATTTCCACCTTCTTTCACCCCAAAACCCTAGTTTTCTAGGTTTTTGTACACTTCCGCCATCCATTCCATACTCTCCTACTACCAAGGAGGGAGAAGTATGTGTCCTTTCTGTTGGAGGTGAAGAAGAAGAAAATCTCAAACAATCTCCACGACCCTTCTCTCTTATTCTACCTTCTCTTTTACTCTTTTTTGCACTATGAGTAGCTAAGCCCTTTGTGGTGGGTTGTTTGGGGTTTAAATGACACTTTGATACCATGTTGGTGGAATATAATTTGTAAAGTCTATAATTTCATTTTATGATGATTATTTTCTACATCTATCCTTTTTTCCATGTTGCTTCTTGTGGTTTGTGCTTGAAAACATGATTTACTTGTTGTTTTATGCTTGAAACCACTTAAGTCTTGGAGAAGATAGCATATGTGAGACTATCTTGGAATTTGCTCCTAGGTACAGTTAATGGATCCCTATCTAGCACCCCATCTTCCCACACATATATCCCTTGTCTTACTCCTATATGTGGGATCTAAGTAGCTAGTGTAGGATTATTTAGTGTAATTGCCTAGGAGTTTACTAAAAGCTAGATGGTGAGTAATGTGAGGTGAAATACCCTCACATCTACTCCGCATTCCTACCTTTGGCTCCCAAATTATGCTAAGCACTCTCACCCCATAAACCTAGATTAGTCAAATCCAATTGAAATCCCACGTAAACTCTGGTCCAATTGAGCCTCATAAGGCTAGATAGGGTGTTTAAGGGTGTAGTTCCCATTCACACACTCTATTATGTCCATGTTCAACCAATAGTCTAGGGTGATTGCATTACATTTGACTACTTGTTTGGTTTAGCAATCTAGAATGAATGGTTAGGTTTTGCATGTTTTTCCCCCAACTAATATCTTAGTATCACCCCCAAACGACCCACCTCTCCTTAACATTTCTTAAAACCCATCTTGCTCTCTTAGCTACTTCATTCTAATTTATCTGATTGCTTTAGTTGTTTTTCTAGTCAATTTCCCTATTTCAGATAGTTAGGTCTTACTAGAGTAGTTAATTCTCTTTTGAGCTTGCTAGTGTTAATCTTGCTAGTTAGTGATAATCTAGGTCATCGATTTCTTTAGTTCCAACTTTCTTAGCTAGTGTAGCTTAATCTTAGTCTCTTGCTCTTGCTTTCTTAGTTGTCTTTCTTTGTTAACTAGGATTAACTTGTTTAGGGCTAGTTTAGGGTTTCTCTTGTTTTGTCTCCTTTCTTGCTTTCTTGCATGAACCTTAGTGTAACCAAACCAAAACCAACTTTAAACCCTAAAAACACTAATATTCAGTTAAGGAACACAACTTGATCTAAGTTATCTCTAGTGCCCCCCTCTCCCTGTGGATTGACCCCTCACTCGCCACTCACCTATACTACAATACAATCTCATTCACTTGCGGGTGATAGATTGAGGTCTAGTGATTGTGTTAGTATAGGGACCATTATAAATTTAAAATATCTTAAGTGTGTTTCTCGTGTCTAAGGTTGCATCTAGCCATAACTCAATTCATTAGTGTGTGGCCCTAGGTAGAAACGCACCAAGTACAAACTCTGAAGTGCTTTCACCATTGACTTTCTAGTCATTTGTAGTTTGGATTCGGGTAATAAATAATTAAGTGACCTTAACACCTAACAAAGTATGAGAAATCATTACCCTAGATTAGCAATTATCACTTAAGACCTAACTTAGCAGGTGGCTAACTAGATAAGCAAGAACTAGACTAAGAAATTAACCAGTGGAACCAAACACAATAAAAGGAACTAAGTAAAATTAGCAAGAAATATTCACCATTCACAAGCAAGTAGACTTAGCAAGGAGAAAACAAGACTAGCAAGAAAATAAATAAATTAGGGTTTTCCCAACTAAGGGGACTAGTAGGTTGTTTAGGGGATATGAGAGGATTGAACCATCAAATTGTCTAATATTCATTCACATATGCTATAGATAGTACTACTAAATAGAAAAACAAGGGTAGATGTTAATTGGAAGCCCTATAATACTAGTTGGCCATTGTTGGTGTGATGTAGTGGATTTTCCCAATTATTATATTTATTACTAATTACTTTGTGCCCTTATTTGTATATAATGTTGCTTTATTTTACCCCAATTCATCATTTCAATGGTCTACAAAAATGTGACACTCTAACATGTTATAATGAGATTTGAAGTAATTTAAAAAGTGTTCAAGAGAAAATGAAGTTTTATGAAGCATATTTGTGGTTTGATTGTTAAGAATAAGTGAGAATTTGGTTTTTGTTGATGGATGAATACTTGTTGGACAAAGTAATGTAACCTTATAATTTAAGGCCACATTTAGTACGAGTGATTTAATACCACATAGGATTAGTTTATCTATAGAAATTTTTTCTGGCGTTTGGTAGAGACGTTATATATCAAACAATTTATTTTCCATGGCACACATCATGTATGTAGAGAATTAGAAGATTCCACATTGCACCCTGAGTATTGATTATCCCACTAATAGCATGGCCCAGGTGATCAAATTAGGGACATGAAAAATAAAAAGGAATCTTCTAATAGGGATTACACTCCAATATTCTCACTAAGATTTCATGATTGCTTTTATGTGTGAGTTGGTATGCCAACATGATTGTTGAGGCGCTAGCACTACGAGTAGTCAAGGTGTGCAAGACATGAGTATGGGCACTACTTTGAAGAAGGTATTTTGATACCAAGGGATATCCAGAAGCATTTGAGACATCTTTCTGACGGTGATACAACACCACAATACCTATACGGATTCATATTTTAAATGGAGGTACAAATTTCGATGGTGATAGCTTGCATTGTGTAATTTCTGCATAGTGTCGCTTTGCTCTTGGCAAGCCAATCTAGGAAACTTCAGATCTATAGTTGTAAATTAATACTTACAACCAAAACTTATTAAATTAAACACAATTTGTACTTGAATGACATCACTGATTCTAAGATGCATAGGAATCCTTGTCCAAACAAACATGGGAATAGAAAAAATAGGCTATCTGGTCTATTTCTAATGCTAACATATGCTCGGTCCCATACCTTTTCTCTCCCTTCCTGCCAACCAAACATGACCTAAGAATATTTTTTTGCTATGAAAAACTATTTTGATGAATATTGGTATGTGTTTATGAAGTTTTCTAACCATATGAATGGATTTTATTATGGCACACATAAAAATTGTTTCGATGGTCAAACAGGGTTATTAGAGGTTCCTTTCTAGCCAATATGAAATTTTGAAGAAAAACGTATTCTAGTATCAGTGTTGATGGCTGATAAATCCACTTTGACATAAGATATCAATTATTTTAATCAACATACCAATAGATATTTTAGACCTTGGCCATTTGGAAAATAGAGTAAGAGGAAATTATTGACCAAGACTGACGACTCTTAATTTTGACATGAATAGAAAACACCTGTAAGTGGGGTTCTAATGAGACAGAATGAGAGAAAGAAGAAGGAAGGAAAATTTTGGTAATAATGGAAGTGTCAAATCTAAGATTTTTATGATGGAAATGAGAGAGTTTTGTTTTAGAGAATTTTAAGCTGATTTAGCCAAAATTAATTAATTTATTTAAAGTTCACATGTGATCAATTCATCTCCTCCCTTCAAAATATAAGGTTTCTCAAAGTAAAATAAATGGGTTTTTTTTATTTTTTGTTTACGTGGAATTTAAAATTTATAAAGTGAAACTTTCCTAGTGGCCTATAGAAATTAGTTGTGTTTTATTTAAGGATTTCTTAAAGAGCAAGTTATGGGAAAATAACTTACTTTTTGAAGTCAATTATTTCCTATAGCGAGATGATGATAATAATGAAATAATTCTAAATTTATGTGTCAATTAATATCTCCTAGTGGCCTGGAAAAGTATTTATTCAACATGTGTGTTAATTTCATACCTAACTAGAGTTATCATTCAACAATACAACATTGTCTTTTTATGTTGAAACTTGGTCAAAGGAAATTATGAACTAACTCCATACTTTTAGAGTACGTTGGGGTTACAAATATGAATATAAACCATAGTTTTTGGTTTAATTAATCAGCAAGAGAGACTTTTATCTATATACTGCCTCCTTTTTTAGTTTGTATATGTTTCCAGCCATCATGTGGTCAAGCTCTGGCAAGCCCTTTTCCAAATATCTTTTTGGAAGGTATGAATTATTGAATGACAAATACTTGGTTTCAAAAAGAAATACTATATTGATGATTGCGAACTAAGGTTGACTACAAAATTTATATTTGAGACCTAAAAAAAAGTAGACCCCACAAGTTACCATAGGGCACACCACATAATAACATTGTAAATGGGCATCCTTTTATTCAAATTTGTCACCTATTACTCATCTCATACCTCCACCCAATACATAAAATGAGGGAGAACATATATGAGACTTCTATTGCTCAAATATCTCTTCAATCATAATTAATGTTCATGTTTGACTAATATCTAGATCTAGATTTACAACATACATCTTTGATCCAAAGTCATAGAGAATAATGATAAATAGAAGGAGATACACCCCCTTCCCCCCTCACATCTTGTACACCTCTATATACTTCCTTTGGTGTTAAAAAACCTCCATGCCCTTCTATTGTGCCTTTTATGTCACTAATCATGCCTTACCTTCTTGGACTGGCTAGTTGTTCAGGGAGAGAAGATCACACAACCATTAGATTGAGGCGAGTCAAGTTTGATGAAAATTCAACATTCAAATTTTCTCTCCTATCCTCACACTCTCGAATTGGAAAAAGTATTTGTAGACACCTAGTCACAATATGCAAACCACTCATTAATGATCGTTGTTTTTCATGATCCAAGGTAACATTCCTTAGCACGATAAAAAATTCTAAAAAACAACCCTATTTTCAAATAACCATAATGATTGAATTCTTTGTCCAAAAAATAGTTCAAATACTCTAAGTTTATCAAGAAAAATCCAAGGAATATGTTAAAAAACCTTCAATAGATAAATATGATCCCAATTAAACTTATATCATAAAAACCATCTTAGTTAATTATGTGAAATCAATTGAAGTCTTAATATTCACTATTATACATTCAATACCTTAAATATGACCATATGACCAACTCGATGATTACATTAGAGCATATCCATAACTGTTGATTTTATAATACAAAAGTGGATATGATATGTAGAGAGGTCATGAAAAGTCCCATCTACTCCTGATCACAAAGATACTAATTTCAATATGATATACAAATATTCATGTGATGAACCCCGTGGTGATGAATTGGTATGAGTAACATCTTAGATCCAATGATAATGTATGACACATTTCTAAAAACATTATCTTTGCTAATAATGACGAACCCTATAAATGTTTACTCTACTTTAAGTCCTAATTTTTGTAATGAAAGATTGTTAATAACTATGTTTACAACTTTGGTTAGCTAAAATCCAATTTGCCTGAACATGACACTTATGTTAATAAGGTTATTTGAATAAAGGAACTTATGGTTGAAAATATATATAATTGGCATTTTTTCCAAAACTGGGACCCAAAGAATTAGAATCCCAAGAAATCAATCTCAGTCTAAGATATACTGAACCCTGAACACTTGTTAAATTTCTAGCAAAGATTTTTTGAAAAGATAGTAACTCTTTTGGTAGGGTGTTTATTTTCATACTAAAACTTGGGTTGCTTTTTTTTACTACTTGTGCTCCTGAATAAGGTACATAATTTATATATTGTTAGTCAACTTAATTGTGCTTTGTCTCATGTGGTTCTCTATAGTTTCACCTACTCCTAAAAATGTATTGATTGTTTCATTTCTAAAAATACTAAAGACATATGAATATAACTTCACACGAGAAAAGAATTAAACTCAACATCAAAATCTAATAAGTCTATGATCCCCAAGAAGGTGAATAAAGACTAGTATACCCCTTGAAAGTCACAAAGAACAAGATTCCAATGTTGGAACATGAAATGAAGTCCATAGTTGAAACATTAAATAAAATTTGATGTTAGCAAAATTACTGGTTCCAACGAGAAAATTGATCATGGGTTGGAAATAAAAGAATAAACTACAAAATTCACTAGTTGCAGAGTATTCTTTCAAATGCCATATATGTTGTTAGTGTTATATGTGATGTTGTGGTTGCACCCACATACACAACATAGTAATATGTTGACTCTTTGTTTGTCATCATTTTAGATTTAACTCAATATCTAATTATGAAGATGAGAGTTATTCAAAAAAGGAAAGAATGAAGCTCTAAAGAAACTAGGAAGATTATATAGTAGTTTCTTTATTACAACTTTCCTAGAAGATTTTTTATTTTAGTTTTTTGGATTCCCAGTTATGTACTTTCATTTGGAGTCCAGCTATGTTGGACATCTTTTTTCCATATCTTATAAATGTAATTAATGGTTACTTTTACTTATTTATGTGAATATGGTCTTGGAATTTTTTTTAATTACACATTACTTCCCCGGTCCTTGATTTTGGGGGAAAAAGAGGAGGGGGTTGATGCAATTATATCATAGCCAAATTTGCTTAAATAGCTTATCATAATTAATAATTTTAGAACTATGTAGAACATAAGGAAATTATAGGGTTTTTCCAAAAGCCAATGGCGCCTAGGATTGGATGACAACCAAGGGACTAGAAAAACTTTCTATGCACTATTATGAGGACTCTTGAGCTGATGTGTATCATACTTAGCAAAAGACTTAGGATTTTTCCAAAATAACATTCATTGTAGGCCTTCTCGTATATATTTCATATTTTTCTCAATCATATGTTATCCCTAACCCTAAGTTCCTATAGATACTTCTCTCATAAATTAGGGATCTCTGAGAAAATTAGGGTTAAGGCATTGTCATCTAATTAAAGCAAATAAAATTACAATTCAATATTTAAAAATATGAAACATGTTATCTATAATGTACACTTATCTTTTATGGGGAAACCCTAAGTAACCTATAGATGAGCTTTGATAACCTAGTTAGTCTATGAAGGACCTGAGTTGTATAGAGGAAAGAGAAAATCAGGTAAGAAGGAAGTTAAACCTTTAACTCTGATAGAAAATCCACTGATGTTGGGTATACAAGATTAATTAAGTAAAATAGTACTACAACATGTGCAAAACTTAAAAATGAGTAAAGGTAAACCAAGTGTTTATATGTTTTCCACCTCAAATTTCAGTGTGGGGTCCATTATCCTTGAATTTGTGAGAATCTAGACTAGTCCCTCTTGGGGATTGGAACTTATCTATAGAAACACCATTACGATCCCTGTCATACCTGAGTAGAAGGAAATGATATGTGTCCCCTATATGCTACAAAAACTTGTTAGGCTTTGGTGAAAAACATAGTTTATGTTGACAACAACATACTTTGCAAACCCTACCCTAGGTGGAGTCGGGGGCATAAACATGCACACATATATGCCCTACCCACATGGAAAGAAATAAGAGGTAGTTTAGTTACTAGGCACATGGGAAAATACATGGAAATGTAGGTATATATAAGTGTTGACTTCTAGCGAATTTTGTATACCTGAAAAGAAGAAAGAATAATTTCTTAAACGACATTTATAGAACCCCTAATTCCCTAGCTCTATTGTTAGGCCTCATGTACATGATGAGGCTGATGACTCTACAAGAGGAATGTACCTTCAAGTTACAAGAGATAAAACTATAGTGGCCTAATCATGGTTTGTGAGGATTCAATAAGGAAGGAGAAGTACAAGAACTCCAACAATTGCATGGTCAGCCCAGTGATAAGAGAACCCTTTCAAAGAAAGTGACATTAAAAAGAAAGATAGAAAACACCAAAGTTCTAGAACTAAGGATGCCACCCCAATAGAGAAAATAAATATGATAAATGTGTGCTTAATCAGATGGAGAATTATCATGGAAAGTATTGTAAGTTTTCAAGCAAACTCTGAGTGAATGTTCCTACTCTAAAAGGAAATTACTTTTATTCATATAAATTAGACAAATACCTTGTAGGATGTATGCATGGAAGTTTCTGGAAGAACCTTGTGATCTTTGATATTGAAGGCCAATCTAGTTAAAGGCCTAGGAGGACCAACGGTAATAATTTGGGCATGTTTTTGTTTACCTGAGTTTAACTGGCCGAATGTAGGCTAGCATGCAAGGATGTTTTTGGATAAGTGGATTACATGAAAACTCTAGCATGAGGTAAACATATATAAGTTTGTCTAGTCTAAATTAGTTTCTAATATTACAGACTGTAGATTTAATACATGCAAGTATGTAGGGTACATATGAGTTTTCATGCAAGTACATAAGGTATACTAGATGTCAGCAAGTACATAGGTATAAATAAGTTGTTTTGCAAGTAAATGAAACACAAGACATCAATTTTTATACAAGGGAATACATGAAACAATGCCTCTTTCAAGGGGTGGTGTTTAGAAATGTTGTGGGTCATTTAGAGTGAAGGAAATATCTTAGGGAGGAAGAATAATCTGAAGCCCATGGGGCCATGATATGTTTCTTGAAATCCTAACCTCCTATTTTTTTATGAGAAGTAAGAGAATACCATAGACTAGAATACTCCTATAAAAATTAGTTGAACAACCTTGTTTGTTGTTTTAGTTTTTTCAAATAACGTTGGATATCCTAGAAGGACCTAACCTAGAAATTGAAATGTGTATTATCTAGTGGTATGGAGGTGGTATATGATACAAGCATGAAAACCCTCATGGATACCTAGAAAAAATATTTTTCAAAAGAAAAAGCTTTGTTTTTATGTTTTGAGTAGTGATTTTAGCATGTGTATGAGAATATTTGATGGATAAGTTTCATTAATAAGTATGTTATGTTAGAATTAAAAAAAAAGTTATATAGTAGTACATGTGAGTTGAGGAGATACCTTGTTTAGCATGAGTCAATGAGACAGAGTCCTGACAAAATTAGAGACCCTTATTTCAAAAAAAGCATAAATGATAGAGTTTATATGGCTTCTCATATAACTGTATGCATGGTAGAGCCCTAAGTAAACCCTAAGGTCAAGTAGGGAATATATAGAGTTTACACGAGACCCGCAGGGTCAGGAGATAATCAGTCCATAAGTACCTACACCCCTACAGACCCTCATGGAATGGATAAAGGACGACGCTACATGAGAAATATATTAAGAATGAAAATACTTATGCAATAATGGTTTGTATACGTCAAACAAAAATATGTGGAATTTAAAATCTAGGGTGATGCCTTTGGATTATACTGAAAGGGGATAGTCCCTTGACTCTAGTATGGCATATACAAAGTGAATATAGCTTGAAAATCTCACCCTAGATATAAATTGTGAAACAAAAACTAAGGGAGTTTGTGCACAAACTCAAGGGCCCCAAGAAAAGCACTTACATTGGGACAAAAATGGTTAAGAACTCATTGGATTTAGGGAAAAAAGTTAATGTATAAAGAGTCACTAATTGGGCATGAGTTGAGCTAATTGTTGAACCATAAAATGATATGTGGATTCACCATATCTACAAGAAATGAGGTGAACTTTGTATTTGGATGACAACCAAATATTTATTTCATCTGAGTGTAGGTGTAAGATATTGGGTATCCATCTTTAATACACATAAGTCATATATGTGAAATATCTTGAGTTTGATATGCTACCTCAACATCTTATAGGTATTTGTAGCTCATGTGCATGAGTAGAACCTTCATGAAAATGTGATAATCTTGTGGTAAAATAATGCAATAAATAAGGGTGTGGTACCACACTTGAATAGTCTTGGTTCCACCATAGTTTCTTATACATATGACCACCTAATAAAGATGAATTCTAGTAGAAAAAAACCTTTATTGAATGGGGTGCTAATTCTAATTGTACACGTGAATATAGATAAGAAACATGTGTGACATCATCTTGACTAGGTAGCCCAGGTGGTAATGTGGCTTTTGCATGTAATACGTGTGCACTTGAACCTATATTGACATGTATGATCAAAGTGAGATATGTGATGTAATGCAAGGACTATCTTAAACATCATTCTCCCTAGGAAGAAGGAGAACAAGGTTTGGGACAAATATATGCAGTGTTCAATAAAGCTTTCTGTAACGTCCCAGGATTTGAGGCTTCAGATAACATGATCTTAAAAGGAATGATTGGACTACCCATATCACCAAGGTGCATCTCCTTTTCCGGGAGCCCATCACTAAGAACTCCATAGTTAAGCGTGCTCAGCTTGGAGTAGTACTGGGATGGATGACCTGTCGGGAAGTTGATCCTGGCATGCACGTGAGTGAGGACAAAGTGCATAGTTAAGGATAGTGGTGGTCTGTGGGGATAGTCGTCATTCCTAAAACTCTACTAGAGCCTTGGGTTGTGGGTCTGGGCTTTACAAATGGTATTAGAGCCATAACCCCTCCAGTAGGTGGGGCCCACATGGGCATGGCATTCCAGTATTGAGTTGTGCGGTCCAGGCATGTAGGAAAGGGTTGTCCATGTTGACGTAGCCACCCTTGCACTGATATTCTGTGATCGGGAGCTGGGTTTCCATGGGCCATTATGGGTCTGCACTGAAATGGGGTAAGATTATAAGGCCATATAGTTGAACCTTGACGAGGACGTCAAGAGTCTAAGTGGGGGAGATTGTAACGTCCCAGGATTTGAGGCCTCAGATAATATGATCTTAAAAGGAATGATTGGACTACCCATATCACCAAGGTGCATCTCCTTTTCCGGGAGCCCATCACTAAGAACTCCATAGTTAAGCGTGCTCAACTTGGAATAGTACTGGGATGGGTGACCTGTCGGGAAGTTGATCCTGGCATGCACGTGTGTGAGGACAAAGTGCGCAGTTAAGGCTAGTGGTGGTCTGTGGGGACAGTCGTCATTCCTGAAACTCTACTAGAGCCTTGGGTTGTGGGCCCAGGCATTACACTTTCAGTTACACCACTATCAACTACTATGTTTTGATGTAGTGACAATGGAAACTACTAATATTGTTTGTAGTACTTAAAATGAAAATATGTACATTAGTGGATCTCACTGGTGTTTGTTAAGGGAGAAGTTTGATTAGTTGTGCCTAGCACCAAACTTCCTTATCCCTTCCGGATGATTGGTGCCCACTCAACCGAATGGAGCAATAATTTTCTCTAGTGTCTTTCTAGAGGAGGATCCAAACACCAGGGAATCTCAACCCTCAATAATAGAAAGACTTGGGTATGATATAACCATTCCTCCAACATAAATGTAGTCCTAATCTAGACTATTCTTCAGAACGAGAGGTGAACCTTTTTGAAGTATTAAGGTCCTCATGATGATATGACCCCTAGATTTACTAAGGAAGGCATGGTATATCAATCCTAGTCACTTGAAGAACATCTTATATAATGTGTGGTCTTGCACTATGAATATGAGAATGGAAGTAATGATATGTGGAGTGAATTGCTCCCAATATGTCTTAAAATTATCTAACTGTTGGGCCAAATTTACCTTTTTAAGGAGGTAAGTATGTAATGAAGTGAATGTTTTCCCATTATTACTTTAATTACTTAATAAATTTTATGCCCTTGTTTTTATATAATGTTTCTAGATTTACCCCACTTCATCATTTCAACAATATTTGAACATATGTGACACTCAAATTGCTAATGATGAGATTTTAAGTAATTCAAAAAGTGTTCGAGAGAAAAACATGTTTTCTTAAAGCATATTTGTGGTTTGATTGATCTATTTTAATGAATAAGTAAGAATTTAGTTTTTTTGGTGGTCAACTTGTTGGGTAAAGGAATGTAAACATATAATTTAAGGATAAGTTGATTCTATGCAAAAGTCTTTTGATGCATATTGGCACGTGTTTATGATATTATGTGGTTTGTTGTATGACTTAACAAGGAAGTCGTTTGAATAGTCAAACATAGTCATTGTGGGTTCATTTTAAATCGAGATGTAAATTAGAAGAAAGATGTATTATACTATTAAGGTTGATGATTGATTAATTAACTTAAGAAAAAGTTGTCAAATATTTTGATCAACATGACCATCAATCGTTTGGACCTTAGTCTATTGGGAAATAATGTAACTGACAATTAGAGAGTAAGAGTGGTGATACTTTATTTTAAAATGAATAGAAATTAACTATAAGTGGGGATCTAAAGATATATAACGAGAGAAAGAAAAAAAGAAGGAAACTTTTGATAATGATATAAATGTCAATTCAAGATTATTTTCAAACTGGTCAAGGCTTCTTTGAATTTTGGGGTTGTGGTGGCAAGGACGAAGTTTTTCTATGGTGTGTTTTTAATTTATTTTGACCAAGAGATCGTGTGCAACCAATTCATATCCTCCCTCTCAAATATAAGGTTGGTTTGAGTAAAGAAATGAGATTTTTGAAATCCATAAGCTTTAACTTTCTTGGTAGCCTATAGGATCTAATTTTTCTTTATTTAATGATTACTTAAAGAGAAATTTAAAAGCAAGTAATTGACTCATTTTGAATCTAAATTTTATTTAATGAGATAATGATAATAAGGAAATAATTTTGAAATTTTATGGCTATTAGTCTCCCTTAATAGCCTAGAAAAAATCTTACTCTAACATGGGTGTTTTTCATTCCTCACTAGAATTTTGAGGTGGAATGTTGTCTTTCTAAGTTGAAACTTGGTCAAAGAAGATAAATAAGTTTCTCCAATTCTTGGTATCCATGGGGGTTACAGTTGTAGATATAAATCATAAATGTTGGTTTAATTAATCAAAAACAGAGTTTGAATCTATGAACCACTTCCTTTTTTTGGGATTTTTTGCAATATTTCTAGCCATCACATGGTCAAGCTTTGACATGAAATTTTTAGAATATCACTTTAAAAAGAATAAATAAATAATGAGAATGAAATATTTTTAGAATGAACTAATTGATTGATGACTACATACCAAGGTTGATCGATAATTTATTATTGAGATATTAACAAAAACCATATGTCACAGTTGACCATAGGGCGCTCCACATAATAATATTTTAAATGGGAACCCTTATATTTGAATGTTATGACATGTGACTCATCTCCTACATCCACCTAATAAAGGAAACAACAACAATCTCATCAATCATAATAAAGTGTGTGTTTGACTAGATGATGAAATTCATATAAACAACAAAAATCTTGACTCAAAGATCATAAACAACAATGATGACTAGAAGGAGATCAACCCCCTTCCTCCTCACATTATCTCCATATATTAATACTTCATTTGGTTTGAAAAACCTCCCTATCCTTCCAACATTCCTTTTATGCCACCAATCATACCTACATCATCACTCTTGTCATCCCATTTTGATCTTCCCTCTTATGTCGACTAACTACTAGGGAAGAAATGATCACATGACATCATATTGAGGTCTGTCAAGTCTGCCTCAATACATCGACTAGCATCACTCCTCTTTCCTCGCATAGTGAAACCAAAGAAAAGAATTCACAATCTCTTGATTACAATATGCTCAACGCGTCCACCAATGAATGATTGTTATTTTCATGATAAAAATAATATTCTCTACTCTAATTAGAAATCTTAGAAAAGAGCCCGATCTTCAAATAATCACAAAATGATTTCTTTATCTAAAAATTAAGTGGAAGTACTCTAATTTTATCAGAAAAATTCATAGATTATGTTAAAAATACTTCCAAATATAAATCTAATCCTTATTACATTTCCATTTATAATAACATATTAGTTAATTATGTGAATAAAAGGCTTGGATAAGAATATACTTATTCAAAACCCTAGATCTAACCATATAAATAACTTGATGACTGCATTATGCATATCTAACCACTATTGATGTTTATAATAGAAAAATAGATATGTTAACTAGAGATGACATGTAAAGACCCATTATCTTCTCTCAATCGTAATGGTACTAATCTCAACATGGTATAAGAATATTCTTGTAATGAATGTTAAAATGATAAGTTAAAATGAATAGCATATTGAACCTAATGATAATTTATTACACATTTCTAAAAATAGTATCTTTGCTAATAATGGTGTCCCTATAAATGTTTACTCTGCTTTAAGGTATGATGTTGGTAATATGTCAATAACAAATATGCCACTTTGGTTAATTAAATTCTGGTCTACTTGAACTTGATGCTCATCTTAATAAGTTATTTAATAAAGGATCTTAGGGTTGAAAATATGTATTATTGTGATTTTCCCCGAAAGTAGGATTCAAAGAATGAGAAACCCAAGGAAATCAATCTTATTCCTAATATCTATCGAACCCTAGAACACTTGGCAAAAAGGTCTTTTAAAGATAGAAACACTTTTATTACTGGGTGTTTGTTTACTTATTAAATTTTGATTGATTGTTCAAGACTGATATGCCTTGAACGAGGTACATGGGTTATCTATGGTTAACCACCTTAGCCAAGCTTTGTTTCCTAAGATATTCCACAATTTCACTTATTGTACAAAATATATCCTTTTCATCTCTACAAATGCTAGATATATATGAGTATAACTTAACACTAGAGTAATCATTGAACATGACATCAGAATCTCATAAAAGTATGATCACCAAGAAGGTGAATAAAGACCAGTATATCCCTGGGAAGTCATGAGGAATAAGAGTCCAATGTTGGAACATGATATAAAGTCCATTTTTGGAACATGAGATTAAGTTTGATTTTGGAAGTATAATTGGTTCACTAACCAAGATAAGTAATTATGGGTTGAAAATATAAGAATAATTTATGAAGTTCACTACTTTTAGAATATTTCTTCATTTAATGTCAAATACATTGTTGCTATGATATGTGTTATTGTGGTGCACCCACATACATAGCACGATAATATGTTGACATGTTGTTTGCCTACATTTTAGGGTTAAATTAAGATCTGATTGTGAATTTATGGCTCATCTGACAAAGGAAAAGAATGAAGGTATAAAGAAACTGGGATAATTAAATTTTAGCAATTTTATTTCAATTTCTTACAAGATTTTCTATTTTATTTTTATATTCAAAGTTACGTACCTCTATTTGGATTTTAGCTATGTTGAACATCTTTTACCTTATCTTGTGAATGAAAAATTGGTCATCTTTAGTTATTTTAAAATAGATTGTCTTGAGAATATTGATTAACTTCACTTTCTTCTTTGGTCCTCAATTATGGGTCAATGGAAGGAGGGATTTGTCACAAGTGGGATAAGGTGTTTAGGGAACTAGCTTCTAAACCACTACATGTCCAACCTTACAAGACTCACTTGTTTAGGGGATAGAGAAATCTACTTAGGACCAAGCCCTAGTCTAGGTTTGTAACACCCCAAATTTTTGTTAAGTATTATTGTGAATGAAAGTATTACAAAGAAAACCCTAGTTATGTGAGATCAAGACAAGTGGGTCAAGTTTTACATATTTTATCACATATTATAGTCTTGTTATTTGTATCTAGAGCCCAATAACTTTTGGTGAATTGATCATCATGGGATGCTAGAAAGATCATACGAAAATGTAAGGTTGATTAATATGATGATAATAAGGTTTCTCTAGAGTTTGAGGGCATTCTAATTATCAAAGGATTACATAACATACCTAAGAGTACCTTATACTTTTGCTAAATTAGGCTCTTAAGTGTTTGTGGTCATGAAATTTAGGATTGATTCTATGTTATCAATGACATGTATAAGAGTTGATATGATTTTAGTGATTCAATTTGTTGACTTAGGTCATGAGTATTTCTTTATAAGAAGATAATACTTATATAATGTGTTGGGCAAGTTCTAGGACCAAGTGGTCACAAGGGGTAGCCTATAGAAAATTTAAAAGGAATTAGAAAGGATATACAATGTTAATGCTCTTTTTAACACATAACCAAAGGGTATTGAAGACCCAAATGTTGCTTCATGACCAATCCACCGGTTCATTTGAGAACAAGTGGTGGTGCATGTTTAACAGAAGATAATGAAAGTCCCAAAATCCATGTCCTTTTGGGACTCAATCACAGTCCTAACGGATCTGGCCTCAATGAGATTAGAAAGGGGGAGGCTATAAAAGCCTAGCAAGTTGGAATAGTGAGGTCACATGAGCTGATTAGGGTTTTTCCAAAGAAAGGTACCGAGAAAAGGAAGGTACATATAAGGAAGAAGAAGAGGCGAGAAAGATGACGGGCTTGGAGCTTGGCCGTGGTGTAGTCAGGAGGACCAACCCACCGAGGGTACCTCTTGCCTCTAGTACAACAACAAGGACAAGTAAGAGTGATGTTGCACCAAGGCAAGGATCTTTCCTATGAGCAAGCTGCATCGTCGAGGAGGGGGGTGGCTCGCCAACCTGGGCGGTTGCCCTGTTCTTGACGTAGGAGATGGGGGGATGAGATTCCCAATTGGAAACCAATTGAATCAACCTAGGACCAATTATTTGTGTGACTTAGCATCAAGGCAGAGGATCAACGATGGATGGCCCAAGTATGGTTGCTTAATCAATTGTCAATGGTAAGAATTTGTTGTGGAGGAGGTCAGTGCTTTGTACTCTGTTTCCACGGAGAAACAAGGGCATCACGACCCTTTACCGCACCATGCAAGAGAAGAAGAGGACGGGTCGAGTGCCCCCTTGCTAGGCCGTTGACCAGAAGGCCCAATTATCCTGAAAGGTAGAGGAATGCAAAGTAATATAAATGAACAGATTTTAATCTATTACAAACTTTAAGAATTCATAGAGATTGACGTGATTGTCAGAATATGGTGTTTAAGGGATCATTGGAAATCTCAAGATATGAAGGACATCTTGAATGAGATTACATACTCTTAAATGATCTAGATAAGGTAATCTGATTTGAGGAAAGGTTAGATAAGTAGATTATGTGCATATATGTTGAGATTTGTTAAATCAATGTGATAGGTGTGAACCTCATCATTGAAATTCAAGGATGTGTTACACCACAAGTTTTAAAGGTATGATTCTTTGAGAGTTAATGATCTCGAGATTAGATTGTTCTTATATGACATTTTGGGTACACTTTTATGCATGCCATAATATTATGTAGGGTGTGACTAAGGGATAAAAGTGACTCTAGAAGAGTATTTTTGTATATGAGAATACATTAAGATAACCCTAGAAGTTAAATGCGTAGTTAAATACATTGTAGTGGTGGCAATTATGAATAATGCTAAATTGATTCATATGGTTTTAATGATAGGGAATGTCTTTTCAGGATTTAGACCTGACTAGAGGAAATCCAAGATGAAGTTTATTCTCTCTAATACATGTAAGTGGTCCATGCCCATGAGTGTTCATATTTATCAAACTCATCATATTTTCATAAAACTTCATACTTTATGTGAACCACTGTTCTAAGATTTTATGTTAAGATACCCAAGTAAGATTTTCATACATTTATGGGTATGTCCTTACATGTGTCTAATATCTCGAGAAGAGTTATGTTATTAAGATTTATAAGAATACTAGAGACTCATGAAATAGGTTCATGAGAAAACTAAAAGATCTTGTTTCTATAAGAACTATTAGTAATGATTCATATTGATAAATAAGACTACAAGATAAGATATGCAACCAAGATAGTCATACATGATAATGTGGATTAAGAATGTATTAAGATTTCAAGTAGAAATATGCTATTCAGATTTCTTAGATAGATTAATATCTAAGAACTAAGTTGTTATTTATATTTCTTAGAATGATGGATCTAAGAATTAAGTACATGATAAGATTATAAGAGTAGAATGCATTAAGTTATGATTAAGTTTGCAAGATAAGATTTTATAAGATTCATGTTTTAAGATTTAAGAGTTAAGCTCACATGAATGCATTAAGATTAATATTAAGATAATACTTCATGAGACTTTCAAGAGGTTGAGTTATCCTATCAGAAATCATACTTTAGATATTTACTACTTAGTATTTCTATATCCAGTTCATATTATTTTCCTAAGCCTTTAGACTTACATGTCATAAATTTGATATTAGAATTTGATTAAGTCATTTGATCAAACAAGCATTTCAAATTAAGATTTAACTTGATAATAATAATATCAAATTTTGATTCAGATTTAGATTACTCAATATGAGGGTAGTCAGATATTTGATTAAGATACATGATAAGGGTTTTAGACCCAATCTTAGTTTTACAATTGAGATTACTCATATTCAAATGTAGATTCAGATTCAGAGTTTAGTACGTGTTCACTACTCAATATTCAGTTTCAAATAAGTACAAATTCAGAATTTAGTAAGCTTAGACTTAAGAAAAGTATTTTAGAACCTTAACATAATACATTATATGAAGTCCTCATTTAGAGAATCCCGGGACAAATCAGAGGCATTTGTTGCCAATTTAGAGGAGTGTTTACTCCATTTCACAGGGCACGTTGTGCCAACAGAGGGTGTGTAGTAACATAGAGGACACTTTAGTGTCAACAGAGGGCACGTTGTGCAAACAGAGGGTGCATTGCACCATAAAGGACATTGTAGTGTCAATAGAGGAGGACTTATTGTATAATGGTGGCCACAGTCAGATAAAAGTCCTAAATGAAAGATGCCTTAGTTCAGAGAATGTACATAATCTCATTTATAAGTATAATGAAAGAGATTAAGATAAGAGAGACATGACTCAGGCCCTTTGTGCAAGTCATGTGGCACACGCACCAGAGTGCATGTCGATCCATATACATAACCTAGGCCCGGAGTGCTAGGTTATGTGACCCAGATACCTACGTGCGGGTCCTGAGACCCAGGTACCAGAGTATAGGCCTCCAGAGAAAGATAAAGTAAAAATATAAGAGATAAGCTAAAGAAGGAAGATAAATTTATGTTTCAGATCTTATACAAAGTTTAATGTTAGTTTCATGTTTATGATGTTCAAAGATATTTTGTAGCCTTTTATCTCTTCAGTAGTATATATTAGAATACACATGCCACTTACGCTAACAACCATTTTTTTCAATGCATGACTGGGAACGAGATGTCCGTAGGTAAGAGCAGGAGCATAGTAGATCCCAAAGAATCAAGCACAAGGATAGAACATGAGTGAATCTGGTGGGGTGTCAACTATAAGATGATCCTCAGGTATATAGACTCAGCTATATGTATCAATGTTTAGAACTTTAGAGTAGAAACTATGTCTCGAGATGTTAAGTTAGTTTTCCATGTAATATCCATTATGTTCCTTTTGTAAGAAAAATTATGAGAATGTTTCTTATTTTCAATTTGTGTGATTGATTATATTGTTATTATGAATTCCCATTTTATGTAATGCGCCTTGAGTGTACGGGTTAGGGATAACTCAATGTTTCTTCTGTTATGTGCATGTGTGTGTTTAGGAAGGGTGTTACAAGGTTTCTACGAGTGACTCCCCAACCTAGCTTGGTGTTAAGTTATAAGGTGTAGGAAGATATTTTCCCCTTATTTACCTCCTATTCAACCTCTAGGGTTTTTATTTGCCAAGTAAGAATCCAGAAGCACTTTTTTCTACTTATATCTCCCATCTGATTGTAGTAGAATAGTAGGATAAGGTATAAAGGGAAGATAAGTAATGTTGTACAAGGAACTTGGATATTCTCCCTATCTAAACCTTCTTTTTCTTCTTTTCTCTATACCTTAGGTGGTTCCATAGTTCAAACACAAAAGAGAGAGAGGTAGGGAGAGAAAAAAACAAGAAGATACCTCTATTCAGATGACTCTAACCTTGTTGTAACTCCTTACCTACATACATCACGTCCTCAACAATGCTTAAACAAATTAGTAAGTGGAAGTGAACATTTTATAACATCAAATAACACATGATTTGAAAGAAAACATTTAATATCATAATAATAAAAGGTTACTTTCTATCTGCATCTTTTATCTTGACTTCCATAAGAACACTCAGGTTTGCACCAAAGTGCCTCTTCTCTTTTCCCTGAAGTACCTTTTAAATTTTCCCCAAAGAGCCAATTGGATTGCACCAAAGTGCCTTTTATTTTTATCTAAAGAGCCTCTTGGAGAGGATCTTATATAAAGTTTATTATCTTAATATTAATTTTAAAATTACCTAAAAGGAAGATGGAGTGGACAAGTCATGCCTTATTCTTAAAGCGTGGGACATTGAAAAAAAGAAAGACTCCCTATGAGTGAAGTGGGTCAGCAAAAAATATATGAAGAAAAGTTCTTGCTGAGTTATCACTGAATCTCCTAACTTCTTGTGGTTGTTTAATAATGAGTTGATAGTTAGGGAATCATTGATATCTTTCATTGAATTCAAGATTGGAACACATGATGTTCTCTTGAATTGACAATATCCTTGGTACTGCTCAAGGTTTCTAGGGGATGTTATTGGTAGAAAGATGGTTATGAGAGTCGGTATTTCTTATTATTCTCTTCTAAAGTTCATCATTACAGATAGAAAATGGGATATCCCATCATCAAGATGTTTTTCCATAATTAAGAGTACTCTAAACTATCTCAGCCTTGCTCTTCTTCCTTGGTGGTGCTTGGAGCTTGGTGCTAGGAGCTTGGAGCTTTCTTAAGGCGAGTTACATAACTCCTAACCCTGACTATTTTACCTCTCCTATGTTCTTGTATGTTTCTTGTGATCATATCGGCTATGTATGTTGTTAGTTGAGTTTCTTGCTTAAGTTGTTCTTGTTGGCTGAATCTGTGTTCTAGGGTTTCTTAGTGAGCAACACCCCTTTCTCTCCTAGGTCTTGAGGAGTGAGCTTGAGTTCTAGTAATATGGGCAATAATCCTCTCTCGTTTAAGTTGAGAGGTGAGATTGTGTTCTAGTGGCTTGAGCAACACCCTCCTCTCACCATGGACTTGAAAGGTGAGCTATGTGTTGGTTGTGGACCTTGGTTGTGGTTGAACCTTGTGTTGCCCGATTGGTGTTAAGAAGCTTGGCAAGACCCCTCTCTCTTGATAGTTGAGAGGTGAGTCATCTTATTAATCCATTAGGGTTTTTGTGCCCTTGTGCTTGAGGTTGGTGGTGACCCTATCGGGTTGCATCTTGGCCGATATGGCCTTGGGGTCGGTGTTGCCCGATATCCCCTCTTGATCTTGAGCCTTGGACGACACATGTTGTGGCTGTGTCGGGCGCTGCTCCTGGTTGCTGACCTTTGTGTGTCGGGCATCACACCTGGTTGTGTACCCTGCCCGACACACTTCACCTCGTTATACCCTGATGTTGTGGAAGCTTGTTAGCTGGTTCTATGGTAGGCGTCACCTCTTGATCCTATCTTTGTGTGTCGGCCGATAGATGTGCTAGCTTTGTGCAGAGTGTTATGCTATCTTTGCTGCACGTGTTGCATCTTTGGGAGTTATGCCTTGCTGTGTGTGTGTTGTCCGATATACCTAGTGCGCGACGTGCCATTGCACGATATGCCTCTTTGGATGAGCTGCACGCCTTTGTTGCCCGATATGCAGGTGGTGCACGACACAGCGTTGCACGACACATGAGGTGCGCGACACAGTGTTGCCCGATACATCTGGAGATGGTAGCCCAATACCCTTGTTGTATGTTTGACCTATATGTAGTTGACCGTTATATGGCTTGAGGGTTGGACGATATGGTAGAGTACCCTACCGATGCTACCTTTAGTGAGGGTGCCCTACCCGTCACACTTCTGGTGAGGGCAGTGGGCACTTCTAGTGAGGGTCTTGTCCCTTATGGAAATCGATATGCTAGATCTTGTTTCATGCTATCACGTTTTGCATATAGTAATCGTTATAGTAGATTACATCCATGTAACTCGACATGCTATTACCTTTGTTTATGACCATCTGGATTACATGTAGAATGTTGAGGAAATGGTAAGCATGTAAGATGCTTTGCTTGATGATATGACCTATGTCTATGGTCACAGGTTGAGGCATGAATGATAACGTATATAATCATCAATGTTGCCCTATCATTCTTCTGTTAATTCATGGTGATTGTGTATACTAACCATGCAGGTGACTCATACAGTTGCATAGCCAGGAATAAGGGCTATGAGGTATATATATATGTTTGAGTAACACTGCTTTGATGGTTACTCTTGATATTGAAATAATATGCTTGATGTGTTTTGGTCTGAGAACCTGGGTTGGCTAAAGTGCCTAGATGAGGTGTTATCCTCTGATGAGTGATGATGACCTGGGATTGCAATCCCATGGCAATGATGTAAGCCTTGAGAGGCAGTGGCACTATGTGATGAGGGATTGAGATCCCATGGCAATGTGATGATCCTTGTGATGGATCAAGATGATGTTGATGACAGTAAAATCATGATTTTGAGTCTCATGTTGTTTATTCTTATTCTTGTTTGCATGTTATACAACTTGGATGAATCTTGCAATCCACTTAAAATATATTAACTAATCACAGTGGAACATATCATGTAGTTGCCTTGGCCATAGATCCATCATCGTCAAGAGCTGGTGATGGTGAAACGGGTTCTCCTGCGGGTTAACCCGGAGCACATATTGTTGAGTATGCGAGGTTTCTCCTAGCCTAAAGTGAGGAGGTAAGAGTGCAACTTCTGTTGTAGACTCCAGGGTGTGGATTCAGGCCTGTAGCCTAAATATGATAAGATCATGGTGAACAGGTCCATGGCTCAGGATGTGTGATATGGGAGCATGAATGCGTTCATGGCTCAGAGTACGGTGAACAGGCATGTGGCTCAGTTTCACTAGTGTTGATACCTGTACTGAGGCGGGCTAGGCAGAGGGTAGCCTGACCCTGTGGCTGAGGCCACTTAAGCACGAGACTGCGGTCCTGCTTGTGTTGTACTCGTGCACTGACCGTGAGGTGGGAGGTCATGGAGTCCGGCTCTTCCATTGACCTTGTATGGCACCAGGTTGGGTTTCGCAACCGAAGGTTGGATTTGAGCAGTACGGCTCACTTCCTCAGGGCATAATAATATGTAATCCAGCCGAATAGTATTTAATGCTTAAGGCAAAACACAGAACATGGTTTGAGGCCTTGCTTATGTAGCTAATCTTGTTATACTTGCAGTAACTTATATGTTCCTTATGTTATGTGGTAAGATCTTATAAATATTATCTTGTTAATCATGTTCCATAAAGAAATACTTGGGTATATGCCTTCCATACTTTCTGGTAAGCCTGATGGTATGAACAACTTTACCTTATAAACTGCTCTTGTTATACCTTTTATCAGTTATCTACTACTATTGCTTTAATATTCCTTTGGTTTTATGGTTTCGGCGGGGAGTTATGTTTCTCGCTGGGACTGTGTGTCTCACCCACTGGTTTATAACATTTTTAGGTGTTCGAGCTATACGTGGTGGTGGTCGCGGGGTTGCGGCCGAGCAGCAAGAAGAGCAGTAGAAGGCAAGAGATGGATATGTTGTTGTTTTGGTTGTTTTGTAGTAGAGTCTTAGAGTCATCCTTGTACTCTCAGGTCCTTGGGAGCATTTTGATGTTGTTTCATGATGTATAGCTGATGATGTTTTGTATATCCTGCTGCTGGCCGGATGTGGGCCGTTATGTACATATATAAAGGTGATGAACGCATGTGATGACTACACAGCTGACCTCCTAAGTTGTGGACAGGTATCAAAACTTGTAAATGTTTATATAACATGTTTTCTTGTAGGACGAGGACTTGAATGTAATAGTTTCTCAGTTATTTCGCTTTTTGCAATCGGTTTTAATGAACCCGTGTTTTTGGTAAATTGTGGTTTATGGTGTTTTCCGCACGTTTTCGCGTAACACATCGCTGTCTATGTGATAGTGGGATGTGTTGCCACAAGATTTGGTATCAGATCTCTAGGTTCGCTAAGTCTACAAGGATTTAGGACTAGGTTGTGTGTATTCTTGTGAGTTCTCCAGATTTTCTTACAATCATCTTCTTCCCTCAGTGGAAGAAAAGCCAAGATGTATGGAAACCATGAAGAACATGCTGCTGAGAACAGCGATGTTGCATCACTTGATGGAGCTATATGGCAGGAACATGAAGATCGGGTGTTTGAGGTCCCCCAACCTGACCCAGCCATTCTTGAACATCCTGCCTATCAACAGCTTATGGGGCAGATGATGGCTACAATGAATCTCATGGTAGAAAGATTGACAGTACCTCCGCCGAGAGCACAGGCTCCCCATGGTGAAACATCGGGTATTGGGAAGACCTTTGAGTGGCTTCGCCGAGTCAGAGCTTTAGATTATGCTGGTACGGATGACCCAGCGGATGCAGATCTGTGGCTGACAAGTCTTGAGAAGGCTTTTCGGATCCTCGACATCCCCGAAGCAGACAAAGCCAAGCACACCGTCTACCTTCTGAAGGGTAGTGCTGGTCACTGGTGGACCATCGAGGAGGAGAAGCGACCCGGTGAGGTGATCGGTTGGGAGGTTTTCCGGTGCGAGTTCATCAGCAGATACTTTCCGAAGACGTATCTGGATGAGAAGATCAGCCAGTTCGAGCGCTTGCGACAAGGAACGATGAACATCACCGAGTATGAGGCCAAGTTCATGGATCTGTTGAGGTTTTGTCCTCACATGGCAACGACAGATGAGGAGCGGATCAGACATTTTGAGAAAGGCCTAAGTGCTGAATTGACAACACCTGCTTCTGCGTTGGAGATTCGAGAGCAGTTTGCTACATTTGTTGAATCTGTCTGGAGGATCGAACGGTCAGTTAAGGAGAAAAGAGAATCTATGTCTAACAAGAGGCCTGCTCAGTTCTAGGGACACAGGTTTGGTGGTTTCAAGAAGTCAAGGTTTTCAACACCTTCCATGATGAGAGGTTCCAGTTTACCATCGCAGTGGTCTCCGATTAAGGGAAGAGGATATGTTTCTTCACCGTCAAAGCCACATAGTACAGCTTCAGTGGCAGTGACAAGGTCATCTAGGCCACGGTCTGAGGATAGGTCATGCCATCTTTGTGGTCATATCGGGCATTTCAGGTCAAATTATCTGAATAGAGATGTTGAAGTGACGCAACTGCTGAGTCAGAATCAACAAGGATCAGATAGACAGTAGCCCAGTAGTAGCGGAGGGTGAGGACGCGGTCAAGCGTCACAACCGGGATCATCGCTCAAGGAAGCAGAGGACGTGGACAGCAAGCAACGGCTCGATTCTATGCTATGAGTCAGCCGGAGGCGATAGTCAACCCGCAAGTGGTGGCAGGTCAGATGGAGTTATTTCATTCTAATATGTCTTCTTCTTGCTTTATATCTATTCTGGTTGACCCGGGTGCTACACACTCTTTTATCACCTATAGTATGCTTGAAAACTGTCATTTATCTATTAGTTGTAAGAAGGATAGCTTGTTGTTAGAAACCCCTCTTGATGGTTCCTCGATGCTTCGAGAGGAGTGTCCATATTGTATCTTATCTTTTTCGGGACACAGTATACAAGTGGATCTTATACCACTTGATATGCATGGTTTCGATGTGATCCTTGGGATGGATACCTTAGAGAAGTATAAGGTTGTTTTGGACTATGGTTCCAAGCAGGCAGTGTTTGTTGATGACGGAGAGAAGTGGGTCTTCCAAAGAGATAGGAAGATTCTTCCGACGTGTCTAGTATCGGCTATGGTGGTAGAAAAGTTGGTACGACAAGGATGTGAGGCATTCTTAGCTCACATTGTGGATACCAAGGCAAAGGGACCTAGACTTGAAGAGGTGTCGCTTGTCCGAGAGTTTGTAGATGTGTTTCCTGAAGAGTTCCCTGGTGTTCCTCCACCCCGAGAGATTGATTTTCAGATCAATTTGGTTCCAGGAACGCAACCAGTTGCACAGACAACATATAGGATGGCTCCAGTGGAGATGGCAGAGCTTAAGAAATAGTCGCAAGAGTTGTTGGAGAAAGGTTTCATCCGATTGAGTATGTCAATTGGGGTGCTCCACTGTTGTTCGTTAAGAAGAAGAACGGGTCGATGCGGCTATGTATAGATTACCGGCAGTTGAACAAGGTCACGATTAAGAACAAGTACCCGTTGTCGAGAATAGATGATCTGTTTGATCAGTTGTGTGGTGCTACCATGTTTTCAAAGATCGAACTATGGTATGGATATCATCAGTTGAGGATTAAGGCTGATGACATACCAAAGTCAGTTTTTAGGATGAGGTATGGTCACTTCGAGTTTGTGGTTATGCCCTTTGGGCTAACCAATGCACATGTTGCTTTCATGGATTTGATGAACAGAGTGTTTCATCCATTTCTAGATCAGTTTGTTGTAGTCTTTATAGATGACATCTTGATCTATAGTCGGGACAAGCACGAGCATGAGCAACATCATCGACTAACGTTGACTCTTCTTCGCCAACATCGTTTATATGCCAAGTTCAGTAAGTGTGAGTTCTGGTTGAAAGAAGTAACTTTCTTGGGTCATGTGATATCTGTTGAAGGAGTCAAAGTGGACCCGAAGAAGGTGGAATCCATTGCAGAATGGGAACAGCCGAAGACACCGATAGAAGTTCGTAGTTTCCTGGGTTAGCAGGATACTACCGGAGGTTTATCAAGGACTTCAGTGTGATTGCATTGCCGATGACGAAGTTGACTAGGAAGGATGTACCTTTTGTCTGGGATGACCGTTGTCAGCAAGCTTTCCAAAGTTTGAAGGAAAAGCTGACTAGTGCACCAGTGCTAGTGCTGCCAGAGCCTGGAAAGGGCTATGTTGTTTTTTGTGATGCTTCCAAGAAAGGTTTAGGTTGTGTGCTGATGTAGAAAGATCATGTGGTTTCTTTTGTTTCACGACAACTTAAGAAACACGAGGAAAACTATCCGACTCATGACTTGGAGTTGGCAGTGGTGGTTCATGCGCTAAAGATTTGGAGACACTATATTTACGGGGAAGTGTGTCAGATCTTTACAGATCATAAGAATCTAAAGTACATCTTTTCACAGAATGAGCTAAACATGCGACAACACCGATGGATGGAGCTAATCAATGATTACAACTGCACCATTGAGTATCATCCTGGTAAGGCGAACGTGGTAGCTGATGCGCTTAGCCGAAAGTCTTCTTTTTCTTCTACAAAGAAGACACAACTGAGTTCCTTGGTATGCCATCGAAGAGATATGTTTGTCTCCTTGCAACAGATGAATGTACAGATGGAAGTTTCCTTGTTAGCTGGACTTTTAGAACATATGCAAGTCAAGCCTACGCTGAGATAGCAAATCAAAGATGCACAACAAATAGATGATACAGTACAATTGATCAGATCAGAGTTTGGTAGTGAAAGGTGTGATGGGTTCCATGAGTCCGAGGATGGACTAGTTTGCTATCATGATAGGATGGTGGTCCCCGATGCTAATGATCTAAGGAAGCTAGTGCTCGAGGAAGCACATACGTCGATGTATGCTATGCATCCAGGAGTCACCAAGATGTATCATAATCCGAAAGACTTGTATTGGTGGCCAGATTTGAAGAAAGATGTAGCCGAGTTTGTGGCTAGGTGTGCGGTATGTTAGAAAGTCAAGGCTGAACATCAGAAGCTGGAAGGTACGTTGCAACCTCTGCCGATACCGCAGTGGAAATGGGATCATATAACCATGGATTTTGTAGTTGGTCTACCCAGGACAACTAAGAATCATGATTCCATTTGGGTAATAGTAGACAGATTGATGAAGTCTGCCCATTTCATACCTATAAAGACAATGTATATAGTTGAGAAGCTCGCTCGAGTTATGTGGATGAGATAGTACGTTTGCACGGTGTGCCAACGACAATATTTTCTGACAGAGGTCCTCAATTCACGAGTCGTTTCTGGGTATAGTTGCATAAGGCATTGGGAACACAGTTGAGGTTCAGTACCGCCTTCCACCCGGAGATAGACGGACAGTCTGAGAGGACTATTTAGACTTTGGAAGATCTCCTTTGGGCTTGTGTTGTGTAGTTTCTAGGAAGTTGGTATGTACATCTCAGTTTGATAGAGTTTGCCTACAATAATAGTTATCAGCGGAGCATTGACATGGCTCCTTACGAGGCCTTATATGGACAGAAGTGCAGATCTCCTTTGTGTTGGTATGAGTCTGGTGAAAATCAGCTTTTTGGGCCCTGAGTTAGTACAGTAGACAACAGAAAAGATCAAGGTGATACAGCAACAGTTGAAAGAGGCACAGGACAGACAGAAGTCTTACGCAGACAATCGTCGACGACCTTTAGAGTTCCAGGTAGGAGACAAAGTGTATCTTAAAGTCTCCCCATGGAAAGGTGTGCTAAGGTTTGGTCAGAAGGGTAAGCTAGCACCCCGATATATGGGGCCATACCCAGTTATATCACGCATGGGCAAGGTAGCTTACGAGTTAGAGCTTCCGCCAGAGTTACAGAGGTTACATCTAGTGTTCCATGTCAGTATGCTGAAGAAAAGTCATCCAGATTCAGGAACAGTGATACAGCCAGTTGAAGTTGAGCTTGATGAAGATGTGACCTACGAGGAAGGTCATGTGTTGATCCTTGACAAGAGAGTTAAGAAGCTGAATAGGAAGGAACTGGTTCTTGTGAAGGTTCTTTGGCATCATCGTGGCGTTGAGGAAGCCACGTGGGAGCTTGAGGAAGAGATGAGGAGTAAGTATCCCTCGCTTTTCTTTTCGGATTTTGGGGATGAAATCCCTTTGTAGGGGGTTAGTTTGTAAGGACCCTGACCTCCGTTTAGGGCTTATCTTGTTTGTTTTGCTTAACTCTGATGCTTAGTTGCTTGCTAATCACCTTTGATGGTGATTAGGGTTTGTTGGTGCTTTGTTGAGAGCTGGAGGTGCTACTTGCAATTAACCCAAGTCTAGGGTTTGTGGGCAAGTTTGCCACCTTGTGAGGTGTTCCTCCCTCTCCTTGCTTCCTCTAGTGTTGAGAGGAAGGGTTGGGCTCGTTGCTTGAGTTCCTTTGGGCTTGGTTGAGCATGTTGGGCCTTGTGGTGCCTTATCCTTATTTCTTTGGACCTTGTGTCAGGATAGAGCTTGCTAGTGTCGGCCTAGGTGTGTCAGTCTATGCCTGTATCGGCCAGAGGTGTGTCGCCCAGGGTGTGTGTCTGCCAGTGGTTTGGGTGTGTCTCCCATGGACCCCTTTGACTCTCTTTGCCCTCATTTGTGTCATTACTAGTGGACACTTGGCGCTTGATGCTTGCATGTGGCAATGGCCTTGGACATGTGTTTAGGGCATGTTGGAGTGGTGGCTTTGCTCATGGACAAGTGTCCCTAGGTGGGCGACACCTTGCTTTGTCTTTCCTTGGTTTCTCCTTCATCCTTTCCTATATATGTGTTCCCTTTCTCTTGTTAAGGATCCCTTTAGTTCCTTAGTCTCCCTCTCCCTTGGTGCACAACACCCCTCTTCTTTTGCAAGCTTGGTGGCCGATTCTTCTTGGAGTCTCCTTCTTCCTCTAGTGGTGGCCAAACCCTAGATTGCCTTGCTCTTCTTCCTTGGTGGTGCTTGGAGCTTGGTTCTAGGAGCTTGGAGCTTGCTTAAGGCGGGTTACATAACTCCTAACCCTAACTATTTTACCTCTCCTATGTTCTTGTATGTTTCTTGTGATCATATCGGCTATGTATGTTGTTAGTTGAGTTTCTTGCTTAAGTTGTTCTTGTTGGCTGAACCTGTGTTCTAGGGTTTCTTGGTGAGCAACACCTCTTTCTCTCCTAGGTCATGAGGAGTGAGCTTGAGTTCTAATAATATGGGCAATACTCCTCTCTCCTTTAAGTTGCGAGGTGAGCTTGTGTTCTAGTGGCTTGAGCAACACCCTCCTCTCACCATGGACTTGAAAGGTGAGCTATGTGTTGGTTGTGGACCTTGGTTGTGGTTGAACCTTGTGTTGCCTGATTGGTGTTAAGAAGCTTGGAAAGACCCCTCTCTCTTAATAGTTGAGAGGTGAGTCATCTTCTTAATCCATTAGGGTTTTTGTTCCCTTGTGCTTGAGGTTGGTGGTGACCCTATCGGGTTGCATCTTGGCCAATATGGCCTTGGGGTCGGTGTTGCCCGATATCCCCTCCTGATCTTGAGCCTTGGACGACACATGTTGTGGCTGTGTCGGGCGCTGCTCCTGGTTGCTGACCTTTGTGTGTCGGGCTTCACACCTGGTTGTGTACCCTGCCCGACACACTTCACCTCATTATACCCTGATGTTGTGGAAGCTTGTTAGCTGGTTCTATGGTGGGCGTCACCTCTTGATCCTATCTTTGTGTGTCGGCCGATAGATGTGGCTAGATTTGTGATGAGCGTTATGTTTTCTTTGCTGCACGTGTTGCATCTTTGGGAGTTATGCCTTGATGTGTGTGTGCTGCCTGATATACCTAGTGCGCGACGCGCTATTGCACGATATGCCTATTTGGCTGAGCTGCACGCCTTTGTTGCCTGATATACAGGTGGTGCACGACACAGCGTTCCACGACACATGAGGTGCACGACACAGTGTTGCCCAATACATCCAGAGATGGTAGCCCGATACCCTTTATGTATGTTTGACCTATATGTAGCTGACCGTTACATGGCTTGAGGGTTGGGCGATATGGGAGAGTACCCTGCCGATGCTACCTTTAGTGAGGGTGCCCTACCCATCACACTTCTGGTGAGGGTAGTGGGCACTTCTAGTGAGGGTCTTGTCCCTTATGGAAATTGATATGCTAGATCTTGTTTCATGCTATCACGTTTTGCATATAGTAATCATTATAGTAGATTACATCCTTGTAACTCAACATGCTATTACCTTTGTTTATGACCATATGGATTACATGTAGAATGCTGAGGAAATGGTAAGCATTTAAGATGCTTTGCTTGATGATATGACCTATGTCTATGGTCACAGGTTGAGGCATGAATGATAACGTATATAATCATCAATCTTGACCTATGATTCTTTTGTTAATTCATGGTGATTGTGTATACTAACCATGCATGTGACTCATACAGTTGCATAGCCAAGAATAAGGGCTATGAGGTATATATATATGTTTGAGTAACACTGCTTTGATGGTTACTCTTGATGTTGAAATAATATGCTTGATGTATTTTGGTCTGAGGACCTGGGTTGGCTAAAGTTCCTAGATGAGGTATTATCCTCTGATGATGACTTGGGATTGCAATCCCATTGCGATGATGTAAGCCTTGAGAGGTAGTGGCACTATGTGATGAGGGATTGAGATCCCATGGCAATGTGATGATCCTCGTGATGGATCAAGATGATGTTGATGACAGTAAAAGCATGATTTTGAGTCTCATGTTGTTTATTCTTGTTCTTGTTTGCATGTTATACAACTTGGCTGAATCTTGCAATCCACTTAAAATATATTAACTAATCACAGTGGAACATATCATGTAGTTGCCCTGGCCATAGATCCATCATCGTCAGGAGCTGGTGATGGTGAAACGGGTTCTCCTGCGGGTTAACCCAGAGTGCATATTGTTGAGTATGTGAGGTTTCTCCTAGCCTAAAGTGAGGAGGTAAGAGTGAAACTTCGTTTGTAGACTCCAGGGTGCAGATTTAGGCCCGTAGCCCAAATATGATAAGAGCATGGTGAATAGGTCCATGGCTCAGGATGTGTGATATGGGAGCATGAATGCGCTCATGGCTTAAAGCACGGTGAACAGGCCCATGGCTCAGTTTCACTAGCGCTGATACCTGTACCGAGGCGGGCTAGGCAGAGGGTAGCCTAACCCTGTGGCTGAGGCCACTTAAGCACGAGACTGCGGTCCTTCTTGTGTTGTACTTGTGCACTGACCGTGAGGTGGGAGGTCGTAGAGTCTGACTCTTCCATTGACCTTGTATGGCACCGGCTTGGGTTTTGCAACTGAAGGTTGGATTTGAGCGGTACGGCTCACTTCCTCAGGGCATAATAATATGTAATGCAGCCGAATAGTATTTACTGCTTAAGGCAAAACACGAAACATGGTTTGAGGCCTTTCTTGTGTAGCTGATCTTGTTATACTTGCAGTTACTTATACGTTCCTTATGTTATGTGGTAAGATCTTATAAATATTATCTTGTTAATCATGTTCCATAAAGAAATACTTGGGTATATGCCTTCCGTACTTTCTGGTAAGCCTGATGGTATGAACAACTTTACCTTATAAACTGCTCTTGTTATACCTTTTATCAGTTATCTGCTACTATTGCTTTAATCTTCCTTTGTTTTTATGGTTTCAGCGGGGAGTTATGTTTCTCGCTGGGACTGTGTGTCTCACCCCGCTGGTTTATAACCTTTTTAGGTGTTTGAGCTAGACGTGGTGGTGGTCGCGGGGTTGCGGCCGAGCAGCAAGAAGAGCAGTAGAAGGCAAGTGATGGATATGTTGCTGTTTTGGTTGTTTTGTAGTAGAGTCTTAGAGTCATCCCTGTACTCTCAGGTCCTTGGGAGCATTTTGACGTTGTTTCATGATGTATAGCTGATGATGTTTTGTATATCCTGCTGCTGGCCGGATGTGGGCCATGATGTACATATATAAAGGTGATGAACGCATGTGATGACTAGACAGCTGACCTCCTAAGCTGTGGACACATATCAAAACTTGTAAATGTTTATATAACATGTTTTCTTGTAGGATGAGGACTTGAATGTAATAGTTTCTCAATTATTCCGCTTTCTGCAATCAGTTTTAATTAACCCATGTTTTTTGTAAATTGTGGTTTATTGTCACACCCCGATCTCGCATTACCCACTAATCACAAGATTAGGGCGCGACGGAGGGATTATCACATAAACAATTCACTGAGAACTTTTTCTTTTTAAAACCTCGTAATGATATCCGGATTATTGCTGTAAACTAAAACATAATAAACTATTGCGGAAGCATTTCAATTAAACTGGCTAGAGAACATAAACAGAGTTTACAACATGTAACATTGTTTAACAGAAAGTAAAACATAACAGTTAATTTACATCTTTTACACATTCGCCATACATACTCTCTCTCACCCACACTATGTCCCAAGGATCGAGGGGAAAGGACTAAGAGACCTCTAACTAAACTAACTACATATACCTTCTACGGACAAAAACTAGGATGGAAAGATCCTTCAGATTCTTTATGTTGTTGTTGACCTGAAAATGTTTGAGTAGAGGAGTGAGCCTACTCGCTCAGTGAATAGACTTTCATTTAGCTATCACTAAACAACTCATTAGATATATAAAATTGAATTAAATCATAAGTGCAATACTAAGCAGGGCAGTTCTAATGACATAGCAGATTTACAGATAATAATCACATTTCTATTTAACAACAGATATTTTAAACAAATAAACAGTTATAGAGAATTGGCACAAAAGTTCAAATCTCTTGACATATTAAATTTACTGTGATCCTATATGATTACACTTTTATATTATTATGCCCTAATCATATGCAGTGTACTCTGCATACAAAGATCTGTAGCGAACTACGATCTCACCGTACAAGACTTAGCGACACACCCGGGAAATGCTAAGTCTAACTTCTCGTCCTGGTCTGCTACAGGACCCACAGGCTCTCTGGCCTCCTCTGCACTCACCATGAGTGCTCTGGACTCCTCCTCTAACCTGAGCACACAGGCGCAGGGAGTCAACACTGGGTTACCACCATAATTACTCAACCGTTTGGTGTTGGATAACCCTTTACTTTATTTATTATTTTTCCCCAGTGCCACCGAAATTACTCAATCGGTTGGTGTTGGACACTGTCTATCAACCCTCGTGCCACCAGAATTACTCAACCGGTTGATGTTGGACACGAGTTTCATCCCTAAGGTGCAGACCTCTCAAAGGGGTTCTACAGTGTTAGGGCACCTAAGACTATCAACTGATTAACATATAAACACTTAAACAGGAATATCACATTTCATACTTATTTCACATTCTGAGCATCACTTGAAAACACATATACATCATTTGTCATCTTTAAACATGACTCAGTATTAACATATCCAGTTTCAATGCTAAACATCCATTTTATGCTCAACGTATACATTGCAGTTGTAATACAGGAAATTCTATCATTTTTATCAATCATATTACGTATTTCAAGTTCCAATGAATCTATCATACTCTATTGTATGTGCTATACTATTTAGGAGTTATACCAACTGATACTGAAGCAATTAAGCACTTAATTTGAGTTAAATAATGATTTCTGAATGAACTGCCACTCACCTAATTCGGAATGTCCGAATTCGTCTGGATCTATCCAGAAACACATCCAGAGACCAGTTTCTGGGCACACACAAGTCTTCTTTAACCTCGGTTCAGCCTGGGTTGAACGAAGTACACACAAGTAGCTCCTTGATTTGGTGTCATTCTTTGCTATAGCTGTAGATCCGAGCAAAGGTCTCAAAGACAAGCTCATGGTGTTGCTATGCTGCTGCTACTGCTATTCAAGCCCTAGCAGTCCATGATCGTTGCTATGTACATCTGTTACTGCTACAAGGTTGGGGTGTCGCCCTTACTGCTTGGGCATCACGGTTGACCAAGGAAGAAGAAGGAGGAGATGCCGCAGCAGATAGGGTGTCGAACGTTATTTACTTGGTGTTGCAGCTCGCACCCAGTCGGCCCCTGGCCGTTATTGCAGTATCTACTGCTACTCTTGCAAGATGGGGCGCCGCCCGTGATAAACCTGGGTGATGGTGGCATGATGGAGGTGGGGGAGCTACGGAATCAGGCTTTGATTACAAAAGCGGAGTCGGGGCGGCCGTCTTGGTGCAGCTGCTCATGCCAATCGGGCACCTTGCCGCTGTTGCGGCTGCTTCGCCGGCCGCTGCTGCTGGGCACCGCCCTAGCTAGTCAAGGTGTTGCGCACCTGGGGCGAGGAAGAAGAAAGGGGGTAGAGGAAAAAGAAGAACGGAGGTGGCGCCCTGGCTGGTCGGAGGTGCTGCGCACAAAATCGCCCTCAATCGCGCCCCTCTGCTGCTGCGATCGGGCGGATAGGTTGGGCACCGCTCTGTCAGTTGCCCTGTTTCGATCAGGAAGACAACGAAATAAAAGGGCAAAGATAGTCGGCCCACTAAAAGGGATAAGGAAAATAAATAGCCAAATGTGGGTAAATTACAACCAAGGTCCAAAGAACTAGAAAATAGAATAACTTCTGCCTCGAGGGTCTGAATCAAACGATTTTTCTTGCATCTTTTCAAGCACGGAATCCACTATGACCTCGGAGCAAGAAATCATCCTAATTGGATTGTCTCACCTGATCAAAGCACTAAACACATTAGTGAGTACTTAATTCAACTTAATTAACATAATGATGCTATGATCATGGTACATATTAATTAACTTAACTATTAACACTTCAGTTAATATTAATTACATCAGATGAATTAATCTTGACTATTGATTCACATCTTAGGTTATCTTGATTAACCATGATGTTTAACAGAGTACTTAGCACTAATCAAGGTGTCTCACGCTAATCGAGATATTTATTGACTAACCCTAGTATGGGTTGTAACAATCTCCCTCCCTTATAAGAATTTCGTCCTGAAATTCCTATAAGAGAAAAGGAAACTTATCACACATCACTGACTCAAACTCCCACATGGTTTCTTCTAGGTTATGATTCCTCCACAAAACTTTCACTAATGGTATCTCGTGATTCTTGAGTTTCTTGATCCTCCGATCAACTATTTGTATTGATCCCTCAACATAAGATACATCTGGTCTGAGCTGAGCAGATTATGGGTCAACTATCTTCTCTGTACCAGGATAACATTTTTTCAACATCGATACATGAAACACATCATGTAGATTAGCCAACTCGGATGGCAAATCTAACTTATAGGCTATAGGTCCAATCCTCTCAATGATAGGATATGGAACCATAAACCTAGGAGTCAGTGTGCCTCTCTTGCCAAACCTCAACACTCCTTTCTATGGTGAAACTTTTAGATAAACCTCGTCATCAACCTCAAACTCAAGAGGTCGACGTCGTCTCTCTGCATAGCTTTTCTGCCTGTCCTGAGCAGCTTTCAACTGCTCCCTGATCACAGATATCTTCTCTGTAGTCAGATTGACTATCTCTGGCCCAAGAATTTCTTTCTCGCCAACCTCGTACCAACAAACTGGTGATCTACACTTTCTGCCATATAGAGCTTCATATGGGGCCATTCCAAGACTAGAATGGTAGCTGTTGTTATATGCAAACTCCATCAGGCTTAAGTGTTCTTCCCAGTTACCTCTGAACTGTAGAACGCATGCTCTCAGCATGTCCTCGAGAGTCTGAATGGTTCTCTCAGACTGACCATCCGTCTGCGGGTGAAACGCTGTACTGAACCTCAACCTTGTGCCCAACGCACGATGTAACTGATCCCAAAACCTGGATGTGAATTTAGGGTCTCTGTCAGAAATAATGGAAACTGGAATACCGTGCAATCTGATTACCTCGTCCACATATATCATGGCAAGCTTCGGAACATCAAAGGTTGACTTGACAGGAAGAAAGTGAGCAGACTTAGTCAGTCTATCCACAATCACCATATCGAGTCACAACCTTTAGGTGTCCGGGGTAACCCTACCACAAAATCCATTGTGATATGTTCCCATTTCCACTCTGGTATAGGAAGAGACTACAGAATACTTGCAGGTTTCTGATGCTCAGCCTTATCCTATTGGCACACACCGCACCTAGTCACATACTCAGCTACATCCTCTTCATACCTGACGACCAGTACAACTCCTTGAGATTCATGTACACCTTAGTGTTACGTGGATGCATAGCGTACATCGATGCATGTGCTTCCTCAAGAATCTTTTCTTTCAAATCACTATCTCGAGGTACACAACATATCATGCTAATACAACACACCATCATCTGAAAACCTAAACTTTGGTCTTTTCCCCCTGTCATGTCATGTACGATCTGCTGCAACCCACTGTCACCCTACTGTAGCTCCTTGATCTGATCATAAAAAGTAGGCTTGACTTGCATCTATGCAATCAAACCACTATGTTATGTCACCCTTAAGTCTAAGTTCAACTTTCACATTTCTACTAGCATGTCTCTCTCGAAACATGCCATAGAGAATGCATCAGTTGTTGAACTTAACTTCCTGCTGAGGGCATCAGCTACTACATTCGCCTTTTCCAGGATGATAATCTATCATTATATCATAATCCTTAATCAATTCTAATCATCTCCGCTGTCTAAGATTCAGATCCTTCTGGGTAAAGATATATTTCAAGATCTTATGATCTATAAACACCTGGCACACCTCACCATAAAGATAGTAACGTCATGTCTTATGAGCATGAACTACAACAACTAATTCCAGATCATGTGATGAGTAATACTCCTCATTCTATGCTACTTACTTCTTATTACTACTGTAAGAGATTATTTCAAAATTATATCTTACTCTTTTCTCCGAGTCATTTTCATATTGTGTATCTACCTTCCAGATTAGCTAACTTTAAACCCTGGATTTTATTAGTGCTAGGTTACCTTTCATAGTGCAAATCGTATGATCTTGTTTTATAAAGATACTAGTATTCAAGGTCAAATCACTAGTGACATCCCTTGAACTACTACAACTCTAAACATTCTAGGGTTTGGTCCTTATCAGTAACATAGCATTATAGTGATGTGACTTTGCTTCCTTAGTTTGAAATCAAACTTTAGATCTCATAAGTTCATCCATCTACTTGTAATGAATACAACAGATATGAATAATCATCAATGAACTATAGATATATAACAGAAATGTAACATCAGCCAAATTCTCTAGCATAACTTATTAACACAAATGCTACAAATAAACATGATACTTGTTACCCAAGCATCACACATGGCTCACAAGGCCATTCATATCTTGTCACCTCTCACTAGGCAAAAACTTATTCACATGGCTCACAAGGCCATTCACATCTTGTCACCTCTCACTAGGCAACAAATTATTCACATGGCTCATAAAATCCGTACACATTATTACTTTTATTAAGCAACAACAACATCAACACACAAAAAACCAATCAACATTTATTATATAAATGTCACAGCCCAAACTTGGCTATATTCATCATCTCATCATACCTGCATGGTTATTAGGCATGATAACAGTCATACAAGATATTCATCACATCATGTGATACAATAGTAATACCATCATTCCTTAACCAGGAATTAGGGTTCACTATCAAACAAGGCTTATCATTCCCTTTTCCCCAAATTAGGGTTAGGGTTCCCCATTTCTCATTAATTCAGACCCTCTTGAGTTAACCAACTTTATCTTGTATTAAGGTATTTCCCCTCTTAATGCATTCCATCACAGAATACTCACCCTTAGCATATAATGCATAGGCCACACATTAGAATTGTCCAGCTATCTCACATGATATGGACTTATCTTAGTTTAAGGCATAACTTTATTATAAAGTTGCCTATAAACAATCGCAATGATACACCCTCCACTAGGGTTTCACAAGGATACACCCTCAACCAGGGTTCACAATGATACACCCTCCACTAGGGTTTACTAATCATGTATTGGATCCATGCATTTGTTATGCATTATTGATTAGTACCATTAAGGGTATTTCTCACCGAATCATTAAATTTAATTTGACCCTTATTGTGTTCCTTTATTTCTAATTAAGGATTGCTCATATGAGGTCCCAATGTTGGGTCTCCGATATCAGTTCCAACTAATTCTTAGTTGTTCTAATCTTTCTCTTATATCTCAACATCTTAGTGTATGTACATTCTTACTATGAGGTGAGTCTAAATTATTCAGAGTCTACTTTCATTATATTCTTAATAAGAGTCGTTAGATCCTAGTAACGCATCCTGCCAGCCGGACCAGGCCGAACCTGTAGTCTTGAAGCCAAGAGCTACTTCAGGATTAACCCACTCCTATTGATCTTAAACATGTGGAATGAATATCCACTCAGGGCAAACTCATTTAAACATAACTTCTGGTTTGCTTAATACAAAGAATATAAACAATAAATAAACCAATTTATGATGCACAACAATATAAAAGAATCATTTATATCTTATAAACTGAAAATCTAAATTCATACATATAAGAGCATTTCTAGTGATCTCCAATCAAATAAGCAATATAAAGCAAGAGTTGTATCACATCCTATGCTTAATCTCTTACTCCTACATAAATTTTCGGTTTCTTAACCCTAAGATTTCTAGGGTTTGTCTCTAGCCCATCCTTCCTCTGCATACTTGGCCAGGGCATCCAGAGAAGAATGGACAGAGTAGCTTGATACTGGTCAATCTAAGTACTCAGATACCTGGCCAGGGTACCTAAATACTCAGACTTCCCAGAACTAAAGACACATCACTTCTTATCTTTCTCACTTATAACTCTATCTTTCGACCCTAATGATCCCTGACGATTCAACATAAACTCTTTACTTGGTTCTCGTGACCACGTCCTCTTCCTGCCATCTGCAATAGTATAACAGAACACCTCCTGTTAGAAAATTGCATTTAGAAGGAAGACACTTAAGTCCTAATCCTATTGGTCTCTTGTCGTCCCCTGACCTTGACTTAGAGTAACCATGTACTCAACCTATGCTATGATACCAAAATGTCACACCCCGATCTCGCATTACCCACTAATCACAAGATTAGGGTGCGACGGAGGGATTATCACATAAACAATTCACTGAGAACTTTTTCTTTTTAAAACCTCGTAATGATATTCGGATTATTGCTGTAAACTAAAACATAATAAACTATTGCAGAAGCATTTCAATTAAACTGGCTAGAGAACATAAACAGAGTTTACAACATGTAACATTGTTTAACAGAAAGTAAAACATAACAGTTAATTTACATCTTTTACACATTCGCCATACATACTCTCTCTCACCCACACTATGTCCCAAGGACCGAGGGGAAAGGACTAAGAGACCTCTAACTAAACTAACTACATATACCTTCTACGGTCAAAAACTAGGATGGAAAGATCCTTCAGATTCTTTATGTTGTTGTTGACCTGAAAATGTTTGAGTAGAGGAGTGAGCCTACTCGCTCAGTGAATAGTCTTTCATTTAGCTATCACTAAACAACTCATCATATATATAAAATTGAATTAAAGCATAAGTGCAATACTAAGCAGGGCAGTTCTAATGACATAGCAGATTTACAGATAATAATCACATTTCTATTTAACAACAGATATTTTAAACAAATAAATAGTTATAGAGAATTGGCACAAAAGTTCAAATCTCTTGACATATTAAATTTACTATGATCCTATATGATTACACTTTTATATTATTATGCCCTAATCATATGCAGTGTACTCTGCATACAAAGATCTGTAGCGAACTACGATCTCACCGTACAAGACTTAGCGAAACACCCGGGAAATGCTAAGTCTAACTTCTCGTCCTGGTCTGCTACAGGACCCACAGGCTCTCTGGCCTCCTCTGCACTCACCATGAGTGCTCTGGACTCCTCCTCTAACCTGAGCACACAGGCGCAGGGAGTCAACACTGGGTTACCACCAGAATTACTCAACCGGTTGGTGTTGGATAACCCTTTACTTTATTTATTATTTTTCCCCAGTGCCACCGAAGTTACTCAATCGGTTGGTGTGGGACACTGTCTATCAACCCTCGTGCCACCAGAATTACTCAACCGGTTGATGTTGGACACGAGTTTACCCCTAAGGTGCATACCTCTCAAAGGGGTTCTACGGTGTTAGGGCACCTAAGTCTATCAACTGATTAACATATAAACACTTAAACAGGAATATCACATTTCATACTTATTTCACATTCTGAGCATCACTTGAAAACACATATACATCATTTGTCATCTTTAAACATGACTCAGTATTAACATATCCAGTTTCAATGCTAAACATCCATTTTATGCTCAACGTATACATTGCAGTTGTAATACAGGAAATTCTATCATTTTTATCAATCATATTACGTATTTCAAGTTCCAATGAATCTATCATACTCTATTGTATGTGCTATACTATTTAGGAGTTATACCAACTGATACTGAAGCAATTAAGCACTTCATTTGAGTTAAATAATGATTTCTGAATGAACTACCACTCACCTAATTCGGAATGTCCGAATTTGTCCGGATCCATCCAGAAACACGTCCAGAGACCAGTTTCTGGGCACACGCAAGTCTTCTTTAACCTCGGTTCAGCCTGGGTTGAACGAAGTACACACAAGTAGCTCCTTGATTTGATGTCATTCTTTGCTATAGCTGTAGATCCGAGCAAAGGTCTCAAAGACGAGCTCATGGTGTTGCTATGCTGCTGCTGCTATTGTTATTCGAGCCCTAGCAGTCCGTGATCGTTGCTATGTACATATGTTGTTGCTACAAGGTTGGGGCGTTGCCCTTACTGCTTGGGCATCACGGTTGACCAAGGAAGAAGAAGGAGGAGATGCCGCTACAGATAGGGTGTCGAACGTTATTTACTTGGTGTTGCAGCTCGCACCCAGTCGGCCCCTGGCCGTTATTGCAGTAGCTACTGCTACTCTTGCAAGATGGGGCGCCACCCATGATAAACCTGGGTGATGGTGGCATGATGGAGGTGGGGGAGCTACGGAATCAGGCTTGGATTACAAAAGCGGAGTCAGGGCGGCCGTCTTGGTGCAGCTGCTCATGCCGATCGGGCACCTTGCCGTTGTTGCGGCTGCTTCGCCGGCCGCTACTGCTGGGCACCGCCCTAGCTGGTCAAGGTGTTGCGCACCTGGGGCGAGGAAGAAGAAAGGGGGTAGAGGAAAAAGAAGAACGGAGGTGGCGCCCTGGCTGGTCGGAGGTGATGCGCACAAAATTGCCCTTAATCGCGCCCCTCTGCTGCTGCGATCGGGCGGATAGGTTGGACGCCGCTCTGTCGGTTGCCCTGTTTCGATCGGGAAGACAACGAAATAAAAGGGCAAAGATAGTCGGCCCAGTAAAAGGGATAAGGAAAATAAATAGCCAAATGTGGGTAAATTACAACCAAGGTCCAAAGAACTAGAAAATAGAATAACTTCTGCCTCGAGGGTCCGAATCAAATGATTTTTCTTGCATCTTTTCAAGCACGGAATCCACTATGACCTCGGAGCAAGAAATCATCCTAATTGGATTGTCTCACCTGATCAAAGCACTAAACACATCAGTGAGTACTTAATTCAACTTAATTAACATAATGATGCTATGATCATGGTACATATTAATTAACTTAACTATTAACACTTCAGTTAATATTAATTACATCAGATGAATCAATCTTGACTATTGATTCACATCTTAGGTTATCTTGATTAACCATGATGTTTAACAGAGTACTTAGCACTAATCAAGGTGTCTCACGCTAATCGAGATATTTATTGACTAACCCTAGTATGGGTTGTAACATTTATGGTGTTTTCTGCACGTTTTCGCGTAACACCTCACTGTCTGTGTGATAGTGGGATGTGTTGCCACAATAATAAACTACCCTCATCTAACTACTGTAAGAGAAGAGGAATACATGTTGCCTCAATATGCTTCTTGTGCATGAATGCTTATGAAGACAACTCATATTTATTTGAAGTGTTACTATGTCATCGATCTATGGAAAATGGCATAGTAGGAAAACCTTATCAATGTCATCTCAAGAAGTTGGGGTGATCTAGTAGGAATGAAGAATAAAAAAGCTAGAATTATCATTTCCCTTATTTTATATCACATTTGGTTGGAGAAAAATAGGAGAGTTCATGACATCAAGACCAAAGAAATGAAGGATGTATGGAACATCATTTGGTTTGAGTATGGAGTTATTATCTAAACTCTTTTCTCTTGGTTTATGTTCAATGACGTTGTCAGCATTTTTTGGGTTCTTTGCTTGAGATGATCTTTGTTGGAGTTTTTGTGTAAGGAGTGGGATCCCAGAGGGGAACCACTCCCTACTAAAATAAAAAAGGCAACATCCCAAACCAAACACCCAACATAAATTTTTTGCACAAGGGATGAAATCAATTCATTCAACATGAATGTATCATAACACCAAAGTTTAGTAGTGGAATAAAAACATTGACTATATTCAATTTATCATAAGATTACAAAAGTATCTCAACATTATCTCCCGTATAGGTTTACATAAAGGGTACATCATAAGGATCTAGTAGAGGGAAATCTAAACCATAACAACTTTGTCTCCAAGCTTTAACTCCTTAAGTTAAGTCCAAGTCTTCATGCCATGTCATCCAAGTCCTTCACCTAGGGTTGGAAGCATACCCCAACAAGAAGAGAAATATAGAAGACATCAGCAAAGGTTGATATGTGCATATTAAATAGAAAATTGAGCAATTTAAGAGAATAAAGGACAACAAATATAAAAGGCTTCCGACATAAAAGTAAAGTACTACCCAATTGGGCATAAAAGAAAAGAATCTCAATAAAAGAGACAAATAAAAGCAAAGTTTAACAATAAAGCATCGATGTGTTTCACATGTGACAATACTAGACAATATAAACATGAAGGTAGGAAATAACACATCTACCACAAATATGAGGCAAGCGGGAACTGTATACATCCACTCTAAATATGGAGTGGGTAGGAACTCTATACATCCACCTGAGCAGGACAAGATACACATATGCTCAAATATATTTTTTATGTGCAGGAATTATCACCTCTACACTCATATGTGGGAATGTTCACATCCAAATAAAATAACATGCAACATTATACTGGCAGTTACCACATGATGCATAACAAAATAATAAACAAGTATAAACAAATAAGGAGGATGAGAACATCCATCAAGTATAAAGTGGGATTAGAGGATCCATGCATCAAATAATGTGCCATATAAACATCCACTACCAAAGTGGGCAAAGAAGCACATATCATCAATTAAGTTTATCATGCACAAATCATAAGAGAGAGTCCAAAAGAATATCCATGATCACATGATCAATAACAAATAAGGTAGTTCACATGAACCATGGTTTTCAAAAGAAAAGACATTGTGTATAGGCTAATGTCCATAGGACCAAGGGAATGATAAAAATAGGTTATTTCTCAAAATAATAGGATTTGCAAACATACCTTACTTCAGAGTCTACTTTGACCAAAGTCAAGTCTAGGTCCAAGCCTAGGCCTCTAAAGAACCTATCAAGCACATATGTAGATTTTAGGTCAATACCACATTGATTAATCAAACCCTACATATTACCTTTTTCCTTACATGTGATTTAGGTTATCAAAACTATGCCATATTTTAGGTTACCTTTTACTGAGTCCAAAACATATTTTATTATATTTTTCTGACTTATAGATATTTAATTATGAATTTTGCAAGTTATTACTTATTTAGATTAATCCATTAAAATCACATATTTTCAACATTTTATTTAGGTGACAAAACCAATACCATAAGATAGATCTTATTTTTTGAATCCAACGACTATTTATTTATAATTTTTGGATAAATAGGGAATCAGTTATGCATTTTTAAAGCTCGACCAATTAGAAAAATCCAAAAAGCCAAATTACCATTACAAGGTGAGAGAGGGGGGCACTCCGTGTGACCTGGACCAGTCAGGGACTGCCAAGTCACATGGTTAAGGCCATCATTGACCCGCATCAAGGCAAAACTAAACATTGCATAAAGACAATTTTACCCTTGGGCTGAAAACAAATCGAAAGAGGAAACATGGGGGTAAGCTTGAGAAAACACAGAGGATATTCTCCTCTCGAGCAGGACACGCCATGGACATTCTCTGCAAAATAGTAGTCAGTGTGAGATTAGGGTGATTTCGTGAAACTTGATAGTTTGAGAAATCAAGAGCATAGAAAGGAAGAACAGAAGGTTACGAACTCACAGACATGCTCAATTGGTTTGTTGGTTCCAGCAAGAGCTCGAGAACGGTGTCGCAAACCTAGAGTATAAACTGGAATGTCAATGACCAAACCATCAGTGTGTGAGGCAATTGAGAGTGTAGAACGGTTGCTCGGCAAACCACATACACCTAAATACCCATATTACAGGCAAGGGTCAGAGAAGGGGCGTAAGCTAAGGAGCCAAGATGCCTAGTGGCTCAAGGATTTGGGGTTTTCATGAAAATAGGAAAGTTAGGCCAATATTTAGGACTCAAAAGGTGTGGATTGCTCTCCTGAATCCAATGGGAGTGATTTCAAAGAAAACCATGCACGGGAGTTCGAGAAAATACCTTCAATCTGAGACAAAGCACCATGTTTATTGTTCAACAGAGGCACCATCTCCTACTCAAGGTAGGAGACGCTATCTGGGTCATGAAAACCCAAATCGAACGGTCGCTATTAAATGCAAAATTGGGAAAAAATGCATGCCTCATGTGACAGAGAACTACAGGCGAAAATCTGTGACAAATAATTATAATTCGATTCTGATTTGACCTAAGTGTCAAAGCAAGATTTCTTTATTCTCTCTCTCTTCAATTGAGGTCCCAAACGTTACCTAAATTAGGTGAAATTTTGTATAGAGGCTAACTAAGGCATGTAGATTCCGATTATAAAATTAGATGTGCATTTTGAGAACTTTTGATGTGTCAAATAAACCAAATTCTATTTTCTCTTTCCTCATGCATTAATAACTTTAAGATTCTCCAAATTTTATGAAATTTCACCACAAGTCATATTTAATGTGTTGGATAAGGATTTGCCATTAATTTTACATGTTGGATATGTTTGTACATTTATTGAATATTTTGAAGGTTCTACACACTTTCTCTCTCCTGATTTCATCTTTTAACCAAACATCTTCCGAATTGGATGGAAATTCACCCAAAGGCTATATTTATTATGTAGATTACGACTCCAAGATTATTTTCTTCTTTTGGAGTCATTTAATATTTTGCTTGATATTTTGGGGATAGCTCAGATCTTCTCTTTCTATTAATTATTATTATGTGAATAATGTGAAACTTGACTCCTAAGGCAACTAGGACCCAATGAACACGATTTTTAACTTAGATTTCACTTTTAGGGTTTCCTTTAATGAGTTATGACATAATTAATATTTGAGACTATTAATATCACATTATTACTTAGGTTATCATATTATTTCACTATTATCATTATTGCTCATCCATTTATGTTCCATAGGTTAATACTATTACCAAAAGAATTATGTGTGATTACTTGCATAAAATTTTATATAATTCATTATTATCTCATGTGACATATTTTATGTGTCTATTATTGGCTTAAGACTAATGTGAAACATTAGATTGCATTAGGGTGATGTATACATGCATTAGCTCATTAATTTATACTAAACATCTTTTAGGTCTAAAACCTTAGCCTTATTTGGCTAAGTCCAAAGGGTCAACCTTCTAGGGTAGGGTCCCAGATCTGGTATTTACAACACTTCACCCCTTAAAAGGATTTCATCCTTGAAATCCATTGATCCAAACATCAACAACCTACTACTCTCCACCCCTTAAAAGGTTTAACCTAACAAGTCAAACTAAAAAACATTTAGGGTTACCCACATAACCTTTAGTTGTGAATGTTTTAGAGATTTATGTTGTTCATGTATCCAAATAACAATCATACCATCTAGGGTTGAGTTTTAGGTCCTTGTGTCTCTAACCTAACAACCCTGCATAAACATCCAAAAGGTCATAAGGTACAAAGGGTAGGTCAACTACACCTTTATATTATTCCACATATTCCTAGTCACTACTCTAATACTAGGGTTAAGATTCTATTCCAAATATTTCCTAGGTTTCTCTAGAAAAACTTCACATATCTCTTTATTGTGACTTAGCTCAAGAAATCATCGAGAAAATTAGAGAATTTTTTTGTACATATAGTAGTATAATTGAAAATATTATTTTTTCGATAAGAAACATTTGAGATAAAACAAAGATGGTACCAAAATCAATGCGATAAACCAAGTCATAATTATCCATAATAAGAACTCTTCATCCTACTAACTCTTTAACCTAATTTCATCCTCAAGTCAAAACCTCATAGCATCAAGAGATACAAATCATAATCAATCTATATGATAGGGTAATGTGACGTCCCAGGATTTTCTAAAACTTAATCTAATGTGTGACGTCCAAATTGAAACCCTCACCTCAGCGGGAATCCCAAATGAAACACCCCACACTAGGCTAAGAAGAAGAAAATCAAAGGAAGTCAGAAGGAAAACAATCAGTAGCACATGTACATGAACAATAATAAAACCATACACACATGTTCACCATTCAACATATAATTACAACATGAATTGTTACAACGTTTGATATTACACATTGAACATCAAACTTATACATATACATGTACTACAACTAAACAACAGGATCTTAAGACAGCAGGTCCACCTGTACATAAGCTCGCCACAGAACTCACACTATCCTGGATCTTCAAGAGCATAACCACAACCTAAACAAAAGATTACATGCGGTACACGTCAGCACAATATTCAAGAATATTGTACTGAGTATGCCTACGTGTCTTTTACATACCTCTCATCATATCTTGGTAATAAGATAAAACTAATACTTGGCAGTATTAGAAGAATATAAGGAAAGCATATACTTGCACAAAGATGTTCATTAACAAAACAAAAACATATTTTAAGCACATTTTCCATTATATGATCCATGCATTTACTACCTGAGAGTTTAATGCATTAAGGCCTTTATGATCTACTACCAAAGAGTTGGATCATTTCACAATGTGATCTACTACCAAAGAGTTGGATCACTTCCAAGTACTTTACTACCAAAGAGTTGAAGTACTTATTTCCAGCACTTTACTACCAAAGAGTTGAAGTGCTTAGATATAATGGAACAGATATATTATGTTTCATGTATTCATAGCAATAAGTATGGAAAATCAAGCAAGATATCGTACAAGAACAATCATTTCAATCAATACCATATGCCAAGTCTTTACTACCATATAACACAAGCATAATGTATAATAAGCCAAGAAAGAGGTAATGACGTACCTTCCAAAGAGACATCCTAATCACATATTCCTCATGTCAACTCTAACCTTGGTCAACCCTGATTCAGACAAGATTATATACTACCATCATATTCTCATCATCTTATATCTCATCTTAACCCTAATCGTATTCATATTAGGGTTTGCTTACTCATTTGGATATGTGCACCATTACTTGTATTCTTGTCTTATATTTATCTTACTGATGTCATATTCCAGATTATGATTCATTATCTGAACATTAGGTTTCATATCCTTTTTGTGCACATATTAACCCTAGGTTACATCATTAACCTGGATTAGGGTTTTATAACATGTATTAAGATTCATCTTCATATAACATGGATTCTGTTCATCATTATGATATCATAGTTAAAATTGAGGTTTCATATACTGATATGAGCTTACGCTGTGAATTTCATCATTTATTGAGCATGTGTGCATTTATTGCATTTAATTTAGGGTTAAAAGCCCTAATTAGCCATATTAATCAAATTACATGATTTCGTACATCAACGGGACCATAACTGACATCATATGCTTTATAAATATAATTATAAATCCACTGATGTTTTTCCATAATTTAATATTATCATTTGATATTTATTACTCATGGACTAAGCATTCTACATCTTACATGATATTGTCGATACTTATGCATTAAAAGCCAGATATTATGCTTCCATCTTATTCTACGCATTTTTTTGAACATTTTGGTATTTTGCTTGTATTTTCCTGATCATCGAGCTAATTTCTATGAATTATACAAGATATAGGTATTTATTGGAATTACTGGGCAAAATACCTTTTTGTAGCCAATCACGATGCGCCACGTGGCCCTGTGGGGGCGCAGCTTCACATGCCTTACTGGGGTCCAGTCGGTTCAGGAGTTTTGAACCTGGTTCATCTTGGTCTTGGATTGGGTTTGGAGGCACCCTCTTTGGTTCTCGCATTCTCATCACGAGTCAGGGTCTGCGGTTCCCCGTTCCTATGTAAAGCACCAACGCCACTGCTGGTCTCTGCTCCGGTGAGCAATCCCAGCGATGTGTCGGCTCCTCATTCGGCTCTAAGGCCTCCATCAGCTTCGAGCTCAACTTTCTCACCTCTACGACCACCAGGTTTCTCAATCTCGGCTCCAACTCCTTCCGACCACAATCTCGCCGCCTAGTCTGCTTCCGTGGTGGAGCAAAAAGGGGAGAACCCAACTGGACCTCCTCGCACAAGGTGGAATGCATGGAATCACTTGACAAGCCTCCAGGAACTCACCCACTACATCCATCACTACCGATCTCCAGGCTGATGCCGCTGCTGCATCTCCTCTTCAACGATCTGTTCTTCAGGGCACATGCCGCTGCCATGACCATGAATCTCCACCGTCGAGGACTCGGTCACTGCGGGCACAGAAAATAGCAGAGCAAGGTGCTCATTCTTCTCCTCTCTGACTTCTCCATTGGACTCTCTCTTCCTCCTTGTGTTTGACGCGATCTCAGTGATGTACCCGTGAGCATGGGATTCTTAAAGCTTTAGCTACTGTCGTAAGGCTCAACTCTGACGTGGGAGCAGCAGGTGCCGCCTCCTCCTCGCAGCTTGCAGAACCTGCCGCTGCTGTTGCACTCCCATGAGCAGTCAACACAAACCAAGATCTCCCTGTCGGCTCCAAAGGCCACCAAATCTTTGGCGACATCGGTCATACCTCCATGGATACCAGGTCTTCTACGTTGAGTGGGGAGAGTAGGGGAAGTTGCTACTCTTTCTTGTCTACCTCGGTTCCGTCTAGACTAAAAGAGAGGTCGTTGCGATTCACTTCTTATAAAGAAGGAAACCACCCAATGAGTTCCTTCCTCGATGCACGTCTGGGTAGTCATGGCATCGTGGGTGGGTAGTGACCATCCTGCGCTTTGTCCCAAATAGTCGAGGTTGAAGACAAGTCTATTGGGCCCTCAGATCTACCACCGATTGTCTGGATCTTGTCCAACAAAAGGACAATCTGTGGCCAACATCCAACAACTAAATAAGAAAGCTATTCTCATGAAATCAAGGTTGTGTGGCACATACATATCACAAGTTGATCATTACCAACCATAGTCTATTGTCTTGATTTAATTGTACTTTCCTAAATATTCAAACCAAGATATCTTCAATTAGGGACATCGAAATATCACCAAAATTAAGCTAAGTGTTCCTCATAGCTCAACATGCATGACTTCACTTGTGTCATTGGACATTTTAGGATTCCAAAAGTCCACTCCATCACATCCTACACACCTTAAAAGAAATTCCGTCCTCAGAATTAAGCCAGAAATCCACTTTGTCACATCATATACATCTTAAAAAAACTTTCGTCCTCGAAAGTCAACCATACTCGTACTCCAAGGAAAACTACCATGTATTCCACATGTAGGCACTATTCTATGTGTAACATATCCGCAAAAGTTACCTAGAACCACGTATCCAAAGTAATATTAAGAGGTTTCAAAAGCATCAAGGGTGAAACCTCACTCCATCGAAGGCTCAAACAAGGGTTTTGAAGCTTAGGTTATGTCATTATATATCTCATATTCTAGGTTTGTATCCTTATATTTACCCATGCATTAATATTCAACATCATACTATCACATTCCGAGGGAGTTAACTAAAGTTAACCGATTACGTCAAGGCGTCATCAACATTATGTTGTGCTAGTTGTCAAACTATATTTTACCTCTTTATCAAGCACTAAGATTAACACCTCTTATAACATGTTTCATTCATATGATCTTATTTCATTGCTCATAATATATTTTAACATTTACTATTGATTTCATAGCAAGATTAACCAACTATATTACATGATCATTATTCATGCACATGCATCATTAGTGTCATCTCGTTGTGCTTTCTCATATTAGTTGAAAATTTTATTAGAGATTCATCATAACATAAGTTGACTATTCACATTATCATCATTATTAATGTATATGGTTAACCATTTATGCATCGATATGTATTAAACCATTTCTAGGTTTCCATCATCTCATATCCATATGTCAAATCTCAAGATTAGATAACATCCTTACATATTTTATGTCATGGTTGTGCTAAACAAACTTATGCAAGTGGCTCGTCAAACATACATCAAAACTTTATCTAGTCTAATTGAGGTTCTCCTAACCCATATCATGAGGGTAGTGTCATACTCAGTCTCTCTGAGCTAACTCAACTCAATGAGTAGCTCATATGCACATACCTTATCTTTCCTCTTGGTCTAGGGTTATTAGGTATACCTCATTGGAACTAGTAATCAACTATACAATATCTAGCCACATAAGCACAAACCAAACATGCTATGATATTCTCTTCATAGGTCTTCTACCCATGAAACATTCTCACCAAAAACTCTCTTATATACACCACTAGATTCCTATGGGGGAAACCACCAACCTGAGCATGAGGCTTCACAGAAACTAACATAGCTACCTCCTCCAGGGTCTTGGGCTCTCTCCCTCACCCAGATGGCAGGCACTCATATTCATTTTCACATATGCACATGTATCCAGCCTCTCTCTATCTCTAGGGTTTGGTCCTCCCAAGGACATCTAGGGATCACCAAAACTATAGGAATCATGCATAATTCGACTCAACTCAATCACTTAGGAGTATTCTAGTTTAGGACACATCTCGTCGCATATTTCTCATTATTCTCATATCTTGGAGTTTAGGTTCTCTGACCTTCTCCCTTTGGGTCTCACTCTCTCTGGAGTTAACCCCGAAACTGGTCCTAACACTAGAGGTCCTCCTTCGTAAAAGAGATTGAGGCTCATGCTGACTCACAACCTTGTCTTAACTTATCATATCTTATCTCATAAAAGAAAGCATACTTGCATCATAAAAACTCATCTCAAATCCTCAAAACTGGACCTAAGTCCTCAAAGCCAAACATATATTATCGTAAACCATCTTATACCATCTATATAAGTCTACATCATATCATCAAAACTTATTTCATCTATCACATATTCCAACAAGGCTCTATACATCTAATCTAGAACTACTCTCTCTTCTATACTGATGTCATTCACTTTCACTTAGGTTGCATGATCACCTCCTACACATACATGCGTGGGGACACATTTTTGTAATACATATATATAATAAAATATTATATAGTTTTTCTCTGATAAAACAAGCGTCAGAGAAAACTATCGAGGTTTGATCCGTTTGGAATCCAAAACCAAATCCTAAAAACGAGTGTCCCACACGTAGTAGAGAGTACAGTGTCATGAAAACTAGTGAAAAGGGTGAGAAAAAGGGGTAGACTAGTGTAGCTACTATAGACAACGTGCGCAATATGTCTAGGGTTTCTCTTCCTTTGATGCACGTCATTTCCAAATAGTGCAACGTCCCATACCGCTGCTTTACGAGGAAAGAACGACATCTAAGGACTTGCTACTCAACAAGCACCAGTCTAGACCTATTTCTCGGACATCTAGGTGCTAACCAAGAGGCTAGGTCAGATCTAGTCTCTAAAAGATGACTAATCTAACCCTAAAGATTATTAAGCTCAAGATTTTCTTTAGTTTGAGTTGCATAATGAGCAAATGTCAGGCTTTGCTATTGTTCATGCTCTGATACCACCTGTGACGTCCCAGGATTTTCTAAAACTTAATCTGATGTGTGAAGTCCAAATTGAAACCCTCACCTCAGTGAGAATCCCAATTTAAACACCCCACACTAGGCTAAGAAGAAGAAAATCAAAGGAAGTCAGAAGGAAAACAATCACTAGCACATGTACATGAACAATAATAAAACCATACACACATGTTCACCATTCAACATATAATTACAACATGAATTGTTACAACATTTGATATTACACATTGAACAACAAACTTATACATATACATGTACTACAACTAAACAACAGGATCTTAAGACAACAGGTCCACCTGTACATAAGCTCGCCACACAACTCACACTATCTTGGATCTTTAAGAGCATAACCACAACCTAAATAAAAGATTACATGTGGTACACGTCAGCACAATATTCAAGAATATTGTACTGAGTATGCCTACGTGTCTTTTATATACCTCTCATCATATCTTGGCAATAAGATAAAACTAATACTTGGCAGTAATAAAAGAATATAAGGAAAGCGTATACTTGCACAAAGATGTTCATTAACAAAAGAGAAACATATTTTAACCACATTTTCCATTATATTATCCATGCATTTACTACATGAGAGTTGAATGCATTAAGGCCTTTATGATCTACTACCAAAGAGTTGGATCATTTCACAATGTGATCTACTACCAAAGAGTTGGATCACTTCCAAGTACTTTACTACCAAAGAGTTGAAGTACTTATTTCCAGCACTTTACTATCAAAGAGTTGAAGTGCTTAGATATAATGGAACAGATATATTATGTTTCATGTGTTCATAGCAATAAGTATGGAAAATCAAGCAAGATATCGTACAAGAACAATCATTTCAATCAATACCATATGCCAAGTCTTTACTACCATATAACACAAGCATAATGTATAATAAGCCAAGAAAGAGGTAATGGCGTACCTTCCAAAGAGACATCCTAATCACATATTCCTCATGTCAACTCTAACCTTGGTCAACCCTGATTAAGACAAGATTATATACTACCATCAGATTCTCATCATCTTACATCTCATCTTAACCCTAATTGTGTTCATATTAGGGTTTGCTTACTCATTTGGATATGTGCACCATTACTTGTATTCTTGTCTTATATTTATCTTACTGATGTCATATTCCAGATTATGATTCATTATCTGAACATTAGGTTTCATATCCTTTTTGTGCACATATTAACCCTAGGTTACATCATTAACCTGGATTAGGGTTTATAACATGTATTAAGATTCATCTTCATATAACATGGATTCTGTTCATCATTATGATATCATAATTAAAACTGAGGTTTCATATACTGATATGATCTTACGTTGTGAATTTCATCATTTATTGAGCATGTGTGCATTTATTGCATTTAATTTAGGGTTAAAAGCCCTAATTAGCCATATTAATCAAATTACATGATTTCGTACATCAACGTGACCATAACTGACATCATATGCTTTATAAATATAATTATAAATCCACTGACGTTTTGCCATAATTTTATATCATCATTTGATATTTATTACTCATGGACTAAGCATTCTACATCTTACATGATATTGTCGATACTTATGCATCAAAAGCCAGATATTATGTTTCCATCTTATTCTACGCATTTTTTTGAACATTTGGTATTTTGCTTGTATTTTCCTTATCATCGAGCTAATTTCTATGAATTATACAAGATCTAGGTATTTATTGGAATTACTGGGCAAAATACCTTTTTGTAGCCAATCACGATGCGCCACGTGGCCCTGTGGGGGCGCAGCTTCACATGCCTTACTGGGGTCCAGTCGGTTCAGGAGTTTTGAACCTGGTTCATCTTGGTCTTGGATTGGGTTTGGAGGCACCCTCTTTGGTTCTCGCATTCTCATCACGAGTCAGGGTCTGCGGTTCCCCGTTCCTATGTAAAGCACCAACGCCGCTGCTGGTCTCTACTCCGGTGAGCAATCCCAGTGATGTGTCAGCTCCTCATTCGGCTCTAAGGCCTCCATCAGCTTCGAGCTCAACTTTCTCACCTCTACGACCACCAGGTTTCTCAATCTCGGCTCCAACTCCTTCCGACCACAATCTCGCCGCCTAGTCTGCTTCCGTGGTGGAGCAAAAAGGGGAGAACCCAACTGGACCTCCTCGCACAAGGTGGAATGCATGGAATCACTTGACAAGCCTCCAGGAACTCACCCACTACATCCATCACTACCGATCTCTAGGCTGATGCCGCTACTGCATCTCCTCTTCAACGATATGTTCTTCTGGGCGCATGCCACTGCCATGACCATGAATCTCCACCGTCGGGGACCCGGTCACCGCGGGCACAGAAAACAACAGAGCAAGGTGCTCATTCTTCTCCTCTCCGACTTCTCCATTGGACTCTCTCTTCCTCCTTGTGTTTGACGCGATCTCAGTGATGTACCCGTGAGCATGGGCTTCTTAAAGCTTTAGCTGCTGCTGTAAGGCTCAACTCTGACGTGGGAGCAATAGGTGCCGCCTCCTCCTCGTAGCTTGCAGAACGTGCCGCTGTTGTTGCACTCCCGTGAGCAGTCAACAAAAAGCAAGATCTCCCTGTCGGCTCCAAAGGCCACCAAATCTTTGGCAACATCGGTCATACCTCCATGGATACCAGGTCTTCTACGTTGAGTGGGGAGAGTAGGGGAAGCTGCTACTCTTTCTTGTTTACCTCGGTTCCATCTAGACCAAAAGAGAGGTCGTTGCGATTCACTTCTTAAAAAGAAGGAAACCACCCAACGAGTTCCTTCCTTGACGCACGTCCTGGTAGTCATGGCATCATGGGTGGGCAGTGACCATCCTGCGCTTTGTCCCAAACCGTCGGGGTTGAAGACAAGTCTATTGGGCCCTCAGATCTGCCACCGATTGTTTGGATCTAGTCCAACAAAAGGAAAATCTGTGGCCAACATCCAGCAACTAAATAAGCAAGCCATTCTCATGAAATCAAGGTTGTGTGGCACATACATATCACAAGTTGATCATTACCAACCATAGTCTATTGTCTTGATTTAATTGTACTTTCCTAAATATTCAAACCAAGATATCTTCAATTAGGGACATCGAAATATCACCAAAATTAAGTTAAGTGTTCCTCATAGATCAACATGCATGACTTCACTTGTGTCATTGGACATTTTAGGATTCCAAAAGTCCACTCCATCACAGGTAAGATCTCCTAAAACCTCATAATATATATAACATAGATCAATTCTAGGATGAAAATCTTACCTAGAGGGAAACTATGCAAGATAAGGTTCTACTTAGGGAGACAAATTTCAAATAGTCAGATTCTAACTACCGTGAACTCTGATACCATATTGTAAAGAGTGGGATCCCAGAGGGGAACCACTCCCTACTAAAATAAAAAGGCAACATCCCAAACCAAACACCAACATAATTTTTTTTACCAAAGGGATGAAACCAGTTTATTCAACAAGAATGCATCATAACACTAAAGTTTAGCAGCAGAATAAAAACATTGACTATATTCAATCTATCATAAGACTACAAAAGTACCTCAACATCATCTCCCATACAGGTTTACATAAAGGTTACATCATCAAGATCTAGTAAAGGGAAATTTAAACCATAACAACTTTCTCTCCAAGATTTAACTCCTTAAGTTAAGTCCAAGTCTCCATGCCATTTCATCCAAGTCCTTCACCTAGGGTGGAAAGAATTACCCAACAAGAAGAGAAAAATAGAAGACATCAACAAAGGCTGGTATGCGCATACTAGATAGAAAATTGAGCAATTTAAGAGAATAAAGGACAAAAAATATAAAAGGCTTCCCATAGAAAAGTAAAGTACTACCCAATTAGATATAAAAGAAAAGAATCTCAATAAAAGAGATAAATAAGAGCAAAGTTTAACAATAAAGCATCCATGTGTTTCACCTATGACAATACTAGACAATATAAAAATGGGGGTGGGAAATAACACATCTACCACAAATATGAGGTGAGCGGGAACTGTATACATTCTCTGTAAATATGGAGTGGGTAGGAACTATATACATCCACCCGAGCAGGACATGATACACATCTCCTCAAATATATTTTTATGTGAAGGAATTATCACCTCTGTACTCATATGTGGGAATGTTCACATCCACATAAAACAACATGCAACATTATACTAGTAGTCACCACATGATGCATAACAAAATAATAAACAAGTATAAACAAATAAGGAGGATGATAACATCCATCAAGTATGAAGTGGGATCAAAGGATCCATGCATCAAATAATGTGCCATATAAACATCCACTACCAAAGTGGGAAAATAAGCACATATCATCAATTAAGTCCAGCATGCACATAGCATAAGAGAGAGTCCAAAAGAATATCCATGATCACATGATCAATAACAAATAAGGTAGTTCACATGAACCATGATTTTCAAAAGAAAAGACATTGTGTATAGGCTAATGTCCATAGGACCAAGAGAATGATAAAAATAGGTTATTACTCAAAAAGAATAATAGGGTTTGCAAACATACCTTCCTTCAGAGTCTACTCTGACCAAAGTCAAGTCTAAGTCTAAGCCTAGACCTCCAAAGAACCTATTAAGCATATATATGTAGATTTTAGGTCAATACCACATTGATTAATCAAACCCTACAAATTACCTTTTTCCTTACATGCGATTTAGGTTATCAAAATTGTGCCATATTTTAGGTTACCTTTTATTTGAGTCTAAAACACATTTTATTATATTTTTCTGACTTATAGATATTTAATAATGAATTTTTCAATTTATTACTTATTTATATTAATCCATTAAAATCACATATTTTCAATATTGTATTTAGGTGACAAAACTAATACCATAAGATAAATCTTATTTATCTAAATCTAATGACTATTTATTTGTAATTTTTGGATAAATAGGGAATTAATTATGAATTTTCAAAGCTCGACCAATTAGAAAAATCCAAAAAGACAAATCATCAGTACAAGGTGAGAAAGAGAGGGGGGGAACTATGTGACCTGGCCTAATCAGGGACTACCAAGTCACATAGTCAAGGTCATCATTGACTTGCATCAAGGCAAAACAAAATGTTACGAAAAGACAATTTTACCCTTGGGATGAAAACAAATCGAAAAAGGAAATGGGGGGGTAAACTTGAGAAAATACAGAGGATATTCTCCTCTCAAGCAGGTCACACCATGTTCGTTCTCCAAAGAACAACAGTCAGTGTGAGATTTGGGCAATTTCATGAAACTTGACGGTTTGAGAAATCAAGAGCATAGAAAGGAAGAACAAAAGGTTATGAACTCGTCGACATGCTCAGTTGATTTGCTAGTTCCACCAAGAGCTCGAGAATGGCACCGCAAACCTAGAGTATAAACTGTGATGTCGATGACCAAACCATTGATGCACGCAGAAATTGAGAGTGTAGAACGATTGCTCCTGAAACCACGTACACCCAAATACCCATATTTATAGGCAAGGGTCAGAGAAGGGGCGTAAGCTAAGGAGCCGAGATGTCTAGTGGCTCAAGGATTTGGGATTTTCCAAAAAAGGAAAGTTAGACCAAGATTTTTGGCTCAAAGGTGTGGATGCTCTCCCGAATCCAATGGGAGTGATTTCAAGGAAAACCATGCACGAGAGACTGAGAAAATTCCTTCGAACCGAGAAAAAGCACTAGGTTTACTATTCAATAGAGGTGTCGTCTCCTACTCAAGGTAGGAGACGTAATCTGGGCCGTGAATACCTAGATTGAATGGTTGCTATCAAACACAAAATTAGGGAAAAATGCATGCGTCATGTGACAGAGACTATAGGCGGAAATGTGTGACAAATAATTGTAACTCGATTCCGATTTGACCAAAGTGTTAAAGAAATATTTCATTATTCTCTCTCTTCAATTAAGGGCCTAAACGTTACTCAAATTATGTGAAATTTTTCACAGAGGCCAACTAAGGCATGTAGATTCCGATTATGCAATTATATTTGTTTTTTGAGAACTTTTGATGTGTCAAATAAGCCAAATACTATTTTCTCTTTCCTCGTGCATTAATGACTTTAAGATTCTGCAAATTTTATGAAACTTCACCCACAAGTCATATTTAATGTGTTGGATACGAATTTTCCATTAATTTTACATGTTGGATAGGTTTGTACATTTATTTAATATTTTGAAGGTTCTACACACTTTCTCTCTCCCGATTTCATCTTTTAACCAAACATCTTCCAAATTGGATGGAAATTCACCCAAAGGATATATTTATTATGTAGATTATGATTCTAAGATTATTTTCCTCTTTTGGATTCATTTAATATTTTATTTGATATTTTGGGTAAAACTCAGATCTTCTCTTTCTATTAATTATTATTATGTGAATAATGTGAAACTTGACTCCCAAGGAAATTGAGACCCAATGAAAACACTTTTTAACTTAGATTTCACTTTTGGGGTTTCCTTTAATGAGTTTTAGGTCTATTAATATCACATTATTACTTAGGTTATCATATTATTTCACTATTATCATTATTTCTCATCCATTTATGTTCCATAGCTTAATACTATTACCAAACAAATTATGTTTGATTACTTGCACAAAATTTTATATAATTCATTATCATTTCATGTGACATATTTTATGTGTCTATTATTGGCTTAAGACTAATGTGAACATTAGATTACATTAGGGTGATTTATACATGCATTAGCTCATAAGTTTATACTAAACATATTTTAGGTCTAAAACCTTATCCTTGTTTGGCTAAGTCTAAAAAGTCAAACTTCTAGGGTAGGGTCCAAGATCTGGTATATTACATGTTGAAATCTGTTGGAGGTGGGGGTTTCATGGAAGATTCATGTATGTTGGTTTTTTGTCTGGAAGTTTTGGGTGGGATTATATCTCATTCATGTTTCTCTCTTATGACTCAAAAGTTTCTAATTTTTTCTTCTGAAGTGCTGCATTTTTACCTTTGAAGATACATTCTCATTTTTTGAGGTGGTATTGCTATTGTAGATATTTTGGTTAAGCTATCTTTCCTGGATCTATTATTTCTTATTGGTCATAGAAGATTTAGTCTTGATAAGATTTTTTTCTTGGAAAAACAAGGTTGGGATCACAATGTTATCACTTTGTAGAGATTTTGAAGACCCTTTTATTCTCTAAGGAAGTTCCATTTTGGAGGGGATTTGCTTTGTCTTGAGAAACTCCATCCTTTATTGATGAGGTGTTGATTCAGATGAAGTGCCCTATTGAGAGTCCTTGGTTGATGAGATATGAAGTTATTGATTCTTCTACTCGAGCATCCAAAAGAGAAAGCTTCAACAGGGGATCATTGGAATTAATATGAAAATTAGAGCTAAAAATAGGGTAATGAAGTTATTGCAAATTGGGAGAAACTAAAGATGTGATGAGTATTCATGAGCATCAAGTAAGTGATCTAGAGATTTGGGACTCATCAGGTTGGCCTAATCTTCTATCGTGAACTACCATAGGGGACGATTAGGAGGTGGACATCGGTGCTGGGTTGCATGAGATTGGTAGCTTTTGAAGGGTGTTGGTGAGTTCCTCAAGATGTAGTGGAGGTTGGGGAAGCAATACACACACATACACAGACACACAAACACACACACAGAGACATATAAACACACACACATATGTATATATAGGGCTAAACGAATTATGTATCTGAGTACATGTATCTTATATGTACTCATCTTCATTTATTATGGTTGCACAATACTACATAATAGTCTAACCTTGTGGATATGTTGTACATCTATTAGATAAAATGTGTATCAAAAATCACCTCCATCTTATATTCCTAGATCATCTAATGAAAGAAAATGTTTATTTACTAATCAACATTGAGTTGTAGAGATTGTAAAAATGGTTGTATGACATGTTTCTATATCCCATGATACATTTAAGATATAGTTATGACTTTCTGAACACATCAAATCTAAACAATGTTGATCGATCCATATGGTTGGATTTAACTAATTGTTTTTACATATGCCATTTTAGTGACCAGTACACATAACTTACATGTACCAGTCGGTAGACAATTACTAACCTATATATATATATATATATATATATATATATATATATATATATATATATATATGTGTGTGTGTGTGTGTGTGTGTGTGTGTATGTGTGTGTAAATGTATATATATAGGTTTTGTAGCTTCCACTGGTTGGGAGTCCCAAAGGAAGAAGGAATAGAGAGGAAATTCAACTAGTTTTCATTGGGGTTCTAGGATTGACAAAACCTAAAGAATATATGGGTTGTTCTCTTCAACGTAATATGGGAAACTAACTATGGGATTAAATATTGATGATATTTACATAGAGAGGTATTAGGGGGGAGGAGAGGGATCTACAATTTATTTGAGTCCAACAAAACTTAGGACTCGGGTTGGGTAGACAACCCCCCTCACTTAGGACTGACTTTGCATACAAAGTTCAACCTAGACACTTTAAATGTAAAAAAAGCAGTTGTGTGACACTCAAACATGTACCAAGGCCTAAGTTATAATGATACCAACAATCACATAATCTAATTATCCATAATTTTAGGCATTCCTTTTTGAATTAAATTAGGCAACTTGGATTATATGAATGTAGTGAAACTTGAAGTCTTAGGAAATTTGACAATTTAGAATCTGAATATAAACTAAAATTTTATTTTAAGATTCACAATTATTTGAACTAATATTAAGGTAAAGAATTCATTGAAGTTATTTAAACTTGTTAAAATGGATTAGAGTCTCGAATTTAGAGGAAACCAAACAACCTCTTATTTGACACATTAATTTTATTGGGACAAAATATGCAATCTAATTAGGTCAATTTCATTTTTAATACTCATCTATCAATTAATTATCAAATATGCCATAATTTGTGGAAAAAATATGAAGGACCTAATTTTATTTAATTATTTAATAATTAATTTTTAATATGTTACACATGGTAGCATAGTCCTATATATTGATCTTGATCAACCAACAAGAGGGGCTTAACTACACATGATCGAATGAAAAACAAAAAGAGTGAAAAAGATAGAGGAAGTAGACATGGATGTTGGTGTAGACTCCTCACTGTTTATCTCTAGTAGTTTGATGGACAAGCATTTCCCCCTTAAGGTGAATGGCATGGAAGGGACTAGGATTGGGTGGTGGACATGGAAGAGTGCTAGGGTTTTTGGGTGGAAGGGAGGTGGAATGGAAAGAGGAGTGGTAGGTGGAAACTAGGTTGGACTAATGAATGATCTAGGCAAAAAGTTACCATTGACCCTAGATTCAGGGTTAGGTTAGGATAAAAAGGGAGAACTAGTGGGAAAATGTATTAGGTTGAGTAGAATGTACGTGAAGGCTAGGTGGAGCAATAAATTCTCCAGGAAATAACTAGCCATTCACCTTAGCCATCTTTAAGATAAATATAGTAGCTAGGGGCTTTAGGGTTAGGTTAGGGGTAAAATGGGAGAGTTAGTAGATTAGAATATTAGGGTTTTGGGGAATAATGATCAAATTGCCCCAACACAACCATGGTATAAAAGAGTTGGAATAGGTGTGGTGCCGTGGCGGAATGGGTAGGTAGGTGGAGTCAAGTCAGAGAATTTTAAGTTGGTGGCACAATCATTTTGGAGTGGAACGACCTTGGTGGTGTGTATGAAGAACAATTATTCTAGAATAGAACGACCATGTTGGTTATGGGTGGCACAAATATTCCAGATCAGAGCAAATGTGGCAGAAATTCTATGAAATGTGTCAGATTTGGGTTAATTTTGACTAGTCCAAAACGACATTGGCAAAGTAGAATAGCCATTATGTCCACTAAATGCCATTATTTTTCTCCCTCCTAGGGTGACCATTCTATGGTCACCTTGGCTTTGGCGTATCTATGGATTCTTAAGATGGTTGTGGTGTTGTAGCACACTTGTTACGAGACATCTCAGTGTACTTCAATTCTAAACTTGGTAGGAGTCATTTGCTTCAATTTGATTCTTAAGCAATTTGGGTAGGTTTAGGATGACTTTATTAATATTTTGGGCCCCTTTATTATTGTTGAAGTCATTGAGACTCTCTATCATGTACTTCCATCAAGAGATTCCATAAGTGAGTACCTATAAAACATGAAAAGGCTCCATAAGTGGATTTGACTATAAACATGAATTATTGGAAATAAACATACACTATACCTATCTAAATATGAGCACAAAGAAGATAACTAGAGAGACAAAATAGCTTTCCATTAAACCCTTGAGCTTAAAGCATATTTTTTCTCAAGTATTATTGAATCAGATCGTTCTATCAACAGAAATCAACTCAAAAAGGTTAATTTTTCCAAGATAGATATTTATTGCCTAAATAATGTCAAATTTGTTTACTTATTTAATTCACTCTCCCATTACCAATATATCAAACCCATTTCAACTGTAGCACAAAAAAAATTCAATATAGGGCATCAAAACTCTTTCAAAGCGATAAGACATTCATAATGCATCATGAAAACCATTTCATTTTACGAGCAACAAAAGCGGATAAAAATTGTTTTGCTTGTATGAAATCAACCCTATATATCATTATATCTCACTTGCCCCAGTTGTCTATGTACAAGGGTGCAAGGGGCTACAATACTAAGCATTGAATGTAGGAAGTGAAATCTAAATAAAAATTTCATGCAGTGCTAAATGCGGGATGTCATGACAAAAAAGATAAAAAATGAAAAAAATCTGAAACAAAATTGTTTGAAATTTAGACTATATGATATATGAAATACATAGAATGCACAAAATTAAATACGATAGTCAATAAATCATATCAAGAAAAACAAATCATCGGCAAAATCATAAGAACAAGTGATTTAGAAAAAGGGCATGCCGTCCTACTATCCTAAGATTTTGAATCGTTTTATCCTCAACATGAAACTACGCCTGTGATGATAAGGGAATAATCATTGGGCTACTGGGTCCTATGGTGGGTACTCTGGTGGCTTCTCAAATAACATAGAAGATCATAGGGGTTGGATGGTGTCTAATGATCCTAATGTCCCCAATAATCTAGCTATGGAGGCAAATATGACTCTAGACTTGTCAAATTGGGTCAAAATCCGCGAGTGCCCACGAGTCAACCCGTTTAAGTTGGGTTTGGGTGAAGAAATTTTCCACTTGCTGAAAATCACCCAAAACCATACCCACCTATTTATATAGAAGATTTCATGGGTGACCCGCAGGTACATGCATGTGACCTAGTTAAATGAAGTCAATATATTTATTTACATATTATACACATACACCTATTAATAGATGCACACCAATTTTTCACAAGTTATGTAATATCCCTGACTTGGGTTATGGCTTAACCCTAGAAGTTTTGATTAAGTAAGTTATTTACAAACTTGTTTTTAATCTTTTGAAAAGTAATTAAGACTCTTGTAGAATTTAGTTTTCAAGTTTGAGCTTATTTGCAAACTATTTGTGCATTATATGATAGTTTGGGTATAAAGTGAAATTTACCCAAGATGAGGGGCTATATTGCAAAATGTCACCTGTTGAATGTACCTCATGTGTTTTAGCATCATAATAGAAAGAATTATGATAAGGGTCGACTTGTGAAAATCCTAAATTTCAAGTTGAAACTTGTTTGAAAAACGTTAGTGCCTTGTGCACCAATTTTGGTACAAATTGTAAAATACCCAAAATGTAGGGTTGATATGCAATTACCACCTCTAGAGTGTCCCTAATCCCTCCTAGTATCATTTAGATGAGAGAGAAATAAGTATACACCATGTTTGAATCATGTTTGAGTGATGGTACTCTTGGTGATGAAAAGACCAAGAAAGGGTTGAATGTGAAACCCTAATTTGAGTTGTATCGGTTTGTAGAGTTCATATGAGAGTGCCTACCGGCCAAGGAGTCATACAGGAAGTCTCATATCGGTTTGTGAACTTTTATCCTTGCCCATGATTGTCTAATCACCTCAACGAGGAGAAGTGTATCGGTTTACAACTTCCTTAGAAAAGTTGTATTGGGTTGTGAATAAAGTGGTGATTGAGTTGATATATCTGATCCAAGGAGATAAGTGATGGACGAAATTTCATCTCTAGATTATCCTCAAGTGTTTTTCATGTCAAGATAAATATAAATTCATGCATGTACACGTGTCAACCATGCATGGACACGTGGCACCTAGTAGCTTAAAATGATGACACCTCATTTACACACTTTTTCATGAACCTCAACTATATATACCCTTATTTTCACCCACTAATGAAAATTTTCGAATCTTACCACCCTATTTCCCTAAGATATCATGCATAGAGTCTTATTATTGTTCATAAGTGAAGTGGTGTTGTGCATAGAGCCTTGGTATCGACCATAGCAAGGTGATATCGGCCATAGTGGAGTGATATTGGCCACAAGTGAAGGAATATCGACCACAAGTGAGGGAATATTATGCAAGAGTAATGAGGTATCATTAAAGGTTCTAAGGATCAAGAAGGATCTCAAGTATTAACCCTAAGGTAAATCCATGATCATCTTCAACCTTGTATTGAATCATGGATCTAGGGTAATGATCTTCCTTTCTTTTCTTCTTCACCAATTACTTATCCAGGGTGATTCTTTGTATATAGAGGAGTTTTGAAGTTCATCTTCAACCTTAGGAACGTGAAGCTTTGGAGATTGGAGCTTTGAAGTTGTTCTTGAGGTGGGTTATATAACTTGAACCCAATCGTGTTATTATTCACCACCTATCTTGTTATACTTAATGATCTACTTCCAATTCTGAAATTTTCTTAAATATTGGATGAATCTATGAGTTCTAATAGTTTCTTAGACCTTTTTTCCATGTACTATAACAGTTAGAACGAAGGTCTAGAACTTGTAGTTGTTGGTATCACCGTATAAGGTGATATCGGGTTCAAGCACATAAGCAAGCACCTCTAACCCGATATGGTTATGTACATACATTACTAGCATGATATGCTTATGATCGAGTTTATACCTCTTTGAATGATATGGTGATGAAGTTAACATCTTGAACACAATAAGGTGTCAATCATACACCTTTTGCATGATATGAGGTCAAATATACACCTTATGCACGATATGGTGTCAAGCACATACACACCTCTAAACTGATATGGTGTTGTAACCCTAGAAGGTGATATGCGATTCGAACCAGTTGTCTAACCTGTCACTCAACACATGGTAAGTTGGTACTTTGAAGGTCGAGAAGGTATGAGCATAAGGGTCTAACCCGATATGCAAAACCCTAATTTTGTGTAACCCAATATGGTGGCATATACACTCACCTTTTGCCTGATATGATGTTGAAACCCTATATGGTGATGGTTATACACCTCTAAAATGATATGGTGATGAGGATACACCTTATGTACGCTATGGTGTTGAAGTATACACCTCATACATGATAGGGTGTTGAAAGATAAACCTTCTGGATGATATGGTGTTGAAGGATACACCTCTTGCCCGATATGATGCTGAAACCCTAGATAGTGATGGTTATACACCTCTAGAATGATATGGTGACACAAACACACACCTTATGAATGATATGGTGATCAAGATACACCTCATGGACAATATGGAAGCACCCATACACCTCAAGGTCGATATGGTGACACACACACACCTCATGAATGATATGATGATCAAGATACACCTCATGGACAATTTGGAAGCACCCATACACATCAAGGTTGATATGGTGAGAACACATACACCTTCAACCCGATATGGCATTGAAACTCTAGTTGGTGATGGTGATATACCTCATGCCGGATATGGTAAGCACACATACACCTCAAAGGTGATATGGTAAGCACACATACATCTCAAGGTCGATATGGTGAGCAAGCTTACACCTCTTTCCTGATATAGTAAACACACATACACCTCAAGGGTGATATGGTAAGCACACATACACCTCAAGGTCGATATGGTGAGCAAGCTTACACCTCTTGCCTGATATGGTAAGCATACACACACCTCTAAACTAATATGGAAGTAAGGACACACCTCTAACCCGATATGGTGGAAGCACCTTAACTCCAAAACACTTGGTTGAGTAGCACATGAAGTGTGTTATGTGAAATGATGCATCAAGATGTATGGTGTTCAATGCATTTGATAAATGTGGACCAATGTACCTTAAGAGGAGGGTTGAGCCAATTTAATAAGGTATGATGTAATCCATATCTTAGCAAGGATGAGAGAGAGACTCATATTTTGTGTGATGATCATTTAATAAACATACATTACTATCCCTATATATGTGGAGCTATGCATTAGGGTTTGATTCTTAATAACATGAATTGGGGTGCGATTATTGATAATATGAACTTGAAATCCTAATTTGTTGATAAGGGAAACCCTAACCCTAATCGGTTGAAAGGGATACCCTAACCCTAATTGGTTGAAAGGAAAACCCTAACCCTAATTATGGGAAGGTTTTATTTTTGTTATATTGCATGGTAATGTTATGAACTTGATATTATGAACAACTAACCATGCAAGTATCATGAGATTATGAGCATAGCCAGGTATGAGCTATGATGTTTCATGTGATACAACTTACATGGGGCTTGTGAGCCATGTGATATGCTTGTGCAGTAAGTATAATGTATACCGAGGTCTGAGGACCTAGAGGTAATAGTTACCTCATGAGAGGTGACAATGTTCAGTGATGAACTAAGGATTTGAATACCCAGATCTAGAAATCATGATGATGATGATGATATAGGATGATATTTCCTAGTGATGTGTTAAGGGACTGAGATCCCATAAATTATGCAGTCAGTATGTTCCAAAGATTTGAAAGTACTTGATAAATGTATTACATCTTTCTTTGTAGCATCTGTTATATTTTGTGCTTATAACTCGATTGATGCTAAAAGATATTGTAATATACTTAATAATCAAGTGGAACCCTATCATGTAGTTGCCCTGGCCATAGAACCATTCAGCGTTAGTGTAACATCCCTGACCTGGGTTATGAGTTAACCCTAGGTGTTTTGCCTAAATATGTAATTAAATCTTTGTGATTAACTCTGAGCATGTAATTAAGTTTCTCAGAAACATATATTTCAGTATTTGCTCCTTTTTATTTAAAGTTGTAGCATTGTTTTGTTATACAGGGACCTATGTGAAATTTACCCAGTTGAAAGGGTTAAATTGCAATTTGCACATGTTGAGATGTTCCTCTGATGTTGAGACATCATGAGAATCTTTTTGGTAAAATTTGAGGGATTTCCCAAGCTAGGGCACCAAGGTGCAGCTGTGGAAGCAATCCCGGTGCTTGAAACCCTAATTTGGGGTAAAATGCAATTTACCCAAATTAAGGGATGCAAATTGTGAAATATGTCATCTAATGTATCTTTTAGAACTCTTACCATCATTAGAGAAGAAATGATGAGGAAGTCACCTCAATTGAGTTATCAAGTTATGAAATATGCCTTGTGATTGAATAATCAGGGTATATGTGCAATATCTCTTTATGTATGTACCTTATTATTAGATTGTTCTTCTTTGCCTTCTTTGTTCTAGACCTTAAGAGAAGGTTTGTCCTTAGAATAAAGAGGAAGGGACGAGCAAGTAATGAAGAAAGGACTTAGTTGGAATTATGGGGAAACTTATGGGCCTTTAATGAAACATCACCCAAGTATATGTATACTTCACCTCTCAAGCAAAGGAACTTTTCCTTCGTGCATATCACTGTTTCCTCTTTGCTTGGCCGACTAAGGACTGTCTTGGAGCTCAAGAGGAACGACCAAGGGTGCAAGGTAGGTTTGAACCCCTCTTCTTGCCTAATTCCATGGTTAGAACTCGAATTCAAGGTCAACTTCATGGCTAACTCTTGAAACCCTACCTTTCTAGCCATCTCTTTTTGTCTTTCCTTGGAGTTTTCACCTTGTCCAACCTGTGGGAACTCAAGGACGCCATTAGAGCTTGGAGCTTGAAAGCTTGGAGCTCAAGAAGCAAGCTTTAGGCGGGTTTTATAACTCTAAACCCATGCTTTACTATATACATCTCTTATATGCGGTTAGATGATAACTCTTCATGTTTCCCTACTTTTCCCTGCTATTTTGCAAGCAAATCCATGGTATATTCGTACTGTTCTTGAGCTAGGAGATGAAGGCGTGATTTCCAAGAAAAACCCACCGATTTTCACTTTCTTAAACGGTCTCACCAGTTTGCTCTCTCGGTCTCAAGACCGCGAGGTGAGCAAACGGTCTCGAGAACGCGACAGGGAAAACGGTCTTCAAGACCGTTTGGCCCCGTTGACCGAGCATGGACCGTATAAGAAATCTGTTCTTAATTATATAGGATAATTACCCTCAAAATTTGGGAGGCTAACTCCAAAGAAATCGGGAGATATGACCTTTTTAAGTAACAACTTTAAATGAATTTATTCCTGATTCTCAAACGGTCTGAAATTGCCTTTTTGGGCAAACGGTCTCAAGACCGTGTAAGGTCGTTGACCAGGCATTGACCGTATGAGATTACTGTTCAAAATAATGTTAATTAACAACTCACCAAGTTTGATGGTCTAATTCCAAACGGGCTAAGAGTTGAAGGGTGAATACTAGGGCTAACCCTAGGTGAAATCAGTACTGAAATTATGGTGACCTAATTAGGGTTTTTAGGGTTGATTGACCTAAACGGTCTCAAGACCGTTTAGGGGTCACCCAAACGGTCTCAAGACCGTGAGGGCAATCAACCATGACCGTTTGGAGGTCTGGCGTCAAGATTAGTTGACCAATTGAAGGTACAATTACACCAAATTACATTGCAATTAAAGTATTGATATAATCATCAACTCAATTTGTTCAACCTTGTTGAATTTCCACTAGAATCCAAAATTGGATGGGAAAACGGTCTCAAGACCGTTTGGAACTCATCCAAACGGTCTCAAGACCGAGAGGACAATCACCCAAGACCGTTTGAAGGTCTAGGGTTAAGTAATTTGACCAATTGAGGAGCTAATTGCAAATAAGTTATCAATTTAATCAAAATTCTATTTTGTGGTTCAATCATGATTCAAACCCTATTAAATCACCTTAGACTTTGATGAAATCTTGGGCAAACGGTCTCAAGACTATGTGGGGACCACCCACATGACTCAAGACCGTTTGGGCCAAGTTTGGGCCCAATTGGAGCTCAATTGAAGGGTTCAACCTTGTGTGGAGTCACATTGTTGAGTGTTGATGGGTGAACATTGATAAACCCTAATTAAATCGAATTCAACCCTAATTGGTCAACAATTGAGGGTCAATTGAATGACCAAGTGGTCAATAAAAATCTTAATTGACCCAATTCATAAGTGGTCATCATGGTTTTGACCTTTTGAGGGCTTCAACATCGGTTGACATTATAGGTTGTAACCATTGAATCTTGTTGAAGGTCCAAGCGGCTGAGACCATGTGAGCCTCGCGGTCTCAAGACCGTGAGAGGGCTCGCGGTCTCAATACCGTGAGGGGGCTCACGGTCTCAAGACCGAGAGGGGTCTCAAGGTCTCAAGACCGTGAGGGGCCTCGCGGTCCTGAGGTCAAGGTGAGCAAACGGTCTTCATAGCCTTCGCGATCTTGACATCAACTTGAGGCTCGCGGTCTTGGAATGGTTTGAAAGGGCTCGCGGTCTTGGAGTTAGATGAGGGGGCTCGCGGTCTTGAAAAGTCAAAATTAAGCAAACGGTCAACACACCCTCGTTGTCTTGGAAGTCAAAATTGACTAAACGGTCAACACTTTCAAACGATCTCAAACCATTTGGAGATTGATGGTTGAGATCGATCAATGTAATTCAAGGTTGACTTCTTTCAATCAATTGATGATATAAATGGTTCAATGTTGTCCTAATCAAACCCTAATGATAACCTAGGATATTAAAGGGTTAATGGACTAAGGTTTTGACCTTGATGATGATCAATGGGGTGAATTACCAAAATACCCCTGAAGGGTAAATTAAGTAATACCTTGATCAAATCAAACCCTAATCACATGATGGTGATGTTTTGGGCTATGTTAGCCTATGATGACTTAATCCGACCTGATCTAGAGTGATGTTGACATCACCTAACTTTATGATGAGAGAGAAAGTACTTCTAGAGTGAGAAAGTACTTCTAGAGAGAGAAAGTACCCTTTTCAGGTGAAAACTCAATTAAAGCATCTCCAATGCACAGGAATGAGTATAATTAGGGTATGATCCACCTGTGTGAGATCATAGAAACCCTAATTATGATAAATGATGAACCTTTAACTAATCTAAGAGCATCAATGAAGATGTTACTCATACATGATGATGTTATGAGTTCAATTCACCTTAATGTGAATAGTAAACCCTAATTCAAGGGTGATGACATGTAATGTGAATAGTAAACCCTAATTCAAGGGTAATGGCATGCTTTTGAGTATTAAACTCTATTTGATGTGAATTATAGATTTAACTCTTATGACAAGAGTAGGAAGTATATTCCTTATTTTTGTATTACCTTTATCAGTTATAATAACCATGCAGGTTCTGATATGAAGGTAATCATATCCAGGTATGGATGTTGATGTTATATTCATTAAAGGCATGTTGTTAGCCTTATGAATAAGTAAAGTAATCTGATGCCTTGTCAGTGGCATCCTATGCTGATACTGGGCTGTGAGAGCCATAAATACCATCAAGGTCATGCCTTAGAGATGACTTGTGATGAGGATAATGAGAAATGATGATTGATATGAGTTAGGCCTGTTACATTTAGTATTCTTCTTTTATAGCTGCTATGCTACTGTTATTATTTGGAGAACAATGTATGCTGTTAAAGAATACTGAATGTACCTAACTAATCAAGTATAATGTAGAGCCCTGATCATAGATCCATCATTGTCAGAGATTAAGTGATGGTGAAACAGGTTTTCCTCAGGGAACTCCTGGAGCACATACTTTTGAGTATGTGGGGTACATGGATGTGTAGAACCTTACATCCTAGTGTAGGAAAGTGATGTACATGTGTAATCCATCCATCCTTCACTATAATTCCATACCGTACCAGTGGTAGGTAAACATGAAACCTCCTGATGACGAAGAAAGCACAGATATCCGTAATAGTGGTAGGTAAATATGAAACCTCCTGATGACGAAGAGAGTACAGAACGCCACTGTGACTCTAGAATAGCAAAGGACCAGTTTACCCTGGTGAGCTATAGTAGTAGAGACACGAGATGTCCTACAAGTGATCCTCTTATTGACTGAGGAAGGTGAAGGTCATGAGAATCCGGCTCTCTTAATGACCTATGTATGATACTGATGTGACTTCTCAGCGATCAGTTGGAGTATGAGTGGTATGCCTCATCTCCACAGGGCATAATGTTGTTTGTAAAACATAATCAACCATGTAGTATAACTTGTTAGAAATGACTCCAAGTTAGTTGTTTGATGTTACATTGCAATAGTGTTTATATTCTCCATATCTCCTAAATTGTAGAGATCTTGTTATACCTGTAACTGTTATAGAATACTTTGAAGGCTTTACTGCTTAAGAGATTCTTTGATGTTATAATAAAGCTTCTGGCGAAGAGTTATAACTCTCGCTGGGACAATTATGTATAATTGTCTCACCCCGTAGACTTCAACTTTTTAGGTGGACGTCGGAGACGAAGGAACCAGCCTACAGGTGACCAGTCTCAGCAGCAGCACCAGGAGCAGCAGTAATCTCAGGTGGAGATTTAGTCTGCCATGTGGTGTAGTTAGAGTCAGTCCTATGTGTCCTCTGTACTCTCAGGTCTTGGAGTCTTGTGTTATGTAATCTTGAGATTTTGTATCTTGATGTATATAATTACTCAAGAAGTAATCATCATGAGATGTAAACAAGTTTATCTCACTTTATGAAAGAATTTTTTATGGATCCAAGTTCTTATCTCGAAAAGTTTTAATTTCCCGTGATTTTTGTCTTCCGCTGATTACCGATTCTCTTCCGCTAAGTTTTAATCGTGTTTATGTCATGGTTTGGAGATCAGAGCCCACAGTTAGGATTTACTGAATGGGGAAACAAGTTTAACTTAGAGAGCATATTGTTGAATATGCGGGGGTGAAGGATGAACATATCCTTATGTCTAGAAAAGGGATGGATGAGTGATCTCCCTCAAAGTATGGCTATATGCCATGGCTCAGTATACCAGGGTTGTTGTATAATCTCCCTGAAGAGAATGTACCAGGGATTGATGTGTGATATCTCCCTGAAGAGAGTGCATGCTTTGAATGTAGCTCTATAGCAAAGATGCCACTATACCCTGGCATGCTAGTTGTAGTTTGACATGTTATGTCACTGCCAGTGGTCTCGTACTGACCGAGACGGGTAAGGGCTTGGAAGCTGACTCTTTTCTTGATCTTGTATGGTACCAATTTTGAATAAGTAGTGGTCGGTTGGAGCATGAGCAGTATACCTCATCTCCTCAGGGCATAAGTATGATTGTAAATATGTAATCAGTTGAGTAGCATATTTGTTTAAGGATCAAATACAAAACACATTGGTTGATGTACACGTCTTTTATACATCTTAAATGGATAGATGTTATACATGTTCTTCATATTCCTTATAAAGTGAATAGATGATTTATTGCTCTATCATAGATAACTGCATTGCTTTAAAAGAATATATTGCTCTGTCCTGCTTCAAATCAGTGATTATTCTTGATTATTAATATGAAAGATCCTCTACTCAGTTTTATACTGTGATCTGTGATAATAATATTGTTGGTGAAGAGTTATATCTCTCGCTGGGACATGGGTCTCACCCCGTTAGTCACCAACATTTTTAGGTGGATGCAGACGAAGAGGCAGAGACCATACTGCAGAGGAAGGACAACAACATTAGGGACAACAGTTGCATCTCAAGTTGAGTGTACTGTCTGTCATGTCTTGTAGATAGAAGTCCTATGTGTCGTCTCTGTACTCTCAGGTCTTTAGAGTCAGTACGTAACATTTTTATGAACGATATGAGATTTTGACTTGTATGCCTCGAGGTTTTATGTTGCGTATGTATAGTTTTGGCAAAGCAACTGTTATATGTTATCCTCGAGATGAGATGGCATAGTGTATGTACAATGTGAACCATGATGTATGTAGTACTTTGGCTCTCATTTTAAGAGTTTCCTGGAAATGGATCTCTTTGCAAAATGATTTTAGTTTTTAGTGATTTTGTTAATCCGCTGCTAATGATTATTACACATATTTAATTGTGGTGATTTGGCTACCGGTTTGGCGGCGGTCGTCACAAGTTAAATCTTTACCATTAGTTGCAACAATTGTATTTTCCTTGTGTTTGTAATAGACAACAACAAGTAATTGCAAAATTTATCATATGTAATGTTAATGAAAAAATCACTTTTGCTTTTTGTGATACTTTATGTATGAAAACTACATTGGCCATTCCCTATTTACATACAAAAACAATAGCCAGCTGTTTTTTTTCTTTTAATTTTGTATAAACATAAATCGACAACTAGTCAATTGGTTTGACATCAGACACAGTAATTTATTGGTTACTTTGCACTATATTTGACACCAAACATAGTTATGAGATGTTGTAATTATTATTTTTTGTGTCAAGGAAAGGAAGTAGCAACTTATTGTTGATCAGATACATTTTATATAGGCACCCACAGGCAACCCGCAACCCGTTGGGTCGGGTTTGGGTGTGCTTTTCTTTCACCCATTTAGAATCATATCTTTTTGACCCACGCCTGCGAGACCCACACCCGCAATGACCCAACCCAAACCCACCCGTTTGACAGATCTATATGACTCTAAGACGATGGGTAAACTCCTATAAGCCCACTCCATCACCTTATTCTGCTCTGCTTGTGCATGATCGTAACTATAAATATGGTTCGTTTGATAATGCATCTACTACTGGTCAAACGACATCTCATGATGTCTCATATATATACCCTCCAAGTGAACCATGATGGTAGACATGTCATAGGCATTTGTTAGAGGAGGTGACTGCCACATTATATGTCTTTGGTCACGTTCCAACGTAGTGTGCTCCACTCTCCTCCTACTACTAGTTTTTAAAGCCACACTAGTTGTCCTTCTTGTTAAGGTAAATTCCCAATTGGTGCCTTAAAGTTTCTCTTGGGTGGTCTTTCCCCATATTTGCAACTATAATTGCATAAGATTTGGCAAGGGCCCACATCATGGAAGAGGACTTCAATGTGGTAGGGAAACTCTAGTGCGGAGGTAGTGTACTAAGGAAATAGTGTTCACTCGCATTAGATAATTAAAATCAACATACTGTGAACCGTGTACGTTTGTGAGGCCACTCAAGTCATAACTGAAAGATGGCGCAATCACCAAAACTTCCATGACAAAAGGGGAATTGCTCTTTATGGGAATTTATTTCATGTGATAAGTAATAATTTCCCCCAAGTTCATGCACTTGTGTTTGAGAATCCAACCTATCACAAAAAGCTCCTTTTGCAAGAAGTAGCCCTGGTCGTCATAGTAGCCAAAAATGATTCACATGAATATGTAAAAAGGTATTATTCAAAGACTTGTCAATTGGATCCCAATGATTTTTGAAAAAAGATAGACCGAGGCTGTCCAGCCCAAGAGATTTATCAACATCAATGCTACTGACTGCTACAATGATCTCCTCAATTGTAAGTATACTAACTTTATTGTGACATAGAATGCCCCCATTGAGGTTGAATACGTTGGATTAAGTTCTCTTGTTATAGAAGGGGTCTTCAAAGTATCTTTCTAGTGTCTGAAATAATTTGATTTCTATTATCAATGTCTAGACCACCAATCTTGAGGGTGTGAATAGAAGAATATTTTGACTTCTTGCCATTGCATATTGTATGAAAAAGGTCATTCCCCCCTCTTTATTGATCCAATTATTTTTGGATATTTGTTTGGAGGGGATTTCGTGGTTGAGAAGAAGAGATTCAATCTCTACATTCATATATGCTAATCCTACACTCTCTCTATATTATAAAGCTAGATCCGATCTTGAAGAATAATATGTAAATAAATACCCCAGAAACAAACAATTGATTATGTATATTAAGTACATTATTATACTAAATCTATGATGCAATTCTCTCTCTTACGCTCTCCATAATTTGCAACAAATTGAATATCTTTAGATATGTATATAGCTTTCTAACTTTGTATTTGTTGAGTGGAATAACACGTATTTGATCCAAATCTCAATATCAGAAATAAATATTGACTTTTTTCTTCACACTTAGATGCAAATGTGGACTGAATCTGTTTGGTAGAACATAGTTGAACGACAAGGTGTGAGATTGCGAACTCACACAACTATACCCAACAAACTAGATAAATTTGGAACGCTCTATTTCCCTTGATCTGGTGTATCCCCTCCTGATGTGGTTTACTGTTTCTCCTGATGCCAATTTATAACATTGGGGTCTTCTTCGCCGGCTTGTTAAACTTCCCATCTCGGGCATGATTTATTTCGAGCTCCAGACAAAAGAGACCGCTGGGCGGGACTACCGAAGCGCTTTCACTCCGCTGTTTTGCTGCAGTTCTCGACAATCATTCCACCCGTACCCTCTCCAAGGCTCCAGGAAGAGGGGGTGAGAAGATTAGCCTGACCCGATACGCAGAGCTCCAGGAAGAGAGGAACAGAGGATAGAGGACTAAGAGGAGCCGAACCCCAGTCATGGAAGCTCTGATCAGCGGTCCAGTGGTCTTTTCCGCACGACCTGGCTTCTCGTGCGATTCTCGCCGGTCATTCCCGTCGCAGGCTACGGCAAGTAGAGCCAACGGCAGTTCTCACGCGTTCACCAATGGAAGATTGGATATGCACCGTAATTTGACTCTGGTAAGGGAATATTACCTTGAATTTTGGTTGGCGCTTAATATATATGGTTTAGTGGGGCTCATAAGCATTGGTTATTGGTGTTTGATCACCTGCCACTGGAATATGTGGACTGCACTTCTTTAACTAGACAAGCAAGTCACTGGGGGCAACATGATTATTGCTGTAGGCAGAACAAATTGCCACAGGATTAGTATTGTGCTAACTAATTTGACTCGGCGGGACTTCAGTCGATCTACTTTTCTGTTTCAGATCAGGTCGAGCCCAATCACCGACTTGCAAAGGTGCAGAAGCAACCTCGAGTCCTTATTTTGTTACGATAAATCCATCCCTGAGGAGAATATCGAGAAGCCGGTGGGACTGTCTTTGGAGCCGAAAGAAATAGGGAGTAATCCTCCTTGTTCCGATTGCCAAATCAAAGGCGCTGTACTGTGCGCGACTTGCTCGGGTTCAGGGTTGTATGTTGATTCTATTCTGGAGAGTCAAGGAGTAATTGTTAAAGTGAGGTGTCTAGGTAATGCCCCCTTTCTTAATCTTCCGAATCGATGTTTAATACTGCCTCCATTGCTTTGGATTATAGGTAGTTTGTTTAAATGGGTTGACTTAATGCATACACGTACCTCTATCTATGTGTAATGATATCCGAAAATTTTAGTCAAATAAAGAAGAAACAATAGCAAGGCCTCCATTGCTACTCTGTCTGTTTTGTCCTTCTGGGTTGCTAATTCTCAGAATATATTTCTCAAATGCTGTGGTCAGGTTTAGTATGTGAGAACAGTGTTGTGTGTTTCTGAAAACACTAGCTCTAATTTAAGTAAAAAAATTCATACATGTCCATACCCATTGCTATCGGAGGTGATGTTCAAAGCGAACTTTGTTCATAGAATGTGCTTTAACAAAATAATGGAGTTGAAATTTCCTGTTAGTTTTTCTACTTTTAATTTCTGGCATATGCCATAAAGGAAGATGAGCTAATTTAGCATATGCATTTCATGCATTCTAACTTTGAATGTGAAGTGTTCTTTATAGTAACATCGTAATATGCTGTGGATGAACATGTCTACCAATCTACCATCAACATCAAAACTTCTAAGCTGCAAAGCTTAAACATTGATGGAATCTTAAACCAGGTGGCTGCTTTACAGAATTGGTGAATGCCAACTATTTCTGTAAGCCTGATGAAAGCCACTTGGCCAGGACTATGCAATGCTGAGTTGTTAACCACCTCAAGAGATGCTGACTAGGGAATTTCTTTTAACAGTTAGGGTTGATGGCTTGAGCTCAGGTTGTCATACAATTTTGAAACTTTGTTATTCCTCTAAATCAAGGTTGGATCCATATCAGGAAACTAAGACATGCTATGACTGTTGAAGTACACCTAAGACTTTTTGGTATATTTTAAACAACCTTTTGTATACATGGGAAAAACACGTGCTTGAAGGTGGAATTCTCCAAATTCAAACCTCTTTGGCCGGTGCTCCTTCTATACTTGCCTAGTTTTGGCAACCCACACAAAACACAGCTAATTCTTCACAAAAGACCATTGCTCTATGAAATAATGTTATCAGGAAGCTTTCCAGCTGATGCTCAATCTACATCCTTAAAGATGGCTATCCAACCAACTCTTAAAACCCCCAACATTTACAAGATAGTGACTGGCATCTTCTACAAAACACCATAAAAGAAAAATGTACCCTGTCAATCTCATCCCTATAAAACTCTTGATCAGTGATCTAAAAAGCTTTTACTTTGGCCGCTTAAGAGGTTTGGCCCATGTACATGAGGACACTGGCTGAAGCGGTTGGTGTACTGTCTTTTTGCTAAGCAGATGCCTTTTGTTCACTTCATCCTGCTTTGACCCGCTTCGTATGGGCCCGCTTAATTGCTTGCTTAGGAACACTGAATTAGAACAAGGACTGGATTGGTCCAACAACAATGTATAAAAAGTTGTTTATTTGAAGTCACACACATAATACAAGCTATAAATGTACAAGAAATTGCTCAAAATATAGTGATTTTATACGACCCACACCAATCTTTTTCCCTATGCTGTAAGTATTATGTCTAGGTAAGGTAACCACCTAATATATTAATTATATCATTTAATACCTGCTTGATAATATCCTACAAGACCTACTCTGATTTCATAGCATAAGAGTATTGTGATAGTATGTTGAAAGTACTATTGATAAGTACCACAATGGTGCTATAAAAGTACTATAAATCTATAAGAGTACTACACGAATCATATATACTATATTATGTGTAATATTATATTGTATTCGGATGTTTTATACCGTAAAACAAATGTACAAGTGTAATGTTGGTTGATTGCAATAATCTGCTGTAAGATGACCTAATCTAATATAAATACAATTATTGTTTTTTAGCAGTTAAACTATTAGTAATATAATTTGTTTTTATATTCTAAGTCCTACAGGACCTATATTGATCTCATAATATGAAAGTGTTAATAATTATATCTTCAAAATTACAATACATAAGTATCGTTAAAGTGTTATAAAAGTACTAATTATATGTACTATGATATTGTATGCCACCATTTAACAATTAATATCCCAAAACATTCATCCACGTATTTGAAATGTTGATTACTATTCTTCTTTAGGATGCCGTAATCTTATCTAATAAATGACATTGTTTACTTTTATTATTGTTTAACAGCTAAATTGTTAGTAAAATAATTTTTTTGTATATTACAAGTCTGTAAAATTATAATAAGTACTAATAATACCCACCCTAATCTAATAGATTTATTCCTGTTGCATGGTTTTTGGGTGGTTACTCAATAATTTAGTAATCTAGTATTATTGGAATGCAATTATCAGCATTTTTTCGTTACAGTGGTCTTTTTTTTTCAAAATGTGCCCGCATAAACACCTTGAGATGGTCGGTCACTTGCTTCCAGTCTCGTGCTTTCCAAAACTTAGCTCCCGTTAAGTCTAGAGGTGCCATCTTGCTGTGAAAAAATCTCTAGATAAAATTGGATAATGGATCTATTTTGGAACACATGATGCCACACGTGGAAATACTACACAGAAATACCACAGGGTACAGCTATGGAGCAACCAGCCCAGCTTAAAAGATTTGTTACTCCCTGCTTTCTACTTTAAAGAGTCTCCTACTGTGTTCAGCAAGGCCTTTCCACAAAAGATGGTTAGCCTGTAAACTGGGAGGTTTTTGACTTGTTAATATTCCTTCTCCTCCTAGGCAAGGGGAAGCAAAGGAACCATGTTTTATCACCAAAACCCTCTGCTATAGAACATATAGGTTTTAGTGCCTAATTTTGATTAAACGTTTCCTGGGAAGTTTTGTTGACAACAAATATCTCACACCATATTTCTAACCAGTTCTATCTTCATATCATATTTTCCAGGAATTAGTTATTACTATTGATGATAAATCTACTATTCTAGAATTATTCATCCAAAAAACAGCATAACTTCGATCCAAGATCTAATATCAATCTCCTCCCTTCCTCATTGGGAAAGTACACATTCTACGTGTGAAAGAATATTGTATTGAACTGATTCGATTAGATTAGATGAATACAAGATTGGACGCCCCTGTCCTGTATATAGTAGCAAGGGAGAAACCCTGAGACTTGTGTCCCAAGTAATCTAAACGGGCCGAGACACTAAAGGCCCACTAACTAATTAAAAATAGGCTAATATATACTCTTTAACACTCCCCCTCAAGCTGGATCATGGGTGAAACACATGTCCAAGCTTGCAGTTACAGGACTTGATAAAAGAAAAGATAGAAATGATAAAAGATAAATATCACCCCCCATACAAAAGATTGATACTTCCCCTTAAAAAATACTCCCCCTGAATCATACGATGGCGTCTCTTTTCTTTAAAATTGTATTCTGCAGGCTGGAGTTCCTTGAGCTGTGATGAAGGTCTTTTGGAGTGCATCTAGAATGAAGAACATCTGAAATGGAACCTGAATACTGCAACAGTAATTCGCCACTTGGAGCAGACGATCATCAGTACCAAACTACCACGACTACGAGATCTTCACCGGAATACATACTTAACACGGCACAAACGCTGATACACAGTGTCGATGTAGCAGTAGCAAAATCTTCAATTTGTCTGGGAAGACGTGCATAATGTGGTACGAACACGAACATGCGATATGCTGGTGATACGATGCAAGTACCATAACTCTGTCGCGTGAACCTTGGGGGCTTGACAGGAAAGGAGGTATCATCCAACAAGGAAAGTCCCAAGAAGATCAACGGAAAGCGATGCTAATACAACAGATGCAGCTCGAAGAAGACGTGATAAAATAGCTCTGTGACGATAAAATTGGATGAATCAGCCTTGCAAATGTAGACAAAATTGGATGAATCAACCTTGCAGATGTAGACTTGGCAGGCTTGAAATTGCTGAGCTTCTGAGAAGTCTGAAGAAGCACCTATCTGTCTGTCAAGGATGCAGCAGGAGTGATAATGCTATCTGAAAGTGGAGAATAGGTGTGCTGAACGAAGCTCCATGAAGATAACCTGTAATATGTAGCCTTAATACATATATCATCTCTTCTCATATTCTCTCTCTCATACATATTCTCTCACACTCTCTCTCATGATCTCTCTCTTGTCATCTCTTCCTCCTCTCTATCCCCCCGCACACCAAATACTACCCCCCCCCCCCCCCCCCCCCCCCCCGACACTGTGGAAAATGGATACACATGATGGGTGGGTGAGAAAGGAATTGGTAGATTTGAGAGGAATTTGTGATACGGAGATGTGTAATATGTGGAGAATGAAATCGATAACTGGAGAGAATATGCTAAATGGGTCAATGTAAGATCCGGGTAGAAAGATAAATGGATCTTATCTCGACCCGAAAAGGGAAAAAAAATCCGATTAGGCTTAAAATAGGATCTGATTAGCCAAAGATAGATCCGATTAAGGATCCGAATATCATAAGTATTGGAGGACATCAAAAACTTGGGAGAAGATAGAACAATTAGGGGTGATGGAGCATCTCTCTAAGTAGAAGCAAGGCGACAACAATAGAACAACAGACATCAATGGACAAAGATAATGGTGGTGATGGCGAGATAAATAGCAGCAGGGCAACAATGTGGATCTGCGACCTATGGGCATGGATGATGGCAACAATGGCTGAAGAGTGCGATCGTCGGCTGGGGATACAATTGCGGGAAAATGAGGCAGCAACTCTACAACAGACGGACACGGAAGATGGCGATGATTATGTCGCTCAGCTGATGTAGCACTTGGTCGCAACTAAGGAGATGATACTGGTCTCCTGCACGGCTCTGGAGATTTTGCATGTCATGAGGCTGCATGCAGAGTCAAGTGCGGAGCTTCTCCATACGAGGCGGCGAAGGCTGTGCTAAGGACGTCAGGGCGGCGCAGCGGAAGAAGCGATGGCTGCGATTGCAATGGCTCTGATTGCTGCTCCTGGGATTGGCGGCGGTTGCAACTCCTTTGGTTGCCTGTGATGGTTGCGGCTAGCGGCGGCAGCAATAACTGTTGTTGGCACGTGGCACTTGCTGATGGGCGACACAGCTATGGTGGTCGCTGGCGGCCGACGACAATGCTGATTGCTACGGCTGGCAGCTAGGGCCTGGTGCGACGATGGTGGCATTGATTGCTGCTGTCGTTCGGTGATCTGCGGTTGCCCTGCGGTGGATATTGCTGGCCAACGACGACTTGATGATGGCGGCTGATAGCGCTGGGACAGAGATTGCCGACGTACGGAAAGAAGATCGGGAAAGAAGATTGGATCTTTAAGAAAGAGGATGAGAAGCCATGAAGGCCGGGAGATGCCTAGTGACAGTCGACCTAAGCCATGGCAACGACGGCGGCCGCCCGTAGGCGGGGGTTCTCCCCCTCGCTCTCTGGAAGAGACGAGCGACGACTGCTAGGGCTGTGTGCGCGAACGTTCTCTGATACCATGTGAAAGAATATTGTATTGAACTGATTCGATTAGATTAGATGAATACAAGACTGGACTCCTCTGTCCTATATATAGGAGTAAGGGAGAAACCCTGAGACTTGTGTCCCAAGTAATCTAAACGGGCCGAGACACTAAAGGCGCACTAACTAATTAACCTATTAAGTAAATAGGCTAATATATACTCTAACACTACGCAATGGCATAACATAGCAAGTTATTTCTTGTAACCATTTCAGCTATGAGCTAGTGCTAAAACCCCTCTAAATCCATAGACTGGCTTCACCCAGCCCTCTAGACATGCACACTTTTCTCAGGTCCTAGCAGTCTTAATATATCTTCTATTAAAAAATCCACTGTAATTTTAAATCTGCTTTGGTTATGAATGATGTAGTAGGTTGGAGCACTCACATCATATATGTACATAGAGCACCCATGACCAATTTAGAGAATACTCATTTGCTACCAGGAGCATACTTTAAGGCTGCAAGGTGCCTTGACACCTTTGTGTGCCTAGGGTCCTAAGCGCCTTAAAACATGTTTTCTTCTAGTCAATTTTTTGACATATATACTTATATCTTGTATATCTCGTAAGTACCCCTCCATATATACATACACATATACATATATGCATAAATTATATGGTTAATCCCAAAAGTATGCACTAAACAATGTTTAAAATATATCCTTAATATGTTTGAATTGCTAATTTGGATATTTTGGCTTCCTATAATAGGCAAGCTGAGCTCTGACATAGCAACAAAAATGCGTGCGTGGGTGGGTGTGTGTGTGTCACTCAAATTTTATGCTTTCAGGTTGAGATATGTATTTTATAGTTTCTGTTCCCTAAAATAGGTTTCCCAATTGTGAATATACATTTTCTTCTATACTAGCATTATCTCTCTTTATACTTGATTGTGTCCTCAATTGAAACTTTGTTTTTAGGGCACTTTTAGGGCTGTATTGAATTCGCTCAAGAGCCTAATCAACTACTCCCTTTTTCCTTAAATCTCCTATTGAAGTCGTTTCTTATTCTTGGTTATGGGTTTTGTGGCCCTTCATATTTCAAACACCAATATGAGCTCTTTGTATGTATTATGTCATTTGCATTTCCCTTCTCCATTCGACTTATAGGTCTTGATTGGGTATGTGATCCAACAAAATAAACCAAGTGCCTTATATGGTGTGTTCCTATGTTCTTATACTTGCTTCACATTTTTTCTTACTTTGCCACATGCTAAGTGCCCAATTAACTATTCCCTTTTTCCCTAAATCTCCTATAGAAGTCATTTCTTATTCTTGGTCATGGGTTCTGTGTCCTTTCATATTTCAAACACCACTCTGACCTCTCTGAATGTGTTATGCCATTTGCATTTCCCTTCTCCATTTGACTTACAAGTCTTGGCTTGGTTGTGATCCAACAACATACACTAAGTGCCTTATATGGCGTGTTCCTATGTTATACTCTCTTCACATTTTTTCTTACTTTTGCACTTGCTTAAGTAGGCTTGCACTTTACAACCATCAATGTATCACTACATATGCAAGGGACTTGCAATGCTTATTGTTTATATATAGTTGTTCATCAACACCAATACCATAACATGTACATTTTCAAGAATTCATGATAAGCTTATTAAGCATACTACACGTTAATTGGTTGGTTGGTTTGCTTGGCTAAATGTTGTATTCTTATTTTTGCAATTGCGGCAATTAATGACATATGAATATATAATATTACTTTATTGAAAGAAGCAAATATTTGAATTTATCTATCTATAGTGTCCAATGTTAGCATGTATTGATGTGAGTAGGCCAAAGACAGTACAAGCATTTAGAGAAACAAAGATGAATAAAAAAGGAGAGAACAACCGTGAAGAAGCGTGTAGCGGTAACAGGGGTAAGCATGTATGTTTCAATGTTGCTGGATTATGTCGTAAGTGCTTAAGCCCTCAAACTCTTGAAAAAAATATAACCACACACATCAAATTGATGGTACTCACCACATGTTTATCATAGGAGGAAATGTGAAAAAAATCATTTTAGAAGTGCAAAGCAAATGCTCTAAAGGTTAGGCCATATTATCACGACTTGACAAATAATAGCTTTAAGAAGGTATTATAATCCTCTTTGCCCATCCAAGAGGCAAATAATGCTATAAACGTACATCTGCAAACATCAAATCAAAATTGTCCCTCCAACGGCTCATGAAGCGAAGAGGGGTTTGGCAATTGCGAACTAGGGGTTTTCCACCCCCAATTCCTTAGGCTTGGGGGAGGGTGCTTGGTCGCATGTGAGTGCTGCCCTTCTCCCCTTGGGCCTCGCTTGGCGCATATGATGCTAGGGTTCTACATAGCAACGGCTGTTTGGCGCTTTGCTTCCCATGTCGTCAGATGCTCCGTCGCTGGGCCTTGATCTGGGCGATGACGGGCTCTTCTTGGCATGGGTCGCTGCAGGAAGGTGGCTAAGGCCTGTAGCTTGCGGCAGTGGCGAGCGGACAACGACTGCTCTCCTCCTTGGTAATCTGCTCGTGTTGCGACTATCCCTTCATCTCCATTTCCATGTTTTCTTTATTGTTTCTCCTTTTCTTTCATTTATGTTATTCTTTGTTTGGTGGTCGTCAAGCAGTTCTCTGCCGCTAGTCGTCGTGATCGCGTTTATCAGTCCCTCTTAGGTTCTGTGTGTGCTCTCCCTTCCCATAGCTCTGAATTTTCCACCTTGTTGAGACTCAATTTTGTGATGGTTGGTTCCTCTTTCTTGGTAGTTTGGTGTCTGTTTTGGAGTAAGGATGTGATTCCTCTTGGGTTCACTGACCGACTGTAGTTTAGGAATCACCAATTTCTACTCAAGTTCAAGGTATTTCCCTTGAAACACTGCTTATTTCAGCTTCGATGTAGAGGGATCTATGCAAAAAGGTCTTATTCGCATTCTGATATGAGTTTTGATGGCTCAATCAGCATGTGTTTGGTTGTTGTGTGGCCTCACGGCTTGTATTTCTCTTCATGTAGATGCTGTGGCTATTATTGAGTAATAAATTTGGTCATTTTGCTCTAAAAAAGATAAACATCGAGCCAAAAACTAGAGGAGAAAAATAAGTTTGTAACTATGTTCATATCATTACATTCACCAAAAAGGACTATCAAACTAAGGAAAAAAAATTGTATACATATGATGCTAGAGGATAGAATGTTGCTTTGACCTTACCAAAAGGCATAAGATTGGCCCCTCGAAACTGCCTTAAAAGGTTGTTAATGGGTTTGATGGAAGGAGTAGAGGGTTCCCATTTATGGGTGTATGAGGCTACCCTTAGAATTTAGGTGCTTAGCATGGCTTGATGAGCCTATGAATACTATAATTATTAAAGGTGATGTTGCTTTTGAGTTTCTCTCTAAATGGTGCAATAAGGTCACAATCCCATTACATAATGGTCTAAACATATACAGAGAAAAACTCGCTCCCCGCAAGGTAGACGCTAGCGTAAGCATAAGGATTATCTATTGAAATGTAAAGAAGCGATCTAGAATTACATTATCCATGCGGTCATTTAAGACGAAAAAGAATTGCATACATGTGCATTTGTAACACTGAAACACAAATGTCAGAGGAAAACATAAGGAATGTGGCGTCATATACCCGTATCATTAGATCCGACAAGGAGGAAAATGAAAACTAAGCAAAAACCTATATGCAAAATAGGAGCGTGGAGAGTAAATCATCTCAAAGACACAAAATATGACATCTCTAAGCTTTCTCAAGGTTATAAATGGGCTGGTTGGAGAATGCAATACAAAGTTTTCATTGTTGGAGGATGAGGCTACTACAGTCTGTAGGAGCAGTGGAGCACTCACTAGAATACAAAGGGGAGGCATTGAAAGATGAGTTGGCTATGTGAGATCTTATAGGATGTTGAAGATCAACGCAAGTCCTTAAAGTTTGGCCTTGATGTTGAAGTTTGAACGCATATAGAGATAAAAAAGAAAGGGGTTATGCACAAGCTGAAGGAGGCCACAAACCAAGTTTTCTATCTAGCGGAGTAAAGAAGAGATGCTCAGTGTAACACTGAGGCAATGAGGTATGGAGGGAAGGGAACCTTAAAGTGGTAGTGAGCGATTCATCATTTTTCACATGAAGAATTGGACCTTTTGTGTGTTCCGTTGGTGACACCAAACTATTTTAAGGAGGCTTTTGGAGATGAGTAACTTGGATGAGAAGGTGGATTGGCGGTAGTAATGCTGGTTGATTTGTAGAAAAAAATGAGACAATTTCTTCACGATGGACTTTCAATGAACTTTTCTGGAGTGGATGATTGGATGGAAAGGCCCACAAATTCATTCTAGTGAGTGCTGTTTAGTTATAATGATGAGTCCAATACATAGGTGTTCTAAGCGTCATTAGAGATGAATCCTAAGACTTTTGAAAACATTATGGGAGACTAATGAAGATTGTGGGAGAGGGGGTATTGAGTATCCCAATGTTTTATGAAACTCTGATCTCTAATATAAGTGTGGATTATAGATAACATGCCATTTTGATTTCTTGAATTGATTTCATTAGTATCAAAACCATGGTCACAAATTCATTGTTTGGGATACATTCGGCTAAGCTGAAAAAAAATATATCAAAATTTGGGGATTATGCGGGAAATTCTGGTAAAAAGCAGTCAACATACAGTAAATGTACGATAAACCATTTGGGAAAAAGTCGGGGAAAATCTGGAGATATATACATATACATATACATATACATATGCATATATACATATACATATATACATATACATATACATATACATATACATATACATATACATATACATATACATATACATATACATATACATATACATATACATATACATTATACAATATACATTATACATATACATATACATATACATATACATATACATATACATATACAGATACAGATACACACACGTACACGCACACACACACGCACACGCACACGCACACACACATGCACAACACACACACACGCACACACACATTGTTAGAGAGTCTAGTTAGTTAAGTTATTTAGTCTCTTTACATCAAAAAAGTTATTTAGTCTCTTTGTTATATGGGCCGAATTGTGTTTTTGGCCCATTACGGTTTAGTCTAAAGTCTGTACGCTTCCTCCTCCTATATATAGGAGGGGTATTCCTCTTATCAAACATATCATATAGCCTTTTTTTACGTTACACCATGATATTGACATAGTTTTGAAACCGCACCCGACCAGGCCGGTTGAACCGGTTGGACCTTCACCCGGCAAGTTCTGCGGGTCGGGTGGGGCTAAAACCCACTCTTGGCCAAGACCTGGAGTTGACCCGGTGACCCAGCCGGTTCAACCGTCAACCCAGTGACCTGGACCTCGGGTCAAAGACCCGACCGGGTTTTGTTGGCTTTATTTTTCCTTTCCTAAATGACCATTTGACTGATTATAATATCCTTTCACGCAATCCCAACTTTTGATACATCGATGTATTTACCTATTTGTATTTTGCTACTTTTTTTTAAGTATTGCAAGACCATTTGTTTGCTTCTTTTATAATAGATTCTTGGTTTTCTATGTTTGGTGTTTCATAATGCATCATATCATGGTTTCATACAGTAGATTATGTACATATATACACATAGTTATATAGTAATATATGTATGGACATACATATTATTGTAACATACATGCATATACATGCTTGTATATAATAATATTATGTATATGGTGGTGTGTTAACATCACCGGGTCAACCGGGTCTACTCGGCGGTTAAACCGTAGACCCGTGGCCCAGGAGCTTTTTCGGGTCAACCTCCGGGTCGGGTCTGAAAACCTTGGATATTGGAGCAATGATCCAATTGTAACTTCGAGGAGAAAAGAAAAAAAGATTCTTCTGCCTGCGGGCGACCGCCACCCTTTTAGGAATGGCTTCGCTGCCCGCTAGGCATTGCTTCATCAACTCCTAAAAACAGCTCCTGCATGTACAACAATTGCTATCCCTGCAACTCCCTTGCCGTTGCCGCGGCGGGCCTCTTGCGATGCTGCTCCCTCAACGCTCCTTCCTACCTCTCCTAATCCCTCCTTTGCTACTGCCTCCCTCTAGCCATGTCGCGGTAATCACACTGCCATAATCACCTCATCTTTCGTAATGCCAAACTCTCTACCGCGGTAAACCATTCTATTGTTGTGAACCCTTCTCCACTCATACCACTTCCTCAAAAATCCAAAGCCAAGCTCAAGTAATTACCCCTGCTTCCCTCCTTGTCCCCATAATCCTACTTCTATTTTCATTGTGTTCTTCGTTTTGTTGACTCTCTGTGCCCCCTTGTTACTGGTTTAGGGCATCATGGTGTCGTCACTATTCTTGGCGTGGAAATTTGCATGTGCGGGTTCCTATGGGTTGCGAGAGCACTAACAGAGATATGTGTCTGATAGATGGTTCATGAATATTCCTGTTGTGTCCATCACACGTTCCCTCATTATCACATGTATTTACTCAATCTATGTAGGGCCTACAGTTTTTAATGGACCTTATTTTCTGACGGCTGCATTCTGCTCTTTAGCTTCTCTTGTTATTCTATTCCTAAAAGGTTGCCCTTTCCCTCTCATTATTGACGCCGATGAGGAAGTGTCCACTTGGTAAGACATAAGCTGTACTTGGAGAAATCATGGGGGATGTCTTTGCTTTCCTCTCCTTTTTGGGTTTTGCACTTGGGCACGTTGTTGTTGCCAATTGGACTACCTGCATCACTAAGAAAAGGCTATTGTTTAACAATTTTGACCTTGACTACAAGCATCTGAAGGCAAAGAGTACCAAGCTCGACATTTTAGGGACGCTAAGCTTGTTGTTGAAACTTGTATCTTGGCTTATGCCCACGAGATAGAAGATATGCTTTTATTCGTAGCAGTAGCCTATGTGACACATACATGATTTTGACTTTTTTCTTCTATCACATTCTTCTTCTCAATGGCTTAAAAGCAAAATGTATGTTAGATTTTCCTATGAAAATTAATGGTAGACCTTTTTTTAGGGGCTCTCGATCCCTCGTGAGGGGTGGCCTCCCCTGGACTCCTGCCTGCTTAGGGCAGCATGACCCCATAACTAGGGGGCCGCACCCCCAACCCCGCGGCAATGCTACGACCTATTTTTTTCCCTGGAGCGTTTCTTTATCATTGTCCACCCCAACCACTCTTGGTTCATTCCATGGTTGGAGTGAGAGGGAGAAATAGAGGGGTGATAGATGAAGAGAGGAAAATTAATTCTGCTTCCATTTATGTGGATCTTCTTACTGCTCTATACATTTTTATGGATCTTTAAGCACTTCTTGGAGAGCTTGCAGACTTCTACTATTGATATTTACATCTTGGAAGTCTTTTACTGCTATATGCTTCTTGGAGAGCTTATTATCTGGAGCTTCATGTCTACTGCTTGCTTATTTAAGTTGATGGTCTTCTATCTGGCGACGTCGACTCTACTTTCCATTTTTTGTTTGTGCTTTATTTGCACGTTGACATCGTCCGTGCCTCGTGCACATTGACTTTCTATTATTGTGACCCAACACCGTCTGGGAATGTGAACTAGTACTCTCTGGACATTGCTACTGCGAACCACTACTCTCTGGTCTTTGCTACTGTGAACCAACACTGTTTGGATTGCAACGATAGTGATTGTGATGAAGACCTTGACGCCTTCTTGCTGCCATTTACTACTACTCTAGATGCCACATCCTTTTTGATCGAAAAGCTTCTGCTACCTGGTTGCGACCTACACATGTGACATGCTTCAAATTTGACCTGCTTGCGTACCTACTTTGGATTATCTATTTGAGGGGGAGTATTTATGTGATGAGTGTTTTATTGTAATTTTGAGGGGGAGAAAGACTTGTATGGGTTTGGTTTGTCCTTTCTTCTGCTTATTTGTTCTGTTTTAGTCTATCTCTCTATTTGCAAGCTAACTTGGGATTCTCCCAAGCTTTAGCTTGACGGGAAGTCTTAGAGAGTCTAGTTGATTAAATTATTTAATCTCTTTGTTATATGGGCCAAATTATGTTTTAGCCCATTAGAGTTTATTAAAGTCTGCACGCTTCCCCATTTCCTATATATAGGAGGTTCTTCTTATCAAACATATAGTATACCCTTCTTTTACTTTACAACACATACACATACGCATATATTACACACACATACATATATGCACATATACATTTATATCCATTTACATAAGCTCATGTATATACATTTTAACAGTTAGAATCTTAAACAATATAAAAATGGAAAAAATAATGAATAATTCACGAATAATACACGCCAATATGATGTAACATTTAGGAAGTGGGAGCTATTCAGCCATCACATACGGGAGGGGAAAATTCATGTCTAAAATGTGACTTTACCAAAAAGTCGATGATTATTGTGACTATGGTCAAAACTGTGGTTCTAACGGGGCATTCCCAAAAATCCACTTGGGAAAATATTTTTATTTATGGAATAGTGGTGTCTAGTGTAGTGTGAATGCTCAACCAATCTTTAGGAGAGGGGCGATGTTCATTATCACAACGTTTTAATTTGTAAAGATACTCTCGCCTTTAGATTTGAATAAGCTGCAGAGCTTGGTATAAATTTATTTTAGACCTTGGGTGCATGCCTACTAGAAATCACATATAAGCTGGTCCGATTAATGGTACTTAGAGTTGAGTAAAAAGTTGAAGCTAACAAGTGGTAAACAAGGACTTGTTTCGATAACACAGAAGTCCTTCGAAAAACTAGACTTGATTCAATTTTTTTATTTAAGTAGGTATATACATATAGATAAGAAACCCAAAGTCATTACAAGTAATGAATGATACCTAGATGCTCAACATGCAGAAGTAAACAAAACAATGTAATAGACACACCATAACATGTGTAGAATTTATACCCAATTGTTCATGCAGAGTAACATCACCGACATGGTAGTTATGCACAACTAAGAGTCCGCTTGTAGATGTATAACGAAAAAGTATGGTAGTGAATTGTTGGTATGTCATCCTTGCAAATAGGGTTGGCAATCTCAGACCCGACAAGATGGACCCGACCCGACCCGAAATTGTGACCCCAAATGATCGGAATTCAACTTAAAAATGTTCGTTTGTATTAGTATATATATGCTTTATGATTTATATATATGTGTGTGCTTTAGACTTGTCTTGTCTTTAGCTTTTCTTTTATCCCATATTGTCTAATTCTATTTCTCACTTACTCTCTTATCCTATAAGTGAGAGAGCCTTGTATTTATTTTAAACATATCAAAGAAAGTCTTCTTAGTCTACATGGTATCAGACGAGTTCGATCCCCCTTAACCCTAATGCTTCCCATGCCCCTCCTCTAAGCCGTCACCCCCACCCCCACCCACCGCAAATACCCTGCCCCTGTCCTCCCAACCGCCGCCCCTCATTCCCAGCTAGGCATGGCAAAAAAACCCTACCCTACCCGACCCGACCCGACCCGCAAAATTTGGTTTTATTCGGGTTTGCGGGTTTTTGCGGGCTGACACTTGTGTGTGCTATGTTGGACGTGGGTGTTATATGCAGAAACACGCGGGTGCCCGCACCCGCACTCACGAGTTTGGATGCGTCCAGTCCTCCTAAGTCCCCCACTCCTAATCGCTGTCGCACCATCCATGGGGGAACTCGACAAGTTCAAACTCGGTGAACTCCAGCTCGGTGGGCTCCACATCGATGTGGATGTCATCCAAGACATGTATCGTGAGCTCCGCCACCTTTGACTTTAACCTGTCAGGCTCGCTGTCTCGCTCGCCGCCGACAAGGTTGCTATGATATGCCCCTACACCTCCGGCGCACAACGCAGGGAACCGACGACGGCAGCAACACCTCCACCACCTCCGCAGCAGCAGCAGAAAAAGAAGTCGGTTCTCGCCGATGCGGCGGTGTTCCTCACAGGAGCCGGCTCGGCCGTGCTGCTCTTCTCGGTGTTCCTCACCATGATGTCCTCCGACGGCGGTTTCCACACCTCGTCCAGCTTTACCCTCTATCACCTCAGCCTCCTCGGCGGATAGTTGCTTGACGCGCGTCTCGAGCTCCGCGTTGCGCCTGGACGCGGCTTCCAGCTCGGCGTCCACGGCCTTGATCTGCGACCGTGCTCGCCGGGCGAACGCCATCACGAGGTCCCTGTAGTGGCCATGGCTGCTGTTGCTGCCGCTGCCACCATGCTCCCATCCGCGTTGGGTCAATCTTCTTACTTATTAGAGAGATCCGGAAGAATCGGGAGAAGATGGCAGGGAACAGGGGATGATAGTCACCCTTTGCCCCGTTCGGCCCTGTTGCTTTCTTTATCAAATAGGCGGTGATGGGAAAGCCAAGAAAAGAGAAGCGATTCAGATGCGGGGAGAGGAGGTGGAGGTGGCGTGACGACGAGGACGGATGGGGTGTGGGAAGAAGGGAATCAATCAATCACGGGCATCGAGCGGTGGGCGGGGGGAGCGGGAGTTGGGAAACGCAAAGGATGGGGTTAATTGTGGATGAGGAAGGGTGTGGTGAATGCTCGTCTTGTGATGATAGTGGAGGACAGGAGGCAACACAGAGAGAAAGACGCTGCTTCGATGGGAAGGCAAGGCAGGAATGAGATCCTGCTTCGAGGAGAACAGATGCAGAGAGTGTGAAATCACCATTTTGGGTTCCTACTAAATGGTGTGTGTCCATGTATAGCATATTTCATCAGTAAAAGCCTCTGCCGTCCAGCTTTTGTAAACAGTAGTAATGTTGTGAACAAAAAAAATTCTGCGTATATTTGCGGGCTTTTTAATGTCCGTATTTCGGGTCGGGTTTTTTCGGGTCGGGTTTTTGCGGATTTTTTGAGTCAGTGTTTTTTCCAGGTGCGGGCCAGATCGGATTTTGTTAAAACGGGTCGGGTCGGGTTTGGGTCGGGTTTTCAAAAACCCGACCCGTTGCCATCCCTATTCCTAGCCCCTACGACCGTCGCCTCCATTCCCCTCTTATCCCTGCCCTACACCCGCTGTTGCCTCTCCCCTCCCTTCTTCATCCATTCCAGCTGCCACCACATACTCTCCCTATCCTACAACCACGTCGCCTTCATCCGCCTCCTCTCCCTACCCTATAGCAACTGCCGTCTCTCCCCTCCCCTCTAGCCACATACTCCCACACCTGCCACTGGCCACCTCTCCTCTTCCCTCTACCCACTCACCTCCCACACTCGCCACCCAACAACCTCCCTCTTGCCGCCAACCTCCACCTCTATCACCAGCCAACAACCCACCACTCGAACCGCCTAGCCACCATCCTGCTGTCCTCTATCCTCTTCCTACATCTCTTCCACTTGCTCTTTCTCTACAAGTTCTACCAAAAATAGCAAGTTGAAGTTTTTAAAGGTTCCACATTTATTCTGCCTACGACACATGGTGGAGTAAATCTCCACATGGCGTAGGTCCTTCTGTCTGTTGTGGTCTCTTAGATTTGCTGATCCAGATCTACTACTTTTTCTCTGCTGCCCCTATGCGGGTTTCTCAGATCTACTGATCTAGATCTTCTACTGCTACTGCTGCTTATTCTATCTCTGTGCACGACATCACCCCGCTTCCAATATGAACGACAAATTCTCCTCGGTCTTTGTGTGTTATGACTGTGAAGCTTGACGGAATTATTACCTTTGGTTGGCGTCATTTGAACTCTATGTCAAAGCCCAAGGGTGCTATTCCCATATCTCTCTACTGTTCTGGCCCAACCTGATGCCTCGGCCTATGAAAAAGACAAGCAAGCCTACGCTCAATGGACCAAAGATGATTCCGGTTTAATGACGTGGATGGTGAACAATGTCGAAACGACAGTCAGTCTCTAAAGTCATTGCAATATGCAATTAAATACCTAGTTAGGGCTTTAAAGTCTTTAACACATATATCAAACTTAAGCAGCTACCAAGAAAAGTAGTAAGCGATTACCAAGGCTATGAATAGCTAAGACACAATGATATTGTGCAACAAACATAGATAAAATTAATTACTTTGAACATTAGGACACTTGGAAAGAACATCAGTATCATATATAGGCTAGGGGTTCATAAAACACACAAGGCAACATATAGGTCAAGGTGCATCCTTAACTATCAAGGCGCCCTAGGCTTTGGATAGGGTGCCTAGCCCCTAAGATATTTTATGTGGCCCGCCTAAGACCTTTTAGGCCCAAATTAAGCCACTTAAAGGCTAAGTTAGCATAAGTTAGGTCTGGATTTGGTCAAACTAGATCAAGTTGAGTCATTTTATGGTTAAAATAGGTCTGATTTAGCCCAAATCTGGTCAAATTTGGGTAAATTAGGTCCGATTTGGGCAAATCAGACCTATTTCAACCATAAAATGACTCAACTTGATCTAGTTTGACCAAATCTAGATCTAACTTATGCTAAATTAGCCTTTAAGTGGCTTAATTTGGGCCTAAAAGGTCTTAGGCGGGCCACATAAATTAGCTTAGGGGCTAGGCACCCAGTTTGAGGCACCCTATCCAAAGCCTAGGGCATCTAGGCGGTGATTAGTGAGGAGTCATAGGTGTTTGTCAACAAACAACTTATAATTAATTGGATGGAGGGTGAGAAATATTGAACCTTTTTAACTATCTGAAGGAAGACCAATCAAGCTTGTCAAAGCATTTCTGGAGAGGTATCTTTCAAAGTATCTCAAAATTGAGTTTAAGTCCTGAACCATTGTCCACAAGTGAACATTTTGTAGAGGTCTGACAGAGATGATAAAATGGAGTTGACGTGATTAATAAGTATTTAAATGACTACCTTGTATGAGGTTTTCATTGGACATACATGGTGGAAATTGGTTGGGGTGGTGAGTGATCATCACCAAGCTATTAGCAAAATAAAGGTGGTGTTATGGGTTGCCGAGAAGGTTGCACATTGGAAATGAGAACAAAGAAAGTGGGTCAACTGATGTTGTGGCATATCTCACTTCAACTTTAGGTATGGATGATTAGGCTGTTGGGTTCTGGTGACTTAAAATTTTTCTTATAAAAAAGGCAAGATTTTATTTTCATTGGGGGAAGTTATGATTTTGAAGGGAGAAATATTTGAATAAAGTTAAGTGCTTAAAGGGTAGACTGCAAAGGAAGGTGGTGTCATATTAGAAGAGGTAAACAAATATCGATAGTGATAAAATTTGAATGCTTGCTTAGCGATGGAGTAGAGGTGGTAGTTTTTACAGTGTCTTTGCTTGCAACTGTAAAAAACATGCGTTGCGGTCTTTGTAGAAGCCCCTATAATCTTCGGTAGATATCTTTGGAGCACTCAATATCCAGTAGGTGGGCATATGTAGCGTGGAACTTAGGTAAGGTTGCAATAGTTGGTGGATCTTATGATTGGTCCTAGTATGGGTAAAAGATGTTCAAGAGGTACAATAATCCAATATTTGGCTTGCAAGAGAAAAGGAGGCTACAAGGTTAGTGGGTCTAGTAGTAAACCATTGTTTCCTTCCCAAAACGATTGCAAAAATTGATGGAAGCATTGGTCATTAGGTGCTCATCAGATGGAACAAGTATGGGCACTTCAAAACAGAGTATAACCAGTGGTGTTATCGTTTGTGCATCCAGGGAGGTGATAAACCTTGCAGCCTTATCTGGATACTTCCATATAGTTATGCAGCCAGAGTATTGATTAGACCAAGTCTAACCAGTCCCAGCATATTGCAACACCATGCCACTATTTGTATTAAGGAAATTGGGATGAGGCACTGCACTGTGATAAAATGAGACACCACCATGTTTGTCACCCTACGGGCTGATGGCATTGAAAACACCAGCAATACATGTGTCAAAAATGACTAGTAGGCTGGACTTTTGATGCCAGAAAGGGGTTCTCTTGTACCTGGGGCGGTGGTGTACAAAGGAGGTGAAGGGGGAAGATAGGTAGAGTGGGTTTAACGATAAAGATGTGGAACGACAGAGGAAGTTGAGTTAGTTGGTGGATAAGATATAGAGAATGTTTGAGGTTGTGGATTTGAGGAGGTTCTTTTCATTTTGGAACCTAGGAAAAACCCCAAGCCTTAGGTGTTCAATGTAAGTAGCTACTTAGGGAAGAGGTGACTTCGGCGCCTCAACTTCTTAGGAAGGCATTATGGATGAAATATCAATAGTGCCATCGTTTCACAACCCAGGGAGGGGTGGAATGGCGCTGCAGAGGCGGTGTAAATGGCAGATGGGAGGGGAGGTGGTCGATTGATGGAGGCCACTTACTCACTCTGCATGGTGGGGGGGAGGAAATCTAGTTTGTGCTTCTTGTGGCAAGGTGGTGGAGAGGCAGAAAGTGGTTCTGCATTTCTGAAAAAGGGTTGAAGTGGGATCACTGTATTAAAAAATGGACCAGGCGTCCGCTTAAGCATTGACAGGTACTGGCTGTCTAATCCAGGCCTTAGGCGCCTGCCTGACGCTTGGGCCATAAAGCACCTGCTTTTGGGCCGCTCAGACCGCCTATTCGCCCGCTTCAACAGCTGTTTTGGGCGAATGCCTTGACCCGCCTAAGTAAAAATCGGCTCCAAGAGGCCCTAATATTGGATTACTTTTTCTGAGTTCCTTGCTGCTTTAGTACTTGTATAGATAGTACTCTATTGCACTTCCTAGTGGATTAGTTTTACTATTTCCTTACTGCTTTCACTGAATTACTGCTTAATATTACTCTGAATAGTATTACTTTTTTGGTGCAATGCTGATTACTTGATTAGTATTACTGATTAGTAGTAAAGTATTAAACAATTAATTCATCATTAGTTATTTACAACTATTGATTTGCTTGCTGATTTTAGTGATTAAAAATATTGATTAGTAGTGAAATATTGATAAATTCTTAGTTAAATACTGATTTACTGATATGCTTGCTCATTTTATCGATTCCTTTTACCGATTAGTAGTAAAGAATTACATAATTAATTCATAGTTGGTTATTTACGATTACTGATTTGCTTGCTGATTTTAGTGATTAGAAGTATGGATTAGGAGTAAAGTAATTAATACTTAGTTGATTACTGATTTGCTGATTAGATGTGTATAAAAGTTCCGTAGAAATATATTTTTTATATAAAAATATGTGTAATTTTGTATAAAGTTATAGAAGAATTTAGGCACCCACTTTTCAAAAAGCTCCTGCCTGGCGCTCAAGCAGTTACAAGGTGTCCGCTCGCCTCCCGCTTTTTAAGACATTGGGTGGGATGTATGGTGTTGTGGGCTAGTAAGGACATGTTGACGAGGTATGCACTTTGGTCAAGGGAGGCTCAAGAAGGTATGGGTGGGTCCTTTGTTTATAGATGATAATAGGGAGATATGGGTTTTCTGGGGCCAAGGTGGATGGAGAAAGTAGTGGTGGTGTGTAGGTTAAGTTTGAGGTTTGGGTCTGCTATCAAATACAAGTGGAAATGGGATGTGGAGAAGGGGATTTGTGGGAATATAATTTTTTTTTTTTGGGGGGGGGGTAGAGTTGTATTCGGTGGGTATGAGGTTGGAGAGGTGGGAAGAGTCATGGACAAGGTGTGTGTAGGCAGGGTTTCTGGGCGGCAAGGGTATTTTTGACGTGGACGAGCTCCTTGCCTTCTAGAGAAATGGTGGATGTCACAAAAGGTGGGGATATTGAATTGATAGGCGCCATAGGCCCAACAGGGTGGCACACATAAACCTTGAGAGAAGCTAAAGTGCTTTGCATGCATGCAAAGGAGAGACTTGCCAGTGAGGAGAGTGATTGCCAAGGTGGTGGCTGTTTGCTAAGGACTCTCGGCAGTCTTGAAGGAATTGTAGGGCGACTTTTGAATGAGAATGTGGATCTTACGTATAACGGCAAAACAGAAAGACAGACCTGAGGTTTGATGTTGTCATAGCATATCCGGAGATGGGGGTTGCTATGATACTGAAGAGGAAGGCCATTAAACTGGGCTTTATTGTCTCCAAAGTGCCTGGCACTTGGCATCAGGGTTTCCAAGAGGGTACTTGCTCCCAAGATATCCAAGATGGCCATAATCCTATCAAAGTTTTGATATGCGTTCATGACCTATGAAATCATCGTTTAGGACAAAGTCTTTATTCATGGGGCTGAGAGACATCAATATGGAGCATAAATCTATAGAAAAGCTGATGTGTTGATGAACTGGGTCAACACAGCAGATGCCATATCTTTGTTGGATTGCCATCCTAAAAGCACCATCTTCCAGTTGGCAGAAGCATATATTTACCGTCAGTGTGAGGATAAAACCATCTCTTTTTAGCCATAGAGCCGTGCTGCCAATAGGAACTGCATAAGCGAGATTTGTTGAAAGCTTGATGGTCCATGAAGTGCCGTGAGTGGAGGACATTCTCACAGTTAGCACACTGATGTAGTGGCCAGTTGTAAGAATGGTGGAGGGAAGGCATCTTTGACTGTCGACGTCAAGGACCGCAGAGGAAGGCGGAGGCATGTATTCCAGTGTAAGGCTGATGCTTTCCATTTTCAACATGATAAAAGGAGATTTTAAAGAATACTCGTGCTCCTGGGGTGGTTTCTCTCAGGGATGCTAAGGAAGGCAATTGATCAAAGGATGATATTATGACAGCATGACACGAGAATGGGCGGTGGAGAGCCAGATAAGAAAGGAAAATATGCAAAACACAGTTTTGGGTAGAAAGCAACAGCTGGAAGGAGGAAGAGGGAAAGGGCTAAGCTATTGTATACAAGTAGTGGGTGTGATGTAGTGGCTTGCTGAACGCAACCATGCATTTTTATGCTATTGTATTCTAGTCATCATCTGAAAGGGCCACGGAGAGTAAAATTTAAAGGCATTTCAGACTTTTAGTAACAAACTTCATTGTTAAGTTATAATGTTGCACATCAATCCCACATTTCTGCAATATAATGTGATATATTTTGTTTATTTAACCACATTTTACCCCTAAACATTGTTAGTCATCATTTCCCCGTCGCATTATGAACTTCAGGCTGCGGAGGCACTGGCAATATCATGTGTTCTGGATGTGGAGGACGCGGTCATCTCTGAATGATTACTGTTGCTTGGTAAGTGCTTCCAGCTGCAGCCTGCACCTGCTATCTTGTAGCTAAGTTTACGATTATGAAATCATTCTATTTTTCTCCACTAAGTGGCACACACTTATTCGTCCATATGGGACCGAAGAAAGAACGTTCAAGGGTCAAACAAGCAGCAAGAGTGGTTAGTTCAAGCAAGAGATATGATGTAAATTGCAACCAGGTAGCTATCTCCCTCTTTGGTGGATTTTCCATTTAGCCACCATATCACTTGCAGGTCAGTATGATATGGTGGCTAAATGGAAAATCCACCAAAGAGGGAGTTAGCTACTTGGTTGCAGTTTACGTCATCTCTCTTGCTTGAACTAACCACTCTTGCTGCTTGTTTGACCCTTGAACGTTCTTTCTTCGGTCCCAGCGTTCTTGTATATAGCCACCCAACACATTCTTTTTTAAGTAGTTTCATAGTAGCTAACTTGATCCATTTCTCTGATTTGATTCCAGTTATGCTCAAACGTCAACTGCTTCTAGCTTGCAGAAACATTCCTCTTATCGTGTTGCCTGTGAAATAGCTCTCTGCTTTGAAGATGCTACAATTTTGATTCAGCTGTGAGCCACGATACCACATTTCCAGCAACCTTATGTTACACCTGTAACGTTTGATGATTGGAAAAAACTATGGTCGTATATTAGGTCATGACACATTATGTTGCCTGCTTTAATTGTCTAATTCTTTCCTGATGGCCGCTTGCCATATATCTTATTCGAGGAAGGAAGTACTCAACTTTAGGTAGATTGAAACATCATCGTTCGTACAGCAACATCTTCCTGCCTGTCAGGCAATTTCTCATTCGTCTTCATGTTTTTTGACCTCCCCCGTCCAAAATTATATGAATAAACCCAACTCGTACTATCCCAAAAGAACTATGTGAATGTGCTATTGCTTAAATACACAATCAATCATATTTGTTGCACGAGCACTTGATGTTTAAACTCAAAATTTGCCTTCAGTCTATAATTCACTCTCCCCGCTAGTGTTATGCAAGATATATTGTCTGAGGAGGGTCGTAAGTGTTGGTTTATACAGATTTCTTGTTAACAATAAAGTGAAACGTGCTGTATATCCACACCAGAAATGATGTTTGGACTGAGGGTCCGTTTGGTTACCTGGATTTTACCGTATTGGATTGTATTTTGGACTGCGGTTCAGCAAATTTTATGTTTGGTTTGCGGGATTGGAGAAATGAGGTTAATCTCGGGATTTTTAGACAAAATAGGAAACCTGCATTTCGGTATCCATCAAAATTCTCCTAGATGCCAAAATCCATCACGTACAAGACAGTAGATACGGAAAAAAACAAATCCCACACTTACAAAATCCAACAAATCAAACATAAAATTTTACTTTGCGGGATTTTGAGAATGCAACATTTCAGTAATGTAGGATAGACAAAATATAAGATTATAAATCCGGCTAACCAAACGTGCCATGAATGCTAACAAGTTCAGTTCGGTGATGGCCAAAGAACAAAGACAATATCGTGCTTGTGGAAAAATCAACTTATACTGCTACTATTAAAGGAAAATCATGTGATTAAGACTAACATCATCCCTTAGAACTTTTGAGAAGGACCTCTTTATATGGTTCAAGGAAATGCAGAACACTGAGCACTTTGCAATAGTACTGGCAGGTATATCAAAATATAATTGTGAACACTAATAGATATTCAAATGCGGGAATTCAAGCTTGAACAAAAACTTTAGTTACGACAGTAACTGTACACATGCTCGATTCACCTCAAGTATCTGGGAGGATCTGAAACAAGAAAGATCTACATGCATCATTCATTACTAAATGGGCTAGGGGCTTTCTCCACCAGAGGTAGTTTTGGAACAAAGCCCTCATCAACGTGTATTTTACAGATTGTGATTTTGCTGGTGCAATATCATAAAAACTCACTAGCTATGGCACATTACTGTAAGGTCTATTGCTTCGTATATTTAATTCATTATATTACATCCCACCATGTAGGTTATCTTTTTACACTAAAAGTGTCACATTACTTATATGAAGGTTACATATTATATTTAAGGTTAGGGTCAGCACAAACTATGCACTTTATGTACATTTTAGGCATATGGTGATACATTAATGGGTTTTAGTGCACATTTTGATGATGTTGGCTTAAATATTATCCACTACAACTATTATCACTCAATTAATAGAATTAGGATTACATGGATAAATATGTATAGGTTTCTATATGTCACATCACTCCACCCCATAAAGAGGATTTCATCCTTGAAATCTATCTATCCATAAACTAATCCACCCTTCATCTAATAGTAAACACGATCACAATTCTTAACACATTAGGAGGTTCTAGGTCACTACAAGTGAGATATCTTAGGATCTCTGTAGCAACCCTTCATATACCACTATTGTTAACCCCCAAAGAGAGCACTATACTACTTCTAATAGGGTGTAATAATTAACTATCTCACACTAGTTCTTGAGGTAGGAAAGTTACTCATAGCCTAGGATGTTCCTAACTCTATTTGACTTGCAAGGGTTACTTAAAATTGAGAGGTCGTTTTGTATCATCTTTCTTCTATTGGTATTATTTCCACATGCTAGGCATTTCACTTTATACGTTGAACTATTAGGGTTCACCTCAATGTTTATCTTATAATTCTTTAAATTAGTTAGTATGGCTCCCCAATTAGGCTCTTTATGAGGCCATAATGGATCGAACAAAGTGAAATATGAGACTTAATTTGTTCTTAGGTTTATGAATATTAGGCGGGATCAAGATATTCAGTTAGCATAATCTATGATATTGGTTTAGTTCTACAAAACAACCTCACCATTATTTCTATTGCTATAATGATTATTATTGTTATTTGCATCATGAATAGGGATACCTCTTATGTTGAGTATTTTCACAGGAGTTCCTAATGGAGTTGTTTAACTCACCCCTCATGAGTAAAATATTAAATGTAACTTTTTAGGTAGATTATGGTTAGCATGTCGAAATAGGGTTTAGTTATCATAAGCATCTTATGACCCACACTATATTGTGTTCTAAGCAACTTCATTGAGATAATTATTGTAGCTCACACATCATGTACATGTGTATTTTATCATGTTGTTATTCAAGTGTACCTAATTTCTTATCTCCTCAATTTATCATAGGGCAATAATGTACATCTGTGTTTGATATTCCTAATGTGTTTAACTTAATTTCTAGGGTATGGTCAAACATGTCATCCCTTTTAAGTGAGTTAGGGTATATAAAGTTCAAAGTTTGGTGTGTTATATCAGTTAACTTATTTCCTTTTTATATATCCTACACCTCGACCATTTAATTTATTTTACCTGAGTAAATAAGTCATTTCTTATATGTTTACAATTTTAATGAATGCAAATGCATCATTCAAGATAGTGGTAAAATTAGTGAGATATGTCCATTATCCTAGTTGAGAAGTGGTTATATTTATTTGGCATTAACAAAGGAAATTATCTTAGAGTTTTTAATGCATCACTATTGAATTCAGATAACCCTAAGTTTGAAGTATATATCTAAAGATTAAATCGTGCAAGCCTCCATCCATTAAAACAACTAACTTATAACCCAAGTAACATTCCAAAGATCTAGTAAGGGCAGGTCAACTAAGCATTACATATCCAAAACTTATTCTACTCTTTTCTCCAGATACATGTTTAGGGTTTAGGGGTTTTATCTATCTACTCAAGTGATTCTTTTCTAACGATTTCTCTACTACTTCACAATTTGTCAAGTGGTCTCTTGGTTTGAGAAATCATCAATGAAATATAGAAAAATTCTCTTTTGTACATGTAGTGTTATAATATAAAATAAGTTTCATGAGAAAAAGTCCATGATGTTAATATGAAAATGGCACCAAAATCAATGCCAGAAGCAAATCAACAACATACCACCACACCAACATCTCTACTAATGATTTCACTAACACTTCATCCCTCTATTGGAGTCTAATCCTTCAAACACCTAGAAGGTCATAACAAGCATCTATAACTTAAAAAATAGGAGAGGGGGATTGCTTTCCTATTATATGATGTCAGTGTTTTGCAAATCCTAACTAGAACATCCTCCATGGTTTGTTGTTTCATCTTAATCATTTGTCCAATTAAGAAAATAATACCTCATCATTGGACATGAAGGAATCATATGGTCATCCTACCATCCTATGATATAGGATATGATTTTCCATTCTTGATGGTTACTACCATAATATTTTACAAGACAAGAGAAGTACTATAAGGGCATCCACCACTTGGTTCAACTAGGTAGTCATATCTCTAAAAGGGGATTACATATACATGAAACTCATAGTATAAGGATGAGAAGCATGGATTCCTACGAATCTTTATTAGGTACCTTATATAATACCTCAAATATCACTAGTTCATGAGGAATCCAAAGTTAGGGAAGAGGTTTAGATAAAGGATACTCCAGGTTGAAAGGTAGGGTCGACCAACATATAATGGTATCAGTTAAAACTATCATTTGTGTAAGGGTATCATAGATGCCATTTCTAAGATGGGTGACAAATTTTTTATTTTATCATGCCCAATACCAAAGACAAAATAGCCAAAAGCACATTGGAGAAATAACAAAAAGAGGGATTACGCATATACTATATTTATGTTAGGTAAAGATGTTGAGGATAGCCTGCACTCCTTGTTGTCACTAGTAGTCGGAGTGAAATTTCCCCATTTTCAACAAAGATGTAATTTTCCACTTGCAAGGTCAAATCTTTCTTAGAGAAAAATTCCACCATCAAAGAAGGTGAAGGGATAGCTAAAGTAACCATTGGAGGGGTTCCAAATCATATTAATGGCATGACCAGATTATAAAGGGGTCAAAACCCTAACTAGTCATCCCTTGGCTCAGGGGTAAACCCTCAACACCCTAGAAAATCTCTCTAAATTCTCATACAATGATACAGCATAGGAAGTAATGTGGAAAAATTTAGATAGTCAAATTACTAGATTACTGTAGCTTTGATATCATACTTGTAATGAGTGGGACCCGAAAGAGGTACCACTCACTACTTATGATAGTTAAAACCACATCCATATCCAAGCACATCAAACGTGTACAAAAGAAAGGAGACATTTTCATTTCTCAAATATGATACACCAAACAATGTCATAATATACAACAAAAAACAAAACTGATACATTTCCAATTGAAAAATTGTTCCTCATGCACATGGTTGAATAAAATATTGAAATCATAATCTAAACTATACAATTTGCAGAGGACAACCTATCAATCTTAAGCCATCCTCAAATCTATTATCATCCTTGTGAAAGTTTACTTAAGGGTGATCTATGTCTGGGTGGTCTTGGGAAAAAAGGATAGAAGGAATATAGTATGTGTTATTAAAAACCATTTGTTCTTAAATAGTCAATTAGTGGGTAATAAAGGATTACATGCAACAATAGAATTGTTTCACTCATGAAAAAGCATAAATGATTCAAGTAGGCAGACTTATAAGTCAAAAAAGGGACAATGCATCATCAAAGAGAGATAGTTGACAAAATAGGCCCTTGACTTTAAATATATTCAACACAATATATATTCACAAAACATTGCATGATGTATATAATAAGACCAAAGCCATCTAAAAGTAAGGCCATAGCACCTTCCCACTATGAGCCTTTGGAAAGAGATTACATCACCTCAATCTCCTATATATTTAAAAGCTTGTGATAGCACTTGGGACCAGGTGAGAGCACTATCATCCAGAAGATATTGTTGTGCATTAGTCCCAACCCCCAGTTCTATCACCACTAACAATTATTTCTATCAAATCTATACAACATGCATTACATTGAGTAGTTAAGACATTAAGACAAGAAGTCATTTCCAATCAATTTTATGTATAAAAAGGGATGAGAACATCCAACATGGTAGTGTTAGGGAAAATGATGATCAATAAATGAATCATGAATTCCATTAACCAGACAAAGAAGCAAGGTTACATGCAAGGGAAATTGAAGAGTTATTCTAAGAATAAAAACTTAGGGTTTTTGCCTCATCATGAAGAAATCGACTTTACAACAATATTTAGTTTCCCAACTAAAATGTACAGTAGCACATACCTAACTTTCAATCCTAATACTTTCCATGATCAAGCCCTAAGTTGATGATAGGGTCTCATATCACCTAATAATAGTTATACATAAAATAAGGGTTACCTTCCATTATATGAACACTTAAAGTTGACATTTAAACCTGATTGATTTAGGTCTTGAAACCTAGTTAGATAAACAAAGTATAACTTTTTGGTTCAAAACCCTATGCAATTATTATTTTTATAATCAAGTTATTAGTTATGAACTTTCTAAACTTCATTACTAGATTTATCTCTAGAAATCCATGCAAAGTTACCCTCACATTGGTTTCTAACAATACCACTTGACATGGCAAGGTAGTAAACACTCATAGTAGAAAACAAGCATGCCTGATTGAAACTAGAGGTTTAAGCCATGGCCATGGAAAGAGTGTACATAAAAATGTTGTGGTGGAGTGCCTCAAATCAAATATTGAAATCCGGGGAGTAACTTGGCCTAGGAAACATGCTCATGAGGTGTCATCAATCTCAATCACCTCCCGTACAAGCCCTTAGGTGGACAAAAGCTTTGTGGGGCTCTTCTGCCTTGGTTTCTAAGGTGGTGAAACTCAAACACCATGAAAAGATAAAAACATCCACAAAATATAGCAGGGATCAAATGACCGAGTCTTGGTGAATCTAATCAAAATGAAAGCACTAAAAATGAAGGTCAAACACACTTGCATTGCACATGAATTGAGAGGAGAGGTAAAAAGAGGGAAATAAGGCATGCCGGTCTCAAGGCCAAATTGATGGTGGTAGAAGCTTCTCAAAGGAAAAGAAGTATTTATGAATCTTCTCTGTGAGGCGAACTGGTCGGAGATGCCATAACAAACAATGTGGTGGAGTCTGGAGGAGATGGAGTTTGGGAATACATTTTAGGATTAACTAAGTGTTTCTGGGGTGTGATTGTGTTATTCATGGTCTAAGGATTTATTTTGAAGGGAAAGGGAAGGATGGGCACATAGGTGGATAATGAAACATAGAGGAGAGACCTAGAGTTGTTTAGGGTTCTATAGGGCACCATAAACCATCTATCCTAGGACCCACTTGGTTGGCTAGAAGTCATGAATCTTTTGGGGCCAAGGAGAATCATAGAGGGGGAGAGAGGTGAAGAAATATCTACTATAGTAGTTCCTAACTAAAGAGAGAGAGAGTTGCATGGGGGAGAAAATGGAAAAATGTTGAAAGCATTGAGATTAGCAGAAAAAGGAGAATATATCCTCTGAGAAAATTGTTTAACCTAGTTTACTCCTTACTTTATTTAGTCTATTAACCATAACTTCTTTATTAATACTGATCATATTATATTTTATTTTACAAATTATTATATATCATTCTTCAATGATTGTATTTTATGACTTATTGTACTCTTTGGACTTTTGGGCAATCTTCCCATATATAATTTTCATATTTGACCTCTTAGAATATAGATAACAATTGAAATACCCCACTTCTATACTTTCTACTACACTGTTTAACTATTTTTTTTTCCACAAAATGTATTAATTAATCTTAGAAAACTAAGTCTTATTTGTCAAAAGTCATTAGGCTAAAATCTAATATCCATCTTAATAAAGCTTTTAATGTAATGGATGGAAAAAAATTGATTTTGACTATCATATTTTGTTATGTGATGTAAAATATCTTGTATCTTTGATATATTTAGTTACAAGTGAAGCTATTAACATGAAATTAAAATTCTTGCAACTATAATTGAGAAACATGTTTACTAGACAAATAAGTTTGATAACAAAGTTATTGCACTAGATTAAGAATGCAAACAATGTTTTGATTAGGACTTTGTGAAAGAATAGTATGTGAGACTAGACATTGTATATAAATAGTTCATCTCACTAATATGTTGGATCGTAGGATGGGCGATTTGCTCTAGAGGGAGGGGGTGAATAGAGATAAAATGCACTTGAAAAAATGCATTAGACCTTCAAGATATATCACAAGATAAGGTTGCTAAGTAGGAATTTGATGTGCAACTAAACATACATAACAAGGATGATAGAGATTGAACATGCACCAATTAACAAACTATGTAGAGTGGATCCATACTTCAAACTAGAAGTGTGTCAGTCCACTACCTAGAGAGGTCAACCTCTAGCATTTTCTTAACCATTGCACTCTTATATTCCTTCACAAGACATACAATACATATGGCCTTCTTTTTCTGGGACAAGGATACCCAACTTTCCCTTTGAGGGGAAGGGAGACAACAACCTACCAAAGGATTTTCCTATCCAACCAAGAGTCTTCAACCTCACCAAGGACTTACCCACTTTGCAACGACTCTTCGACCTTTACCAATGACTTACTCACTCTTGCACAAGTCTTCAGCCTTTGAGGAATTACCCACTCTTCTTTGATCTTCCGCCTTTGACTTCACCTTTACCAAGGATAAGCTTTCACCAAGGGACACCTTCCCTTATTCTTCTTCACCTCTCTTAGACAAGAGAGAGAACATTCATCTTCATCTTCATGGTAGAAAAGAGAGATTGGGAGGTGGTGAAAGTGAGAGCCTCACAAGATATACATGCAGGATTAGCTCCCTTACAAATCTCCTACTCACTCTAATGGATGTAGTAAATGCTTGGAGAGAGAGAGGAGGTCGTAGGATGTACTCAACTATAGAATAGGGACCTTCATAGTGCTTGGATAATCATGGGATGAAGTCCAATGGGTCCTATTTATAGTTGAGGATGCCTAGAAGCCTTTGGGAACACTTAAGGATGAATACTAGCCATTTGGGATGTTGAAACGAATATTATTTTGAGTTTTGCAACATTCTAATGGATAGAAACATTTTTCTACACTTTTCCGTACAGTGCGACCGATCAAGTTTCAATAAAGGTAACTCAACCGATTGCACCATATGACAAAGAAGATTTGAGCCATTAGTCGAGTTTATCTTGGATGAAATTCGACCAATCACTTAAATCACTTTTGCCTAGTGCAGGGATCAGTCGAGTTCTGTGAGTGTGCAACTCGATCGAACCATGACATTCTCAAGATCCATTAAGGGATCGGTCGAGTTTGTAACTTGACCGAAAAACAACTTGTAATGAATTTTGAAAAATGTCATTTAAGTGCTTAAATATTTGATTTAAGTGCTCGTGATTTTTTAAACTTAGTTACAAGTCATACAATCATTACAAGTGATTTACAACATAGTTCTAATAGATCTACATCATTATCTGACAAAGTACACTTGCATTGATTTTGACTTGTCTTTTCTCCAAATTGAGATGTGCAATTATGGCATTTGGAGTGTGTCTATACCTAATTTAATATCACTCAAGTAGATACATTAGACACAATTAATTGGAATGGTTTAGTCATCATCAAAACAAGGGTTCAGTCAATTTAGACCTTGAGTCAACATTGACTAAATTGACCTTGAGTCAACATTCTCCCCCTTTTTGAAGATGACAAACTATTCCATAAATGTATCAAAAGATTTTAAGTAAAATCATACCTTTGGAGAAACCTAGGGGTTTCAATGAGATTGAGTTCATATGCTCCCCCTCAATTGGTGCTAATGGAGTTCTCATACGCCCCCTCATTTGATGCAATTTCTCCTGCATGGTTAGCTTTCATAACATGTATAAAATACTATGTCTTCCACTCCTCCACTTTCCCTTATCCCCTTTATGTATACATGCTTCTCCCTCTTCATGCAAGATATGCCTTAACTTTCATGTAAGACATGCTTTCTCCCACTTTGTCATTTCAAAAAGGTGGGGGTATGAAGAGATACAAAATACCACTTATTAGAAGAAAGGAGACAACAAAAGTTATAACGGAGAGTAGAAGAGCAAAATTAGGGGCTTGTCCAAGCATAGCAAGAAAAGTAAGTTAAAGCATGAACTTGAACATCCCATAATGTAATTCTAACAAAGATCAAGGCAAGATAAAGTGCTGTAGAAAAATAATGAATCTCAATTTTGACCCTCAAGATGACAGATTCTTCCCGAAAAGTATCAGGGCTCATGGCAAAGTGATGAGTCTTGCTCAGAAGGCTGGTTCTGCATAAAAACACTGGTCTTGCATTAAAATCTGACACTGGAGCAAAATCAATATAAATTTCAAGGATGCTCCAATTTCTACGTATAATATAGTTCTATGTATCCTGCATCACAATGCTATGCAAGAAACTCAATATAGTAGATATGAAAGTTAAGGAACAAGCTTGAGTAAGAAAGAAATAGGAGACAAGCATAACATATAGTTAAATACCACTTGATAAAAACATAAACAAGGCTAGAACTACATGTAGATAGACTACTAGTAGATGTTATCACAAGTTAGGGCTATTAGTCAATCTAGATCATAGCAACAGATATCAACAGATACATAAGATAAATCAAGTTATGAGCAGATGTAGAGATATATCCAAACAAAGAGATATGTAATTTTAAAAGAATGAAAGGATATAACTCACTAGCAAATATGTATCATTATCAAAAGATGATTACCACTAAGAACATCAAGGTTGTATAAAAACAAGATATACTACTATATAGATGTAGCAAGTTAGAGCACAACGGAAGCATTTTAAGACACAACCACATATCCAAAGAGATCATCGTGAAAACCTACAAAACAACTCAAAGCAAGTAACTTTAAGATATAGGAATATCACTAGTGGGATACCAAATTATAGCAATTATAAAGATAGAGTTGTAAGCAAGATAAGTAACTTAAAGCATGGAAATATGTATATATGAAGGTACCAGGGGAGTGCCAAAGAATAAGGCTATTGGTTGAGAAAAACTAGTTGAGAGGAGAATTCTCATTCAATAAACCAAATGTGTATTCTGTGCACAGTGCTATCAGTCGAGTTACTAACAGGACAAACTCGATCGACAACAGCTGCTGGAAACACCCATTGGTGCCTATCGGTTGAGTTTCTGTCAGGACAAACTCGATTGACGAAGCTGCTATCAAACAACACATATATTTCATAAAAACATATTAAGAGGCATGCTAAACATATAAGCCATATCCAAACATGTGTAAATATGTTAGTAATGCACTATGAAAGCATTAGAAATAAGTTTTGAACAAGAGTGAGAAGAGAATAAAAAAATACCACTTTGACCAAAAACATATGTATAGTGCACACTAACTTGATGGAAACAAGTTAGGATTGGATATGAGTAAGAAAACCTTTACATGTATTCTTATCTTTCCTTTTCCACTTGTTGCCACCCCATACACATATCACCTTTCTTTTTTCATGCAGATTGAGAAGTCAATTCAATTCAAATAACTCATGTCAATCTATTAGCAAGTGACCTCAAAGAAGAAAGATAAAATGGCCATAATCATGTTTTTGGGTCCGGAGGGGTTATCTTGCAACCCAAGTCCTATTGATTTTGGGTGCCTTCCTAAAAGGGAAACAATTAGAATAATGAACAAAATCATTGCAATAGTTGCATGTGCCCATAGCCTTGGAACTAGAGGATTCTCCATGAAATATTGAAGGTACTTTACCTTTGTTGTTCCTTTGGCTGCCATAATACCCTAAACTATGTCTACCAATTTGTTTAGTAGTATGGTCTAGGATATCATTAAGATTCTTTTTACCAACTAAGAATCTTTGCAAAGAATATCTCAAACTATGATTATCATGCATAAGAAAAGTAATAGTAGAATAAAAATGATGTATACTATATGTAGCATGCAAAATATCATTTTCTAGGCAAGGAATTTTGGTCATATAAGAATCTTTATCAATATAAAGAGAAACAATATTATTCTCTCTACTAGTAGAACTAGAACAAGATTCAAGGACATTGATTTCAGAAAGCAAGCAAGCATTTTCATTTTCAAACATAGTAATCTTAGAACGATAGATCCTATTTTCAGATTCAAAACCTAGAAAATCCAAGTCCTTGTTCTTATTTTCAGTTTTAAGAACATCTATATCATCCATTAGAGAAACCAAAAAATTACTATGCTCTACATTAAAACTATGCACAAGAGGTTGGGCTTCTAGAAATCTAATCTTATCAAGCAAATTAGCATTTTCAAGTTTAAGAGAATCTACTTGACTAAGACAAGCATTTTTATCATCAAACAAGTAAGTATTAGCATGTTCAAGGTCATTTACTTCTACATGCAAATTATCAACAATTCTAATAAGTTTTTTCTTTTTCTTTTTGAAAGACTTAAGAGGGGCACAAGTAGCATGAATAACAACAATTAAATATTCTTTATCTTAAGAGTTTAGATTTACCTCACTTGATTCTTCACTTGTTGATGCCATAAGAGCAAAATGACATTCTCCTTCATCACTAGAGCTTGAGCTAGATCCTCCACTTATTCTTCACTTGATCTTGAGTTGGAGGAGTCACTTGAGATTGAGTCAGAGGAGTCACTTGAGCTTTTGTGCCATTTCTCTTTCTTGTTGTACTTCTCTTCTCATGTGACGATGGGTCTTGTTTCCTTAGGGACAATCTTCCTTGAAGTGACCCTTATTTCCACACTTGAATCACTGGATAGAGGAGGAAGACTTGCCTTTGTAGAGTCTACCTTTAGAGTACATGCCTCTTCTTCAACTTAAGAGGATGGAGAGTCTTGACCAACAATAGCTTCAATGTGTGCTTTGATTTCAACCTTCTTCATTCTCTTGAGCTCTTTTTCTTCTTCTCTTTCTTCTTCATCTTCCTTGTCAAGTTTGACTTCATAGGCTTGTAGATTTTTTGTGAGCTCTTCAATGGGGATACCACCAAGATACTTTACTTCTTCAATGGAAGTCACCTTGGGTTTCCATCTATTGGGGAGAGTTCTAAGGATCTTTGAGTTGATCTCTCCTCTACTCATAGGATGACCTAGAACAGAAAAACCATTCACAATGGTGTTGAGCCTTGAGTACGTGCTGGCTATATTCTCCTCCTTTCCCATCTTGGAGTTCTCAAGCATCCCTTTGAGCATGTATACTTTGCTTTCTTTCACTTGAGTTATCCCCTCATAAGTGACACATAGCTTTCTCCATGCCTCATAGACTGTTTCACATGAAGAAATATGGTTGAACTCTGTGGGGGTCATGGAGGTATATAGAATGTTGATGACCTTTACATTCAAGGTTGCTTTCTTCAAAGTAGCTTCATCCCATTCTTCGATCTTTGTCTTCAGAATCTTGTATGGATGGTCCACAATTTGCTATAGCTCAAGACTTGATCCTCAAATGTAGAATTATAGCCTTCTTTTCCAATAGAGGAAATTTCTCCCATCAAAGATTGGAATGCTGACAAGGTATCTCTCACCTTGATAGTCACCCATCTTCTCCTACTTGTGGAAGTATGCTTGGAGAAGACCTACTTTGATACCACTTTCTAGATTCTAGGATGGGTGATTTTCTCTAGAGGGGGTGAATAGATGTAAAATGCACTTAAACAAAAATCATTAGACCTCTAAGATATATCACAAAGTAAGGTTGCTAATTAGGAATTTGATGTGGAACTAAATATACATAGCAAGGATGAGAAAGATTGAACATGCACCCATTAACACGCTATGTAGAGTGGTTCCATTCATCAAACTAGAAGTATGTCAGTCTACTACCTAGAGAGGTCAACCTCTAGGATTTCTTAGCCATTGCACTCTTATATTCCTTCATAAGACATTCAATATATATGACCTTCCTTTTTCGAGACAAGGATACCCAACCTTCCCTTTGAAGGGAAGAGAGACAATAACCTACCAAAGGACTTACCTATCCAACCAAGAGTCTTCTGCCTCACTAAGGACTTACCCACTTTGCAACGAGTCTTCAACCTTCACCAAGGAATTACCCACTCTTACACAAGTCCTCAACCTTTGACGAATTACCCACTCTTCTTAGATCTTTCACTTTTGACTTCACCTTCATCAAGGAGAAGCTTTCACAAAGGGACACCTTCCCTTGTTCTTCTTCACCTCTCTTAGCCAAGAGAGAGAACCTTCATCTTCATCTTCATGGTAGAAAAGAGAGATTGGGAGGTGATGGAAGTGAGAGCCTCACAAGATATACATATAGGAATAACTCTCTTACAAATCTCCTACTCACTCTAATGGATGTAGCAAGTGATTATGACTAGAGAGGGAGAGGAGGCTCTAGGATGCACTGAACTATATAATAGGGACCTTCATAGTGCTTGGCTAACCATGGTATGAAGCCCGAGGGGTCCAATTTATAGTTGAGGATGCCGAGAAGCTTTTGAGAATACTTAAGGATGAATACTATCCATTAGGGATGTTGTAATGGATATTTTTCAACTTTTACAACATTCCAATAGCTAGAAACACTTTTCTGCACTTTTACGTACAATGAGATTGGTCGAGTTTCAATAAAGATAACTTGACCAATTGCACTATATGACAAAGAAGATTAGAGCCATCAGTCGAGTTTATCCAGGATGAAACTCGATTGATAACTATAATTAGTTTTGCCTAGTGTAGGGATCGGTCAATTTTTGTGAGTGTGCAACTCGACCGAATCATGACATTCTCAAGATCCTTTAAGGGATCGGTCGAGTTTGTAACTCGACCGATAAACAACCTGTTATGAATTTTGAAATATGTCATTTAAGTGCTTAAATATTCGATTTAAGTGCTCCTAATTTTTTTAAGCTTAATTACAAGTCATACAATCATTACAAGTGATTTATAACATGATTCTAATTGAGTTACATCATATTCCACAAAAGTGCACCTACATTGATTTTGACTTGTCTTTTTTGTCCAATTTGTGATGCGCAAGTTAGGACATTTGGAGTGTGTCTGTACCTAATCTAAAATCACTCAAGTAGATACATTAGACACAATTAGTTGGAATGGTTTAGTCAACATCAAAATAAGGGTTTGGTCAATTTAGACCTTGAGTCAACATTGACTAAATTAACCTTTAGTCAACATAATCTTGTTTAAAAAGAACTTTCATCTCAATTTTTGTTTCTTATTCTTTATATAAACTTCTGTTCCACAGTGCTTGTTGTTTGCTCTTATCATAAAAGACATACAATTTTGTTTATTGACATGTAGTTGTAGGGTCTCATCCACAAAACTTGATTAAAATCTAAAAGGAATATTATTTGTCCAAATTCCTACAAGGAGACTCCTAGAACAAGAACACTGTTCAATTCAAGGAAACAAAATGCATATGAAACGAGTGTGCTACCTATGAATTAACATATAAGATGACAGGTGGATTAAACATTGGGAGATTTCACTAAGTCACCTTCTTACATGGCATACTTTGAACTATAATTAAATTATGTATTAGATTGGAACATAAAAGTGACTATCTGTTGATTGAAGATTGATTAAAATAGAACAAGTAATGAAAAAATTACACTTAGAACAAGTAAATAAAATGTTACACTAAGAAAAGATAAAGAAAGAGTTATGCTAAAAACAAGTAAAAGAGAGTTATGCTTAGAACAATAAAGGAGAATATCAATGAACAAAATTTAATTACAGGTAAAGGAAAGAGCAATTGGGAAACATCAGTTGAGAAATGAAGATGAATAAATAATTAAAGATATCGGGGTTATGGGTTTTACTACCATAGTCTATGTGAAACTAGATCGACTGAAATATATTAGATAAAATAAGTTAGATGAAGGTATACAAAAACATCTTCAAATACATTTACAAAAGTCAAAATCCTTATAAACCCATTGGTCCCAATGTTTACAAATCCTTGCTGAACATCCCAACAAAGGATCTTGCTGATGTCTCATATGTATCTTTGTGCATTTGTTTGGTTGTTCTGATTCTTGGGGTATGAGGTCTCATTACCCAAAACTAACTTTTGACAAAAAATAAGAGATCAAGTCGTTTAAGTTGGCAAAAATCCAAACAAAGACCATCTAACAGACAACATCTTATAGAGTAGATCTATTTAACTATGTCTATGGGGCTACTCCCCACGCCCATATATAGGAAACTATTCATGATCCATTGAAGTTAAAGGTAGACCAATGGAAGGAAGAGAGGAAGCCATAGACTAGAAGAAAAAGAATATAAAAGGATCTTATCAAGTCACTATAATATGGTTGTCCCTCTTAATTCCTTGACCCCAACAAGAAGACCAAGAAACAAACGGAAAGAACTAGAAACATTTATTGAAGAACAAGAGTACAATATGCAAGAATGAAATAACAAGGTACACAAAATAAAGGTGTAAGTAAAAAAATTTGGATCCCCCTTTCTTGTGGAGTCCCCCCTCCTTTTATAGGGGAAGGAAGGGTGGAAACCCTGAAGATGGGGAGAGAAAAGGAATGGGTGAAATTTCCATTTTCTGGGGGAGTGTCATCGCACCAGTTCACATTTTCTTATCAACACGCCATACAAGAGATATGACAAGTATATTCCCCGACGCACCACAAGAGAGATTACTCAAAAAAAAATGTGGAACTATCACTAAAAACCAGATTACCATAAAACAAGGTAAATTAAAACTGATATAACATATCCACCTCGACTAGAAACATATTGCATTTGGGTCCACAAAAGCCACATGTATACATATACCTCATGCTGAAAGATTATTACATACACTGTCCACTGGATCACTGGCCACAACCTGTTACAATTGATAACCTATTCTTATACATACATGCCATATCTGTACAACAATGGCACATGGCCAAAAACCTCATATCAATATACAAAGCCACAAAACCTCTTCAAGGACCTGAGAGTATAGGGAAGACACATAGGACTCTACTACAAAACACTAGCAGCATATCCAACCGTTCAACAACTACTTCTCCCCTTGTCGCTCAACTCAACACCACAATCTCTACCTCGTCATGCACGACCACCTAAAAGATGTGGAAACCCACAGTTGAGTCCAAACATCCCAATAAGAGATATAGCTCTCTGCCAATGTCTATTATAAGTATAGGTAGATTAAAGAAGATATCACGTTGAACAGATTAAACATAAAAAGAAGATTCAACTCAATGATATAAGCAAGGCAAATAACACCGTTTAATCTGTTTAGGTATTTACAATTGAGCATTAGATCATCTTATATTCTAAGAAGAAATATGAATAACTTGTATAAAAGTTGATTTCTCTTATTGCATTATAATTCAAAAAAGTAGTACAAATATAAGGCAAGGGGTCATCCAATGTGAATCATATTTGACCCTAAGAAAATATTCTACATGAAAATATTACATCTTTTATTGTGCCCTGAGGATTTGAGTCGTACTACCCAAATCCAATTTACCACTGCAAAGTCAAAATTGGTGCCATACAAGATCAATGGAAGAGTTGAAATTCATGATCCTCTCTTGCACTACTCAGTCAGTTTGAGTCTACACCGCATTGACATATAGTCAAATTGTAAAGACAACAAATTATAGTCAAAGCTATAGTCCTGTAAAGATAACAACTCATAGTCAAGGCCACAGTCCTATAAAATGCCTTGCCTGCCTTGGTACAGGTCACGATGCTAGAAACTAGGATATATAATCCAATCACTAAGGTACAACTGTAGTTGTCCTCTATCATATCATATCACAAGCTAAAAACACTTGGAATCAAGATGTCAAGGACACATAATCACTAGCACCTCGCATACTCAGCAGTATGCGCTATGGGTTTCCCTTGGGAATGCCCATTTCACCATCTAACAAAGTACTGACACTGAAGATGGATCTATGGCACATGGATACTACATGATTGGGGTTGCACTTTACTAGTAAGGCCAATTGAGTGTCTTTTAGCACAAATTAAGTTACAACGTATAAACTCTAAACAAACTCTAACAATGATAAGGGGAAATATAACTCCAGAAGATATAAAATGTACAAGGTGCAACTTGTCACACTATCAATTGATATCACTACCAAATCTAGACCATGAACATTCTCACACTATCATGGGATATCAATCACTCATCACATCACTGGAGGATACACCTCACACTAGTCATTAAGCCTCTTCCAGGTCATAAGACCCATCACATCATTATGATCTCAACATGCATCATCAAGGCTTATAGACATCACCCTATATCACATGATTACCACTATAAAATACACAAGTTATGTCATTCATTCAATATATAGGGTTAGGATTACACAGGTAGGAGAGATAAAATATATTCATGTACTATCCATCCATGCAAGATCAACAAGCATAAAATACCCTAGAATTAGGATTAGGGTTACACACACATAGTCGATTAGGGTTTTCATTTTATTACTTGTCACCAAACCCTAGATACCTCATCTCCCATACATTTGGCACACATTAGGGTTAAGAAACAATATTGGGATTAATCAAACAATCATTCAAACAGAACTATGTATCCATCATTTACATATACACATGTAGCAACCTTACCATGTTACACATATGTAGCGACCAAGTACCCATGTATGTGTGTCGACCATCCTAGGTGACACCTTGTAGCGACCATAAGTTCACTCATGCAAGTGTAGTGACCTAAGCACACACCAAGTGTAGTGACCAACCAAGGCAAACATGTGTTGCGACCAACATAAGTGTTTAAAAGTATTGACGACAACAAGGTCACATGGGTGTCGATCAAAATAGAACCAACTTGAAGCTCTTCTACTGAATCAAAACCAGCCTAAGACAAGGCATGTCAACCGAAACATAACCAACTTATATCGACCAAATACATTGGGGTGAGTGTAGCAACCACCACAGTCAAACTACCTCAACCACACATAATGATCTTCAAAATAGAGATAAACCATAGTCAAAACAGATGTTAAATGTCAAAACACTAAGCACCATCTAGGAGGGAAAAAATCCTTACAAGATGGTCAACAAAAACCCTAAAAGTGATCTCCAACATGATCCACCAAGAAACAACACTATAAGAGAGAAGACCAAGCTTCAACCTCATAAAAAACCAATGCAAAACCTTGAAAAAACATAGAGTCCGAACCATAGCATGGTGATAAAACCAAGGATCATGATACGTGTAGGATCATCGCCTCAACATCACTTAATTAATCATGTACATGAAAATTATGGTTTAAGAAAGAGAACAATCTACATGAGAATAATACAAAGTCATAAACCTTAGATCATGATAACTTGACCTAGCACATTAGCATTATGTTTTAGAGATTAAAATAGTAGCATGCAAGCATGATTAAGGTGCAAATAATAGAAGAGAGTTAAGAGTTATATAACCCACCTTATGAAGAGATCAAGCTTCAAGTCACAAGATCCAAAGAGAGAGAAAGAAACTTCAATAGGGATCAATTCCACAACTACAAGATCACCTCAAAAGAGAAGAACACCATGGTCAAAGGAAAGCTCAAGAAAGAGGGTGAAAACCCTAGGCCAAACAAGAAGGAGAAAGAAGATAGATTCTTCTCGCATATGTACCACCATGGTCAAACCATAGTCTCCGACCTTTATGAGGAGAAGATATTCAATAAAGCCACCATGGTTACACCATAGTCTCATGGTCGAGAAGGAAGAGGAAAAAAGAGAGGTAGGGTGCAAAAGAAAAAGAGATCAAGGGTCTAAAACCACTTACCAAGAAAGAAGATCACCAAAGATCACCACAAGGAGGATGATCAAGCTCAAGAACACCACACACAAGGTTGATTGGCCACCAAAGCACCTAGATCATCACCCTTTAGATCCACCAAGCTCCAAGGTTGGCCAAGAAAGAAAGGGGAAAGAACAGGATCTAAAAGAATTGCTTGCATGTAAAAGAGAGAGCATATATACATGTGGGTAGGAGGGAGGTGGAAGGTATAAGGTGTCAACACAAGAGAGCATCACCAAGACACTTGTCCAAGAAGGAAACAACAATGCAACCACTAAAAACTTGCATACATCAAAGGGTGATACAACCTAGGGAGTGTAGCGACCACCTAGGTTAGCTAAAACTCTTGTTGTGGCCGCAACACCACAAGGAACCATGTAGCGACCGCTACACTAGGTCACCCACACAAACTAGGTCGAAACACACCAATACAAGACAAAATCCTTCGACCAAACCACCTATAGGTCATCAAGGTCAAAGCAAACAACACATAGGGCATGTGTTGCGGTCACAAAAATATTCCAAGAGTGATGTTGCAGTCACAACACACCAAACCCTAGCAAGGTCGACACTCAACAATAAAGCAACTCTAAGCAAATCCTAAACTCACCATATGATGCCACATAATCAACCATGGTCTAGAAAGGTGCCCCATAGAATCATCTTCTCTCTCATCATGCTAGGGCACAAGAACACACTCCACATGTGACAATTTCAAGATAACCCTCACTCATGGGTAAATTGCAACTTGGTCCAAAATAAGCAAACATGGCTCAAACATCAACCAAATTGGACCAAACTAAAAAGACAAGGTTGTCACATGTTATAAAATCATCTGAAAGGATTAGATTAAGGTTCTAAGCATCTTATTAAGCAATGAAAGCACACTCAAGCACTAAGCTAGGTCAAGGGCCTTACAACCATAAACCCCTAACAAGGATTTCCCCCCAAAATACTATGCGAAAAGAGACATGTACTTCCTATGCATCTCCTCCTCAAGCTCCCATGAGGCTTCCTCAATGCCACAATGATGCTACAAAACCTTCACCAACACGATGTCCCTATTTTTCAACTTCTTAATCCTTCTATCCAGGATCAAGATTGGACCTTCCATATAAGATGCTTCCTCATCAAGCTCAATCTCCACTAGTTGCAACATCAACTATGTATCAGGGTGGCACTTCCTCAACATAGACAGATGGAAAACTAGATGCAACTTGTGCAACTCACATGGAAACTCTAAGTTGTAAGACACCTTTCCAACATGTGCCACCACTGGGTAAGGTCCCATATATCTAGGAGACAACTTACTCTTCTTCCCAAACCTCAAAAAACCCTTCTAAGGACAGACCTTGAGATACACCATGTGTCCCAGTTGGAACTGTAGGGGTCTACGTCGATTATCTACACACGAGTTTTGCCTGTCTTGTGCTGCCTTCAGTTGCCACTGAATCACTCTGATTTTCTTTGTTGTCTGTTGCACAAGCTCAGGACCCAAAAGTTGATACGTACCAGTTTCATACCAACACAACATAGATCTACAATGTCTCCCATACAACACCTCATATGGTGCCATATCGATAATCCTTTGATAACTATTATTATAAGCAAACTATATCAAACTGAGGTGCACATCCCAACTTCCCAAAAACTGCAAAACACACGATCTCAACAGATCTTCTAGAATTTGAACAGTCCTTTCAGATTGTCCATCTATTTGCAGGTGAAATGTTGTACTAAGACTGAACTGCGTAACCATCAATGTGTGTAGACGTTCCCAAAAATGACTGGTGAACTGAGGACCTTTGTCAGACACAATGGTAGATGGAATACCATGCAAACACACTATCTCATCAAGATATATTTGTGCAAGCTTCTCTGTTGTGTATGTCATCTTATTACTGTAAAAAAGTGCGCTATCTCTATCAACCGATCAACAATCACCCATATGGATTCTTGACCTTTGGCTATCCTAGACAGACCAACCACAAAGTCCATCATGATGTGTGTGAGAAATTGTTACACTAAACGAGATTAATCAAAACATAAAACACAATTGATCACTAATTAATCACATACCCAAAAATATGGGTAAATTAAAATCGTTCAACATCAAAACCCACTCAAAAATGTTTGCATGAGAGCCCAACATCTTTCTTGTATCCATACTATGCCAAAAAATTTGATACAAATTGTTCTATCGTCTTAGCCATAACATATATACACAGGAGAACAATATTCATATATGCCACACAAACAAGCATTAACATGCTAACAAAAGTCCGATTTATTTGAAATGCCATATATAAACTTTTCATGCCCGGACCTGAGAGTACAAGGATGACTCTAGGACACACTATACATCTAATAAACTTTCTCAAAGATTCATTACTGTAGTTCCCTCTTTACTTCCACAGTTCTATTGTCGTCACTGCCGATTACCTAAAAAGATGTAGCGAACCATAAGGGTGAGACCCATATCCCAGTAAGAGATATAACCTCCATCAGTGCTTATTGATTACAACATTTTAAATAGTAGATAACTAAGTAGTTGGAGTATTTAATAATCAATTAAACAGATTGAATAGTTCAAGTATGCTAAATAGATTAAGCAATTAATCTTAGCAACAAGTATGATTATCAATGTATATATAGGTAACAAATAAATCCATTTCTCTAGATAGATATCTACTCAAATTTCATCAAATTGCATCTAATAATAATCATCATCATTAATTTGACTATGATCATATTCCTTGCTAACATCACAAGAAATCTAGTAGCATAAGCATCCTTGACATCATGAATATGTATAGTAACATAACATGGCTATCAATATTGGCATCTCAAATAAAGAGAACACATCTATATCATAAGTAGAACTAACATCATAGCACAATTAACTGCATAGGCATGATTAGCAGTTTAAGCATTTCTAATTACATAGGCATAGCTAGCAATATTAAACATAGCTAACAACCTCATCTTAACTATCAATGTTAGTATATCTGACAACATAAGCATGTTTACAACATGAGCATAACTACAACATAAGCATATCTATTATCTCTTATTGTACTATACATGATCTCAGTGAAAAGAAAGCAAATAAGGGTTATCATCTAATATGAAACATTGTGTATCGTATTTTATTATGCCATGGGGAATTTGAATCATACCATCCAAAGTCCAACTGACCCCTGTGAAGGGCTATTCGGTTCTGTACAAGATCTAGGAGTGTCAATATCCTAACATCTCACCTCCTCAGTTAGTACAAGTAAAAAGGTAGTGACATATTAGTCAATGCTACCACTACATTGACATATAGTCAAGTTGCTAACAACTAGTCCACCCTTGGTACATGTCACGACACTAGAGAACAGGCTCCCGCATGGTCGTTCTATAAGAGGCACATGTAGTTATACTACTGCCTTTCACATTTCACAATATACGAGGCATGACCGCAGTCATCCTCCATAACATGTAATTGTGGATGACAAGGATATATCCTCAACTTGCCACCCCCACATACTCAACAGTATGCACTCTGAGTTTCCCTTAGGAATACTCGTTTCACCATCCAACAAGTTCTGACACTAAAGATGATTATACGACACAAAGCACTACATGATTAGAGTTTCACTTGATTAGTTATCTCCAATTGGGTGAATTAAGGCGACATCTAATAAGTGGAAATACAAACCCTAATTCATATCTAGAAAACATTGCTACATAACAACTTCAGAATATATAAAACATATGAGACATAATTTCTCATCTCAACATCACATGGAAGTATTCACCTACCAATCAAGAGATTATACTTATCATAAAATCATCATCACATGATACTATTGTCTTTCCATTCATGAGACTTTACTTGTCATCATACTATCACATGATATAAATCCTTTTCACAATATCATAGGGTATCAACCCTTATCAACACAAGAGGATTACACCTCATTCAGGGCTCAACCATACCTAAAGGTCATTAAGACCATCATACTATTCCCTGTAAGATCATCATTATCTTTCCATGCCTTATAACAAGGCTCAACAACATCACTTACATATAATACACCAGACAACACAATATTGCATTAATGAGCTGGGAGATATTCATAAACAATCATAGAAGGGTTATATTAACATCAAGAACATTCCTTTATTACATAAACATACAAGGAATCTAGATATGATTAACCCTCATCATATTCATAATGCGCATGTTCAGCATAAGAAAGTATCAACCATGTGGCTATGATAACCACCAATTAACACATTAAGTTTATGATCATATTAAGGAGATTGTTCCACCATCATGACATCATATAAGAAGGCTAAACATGAATACTCATATTTATGTATTTGTATTAGAGTTAGGTTCAATAAGATAAATTATATTAATATTACTAATCAACAGTCATACCCAAACCCTAACTCATGGAATCCCCACTGGATCATGGATGCATAAGGTGAAGCATCACCATCACATTCCATACCATTCTCACATATGGATCCACATATAACTCAAGGTGTAACCATCAGGTCATAGCATACTAGGGTTCAACCACAAAAGAGAGTACTCCGTGATTCTATTCATTATTGAAGGGGTTGTTCATAATCAATTACCATCACTTGGTTATATTAGGGCTAAGTAAAATGAAATATACTTCATCAGTGTTTCCCATTAACTCATTATATTTATTATCCATTCTAATTATATGAGGGAAAATGTAATACTATATTATTAAGGTAAACCTTCATTAGGTTTCAACATCACTCAAACCATACAAACTTACCCTAAGCATCATCCGAAAATATTAGATTATTGAGAAGGTAATACTATTGGTTGTTTACATAAGTAAACACCTTGGATAAACCACCTATGAAGTCATTGATTTGTGCTCTAGAAAGAGTCACCATTTCACCCTAGACATCTCTTGATTAACAACATAAAAAGTTCCATTGAGAGTAGGGTAAAACACACAAGCGATTGTTTATTTAAAACAAACCGTCAATAAGAGAGATTCTTAAGTTGATATCATAAAGGAAACCATCAAAATCACTTTATTGGACCAACATATTACATTAGGCATCATACCAATTTATTGAATGAAGATTCATTATATCTTAACCATTGGGTCAAGTTCATATATTAAAACCATCAATTGGAGTATAGGTCCAACCATTGCATCAAATGACCAACGAAACCATTGGTTTAAGGCTTAATTGATGCTACAACTACATGCTTAACTCACCATAGGTTGTGGAGACCTGATACACCATCATTAGTGACCATTAAGTCACCATAGGTTGTTAGATCAACACTATATTCATTAATCATCATCGAATATCAAGCTAATGTCACCATCGATGATAACATCATTAGGGTACTTAGTTGTTGATCATTAAGATTCTAATTAGGCGAAAACTTGACATAAGGGGTGAACTTCAGTTTACACCCTTGGTCACCATCATCAGTTGTCATGAAGACATCATCATTGGTTGTTGCAATGGTACCACCATTGGGTCATGTGTTTATAGAAGAAATCAACTTTAAACCCTAAAATTGACCATTGATTGATGGGTTCTTAGCAAACAACCAACCTGATCCAAGTCATCTTATATATTAGGAGGAATGGACACATGATTAAAAGTTCATCTAGGACTGAAATAATAATAGAAAACATCATAAAAATTGAAATCCAAGTCAAGCATAGCTTTTTAGTGCATGGATCATCATTTTAAAGCAAGAACATGAGCTAGCAAACTTATGGTAAGAAATAAATGTGGAGAAAATTATAAAGCTTGCCTCTAATGAGAAGATAAAATGACAAGTAGAAGAAAACTTGAGCAGGTAGGGTAGAAAATCCAAGCATAAGCTCTGAACTCGTCCATCTAACACCTTTCTCCATCAAAGAAGCAAACCCTAAGCATAAGGAGCAAGAAAGGTAGTGTTTTAGAAATTTAGAGCAACTTCTACCATGGAACATCAAGGTTCCGACCTGGAGAAAGATAGGGGGAAGAAGAAAAGCAAAAGAAATAGGAAAGAGAAGGTAAAACTTACAAAGTTCGGACAAGATCACCAAGAAGGAACTTTAGAAACCCTAAGGGAAGTAAAACAAAACCGTACACGCTTCCACCAAGAAATTTGCCTTCTTCTTCTACCTTGGACAAGTCCTTCACAGATAAACAAAGAGGGAATGAGTTTCTTAGTAGGAGGGAAGTGGTATCGAGAAAAACTTTCATTTGGGATCTTAAAAGTAGATATATAAAGCTTGAAGGATAAGGAAATAGAAGAAGCATGAGGTGTCTAAAAGCTCTCCATGCATCCATGGCCTTAAACTATTAAGGATATACAAGAAGCCACACAAGCATCTGACTCACCATACATGGAGACATACTTAGCCCTCGTTTCTTGATTTTGCAAGCAAAGCAAATAAACCATTTGCTTGATAGCTCCTAAAGGTAGCTCATCCATAAAGGGGTAAACCCTAAAGCACCCTTGAGAAAAACACCTACAAACCAAGGTTCAACTAGGTGACCCATGGCTCAAAAAGATCAAGAATGATGAGAGAACATCCAAATAACATAATAAAGTGACAAATTACAAGAAAAACCTCCCAATTGGGTAAATGTAAAAAAGTCCAAAATGTACATAAAATTGCATAACTTGCACAAACATTGTTCAAATTGGACCAAACTTAAAAGTTAAGCTTGTATTATGATTCAAAATCATATCACAAGGTTATATTATATTTCTAAGAATTAAATTATGATAACTAAGTATGTTCAACACTTTTATCAAGGTCAGGGGTCTCTCAACGTGATCCCATTTCCACTGTGGTACAGGAAGCAGTTGCAAAGTGCTACAGACTTTTGATTTCCATTTTAAACTACTGGCACACAGGACATATGGCAACAAACTCAGCCACATCAAACTTCAAACTAGGCCACCAATACAAATCTTTTAGATTGTGATACATCTTGGTGCTTCTGGGATGCATAGCGTACATCAAAGAGTGAGCCTCTTCCAAAATCATCTTCTTGAGATTATCCACACCTGGAACCACAATTATGTCATGGTAACATACTATTCCATCCTCTACCTCATGGAAACTATCACGCTTCTTACTGTCAAACTCTGCTCAGATCTGCTGAATCACAATATCATCTTGTTGAGCATCCCTGATCTGCTACCACATTGTGGGCTTCACTTGTAACTAAGCCAACAAGCCTGCCAACAAGGAGACTTCCAACTTTAAGTTCATCTCACACAAAGACACTAACATGTCTCTCTTGTGGCACATCAAGGAACATAACTCCACCTTGTCGACAGATGACGACGACGAAGACTTCCTACTCACAACGTCTGCCACCACTTTCACCTTCCATGGATGGTAATTGTAAGGCCCCTAGACTTGCTGAAAGTGTTGAAAAAGCTTAATTATCATAATTCAATGCTTATAACCTTAATATAACCTTGTGATATGATTTGGAATCATAATACAAGCTTAAATTTCAAATTCGGTCCAATTTGGACACTGTTTGAGCAAGTTATGCAATTTTATGTACATTTTGGGCTTTTCTGTAATTTACCCAATTGAGGGGTTTTCTTTGGAAATTGTTCCATAAATTATGTTCCTTATATGTTTTCTCATCATTATTGAGATTTTTGATCCATGGGATGCTCAATTGTACGTTGAATTGGTGGAGATTTCATTATATGTTGAATTAGGGATTGCCCCCCAATGGATGAGCCACATTCAAGGCTATCAACCGATGGTTCCACTAGCTTGGGCATTATATGGTGTCTAAAAACTAGTTGAACAGCCGATGGTCATCACTAGTAGGCCCTAGGTTGATGGTTCAAGCTGGTTTGGGTCACTTGAACCCATGGTTCACTTAAGGACATGATCAACCGATGGTTCACCCATCTTTAGACCTAAACCATGATCAAATGAAGGTAACCTTCAACCAACAGATGTTGTCTGGCCTAGGAGACCATCAACCGATGGCCCAACAGTCCCCAATAGTTGGTGGGCCTACTTCTTGCTCGTCCATGCATGCTTTAAGCCATGGACACATGGAGAGCTGCTTGTACACCTCATGCTTCTTCTCAACCTTATCCTCCAAGCTTTATATACTTGTCCCTAGCCCCCAAAATGAATATTTTGCTCTATACTACTTCCCTCCTACAAAGGGCCTCGTTCTCTCTTTTTTCTTTTGTAGAAAACCTGTCCAAGGTAGAAGAAGAAGGGGATCTTCTTGGAAGAAACATCTAGGGTTCCGATTTGCTTCCTTCTAGGTTTCTAAAGATTCTTCTTGGTGAACTTGACCTAAAAGAGTAAGTAGATCCTTCTTTCCTCCATTTCCTTCTATGTTCTTCTTCCTCCTACCTCTCTCCAGGTCGAAACCTTACTAGTACGTGGCAGATTTTGCTCTAGAACTCAAGAACCTATCTTTTCTTGATCTTTCTTCTAGGGTTTTGCTTCTTTGTGGAGAAGGGTGCCTACTTGGCCAAGTTCAGATCTGAAAATTGGGTTTCCTTGCCTTCTTTTCTTGAGATACTTTCTCTTAGAAGTCTGTTCTTATTGGTAGAGATGATTTTTATAACTTTCTTCGCTTATATTGCTTACTCCAAGCTTGTTTGCTTATGTTCTTGCTTAAAAACGAAGATCCTTGCATATAGAAGCTATGCTTGCTAGGTTTTCAAAATTTTATGGTGTTCCCTAATCTGTTCTAGTTCTAACATGAACCTTTAAATAGGTGTACAACCTTCCTAAGGTAGAGGATGGTCTAGGGTAGGTTAGTATCTCAATCGATGGTGCTAAGCACCTAACAATTAATGGTTTAAACTAAGGTTTTCAAGCCTTTTTCGTTCACTACTACATCACCTGATGGTGACACTATGTAAACCGATGGTAACACCATAAAAACCGATGGTGGCACCATGATAACCGGTGGTGGTGACCAAGGTGTCAATCGATTGACCCCTTAGGTCAAGTTTTGGTTCAATTAGACTTAATGATAAATAGTTAGTGCCTTAATGGAGGTATCAACCAATGGTGATAATAATGTAACATACAATGGTGAGAAATGATAGTAGTGATGATCCTATCAATCAGTTGGGGTCCAAGATGTCACAATTGATTATGTATCAGGTCACTACAACCGATGGTGAGTCAAACTCTTAAATGTAGCTTCAATTTAGCCCTAACCCAATGATCACTTGATCCAATGGTTGGACCTATACCCTAATTAATGACTTTGAATAATGAAACCAATCCAATGGATGAGGTTGGATGTTTCAATATCCTATGAATTAGAATGAATCTCATAGTGTTATATGTGGGTCCTAGTGATGAGAATTCAATGGTTCAATTCCTTTAATTGGCAGTCTTACCTTTGTCCTCGTATGAATATATTTGATAAATAATCATAACAAGTGGATGCGTACCCTTAATGAAACATGGCTTGCTACTCCAACTGTAATATAATTAAATGATGATGGTTTTTTTTTTTATAATTAGACCTCTTGAATGACTATTGTGTCAATGCATTACACTCTTCTTGTGTTGAAATCTCAATATAGTTCTAGTTGAATATCATAGTACCTTGCCATGTTAAAATCTATGGGAGACATACGTGTTGATGATCTTTTGAGCCTTGTTTAAGGCCTAGAATGTTAATGATGATCTTGCACATATTAATGTGATGGTCTTGATGACCTTTGGGCATGTTTGAGCCCTGATTGAGGTGAAATCCTTTTCATGTTCCAATAAGGGTTGAAACCCTGGAACTTGTGATAAGAAATGGATATCTTGAAATGATATGATGACACATGTGGTTCATTACAATGCAATGAGTGATAGCATGTGGTAATGTGATAGATTTATACCTCAAACATTTTCTATCTTGTGAAGTTGCAATGCTTATACACTTGATAGAAATTAATTAGGGTTTGTATGTCCATTTGTATGATGAATCCTTAATTTACCCAATTGCCAATAACTAATCAAGTGTAACCCTAATCATGTAGTGCCATGAGCCATAGAACCATTTCAGTGTTAGAATTTGCTGAATGGTGAAACAAGTATTCCTAAGGGAAACTTGGAGCACATATTGTTGAATATGTGAGGTAATTATTATCTTGACTCCAAGTGTTTAGGGAGGATGACTGTGGTCATACCTAGCCCTCTTTTAGAGAACAAATACAGTCATGTCTCAATGATTATCATGTGATAAAGGTTTTGCTCTTGGTTTCTAGCACTATAATATGTACCAAGGTGGGTAGTTGTTTACATGACCATATGTCTCTATTTAGCAGTTTGACTAAGATGTCACTGAAGTGTAGACTTGTACTAATCAGGTATGGAAAAGATCTTAGAGTCTGACTCTTCTGTGATCTTATATGGAACTGATTGCGGCCAAGTGGTGGTCAGTTGGACTTTGAGTGGTACGACTCAAACTCTCCAGGGCATAATAATAATAAAAGATGTAATACAAGTCATTTTGTATATTTGCTAGGGTTAAATACGTCTCACATTAATTGAGTAGCCCTTATCTGGTCTTTGTACTACACAATTTATACATGATGCAGATTTATGAAAATTAACTAAATCTATTTATTTCTAAAGTTTACTTGCTTTACGACTTAGTATACTTAAACTATTCAATCTATTTAAATTTCTTATTCAATGCCCTAATTTCTTAGTTTATTATTGTTAACTAATCTATTGTAATCAATTATTGTTGGAGAGAGTTATATCTCTCACTGGGACTAGGTCTCACCTGTTGGTTACCACATCTTTTTAGGTGGTCGCGGGCAACGAGGCCAAGGTCGTGCTATGGAAGAGAACCAGCCTAGTGATCAATAGATTCATAAGGTTGGTCATTTATAGACATCATTAGTAGAGTCCTAGTGTCATCCATGTACTCTCATGTTCGGGTATGGGAGATGTTTTCTAGATGAGATATTTGTATCAACACGAGATTTTGGCAGTATGCCAGTGTATGAATGTATGTATATATGGCATGAACATGTATATGCTTCTTTTGTACACAACATGTGGCTGAGGCCATTGAATACAAATGTAATTTCCTGTTATAATATATGAGAATGGAACTTTATGTAAATGTTTCAGGATTTGTTCATGATGTGAATTTTAGTTTTAATTATTCCACATTTTTTGCCAATGTGATTAATTAGTAGTTGATCATGTTTTGTGTTTTGAGTAATATCATTTAGCATGATGATGTGTCACAGTTAAGTTGGTATCGAATCTAGGTTTTCTGAGTCTACAGGGACATAGGACTTAGGTTTGAGTCTGTTATTATGAATCCAACATATTTGATCATAGCTTATTTTTATGCAGATATGTCTAGAGGACATGAAGAACATGCTGAGAGTTGCTTGGCACCAGGAGGTGGTGCTAGGAGGTAGTCACGTGATGAGAGAGTGTTAGAGATAGAGCCAAAAAATCCCACAATGCCTCAAATGGATCTAGCAATGATGTCCAATATGGAGTTTCAACCTATGTTTAGATAGATTATGGCCACAATTACACATATAGCGGACCGAACGCCAACACCTCAAGCTAGGACATCTATCCCTAATGTGGAGTCTCAGGGAGTCGGGAAGACGTTTGAACATCTTAGATGTGTTGGAGCGATCAAATATGCTGGTACTTCTGACCCAGCAGACATCGACATGTGGCTTATGGAGCTGGAGAAGGCATTCAAGATCTTGAACATACCTAAAGAGGATAAAGTTAAGCATGTTGTCTACCTATTGAAGGGTAGTACTGGCCATTGGTGGGCCATAGAGGAGGATAAAAGGCCAGGAGTGGTGATAGGTTGGGAGGAATTTTGGCAGGAGTTTGTTAGCCGATACTTCCCAGAGACATACCTAGATGAGAAAATCTCTCAGTTTGCAAAGACTTGACAAGGAACAATGACTATTAATGCGTATCAATCAAAGTTCACAGAACTTATGAGGTTCTTCCCTTACATGGTAGTCACTGACAAGGAAAGGATCTGTAGGTTCGAGAAGGGCCTAAGTACATAGCTGACTACAATGACATCAACTTTGGAGATTAGGGAAAGGTTTTCCACCTTTGTGGAATTTGTAAGGAGGATTGAGAGGTCTTCCATAGAAAAGCGTAAAAATAATGCTAGTAAATGACCAACTCAATACCAAGGACAATTATCTAGAGGTTTTAAGAAGCCAAGGTTTACTCCACCACAGTCACAACAAAGGTTGACTTTTAGTGAATAGAGGTCTTTTACTCCATCCCAGTGGACCTTGAGTAGGGGTAGAGGTCATAATTTTCCACCTATAGGAGCTCATAGTACATCATCAGTTTTAGTGATAGGGCCATCTAGGCCATGATATGAAAGTAAGACCTATCATAAGTGTGGAAAGGTGGGGCATACAAAGTGGTATTGCCTTGTAAAATATGAGGAGGTGACTCAGCAGTCTAGGCAGAGTCAACGGGGTTCACAACAACAAAATTCGTTCAACAGTAGTGGTGGCCGAGGATGCAGACAGGCGTCATTGACATGTTCCTCTAGATAGGCTAGCAGAGGACATGGATGACAACAGGCGATGACTAGTAACTATTCTATGAGTCATCCAGAAGCAGTGGTCAATCCAAGAGTCGTGACAGGTGAGATGGAGTTATTTCATTCTGATTTGTCTACTTCTTGTTTCATATCTATGCTAGTAGATCTGGGTGCAACACACTCCTTCGTCACCAGAGAGGTTATAGATAGTTGTTATCTTCCTGTTAGTCATAGATAGGATAGCCTGTGGCTAGAAACTCCTTTGGTTGGTTCCGCCGAGCTGTGGGAATTGTGCTCTTCTTGTGTTCTTTCTTTTTCTGGACACATCATTCAAGTGGGTCTTTTGCCACTTGACATGCATAGTTTTGATGTAATCCTAAGAATGGATACCTTGGAAAAGTACAAGGTAGTCTTGGATTGTAGTACTTAAGTGGAAACTTGCATGGTGGATAGGTATAGTGGGTTTTACAAGGTGATAGGAATATTTTTCCTACATGTTTGATGATAGTTATGACAACAGAGCAGTTGATGAGACAAGAATATAAAACTTTCTTAGCCCATGTTGTGGATACCAAGTCGAGAGGTCCTAGTACCTAGGAGGTACCAGTGGATGGGAGTTTGAATATGTTTTTCTTGATGAGTTTCCTAGTGTTCCCCCTCCTAGAGAGATTGACTTTGAGATCAGTCTTGCTCCTAGAACACAACCTATAGCACAATCACCATAAAGGATGGCACCAACAGAAATGCAGGAGTTACAAAAACAATTGTAGGAACTATTAGAGAAGGGTTTTATTAGGTCGAGCACTTCCCCTTGGGGTGATCCTGTATTGTTCATCAAAAAGAAGGACAGTTCAAGGAGATTATGTATTGATTATAGACAACTGACACTACTACAGAAAAGGCTTTTGGCGTCGGTTATTTAGAGCCTTTAGCGTCGATTTCCAAGTGACACCCAAGTGGGCGCCGCTAAAAGTCGACACCTTCAGCGTCGGTTTCTAACCGACACCATATCCCTCCCTGCCACCGAAAATGTGCCAGTAAGGGAACTATAAGCGTCAGTTCTTAATGAAAACCGACACTATATCATGATCAAAGATGTCAGCTATTAAACAAACATCGATGCCATAACCCTTTTCGACACCAAAAATGTGCCAGTAAGGGAACTATAAGCGTCGGTTAGTAAAGAAAACTGACACTATATCATGGTTAAACACATCGGTTATTAAACAAAAATTGACGCCATTACCCTTCCCCCACCAAGCCAGCGAGGGCACTAAGACATCAATGTTTTTCTAATTGAAGCCGTAATAGGATAAAGACGTCAGTTTTATGCTAATAACTGACGCCATATCCCTGCCAACATGACCATACTTCTCAACACGGCCGTGGTACCTAGCCACAATAGGTGTCAGTTCTTATAGATAACCGACGCCAGCAAGGGAAAAGACGTCATTTTTTTGCTAATAACCGACGTTGTATGTCTTTGGTGTCGATTTTATACAAATAACCGACGCCTATGTTCTGATTTTTTTTTCTTATCAGTTTGTAGGCCTGCTGTATGGATGGTCAGCAGGATGCATAACCTACAGTTCAGTTCTGAACTGTAGGTTTACAACATCCATTGATATCAGCCAACAACAGGCCACAAACCTACAAAGTCATTCACATTCAGACACATGTACTGATCAGATACATGTAGAAACCTACAAAGTCATTTACATTCACATTCAGATCCATTCATTTCATCTATTTTCACATTCAGACACATGTAGAAACATTCATGTAATTGATCATAAAAAGTCATTCAAATTTACACATATGACTATTCAGAAAAAGTCATTCACATTCACAAAAAAATAATTATGAGAACAAAGTTTAGAAATATCATTCTTTATTCATCATCGTCATCATTGTCATCAGAACCCCAATTATATTTAAAAATTCCCACTACTTGTAGGGCTTTTGCCCATTCTTCTCTTACAACATCTAATTCCTCCCTCATATAGGGAGTATGTATATCTAATAACTTTCCACATGTATTGAAGTCAATTTTAAACACCTGCAAAGATAATGACATATATATATAATTAATAATATATAATAAGATTGATATATTTCATATTATCTAATGAGACTATATATAATACCTTATGTATAGTATTGATTTCCATTACGACATGTTTGATGATTAGGTCCATAAATCACATCACATAGTAGGCACATGCCCAGCTGTTGTCTTGTGTAGCACACTATAAATTGAAACATAAAAAATATTCAAAAATACAAATAAGCAAAGTTCACATAAATAATATACACATTGGAGTCGGGAAATTACTTTCACATTATCCCAAATTAGTGGATGATTCTTTTTCCTGGGGACCTTTCCTCCAGTTTTTTTGAACTCTTGTAAAGCCTTACATGTTAATGTAACACATTAAATTGCATAATTAAATAGTAATATAATAACATATGTTAACGGATATAAAAATATGAAATATTTCTCACGGGAATAATGGCCTTTTCATTGTGTGTCCATATAATGTATTCAACTCCTTCCCCGCAGGATCTAGATAATAGACAGTGAACGTCTTGCGGACAATAACTAGTAACTCCCAATGCCTACCATTACATGTAAGAAAGTTAAAAATTAATAACTCAAAATCCACAATAAAAATGTAATTTTCTTAAGTCCAAAATATAAGCAAAGTAAACTTACTCGACACTGAATGGAGATATTATCACCGTCTTCTTATTTTTACCAAAATATTCAAAAGCAGCACAACAATATGAAGTAACTAAAGAAGGGTCTGTATCTACAATACTAATCAAAGATGGAACCAAAAATCCCACATGGGAAAATGCAAAATATGTACATATCGTGTGTAAGTGGCTACAAAACATGTATTACGTATGCATTAATATATCAAAAACCAGATCACCGTATATAAAACAAGATATATAGATGTATAAACAATATCTCACTATATCCACAACTCTATCATAGATGTGTTCAACCAATCATAAAAAAACAACTCCAAAATATCTTGTATAAATAGCTTGTTATCGTATGATTGACCTGCATTAATACATATGCATTAATGCGTATGCAAAACTTATATTATGTATGCATTAATACATATGCAAAACTTGTATAAATAGATTGTTATCGTATGATTGATCTGCAGCATCCTCTGGAATAGTAACATTTATAGGGCAATTTGAATCATGTTCGCCTATCCATACTGCCATACCCCTACAATTAGGACCTAACGAGTCGTGTAGGTCCCTTGGAAGACAACTTGGTACTTTAGGAGGTGGAGGTGGAGGCCGAGATGTAGCGAGTGTCTTCCTTTTGACATGTATATGTAATTTCAGATCAATTGACTCATATATACACACTAACAAATTAACGTAATGTAAATTTATCATACAATATTAGTATAGAAAACATCTGCTTTGGGCCACATTAACACTCCGCCTTCTGCCTCACCAAGCATTTTAGAATCTAGGTGAGCATATGGCAGTGGAAGATCCCTCCAATCAGGGAGTATATGTATCAGGCTCACACGAACCGCACCAGCTGGTACTGGAGTCCCATGAAACATCTCCCCTAGAAGGGTTGGGTAAGCATGTGCCTCTACAACGATATATTCTTTACTTTTTAGACGGCATGACTTCAACCCCTACAAATTTACGTAAAAATGTTATATACATATATACATAAACATATCATGTTGAAAAGACTAGCTACTATATATGTCATAAAAATACTTACAGTAGACATGCTAGGTGGTGGGTCTACAGGATTACTCCCAACCTTTGTAGTAGGAGAAGAGCGGCCCACCACATGTACTGTCTGAGTGGCAGTCTGAGACACCTGCCACTTGCTAATTACTTCATTGAGTCTCTTATCAAGTGTTTCCATGACTCTCCTATCAAGTGCTTACTCGACTCTCCTATCAATTAACTGATCTACCTATACATGGATAAAAGAAATGCTAGCTTCTGATTATTGAATTCTCTTTCGTAATAACATTCTAAAAAAAGAATAAGTTACCTCAGCTTGTGAAAGTCCCACTCTTGGGACTGGTTTGCGCTGTGATAGCCCAAAGAACACTTTGATGCCCACACCAGTGCCTACACCCCTAACACGTCTAGGATGCTCTAGGTTACCCAGAGCAACTATCAATTCATCCCTTGTACCCTCAGGAATGAGCTTGCCTTCCTTCCTCTGTTCGTACAACTCTCACTAATCGCCATCAACATAAATTGGTAAGTAAACATAACAATAATCAATATCGATCGATTGCTCTAAGAGTTGAATTTTACCATTTTTGTAGCTGCCTCAGCAGTTGCGGGCTTTGCTATATCTCCCTTCTTGTTTTGCCTCCCAGCTATCCACATAGCATGGCGAGGCAGAGGTGTGGGACCAATAGTAGAGGACTCTGCAGTCTTCTGAGTAGCAGCAAACTAAGCAGTAGACTCAGCCTGTAGTCTTTGGCGAATGCCTGCATAGCCTCTTGGACCCATTGTGTGATCATGCACATTCAGTGCATGCCTTTCTCTTTGAGCATCGCTGATAGCCTTATTAGTAAGCACATTGATTCAGTTAGTAATACTAAAGGTTAATCTTTAATAGGTGAATACATAAGAACATATATTTATTAAATTGGGAGTGGCACTTAATACCTTGAATTCATCTATTTTTCTTTGGGTAACAAACTCCTCCCAGTCTTTGGGGTCCAGGTAGTTCCATTGCTCAGTGGCTGCCTTCTACCTAAATTTATTTTTGAAAGAGAATACAAACAACAATTATTAGTGTAGAGTTAGTCAAAAAGTGATCAATGTCTAGAATTGGAAATCAATCAAGAACCTCTTCTCAGCATCGCGTATGTAATCTTGGGTGATATTTGTCCTATAGTTCCTTAGAACCCTCCCACATCGTTGCATCACACATTTATAATGCATCTTTTCATCCATATCAAATATACTCTGCAAAATAGAATTGTTATTAACTTGTATACTAAAAATTAGTAATCTACAAAAATAGAATTGCAAATAATAATAACTCACACATAGTTCCTTCCATACTAAGTCTTTCTTCTCCTTAGGAACTTTATGCCAGGATTCTATGGTAGGACTACAATGGCTGCGAGTAAGAACCCCAAGATATGAAATAAATGAGTTGCGATTCACTCCAACTGGATTTCTTACATGATCGAAATCCACAGCCAGTTTGGGTCCATTGCCCCTTTGCTGTAGTAACTTGTTCATCATTGTGATGCCCCTCACTTTCTCTATTTTTTTTGCTTCTCATCAAGTGCCCCAATTTCTTTAGGGGGTACATCACCAACCTAAAATTTGACAAAAAAACACACTTATAGGATATAACTATAAATGAACATAGAGATAGAAACCCCAGGGATATATTTTTAAAATGTACATTGTGAGGCGGCACATTGACGTCCTCACCCTCATGGTAATCATCAGCATGATCATCAGGAGAATGCTTAGCCATCTGAAAGTTCACATTCACATTGTAAAGTTCACATTGTAAAGTAATTTTCATTGTAAAGTTCACATTCACATTATAAAGTAATTCACATTGTAATGTTCACATTCACATTGTAAAGTTCACATTCAAAAAAATAAAATATATAAAAAATATAAACATGCATGTCTCTAATATTGCAATCTTTTATCAATTAACAAACTTTCACTGTGATCTCCGCACACATACAAGTCATCATTAGCTTCAATATTTTGTGGTGTTGGCAACCCAACTGAGAATGGACTGGAGTCATCATACTTATCATAGTACTGTTCTTCATCTATAGGATCTTCAATGAACTGTCTTTTACCATGAAGAACAACCGACCATTTATCATTTGTAGGATCATCGATATAAAATACTTGTTTTTCCTGTGATGCCAATATGAATGGTTCACCCTTCTCGCCAATCTTTTCAAAGTTCACTAATGTGAAACCCAATTCATCCACTATAACTCCTTTGGTTTTATCAACCCAATTACATTTAAAGAGCGGAATTATGAAATCTACGTTGTCAAACTCCCATATGTCTTCAATGACACCGTAATATGACATTTTAGCTTCACGTGGACTCTTATCCCTTGCACTTGCAAAAAACAATGAAGACACTTAAAGGGTGATCCCACTGTTTTGGAAGACACTCTTATCATCTTGACGCTTTGTGTAATATGAGAATCCATTTATGTCAAACCCTTCATAAGATATAACATTCAATTTTGGATTAAAGGTGAGGCATTTGATAGTTTCAGTAAGATTATCTGGTGTTTGAGATAGTTGATGTAAGACTTTATCTACAAACCACTTAATAAATGTCTTGTTATGCTCTCTAGCAAGCCACATTATATTGGCTCAATGATATTGTCTCTTGATGAAATTGGTATGTTCCTCAATATTAACACTCACTTCATCGATGTTGTGTAAAATATACATGTGACTTTGTTCCAACTGCTCACGGATGATTACTTTCATCTGTGATCCCAAAATTCCTTTGCCAAAATGCTCCTCAATATTCTTGTCATTAACAGGAGCGTCATTACCACTCAGAAAGTCATTGCAAAAATCTATAACCTCTTTGCCACATAACCCTCAATAATACTCCCTTTAGGCCGATAACGGTTTCAAACATCACCTTTAAAATGCTCATGTATCGTTCAAAGGGATACATCCAATGGAAGAAAACTAGTCCCAACATTTTCACTTCCCTAGTCAAGTGGAAAACAAGATGTACCATGATATCAAAGAATGAAGGAGGAAAATACATCTCAAGCTGACATAGGGTAACAACCACTTCTCTTTGAAATTTATAGAGAGTATCAGGGTCAAAAACTTTGCTGCACAGAGTGTTGAAAAAGAAACAAAGTCTAGTAATTGCAAACCTTACATGCTTCGGCAATATAGATCGAATTGCCACGGGCAATATTTGTTGCATTAGAGTGTGACAATCATGAGATTTAAGACCTATCAACTTCAGATCTTTCATTAATACCAATGTATGGATGTTGGATGAGTAACCCTGTGGCACCTTAACATTTACCAGGCATTCATAAAAAGTTTTCTTCTCCTTTCTCAACAACGTGTAACAAGCGGGAGGTAAGTATGTTCTTTGATCGCTACTAACTACTTCTGTTAATTATGTCCTTGTTCCCATTTCACGTAGGTCATTCTGGATTTTATCCCATCTTTAGTCTTACCTGATATATTCAACAGAGTATCGATGAAGCTATCACAAACATTTTTCTTAATGTGCATGACATCGATACAACGCCTGACTGTCAAAGAACTCCAATAAGGAAGATCCCAAAATATTGACTTCTTCTTGAATAAAGATTTGTCACTCTGTGTGGCCATCATACATTGTGATATCTTACCAAATTCATTGGTAAAGTCTTTTACTCTTTCATAAACATCCTCCCCTGGTATAGGTTTAGGTGCACTCTGTTCCTCATTATGTCCATTGAATGCTTTGTGCAACCTACGATATAGATGGAATTTTGGAAGAAACCTTCGATGACCAAGATATACAGTCTTGCTACCGTGTTTTAGTCATATTGAATCAGTGTTCTCTTCACATATAGGACACGCTTTAGATCCTTTGACACTATATCCAGACCAATTCACATATGCTGGAAAGTCATTCAAAGTGCAAAACAACATAGCATGCAAATGAAATGTCTCTCTTCATGAAGCATCATAGGTCATCACACCTTCACCCCAGAGTTTCTTCAAGTCATCAATCAGAGGTTCAAGATAAACGTCGATATCATTTCCAGGTTGTTTAGGGCCCGATATCAACAACGACAACATAACGTACTTATTTTTCATACACAACCAGGGAGGAAGATTGTATATAACAAGCATAACTAGCCAAGTGTTATGTTGGCTGCTCAATGTCCCGTATGGATTCATCCCATCTATACAAAGCCCAAGTCTTAGATTCCTAACTTCTTCACCAAATTTAGGGTACAATAAATCAATATTCTTCCACTATGGGGAATCAGACGCATGTCGTAGGATCCCATCATTATTTTTCTTAACATTTGCATGCCACCTCAAATTCTTCGCATCTATCAGATTGGCAAACAAGCGTTGAAACCGTGGTATTATAGGTAGATACCACATTACCTTGGCAGGAGAACTAGTTTTGGACTCCCCCGAAGTCGTCAATTTATAACTTGACACACCACATTTGGGACAATCTTTCAAATCCACATAGTCCTTTTGAAATAATACACAATCATTCGGGCATGCGTGTATCTTCTTGGCCTCCATTCCCATTGGGCACAACAATTTCTTTAACCGATATGTTGAGATTGGCAGCTCATTTCTTTCAGGAAGAATTTCTTTCAACAAAGACAACAATGATGTGAAGCTTTTGTCGCTCCATCTATTGTTAGCTTTCAGCTTATATAATATCAACACAATGCTAAGCTTCGTAAACTTACAACCTGTCTATAACGGTATCTCAACATCATGCACAATGTTTCTAAACATGGGGGGTGGATCAGTGTGGTCTACCCCACAACTATCCATCATCGCATCAACGATGTCTACTGGAACTGGTTCATTCACATCTACGTCATCGGAGGCAATTTCTTCTTCCACACAAGCACTGCTATCGACATCCACTAATTTCAGATTTGAAATCTCTCTATGCCAGTGCCATTCTGTGTAGCCTTGTACAATCCTGTTGCACATGACATGACTTTTGATTTTGTCGCCAGTGTTGACTTTCAAGTTGTTACCTCAATGCCTACATGGACAGTAGAACCTATCTCTAGGTTGTTTCCTATGTTCCTCAGCAAATCTATTTAACTGATCAAGACCAGAAATAAACTCTCAGGTGCAGCGATTTGGAATGGACATCCATGATCTACCCATTCTATGATCAAAGAGAAAACAAGTATATATTAGAACCAGATTATGGTGTAGGGTTATAAGATTAGGGTTTACGGTTAAAACTTTAGGGTTTAAGGTCTTATATATAATAAATGTGTACCACCTATCCCATTCTTGAACACCTAATCTCACTAGTAAGTGTATAATGTGTATTGGGTTTTCAAGAAAATTTCGGCAGCATTTCCCCGCTGTTCTCCAAGTACATATGTACTTAGAGAATGGATGGGGAAATGCTACCAAAATTTTCTTGAAAACCAAATACACATTATACACTTACATCCTAAGTGAGATTAAGTGTTCAAGAACAGTCCCAAACCATGGACTATCCAAGATTTACTCCCAATGAGTAAATCTTGGATGGGTTTCTAGGCCAACAAATACATGTGTTGTCATTCTTATACCTATAATCCTAGTTTAATCATTCATATCCTAGTTCTTCAAGTTAGGGTGATTATTGATGTCTTTAGAAGCATGATTGGCAATCTAGGGAAAAGTTCATCATTTACATTCCAAGCATGTCACATGAGTGCACTAGTATTTTCCTTTTACTAAAACCAAATTGGTGTATTAGTGAGTCTTCAAATAGATAAACACTTGAAGATGACTCAATGAATCTAATGAATAGTCAACTCAACTATATCTTGTTGGTTCTCATTCATGACTTGCATAATATTTTGTTGATCCTAAATAGAAGAAAAATTTTACATGCCCCATATGACCCTAGAATGTTGACATGCCTAGGTTTAAAGCACTCATCAATCTTGAATAATGTTGACATGCCCCATAATAGGGAAAATCAAGATGATATCAATAAAAACACAAATCATAAAAAATGGACTGCATAATGAAATAATTGCTTAGTAATAATATATATTGCAAGATAAACAAAAAATCAACTCATTATTTTACAACCAAACATTTTTTTCATGCATATATCATTACACATTTATGGCCATTATTCATCTAGTGACTAAGGTTCTAGATTGCCTTTTACTACTTGCTACAAAATGATTATAATGTTTGGTTGTTGTACAAGAATCACCAAATATAAAGTCCATGAGGATAAACTAATATTTGGGAATGATAATGTGGCTTCTCTATATTAAATTTGATCTATCTTTCTTTCTTCTTCTCTATATTTAATTATTACATAAGTTGTGTGTGAACTTTGAGCTATTTAGGGGTAGTCACACTAAATTACTTTAACATTGTCTACCCAAGCAATGGGATTGGATCGATGTAATAGCACTTCTATGACAGTTGGTATCAAATATTAACACACTATGCATCTATGTAATTGTGAACTTAATTGTGAAATCCCTCATTTTCCTCTTATCAAGATTTGAACTACTATTTTTTTTGTAATAGTAATCATCTGGTTCATATACAACAGCCACGTTTGGCTATTGTTAGGGTTTGCGTTAACCCATAGGGCTACATAGCTATTCCAGGTGGAGACAGAGCGGACACAACTCTTTTTTTTTCTCATAGAAAACCAAGGATGCTCTAAGGAAATGAGGTGGAAAAAAGGGGGTTGGAATTCGACGGTGGCGGCGAGCTCAACCGGTGGAGAAAGGTACATGTCTGGTGGCGGTGAGCTTAGATTCTGAGTGGTAGATGGCGGCGAGCAGTAGGGTTGGTAGGCGGCGGCGAGCAACAATAGTGGCGGGAAGCAGTCCAGCGGTAGGCGGCGGCAAGCAGCAGTGGCGGCAGGAGAGCAGTGCAACAACGACAACGGCGGTATTGGTAGCAGCTGTGCAAGAATCGCCTGACCTAAGAATGTCAGGAATGAAATAGAGAAAGGGGAAGATTCTGGTTTGCACGGGTGCTATTAAGTTCACAATAGACGTAAGTTATTATAACCAACCTACGCTTGAAATAAAAGACGTCGGTCACCACAAAAAAACTGACACCTATGTTCAACAATAGCCATCGATTTCAACTAGAAAAACTGACATCTATCTACATATGCCGACAAAAAAAATGTTCCCGATTACGACCATATTTGTCGGTTGCCGTAGCAAACCGACGCCAAAGGGGGGTGAAAATTTTCACGAGGACAACGCGTGAAAACACATTGACGTCGGTTATTGCAAGAAACCCGACGATAGAATGGGCCCAATTTCTATCTTGCGACAAACCTTTAGTCGTCAGTTAATTTGTCAACAACCGACGCCGTATGTTAAATTTTGGAGGTATTTTTTTCACTGGAAAATTTGGATTTGGCGGGCGATTTTAGGCGTCAGTTGCTTATTGAGGAACTGACGCTAAATAAAAAGCGATACCCGTGTCTGGCCGCTCTTCACATATATATGTCGGTTTTTGTATTCAACTGACACTGTAGGGTTTAGGCGTCAATGTCTTGTATACAACTGATGCCTCTAAATGTGACGTTATAAGCCATTTATGTACTAGTGTGAACAAGGTGACAACAAAGAATAAGTATCCTTTGCCAAGGATTGATGACCTTTTTGATCAATTGAGAGGTGCCACTATGTTTTCAAAGATAGACCTTAGGTTAGGTTACCATCAGTTGAGGATTAAGGATGATGACATACCCAAGTTAGCTTTTAGGACTAGGTATGGTCATTATGAGTTTGTGGTTATACCGTTTGGGTTAACCAATGCACCTATAACTTTTATGGGCCTGATGAACAGAGTGCTCAGAGCATTTTTGGATCAGTGTGTAGTTCTGTTTATAGATGACATCCTGATATACTTCAAGGATAGTCAACAACATGAGCTACACCTTCGCCATGTATTGACATTGTTGAGGCAGCACAAACTATGTGTTAAGTCCAACAACTATGAGTTCTGGTCATCAGATGTGTCTTTTCCGGGACATGTTATATCATCCAAAGGTGTTTGTGTTGATCCCAAGAAGGTTGAATCTATACTAGAGTGAGAACATCACAAGACACTGATAGAGATTTGTAGTTTCCTAGGTTTGGCAGGCTACTATAGGAGGTTCATCAAGGACTTTGGTTTTATATCATTACCCCTAACTAGGATAACTAGGAAAGATGTTCCTTTCACTTAAATTGACAAGTGTCAACGTTCTTTTTAGTTGTTGAAAGAAAAGTTGACCAGTGCACCACTGTTAGTGCTGCTAGAGCAAGGGAAAGGCTACATTGTATTTTGTGATGCTTCGAAAAATGGGTTGGGATGTGTGTTGATGTAGGATAAAAAAGTGATTTCTTTTGCTTTCTGACGACTTAAGAAACACGAGGAGAACTACCCAACACATGCTTTGGAGCTTGCAACGGTGGTCCATGCTTTAAAGATTCAGAGACACTACCTTTATGGAGAGAAGTGTCAGATCTTTACCGACCACAAGAATATACAGTATATCTTTTTGAAGCAGGAGCTGAATATGAGGTGGGGGAGATGGATGGAGCTGATTAAAGATTATGATCGTACAATAAACTACCATCCTAAAAAGGTGAATGTGATAGCATCATCTATAGACAATGAACAGTTGAATTCCTTGGTTTGCCACAAACATGATATGTTAGTGTCTCTTCGCCAAATGAATGTACAGTTGGAAGTTTCTTTGCTTGTAGGTCTGTTGTCACAGTTACATGTTAAACCTACGTTGAGACAATAGATACATGATGCACAATAGAATGATACTGTGATACATAATATCCTATCAGGGATTGGTAGTGAAAAGTATGATGGCTTCCGTGAGGCACATGATGGTATAGTTTGTTACCATAATAGGACATTAGTTCCCGATGTTGATGGGTTTAGGAATATGGTACTTGAGGAAGCTCACTCCTTGATGTATGCAATCCATCCTGGAAGTACCAAGATGTATTAGAACTTGAAGGACTTGTATTGGTGGCCTGGTCTAACACGTGATGTGGCAGAGTTTTTTGCCAGATGTCTAGTTTGTCAGTAGGTAAAGGCCGAGCACTAGAAGCCTACAGGGACACTACAATTTTTTCCAATATCATAGTGGAAGTGGGATCATATTACCATGGAATTTGTGGTTGGTCTTCCTAGGACAACTAAGGTTCATGATTCCATATGGGTAATAGTGGACAGATTGACTAAGTCATCTCACTTTCTACCAGTCAAGATGACGTTTACAGCAGAAAAGTTGGCACAAATATATGTTGATGAAATAGTCCGCCTACATGTCATTCCAGTGACAATAGTTTCTGACAGAGGTCCACAGTTCACAAGTCATTTTTGGGAACATCTACATATAGAAATGGGAATAAAACTAAGGTTTAGCACATCTTTCTATCCACAGACAGATGGGTAGTCTGAAAGGCTATTCAAACTTTGGAAGATCTCTTGAGAGCATGTGTCTTATAGTTTCTGGGTAGTTGGGATATACATCTAAGTCTAATAGAGTTTGCCTATAATAATAGCTATCAGAGAAGCATAAATATGGCTCCTTATGAGGCTTTGTATGGGATATAATGTCGATCACCTCTTTGCTGGTATGAGACAAGTGAATATCAAGTTTTGGGTCTAGAGCTACTATAATAGACTACTAAAAATATTAAAGTGATACAACATCAGCTGAAAGTAGCCCAAGATAGGAAAAAATCTTATGTAGATAACCAATGCAGACCACTTGAGTTCCAAGTTGAAGATAGAGTATATCTAAAGGTCTCTCCTTGGAAAGGTGTGGTGAGGTTTGGAAAGAAGGGAAAGTTGGCTCCTAGATTTATGGGACAATATCCTATCTTAGCTCATGTTAGAAAGGTAGCATACAAGTTGGATCTACCCCCATAACTACACATATTACATAATGTCTTTCACATATCCATGCTGAGGAAATGCCATCCAAATGTAGACCAGACAATCCAACTAGTAGAGGTTGAATTAGATGAGGATATCTCTTATGTTGAAAGTCCAGTGTTGATCTTGGACAGGAGAGTGAAAAAGCTGAAGAAGAAAGATATAGTGTTAATAAAGGTTTTATGGCATCATCATGATGTATAGGAAGACACATGAGAGCTATAGGATTAGATGTGTAGGAAGTACCCATCTCTCTTTGCGTAGGATTTCAAGGGCAAAATCCGTGTTAGGGGTTTATAGCTATAAGGCCCTTGAACTTGCTTAAAGTCATGAACAAGATTAATGACCATAATTCAATGCTTAGAACCTTAATATAACCTTTTTATATGCTTTGGAATAATAAGACAAGCTTAAGTTTCAAATTTGGCCCAATTTGGACACTATTTGAGCAAGTTATGCAATTTTGTGTACATTTTGAGCTTTTCTGCAATTTACCCAATTGAGGAGTTTTCTTTGAAAATTGTTCCATCAATTATGTTCCTTAGATTTTTTTCTCGTCATTCTTGAGCTTGTTGTGCCATGGGATTCTCAATTGTACCTTAAATTGGAGGAGATTTCATTCTATGTTAAATTAGGGATTACACCCCCCATGGATGAGCCAACTTCAAGGCTATCAACTGATGGCTCCAATAGCTTGGGAACCATCTGGTGTCCAAAATACAATGTAACAACCAATGGTCATCACTAGTAGGCCCTAGGTTGATGGTTCAAGCTGGTTTGGTTCACTTGAACCCATGGTTCACTTATGGACATGATCAACCGATGGTTCACCCATCTTTAGACCTAAACCATGATCAAACGAAGGTACCCTTTGACCAACAACTGGGGGCTGGCATGGGAGACCATCAAAAAATGACCCAGCAGTCCCCAACAGCCATTGGACCTACTTCTTGCTCGTCCATGCAAGCTTTAAGCCATGGACACATGGAGAGCTTCTTGTACACCTCATGCTTCTTCTCAACCTTATCGTCCAAGATTTATATACTTGTCCCTAGCCCCCAAAACAAAGATTTTGCTCTCTACTACTTCACTCCTCTTAAGTGCCTCATTCTCTCTCTGTTCTTCTACAAAAAACTATCCAAGGTAGAAGATGAAGGCGATCTTCTTGGAAGAAGCATCTAGGGTTCTGATTTGCTTCCTTCTAGGGTTTCTAAAGATTCTTCTTGGTGAATTTGACCTAAACGGTTAAGTAGATCCTTCTTTCCTCCATTTACTTCTCTATTCTTCTCCCTACTACCTCTCTTCAGGTTGGAACCTTGCTGTTCCATCGTAGAATTTTCTCTAGAACTCAAGAACCTATATTTTCTTGCTCTTTCTTCTAGGGTTTTGCTTCTTTGTGGAGAAGGGTGCCTACTTGGCCGAGTTCAAATCTGAAACTTGGGTTTCCTTGCCTTCTTTGTTTGAGTTCCTTTCTTCTATAAGTCTATTCTTATCATTACAGGTGAGTTTTATAACTTTCTTCACATATATTTCTTACTCCAAGCTTGTTTGCTTATGTTCTTGCTTAAAAATGAAGATCATTGCATATAGAAGCTATGCTTGGTAGGGTTTCAGATTTTTATGGTGTTCCCTGATCTGTTCTAGTTCTTAAATGAACTTGTAGATAGGTGTACGACCTTCCCAAGGTAGAGGATGCTCTAGTATAGGTTAGTAGCTCAATCGATGGTGCTAAGCACCTAACAATTGATGGATTAGACTAAGGTTTTCAAGCCTTTTTCCTTTACTACTACATCACCCGATGGTGATACTGTGTCAACCGATGGTGACAATGTGACAACCGACGGTTTCACCATGAAAACTGATGGTGGAGACCAAGGGTGTCAGCTGGTGGTCACCCCTTAGGTCAAGTTTTTTTTCAATTAGACTTAATGATAAATAGTTAGTGCCTTAATGGAGGTATCAACCAATGGTGATAATAATGTAAGATACGATGGTGAGAAATGATAGTAGTGATGATCCTATCAATCAATGGTGGTCTAAGATGTCACAATTGTTGGTGGATCATGTCACCACAGCCGATGGTGAGTCAAACTTAAATGTAGCTTCAATTCAGCCCTAACCCAATGATCACTTGATCTAATGGTTGGACCTATACCCTAATTGATGACTTCAAACAATGAACCCCATTCAATGGATGAGGTTGGATGTTTCAATATCCTATGGATTAGGATGAATCTCATAGTGTTATATGTGGATCCTAGTGATGAGAATTCGATGGTTCAATTCCTTTAATTGGCAGTCTTACCTTTTCCCTCATATGAATATATTTGATAAATCACCATAACAAGTGGATGTGTACCCTTAATGAAACATGGATTGCTACTCCAACTCTAATATAACTAAATGATGATGATTTTTTTATTATTATACATCTTGAACGATTAATGTGTCAATGCATTACACTCTTCTTGTGTTGAAATCTCAATATAGTGCTAGTTGAATATCATAGTACCTTGCCATGTTAAAATCTATGGGATACATATGTGATGATGATCTTGTGAGCCTTGTTTATGGCCTAGAATGTTAATGATGATCTTGCAGGGATTAATGTTATGGTCTTAATGACCTTTGGGCATGTTTGAGCCCTGATTTAGGTGAAATCCTTTTCATGTTCCAATTAGGGTTGAAACCCTGGAACTTGTGATAAGAAATGGATATCTTAAAATGTTATGATGACACATGTGGTTCATTACAATGAAATGAGTGATAGCATGTGGTATTGTGATTAAGATTTATACCTCAAACATTTCATATCTTCTGAAGTTGCAATTCTTATACACTTGATGGAAATGAATTAGGGTTTGTATGTCCATTTGTATGATGACGCCTTAATTCACCCAATTGCCAATAACCAATAAAGTGTAACCCTAATCATGTAGTGCCCTGAGCCATAGAACCATTTCAGTGTCAGAATTTTCTGGATGGTTAAATTAGTATTCCTAAGGGAAACTCAGAGTGCATATTGTTGAATATGCGGGGTACTTATTATACTAACTATTAAGTGTTTAGGGAGGATGACTACAGTCATACCTAGCCCTCTTTTAGAGAACGGCTACGGTCGTGTCTCAGTGATTATCATGTGATAAAGATTTTGCTTTGCATAGTTTGGCTTTTAGCGTTGTAACCTGTATCAAGGCGGGCTAGTTGTTTACATGACTACAATCTGCTATTTTGTAGTTTGACTAGTATGTCACTACAACGCAGACTCGTACTGACTGAGTATGCAAAAGATCTTGGAGTCTGACTCTATCTTGATCTTATGTGGAAATGATTGTGATCAAGTTGTGGTCAGTTGAACTTTGAGTGGTACAAATCAAACTCACCAGGGCATAATAATAATAAAAGATGTAATACAAGATATGTAGTATATTTTCTAGGGTTAAATACTTCTCACAATGGTTGATTAGCCCTTATCTTGTCTTTATACTACATAGTTTATACATGATGCAGATTTATGAAAAGTAAGTAAATCTATTTGTTTCTAAAGTTTAATTACTTAACAACTTAGTATACTTAAACTGTTCAATCTGTTTAAATTGCTTATTCAATACCCTATTAGCTCAATTTATTCATCATCATCATCATCATCTAAGCCTCAATCCCAACTATATTGGGGTCGGCTACATGGATCCTTCGTTTCCATTCAGCTCTATCATGAGCCATATTCTGATTGAGATGTAGAGATACAAAATCTCTCTTTATAAGCTCATCCCATGTTAAATTAGGCCTTCCTCTTCTTCTATTTATAGTGTTTGGCTCAATAGCATTGCTTCATATAGGCGCACTAGTAGGTCTGCGTTGCACATGTCCGTACCATCTGAGTTGGCCCTCACGCAACTTGTCCTCAATGCTTTCCACCCCCACTTTATTCCTGATATAGTCATTTCTCAAACGATCTTTTCTTGTCTTCCCACACATCCATCTCAGCATACGCATTTCAGCCACGTTCATCTTGTTGAGACCTTGTTTCTTCACTGCCAAACATTCACTCCCATAGAGCATGGCTGGTCGTATAACTGTTCTATAAACCTTACTTTTTAACCTGAGAGGGATCTTCTGATCGCATAAAACTCCAGTTGCACTCCTCCATTTCAACCATCCTGTAGTGATCCGGTGACAAACATCATTTTGGACATCCCCGTCTATTTGAATAATAGAACCTAAGTGACAAAATTTGTCACATTTTGGTATATCTACTCCGTCCAACTTGGCTCCATCATTCACACTATGAGATTGGCTGAAATTGCAATGCATATACTCAGTTTTTCTCCTGCTAATCATCATTCCATTTGATTCCAATGTCTTTCTCCAACATTCAACTTTATCATTCAATCCATCTTTTGTTTCGTCAATCAAAACAATATCATCAACAAATAACATACACCAAGGAATATCATCCTGAACATTCTTTGTTAACTCATCCATAACCAGAACGAATAGATATGGGATGAGTGTGGATCCTTGGTGTACCCCAACTGTAATAGGAAAAGTTGGTGTCTCTCCTCCAGGAGTCTTGACACTTGTAGTAGAGCTATCATACATGTCTTTGATCAAGTCAATGTATTGGATAGGCACACCCTTTTTCTTCAAAACCATCCATAACACTTCTCTGGGTACTCGATCATAAGCCTTCTCTAGATCGATAAACACCATATGAAGATCTCTTTTGCTTTGTCTATACTTCTCCATAAGCCTCCTTATCAGAAAAATAGCATATGTTGTTGATCTTCCAGGCATGAACCCAAATTGGTTGTTTGATACCTACGTTATAGATCTTAACCTCTGCTCAATAATCCTCTCCCAAAGCTTCATCGTGTGACTCATCAGCTTGATACCTCTATAGTTTGTACAACTCTGAACATCACATTTGTTCTTGTAGATTGGGACTATAATACTATTTCTCCACTCATCCGACATCTTCTTGGTCTTCATGATCTTGTTAAAGAAATTTGTTAACCATGTAACTCCCTCATCTCCCATACTCTTCCATACATCAATGGGAATATTGTCTGGTCCGCATGCCTTTCTCATTTTCATCTTTTTCAAAGCATTCTTGACCTCAAATCGTGAAACTCGCCGTGTGTAAATGATATCTCTTGTATTCATGTCACACGAGTCGCTAACATTACATGCAATATCTCCATTGAAAAGCTTATGGAAGTAATTTCTCCACTGGTTTTTGATATCATCGTCCTTCACCAATACTCTACCATCTTCATTCTTTATGCATTATACTTGACTCAAGTCTCTTCCTTTCCTTTCTCTTATACGAGCCATTTTATATATATCTTTTTCCCCTTCTCTAGTGTCCAACTTCTTATACATATCATCAAAGTATCTATACCTTGCCTCCCGAACCACCTTTTTAGCTTCTTTATTTGCTTGCTTGTATCTTTGGAACGTTGCATCATCTCCAAATTTGGGCAAGCTCCTATAGATCTCCCATTTCAGTTTAATAGCCTTTTGTACTTCACCATTCCACCACCAAGTCTCCTTCTGTGGAGGTCCACAACCTTTAGACTCCCCCAAAACCTCTTTGGAAATTTTTGTTATGCAGGAGCTCATGTTATGCCACATAGTGTTAACATCAGACTCCAAGTTCCAAGTTACCTCCTTGATGAGTTTATCATGAAAAGTCAATTTCTTTTCTCCTTTAAGATTCCACCACTTGATCCTGCTATCTTGGTTTCCGTTATGTTTGCCTTTATTGATCTTCATGTTAATATCCAAAACTACCAACCTATGTTGAGTCATGAGTTCTTCGCCAGGAATCACTTTACAATCCTTGCATATGTTACGATCCACATGCCTTGTAAGGAGGTAATCAATTTGTCTACAGTTGTTCCCACTCTTGAAAGTAATCTTATGAGATTCTCTTTTCTTGAAATGGGTGTTTGCCAAAATCATATCATATGCAACTGCAAAATCTAATATACTCTCTCCTTCTCCGTTCATGTTGCCATATCCAAAACCACCATGAACTCTCTCAAATCCAACATTACCACTCCCCCACATGGCCATTTAAATCACTCCCAATAATAATCTTCTCCTCGATCGGTATTCCTTGCATCAATTCATCCATGTCATCCCAAAAATCCTTCTTCGCATCCTCGCTAAGGCCAACTTGGGGGGCATAAGCGCTAATAATGTTAAAAATATTTCCCCCAAGAACAAGCTTGATAGCTATGATTCTATCACCCATCCTTGTAATCTTGATGACGTCATCCTTCAACATCTTATCAATGATAATACCTACGCCATTTCTATGTTTATCAATACCTGTATACCAGATTTTGTATCCTGTGTCTCCAATCTCTCTACAGCGTTCCCCTGTCCACTTGGTTTCCTACAAGCAAGCTATATTGACTTTTCTTCTCATCATGGTATCTACTATCTCCAAAGATTTCTCTGTCAAAGAGCCAATATTCCAAGATCCAACTCTAATCCTTTTTTGTTGAACTTGCTTCTTTACTTGCCTTCATCGAAAATGTTGCCCCTGCACATTTTTCACTGCATCTGGGAAATGATGCGGTGGGACTAGCTTCTTTACCCACACCCATACAAGATGTGGAAACCCTTACACATTTTTCACTACATCCGGGCGATGATGCAGCGAGACTAGCTTCTTTACCCACACCCATCCAAGATGTGGAAACCCTTGTTTATCATTCAACACAATCGGGCGTCGTTGTGTCGAAACCCCTTGCATATTTATCACTGCACCCGGGTGCCGATGCAGTGCGTCTCTAGGTAGGGACGCTCCAATGATATTCTTATAAGGATCCATGTCATAGAAAGAGTGACAAAGTTTTTATAGGTTGGCTGTCAACCTACCACCAACCCTCCTCCTTTACCCGGGCTTGGGACCGGCTACATTTACACAAAAATGAAAACATAGACGGAGTTATTAGCTAAATTTATTACTATTAATTAATCTATTGTAATCAATACCTGTTGGAGAGATTTATATCTCTCACTACGATTGGGTCTCACCTGTGGTTCACCACATATTTTTAGGTGGTCATGGGCAACGAGGTTGAGGTCGTTCTATGGAAGAGAACTGTAACATCCCTGACCTGGGTTATGCTTTAACCCTAAAATTTTTGCTTAAGTAAGTCATTTATATTCTTGTCTTTATATTTTGAAAAGTAATTAAGACTCAAGAGGAACTTATGTTTCAATTTTGGTTCTATTTGAATAATGTTGAAACAATGTTTTACTTATTTTGGACCAAAGTGCAAATTACCCAAGTTGAGGGGTTAACTTGCAAATATTACATGATAAAATATTCCTCAAGTGTTGAAGCATCATAAGAATGAAAATGATGCAGAGGTATGGCTTGTGGTAGCCTGAGCACCAAGAAAGAGCTTATTAAGCAATGTTTGTGCATTAAAACCTAGTTTTGGTGTAATGTGCAATTTACCCAAAACCTAGGGTTCAATATGCAAAATACCACTTCTAGAGAGTCCCTAATGTTTCTTGGTATCAATTAGAGACAAGAAAAATCAGAGGGGCGTCTCATTTGAATCTCTTTGGGGGAGAGAGAATCTTGAAATTAAAATAATCAAGATTTAAGCATAATTGAAACCCTAATTCAATTTAATGCAAAAATAAATATATTAATGGAAGTGCCCTTCAACCAAAAGTGTGATGGTTGAATTTCTATAAGTGTGTACGTCCTTGTGCCTTGCAATGGAACCGAAATATCTAAAGTGAGTGGAGAGCCCACTCACATTAGTTAAAGAAAAAGTAATATCCACTATTTTTTAGATATTATTATTATATCGATTAAGGTGCTTAAATTGTTTTCTTTAATTCATGGATAAAGAAGAGGATTTCGAAGGCGAGGGTGATGTCTTCGTATGAAAGGAAGTGAGGGGGATAAGTGTAGCCAATTTTGAGAATTGAAGGATTTTTATAACACTTTCTCTCTCTTGAAATTCCCTTACATATACCCCATTTTCCACCCACATGAAAGACTCTTTTTTTAATCTACTTTCTTTCTTTACTTTGTCCGAACACAAGGGAGATTAGGAGCAACAGGAGGACGTACCCCAACCTATAGGTGAGCTCCTTAATCATCTTCGACCTTGATTTCATGGTGGAAATCGAAATTCAATGCTTATTTTCTTCTTTTCTCCATTCAATCTTCAACGTTAGCCATTCTTTTCACTCACAGACTTGAGAACAGACCTTGGACAATTGAGAAAGCTTCATTTGACATTGAGGACGTGAAGCTTGAAGCTTGGATTCAATTTTAAAGGAAGGTTATATAACCTGAACCCTTAAATATCATTATTGATTTCATTTCTTCATCATGTGTTGATTCCTTTTTCATTCACGATTTTCCTTTTGATTAATTGTTGAAATCACCACAAAGATCACAGAAAATTTCGAAGGTTTGTAGCTTCAAGATGATGATGTAATCTTAGCACACACCTCAATAAATATCATGAGAAAATGGTTTGCAATGTTGATGACCAAATAGTCTCAAGATCGTTTGGGGGCAAACGGTCAATTGCTGATGTGGATGATTGAAACCCTATTTGAATTGGATCAATTTCATGGTTGATGGTCCAAACGGTCTCAAGACCATTTGAGGCCAAATAGTATCAAAACCGTTTGGAGTTCAAGGGATGTGGTGGATGGTTGGAGATCCAAGGGCTGTAATTTTATGTACTCTCAATGGTCCAATCGATGATTGATTCAATGAAGCAAACCCTAATTGATTGGTTGAAGGAAACCCTAGATGATCCTTTCAGTTTCAAGGAAATTTGGACCAAACGGTCTTGAGATCGTTTGAGTCCAAACGGTCTTGAAAACATTTAGGATCAAATGGTCTCAAGACCGTTTGAGGTCAAGAGGAGTCATGGATGGATGGAGATCCAAGGGTTACAATTTGATCTACTTCAATAGTCCTTATATTGGATGGTTCAATGAGTGGAAATCCTAAATTGATTTATTAAGAAACCCTAATTGGTCCATTTGGTTTCAAGGTGATTTGGACCAAACGGTATTCAGACCGTTTGGAGGGAAAACGGTCTCAAAACCGTTTGATGTCCAATCGGTTTCAATGATGGGTTGTTCATCCAGTCTCAAGGCTATTTTGATCAAACAGTTTCAAGGGTCAAAAGCACCAAACAGTTTCAAAACCATTTAAGAACAAATGGTCTCAACCCTTGATGCCCAAATGGTTTCAAAATCATTTGGAGGTTAAATGATCTCAACCCTAAGGTGGGAAAACGGTTTCAAAACTGTTTGAAGGTTCAAAAGTATCAAAACCGTTTGAAGACCTAATGTGATGAAAGATCAATTAACCCTATGATTGTTAATGATGATTATCAAAGATAATTACAATGGTTGTACCTTTACGGTACTAGGGTGATTAGTAACCTTAGAGGAGTTAACCTTTGATGCTTATGAAAGCAATATCTCAATACACTATGCTAACCCTAAATGTATGTACTTGAATGAAGGGTTGACCTAATCTAATCAAGCTTGAGGTAATCAACATCCTAGAGAGGATGAGAGAGAGAGGAATTCATGCATGTATAATAATCATGTAGTGGGTAAGCCTCAACACTTTCAATAGGAATAAAATATGTAATTAGGGTATGATCCTTGATAAGAGATCATGAAACCCTAATCGAGAAGGTTGTTGAGCCCTAACCCTAATTTAGGGCCAAAACTAGGTGAAACCCTAATCTAGGGTGATGATATGTGAAACCCTAATCTAGGGTGATGCCATGTGAAACCCTAATGTAGTGATGTGATGTGAAACTCTAATCCAGGGTGATGCTATGTAATGCTATATGAAACCCTAACCCTAATAAAGGGTGAAGGTATGTGAAACCCTAATTTTGGTATATAGTACATGAAACCCTAATCTTGGGCAATATGATGATAAACCATAACCCTAATTTTGGGCTATGGGTTGAGAAACCCTAATTTCAGGTAATGTTATGTGTAACCCTAATATAGGATGATGTTATGTGAAACCCTAATATAGGGTGATGTTATGTAAACCCTAAATGATAAAGATGGGAAACTCTATTCCTAATAATGGAATAGTGGTTAATATATTGATAAGTGAAACACATAAAATGGTTGATAATGGATAACCTTATATCAATAATAATGTTTCTGGCAGAGAGTTATATCTCTCGCTGGGACAATTTCAATTGTCTCACCCCCGTGGGATGCAGAAGAAGAGTTAGAAACCCTATAGCAGGGGAAGAGCAGCAGCAGCAGCAATAGAGACACCAGTGATATTCCAGGTGGAGGCACTGGCTGTCATATTTTTTATAGAAAGTCCTATCTGTCATCTCTGTACTCTAAGGTCCTCAGAGTTAGTAGTTAGTACTTTTAATGAATCGATCTAAGATTTTGGCTTGAAGCCTCGAGGTTCTTACACTGCCTAGTTTTAAATAGACAGTTGATGCTTGTAATCCTCGAGAAGGGATGGTACATGATATGTACTTATGAACCGGGATGTAAATAAAATACGCTCGATCTTGATAAAAGAGTTTTCCTGTGTTTGGATATCTTTGTAAATGGATTTAATTTTTAACGATTTTCAGTAATCCACTGTTAATAATCGCTTCCTCTTAGTTAATGACGTTTTGTTCAAACGGTGTGCTACAATTTAGTGATATCAGAGCTCTAGGTTCGCTGAGTCTATAGAGACATATGATTTATGTTGTTGAGTTTGTTCTAGTGTCGTCCAGTCCATATGATTGTGACTTCTACTCATGTAGGAGAAGAAGAAATTAAAGATGTCTGGACCACACAAAGAACATTCTGTTGAGAGCAGCATTGCTGCACCAACAGAAGGTGCAAGGGACCGGGCGAGAGAAGAACGACTGCCTGAGAACCCCCAAGATGATCTAACTATGATAAGGAATTCTTCTTTTGATATCATTGTTGGGCAAGTTAGGACTGAAATAATGCATATAGTGGACCATATATTAGCAATACAACCTATATTACCTGCCCCAATGATGAAGTTTTGGACTCCAACATGATTCTTGCTCAACATCAGCATGTTAAAGCAATGAATATTGATGAAAGGAATAGGTTACAACCTTAAACCAGGATTTGTCACAGGTGTAGGCAGTTTGTACATATCAGAAAAGACTGCCTAGAAAAGGATAATGAGGAAAGAATTAAGAAAAGGCCTATCCAAACTCAGGAGTAGAGGGCTAGTAGTTTCAAAAAGGGGAAGTTTTTGGTACCCCCGATACAATTAGGGTCTAGTGCACTAGGGAAAGGGCTACCCAGAAAGGGTAAAGGACCTTTTAGACTATATCAAGAGATTAGAACATGTTAACAGTATAAACAGATAGGACATCTAGTAAGAGATTGTCAGTTGGAAACAAAAAGGTAACCCAACCACTGAGGCATAGACATCAAGGTCATCAGAGCAAATAGTTTTCTAGTGGTAATCGAGGACGTGGACAGACGTCCCAAGCAGGATCAATTGTATTAAATAACAAAGCCCAAAGTCAACATCAGGAAATGGTGAGATTCTATAAAAAGAATCAGCCTAAGGCAGTAAACAAACAGAGAGATGAGGCAGGTCAGATAAAATAGTTTCATTCTAAAAATATTATTTCATGATTTCATGTGTTAAATATAAGAAAGTAGTTATTTTTGAACTTCCTTTGACTAGTCATATGAGGACACAAGGAAGATGAGGACTTATATTTTACTCAGTATTCCTTTAATGCTTTATAATTTCTCTTATCTGTGTGATAAAGGATAATATATAGAAGTGATGCCTGAAGAAAATCCAGGAGTGTTAAATCCTATGTTTATAATGATATGAAAAGTGAGGAACATGATAGTAAATAAAGTGCATACTACCTAATCTCAGTACTTGTATACCCTGTCCAGGTATATGATTATTAGAGATAGGGCAAGTATGGAACTCTTAGATTGTTATCATTCTGATTACTCTGATCAAGTAGTCATTCTGAAACAATCTAGTTAGAATAAAGAAACTAGAAATATGACATGGATATTTTTATCACATCCTAAGTATAATAAAATGGAATCTGAAATGATCTCTGATAAATCTATGTGTATGAAGAAGTAAAAGTATAATCCTCATGATAATGAAAATGAGACAAGGGAGATGATCCCTATCTGATAAATCCTGTGTGTATAGTAAAGATCTTTTCCCATGATGTGGAAATGGGAAATGTGATAAAATCACAAAAAGTTCATAAATATATTAGACAATAGCAAAGGAATGAGTAATGACATGTAATCATCCTTATAATTCCTATGCTGATAGCAAGGAACTTAGGATGAAACAAGAGTAAATGACTCATGAACAGTTGAAGGTTCATGCTATAATGATAAGAGATGATAATCCTTTCTGTTTGATAAACAACCCTGGGTAATGATGGGGTGATAATAGGAAGATGTTTCTTTGTATTCTCTTCTTTTTAGAACATGGCAATCAAGTGAGTACTATGACACTTGATGTGCATGGATTAGAAATAATCTAATGATGGATACTTAGAAAAGTATCAGTTCATCTTGGACTTTGGTTCCAAGATAAAGATATATGTAACAAATAATGTTCCAAAGATGAAAGAAAGATTTTCTTATATGTGTGACTTTGGTAACAACAACAGAGAAATGGAAATGATGAGGATGTGATATGTTTTTGACACATGTGATGGATACCAAAGTAAGAAATTCTGATATCTGAGAAATATTAGGTGGTATGGAAAAGTAAAAGCATAACTCCTAATTAGATGACTTATGTTGGATACCTGGACTGGCCAACTGTGAAATCAGTCTAGTTACATAAAATAGTATGAACATCGCATGTTAGGGGTTTATGCTCCACATAAACATAACATCAATAAGGATGTATTAATTGAAGGAACAATTGTAAAATCATTGTGGTAAAAGCTTATCAAGCTAAAAATAAATCTTTAATATACCTCTAAGATAAGTTCTTAATTGATAGGTAACCTCCCCTTATGACAAAAGTATGTACAACTAATAAGATAATTGGTACAAGCAGTATGAAAGTTTAGTGTTGTGTCAGTAGACTGGATGGCACAACAGATGTATGATAATACTTGTAGTCACAAGTGGGTGACAAAATGTATCTCTGACTAAGAAAAGTATTACCTGACACAGAGTTGACTCTACAGTCAATAATAAAAAGAAACAGTAGAGTATGTGTCCTGTGTGACAAGTTCTATGATAACCCTGTATGGAAGGACTTTGTGTTGACCAAAATTCTATGAAATCTCCATGACATTAATATGTTAGGTGGAGACTTGATGATATGATGAATAAATAATATCTGTCTTCCTTTACCTGGGATTTCGGGGACGAAATCCTGGTTAGGGGTTTATAATTATAACATCCCTGACCTGGGTTATGCTTTAACCCTAAAAGTTGTGCTTAAGTAAGTCATTTATATTCTTGTCTTTATCTTTTGAAAAGTAATTAAGACTCAAGAGGAACTTATGTTTCAATTTTGGTCCTATTTGAATAATGTTGAAACAATGTTTACTTATTTTGGACCAAAGTGCAAATTACCCAAGTTGAGGGGTTAACTTGCAAATATTACATGATAAAATGTTCCTAAAGTGTTGAAGCATCATAAGAATGAAAATTATACAGAGGTATGGCTTGTGGTAGCCTGAGCACCAAGAAAGAGCTTATTAAGCAATGCTTGTGCATTAAAACCTAGTTTTGGTGTAATGTGCAATTTACCCAAAACATAGGGTTCAATATGCAAAATACCACCTCTAGAGAGTCCCTAATGTTTCTTGGTATCAATTAGAGACAAGAAAAATCAGAGGGGCGTCTCATTTTAATCTCTTTGGGGGAGAGAATCTTGATATTAAAATAATCAAGATTTAAGCATAATTGAAACCCTAATTCAATTTAATGCAAAAATAAATATATTAATGGAAGTTCCCTTCAACCAAAAGTGTGATGGTTGAATTTGTATAAGTGTGGACGTCCTTATGCCTTGCAATGGCACCGAAATATCTAAAGTGAGTGGAGAGCCCACTCACATGTTAAAGAAAAAGTAATATCCACTAATTTTTGGATATTATTATTATATTGATTAAGGTGCTTAAATTGTTTTCTTTAATTCATGGATAAAGAAGAGGATTTTTAAGGAGAGGATGATGGATTCGTATTCAAGGAAGTGAGGCGGATAAGTGGCACCAATTTTGAGAATTGAAGGATTTTTATAACACTTTCTCTCTCTTGAAATTCCCTTACATATACCCCATTTTCCACCCACATGAAAGACTCTTTTTCTAATCTACTTTCTTTCTTTGCTTTGGCCGAACACAAGGGAGCTTAGGAGGAATAGGAGGATGTACCCCAACCTATAGGTGAGCTCCTTAATCATCTTCAACCTTGATTTCATGGTGGAAATCAAAATTCAATGCTTATTTTCTTCTTTTCTCCATTCAATCTTCAACGTTAGCCATTCTTTTCACTCAAAGACTTGAGAACGGACCTTGTACAGTTGAGAAAGATTCATTAAACATTGAGGACGTGAAGCTTGAAGCTTGGATTCAATTTTGAAGGTGGGTTACATAACTTGAACCCTTAAATATCATTATTGATTTCATTTCTTCATCATGTGTTGATTCCTTTTTCATTCACGGTTTTCCTTTTGATTAATTGTTGAAATCACCACAAAGATCACAGAAAATTTCGAAGGTTTGTAGCTTGAAGATGATGATGTCATCTTAACACACACCTCAATAAATATCATGAACAAATGGTTTGCAATGTTGATGACCAAACGGTCTCAAGACCGTTTGGTGATCAAACGGTCTCAAGACTGTTTGGTGATCAAACGGTCTCTAGACTGTTTGGGGTCAATTGCTGATGTGGATGATTGAAGATCTAATGGTTCAAATTGATCTAATTATAATGGATTCAAGAATGGATGATCCCTTGATTACTAACCCTAATCGGATTGATTGGTTGAAACCCTAATTAAATTGGATCAATTTCATGGTTGATGGTCCAAACGGTCTCAAGACCATTTGAGGCCAAACGGTCTCAAAACTGTTCAGAGTTCAAGGGTTGTGATGGATGGTTGGAGATCCAAGGGCTGTAATTTTATGTACTCTCAATGGTCCAATCGATGATTGATTCAATGAAGCAAACCCTAATTGATTGGTTGAAGGAAACCCTAGATGATCCTTTCGGTTTCAAGGAAATTTGGACCAAACGGTCTTGAGACCGTGTGAGTCCAAACGGTCTGAAACCGTTTAGGATCAAACGGTATCAAGACCGTTTTAGGTCAAGAGGATTCATGGATGGATGGAGATCCAAGGGTTACAAGTTGATGTACTTCAATGGTCCTTATGTTGGATGGTTCAATGAGTGGAAACCCTAAATTGATTGATTAAGAAACCCTAATTGGTCCATTCGGTTTCAAGGTGGTTTGGACCAAATGGTCTTGACACCATTTGGGATCAAATGGTCTTCAGACCGTTTGGAGGGCAAACAATCTCAAAATCATTTGATGTCCAATCAGTTTCAATGATCGATTGTTCATTCAGTGTCAAGGCTATTTTGATCAAACAGTTTCATGGGTTGAAAGCACCAAACGGTTTCAAAACCGTTTAAGAGCAAACGGTCTCAACCTTTGATGCCCAAATGGTTTCAAAACCATTTGGAGGTTAAACGATCTCAACCCTAAGGTGGGCAAATGGGTTCAAAACCGTTTGAAGGTCAAGGAGGTCAAAACCGTTTGAAGGTTTAAAAGTATCAAAATTGTTTGAAGACCTAATGTGATGAAAGATCAATTAACCCTATGATTGTTAATGATGATTATCAAAGATAATTACAATGGTTGTACCTTTAAGGTACTAGGGTGATTAGTACCCTTAGAGGGGTTAACCTTTAATGCTTATGAAAGCAATATCTCAATACACTATGCTAACCGTAAATGTATGTACTTGAATGAAGGGTTGACCTAATCTAATCAAGCTTGAGGTAATCAACATCCTCGAGAGGATGAGAGATAGAGGAATTCATACATGTATAATAATCATGTAGTGGTTAAGCCTCAACACTTTCAACAGGAATACAATATGTAATTAGGGTATGATCCTTGATAAGATATCATGAAACCCTAATCGAGAAGGTTGATGAGCCCTAACCCTAATTTAGGGCAAAACTAGGTGAAACCCTAATCTAGGGTGATGCTATGTGAAACCCTAATCTAGGGTGATGCCATGTGAAACCCTAATGTAGTGATGTTATGTGAAACTCTAATCCAGGGTGATGTTATGTAATGCTATATGTAACCCTAACCCTGATAAAGGGTTAAGGTATGTGAAACCCTAATTTTGGGATATAGTGCATGAAACCCTAATTTTGGGCAATATGATGATAAACCATAACCCTAATTTTGATCTATGGGTTGAGAAACCCTAATTTCAGGTAATGTTATGTGAAACCCTAATATAGGATGATGTTATGTGAAACCATGATATAGGGTGATGTTATGTAAACCCTAAATGATAAAGATGGGAAACTCTATTCCTAATAATGGAATAGTGATTAATATATTGATAAGTGAAACACATTAAATGGTTGATAATGGATAACCTTATATCAATAATAATGTTTCTGGCGGAGAGTTATATCTCTCGATGGGACAATTTCAATTGTCTCACCCCCGTGGGATCCAACCTTTTTAGGTAGACACAGAAGAAGAGGCAGAAACCCTATAGCAGGGGAAGAGCAGCAGCAACAACAATAGAAACAAAGACAGCAGTGATATTCCAGGGGGAGGCATTGGCTGTCATATTTTGTATAGAAAGTCCTATGTGTCGTCTCTGAACTCTCAGGTCCTCGGAGTTAGTAGTTAGTACTTTTAATGAATCAATCTGAGATTTTGGCTTCAAGCCTCGAGGTTCTTACACTGCCTAGTTTTAACAAGACCGTTGATGCTTGTAATCCTCGAGAAGGGATGGTACAAGATATGTACTTATGAACCAGGATGTAAATAAAATACGTTGTATCATGATAAAAGAGTTTTCCTATGTTTGGATCTCTTTGTAAATGGTTTTAATTTTTAGTGATTTTCAGTAATCCTTTGTTAATAATCGCTTCCTTTTAGTTAATGACGTTTTGTTAAAATGGTGTGCTACAAGAACCAACATGGTGATCAATAGATTCAGAAAGTTGGTTAGCTGTAGATATCTATAGTAGAGTCCTAGTGTCATCCCTATACTCTAGGTATGGGTATGGGAGATGTTTTCTAGATGAGACATTTATATTCAGATGAGATTTTGGTAGTATGCCAGTGTATGAATCTATGTATATATGTCATGGACATGCATATGTTTCTTTTGTACAAAGGATGTGGCTGAGGCCATTGAACACATATGTAAATTCCTATTATAATGTATGAGAAGGGAAAAGATGGACCTTTATGTAAATGTTTCACAACTTGTTCATGATGTGAATTTTGGTTTTAATTATTCCTCATTGTTTGATGATGTGATTAATTATTAGCTGATCGTGTTTTGCATTTTGAGTAATCCTATTTAGTGTGACGAGGTGTCACATTAATCTATAGAGAAATCGTAATCCTTGATTAAATCCATCCAGTGATGCTGCCTCATGTTCAGTTCTTGCTCTGTAAACATGTATTGTAGGTTCCTGTGGTCTGTGAAGATCTAATACTTCTCACCATACAAGTAATGTCTCCAGATTTTCAGAGTGTGAACAACTATAGCTAGCTCCAAATTGTACATGGGACAGTTCTCCTCATGCTTCTTAAACTGTCACGACGTGAAAGAGATCACATTCTTTTATTGTATCAACACACAACCAAACCATTCTTCGAGGCATCAAAAAACATAATGTAGCCTTTTCCCTACTCTGGTAACACTAGCACTAGTGCACTGGTCAGATTCTCCTTCAAAAGCTAGAAAGCACGTTGGCACTTTTCATCCCAGACAAACAATACACCTTTCCTTGTCAACTTCGTTAGGGGTAATGCTATGACACTGAAGTTATTGATGATCCGCCGGTAGTATCCTGCCAAACCCAGAAAATTGTAGACTTTTTTTGGCGTCTTAGGTGGCTCCCACACCCTATCACAAACTCTACTTTCTTAGGGTCCACATGAACACCCTCAATAGATATCACATGTCCAAGAAAAGACACCTCCTTCAGCCAAAACTCACATGTACTGAACTTTACATATAACTGGTGTTATCTCAACAGAGTCAATACTTGACGCAAATGTTGCTCATGCTGTTGGTTATCTCAGTTGTATATTAAGATTTCATTTCTGAATACCACCACAAAATGATCAAGATAAGGTCTGAACACCCTGTTCATCAAGTCCATGAATGTTGTTGGTGCATTAGTTAGCCCAAAAGGCATAACCATGTGGATAGGTCATCATCCATACCATCTAGATTTGAGTTTTTTAAGAAAAAAACCTCAACCTGGAATTATAGACCAAGACCTGATCACCCTCCTAAATCTTTCTGAGGGATATGGTCATCATGCCATAGTTTGTTTTGATCTTTGTATATATGGGCATTCTCATAGGTTGCCATTCTGAGCTCTTATAACTCCTGCATGTGAAGAAAACAATTTTCTCCTGCTGTAGATAAGTCAAAATTCAAAGTTTTGATGGCCCGATTGGCCTTGTGCTCTAATTCTATGAGTAGATGGAAAGATTTGCCACAGATCAATCTGAAAGGAGTGGTGCCTATCGGTGTTTTGTAGGAAGTTTTGTTTTCCCACAAGGGATCATTAATTTTCAAAGCCTAGCCTTTTCTAGTGTGATTGATAGTTTCTTCTAGGATGGACTTAATATGTCACACTTGACCACTAGTGTGAGGATGGTAAGGAGAGGTGACTTTGTGGTGGACTCCATATCTTTTCAGTAAGGACTCAAAACTTTTATCCAGAAAATGTGATCCCCCATCAGAAATCATGGTGTAAGGCACGCCAAACCTAGGGAAAATTACATATTTGAAAACCTTCTTAACCGATTTGGAGTCACAACTCTTGGATTCTACTCACTTCAAAACATAATCCATATCCACTAGGATATATTGGTACCCATAGGAGGAAGGAAAGGGTCCCATATAATCCATTCCCTAGACATCAAAGATCTCTATCTCTTGCCAAGAGGTCATGGGCATTTGATCTCTCTTAGAAATGTTCCTAGACCTCTGAAATTGATCACAGGCTAAGACAAATTTGTATGAATCTTGAAATAAGCTAGGCTAAAAGAAACCATATTGGAGAACCATTTTAGCAATTTTCTTAGAACTCATGTGCCCTCTGGTGGGGCCAAAATGACATTATTCAAGTATGTTGTGAGCCTCTTCCTTAGTAACACACCTTCATTAGAGACCATCTGCACACAGTCTAAAAAGATAAGGATCATCCCAATAATAGTGCTTGACATCATGCAATTTTTTTGCTTTGGTATGTCCCTTGTAATCAGGGTGTAGTATACCTACAAAAAGATAACTGACATAATATGCAAACCATGGGTATTTGGATTCAACCTTAAGTAATTTATCATCCACTAGAGAATCATTAATGGATACTACATCATCCTCACACAAGTTTAGGCGGCTAAGATGGTCAGAAACAACATTTTCACATCTTTTCTTATCAAGGATTTCTAAATCAAATTCATTTACTAAAAGGATCCAACGAATGATATGTGGTTTGGCATCCTTTTTGGTCATTAGGTATCTAATTGTGGAATGGTCTATGTAAACAATAACTTTGGACCCAACGAGGTAAGAGAAAACTTGTCAAAGGCATAGACAATGGCTAACATTTCCTTCTTAGTAGTAGTGTAGCTCTGTTGGGTCATCCAAAGTTTTAGATGCATAGTAAATCACAAGGTGTTTCTTTTCAACTCACTGTCCAAGAATAGCACCAACAACAAAATCACTGGCATCACACATGATTTCAAAAGGCAAAGACCAATTAGGTGCATGAATTATGGGGGTAGAAGTAAGAGCATCCTCTAGGCAAATGAAACTGGTCATGCAAGCTTTACCAAAGATTAATGGGACATCCTTCTAGAGGAGGTTGGTAAGAGGCTTGGCACTTTTTGAAAAATCATGAATGAATCATCGCTAAAATACAACATGCCTAAGGAAAGCATAGATATCCTTGACAGAAGTGGGAGGGGGGGTTTGGTGATCACGTCAATCTTGGCTCTATCCACCTCTATGCCTCAATTGCTAACTCTATGCTCCAAAACAATACCTTCTATCACCATGAACTAACATTTTTCCAAATTTAAAACCAAGTGTGCTTCTTCACACTTTTTTAGAATGAGGGATATGTGTCTAAGGCAAGAGTCAAAACAATCTCCATAAATGAAGAAATCATTCATAAACACCTCCATGATAGTTTCAGTTAACCCAACAAAAATAGTGGACATGAACTGCTGGAAGGTGTCTAGGGCATTACACAACCCGAAGGGCATTCTCCTGAATGCATTTGTGCCAAATAGGAAAATTAAGTTAGTCTTTTCCTCATCTTCAGGATGAATGAGAATCTGACAGAAACCTAAATAACCATCTAGATAGAAAAAATATTGTTGTTAGGAAAGGCATTCTAGGACTTAATCCATAAAGGGAAGAGGGAAATGATCTTCCCTAGTGGCTTTATTTAGTTTCCTATAGTCAATACAAATCTTCCATGTTGTAATGGTACGAGTGTGGAGGGGGATCATCATTGTCATTCTTTACAGTAGTGGTTCCCCCTTTCTTGGGGACCACTTGCACATGGCTGACCCAAGGGGATTTAGATATGGGGTAGATGATTCCTGTAGTTGATAACTTCCAATCGGGCAACCACTTTCATATTTGGATTCAATTTCTGTTGAGGGTACCAAGATGGTTTGTATTCTTCTATCATAGGGATTTTATGCATGCAAATGGATTGATTGTTCCCTGTCAACTTAGTCATTTTATATCCCAGGACGTCTCCTTTTTCTAAGCTCAGTCATGAGCTAGTCTTTCTACTCAAAAGTAAGGTCACAATTAATGATGACAAGACATATTTGTTGTTCAACAAGGGATATATATTTAAGTCCTTCTGGGAGATATTTCACTTTTGTGGCCTTATGGGGTTTGGGTTTCTCTTCTAGAAAAGTGACTATCTTAAGGTCTTCAAATTCTCCATCGGAGACCTCTTCAAAGTTGTCAAGATGAGCCATGTATCAATCCAATTGCTCATATTCAAAGCCACATTTTAAAGGGGCCATGAGGGTAGTGTGGAGGGGATCCTCAAGTAACTCTCAATCTTTATATATATTAGGGAAATATTTTCAACATAATAAAGGGGTTAAACATCCTCCTGAAGGCTTTGGCCTCTCATACTAAACACCCTAAACTAAAGGGTCCACCTTCCTAGTTTTAAGAGAATAGTTCTGACTCAATATCAATCAAGGTTCTGATAGTGGCCAAAAAGGGGTGACCAAATATGAGAGGGTAATATTGATCTTCCTTGATTTCCATGATTGCAAAATCACATGGAACATAGGCCTCTTTCCCAACCCTTACATGTATATCTTCAATGATACCCCTAGGTTTTGACATAACTACATTTGCCAACTAGATGGTCATGGTAGTGGAAAGCATATCAACAAATCCTACTATGATGCATAATTCAAATATTGGCACCTAAATCAACAAAACTGTAATGACCCCACCTTCCAGTAACCCCCAATTAAGGGAGACCAGGAGGTCAGAGCCGTTATCCCGATTTCCAGATCAAGGTTTGACAAATAAACATTAATAATTATCAAACTTTACCAGACTATACTCAAAAACTGTAATAAATAAAATTTTGCATACCTTTGAAAAGTTTGGATTTCTAAACTTCTATCCAGTTATGAATTCTAGTCTAACTAATCCTCCTTGAACTTTAATTCATGTGTTCACAGTGTGAAAATTTACTATTTGTCCTTTTGGATTTGTACCTAAAACGCCGACAAATAAAAATGTCGGTCAGCATAAAGTTGGTATGTGGGAGAAAAAATAATTGTGCACTTAATGACAAAATATTGCAGTCAATTACGGTTTGACAACCAACTATATGTTTTAAATATAACTGTGCGATCCATACATACCCTAACCTCTGCGTTGTCCCTACAGTGGACATGGATGTTACCTTCCTTATGGTAGATCCCCATTAAACCCCTCATGATCCTACCTAACTAGTGATATAGTTTCAAGGGTTGAGTCACATGGCACTACCCATAGGTAGCCCACTCCTCAACTCATGGCGTGTTATAGAGTCTCATGGCACTACACGTGGGTAGCCCAATTTCTAAATCATGATAGCCTAGACCTTACTCTAGGTTACCCTTTTTAGCATTTGCAAAGCCACAGAGGAGGATCCAGATCTAAGCCAGTTATATATATATTTATAGTGATAATCATAGTCACTTTATAGTTGCATGAAATAAAAGTCATCCAAGCAGTTTATTTCAAACAATCGATAAAATCTCCGAGAATCATCGTGAAACTAAGGTGGTTAATCATAAGAGTAACCACATACATGTGATTGCATATTTTGAGACAGAATCAACCAATTAAAGTAATCTCAACCAAGCAACCAATTATGCACAAAAATCCTGAAATAAATATACAAATTTCCTTTTATGAAAATTTAACCAAACTCATCTTTATTTCTTAGGATTTCTATTCATTTTTAGGGTTTCCTTTGAAATTAGGGTTTTGTCTCCACTTTTAACATTATGAATCCTAATTTAGCAAATCTACATAAAAATCTTAAATTTCCCATCTTACTACTCCTAACAGACTTAGGATCATCATTTAGCAACCTTTTTCCATAATTCAAAATACACAAAGTTTTTTCCTCTTCTTTTACCCTAAATTAGGGTTTCTATACATATTATCCTTCATTTATAGATTAAAACCCTAAATTAGCCAATCTTACATTCAAAATAGATGAAAACTCTATCTTAATAGTCAACAGGTTAATACTCTTCAAATTAACCTATTAACCCACCAAGATCCACCCTTTATATACAATTAGGGTTTCTAATTACCTTTTAATACCTTTTTCTACCAAATTAAAGTACTTTTGCAAAATGAGATAGAATTAGGTCACCAAATTATTTTTATCATGTTCCTCATATTTTTCTATGCAACTTTCATGTACAAAGTTTCCTCATTGGAGTTTTCTATCATTAGATATGATTTTTCTAAGAAAATTCATTTTACTGGAATTTCATTTAGAGAAAGGAATTACCCGAATTTCCGCATCCATTCGATCACTAGTCCTCTTGGACTACACAGGATCAGACGATCCTCGCTACGCGCCTCCACTATCGCGAGCGTGCGTGCCCCTCACTGCCCAACCGCTGGATCCTCCTCAGGTCCACGATGGACCCTAATCCAAGGGTCCCTCCTACTCGTCTTCCTCCTCTTTTCCTCTAGACAACGCGGCGACACCGCAGTGGTTCTTCGCCGGAGAGCTAGAAATAGAGAGAGAGAGAGAGGGTTATGGGGCTCGGGGAGCAGCCGTCCAAGATCGGGATGGTGAGAGGAAGCGAGAGGGATCCTTTATATAGGACTAGAGGGGGTCCTCTTAGGGTTCCTGATCCCCATCGTTATCTGTTCAACAGCCCAATTGGGCGTTTCATGAAGACACGATGAAAGCTCATCAATATATGGTCGAGAAGCTTTGTCTCTTTCTCCCAAACTCATTGGGACACTTTCCAAGCATGCACATGCGCTGGTTTGATCGGAAAAAGAAGGGGAAAGTTCCCTCTGTAACCGACCACAGTCCTTGTCCCGGTTGGACTTGACGATGAGCAGTGCCTGTTGGATCAAGATCCAACGACCCTCGTTCTTCGCGTTCAACAAAAAAAAGAAGGAAAAGATTTCCTAATTCTAGAATAAATCCAATTTTGAGGATATTTTGAAAAAGGCATAACTCCCAATTTATAACTCCTTTTTATCCCAAATTTTAAGGAAACCTCGTTTATAATTTTATCTCTCATCATGCAAAAATTGGGATCATTATCTAAAGAAAATGAGTCCTTTTATTCAGTTTCAAGTTAACTCTTAATTATTCATATTTTCCACCTATTTTCTCTTTCCCTATCCTTTATATTATTATCCTGAGTTCCTTAAATCTCAAGGAACCTTAATATCTCGAAATTCTATCTTGGAAAATATTCCTTAGCCTTTTATTCTTCTTTTATCTATTTTCTTGTTTATTCCTTTATCCAATTGGATTCCTTTTTTTTCTTTTTCTTTTTCTTTCAATTGGGCTTAATAGTCAATAAGGCCCATTAAGAAAACATACAACTATACACGAATTTCATTCAAATTAAACCATTAAATCAATCATTGATTTCATTTATCTTTTAAAAGGAGATTTACAAATCTCATTGTATGATTTAGAAAAAAAATGGGGCTATAACATCCTCCCCTCCTTATAGGAATTTTGCCCTCAAAATTCAACAATTAAACAAACAAATCAGGATATGCTTTCTCCATATCCGTCTTCAGCTCCCATGTGGCTTCATCCTCTCCATAATGCTTCCAAAGAACCTTTATCATCTCTATATTCTTATTTCTGAGCTCTTTCACCTTGGTATCTAGAATCCGCAAAGGTAACTCAGGATAAGTTAGCTTCCCTTAAAGCTCAATGGGTTCAATGCTCAGCACATGACTCAGATCTTGCACATATCGCTTCAGATTGGACATGTGAAACACATCATGCATCACATTATATCGAGGGGGTAATGCCAAACGATATGCGTCTTCACCAATCCATTCTAATACTTCAAACGGACCCACGTATCAGGGACTCAACTTTCCTCTGTTCTTAGCTATAGCTCGGAGCGGTCGGATTTTCAGAAAAACATGTTCTCCCATAGTGAAATGCACATCAGTCCACCTCGCATCAGCATATGACTTCTGTCGATCCTGGGCTCTCTTTAGCCTTTGCCTGATCAAAGCGACTTTATCAACATATACTTAGAGTTCATCTAACCTCAACAAGGTCCTTTCACCCACATCATCCCAGTGAAGTGGTGACCGACATGGTCTCCCATATAGAGCTTCATACAGAGGCATCCCAATACTAGCTTGGTAACTGTTATTGAAGGCAAACTCAGCTAATGGTAAGTATTTCTCCCATGATCCACCCCAATGAAGCACACAAGCTCTCAACAGATCCTCTAAGGTCTGGATTGTCCTTTCTAACTGACCATCTGTCTGGGGGTGATAAGCGGTACTGAACTTCAACCTTGTACCAAGTTCCTCTTAAACTTGCTTCCACAACTTGGAAGTAAACTTTGGGTCTCTATCGGAGATGATGGAACTGGGTACGCCATGTAAACACACTATCTCTCTGATATACATCTCAGCTAAATCTGACACTTTAGCAGTGGTCTTCAGGGCAAGGAAGTGTTCTGACTTGGTAAGGCGATCTACCACAACCCATATAGCATCATGACCTTCCTTAGTCCAAGGTAGACCCACCACAAAATCCATTGTGATCTGCTCCCATTTCCATTCTAAAATCTCTATAGACTGTAACAATCCATCGGGTCATTGGTGTTCAGCCTTCACCATTTGGCACGTAAGATAGCTGGCCACATATGCCGCAATATCTCTTTTCATTCCCGGCCACCAGAAAAAACCTCTGCAGGTCCTTAAACATCTTGGTTGTTCCCAGGTGCACCATGTACTTAGAACCATGAGCCTCTTGTAGGATACGTTCCTTCAACGGTGAGTCTTCAGGAACCCATATGCGATTCTCAAATCTAATCCCTCTGTCTATTCCCAATGAAAGACAGGTCTGAGGCTTCTTCATCAAGCCTTTCATCTTATCAAGTTCTCCACTGGCCAACTGTGCTTCTACAATCTCACCCAAAAATTCTGACTGTATCTGGATGTTGGCCAATCAAACTCGATCATCAAACGGTTGTGGAGACCATTCTACCAGTTCTTCTAAACTCTTCTACTGGCTGGACAGAACAGCTGCACACTTGAGTTGTTTTCGACTCAAAGCATCTGCTACGACATTCACCTTTCCTAGATGATAAGCGATGGTGAAGTCGTAATCCTTCATGTACTCCATCCATCATCATTGTCGTAGGTTTAAGTCTTTCTATGTCAGGAGGTACTTCAGGCTCTTGTGGTCAGTGAGGATCTCGAAAGTAGCACCATACATGTAATGTCGCCAAATCTTCAATGCATGAATGATAGCAGCCAACTCTAAGTCATGTGTCGGGTAATTCACCTCATTGGGCTTGAGTTGTCGGGAGGCATATGCAACCACATGCCAATTCTGTTCTAACACACAGCCAAGTCCCATCTTTGATGCATTGGTGAAAATCATGAAACCCTCATTGCCTGATGGTAGAGTCAAAATTGGTGTAGTGGTCAGCTTCTCCTTCAGCTCCTGAAAATGAGCTTCACACACATTGGACCATACAAACTTCACATCCTTTCGAGTCAACATGGTCAAGGGCAAGGCAGTCTTTGAGAAATCCTTGATGAAGCGCCAATAGTATCCTAATAATCCCAAGAAGCTTCGGATCTCGAAGGGGTTCTTTGGTGCAAGTCAGTCTCATACTGCCAACACTTTAGCTGGATCTACGACGATCGTTCCTCCTGAGATGATGTGTCTGGGGAACATGACTCGATCTATCCAAAACTCACATTTGGAGAATTTCCCATAGAACTTCTGCTTTCTCAAGATATCAAGGACTTTACTTAGGTGGTCTCAGTGTTAATCTAAGTCATCCGAATAAACTAGTATGTCATCTATGAATACAATGACAAACGAGTCAAGGAAGGGTTGGAACACACTATTCATAAGGTTCATGAAAACACTGGGTGCATTGGACAACCCAAAAGGCATAACCACAAACTCATAGTGGCCATAACATGTTCTAAAAGTTATTTTCGGGATGTCCCCACTCTTAACTCTCAACTGGTGGTAACCATATCTCAAGTCGATCTTGGAAAAGACTCGAGCTGACTTCAACTGGTCAAACAAGTCATTTATCTGGGGTAAAGGATATTTGTTCTTAATGGTAGCCTGGTTGATCATCCGGTAGTCTATGCACATTCGGAGCGAACCATCCTTTTTCTTTACAAAAAGAACTAATGCTCCCCATGGTGATGTGCTAGGGCAGATAAAACCCTTGTCTAGCAATTCCTGCAATTGTTTCTTCAACTCGAGTAACTCCACAGGGGCCATTCTATAAGGTGCTTGTGAAATAGGGCTTGTCCCAGGAGCTATCTCTATGGAAAAATCTACCTCTCTCTCAGGAGGAATCCCAGGTAGATCATCAGGAAAACATCTGCATAGCTCCTAACTACCTCTATTTCCTCTAATGGTTGCACCCTGGGTTCTGGCTTGGTGACTACTGCCAGGAAAGTTCGACACCCTTTACTCATCATCCGCTCTTCTTTCAAGGTTGACACATACCGACTGGTGGTGGCATCTTTCCTACCCCTAATGACAAAAGGTGGGTGACTTGGTTTCTTAATGATCACTTTCTTCTCCCTACAGTCAATATTGACCCTATAAGTATAAAGCCAATCCATACCAATGATCACATCAAAGTCATTCATATCCAGAAGGATAAAGTCTATAGGAAACTCATGATCTCAATATCTCACAGGTATCACCGGAGTTTTCAAAAGAGATGTAAAGATTTGACCACTTGGGGTTGTAACATCCAAGACATACCCTAAATCCTTGATATCCAAACAAAGCATAGTTGCGAGAGTTTTTTGAAATGAAAGTATTAGTAGATCCAGAGTCAAACAAAGCTTTTACATTGTGTCCCATAACCTTCAATCATGCCTACATTGTTTTTCACCATACATTAGACCATTACATGCTTATCTTAAAACATAAAAGAAACTCTAAGGGTTATTACCCTCGATCAACTGATTAGTATTTGCTTGAGCCTCCTCATTGTCAATGGCAAACACCCGAGCTTGTCTTCTCTCTCCAGCAGGTGGGGCTACAGCTATAGGTGGAGCTGCCACATGTGGGGATGCTACCAGTCCTGTTCCTCTTGGATCTGGAAGAGGGCAAACAAATTGTAGGTGTCCTTCTTGATGGCACCGAAAACTTGTCTTCTTCTTATAGCATCACTCACCGGCGTGCCCCTTTCTGTAGGTGCAGCATAGCGGTCGGTTGTTCTCTTGACGGGGTTTCCCTTTTACTCCCTGTCTTCCTTTAGCATGATGACATCCTGTACCTTTCTTGTGGTTGTTCCTCTGGCCTTGAGTTCCTTTAGTGAAACTCAAATACCCCTTGGGTGGAAACTGGGTAGGCATCACAGTCCTCTCCTTGTCTAAAGCAGTGTTGTAAGCTTCGGTGAAGGTTTTGGGTTTACTTGCCATCACAGGGGGCTTGATGGTAGGGTGAAGACGCTCTATGAAGTGATCCACCTTTCTTTCCTCATCCATCATATGCCTAAAACTCTCCAGGATTCAAAACCTATGCCCAAAGTCTACCACAGATGAGTTTCCTTGAGTCATGTTGGTGAACTCCATTTCCTTTTCCTTCTTATCTGAGACATGGATGAATCTAGCGGTGAAGATCGTCTTGAAGTCAGCCCATGACATTGGTTCCTCAGTCAGGTTTCGGCCTATGATGTGAGTCTCCCACCATATTTTGCCTGCTCCTTCCAGGAGATGAGCAGCAAAGAGGACCTTCTTGCTCGGCTGTACCTCAAGCATGCAGAATCCATTCTTGACTACAAGCAGCCAAGCTTCCGCCTTGTCGACTACCTTAGATTTATCTTCTCCCCATAACTTCTCAATGTTCATCTTGACGAAGTCCAATATGGTGGCTCCCAGTCGAGGATGAACAGGAAGTGGCTCGCCATTTTCAACCCTAGCTAAGACTCGGAGAGCCAAGGCACTAATGGCCTCTGTCAGCTTCTTCTGTTGTTCCATCCACAAAGCATCAGGGGTGTGGATTATCATGGTTGGTTCAGGACCACCAGCTTGGTCTTCTTCCATCTGGGCCACCTCCTCATACTCATGTTTCTCCTCGTACCCTTGGTCTTCTTCTTGATCAAGGTTGCTGAAGGGTATCAGGTCAGGGTTAGGGGCCTCCTGAGTGGTTTCTTCAAGTCTCTTCCTCTTCTTTGAGGAATCTCCACCGTGGTTCCTTTTCCTCTTCTCGGAAGACACTTTTCCCTTGTGTAAAGGTCCACCACCATTGGTGGCATCCAGGACAGCCACTGTCTTCACGCGAGCCATCTACATAAGCATACACATAGCCTCTTTAGTCTATACCTTTAAGCTAATTATACTTATGTTGATGACGTCTTATTACATATCTTTTATTAATTTGATGGAGGATTCCTTCATCCTTAACTTGCTTACCCATACCACGTGAGGGTGAGGAAGAGAGAGAAAAATCCTAACTGTTAAAATCCTTAATAGAATGTGTGATAAGAAGGGATGAATAAGATGAGAGAGTCCTAAATGTATCTTATTTCAAATCATACCCTAAGACTTTGGCTAGGCAGTCACACGGATCCGGGAGTCCTCATATTCTGACTAGCGGTGCGGAGGAAAATATTTCCACCCCCCAGTCGTGACCCTTTTCTAGACACCTCTGTCTTTCGGATATTTCTCTAATAACTCCCTTGGGTTCTATAGAGTTTGTAAAATTTAATAAATATTAATGGTTAAGTGAGCAACCTTGGCTCTGATACCAATTGTAATGACCCCACCTTCTAGTAACCCCCAATTAAGGGAGACCAAGAGGTCAAAGCCGTTATCCCAATTTTCGAATCAAGGTTCGACAAATAAACATTAATAATTATCAAACTTTACCAGACTATACTGAAAAGATGTAATAAATAAAATTTTGCATACCTTTGAAAAGTTTGGATTTCTAAACTTCTATCCACTTATGAATTCTAGTCTAACTAATCCTCCTTGCACTTTAATTCATGTGTTCACAATGTGACAATTTACTATTTGTCCTTTTGGATTTGTACCTAAATCGTCGACAAACAAAATATCGGTCAGCATAAAGCTGGTATGTGGGATAAATAATAAGCGTGCACTTAATGACAACATATTGCTGTCAATTACAATTTAACAACCAACTTTATGTTTTAAATATAACTGCGCGATCCATACATACCCTAACCTCTGTGTTGTCCCTACAGTGGACATAGATGCTACCTTCCTTATGATAGATCCACATTAAACCCCTCATGATCCTACCTAACTGATGAATTAGTTTCTAGGGTTGAGTCACATGGCACTACCCATAGGTAGCCCACTCCTTAACTCATGGCGTGCTATAGAGTCTCATGGCACTACACGTGCGTAGCCCAATTTCTAACTCATGATGGCCTAGACCTTACTCTAGATTACCCTTTTTAGCATTTGCAAAGCCACGGAGGAGGATTCAGATCTAAGCCAGTTATATATATATATTTATAGTGATAATCATAGTCACTTTATAGTTGCATGAAATAAAAGTCATCCAAGAAGTTTATTTCAAACAACCGATAAAATCTCCAAGAATCGTCATGAAACTAAGGCAGTTAATCATAAAAGTAACCACATACATGTGATTGCAGATTTTGAGACAGAATCAACCAATTAAAGTAATCTCAACCAAGCAACCAATTATGCACAAAAATCCTAAAATAAATATACAAATTTCCTTTTATCAAAATTTAACCAAACTCATCTTTATTTCTTAGGATTTCTATTCATTTTTAGGGTTTCCTTTGAAATTAGGGTTTTGTCTCCACTTTTAACATTATGAATCCTAATTTAGCAAATCTACATAAAAATCTTAAATTTCCCATCTTACTACTCCTAACAGACTTAGGATGATCATTTAGAAACCTTTTTCCATAATTCAAAATAAACAAAGTTTTTTCTTCTTCTTTTACCCTAAATTAGGGTTTCTATACATATTATCCTTCATTTATAGATTAAAACCCTAAATTAGCCAATCTTACATTCAAAACGGATGAAAAGTCTATCTTAATAGTCAACAGGTTAATACTCTTCAAATTAACCTATTAACCCACCAAGATCCACCCTTTATATACAATTAGGGTTTCCAATTACCTTTTAATACCTTTTTCTACTAAACTAAAGTACTTTTGCAAAATGAGATAGAATCAGATCACCAAATTATTCTTATCATGTTCCTCGTATTTTTCTCTGCAACTTTCATGTACAAAGTTTCCTCATCGGAGTTTTCTATCATTAGATATCATTTTTCTAAGAAAATGCATTTCACTGGAATTTCGTTTAGAGAAAGGAATTACCCGAATTTCCGCAGCCGTTTGATCACTGGTCCGCTTGGACTACATAGGATCAGATGATCCTCGCTACACGCCTCCACTATCATGAGCGTGCGTGACCCTCACTACCCAACCACTGGATCCTCCTCAGGTCCATGATGGACCCTAATCCAAGGGTCCGTGCTACTCGTCTTCCTCCTCTTTTCCTCTAGACAAGGTGGCGGTGCCACGGTGGTTCTTTGCCAGAGAGCTAGCAATAGAGAGAGAGAGAGTGGGTTATGGGGCTCGGGGAGTAGCCGTCCAAGATCGGGATGGTGAGAGGAAGCGAGAGGGGTCCTTTATATAGGACTAGAGGGGGTCCTCTTAGGGTTCCTAATCCCCATCGTTATCTGTTCAACAGCCCAATTGGGCGTTTTGCGAAGACACGACGAAATCTCATCAATATATGGTCGAGTAGCTTCGTCTCTTTCTCCCAAAATCATTGGGACACTTTCTAAGCGTGCACATGTGCTGGTTTGATCGGAAAAAGAAGGGGAAAGTTCCCTCTATAACTGGCCACAATCCTCGTCCCACTGGGACTTGACGACGAGCAGCGCCTGTTGGATCAACATCCAACGGCCCTCATTCTTCGCGTTCAACAAAAAAAAGAAGGAAAATATTTCCTAATTCCAGAATAAATCCAATTTTGAGGATATTTTTAAAAAGGAATAACTCCCAATTTATAACTCCTTTTTATCCCAAATTTTAAGGGAACCTCGTTTATGATTTAATCTCTCATCATGCAAAAATTGGGATCATTATCTAAAGAAAACGAGTCTTTTTCTTCAGTTTCAAGTTAACTCTTAATTATTCATATTTTCCACCTATTTTCTCTTTCCCTAGCCTTTATATTATTATCCTGAGTTCCTTGAACCTCAAGGAACCTTAATATCTCGAAATTCTATCTTGGAAAATATTCCTTAGCCTTTTATTCTTCTTTTATCTATTTTCTTGTTTATTCCTTTATCCAATTGGATTCCTTTTTCTTTTCTTTTTCTTTTTCTTTCAATTGGGCTTAATAGTCAATAAGGCCCATTAAGAAAACATACAAGTCTATTATACACGAATTTCATTCAAATCAAACCATTAAATCAACCATTGATTTCATTTATCTTTTAAAAGGAGATTTACAAATCTCATTGTATGATTTAGAAAAAAATGGGGTTATAACAAAAACCCTTTCTACACACATTATTACCTAAATAGAACTCAATCCTAATTATATTTGAGGTGGTCCTGACAAGTTTTATTATCTCATACTTTTTTGTGTCATATTTCCTAGTCAAAAGGATTTTCATGTAATTGGGCAAAGCGAGCATGTCAGCGAGAGCATCCAAAAAAGAAATGTCCACTTGTAACTTTTTCAATGCCTCCCAAAACTTTATGAAACATGTATCTATCCTACTTTGCTTTACGGAGGCTTGGTATGGTGGACGGGGATTCTAGACATGGATTTTGGGCTCGCTAGCCTCCAGTTGTGGGGCTTCAGGGGTAGAAATGGTGAGTTCTGGTGAAGATTGGGTTTCAACAACCACAATGTTCTCATCCTCAAAATCTAAGGGTACAACATGGGGCTTCTCCTAAGGAGGGGGAGGAGCATGTGTATTTCCCGAACTGGTAGAGACAACTTAAGTTGATCAAGGTGTTTGCGGTTATTTTTTGGTTTCCCAGAAAAAGTTTTGGCAGGAGGCTTCTGGCTAGCAATAAGTTGGGCCAACTGAGCATCAATTTCCTTTTGGTGGACCATCTAGGAAAGTATAATTTGATTCTAAGAAAGGATGACTTGTTCTAGAGGAACTATCCTTTCATCGGAAGAAATATTGGGGGAAATTTTTGGTGGTTGGTTCAAATGTTGATATTTTTGTCCTTGGTAGAACCCGCAATTTTGGAAATTATCCCTGTAATTTTCTTGGTTCCCAAAGTTCCTTTAGTTATTGTTTTAAGGAAAGCTTGGTGGTGTGATTTGCACTATTGGCTTGATGATGAGGGGGTCTTTGCTGGGGAGCAAGTTGAGGAGCATTTTTAGCACCCTAGGGTTTTCATATTGGAATCTAGGGTAGGTTCTGGCTTGATTCGGGTTATAATAAACTTGACTGGGTATTCTATGAATGAAATTGAGTCCCTCCACTTGTTGTTCAACCTCCGATCGCATGAGAACATTGTATAGAAATTGACATTACAAGGTTGTGTGATCATACTGTTTACTCAAGGTCTAAATTGAATAAACCCTTGTTTTGATGATGACTAAACCATTCCACTTAATTGTGTCTAATGTCTTTACTTGAGTGATTTCAAATTAGGTATAAACACACTCCAAATGCCCTAACTTGCGCTTATCAAATTGGAGAAAAGACAAGTCAAAGTCAATACAAGTGCATGTTTTTATAATATGATGTAAATCTATTAGAATTATGTTGTAAATCACTTGTAATGATTGTATGACTTGTAATTAAGCTTAGAAAAAATCAGAAGCACTTAGATCGAATAGTTAAGCACTCAAAAGCCATTTTCCAAAATTCACATGAGGTTGTTCATTGGTCGAGTTGCAAACTTGACCGATCCTGATTGGATCTTGAAAATGACTTTTGATCGGTCGAGTTTACACTTCACAGAACTCGACTGATCCCTCTACTGACCAAAACTAATTTAAGTGAATCGGTCGAGTTACCCCAGGACAAACTCGACTGATGGTTTAAATTGGTCTTGTCTCTTAGTGGGATCGGTCGAGTTACCTTTATAGAAACTCGACTGATTGCACTGTACGGAAAAGTGCAGAAAAGTCTTTCTAGCCATTGTGGAGTTGCAACAAGTTAAAATATATATGTTGCAAGCAAAAAAATGGCTAGTTTTTGTAATTAAGTGTTCTCAAAGGCTAAGAGGCATCCCCAACTATAAATAGGACCCCTTGGGATTCATTCCAAGGTTGAACATTCAATGCAAAACTCTATGTGAGGTTCATATTCTATAGTTGAGAGCTTCCTACAGCCTCCTCTCTCTATCTAAGCATAATCACTTGCTACATTCATTAGAGTGAGTAGATAATCTGTAAGAGAGCTAGTCCTACATGTATATCTTGTGAGACTCTCACTTCCACCACCTCTTTATCTATCTTTTCAACCATGAAGATGAAGGTTCCCTCTCTTGGCCAAGGACTTACCCAGTTGAGCAAGGAGTCTTCTGCCTTCACCAAGAGCTTACCCACTCTTACTCCAAGTCTTCAGCCTTGATCTTCACCAAGGGACACCTTCCCCTATTCTTCTTCACCTCTCTTAGCCAAGAGAGGTGAAGAAGAATAGGGGAAGGTGTCCCTTGGTGAAGATCAAGGCTGAAGACTTGGAGTAAGAGTGGGTAAGCTCTTGGTGAAGGCAGAAGACTCCCTGCTCAAGTGGGTAAGTCCTTGGTGGAAGCTTCTCCGAGTGAAGGTGAAGTCAAAGGTTGAAGTTCCAATTAGAGTGGGTAATCCCTGTAAGGTTGAAGACTTGTGCAAGAGTGGGTAAGTCCTTGGTGAAAGCCAAAGACTCATTGCAAAGTGGGTAAGTCCTTGGTAAGGTTGAAGACTCTTTGTATTGGATAGGTAAGTCCTTTGGTAGTCATGTATTGTAAATCTTATGAATGAATATAAGAGTGCAATGGTTAAGAAATCCTAGAGGTTGACCTCTCTAGGTAGTGGACTGACTCACTTCTAGTTTGAAGTGTGGAACCACTCTAAACAACTTGTCAATTGGTGTATGTTCAATATCTCTCTCCCTTGCTATGCATGTTTTAGTTACACTCAAATTTCCTATTTAGCAACCTTATCTTGTGATATATCTTGAAGGTCTAATGAATTTTATTTAAGTGCATTCATCTCTATTCACCCCCCTCTTGAGCATCTAATCACTCATCTAAGATCCAACATTTGGTATCAGAGCAGGCTTCTCCAAGCATACTTCAACAAGTAGGAGAAGATGGGTGACTACCAAGGTGGGAGATACATGCTCAACCTTCCAATATTTGATGGGAGAAATCTCCTCTATTGGAGAAGAAGGCTTCAATTCATCCAAGGATCAAGTCTTGAGATGTGGCAAATGGTGAACAGTCCATACAAGCTACCAAAGACAAAGATTGAAGAAAGCAACGTTGAACGCTAGAGCCATGCACATCCTCTATGCCTCCATGACCCCCACTGAGTTCAACTAGATTTCTTCTTATGAGATGGCCTATGAGTTATGGAGAAAGCTATGTTTCACCTATGAGGGGACAACTCAAGTGAAGGAAAGCAAAGTCTACATGCTCAAAGGGCTACTTGAGAACTTCAAGATGGGAAAGGAGGAGAGGATAGCCAACATGTACTCAAGGCTCAACACCATTGTGAATGGCCTTGTAGCTATAGGTCATCCTATGTCTAGAGGAGAGATCAACTCAAAGACCATTAGAACTCTCCCCAAGAGGTGGGAACCCAAGGTGACTTCCATTAAAGAAGCAAGATCTCTTAAGGATATCCCCATTGAAGAGCTCATGGGAAATCTACAAGCCCATGAAGCCACACTTGACAAGAGGGAGGAAGTAGAAAGACAAGAAGAGAAAGAACTCAAGAGAATGAAGATGGTTGAAATCAAAGCTCAAATCAAGGCTATTGTTGGTCAAGCTTCTCCATCCTCTCAAGTTAAAGAAGATGCCATGTACTCCAAGGATAGATTCTACAAAGACAAGAATTCCTCCTCCATTCGGTGCCTCAAGTGTGGAAAGAAGGGTCACTTCAATATAGATTGTCTACAAGGCAAGAAGACCCATCATCATAAGGAAAGAGAATAGAAGTACATGAAGAAGAAGAAATGGCACTCAAGCTCAAGTGGCTCCTCCAACTCAAGCTCAAGTGAAGAATCAAGTAAAGAGTCAAGTGGAAGATCAAGCTCTAGTGAAGAAGGAGAATGTCATTTTTCTCTCATGGCATCAACAAGTAAAGACTCAAGTGAGGTAAATCTAAACTCTTTAGATAAAGAATCTTTTATTGATATTATTCATGATGCTCGTGCCTCTCTTAAGTCTTCTAAAAAGAAAAGAAAAAAGCTTGCTAGAATTTTTGATAATATGCATGTAGAATTAGATGATCTTGCACATCCTAATTCTTGATTGCTTGATGACAAAAATGCTTGTCTTAGAAAAGTAGACTCTCTTAAACTTGAAAATGCTAGTTTGCTTGATAAGATTAAATTTCTAGAAGCTCAACCTCTTATGCCTAGTTCTAATGAAGAGCATACTTTAATTGTTGATTCTCTCATGCATGATATTGATCTTGTTAAATCTGAAAACAAGGACAAAGATTTTGTTTTGCAAGGATTAGAATATGAAAATGGTGTTTATCTTCCTAAGACTGCTTTGCTTGAAACAGAAAGTGCCTCCTTACTTGCTAAAATCAATGTGCTTGAATCATGTTCTAGTTATAGTAGTAGAGAAAACAATGTAGCTGCTCTACATATTGATAGAGATTCTTATTTAACTAAATCTCTTTGCTTAGAAAATGATCTTTTACATGCTAGAGATAATATACATTATTTGTATTCTGCTATTACTTCTCTTATGCATGATAATCATAGTTTGAGATATTCTTTGCAAAGATTCTTAGTTGGTAAGAAGAGCCTTAATGATATCCTACACCATACTACTAAACAAATTGGTAGACATGGTTTGGGGTATGATAGTAGTCAAAGGAACAACAAAGGTAAAGGGCCTACAATCTTCCATGGAGAATCCTCTAGTTCCAAGACTATGGGCACATGCAACTATTGCAATGAAATTGGTCATTATTCTACTTGTTGTCCTTTTAGGAAAGCACCTAAGAGAAATAGGATTTGGGTTGCTAAACTAACCCCTTTGGACCCAAAAACATGATTGGGGACCATTTCATCTTTCTTCTTGTAGGTACTTGCAAATGGATTGACTTGAGCTATTGAATTGCAAATTGACTTCTCAATCCACATGAAAGGAGAAAGGTGAGATGTGTATGAGGTGAAAACAAGTGGAAAAGCAATGGTAAGCACAAAGGTAAAGTTTTTATTGCTTATAACCATTTCTAACTTGTTTTTGTCAAGTTTGTGTGCACTATACATATGGTTTTTGAGTCAAAAGTGGTATTTTGTGTTTCTCTTCACATTCTTGCTCAAAAACTATTTCTAATGCTTCTATAGTGCATTACTAACTTGCTTAGACATGTTTGGATATGGTTTGTATATTTAGCATGTCTATAAATATGTTTTTATGAAATATATGTGCTTCTTGATAGCAGCTCTGTCAGTCGAGCTTGTCCTATTTGAAACTCGACAGATAGGCACCAATGGGTGTTGCCAACCGCTGTCATCGGTCGAGTTGTCAATACACAGAACTCGACCGAGAACACTGTGCACAGAATCTACATTTGGCTTATTGAATGTGAATTTCCCTCTCAACTAGATTTTCTCAACCAATATCCTTATTCTTTAGCACTCTCATTTGGTACCTTTATATATGTATATTTCCATGTTCTAAATTGCCTATCTTGCTAATTTCTCTAACTTGGTATATCTATATCTTGCAACTACTTGCTTTGAGTTGTTTTGTAGGTTTTAATGATGATCTCTTTGGATCTCTTAGTTGTGTCTAAAATTGCTTCCGTTGTACTCTAACTTGTTATATCTATCTAGTTGTATATCTTGTTTGGATACAACCTTGAGGTTCTTAGTGGTAATCATCCTTTGGTAATCATGCATATTTGGTAGTGAGTTATATCCTTACTTGCCTCTAAAATTGCTTATCTCTTTGTTTGGATATATCTCTACATCTACTCATAGCTTGCTCTATCTTGTGTATCTCTTGGTATCTCTACTATGATCTAGATCCTACTAGTAGTCCTAACTTGTGATAACATCTACTATTAGCTCACATACATGTAGTTCTAGCATTGTTTATAATTGGTATCTTTGCTCATCTAGTGGTATTCTACTATATACTATGCTTGTATCTTGTCTCATACATGCTCAAGATTGTTCCTTGAAGGGTTCAGCTGCTCTCTCTCTAGGGTTCGCAGCTCTCCCTTCTCTCTACCACCCCGAAGGCTACCGCTGTGGGGAGGGAGTGCCTCCTTGGTGCTTCCTCCCCCTGGCTTCCAACTGTCTCGGTGGTGTATTCTAGAGTCGCTAGGCGGAAGGTAGGCACAACGTTGGACTCTCCATGGTAGCAGACAAGTAGGGGATGGGTTGCGTCGCTGGAGTAATGGACAGATTTATGGTTTCAGCAAATCGACATAGTCGACTCCTTCTCGCCCATGAGTGGCAGAAGGAGAGGAGCGGTGCCCTTCTGTCCTGAGATCAAGCGTGCTGCTCCATCACCGCAGGGTTGGGGTCTCGCCTCCGCCTCTACTCCTACTCGTCTGGCTGCTGTGCGGAGATCAGGCTTCAGGGCTTCGCTGGCTTTCTTCCTCGACTCTCTTATTCGACTGGATGGAGGAGCCATGGTTGGGTGGGTTCCGTGCGGTCCTACACCTGGTGCTCCTCGACGATGGTGGGTCCCTATCCGGGTCCTGCTTGGCCTGCTCGGTGATGTTGCCCATCTCTGCAGTGTTGGCGGCGCCCCCTTCTGGGGTTCAGGTCCGTGACCTTTTGGCACCATTTCCTGGTCTCCGGCTTCGCCAACGAGTTCCCTGGTTGGACACGAAGGTGGAGGGTGGTTCCGATGGTGGCTGGGTTCTTCCCTGTTGTACCCTGTTGCTACGTGTGGGGATTCCCACAAGGTGCTTGACGGTTTGTCCGGCCGGTGATATCCCTCTGGCGGTTCGATGTATTGTTGCTGTGTAAACAGCAACTCCGTCTTCCACGACACGTGCGCTCCGGCTTTGGCGGCAGGTTCCTGTCTGGCGTCTTTAGCTGGATCTGATGCATGCGGCTTGCAAGCCTTAGATCAGTGGTTCGCTTCTCAGAGGCATACACTTGTTCAAAAGTTCTAAAGATGCTTTGAGCTGATCCGTGTGCATGGTGTTGAAGCCTTTCTTGAATCTTTTCTTTCAGGTTTTGGTTATAATGCATAAGGATGACAGAAAGGTTCTCATGCCCCTATTTATGGGTCTGTTATCGATGCCATTGATGGCTTTTGTTTTGGAGTTTTGCAGCTTGGAAGCGCCTAGATCAGTAAGGAGGATCTGGATGTTTGCTTTGGTGTGCTTTTCTTGCTAGTCTAGTTGCCTACGCCTGGTTCTTGAGGCTAGGGTTCCCATTTTGAAGGTGGTGTTATTGATAGTTGCTTCCCTGGTTTCATGTTAACATGGCTGATGTTATTAGGTTGGTTAGTATAGGATAACCTAGCTTTCATGTACGTTTTTCCTTTTCTTGTCTGAGAGGTCCACTTGTTGGACCTTGGTCTCTCTGGATTCTATCCTGGTTGTATGGGGCACAAATTCTTGTACCCAAAGTTTTGGATTCATTAATAGCAACACGTTTTTTCGCCGAAAAAAAAAAGATTGTTCCTTGAATTGCATATCTACTATCTTGAGTTGCTTGCATAACTTTGTGATGCAGGGTACATAGATCTACATTATACGTAGAAATTGGATCATTTTTGGATTTCATGCAGCTTTTGCTCCAGTTTCAGTTTTTGATGCAAGACTAGTATTTTTTATGCAGAAATGGCCTTCTGAGCATGCTATGCCATGAGCCCTGACACTTTTTGGGCAAATTCTGTCATCTTGAGGGTCAAAATTGCGATTTATTATTTTTCTACAGCTCTTCATCTTGCATTTTTGGGTTGTTCAAGTGCATGCTTTAACTTTTTCTTTCTATGCTTGGACAATCCCCTATCTGTGCTCTTCTATTCTCCTTATATAACTCTTTGTTATCTCCTTTCTTTTAACATGTGGTGTTTCATTTTTTCTTCATACCCCCACTTTTTGAAATGAAAAATGGGGAGAAAGATATGTCTTCTTTTGGTTGGCAAAAAGAGGAAGAAGGCATGTCTTACATGAAGAGGAGAAGCATATTCATGTAAAGGGGAGAAGGTAAACAGGAGAAGACATATATGTGTAGAACATATATGAGTAGAAGACATAGTATTCTATAAATGTTATGAAAGCTAACCATGCAGGAGAAATAGCATCAATTGAGGGGGAGTATGAGAACTCCACTAACATCAATTGAGGGGGAGCATATGAACTCAATTCTATTGAAACCCCTAGGTTTCTCCAAAGGTATGACTTTACTTAAATGCTTTCAATACATTTATGGAATGGTTTGTCATCTTCAAAAAGGGGGAGAATATTGACTCAAGGTCTAAATTGACTAAACCCTTGTTTTGATGATGACTAAACCATTCCACTTAATTGTGTCTAATGTCTCTACTTGAGTGATTTTAGATTAGGTATAAACACACTCCAAATGCCCTAACTTGCGCATATCAAATTAGAGAAAAGACAAGTCAAAGTCAATACAAGTGCATGTTTTTGTAATATGATGTAAATCCATTAGAATCATGTTGTAAATCACTTGTAATGATTGTATGACTTGTAATTAAGCTTAGAAAAAATCAGGAGCACTTAGATCGAATATTTAAGCACTCAAAAGCCATTTTCCAAAATTCACATCAGGCTGTTCATCGGTCGAGTTGCAAACTCGACCAATCCTGATTGGATCTTGAAAATGACTTTTGATCGGTCGAGTTTACACTTCACAGAACTCGATCGATCCCTCTACTGACCAAAACTGATTTAAGTGAATCGGTCGAGTTACCCCAGGAAAAACTCCACCGATGGCCTAAATTGGTTTTGTCTCTTAGTGGGATCGGTCGAGTTACCTTTATAGAAACTCAACCGATTACACTGTACAGAAAAGTGCAAAAAAGTGTTTCTAGTCGTTGTAGAGTTGCAACAAGTGAAAATATATCCGCTGCAAGCCACAAAATGGCTAGTTTTCATTCTTAAGTGTTCCCAAAGTCTAAGAGGCATCCCTAGCTATAAATAGGACCCCTTGGGCTTCATTCCAAGGTTGAGCATTCAATGCAAAACTCTATGTGAGGTTCCTATTCTATAGTTGAGAGCTTCCTACACTTGCTACATTTGTTAGAGTGAGTAGGAAATCTGTAAGAGAGCTAGTCCTACATGTATATCTTGTGAGACTCTCACTTCCACCACCTCTTTATCTCTCTTTTCAACCATGAAGATGAAGGTTCCCTCTTTTGGCTAAGAGAGGTGAATAAGAACAAGGGAAGGTGTCCCTTGGTGAAAATTAAGGGTGAAGACTTGGAATAAGAGTGGGTAAGCCCTTGGTGAAGGCAGAAGACTCCTTGCTCAAATGGGTAAGTCCTTGGTGGAAGCTTCTCCGAGTGAAGGTGAAGTCAAAGGCTGAAGTTCCAAGAAGAGTGGGTAATCCATGCAAGGCTGAAGACTTGTGCAAGAGTGGGTAAGTCCTTGGTGAAGGCCGAAGACTCATTGCAAAGTGGGTAAGTCCTTGGTAAGGTTGAAGACTCTTTGTATTGGATATGTAAGTCCTTTGGTGGTCATGTATTGTAAATCATATGAATGAATATAACAGTGCAATGGTTAAGAAATCCTAGAGGTTGACCTCTCTAGGTAGTGGATTGACTCACTTCTAGTTTGAAGTGTGGAACCAATCTAAACAACTTGTCAATTGGTGTATGTTCAATCTCTCTGTCCCTTGCTATGCATGTTTTAGTTGCACTCAAATTTCCTATTTAGCAACCTTATCTTGTGATATATTCTGAAGGTCTAATGAATTTTGTTTAAGTGCATTCAGCTCTATTCACCCCCTAGAGAATCTAATCACCCATCTAGTATCCAACACATACCCTTGGAAAATTCCCCAGAGAGAGTCTATAGTCTTTACTTGTTGAGGTTGCTCTCTCCTCTCATAGGCTTTAAAGGAAGACTCCATGTGATCCTGTTTCAACACAAGTAGCTTAAGATTGTCGAAAATATCTTTAATGTTAGATTCTCTTCAGCCTTAGCTACCTAGAGGACCCCACCAGTACCTCATCATGCTTGGGTTTCAGAACTTCATTTAACAACCTCCCAAGCACTATCAAGATTTTGAAACATCAAATTTCCTCCGGACGAGGAATCAAGAAAGACTTCAGTGTCATTGTCAACATCACAATAAAATATTTCAATGAGTTGGGCTTGGGGAATCTCATGATGGGGGCAACATCAGAGAAGGTCTCTAAACATCAACCAAGATTCTCCTGGGGTCTCACCTGGGACAACACCAAATTGGGTAATTTGTCCCATGATTTCATAAGTGAGAGAAGGGGGACAATAATTTTCCAAAAATTTGGATTGGAGCACATCCCAAGTAGTAATGTGATCTCCTCCCTCCATGACATTATAAAAGCTGCTAGCTTGACCTGTAATGGAATATTTGAACAAGATAAGTTGAATGGCATCCTAAAAAATGCCTAAGATCTTATATAAGGAACATAGATTAGAACACTAGAAATGATCCTGATAGATTTCACCTTATTACCAGTGAAAGGGTTAGCTTGAAGCATTCTGATCCATTGAATACAGATCTTGAACTGGAGGGGTGTGATGTGTGGCACAACAGGGTGTTGTGCATAGACTGTTTTGGGGACTGAGAAGTCCTTCAATTGTTTTTGTCGTTCTACATCTCTTAGTCTGGCATATCAGGCTGCTTGTTCGTCCATAAATGCCTCTCTTTAAGGGACTTCTTGATCCTATGGGTTAATTACTTCTTGTCCATCCCAAAGCAATTTTCTCAATTTAAATAATGGAACGTTCTTTCTATCTTTGGATAAAGAAACTGGCGGCACAAAATCAGTGTATAGCGAGCTTCACATGCACAGTTATCTGAACAAATAATAGCAATTGCAGAAAAAATAGACTGCCAAAATGGAAACTTAGAGGAAGGAGGAGTATCACTTTCATAATGAGACTATGAATGTAGAGAATAAAAAGGAAACAAGTTTTTATTCAAAAGTTTTTGTGTTTTAAAAAAACAATATGATGTCCCCGATAACGGCGTCAAAATTGATACATGTTGTTCTGCACATCAATTAACTAGGAGTTTTTATCCTAGAGATCAGCCTCTTATGAACGGTAAAATAATCGGTCAAAGTTAGTTAATTAGAGAGAGTCGATCCCACATGATAACCTTTTTAAGATTGATTTTAAACAGAAATTACTTTGAATAATGATTGGAATAGGAAAGTAAAGATCGGTTGATTAAAGGTTAATTACACTAGAACAAGTAATGAAAAGATTACACTAAGAGTAAGTAAATAAAATGTTACATAAAGAAAAGATAAAGAAAGAGTTATGCTGAAAACAAGTAAAAGAGAGTTATGATAAGAACAAAAAAGGAGAGATTATCTATGAATAGAATTAAATTGCAAGTAAATAAAAGAGCAATTGGAAAACAAACGATTGGGAAATGAGGATGAATTAATAATATAATATCAAGGGTATGGGTTTTACGACTATATCATGCATGAAACTAGATCGATTAAAACCTATGCTATAAAACAAGTTAGATGAAGGTATGTAAAAACATAATCAAATGCATTTACATAAGTCAAACTCCCTATAAACTTGGTCCTATCATTTACAGATCCTTGCCTGAACATCCCAACACATGATCCTTCCAAGGTCTCATCTGAATCTTTGTGCATTTATTTGGTTGTTCCAAGTCTTGGGGTCCAAGGTCTCATTACCTAAAACTAACATTCTACAAAAATAGCAGATGAAGTCATTTAAGTCGGAAAAAATCCAAGCAATCATATAGAGTAAATCTAGTTAACTATTGCTATGGGCCTACTCCCCACGCCCCAATATAGGAAACTACTCCCGGTCCATGGAAGATAAAGAAAGAACAATGGAAGGAAGAGTGGAAGTCATATACTAGAAGAAAAATAATCCAAAAGGATCTTGTATAGTGACTATGAAATGGCTTCCCCTTTTAATTCCTTGCTCCCAACAACAAGAAGACCAAGAAACAAAGGGAAAGAACTAGAAATTTTTATTGAAGAACAAGAGTACACTATGCAAGAATGAAATAATAAAGTGCTGAAAATAAATGTGCAAGTACAATATTAGAACCCCCTTTCTTGTAAAGTCTCCCCTCCTTTTATAGCAGAAGGATGGATGGAAACCCTGATAATGGGGAGAGACAAGGTATGTGCAGAGGTTGCTGAAGTATTCAAATCGCGCATCGTGAACCAACCAATTCACATCCTGTACAACTGGTTCATGTTTGAAGGGATGCACACCTAGGTAAAAACCCTAAGGAGGGGTGGCGACGTTGTGTGAATACTTGATATCTAAGCTACCTGAACTAGTTGTTTAGATACTTGAGATGGCCACTTACACATTTGAATTTGCTCATCCTAGGAAAGTGGGTCAAATCCTTAGATATGGGGTGGCAGTGAAGTTTGAACTTGACTCGATCATTGAGGAAGTTGAGCCGACCATTTGGAAGTTGAGCCGACCGTTTGGAAAATGGAGACAAGCAGTTGGGAAGATTGAGATGCTTGTTGTGGCTGCTGAATAGCGAATGTGGAAGGGTTGAGTCGAACAATGAAATGACTATTGTATGAATGAAATGACTGGTTCACAACATGAACCAATCCGTTCAAGTGTTGAAATGGTCGATAAATTGTTGTGAAGGTAAAATCTACAAAACATAGATGAAAAAATAAGAATTTAGATTATTGGTCAAGAAGTGAACAAATTTCAATTATTTCTTAAAACTTAGCGAAAGGGAAATAAATTCCTATGTAATACTAAGAAAAGTATATTTGAAAAGATATGAACATACATTCATCAACATACCTTTCAAACTACATTAGACTATTTTTTAAATGGATGAAGATTTTCATATATAGGAATTTATTTCCTTGAAGTTAAAATATGATGGATAAGAAATCATGGACTCCCCTCTAGTTCATACTTCCCTAAACTTCATTTGTACAAGAATTGCATTTGAATTAGAGGGCTATAAATACTTCCTCTTGAGAGTCCTCAACTTATCCACTTAATTTTACTACCCAATTCTTAAAACTCTTACTGCTTTGTTACAATTAGTTATGGACAATCACAAGAAACACATAATTAGAATAATTACAACTATAGAGATATTCATATAACTTTGTAACCATTTGTATACCTTCAATAAGTTGTATATGAATAACAAATGAGATTTTTCTGGTAGTAGGAAAATGTGTCTTAAAATTCTAAAAGTGCATGTTTTGTTTTAGTATTTGATATATACTTTTTTACTTCTGAAAATCATATTTAGAGTGTTTAATCATTATTAACTTTCCAATTCGTATCTTTGATGAATCAATATCCTCTTTGGAACTTTTGTTTATCTTTCACATATATAGTGCTTGTATTTGACCTCTTATGCAAGGTTTAGGTTTATTTGAATAAACAATTGTGATTTAAATAAAAATTGGATAAATTTGGGTCTGAAACCTGGATCTTGGTTATTCAATTCTATTGCAAACATATACATAGATACTTTCATGTGATGCCCTCATTACCAGTAGAAAAAATCACCTCTCTACTTTCTACTACATTTAATCAACTTGTAGACAAGCAACTTTCATTAAATATATCACTTCATGTTTGACTAGTGATCTTATTTGTCAAAGTTCATAAAGGTAACATAAGTTGGTTATCTTAATACAATTGTAAGGTAATAAATGAAATATGACTAGAGTTTTACTACCATGTTAGGTTTAGTTATTCGTAAAACTCTTATAGTTTAATATATTCAATTATCTATAGTAAATAGTTAATTACCTATGAATAAAAAATAGTCAGTTACCTTTAAAATGAATCAACAATTTCATTTTATGGTAAAGATAAAAGCATTTCTAGTGGATTATGTTTTAAGAGTAATAAAGATGAGGAACCTTGCATTGAATAAGACCTCAGAGAAACCTTTAATTTTTAAGAGAGGACGATATTTCTAGTGGAATTCTATTTTTGATGTAACATATACATGGGAGTACCGAAGATGAGGATAGACCAAGAATTAAACAATACTTCAAACAAACCTTTACATTTAATTCAAAAATTCAATAATTTTAGATGTGCCTTCCTACTAATATTTATTTTAGAGAGACATGAAACATGTAATTTGTGATTGATATGCATAGAACAAATTATCAAGGACCACAAGCTAGTAACAAGATCACAAAATTCAGCATCACAGAAACATTAATCAATACAAGTCATAAAAAAGTATCACCTTGTTTATTTATATCTTACGAGAAGAGCGAAACTTTAGAATATATCTAAGTTAAGCTCACAAAATTATGACAAGAGTTGAAATCATTTATGGATCCAGTAAACATATGACTATTCCTAATCATATCTTCTGGAATTATGATACCATCAAAACCACTAAAGATGAACCAAAGAAGATTGTGTCTAGAGAGTCCACAAAACTCCACACTTCTCTATCCCCAACAACACCATTAAAGCCATACACAAATGGACATAAGAAACATTGATCTCCCTAAGAAACATTATAATTAAGTATTTGACTATCGTCAAATAATTTGGTATTTTCAATGTCATTCTCCTAATTAATGGTACTCCCAACATTACCGGATGTGATTAGAAATCTATTAAGAACCATGAGAAAACTTATCAATAGTATTAGGACATTATTTAAAGTAAATCCTAGCTTTATAAAGTCTTACAATGATTTCTTTAAACCTTTTTAAATCCTCACGGACAAATATTTCTTTTTTAGTCATATCCACATCTCTCACATTCAAATAAGTGATAAAAACAAAATTAACTATTTGTGATAATGACTAGAGCCATGCCAACCTCAATGTAAGTACTCTAAACTTCATGATCAACATCCTCATGTTGGTCATCTAGTTAATGGAATCTATTAGGTAATCTTTTAGAAGAAGGGGAATTTGTGCTAGTTAATATTGTTTAAGGTTTATGACAGGCATGACTAAAAAGAATATATTGATAGGATGATTGGTTTTGATGATATGATCACTTTCAAAAATTGAAAGTATATAGTATTGATAATAAACATTTTTTTGAAGGAACACATAGACCTTTCAAGGACCTAATACATATCAAACTAGGAATTTTGTTTCTCTCTCTCTCTCTCTTTACTCGAATAATTTATCTATGTTACTCACTTTATTGAACGTATGGACCCTAATTTGGTGATGTTTTGATGATTGGAGTTTTTTTATTTCTTTTTACACATTATTGTATAATTTGACATATGTTCTATTCCTTATTTCTCTTCGATGAATCAATCTCCTCTTTGGTTATTTTATGCAATATTCCCATATGTAATTTTTTGTTTAACCTCTTAAGGAAGTTTTAGACTTTATGTTAATAGAAAACTGGGATTTACTCTCTACTTCATTATATTTATTTAACATGTAGAGAAAGAGTTTTCATTAAGTATATCCTTTGTCTTAGGCAAGTAACCTTATTTATGAAAGTTCATAATGGTAAAAGACAATGGTTGTCTTAATAACATTTTCAAGGTAATAAATGGAATAAAACTAGAATTTTACTACCACATTATGATTGGTGACCTATAATATAGTTACTTACCTATAAAAATAGTTAGTAAGCCATTAGTAGATTCACATGCTAAGCACACCTGAGATATCTATGCCATTGATTTATTTTTTGTATGTCACTGATTTTATTTTTGTAGCTACTATATAAAATTGATATTCTGTGAAAAATACCATGAAAAATAAGGAATACTATGTCAAATGGATTAACCTTGTTAATAAATTATAAGTGTTGTTTAAACTATATAGCATTTTGTTGGACACATCTGAACTGAAAATTTCTTGTTTTGATCATCTTCTAGATCTATTGACATTGGATTTCCTCATCACGTTTTTTGAAGTTTCCCTCTCGTAGTTACAACCATCAATAGTCTTTAAATGAAAAATAAACATGCTTATTAAAAATTCCTTTCAGATTTAAATAATGAAAGTAAATATATCCTCTGGAAATTAAATATACTGAATACTACGTTGTAGTTTTTACATATTAATAAAACATGTTATTAGTATCTTCTATTTTGAACATAATTATGTAGGAAATTTCTACATAGTTCTTTTTGAGTTAGTATATACACAGAAACAAGACACATGGTCCTATTTTATTGAAAGTAATAAAATCACATTAATAATTGTGTGCATCAACGATAAACAACAAATATTATTGTAGGTTTTTGTAAGTTGTAAATTAAATCCTTGGAATGAAAACCACATAATGACATCAAATTTAGATTTGATAAAGTTCTGGCATGATATAAGAGAGAAAAAAGGGATACTTTTGTACTAAAACCTAAAAGATTACACTTATAGGATAAAAATTATATGCATGGTCAGTGACAATTATGTTAAGATTTTTTCTAAAGGTTTCTTTAACTATGGATCAACTAGTCAAATCAGCTAATGTTACATCTAGAACGCTTTTAAGAAAGTGTTCAACAATAAAGAAAGAAGTACAAATACTACGGGCATGTAAAGCAACTTCATGCATTGCTTTATTAGCTACCCTATGAACAAAGAAAACTGAAAATTACTAAAGGACTTTCCTAAACTTCTTATATCAACAACAATAACACCTCATTCGCCTCTTCTTAGATTCTTAGAAGCTAACACATGGACTAGAAGTTGTGAGTTTGTCGCCACCATAATGTAATGTAGATTCCTATCTTTTGCTTTATTGACAACCTCACCCACTGCGAGTGCTTCTATAGTGAAAGCATCTATCCCTTTTGGCATTTCTGCTCCCATCATCATAATTACTCTTCCTTCATGATTTCATCTTAAAGCACACGTCGCAACACTATCCTGAGAAATAGAGGCATCACAATTGACTTTGAATTTTTCCTTCTTTAGGTGGTAACCATGCAATAGGATTCCCTCCTTGTGTCTCATCCTTAAAGATTTGCTAAGAGAATGCAACTTTTTGAGTTCTTATATATATGTTACGACATACTATTGTAAGTAGAACACCTCCTTTTTCTCTTTCTACAACACCATATTGTTTCTCCTTGTCCATATACCCCACATACCCACCATGTTCCTTCAGCTTCCTCCATATCGCACCCATCAAAAATCTTCATTAAAGTTTGCACTGGTATTATCTCCCCCATAGACCACTTCCTGAATACTATGTGGAAACAAATCCCATATCCCTCTAACTTTCTCACATAGCCAAAGCATGTCACCAATGGTCTCCTTTCCTTTTCCACATAAAGGGCATGGACTTTAAGTCAAAACATATCAAAGAGTCTACCCATAATACTGAACCTTCCTATACGAATGCTCCATAGGAAATGTGCTACCTTAGATGGACACCCCCTCCTCAAAATCATCTTCCATGTTTTCTCTGCCGATCCTCTCCTTGGTTCAATTAGATCTTTTGCATTCAAAATTCCACTCCAATATGCTGATCTTACTGTGAAATTCCCATCAAAACTAGGCCACTTATGCACTTCATCCTCTGGTAAAGTAAGACCCAGAATGATCACCATAATATCAATCACTATGTGTTGTAGTAGTATCCTCTCTAACACCCTTTCATTCTATGAAGTTGTATCCTCGTCAATCAACTGGCTAACCTTTGCATAGCCGGCATTGTCCTCATTCTTGAAGTGTGCTAGAATGAAAGATGGCTTGACTAACACTTAGCCTCCCATATATCAATCTTCTCAGCATTACCCAGTATCCATTTTATACCCTCCAAGAAAAAAGCCTTAACATTCCATACACCCCACCACATAAAACTAGGATTGTAACCACAATTTGCCTCTAAAGTAGACATGTGCAGGAAGTACATGGCCTTCTAAAATCTAGCCGTGAAAATGTCTTGTTTTGTATGCAATTTCTGTATTTATTTTGCAAGAAGGGCTTTATTGAAAACATGCAAATCACAAAGACCCATCCCTCCTTGTTGTATTGTTTTACAATATTATGCCAACTTGTCCATACTATCTTCCTCTCTATCCCTTTTACACCCAATAAAAATCTACAAATGGTACTATGAATCTCATATATCAATCCTACAAGTATTTGAAAGATGCTCATCATATAGTTTGGAATCACTTGTACAATGAATTTAATGTGTACTTCCTTTCCTAGCTTTGAGAGTATCTTTCCTTCTAGTTTACGACAAATTCTTTCCTTGATAAAGACAAAGGGTTGCTTCTTCAACCTGTCCACTTATGTTGACAAGCTCAAATACTTTGCGTGTCAATCCACCTCCCTTACCCTCAGAAGTCCTTTGAGTGCCTCTCTGCTGTGAAAAGGCATCCCTCTGCTGAAAGCTACCTCTGTCTTAGATAAATATTTTCTGTCCTGATGTCTATTCATACTAGATGAAGATTTGAGCTACTTTCAGACATTCTGCATTGGTATCTCTAGCAAAAAGGATGGTTTCATCTACAAAGAACAAATATAAATGTGAGGATCATTCCTACTAACCGGAATACCACGAATAAAATTATTTTACATTGCGAATTGTAAAGATGTAGAGAAAAAATCAACACAAATAATAAAGAGGTAGGGTGAGAGAGGATCTCCCTACCACAATCTGCAAGTAGGCTTCATCTTCTTGGTCTGCTCTCCATTAATATCGAAGGTGTGAGTGACTGATGATATCCAATTTTGAATATTCCCCTCCACGTCACCCCAAAGCCCAATCTACATAAGATAATCTAGAAAATTCCACTCAACACTCTCATAAGCTTTTGAGGTATTCAACTTAAGATAAATACTATCATGTTTCTTTCCTTTATCCCCTTTCATTGAATGAAATAATTCATAGACTATAAGAGAATTATTAGATATCACCCTCCCTAGAATAAAGGCACTTGATTTTTAGAGTTGATAACATTCATGATAGATTTTAGCCTGTGTGCCACCACTTTGGATGATGTTTTGTAGATGAAATCACAAAGACTAATGGGTCTGAATTTTTTTAACTAAACTTGTTTCTGTGTCTTTGGTAGAAGGACAACCAAAGTAGAGCTTACCTCCTTGATACTTCTTTATTCTTTCCATCAACCTTTGATATAATTGTCTGCACCCTTCCTAATAATATGACACCATCTTTAGAAAAAATGGCGTTCATGCCATCTGGTCCTGCAACTTTGTTTGGATACATTTGTTTTATCACACACATGATTTCTTCATCTATGGATACTTTCCCATCATACTATTTCTTTGAGAGTCTATTTTCACTTTGATTCCCATTGTGGATTCTTCAAAGCATAAGGGTAAACTTGTTTCAAAAAGATCCTAGAAAAAATCAACCACCACTTTTCAACATTATTCTTTTCTGTCCACCAGACACCATTATCATTCTTCAGGCCTTCAGTGTAGTTCCTTTTCCCCTTCTACTCACTTTTTGGTGAAAATATGTAATATTCTTATCACCTTCTTTCATTTCTTAGATTCTCACCCTAGCATACTAGTAAGATTCTTCTTGTATATGCCAGTATTGCAGAATCTTTGCTTGCTCTTCACAATGTTAAAGATTTACATGATCAAGTGGTAACCTTTGCAGTTCACCCAAAAAGTAGTCTGCATCTTTAATCTTTTTTCATATCCCCAAAAGTATCCTCTGTCCATTTCTTTAATCTTGCCTTATAGAAGTCTTTTTTTGGAATATATGCACCTTTCATTTCTTCCCATGCCTTTTTAATAGTCTCAGCACATTGTGGTTCCACAATCCCATTGGTTCAAATGAAAAGAATTTTCTCCTCTTTTTCCGTATCTCCCCTTAAAAACAGTAGTAACAATAATGGGTGTATGCTCCCATTAACAAAAAGGAAGATGAATGACTTTACACTCCTTAAAAAGATTGCACCACCACTAGTACATAAATTATCTCTAGTGTCGGTTAAAATAACCATATAACATCGGTTATGGACCGACACTTAAGTGGGTGACACTACAACCACAAGTCTAAGATATCGGTTCTTTGGGGACAGAAAAACCGACACCAGAGATCCAGCCTCAGTTGTGTGGATAAAAGAAACCGACACAAATAGTAATCTGAGGTGTCAGCTGTCTTAGAAAAACTGACGTCACAAGAACTATACCAGGTCACATTTGTAACTAGTAAAGGATCCCAAATCGTCGATTTTACAAAAATTGACACCTATTATGATATATAGTGTCGGTTGCACCTGATTAACCAGTGATTATGATTTGTAGTGATAGTTATATATACAAAACCGACGACTATGAAATACTACCTAGTAAGGTCGTGCTGTCCAACATGGTCATTTTGATTTTTTCCCTTTAATGTCGGTTATTTTAATGAAACTGATGACTCATGCCTATAGTGTCAGTTTTTTTGTTACAATCAACGATAAAATTGTTTTTAAATAGTAGGCCTACAAACCTACTGCCTGACTAGTTAGCAGGATGCAGAACAAACATCCTATGAGTTCATCTTAACAACAAGCCATCAAACCTACAATAACAAACATAATATGCATATAATCCTGTTCATTCTCCAATTCCATTTCATCACATGTGCAAAAATAAATCTTCACATTCATTCACACACATGATACTTCCTTTAGATATACACCAATTCCATTCTCATGACATGTAGAAACACAATTCATTCATTCATCTTAACATTCACACACATGTATATAGATCATCATTCACATATGCCCCAATAATTTCTCGCATCAAATTTGAAGTTGCAAGAAGTCATAAGCACCACATGTATATAGAAATAATGACATCAAAATTTAGAAAAGTCATTCCTTATGCCAATCAAATTCAAAGTTTACTTCATTTTCGAAGGCTTCTACCCATTGTTCTCGTATCTCATCTAGTTATTCTGTCATATAAGGCATTTGTATGTCTTCCAGCTTTTCTAACGTATTAAAGTATTTCATTTTAAACACCTACAAATATAATGACATTTATAATTATTAAGTTTGATATTTTCATATTATCTAATGAGACTATATACTTATGATGATCAAGACTATATATATATATATAATATTTTGTATCTCGTTGATGTCTACTACCACATATTTGACAATCATGTCCATACACCGCATCACGTACTATCGCATGCCCAACTGTTGTCTTGTACAGAACATTATAAATTTCAAATACAAAACATTAAAAAATAAAAGTAAGCATAGTTGGCATAAATATACATTGGAGTCAGAAAATTACCTCAACATTATCCCAAACTATCACTTTCTTTTTCTTGTCCACCTTTCCTCTAACTTTTTTGAATTCTTTTATAGCCCTATACGTTAATGTAACATATTGAATTGCAATAGTGAATAGTCATGCAAAATATATGTTAACAGATATAAATATAAAATTTTACTCATGTGAATAATGCCTTTTTTAAATCATGTCCCCCACCATCAATTTTGTCACCTTAAGATCTGGATAACATACAGCTAGCATCATAGGGACAATAACCAATAACACCCAATGTTTACTCCTGAGTGATAAGAAGGCAAACAAAATATAATTCATCCACAATGAAATGTGATTTATTAAGTCAAAATAATAAGCATAGTAAGTAAACTTACTCAACATTGTATGGAGCTGACATCACACTCTTTTACTTTTTACTGAAATATTTAAATGTGGTAGAGCAGTATTGTGTAACAGATGTAAGGTCTTTAATTACATGGCTAATCAAGGATGGAACTAAAAATGCCACATGGGGCAGTGGAAACTCTTTAAAGACCCTATGTAAGTGGCTGCAAAATATATATCATATATGCATTAATACATAAGAAAATAGATCAACATATATAACATGAGGTATAAGCTATATAAAATCTCACCATAGCCAAAGTTATATCATAGATGTATTCAACCAAGCATAACCAAATAACTCCAAAACATCTTGCAGAAATATACTAGTATCATGAGTTGACCTATAACGTTCTCCTTAATAGGAACCATCATATGCGACCATTTGTCATGTTCGCCTATCCATAGTGACATACCCATGCACTGAGGACCTATCGAGTTGAATAAGTCCTTTACAAGCCAACCAAGTATTTGAGGAGGAGGTGGAGGTGGAGGACAAGCTATAAGGGGTTACTTAGGTGCTATGTCATGCACATATATAATCTTATATCAATGGTGTCATATATGTAAAGATACATAAACAATGTAAATTTACCATACATTAGTATAGATAACTCCAACTTTAGGTCACACAATCACAGTTGGTGTATATGCCTAGAGAGCCAATCATGTGATGATTGTAATGGCATGATTTGTAAATGATTTGATTATTAATAAAAGGCAAGCTTCCAGTTTATTCTTTTTATTCAGTTATGAGATAATGACATAACATAATAAATGTCTAGAGAATGATATTACTCAATAATGTATGTCTTTAAGTACATGATTTGGAAGAATGAGATCATACATATGTTAAGATTATATACATTCTCATTATGTCCCTGATCGGTTGTCATTGTGGAAGGTAGATAAATAATAATAACGCATAAGATCAGAGTGTGAGTTGGTTGATGATAGAATCTCATTAGTCATGATATGGCGATATTAAACCAAGCACACAAAAATATGTTAGGGAATAGTGTATCATACAGACCCACTGTGATACTAATACATGGAATCCATCATAATGGAAGTCATAGTCAGGTCTCACAATGCTAGTGGTGGTTGTGGTTCTTAGACCTAAAATTAGTGCACTCATCACATATCGTTCAGTACACTTTAACATCATCAAACGCAAACGTGAAACATGGGTTGTTATAAAGGTGATGATTGGGTGACTGTGACACATGGGGATTGATTGTGAGTGATAGACATGAGACTTGTTCCTCCTAAAGGAGTATTATATCCTAGGCCTCTTGATTAGTGAGACTCAGAAATGCATGCATCCACATGAGAGTCAATATTTTGAGCTTACATATATCTCAGACAGTCTACTCTTATTCAATGAACAAGATTGAATGATAATGAGGGTGACTTCTCCATGCCACTAGTTCAATATGATTATCAGTGACAAAGGAACTAACAAACAATGTAACACCATACACAGATTGTAGGTTGAAGTTTTTCTCCAACTTTCCATTTACTTCGGTAGCAATTATGTGTGACTAGGCACCTCTCATTGCTTGTGATGTCATAAAGTATTATGGACATTCAATGCCAACGTAATATGGGACCTATAGGGTCACACACATAGGAACCCAACTAGAAGAGGAGTTGAATCTTGAATGACAATTGAATGAATTATGAAAATGCTTAGGTAATTCATCCATGCAACAAACAACCTAAAAACACTACCAAACGACCATCCCAAGTGTTGAGATAGACATATGGAGAGTGCCAAATGACCATCTCAAGTGTTGAGATGGGAGTATGGAGAGTCAGGGTTGTTTTAAGTTGAAATTGGCTAAGAAGCGAACCGAGCCAACTGGCTGGCACGAATCAGGTCACCAGATGATCGTCTAGGTGACCGAGATGGCCGTCTTGCAAGGGGCAAGATGGTCCAGTTCGATTGAGGGAAGGTTCTAGACATTTCCCTATTTGTTTTGTTTGTACATTACTTATTGTGCAAGGAAATCAATGTCCAACGTTGATGGGAATTGAGTTGCCAATTTCGTGTACAACTTGGAAATTGTGAAACAACCACCTCGCATGCGATATGACCATTTGGGTTTACCAAATGGCTATTTTGGTTGTCACAGGTTGTGAGATTTCTAGAATTATTGTGAAAATTTAAGATCTTCCGGTCCCTTCCACTCCTGCACAGACTGGGAACCTAGACCCAAACCCGCTTATAAATAAAGGGTATTGGGGGATTTCCAGAGTACAACATAGACAATTGAGAATCAGTTGATGTGGTAAATATTGTCCTATCTAGTTCTGGTAACAAAGAGAGCCTAGGAAAGTCCTACCCAACTAGGGAGGGATATCCAAGGGAGAGAAACAACTGAGATCATTGTTGTGGGAGAGCAGGTTAGGGACTAGTACACCAATGGGAGGGACAACTCCTTCCTGTCATGTCCATTAGGAAGATAAGGAGTTCTAGTTGGTCCATTTGGACTACTCTAGAGTTAGGAGTCCTTTGGTTGCTGCTAGGAAGGCAACATCAACTCACAGTCCATAACGAGATCAGAGAAGTTGATGCAGCAGTTGTCCGAGGCTGCTGTCCTAGGAGGAGTAGTCAGATGAGTCCCAATACAACCAAGAGCTGCACAAACACTGTCTAAGACATAGTGCACATCTACATTGACAAGGATTGTCACTAGACTTGCTCCAGGACCATGTATATCTTCATGAAACCATCCTTCCCATTGTATAGTTATTGGCATGATCCACTGGTTTATGGGAAATATGCCAATAAATTTGTTATTTCCGATGCCTATCTAATGCCGTATTTCCCTACAGTGGTATCAGGGCCATGTTAATTAATTATGTTTTGGGATAATCAATATGATCAAATTTTTGGTTTTAACAAGTTTATTTATTGCATGTGATGTGAATATTTAAACTGGTTAATGTGCACATTCGACTAATCACCACATAGTAACCCAAATGAATATATATATTAATATATTTACATGTGGCATCCTAAAAGTGAGTTTTGATTGTGGATTTGTAGGATGGTTATGGCCAATAACCCCTATTATCTATGTGTGGTTGTGTGGTTGGTTTATCCTATTTATCTTGGTCTGTGAATTGAGCCTCTACCTTATCTTCCCAATGTAAAAGTATTATTCTCTTCCACCTTTACTTTGATCAAATGTAACTTGAGGTTTCTCAATAATTATGTAAAAGTAGGATAGTTTATATTCCTGTTATGATGAAGAAGGAGGACATCCCGACGATGAGTCAACTGAGTGAAGGAATATGGAGGACCTGATGGACGAGCCGAACTGATTGACTAGTGGACCTAACCTATCAGATGGAGGAGCTAGTAGATGGTAGACCAACATAACTAGATGACCAATGAGATGACCGAACAACTGGCTAGGAGGTGAGTTGATCGGTTTAAGGGTTGAATCGATCAACCTGAATTGGCAAGCACCGATATTCATCAACAATAGGTATGTACATGTGATGTGAATCTAGATGTGGTAATTCCTCGTGGCTCTAAGGAATTACATTAGGTTGGCCATAACCATCACTTTTGTTTATTGCATATTTTCATTATGGGTTATAGCATGTATACGATACGTACTATGTATGTGGTGATTGTTAAAGTATATGTATTATACAAACTCCCTCAACAAAATATTAAGTCTAGGATGCTTTCCAATAGTATCACACATGAAAAGCTTGATCAACTAAGTGTGGGCACCCCAAGGGTGGTACGCTATTTATCTCATGGAAGTGTGATGAAAATAATGTGCGCCTGCTAAGTCGAGTGCATTATTATTGTGTTGGTTGTTGGGTCAGGCTTAATTGGTTATTCTTAGAGAATCTAAGCCCAGAGGCATACAACTAATTATGGCAAGGAGTTGTGCATATCATCTATCCAAGAATTGCATATGATGTGATTAGCAAATTTTGCCTACCTTAATAATTGGTCATGAGTGCCAACGTTGGTTGGGTATTCACTGAATTGTTTTGGATCTTGACCCACTAAAAGATTGTACACTGCAATCTTCTGAATTGACATTGAGGGCTATCAATTTGAATAAAATAGTGGGAGCATAATTAATTAAATACCTAATTAATATCGACTTTTCAAATCAAATCAAATCAAAAATGATTTTTGACAAATGCAAATTTTCTCATGTAGAATCAAATGAAAAACACTTAATCATCACAATTGGATGAATTAAATGAGATTTATTTCCATAACTAGTTCAGGACAGGGAGAAGTGTTATGCATGTTCCTGAAACACTTAAGCCAATATCCACTCCAAATTTGCATAAGGCAGACATGTATTCTTGTTTGAAGCATGCCAACAATGTTTTGAACATCAAGAACCTTATGTTGGGATGTATGACCTATGAGTTGCATAAACAACATGATAAGCATGAAAGGTACAATGCCTCTAAGGTGATATTTGAGTGAAAACTGACAGAGGGATATCTAGTAAGGCCTCATGTGATCAATATGATTCAGCATATGAAGCATCTTGAAATGCTGGGATTTCCTTTAGGTAAAGAGCTGGCCAAGGATATTGTTATGAAATCATTGCCTAAATCATATAGCTAGTTTATCAAGTATTATCACTTGAGTAACATGGCTAGACTGCTGTCAGAGTTTCTTGACATTTTGATAAGTGTCTAAGCACAAATGAAGATGGAAAAATCCAAGATGATGATCAACAGAGTTAAGTCCAAGGACAAAGGAAAAGCCAAGAAGTGTTATGTGGTTAAGCCAAAGTCCAAGTCTTGTGCACTCAAAATAAGGATAAGGATAATGGAACCTAGTAAGATGAAGAAAGGGATTGAGATCTCTACTTCTGGTATATACGTTATTGAGATTAACTTCACTACTTCTGCATCATGGGTACTAAATACCGGATGTGCATCACACATTTGTACAAATGTGAAGTATCTAAAAAGAAGTAGACCTTTAGAGAAAGGTGAGGTTGAATAAGAGTTGCAAATTGCGCAAGAGTTGTGGCCAGTGCAGTTGGAACCTATGACTTAACTATACCAAGTGGGCTTGTAATAGAGTTAGAGAACTACTATTAAGTACCTGCCATTAATAGGAACATCATATATGGATCTTTTTTAGACAAGAAAGGATTTGAATTTCTTATAAAGAATGGATGATATTCTAATAGTAAAAATGGGATCTTTAATGGCAGTACCCTAATGTCTTATGGTCTATACTTGATAGATCTAGAGACAAGTGTGTATAACATAAATAAAAAAAGATAAAAACTCAACAACTCAAACAAAACATACCTTTGGCATTATTTTCTAGGGCACATAAATGAGAATCGCATATCTACACTCCATAAAGATGGTTATCTGGACTCTTTTGACTCGAATCAATAGAGACATGTGAATATTGTTTGTTGGGAACGATGATCAAGACACCCTTCACTAGAAATAGTGAGAAGGCCAGTGATCTATTAGGACTCATACATACTGATGTGTGTGGCCCTTTTAGAACAACTGCTAGAGGTGGGTATCCATACTTCATTACCTTTATTGATGATTTCAGTGGGTATGGCTATGTTTACTTGATGAACCATAAGTCAAAAGCTCTTGAAAAGTTTAGAGAGTTTATGAATGAAGTACAGAACCAACTTGACAAAAGTATTAAGGCACTTCATTCTGATAGAGGTGGAGAATACTTGAACTAAGAGCTTGAGGACCTTCTGCGAGCCTGTGGTATTGTATCACAACGGACTGCACTTGGAACACCACAACATAATGGTGTATCAGATAGAAAGAATCACACATTGCTAGATATGGTACAATCTATGATGAGTTTTGCTGATCTTTCGGCAACCTTGTGGGGTCATATTGTTGATACTACAATGTATACACTTAACCGTGTACCGTCAAAATCATTTCAAAAGACACGATATGAGATATGGTATGGTAAATGCCCCAGTTTGTCTTTTATGAAGATTTGGGGATTTGAAGCTTATGTTAGAAAATTGTTTTTTGATTATCTTGGACCTAAGTTTGATAAATGTTCTTTGTTGGATATACTAAAGAGACCAAAGGATATTACTTTTATTCCCAATCTGACAACATAGTGTTTGTTGCCATAGTGGTTGTATTCCTAGAGAGGGAATTTATTTCCAAAGGAATCAATGGGAGGAAAGTAGAACTCAAAGAGGTTTGAGGCCAACAAGAGAGCATTGAACTGATAGATGTACAAGAGGAACAAAGAGACTCACAAAGTGGTGTGGAAGCTCAAATTCCTCAACTGACACAGGAACCTCATTGATCTAGTAGGACACACCTTGAACCTACGAGATTTGGATATCTTGGGACTGAGGAAGGTAGTGAATTGGTCATAGATGATTAACCAATTACCTATCAAGATGCTATTGAGGGACCAGAGTCTAAGAAATGGCTTGAGGCCATGAGATCCAAGATGGAACCCATGTATACCAACAAAGTATTGACTTTGGTGGATCCACCTGAAGGGGTAAAATGCATAGTGTGCAAGTGTTTCTTCAATAAGAAGACCAACATCGATGGACAGATCGGTTGCAAAGGGTGTTAGACAAGTTTAAGGTGTTGATTATGATGAAACCTTTTCTCCATTGACCATGGTTAAGTCCATCAGGATCATGCTTGCTATTCATCTTTTCATGACTATGAGATTTGGCAAATGGATGTTAAAACCACATTCCTTACTGAGAATCTGATTAAGGATGTGTATATGACACAATCTAAGGGTTTTATATATCTAAAGTTTGTAAATAAAGTCTATAAGCTACAAAGGTCAATCTATGGATTGAAGCAAGCATCTCAATGCTAGAACCTTTGTTTTGATGAGTCAGTCAAAGAGTTTGGCTTTATTCAAAATGAAGATGAACCCTATGTGTATAAGAAGGTTAGTGGGAGCATGGTCTTATTCCTCATATTGTATGTGGATGACATACTATTAATGGGGAATGACATCCCTATTTTACAAAAGGTAAAGACATGGCTTGGAAATACATTCTCTGTGAAAGACTTCAGAGAAGCACTCTACATCCCCCTGATAAAGATCTATAGAGATAGATCAAGAAGGCTTCTTTGACTCAGTCAGAGCACATACATAGACAAGGTGCTGAAGTGGTTCAACATGGAGAACTCAAAGAGAGGAAACCTGCATGTGTTGCATGAAGTGACCATCTCTAAGAGTCAATGTCCCCGTTCTTGTGAAGAAAGAGAGCGCATGAGTGAGATTACATATGCATCATAAATTGAATCAATCATGTATGCCATGTTGTGCACCCATCTAGATGTCTCATATGCTTTGATCATGATGAGAAGATATCAGTCAGATCCAGGAGATGCTCACTGAACAGCCATGAAGAACATCCTAATGTACTTGAGAAGGACTAAGGATTAGTTCTTGGTCTATGGTGGAGAGGAAGAGTTGGTGGTAAAAGGTTACACCGATTCAATCTTCCAGACTGACAAAAATGATTATAGATTGCAATCCAAATTTGTGTATTGCCTTAACAACAGAGTTGTGAGTTGGAAGAGTTCCAAGCAAGAAATAGTTGTCGATTCTATGACAAAGGTCGAGTATATTGCTTCATCAAATGCTGCAAAGAAAGATGTATAGATCAAGAAGTTCATCTCTGAACTTGGGGTTGTTCTGAGCATCAACAATGAGATTGAGCTATATTGCGACAATAATGGAGCTATTGCACAATCTAAGGAACCCATATCACATTAGTGTTCCAAGCATATATAAAGGCAGTTCCATCTCATACGAGAGATCATACATCGAGGAGATGTAAAGATTTGTAGAGTACCAATTGAAAGCAACACTGTTTATCCCTTGACAAAGGCACTTTCACAGTAGAAGCATGACGGTCATGTTAGGTCACTCAGCATACGATACATGGGTGACTGGCTCTAAGTGCAAGTGGGAGTCTGTTGGTGTATATGCCCAGAGAGTCAATCATGTGATGGTTATAATGGCATAACTTGTAAATGATTTGATTATTAATAAAAGGCAAGCATATAATTTTATTTATATATTTAGTTTTGAGATAATGATATAACATAATAAATGTCTAGAGAATGATATTACTCAATAACTATGTCTTCAAGTATCTAACTTGGAAGAGTGAGATCATACGGATGTTAAGAGCATATACACTCTCATTATGTCCCTGATTGGTTGTTATTATGGAAGGTAGATAGATAGCAATAACACATAAGAATAGAGTGTGAGTTGGTTGATGATAGAATCTCATTAGTCATGATATGGAAATATCAAACTAAGCACATAGATACATGTTATGGAACAATGTATTAGACAGACGCACCATGAGTTTGACACATGGAAGCCATCATAATGGAAATCATAGTTAGGTCTCACAGTGGTGGTGGTGGTGGTTGTGGTTCTTAGACCTAAAATCACTGCACTAATCACGTCATTCAGTATAGTTTAACATCATCAAATGTAGTCCTGAAACATGGGTTGTTATAAAGGTGATGATTGGGTGACTGTGACACATGGGGATTGACTGTGAGTGATAGACATGGGATTTATCCCTCATAAAGGAGTGTTATATCCTAGGCCTCTTGATTAGCAAGACTCAAAAATGCATGCATGCACATGTGAATCGATATGTTGAGCTTACATATATCTTAGGTAGTCTCCTTTGGTTCAAGGAATAAGATTGAATAATAATGAGGGTGACTTCTCCATGCCTCTAGTTCAATCTAGATATCAGTGATAAAGGAACTATACAGACAGTATAACAACCTACACAGATTGTAGGTTGAAGTTGTTCTCCAACTTTCCATTTACTTGGGTAGCAATGATGTGTGACTAGGCACCATTCATTGCTTGTGATGTCAAAAAGTGTATGGACATTCACCGCCAATGTGATATGAGAACTATAGGGTCAAACACATAGGAACTCACCTTGAAGAGGAGTGGAATCTTGAATGACGATTGAATTAATTGCTAAAATATTTAGGTAATTGATTCACACAACAAACAACCTAACAAAACTACCAAACGGCCATCTCAAGTGTTGAGACGGGCATATGGAGAGTACCAAATAGCCATCTCAAGTGTTGAGATGGGTGTCTGGAGAGTTAGGGTTGTTTTGAGTTAAATTGGCTAAGAAGTGAACCGACCCAACTGTTTGGCTCGACTCGGGTCACTAGATGATCATCTGCTAGACTAAGAGGTCCGTCTTGCATGGACGAGATGGTCCAGTTTGGTTGAGGGAAGGTTCTATACATTTCTCTATTTGTTTTACTTGTACATTACTTGTTGTGCAAGGAAATCAATGTCCAACATTGATGGGAATGGAGTTTTCAATTTCATGTACAACTGGGAAATAGTAAAACAACCATCTTGTAGTTTGAGACAACCATCTCGCATGTGAGACAATCGTTTGCATTTTCCAGATGACCATTTTGGATGTTGCAGGTTGCGAGATTTCCAAAATTGTTGTGAAAATTCAACATCTTCCGTTCCATTCCACTCCCGCATAGACTGAGAACTAGGAGTCAAACCTCACCTATAAATAGAGGAGAATTGGGGGCTTTCCAGAGTACAACATAGACAATTGAGAATCAATTTCTCTAACAAACATTGTCTTCTCTTGTTGTGGTTACCAAGAGAGCCCATGCAAGTCCTACCCGACTAGGGAGGGATAGCCAAGGGAGGTAAACAATTGAGATCATTGATGTGGGGGAGCAGGTTGGTGATTAGTACACCAACAGGAGAGACAACTCCTTCTTATCTAGTCTAGTAAGACAACATGAGTTCTAGTTGGTCCGTGTGGACTACTCTAGAGGTAGGAGTCCTTTGCATGCTTCTAGGAGGGCAACATCAACTCACAGTCTGTAGTGAGATCAGAGAAGTCACTACAATAGTTGTTCGAGTCTGCTATCCTAGGAGGAGTAGTCAGATGAGTCCGAGTATAACTAGGAGTTGCACAGACACCGTCTAAGATAGAGTGCACATCTACATCGACTATGATTGTTACTAGACTTGCTCTAGGACCAGGTATATCTTCGTGAAACCATCCTTCCCATTACATAATTATTGACACGATTCGCTAGTTTATGGAAAATATGTCAGTAAATTTTTTATTTTTGTTGTAGATTTGATGCCATATTTCCCTTCAATCATGCCACCTTCTGCACAACCTATTGTGTCATTCTCAGGGTGCTCATATGGCAGTGGAGTCTGCTTCAAAGGGGCGTAGATAAGGTTCTGCATCACATGAACCGCATTGGCGGGTAACAGTGCATCATGAATCGTGTCACTTTTAAGGCGTGGGTAAGCCACACCCACAACAACAACATATTCTTATAATTTAAGATGACATGGACTCAACTCCTAAAAAATTACATAGAATATTTTATATATTATAAAAATCATTCATATCCTACATTTTATATAACATAATTTAATTCAATTCATTCTTCCATTTGGATTAGTTAACTAAGAGAGAAACAAACAATATTAATTAATTAAGATAAACCAGTAATTGAAATAAAGAAACAAGCAAGAAATAAAGTAAGAAATTAACACCACCTAAGATTACAAACAATGTATGAGTTGATTTTCAATAGCAACATCTTGTAATGTTAATGGTACCTACGAGGATCAGTTCTTTCACCCAATCTAGGTACCATATTCTATAATATTAATTTCAACATCTCCAATATACATGCATGTTCATCATCATGATAGTCATTACACATAAATTACTCGTGACCTGGGGTGAGACATTCTTTCAAGATTAGGGATTTTCAATAGTGATATAAATGGAGAATCATAAGATTTGAGAAATATTAATGACATTGACATCAACGTTGTCATATTAAGTCATTTTCAGTCATTTTCATATAGGATAGTCATTAATAGGGTACAATAGTCATTAATAGGGGACAAAGAGCACACCTAGTCCAAGTAGAGAGCTCAAGTAGAAGCTCTGGAAGAGAGCTCAAGTGGCATCCAGGAAGTTGGCGGTGGCAACGTCCAAGTAGGATGGAGCAACTACGACGGCGGCTAGAGTTGGCGGCATCCAGGCAGTTGGCGGTGACATTGTCTAAGAAGGATGGAGCAGCTATGGCAGCATCTAGGCTGTAGTCGTCGGCAAGGTGGCACAACGGGAAGTAGCAGGAACAAGGCAGGGGTGGAAATCTCACTTGATGGCGAGCTCTAAAAGCGACTGTGATGGAGCACAGTAGCTGGAGCATAGGACGACAGAGAACAGGAGCAGCAGAGCACAAATCACCAGAGCTAGGTCGGGCGAGCATTAATGAAATAGAGAACAGGAGAAGGAAAAAGAACATTTATAGGTCTTAAGTAGGACCTAGTCATAGATTGTATAATGAATAGATAGCTAAGCCATTAGTCATTAGTTATATGAGTAATATCGACACAACACCTAGTGATTTAAACATTGATTTAATCTAATAAACTTATGCAAGTGGCCTTTACCTGAACAAAAAAATTGGCCTCGGTAATGATGATAGTCGTCGATTACATTAAAAAATTGACACCAAACATAGAAACTTAAATGTTGGTTTCACCTAAAAAACTGATGCAAGAGGCCATAATTCAAACGCAAAAAATCAGCCTCAGTAATGGTGATAGTCATTGGTTGTATATGCATAAACTGACACCAAACCCAGTGACATGGACGTCATCTCTACTTTATCAAAATGATGCTAAAGGCAATTATATGGATGAAACAAAATCGAGATCAGGAGGCGTCGATTTCTCAAAGGCAAACCTACACTATAGTGTAATTTGGGGGGGGGGGACAATTTTTCACGGGAATATGGTGCGAACACTAATACGTCAGTTTTTTTATGAATAACCAACACAAATTGTGTAAATTTTTGTAGTTTTCATATGAATTAATGTCAGTTTTATGGAAAAGAAACCAACATCAGAAGTATTTTAGAGGCAAAATCCATTTCACTCAATGTTGTCTGTCGTCGATTCTAGTAAAACTGACGTTCATCTTAAAAATTTTAGAGGCAAATATTTTTCCCCGAAAGATTATATTTTGTTGGTTGCTTTTGATGTCAGTTTGCTTAGAATATAATCAATGTTAATAAAAAAGTGGTACCCTTGTCTCATCTTAATAAGTCGCACTTCAACTATGGTGACATTTGTGCTATACAATTGACGTTGTTTAGTATCCAGTGTCGGTTTTTTAGTGTAAACGACATTAGGAAAATTGACATTAGAGGCCAAAATTGTACTAGTGCACTCAGTACAACCTAATATATGTCCAGCCTTTCCATAATTAGCATCAAAGGTGTTCTCTCCCTTTTCCATGTGAGCCCATCCTTTGAGAAACCCAAATCAATGAGATTACATTAAGATACTACAAGAGATAGAGTAGTTTTCTAGATGCTTCCAAAATTTTATATTTCTATATCTACTCAACTCTCAAAGAACACCCTTGTGTCAAGTTCAGAGAATAGATGAAAAAATTGGATATGTCTAATAAGTAAAATTAAATACTCATAAAATAGTGGGAATCAATGAGAAAAGTAATTACACATATGATTCAACAAAATCAAGTGAACATTTTTTATCCCTACTAGTGAAAAATATTATACATATAAAATACTATATCTGGAACCAAAGTAATACACACCTTGAAGTCATTACATAATAGTTAAGGTCATTTGTTCACCTCTGAATTAATATCTCAAATTCTTAAACTTTTGGGATAATTCAGATTGTCATGTTACTGGTATCCAATAAATGTTGACATGTAGTGCTTACAAATGATGTACACAGTCAATCCTAAATTTCCACTACTATTAGATATAATTGAAGTACCATGATTAGAAAAAAAATATTCATAAGAATTCATTCCAATTATAGATCTAGAAGTAAATACATAATTAACTTCATTTTCTTATAACTATTCCTATCTTATTTCTACATCAAAATGATTAATTGTCAAGAAAAACATGCTTGTATGAGCCATACAAAATAGATTAGGGTGTATCAATTCAAATGGATGTTATTGTATTTAATAATGACCTACTTAATTACTGCATTATACTCATTTTGCATATAAGTAGAGCACATGACAACAAAGCATTATAAGTCATGTTGCATCAGTAGAGCACAATTGGTTTGAGATTGTTGGATGTAATTTTAAATAGTTTATATTATTATATTATTTATTTTTTTCATATTTCCTTTTCAAATTATTTATTTCATAATATGGTTAAGTTAGAGAGTTTACCTATAGTTTCATTCTTCTGCAATTAACATTACTCAAATTAGAAAATAAAAAAAAGAAATATACACATTGTGATGGTACGATATTAATAAAAGAGTTTTTAACTACTTTATCTACATTAGGTTCAAATATATTCAAGTCATATTTAAGCTTACTTTATATAGTTTGATTTTTGGATTTAAAAATAAATACCAACATACAATACTAGTACTCCTTTTTTTAGGATATCCACGACTTTACGGGGATTTTATAATCCTAGGGATTTGTTATAAGAGTTTGCCTTCAAATTATTGGCTACCGTAAGGTTGATGATTAGTACCGAAGGAGAGTAGGATTCACATTAGAGATATAATCAAGTGGGAAAATGATCTTCTAAATTTTGTTCAACATGTTGGTTTCACATGAATAGAGTAAAGTAAAATAATTAGGTTTTTAGTTTTAAGATTGTATAATAAATTCTCTAGAGAAATGGCCTCAAGACAATCTTCATTATATGCAGATAACAAAACTCTTTATTAGTTGAGTCTTTCTAGAAAGAATTATTTAAATATATATATTGGATACAAAGTATGATGTGCTTTGTGTAAAATAAAATATATTCTAATGGAATATTGAAAAAAGTACAAATCAAAATACTTATACTCCCAAATCATTTAATTTTAGAATTAAAGAACACTATTATACAATAATCAATTGTAGAAGATCTAAGATCTCAAATACCTAGTAAGAAATTCAATAATAGGTTAAAACTCAAAATATCCCTAACGAATTTAATTTATATGTCAACATGTAGTTAAAAAATGATTATTCAACACATGTTAAATATTTTTGTTATAACTCTAATTTATCATAAATATGGTAAACCCATTAAACTTGAAATTTGACATGGATATAATTTGTGTGTTCCTTTCAATTTATGATCTAAAGTAGGAAAAATTATTATATCATTGTATTAATTTTCTAAGCCAATAATGAATTCCATTAACTAATTTATGCATCAATGTTTGAAATGGATCCACAAGTATGTTGTGATCAGAGGCCAACATAACAAAAACTTCTCCTATTTTATAATCATTTTCTAAAAAGAAAACTTAAAAAAGTATATGTAATTTATAGAAGTACTATTGGTATATGTTTTCACCACCAAGCGTTACTCAATATTATAATTTTTGATTTATTTATTTATCTATTTGTAGTTTATTGGTAGTAATCACAAGTACAATGCCTTGTAGTTGAAACAGAGAAATGCATTTTATGGATCAATAGAACAAATTGGCTAGCACGATGAAATCACTTATTGTAGATAAAATTTGATTCACCCCATGTTTTATTAATACTCATTATATCTTTATCTTTTGGTGAAGTTTTTCATGTTGAGTGACAAGTGAGCAGACAAGTACAATTGGTGTTATCCAAGAAATTAACATTCTTAAAATGAAGACAATGGGTATATGATTAAGTTAAGTAACAATTATGACTGCTTTTTTATCACTAGAATGAGTATATATAGAAATTATGATTTCTTTATATTTATAATTCTTGAATGATCCTTCTCCTTATTTTAACACCCTATTTTGATCCACCACATTTTGTGTGATAGCCATGTCATACTCATCTTAAATAAATCATCATTGAATGTTGTAGTGTCAAGAACCTAAATAAATTACCAGGAAAGAAATTTTTCTATAGCATATGAAGCAAAATGATAGATATCTAAGCATGAATCAAAAATAAAATTTAGATGTGAGTAAATTCAAAACGCAAATATCCATGTTCAAAATATGTTGTATAACCAATAAGCAAGACATCAATAACTTAAGATTTGTTTTGATTAAATGAAGACGAACTAGATATATCATAGATAACATGACCCAAAACTTTCTAGGATGTAGTCCATTATCTATATAAAACAATCCCACATATATGTATAATGTTCTTCTTTTGAAGGTGTATCCATATTAAACGCATATTTAACTTCATAAGTTTTCCTATAACTTCATAGATGATTAAACCATAATTACAATGTAACAACCAGTGGCACCTTTAGGTTATAACTTTTAACATTAACATGTTTCTATCGGAATGACTTCACAAAAGTTACCTAGGCAGTGTAATTTTATGGCACGCTTATATATTAATTATGCACACATAGTTCCACATTAATTTGGAAAATAAAATTGCATATGTTTGTTTGTTACAAGGAGAACTAAATATACTCTAAAGGATGGATGCAACGACATATCTAAAACACTCTTAGGATTTAAGAAAACCATATACACATGCATAAGTTCCGTTGGATCATCCACAAATTATAGTGGCTCACGTTTATTTTTCTAAACATAGGTAAGCGCTTATTGAAGGAACTTCAAACCATATTCTTTTCTGTCTTCGAATTGTATATGCAATAACAAATTCTATAAATAGACAAATAAAAAGTTTTTACATAGAATAAAGGCATGTATTTTATTACATGGGCATAAAAAATCATACATAATTCCTGAACCATTAAGTTGGAATAGAAGGTATTTATTATATGAAACTAAAAAATGAATATAGGTGGACAACTACATACTTAGTAACAAATGAACGAAATAATTATGCGATAAATTATAAAGATCTATTGTGTTTATTCTATAAATTTAGTTACGAAATGTCAGGAATATAACTCGTGTGCAATTTGTCTTCAAGTGGGATTCGTGAGTCGGTTTACCAATTATAGAATGTGTGCATTTCTATTTTCCTGGACACACTTTTGTTGAAAATTGAGTAGGTTGACATAATAGACTCCACGCTCTACAGAAAAACTTCGAATTAAACCACATACTTTAAGTTTGAAGGTCCATTAAACTTTTCATAAAACGTATTAAGATTTGATGAAAGTAACCTTTTGTTTAACGTTGACATATACAAATCGAGGAACAAACTTTGCTATGCTTTCGGAAAAAAAAGAACAAACTTTACTAAAGACGAACTGCAACCAAGAATAACCTTTTATTGGCTATACTATTTCTTTAGAAGAAGACAACTATTTCAGAAGCGATTACCCAGTGGATTTGCATTCTCTATTTTAAACCCAGCAAGCCTCTACACGAGCCACGTTCTGACCTTGGTGCGTCTATGAGTTAAGGAAGGTTTCTGGCTCTAGTTCGCCATCGCGGCTACAACTGCTGCCCCCTAGGATATGTGTCCCCTACTTCAGGCGCTTTGCTTCTGAAACTGCCGCAACAACTTATGCTCTACAAGCTTCACATGCTATGGATGCACATCTTCAATATGTACTCATTTTGTCCTTTGAAGACATAGTGGTGCGAAGCAAATAAAATACACGTCTTATCATACGAGAAGAGCAGAAGCATGAGTACTCCTACCCGCATGTTACGAGACGGAAAGGTTGGAACATAAGCAACTTTAATTTACAATGCCCGATCACGATTTTCCCTTTTGCGAGTTGGTCGTGTGATTTCACTTTTAGGTGATCAGGCAAAACTCATGGGTAGCTGCATCATAAATAATATCTTTATGCAATTGGCATCCATCAATACCGCAAGTGCAACAAAACACATTTTACAATACAACGAAAAGTATTCAATTTCACCAAAGTAATTTGTTTTACTCTAATTGGCAATCATTTCTAAGTAAATGTAAATAAAAAACACAACTTATTAGGCTAAACAATATTACCTATTACTAGTACCCATGGAATATTACCCATTGCTCGTTGCTTTAAACTGAGACTTTAATACACACCCAGAGATCAGATCAGTGCAGATCTTTCCGACCCTGTCTAGCGATCATTTGGACTTTTGATATGCCATTGAGCTCGGTGATATTGATTTCAGAGAGTTTAATGTATAGGCGTTTGCTGCTTCTGCAGAAGTGTCACTGTCCCTTGCAATCGGTATTTATGCCATATGTTTTCCTAAACCCTACAGAACTTCTAATGGAACCAAACCAGAACTTATTGGTGCAAGCACCTTGAAGAAACAAATCTCCGTGGTGGAAGACCTTCACAAAATCACATGGTGAAGTGACGTAGACGGTCCTTGCTGTTTAGGTTGGTGTTCTGTCTTACTGACGATCTGTACGTCGCCAGCGCTTGCACTATGCTACTTTCTCATATCTACTCCATAGTATGAGACAAGAAGTTGTGGCTATAGCAACCAGTAGCAGAAAGAACTCGAACGATGATTAAATTTGCTGAGGGCTGAAACCCTAAGCCTGTTTTATTAGATATGATCGTGGGTGGGGCAAGTAAATAAATAATCCGTTGAAGTGCAAGAGTTGAAATAAGTATATGGATAGAAAAGGATAGAAGCCAGTGAGAAGGCAATCATGCTTAATATGGTTTCATAAAAAAAAATCATGCTTAGTATGGTATATAAAATATATATACACGTATATCTAATATAATATAATATAATATAATATAATAATTAGTAGATGAATGACATAAAAATATGGAATTAGAGTGATTGCAACCGTGTGCAGCAAGAAGGGAAATTAGGTTTCGGTGGTATTAAGAAATTGGGTGCGTCAAGCGCGAAGCATGTTGGATGGTACCGTTGATTGATTATTTCCGAATCAAACTAGAAGTGACACGTTAATGTTCTGAATTACGGAAGAGTTTTCCTAGTTATCTATACTACTATAAAAAGAGCGAGTTTGATGTTGCGCTCTCTTTGATTCACTCTCTTCTCTCCTTTTTTTTAAGGAATTTTGCTCCTACAAATATTTATTCTCACACTCCTCCTTTTTTTTAAGGAATTTTGCTCCTACAAATATTTATTCTCACACTCCTCCTTTTTTTTAAGGAATTTTGCTCCTACAAATATTTATTCTCACACTCTCCTATTAACTTTTATTATCTTTAATTCTGTATTTCTTTTATATGTCGCGTGCATCAGCACGTATGCTTTCACTGGTATAAGAAACTGGCCAGAGTGGTACGGGATTTAAGGAAACCTTGTGTGTTCAGAGTGGTGCCAGATAAGGAAGGCAGGAGCCTGCGGGGCGTTCCTTCTCCCGCCGTCACCAACGGCTTCTAAGCGCGTAGGCGAACTGTCAATGGCTCTATATAAAGAAGCGGTGGGGGGCTTGGAAAGATGAGGACGTGCTGACGGCGGAAGCAGCGAGACGCGATTTTCCGTTGTTGATGGTGTTCTTCCATCTTCTTCACGCCAAGAAAACGCAGGTCTGGAACGTGGCCCGTTAGGACTGCAGGTAGAGGAACCTGGCCTAGCTAGCAACCAAGCGGAAGGCATCATGATCACAGGCGGCAAGCTATCGGGTGTGAGAGATTTTCTCAAGTACCACTTTTCCTGTTCCGGAGAGCAGGAGGATGCCCGTAACGCAGATGCCGTCGACAAGAATAAACGGAAGGGGAAGGCGCCGCCTCCGTTGAGTTCTTTAGACACAGAGCACATCAAGAATGAATATTGTATATCCTCATCCTCATTCCAAGATGTGGTCATCTGCAAAATGAAGATTAGCCCACGCGGAGGGGCAAAGAGGGATGTGAGTGAGCTTGCTAGCGCCGGCTTATTTCAATCGTCGTCTTCTTCTCCTTTAATCATCCACCATCCTTCCATGGAACAGACTAAAAAAGCCTGTTCTTCTAGAAAAGCAATAAGGTCTGCTGTAGATAGAACCGTTAGATTCAGAGATAGTGACAGGAGGAAATAACCTGGACGAAGAAAAGCGAGGAGAGGAGATGAGAAGAAGACTTGGGGAGCACGACACAGGTTGGCGGAGCTTTCGATTGCCGGCTCACTTTCTCCTTGCTGTGCCGAAAAGTACAGAGAGGCGAGATATATAGGGCTCCACCCTTGGGCACTTTGGTAAAATACAAGAGGCCGATATGAAAACTAAAAGAAGAAAACAAATTACACAACTACTATATTATCTAGCCACAGTTGCTTTAGCCAATACCCCCCCGCAAACTGGACAAGGGGAACCGCAGTCCCAGTTTGTCCCGCAGGCGACGAAACGTTGCTTTGGTCAGAGCTTTTGTGAATAGATCAGCTGGTTGATCCTCGGACGATATGTGAGCAGTGACAATATGTTTTAGCGCAACCTTCTCCCTGATGAAGTGATAATCGAGTTCGATGTGTTTAGTTCGAGCATGGAAGACAGGATTAACAGTGAGCTGAAGAGCACTCAAATTATCGCAAAAGAGGTATGCTGGATTGCGAAGATGGATGCCGAGATCCTTGAGAAGAAATGAGAGCCAGGTGAGTTCAGCTGCTGTAGTTGCCATGGACCTGTATTCAGCTTCACAGCTGGACCTAGCTACCGTGGACTGCTTTTTGGCACTCCAAGAGATGCAGGTTGAGCCGAGAAAGATGCAAAAACCGGTGGTCGAGCGTCTGGTTGCAGGACAACCAGCCCAGTCGGAATCGCTAAAGGCAGTGAGCTTGATGTTGAGAGATGGTTGGATGAGCAGTCCAAGGGTCAAGGTTCCTTTTAAATATCGGAGGATCCGCTTGACAATAGTAAAATGATCTTCAGTGGGAGAAGCCAGATGTTGACAAGCAGTGTTCACAGCATAAGATATGTCTGGTCGAGTAATGGTGATGTACTGCAAGCAGCCCACAAGACGACGATACATAGTAGGATCTTTTAAGAGAGGAGATGTAGTATTTTTATTGAAGTTTAAAGCAATAGGTGTAGAAGCAGGTTTGCAGTCTAAGAGATTCGCCTGCTGTAGAACATCAATAATATACTTCTCTTGATTAAGCAACAAATTAGACTGTTGTTGAAGAACTTGAATGCCCAGGAAGTAATGTAAAGATCCTAATTCACGGAGATTGAATTTGAGACTTAGAGCCCGCTGAAATCTCTGCAAAAAGGCTGGGTTATTCCCTGTGAGAATGATATCATCGACATAGAGTAACAGATATATGACGTGATCATTATCATTTAGAACAAACAAAGATGAATCTGCCGAGCTGCAGACAAAACCGTGCTCAAGAAGAAATTCACTCAGTTTATTGAACCAAGCTCTGGGGGCTTGCTTTAGACCATAAAGGGCTTTATGCAACTTACACACATAGTTAGGGTGAATTGAGTGAGTAAAACCTGGAGGTTGTTCCATGTAAACAGGTTCACGAAGGTCTCCATTCAAGAAAGCATTACATATATCGATTTGTAGCATACGCCATTTGAAGCTCAGAGCAAGGGTGAGGACAGCACGAATGGAAGCAGCTTTAACCACAGGACTGTATGTCTCTAAGAAATCAACACCTTCTTCTTGACTGTACCCTTTGGCAACCAGTCGAGCTTTCAATCTGTCAATAGAACCATCAGCCTTCATTTTGATTTTGTATATCCACTTGGAACCCACTATGTTTGTGAAACTGGGTCGTGGTACAAGAGACCAAGTGTGATTCCTGCTAAGAGCTGTAAGTTCCTCATTCATAGCAGTGACCCATTGAGGATCCCGTAAAGCAGTTGCTATAGATTTTGGAATGGATGGTAGAGTATGTGAAAGGAGAGCATACTTAGGATTCGGTTTATGAATTCCACATTTAGATCTAGTGATCATATGATGATGATTGGCTGATGGATTAGAAATGTCCACATCACTTGTGAGAGTGTTTACTTGCTGAGTGGTAGGTGAGATGATGCTTGCTTCAGCCAGGCAGTCATTGACAGTAGCAGACGGAGATGTATCTGAAGTATTAGTGGCAAGGGATTTGAGACTATCAGCAGCAGTGGAGGAGTCATTTACAGAAATGGATATGGACTCAGGTATTGCAGATTCATCTGTATCGTTATGAGGTACAGAGTGAGAAGTAGTAATATCTTGAGGAATATTGTAAACAGCATGCTGAGTAGAAGTATGTGCTGTATTGAGATCAGGATTGTCTGTGGTAACATTGGAATGCATTTGTGTTGTGGAAGTATTGCTAGCCGTGTTAGCATCAGAGCTGATAGAATCTGCAGCATCCAGAAAATCAGAAAAGGAGGCAAGTTCTCCCAAGGTAACATTAGTTGGGATGGTGTCCTTGAAAGGAAAGACATGCTCATTGAAAACAACATGCCTAGAATAGTAGATGCGGTTAGAAGATACATGAAGACAACGATAGCCTTTGTAATTTTCACTATACCCAAGAAAGACACAGGGTAAAGATCGTGGTTCAAGTTTGTGTTTAGTAAAGTCTCGTAAGCAAGGAAAACATAGGCATCCAAAGGCTCGTAAAGCATCGTAGTCAGGCTGTTTATGGTAAAGTTTTTCAATAGGAATGGCATAGTCATGAGACTTGGATGGAAGACGATTTATAATGTAGACAGCAGATGAGAAAGCTTCAATCCAGTAGCTTTGAGGAACATTTGAGTCCAGTAACATTGTGAGTCCAAGTTCCACCACGTGCCTGTGTTTTCTTTCAACTAAACCAACCTGCTCATGAGTATGAGGACAAGATAATTGATGTTGTATACCTTGAGATAACATAAATTCTTTCATTCTGGCATTTACAAATTCTCCTCCTCCATCTGTGACCAATACTTGAACATTGGAATGGAACTGATTTGATACTAATTTACAGAAAAAGACAAAGTAACTGAACAATTCAGATTTATTTTTCAACGGAAACAACCACGAATATCCAGAGAATTCATCTACAAACAAAGCATAGTATAAGAATCCCTGTTTAGACATAATAGGAGATTTTCCCCACAGATCACAGTAGACATGGGAAAAGGCATTGTCACTTTTGACATGCTTATTTGAAAAAGACAATCTATGACTTTTGCCTATACAACAGCTATTGCAAAATTCTAAATCTTTATTTGTGGACGAAATCATGTTCTTGTTCTCCATGTATCGCTGGACAGCTGAATGTGGATGACCTAGCCTCTTGTGCCATATAGCAGATGTGGAGATCTTTGTTCGCATGCTGATGAAGCTCTGTGGATACCAGGACTTGATGACATACATTCCCCCTTTAAGAACTCCCTGGGCCAGAATCGTGTGTTTCTGCAAATGTTTAATTAGAAATATATCTTTGAAGAAGAGGAAGTAACATGGAAAATCATGTGTTAGTTGAGCAACAGACAAGAGGTTGCGTTTAATATGAGGAACTACAAGAACACGATATAAAGGAATTGGAGTTGTATGTATTATATGTGAGGTTCCTGTATGTGTGATTGGTAGAAAAGTACCATCACCAATCATTATGAAGTCAGAACCTCTATAGGATATGACATTCTTCAGAATACCTGGGGTCTGAGCAATATGGTTTGAAGCCCCTGAATCCACATGCCATTCGTGTAGATTTAATTTTCCTGGATCAGTAACTTGCATAGCTGCTAAGGCCTTGGCCTGCTCTGTGACAGTATCCTCAGTTAGGGACTTTGGGATCTCAGGATTCTGGAAGGAGTTGTCGAATCTGTGCCAACACCTCATAGCATCATGTCCTCGTTTTCCGCAAATTTGACAAAAGATGGGAGGCCTGTTCTGATACATGTATGGACGAATACTCTGATTAAATCCCCGTCCAGCTGATGAGAAGAAGTTATCTACAGGTTTGCTGCCAAGAATTCCAGTGTCTTGAGATCCAGGTCCTTGAGGCCTTGGATAATTCGGAGAAGGATATTGAGTAGAGGAAGGATAACGATAGAAGTTACTGTTTCCATAGTTTCCTCTGCTGAAACTTCTGGTACTGTTGTAGTTATGATTTCCTCCATAATTTGTTCTTTGTCCAACGAAAGCCAGGTTGGTGATAGAAAGATTTTCAGAAGAAGAGCGTCGCATATCATGGTCCTTGAGAAGAGATATGACTTCATCGTAGCTAGGGATTGGTGGTCTCATCATAGAAACCGTAAAATTCTCAAACTCACTTCCTAAGCCACTCAACAGGTAATAGACTTTGTCATCATCACAGAGAGACTTACCAATGGGATGCAGTTGATCACAGATTGATTTGAAGTTACGAATGTATTCAGCAATCGACCTGCTTCCTTTCTGAACTCTCCGGAGTTTAGTCATCAGTTCGAATCCCCTTGACTGCGTAGACTCACAGAAGCTCTTGGCTAGCGCTTTCCAGATCTGGTGTGCCGTTGTGTGGCCTACGACGATTCCGAGAACATCCTCGGACAGAGTTCCCATGATCCATCCTTTCACAAGACGATCCGTTCGCATCCAGAGAGTGTAGGCAGGATTGGAAGTGACTGTACCTTCTTCATCGACAAGGATTTTCTCCGGCTGCTTCTCAGTTCCGTCAATGAACGATTCCAGACCATTGCTCTCAATCAGGGCTCGGATTTGAACTTCCCAGTAGAGGTAGTTTGTACTTGATAGCTTCAGCGAGACGAAGTTTGCTACATTGACTCCGACAGGATAAGGGAACTTCTTCTCTATCACAGCAGCGGAAGAACCAGCGGGAATCTCAGACGAGGTTGACGACGCCGATGTAGCCATAGCAGGGAAGAAGATCGGGGATCGGAAAGCTCTGATACCACGTTAGATTCAGAGATAGTGACAGGAGGAAATAACCTGGACGAAGAAAAGCGAGGAGAGGAGATGAGAAGAAGACTTGGGGAGCACGACACAGGTTGGCGGAGCTTTCGATTGCCGGCTCACTTTCTCCTTGCTGTGCCGAAAAGTACAGAGAGGCGAGATATATAGGGCTCCACCCTTGGGCACTTTGGTAAAATACAAGAGGCCGATATGAAAACTAAAAGAAGAAAACAAATTACACAGCTACTATATTATCTAGCCACAGTTGCTTTAGCCAATAAGAACTTCGGCGGGGTCGGCCAGTGAACCATTACTCACAATGTTTGTGAAATTAGCATGGGACCACTACATGAATGAGTGCGTTTCTATTGTATTCTGTTCGACGATGGTTGCATTCGTCTCCGTAGATGGCACATGATGACTTTAGAGGGAAACAATTGGTTATCGCGTAGAGTCATCGAGGCATATGCACACTTGCTGAATAGGCGGGAGCTTCAACATAGGAACGGCAGAATAAAAAAACTTTGCCTTCCATTCAAAATTTCTGTAAGTCGAATGCACTGGGCATTTTTTTTTTACGTGAACTATCTTTGCAGTAAAGCTGAAATATAAAGATTTTTACATTGCACCAACTTCTCTTTTTTAATTTCTATTTTTAGGTCTAATATTTATATTTAAATGATCGGGTATATACGTTAATGCATATGATTATTATAAACGTATCATTTTTGATACAGGAGAATGCCCAACTGAACATGGGAGGACATGTGGATCCTAATGTAGAATGGAACTTCATTAAATCCATTTTTGAAACTCCCTATCTGGCATCATTTGACGGTTTTGATCATACTGACTGCGATTACATAAGTTTTCTCAAATAAAGTATCTCCTTATCATCAATATAAATCTTATTCTAATAACAAGACATTCAAATGTATGCAGTATATGATTCCGGTATTGAACAACTGCCATTTCTTCTTATTCTGCATTGACTTCCCTAGCAAGAGGTTTCTCTACCTCAACAGTGTCCCTTGTTATGATACTTTCGAAACTTGGTACAGACCGATCGGGGAAGCGGTTATGGAAGGCATGAAACTGTACTTGGAGACCGTTAGACGTCCCCAACTGGAACAACTGGTATTGGGAAGTTCCTCTTGCGCCGGTTCAGTGTGGTTTTGATAGTTGCGGAGTGTTTCTAATTTTGATAGTTGCGGAGTGTTCCTACAAAAATATTTCAAACAATGGCCAACTCCATCATTCATCAGTGAGCGCCGGATGCATGTCGTTGTGGAGCTTATTAATGCTACACATAACAAAATGAGGGAGCGGGTTCTAAGTTGTTGTAGATTATATTATATGCATCAGAGTTGACTTGTGTTGTTTTTGTAATGAGAACCTCATGACCTTGTATGTATTAATGTGTATTATTGAACATTGTGAATTTAAAATGTGTTTTTATTAGCATACATTCAATTTGGTACACTGTATGATTCATATTGGTACTTTCTGTATTAAATCTCTGACCATGATTTAATATTTTATATGTAAGATTGAATCTTATATTAACATGCTTACATCAAGGTTATGCCCAATATTTATTAATAAAAGGAACTACAATCAAGACATGTATTAACTAAGATAAATGGAAACTAGTAGCCACCAATATATACTGCCAATAGTCGACTATTTTTGTAACTGTTTCTCTCTAAGTAACTGAAACAAGGTTGGACTCCCTTTGGAGTATGAGGTGATTTGAAATGAAATTTTATCATTGTAACTGCACCAATTATGTATCTTTGCAGGCGGGCCCTCTTTCCATATTTTCCTCTTGTCATATGTTCCTCTTGCTATAATAGTAATCAGATTCCCCCTGCGCCATCCCCAGTGCATCAGTTGGTAGTTGATCATCAAAGTAGTGTTTTGGTCTGTTGGTCCCATTTTCCTCTTCCATCAATCCCCTCCCTCCCTGTAGGAGTTACTATCCCCAAAATAAGTCCATTCAATGAACAAATATTATTTGTCTCATCCACAAAAATGGTTGTTTATTTACTGTCTATGTCGAACATTTCTTTTGTCCGTGACACCAATTGGTGCCTAATGGAATATGGTTGGATGGGTGTCGTGTGGCCATTTTTAGAGGCCCACAAGATTTGATGGTCGGCGGAAGATCAAAATAAATACCATACTAAGCATGTTGTTCTAGTTTCTGTACTACAACATCAATGTTAAATCAGAAAACATGTCGCTCCCTAAAGAAAAAAGGCTACCAATCAGCAAGAAGAATGCACAATGAGTATATGGCGTCCCAAATGGCAAGATTGGTGTAATGGTAGATGATACCATGCCAAAGAAAAAGAAGAGATCCAATTCAATGGTTGAGTAACTCAACCAAAGACCCAACCGCAAGTATTTTATGAGGTTTGCACATTTGAAACACAAGTCCATGCATTGTGTACGCATCGAAGACTTTGCAAAGTTGTACATTTTCATTTCCATTGGTAAACTTCTTGTGGTATCCAACTTTTGGTGATTCTCTTTCAACTTCCTCTTTTGCATAGAGCCAATGGCAGGAGGTAGAAACTATAGTTCTGCAGATATATTTGCATATTATTTGATTTGTGTCCTGTTAAAATTTGTTAATAAAAACTTTAGGATCCGACCAATTTGTGACATGCATATGTTGGTGGTAAGATTAACCCTTCCTACAATTATGATCATAATCATAATTCCTCATCAAAAGATTCCTAGTTTTGTGCCTGCAAATACTGGTTGTAATTATTCTAACAGTCATTCTACTTCTAGGCAGACTATCTCAATTACATCTACAATGATGAGAGTATGGAGAATCCCTTGACATGCGATAGGTGGTTGGATGTTGTAGTTACATATGAACTGAAAGCCCTCATGAAGGGAAGACAACTGACAGATGTAGATAAGCCTAAGCAGTTGTTAAAATTCACAGTTGAATTGGCATTTCCAAGAAGATTATCTCCCTAATGTGGATATAAAGATTACAAAGGTTCATATTTTCACAATTGTGATGCATATTTTTTTATCTTATTTTAAGTACAATATATTTATCACATATTCATTCTCTATATTTATATGTCATCTTCAGGCAATACAGTAAGAATGCGACAAAATTCTTGTGTTTTATTCAAAGAGGAAGATAGATAACTATCATTTGATGGAAAAAGAACTAGAAACAAGAAGAATGGTACAAGGGGAAAAAATATAGACTCAACTTCTTTTGGATTGGTTTCAACCAGATACCTATGGTGTATCAAGATGAGCATAGGGACTCGAAAGTAATAGTGAAACATACTCAAGCCCATGCACATTACATGACTATCATTAATGGTGCAAAAAAAACAATGTTGCCTAGATGTTTTAAAAAGGAAAGATGGATCACAACAAAAGGAAGGTACACAATACTACATCATTAATGGTTCATAATAGAGAAAGTTGGTTGATAATAGAGGGAATATTGTTCACATTTTGAATAAAATGGTTTTCAATGAAAGGAAGTTGTTTGACAATATAGAGATTAATATTTGAAAGGTAGATGAAGTGGTAGGAGTAGGAGGAGTAAGGCCTAGGAGAAAGGCTATGATATAGTGCAAGGATATGACAATGATTGGCCTTAGAGGGGATATGATCAACCAAAAGCCTTATTGACTATTGTTCCATCTGTATATATTAAAGTTCACTATGTATTCGCCCACCAGGCTGTTACGATCAATCCAATATGCCCATATGTCTTGTGCACATTGCTTTTAAGGAGGATCATAAGGGTTGATATTATGAGAAATCTATTAAGGATGATAACAAGGGATGGAAGGGTTAGATATAGACTATGATAAATGGGTAAAGAATGACCTAGTGGATAATGATGATAAAATTTGGGAGGAGGCTATAGATGAATTAGTTGATTTACATAATGTGAATACAAAATCCATGGATGACAACGACAATATTATGAAGTCAGCTTATGTGAATGATGTATATATGAAGCCCATGTATGATGATGGCAATGTTATGAAGGACCCATTTGATACCAAAGCCATGGATGATGATAGTAATGAGATTAAGGAGGTCATCATGAAGGAGTGGGATAATGGTATGGAGAAGGTCATGAATGACCCAGTCGAGGGCGTTTGAGCATCATAAGAGGTCAAGGTGTCTGTGGATAATGAGAATAAGAATATCATGGTGTTCTAGGATTGGATTAAGAACTAGAAAAATAAAATTAAGGAGGTGGTGAATGATCCCATGCAATCTGAGAAAAAGGTGGAGGTATTGAAGATGATAAATATTGAGTCTCCCAATGATCAGGACAAAAAGGCTTACAAGATTGTGCACATTCAATTTGAGAAGAAGGTGGAGGTATCAAAGACAAAAAGGATTTCAAGAATGAGCCCATGAAACCAAAGAAGAAGGTGGAAGTATTCAAAATGGTGAAGATTGTGCCACTAGATCATTATGGTAAAAAAGCATACTAGAAGGACCCCATGCAATCTGAGCATATGGTGGAGATTAATACTCCTACCATTATGAAAAGGGTCCCCAAACCAAGGTATGTACTTTCCTCTCCTTATCTAATTTAGTACGCTTGATTAGTTGAGATGATGCTAACTAATTTGGAGAAAAGAACAGTTTATTATGTGCTTAATATATGAATTTATGAGTATGTTTTGAGCTTTCCTTTTATTTTATTGTATTATTTGTGGTTGATTGGTGTTTATGACTCACTTATTTTTTAGTGTATATGAGTTTTACGTAGACAACATCATGTTTTTACTAAACTTATACTTGGATATACTTAGGGAATCAAGATGGTGATATATAATATTGTTGATTCTTTCTCCATATAGCAAACTAATGAAAGATAGAATAGCCTGTGGGAATATTAACATGATTCAATTTGGTACCCTTATATCCACCACTCATGTTTGTACATATCATTATTGACTACACAACAAAACTATTACTTGTTCTAAGGCATTCATGATATTCGATGTTGTAAACATATGCCATAACAAAATTTGGAGGTATATAGAATCCTTTGACACTAGAGATGGATGGAAGATTATCAATGATGTAATGGCTAATTATCATTTTGTAGATAAAACGTTTTGACAAGAGATCTTTTGTATATGTAAGTACATTTTTCCTAACAACTTTACCATTAATTTTCCATCAATTCTAATGTTGTTGATATGCATAATACACAATTTTGGTGTTGAATAACAAAAACTTTACTATATAGTGTGTGAATATTCTAACAAAAATGTTCTTTTAGTTAAATAGCCTCCATTCATGGATGATGAAGGCATTTACAATCCATTAAGGGAAGAAATAATGATGGCCTTAAAGGGATATATGCATATTGTTAGGAGTATCAATGATTGGAAACTTTGGACATGAAAAGTCACATCAATATCTCAACAACCTAATTACAATAGTTATGGTATTGTAGTATACTATATTTATAGTACCAAAATAATCATGTCTCGTAGGATTACTTTTCACATTGGTAAAAAGGAATTCATTTCTACATATTGATGGAAGTTGGTGGAGATGTCTATAACAAGCGACTATAATAACAACACAAATGCCATAAAGAATATGATGGAACTCATTACAATATCGACATCTCTATGTTGTAAAAAGTAGTATAAAATAATGATATGAGAGCTACCTATAAACTAAATAAGAAAGTTGTTTAATTAATTCTCTATGGGCACTGTATGTATGTATGCTATACAGAAGATTTTGTGCCATCATTAACAAATTAAAATTATATATATATAATATTTATTTTTAGTCTGGGGGAAATACATACATAAATCATGGAAATTGGCATGCCCATACTTATGCTACAAAGTATAGTTTATGGCACCGTGTAATGAATAAAATCATGTGGACTAGTAGACTTGTAGTTGGAACAACCCATGAAGTTAATCTTATTTTCTTGTCATTTAGCATCCTGGCCCTACACTTTCACTGATGCTTCCGAATGCTACTTTGCAACCTCTTTTATGACCTGATAGGTGAAAGATCTAGAGGGGGGATGAGTAGAGCTTTTTTGAGTTTTAAAAATAATTAAAACAATTGAACAAGAAGTAGGAGGAAACAAGGAAGACATAAGGATGTAGAGTGGTTCCTACCTTAGAAATCTAAGGTAGTCAGTCCACTACCCGAGTGTTTCCAACCGGGATTTTGAAAGCAATTTATTTTATTACCTCTTGAGGATGTTACACAAAATACAATTGCTTCTTATCTACACCCTTGAAGTAGCCTTCACCTGAAGTAACCTCAACCTCCTTGAGGCAGCCTTCTGAAGTAACTTCAAGTCCACGGAGCAGCCTTCACCTCCCTAAAATAGCTCCACCCCTTGAAGAAGCCTTCTCCACCAAGAAGTATCTCCAAGAACCTCCTTTCAACAACCTCCAACCTAGGAGTAGTCAAGGAGAACAAAATACAATAACAAAGGAACAAGATTGGAAGAAAGAAATAACTTTACCAATGAGTACAGTGCGTTGATCCTATATCAAGCATATAGATCTCCTATCCACTATTGATGAACATGATTATGTGGTGTCTAGGAGATGCTTAGCTATAGGACACGAAATTAGAGCTCAAGGAAATAAGATTGCAAGTATGAGTTTTCTTGTTGCTTACTAAGATTGATTCTCAAGTAGTAATGTGTGCTTTAGATGTCCTAAGGCACGTCTTATTTATAGGAATGTCTTACTAGTGCTTATAGATGTTCTAGACACTTTGTAGAGTGTTCTTAGTGCTCAACTAGCCATTAGGTGTCCATAAATTGTATTGCAACGGCTAGTTGTTTAGTGTTGAAAAGTGCAGTCTAGAACTTGTCTCGATCGAGAAGTTTGTCGACCGAGATGTTCTCGGTCGACAAAATCTTTGACTGAAAGTTGGTTTGGTGTAAAAGTATTCAATGTCTATTGTGACTTTCTAACAACCAACTACTCTCAGTCTAATGGCTATGGAACCTACTCGAAGGTCTATCTCCATCGAGAATGTTGTCGATCGAGGGTTATTCTAGGGTTACATGAGTAGGTCAACAATCCGTGTTTGTGAGTTAGACCAAGGTGGTTCTCGGTCAAGGATTTTGTTGACCGAGAGTGTCTCGGTCGAGAAGTTTGTCGACTGAGAATGTCCCTATTTCAATATGTTGAATCATTTACTAATTATGTGTATCAATGTCTAATTATGATTCTATTTTAGGGGAGGATCTATCTAAGTGTTGTGAGTGGATAGAGAAGATCTAACACTTGATTTACATGATATATGTGTACTTGTATATTATATACTTGTACAAGTTCTTACATTGAGTACAATCATAAAAGTAATATAAGCATGTCGATCTTCCAATTTGTATTGATCTTCAACTATCCACTTCCTTATTTGTTTATCCCTGAAACACTCAAATAACAAGTTAGACCCACAAGAATGAAATGTTTGTCATCATCAAAACAAAGGATTTAATAATGTCCAATTTAGCCAACAATAGGGTCAAGTTTAGTCTTTACGGGCTTGCCTTTAAGGTGATTAGTATGTGTTTCAATATCACATATGATTCATGCATCTGTTCTTCTAGACATAACAAACATGTTTTTGTCCTCTTTCCCAACTCATTTATGACAACATCCACCATGTTGAATATGTTGTCATCTATTCAGGAAATTGTGTCTAACTGGATCATCTTTTGACAAAGATGATCATATTATTGTATGTACTCTGATGATTTGGTACCACCTATAGCTCATCTAACAATATATATTCTTATTTATTCCTTTTTTTTCATATGTGCCTTATGCAAATAGGTGATAATGTCCTCAGAATCTCATTCCTAGGAGGGCCTAAAACCTCCATCACCATCAAAATATGATGGTATAATTAACCAGTTCATTCATATGTTTGGCAGGTTCACTCCAACATGGTTGATCTATGAATAATACATTATTCTAAATTCCAACGTTTCAATTCCCTCTGGCTTATAAACATTATATATTGTATCACAACAACTATTTTGAGGAGAAGAAAACATGACATTCTCCGTCATGTTATTTTACTCCTCCTCAAATCTTGCAAACACAATAGGTGTGTAAACTTTTGTGTGCATCCTTTCAATTGGATAAAATAAAACTTATTTATTGTTGGTAGTATAGAAGTCTTGATCCTTATCATCATATTTATGAATTTCAATCATCTTCTTGATAAGGTTGACGAATTTTTCAAGATTGTGGTTGGGTTGCATTAATCAACGTATTTTGTTGTTGCATGATTCACTTAGATGGGTTTATCTCATTCCAGCAAAAATATTTATTAACCAAGTTGATGAGTATTGAGTATAATATCCAAAAAGCCTTTCAATCTTCTTATGTGGTACAATAAAAAAAATTACTCAATCATTCTCTCCCATTCAAAATTGAAATCAGACTCCTCTTCCCCATATTACATCATCAACATTATATGCAAACTAAGTCGTGGTGTAAACAATTTTGAGATATGTTTTTCGGCATTTTGTGTTTTATACCAGGTGCATAACACATGGTATCTGTCGGGAAGAACCTGCTTAATTTCTGCAGCTATGGTAGCATCTTGGTCAATAGTTCCTTATTGGACATGCGCCTCAAGAAAGTTCTAAAGAACTATTTGAAGGACTCTATTGTTTCATCATATGGCAATGCATATCCAAGTGCGTAGCCCTACCTATGGTTGTTGATCCCTACAAATAGCATTATCAAAGTAAATTATGAGGTTGAACAATTACACTATCTAGCATTATATGCTAACTTAGTCATGGTATCTACAATTTTGAGATATGTTTTTCGGCATTTTGTGTTTTATACCAGGTGCATAACACATGCTATGTGTTGGGAAGAACCCGCTTAATTTATGCACCTATGGTAGCATGTTGGTCAATAAATCTGGTCAATAGTTCCTTATTGGACATGCGCCTCAAGAAAGTTCTAAACAACTATTTGAAGGACTCTATTGTTTCATCATATGACAATGCATATCCAAGTACATAGACCTACCTATGGTTGTTGATCCCAACAAATAGCATTGTCAAAGTAAATTATGAGGTTGAACAATTACACTATCTACCATTTAATAATTCCATAGTCTATAATTGAATAATAGCAAAAACCTAGTATGATCCAAAGAAAACTCAATCATGATACATCATAATATTATCATTTTATTAGCTCTAAGATATATACACCTATATGTATGGTAGTTCTTATCAATTCAAATTTTTGTATCAAATATGATGCAATGACTAAATAATAGATAATCCAACCTTATTCTTTAGTTTGTCCAAAACATGTTTGCAATCCTCTCATTACTGTCAACCTTGACATCTCAAAAATATAGGGTTGATGTATTCTTCATTAATGAAATATTCTTGCAATTTTGTGTCTTTGCCTACTTTCATTGTCTTTTGAAGCCTTTTGATCAAATGCTTCTTGATGTCTAGTCGAATGAAGCCATGACTGCCTCTACCACGTGTGCCAATTAACATGATATCATATGATAATTTCAAACAAATGTCAGCATCCACATTCATTTTGGCAACTTCTCCTTGGATAGGAGTTACATTCTGATTTGATTTTAGCGTGTCTAAAAATTGATAAGGGTGTAAATCATGATGATGTTGCACAACCCAACAAATGATTTTATATATATTGAAATCTTAGTGAACTTTGAAACTCACATGGACTTTGTGTCTTGCTATCTCCTCCCTCCTATGGCATTTTGTAGGTCTAATCAATGATCTTGTTTAGTGTATTGTCCTTGTTAACATTTAGTACATTACCCTTGTGAAGGCTTTCTCTGCTGCAACAATACTTCATGTGTTGTTCCTTATCTTGGTTTCTAATTCTTTCTAGACGTTTCTTTTCCCATTCTATCCTTGTGCCAAAGCTTTTTTAATGAGCATATACATAAGAACTCATGAGCTTCTACCGGCGTTATGAACATTCATTTCTTAAAGCATTCTAGATCCTCATCTGGGCTAATCAATGACATTCTAAGAAACAAATATATAAAGATCATCATAGTAGGATTTTATATATAATCAAAACCCATACTAGGGTTGATAGGATAAAGGGTAACATAATCAATCATTCATTTTCATTGGTGAATCATTAAAAAGTAAACTAAATGTAGGGTTGGTGGCTAGACGCAACACAACTTGGTATAGTATTAATATCAAAATGGATTCACACATCTTCAATTGATGGTTGATACATTACACAGAAAAACCTCATCTATTTGTCTCCTTCTTTGAGACATTTTGATGGTTAATATCGATTAATCCAAATGTTAATAGATATGAATGTTGGTTGATCCATAATGTGGTTACTTTTAGGAAAAATATAATTTAAAAACAATCATGTTTTAAAGTTTCATAACTACTAAATCGCGATGATTAGAATAATATGTAACACGAGTCCCAGTTGCACATAATAAGTAATCTTGGTTCAATCTTCATCTAAATAAATGGTTAATAATTCAAAATAATCATGAGTAGTAAAGAAAATCAGTTCCTAGTACTAGGTTGAAAGATGCAAAAAATATTAATATATTTAGTCTAAACAATAGAGGCCTTTGAAGTTATGGGTTCCTTTAAAATTTGATTGATAAGGATCTATGACATCATAAATATTTGTGTCATGTCTTCAGTAGCTTATTTGTTTCCTATTCATGTCCCATGAAGATCTACGTCAAAGTAATGTGTTTGTGTATTACTAGCAATGCCTTGTGTAGAGGATTAATGCACATGAAAAAACTCTTAACGTTTGCTGACTTGTATAGACAAATCATCTTTCCCATTATGATGTTGTAAGCCTATATCATATTGGATAACCTAGATGAATCAACATATGATATTTATTTTAGTTGGGAATGTCAATCTCATACAATGATCATTTATCGTGTGAATCTAAAAGGAATGGATGACAAGAGGGAGAAGGAGTCAACTGTGTTGACTAACACTGTACACGATAGAAACACTAGAACATTTTAGATTTACAAAATAAATTAGACATCTATGTCAAGAAAAGGAGTGTGACATTTTTTTGTTCAAGGGATCTGAGTGTGTGAAAGAGCTACACACCTTTTTTACTCTATACGAAGATGATGAAAGAAGGTATCATTCATTCAAGATTCTTTTTGTGTAGAAATTTTTTTGAACTTGGAAATATCTTATCACTGTAAGAGAGAGAAATTTGTTGATTTATGATGAATAAAAAGCATCATCCTGAGATCTTCTAGCCCGAAGACAAGCATGAGTTGTTTCATAGCCAGAAGGCAATGCTAATTACAATGTTTTATAGTTGAAGAACACATGCTCGAAATAAAGAAAGGTGTTGAGATAAAACCCAAATCTTGGACATGGGACTAATGCATCTACTTATTGATAAATAGACACACAAAGGAGAAGATAAGCATGAGGTTGTTTCATAGCAAAGTCAATTTTGATGGAGTTATTTTATGGTTGGAGAATAATTGGTCTTAATACAGATAGATGGAGCTTAATATTAAGAGAGATAGACAAAAAGAGCCTTTTGGACTGAATACAAAGAAATGGAGCTAAAAATTGACATAGAGAAGAAGGCTTTTTCTGGCTAGAAATGCAACACATGGAAGATTGATATGAAGCAAAACATATATAATCTTAGGTATTTGTGCGTGGTCTATCCTACAATGGAGACATTCCATATGTCTGAGTGGCAAGACATAGAGGTGCAAAGATGACATTCATGACACCAACTCCTATATGGTACCAAAGTTATCCCCGCACTCATCCAACCTACTCAATTAAAAAGTAATAAATCAGATAGGTAGAAACACATTAAGGATGTCTTGAGAAAACACTCCATTGTGAATGGAAGTTTTGTCGATTATTTTTGTATCTTGTGTAAGAACTGATATGCACATTACTTTTTCAAGTTATTGATACACACGTAGTTGTAATGATTGAAATCCTAGTTAAGAAACAAGTGGATTTACACGTGTATATCATTAGATATATGTGGGTTTCTAAAATTGTTTCCCATACACCCAATCTCTTTTTTTGAAATTTTAGAAAACCCCCTCTTCTTTGCCTAAACCTAAATACCCCCCCTCTCTTCTACATAATTCCCATCAGCCCGCTTTTCACCACTTTCCATCACGACAAGTTATGAAGAATGGGTTTCTTCTTCTCTCTTTTTTGTGCTTCGTTTTTTTTTGTTTCTACTTAATGATATGTTAATTATTAATTCAAAAATAAAATGATAATTTGTAATATAGTAATTTATATTATATATTTAAATTTTCCTATGATATTGGATATGAAAATTGAATTATGTATAGTGGTGTATATATGTTGGTACAATGGCAAAAAAATCTTGACTAGATGCAATCAAAACCAACTTATCCTTAATCAACTAGAAAATTATGGACTTTTTGAGGTATATTGAACTTTCAAGTCAGGCCCGACCAGAATTAGTTTGGGCCACTTTCAGATAGTTCAGGATCCATTTGGATCAAGTCAGATCAAGCTAGTTTGTGTCCATGATGGGTTTGGGGCTGGATTCACAATGTCTTTCTTTTTCTTTTGGTAGTGATAATTACTATGCTCATAATATTTAGTTAATGATGGAATAAGATACGTCTATAACGTTGCCTACATTCTTATTTGAGTCAATACTGGTCATTATTTGACAACTTGACATTAGAAAATGAGCTTAGTTTCTTCTTGAATAGAGATTATCCACAATCCAATGTCTTCTAGATGGAAATTATTGCTTAGTGATGACTTCTTATTGCATTATATTCAGTCTATAATGTAGGATTAGCTGAATAATTCTTCTTTTGATCCCAATCATTTGATAACCCCAAACCTATTGACAATTTCTTATTTGGAACATTTCAAAGTCTATTCACAATTAAGTAACAAACAACATAAACCATTTTTTGACTTAGTGGTCACCTTTACCTTTTAGATGAACACATTTTAAAATGACACATTCTTAAACCTTTATGTGAAGGTTTTAATCGTAGTGAAAGTTGATTTTTGAATAAAAACTAGAACTTTAGTGGTACATTCTCTAGTAACTAATGTTAACCTAATAGTTATCTATTGTCCATATTTTGATGATGACTTAATTATTCCATTCATATGTATCTAATATGTCTACTTGAGATTGATTTTAGGTATTAGATACATGAAAAAGATCAATTCAATAAAGTTCCAACTTGACTCAATACAAGCCAAAGTCAATGCAAATGAACTTTTGTGGTGTATGCCTTAAATGACTTCAGTCATTCTTTTAATCATTTGTATTGATGTTATGACTTGTAATTATAATGGGAAAAATTCAAGAGAACTTAATTCAAACATTTAATAATTTTATTAATATTTTTCAAAATACATCACCGGCTATTTGATCACCAAAGAAACTCAACCAATGCCTAGGATGGGTCTTGGTAATGTCCAGGTTTGGTAGAGTTTACCTCAGGATAAAATCGACCGACCCTCTGCACAGGAATACTAATTTTAAGATATTAGTTGATTTTCATGCAGGATAAACTTGGTCAACAACTCAAAATTAGCTTGTCATATAGTGTTATCAGTCGAGTTACCTTTATGGAAACTCGACCGACTGCACTATACAGAATGTGTAGAAAAAGTGTTTCTAGCTGTTGGAGTGTTGCAAACATCAAAAATAGATTTGTTACAACACCCCAAATGACTAGAAATTTTTACCAAGTGCTTCTAGTGGTATTGGACATCCCCAACTATAAATAGGGACCCTTAGACTTCATTCCAAGTTTTCTCCTTCATGCTATTCATGCTCCTAGATATAGTTGAGTGAATTTGTCCACATAGAGACCATTTCTCTCTCTTTCTCACTAATCAAAACATCCATATGAGTGAGATAGGCTTTTGTGAGAGAGCTACTTTATTGTAATCGTGTGAAGCCCACAAATATTCTTTTTCTCCATCCCCTTTTTTTAAGCATTGTTGGTGAAAGCTTCTCCTTGGTGAAGGAGAAGGTGAAGGCTGAATATTCTTGAGAATAGTGGGTAATTTATTCAAGGCAGAAGACTTGTTGCAAGAAGGGGCATTCCTTGGTGAAGGGGTCCAGATCCTTGCAAAAGTACATAAGCCCTTATAGATGTTGAATACTCTTGATCGAAGGATAGGTAAGTCCTTGTAAGGTTTATTGGCTCATTTTAGTCCTTAAAAAGGAAGGAAGTTATCCATACCATGCAAAAGAAATATCTTATTGTATGTCTTATAATGGAATATAAGTATGAAATGGTTGCAAAATCCTAGGGCTTGACCTCTCTAGGTAGTGGTCTGACTTTCTCCTAGTTTGAAGATTGGAAGCACTCTACATAGCTTGTTCTTGATCTTATTCAATATCTCTCATCCTTCATATGTATTCTTAGTTGCACATCAAATTTCAAATTTGCAATAGTTCCACTTGAAGTAACTTGAAGGTCTAGTGAATTTTGTGTGAGTTTTTTTTATCTCTATTCACTCCCTCTAGATCCCTTTGATCCGACAAGTGGTATCAGAGCCACGTTATTCTCTGACAAGATATCCCACAAGATGAGAATATGGGTGAAAACCTTCTAGGTTCTTTCAACTTATAAGGAGGGTTATCCATGAGACCTCTAATCTTCGACGACACGAACTTCCTGTACTAGAAGAGAAGGATGCAGTTCTACTTGAAAGGAATCATCTATGACATGTCGAAAGTATACAAGGAGCCAGTTGGATATGTTGCCACTTGGTACGAAGCCTCATTGAAGAAGGTACATCTGAATACAAAGTCTATAAGCATCATTTATGCAGCTGTCACTCCTTTCGAGTTCAACTAGATCTCTTCTTGGGATACAAGCTATGCGATATGGAATAATCTTTGCATCGCCTATGAAGGGACCAAGCAAGTCAAGGAGTCTAAGATCTACATGATCAATGATATCCTTAAGAACTTCAAGATGGCCAAGAAGGAGAGAGTGGCCAAGATGTATACAATATTCAACAACATCATCAATGGACTTTCTTCCTTGGGCCATCATGTGGATAGAGGTACCATCAACTCCAAGATCCATAGATCTCTTCCCAAAAGGTGGGAATCCAAGGTGACTTTTATTGAAGAATAAGAAGACTTGGTGACATTGCCACCAAAGAGCTCATTGGATATCTTCAAGCCTATGAGCCAAGACTTGACAAGCAAGAGGAATATGAGACGCAATAAGAAAAGGAGTGAAAGAAGATCAAGGATAGAACATTCAAAGGTCAAGTGGAGGCCATTTTTCTCCAAAAACAACTTGCTTGTCATCCTACCCCTCATTCCTCAAGTGAAGATGAAGCCCCTAGTGATCATGAAGCTAACTAATCCAAGGGGAAGAACTTCAAGGTAAAGTCATCTTCTCCTCTACTCCAAGGTGTTATGAATGTGGTCAAAAAGGACATTACAAGAATGATTGCCCCAAGGCAAAGAAGTCCTAGTACAAGAGTAGCTCCAAAAGAAGGACTACAAGAAGGATGGCAAGTACAAGAGGATGGAAAAGAAAGAAAGAAAGAAGAAGCAAAGATGTAACCCATGTCACATGGGAGGAGTCATCTTCTAGTGATTCTAGCTCAAATGAGGGAGAATGCCACCTTGTTGTCATGGCCTCAACTAGTTATGGCATATGTGAGGTAAGTGACATAAGTGAGGTAAGTTTAAATGAAATTTCTAAAGAAGCCCTCATTGATATTGCTTAATCCTTCCCTCTATTCTTATTCTCAATGGAAATCTAAGAAGAAGAAGTTAGGGAAGATCATTGATGACTTGTATGCTAAGATTGATTTTGTTGAGCAAAATGAGAAAGTACATCTTGATAGTATTGATTCTTTGCAAGGAAGTTTCTTTATCTTGAGCTCCAATACAATGGAGTTGAAGTAGAGAATGGTATTTATCATAAGAATATAGATAGTCTTAATGATGAAAACCAAAATTGCCTTGATGAGCTTGTCTTAATTAGAACTGAAAATGATAGACTTGTTTTTAAGTTTAATAATCTTAGACATACTTGTGATTCTATCAAATATGAAAATTGGATCCATCTTGCTTACAATTGAAAAATTCTAGATCGCTTGCTCAAGTGAAAGATTTTCTTCTAGACCTTTATTGACTAGTAATGAGGTAGCTAGCATTACTCTTGAGAGATATTCATATCATACTAAAGCCATATATTTGGAGACCAACTTGCTTCATTCTCAAGATGATTTAGCTAGTCTTTCTTCTACTGTTATTACTCTTAGTGATGATAATCATAAACTTAGAGATTCCTTACAAAAGTTTCTTAAAGGGAAGAAATCCCTCAATGAAGTTCTAGATCACTCTACCAAACAAGTTGGTACAAAAGGTTTGGGATATGTAGGGGGAGATCCCAAGAGAAAAAACAAGGGCAAGGGTAAGAAAAAGATCAAGGAACCTCCTATCTTCCATGGAGAGTCATCTGGTTCTAAGAACCCTATGGTTTGTGTACATTTCAAGAGTGATGATGATTACTCTACTTATTGTCCTTGCAAGGACAAGGGGACCAACCCAAAGTTGAAATGGGTCCTCAAGATAACTCCAGATCCCAAGGTTTGAGTTGGGCACCAACATCTTCCTTTCTTGTAGGTAGAAGGAAAATGGATAGTTGATAGTCGTTGATCCAATCATATGACCGGTGAGATAAGCCACTTCAACAACCTCACAAAGAAGAAAGGAGGATCAGTGACTTTTGATGATAACAACAAAGGCAAAGTGAAAGGTGAGGGTGATGTGGGATGGCCAACATCACAATTTGATTAGTGTTAGATAGCTTTATGATAATGGTTATCTTGTTTTATTTATCTCACTTGAATTCTTATTTCTAGATTCCCTCTCATACAATGTTATATATAAGGGAACTAGAAATGGGAACCTTTATGTTATTATTCTTGATTCTCTTAAGCCCATTGTTGGTAGATGTCTTGTTGTTGATAAGAATGATATTATCTTTGTGGCACCGTAGTCTTGGTCATGTATATATGCATCAATTGAATAAGTTGAGTAAAAACTAATTGGTCAAGGGACTTCCTAAATTGGATTTTGAAAAGGATGAGCAATGTCAACCTTGCACACAAGGAAAGCAAACAAAATCCCCCATTAAGTCCAAAGTAGTCCTTAGTACCAAGACATATCTTGAAATTCATCATATTGATCTATTTGGACCTATGAGAACTCAATCGGTTTGTGGTAGAAAGTATTGCTTTTTGATTGTCAACTATTTATCTCACTATACTTGGACCCTCTTCTTAGTTTCAAAAAGTGATACTCTTGATGTTTTCTCTACTTTCTGGAAATGAGTTGAAAACAAAGTTTCTTTCTGAATTGTATCTATCTGTAGTGACCATGGGGGAGAATGCAAAAATAATTTGTTTGGAATTTTTTTGTGAGGAATCTGATTTTTGCACAACTTTTCTTACCCTCGTGCACCTCAACAAAATGGGGCTATAGAGAAAAAGAATAGGTCTCTATAGGAAATGTCTAGGAATATGCTTCTAGAGTATGATACTCTAATGAAGTTTTGGGTCGAAGTCGTTAGCACCTCATATTTTGTGCAAAACTGGATTTTCATTCATCTATCTTTACAGAAACCCCCTATGAGTTATGGTGTGGTAGAAACCCTGTATTGGTTTACTTCATGTTTTCAGTTTTCCTTCTTTTGTTTTAACATCAAGGATTCTCTCGACAAGTTTGATGTGAAATCTTACAAGGCTTTCTTTCTTGACTACAACACTACTATCAAAGCTTATAGTGTTTAACATTGAATTGTCTAAAGTAGAAGAATCTATTGAAGTTAAATTTGTTGAAACTAACCCCTCTAGATGAGGTGATTCATCTATTAAAATATCTCAACATCGACGACAAAAGAAAATAGGTGGTAGTTTAATAAGAAGAGAAATAAGATGAAAAGAAGGATCCAACTCCCTGGTTTGCTAAATATCATCCTAAAGAGCTCATAATAGGCAATCCTTTTGAAAGGGTAAAGACGCAGGCTACATTCAACAAAGAACCAGATGACATCACCTTCATCTCACAACTTGAGTTAAAGAATGCCGAAGAATCTCTCAAGGATGATGAATGGATCCTAAATATGCAAGAAGTGTTACAACAGTTAGACAAGGACAAAGTGTGGACCTTAGTGCCAAGACCAAATGATAGGAAGATCATTGGCATAAAATGGATCTACCACAACAAGCTAGATGAAAGTGGCAAAGTGGTAAGGAATAAAGCAAGGTTATTTACTCAAGGCCAAAATCAAAAGGAAGCTATTGACTTTGATGAAACTTATTCTCTTGTTGCTTGACTTGTGTATATTAGAATGTTACTTGCCTTTTCTAGCTATAAGAATTTATTTATTTATCAAATGGATTATAAAAGTGTGTTTCTAAATGGTAGAATAGAGGAGGAAGTCTATGTGGCTCAACCTCCTGAGTTTGAACATGAGAAGCTTTCTAACAATGTTTATTGTTTAAAAAAATCTCTCTATGGACTCAAACAAGCCCCTAGAGCTTGGTATGAGAAACTAATGAACTTTTTTCTAGACAATGTCTATGTCATGGGAAATGTAGATTCTAATCTATTTATTAAACACACTTCTAGAAAATTTTTCATCATTCATATATATGTTGATGATATTATATTTGGAAGATCTGATCTTGATCTTTGCAAAGAGTTTAGTTCTCTTATGCAAAGTAAGTTCAAGATGAGTATGATGGGGGAGCTTACTTTCTTTCTTGGATTCCAAATCAAGCAAATGAAGGAAGGAAACTTCATCAACCAAGAAAAATACACAAGTGAACTTCTTAAGAACTTTGGAATGGAGAACACCAAGATAGATATGAGGAAGGTGAGAAGGTAGATGAGAAGTTCTATAGAGGTATGATTGGTATCTTGTTAAATTTAACTGAATCTAGACATGATATTATGTTTAGTGTTGGCTTGTGTGCTAGATTTCAATCAAGCCCTAGAATATCTCATCTTATAGCGGTTAAGAGGATTTTTAGGTACCTATCCCAAACCCAAAATTTTGGTCTATGGTATTCCTACTCAAGGGACTTTACTCCTACTGCTTATAGTGATGTGGATTATGCAAGATTCTTAATTGATAGAAAGTGCTCAAGTGGCACTTGCTTCCTCCTAGGACCATACTTAGTTTCTTGGTTCTCTAAGAAACAAGGTAGCGTGTCTCTTTCAACTACCGAGGTTGAATACATTGTATCTAGAAGTTGTTGTGCCAAAGTCCTATGGACGAAGCAAATGCTCCAAGACTTTAATTTCATTATGATGTTTCTCCTATCTACTATGATAATACTAGCTCAATCAATATTTCTTACAATCCTATATTGCATAGTAGGGCCAAACATATAGAGGTCCGTCATCACTTCCTCTATGATCACATTGCCAAAAAGGATATTTATATCACGCATATGGACACAAAAAATCAAATTATAGACATTTTCACAAAACCTTTAGCTATACAACAATTTACCTTTGTTAGATTAAAATAACTTATCACTGATGTTGATGATATTGATATGCCATCTAGCTAGATGTTCTTATACCTACATGTTCTTTCTCATTGTTTGATCATATCTTACTTGAAAGTGCTATATTTGCCTTTTTAATGCCTATTTTTCTTGTTTTGGATATTTTTCGCAAACACATATTTTATGGGAAAATAGTAGCCAATGATGAATAGAATGTGCATTAATATGTTCAAAATACATGATAAGATAGAAAAATAAATTTAAATAGCACTCTAGTGGCTCAGAATTAAATTTCTAATCTTTTGTACAGACCAAGGCTAAGTTTGATTTGGGAGAAACTCAACCAACAACATACCAAGTACACAACAAAACTGCAACCTCAATCGAGTTTCCCAAAACCAAAACTCGATTGATAACACTGTTGGGCGGGAAATATATAGGCAATCAGCTGACTTTTCCCCCTATCAACTAGAGAAAGTCTACTAATAGCTACTTCTTCTTGTTCATCCTTCTACCCTAGGGCTACCCAAACCTCTCCCTTACCTCTCTATCCCCCGGATCACCTGCCCTAGCTCTCCCAACCTTGACCTAGGTGCTTGTGCAACCTGTAGCTTCCACCATTTACTTTCTTTTGTAAATGTTCCATCTCCTTTGACCTCCATGGCCTCAAACTAAAGAAAACGAATAGGACCAGCTAGTATTCCCTCTTCCTCCACTTCTCCTAGGCATGTTTCTTTTGATGGAACCTCATTCATCTCCTCTCAAGCAGTAAATATGTATAAGGACCTTCTTCCTAGAACTCCTTTTCCATTTCGTACCTTGCTTGAACAACCTAGTGGAGTGATGAAGGAGGTTTCTGATGTTTTCAAAAGTCATCACCTTAGTGAACTTTGTGTAGAGCGATTCTGCTATACCAACTCTCTTTCTAGCACCAAAGTAGTCCATGGATTCTATGCTAATTTCATGTGGAACTACACTAACCTTGTGTCACCTCCTAACCAATAGGTGATTCTAACCTCCATGATTGCAGGTACCAAGATTACCATCTTTGAAGATTCTTTGAATTCTTACTTCAATGGTACTGACTTCACATCTACATGGTTGACTCCCTATCACCAGTACCTTGACCTGCTTGACCGAGATAAGCTTTACAAAAGCTTTGACCCTGAGCTTACCCAACCTGACATCTAAAAGTTTCTGAAGAAACTTTATGCCCCTTTTAGGAATAAATCCATCCTTCCTTCTTCTTCCCTAGACATTAAGACATGCCTCATTGCATTAGTAGTCAACTGTGATATCCATCCAAAGTAAAATCAAATGGATATTGTAGACAACACTACTGTTTAATATATTATCTCTTGAATGATTATGGAGTCAAATGGGCATGTTACATTCTTCACCACATGACCTTTTATGACTTAGGGAAGAACACCAATGGAACCCACTCATCTTATCCCTACTTGATCTCTGATTTGTTTGCTCACCATTATGAGAAATCAATTTTCCACAAGCTTACTTATAAAGCAAGTAGGAAAGGTGTTTACATCAGCAAAACCACTATCAAGAAGTCCTTTCACCCTACCTCCTCTACCACACCTTCTATTTCTACCTCCATCTAGGATCCTCCACATCCTCCTAAACATGATTGTGCCTCATTCTTAGTGTCCAATGAAACCTTGATGGGTGACATGATACACCAACATGCATATAACCTCTAGGTTCAGGAGCATGTCCATCAGGATCTAGTTTAGATCTTGTCAAACATGAACTTATCATCCACCCATCCCTACCCCACCTACCAGTCGTACCCTATCACTGACTATGCCTCCTATGTGTACAATTAGTTCTATCCAACTGCTCCACCTGTTGCTTCCAATGTACCCCCTACCTCTAATGGTTGACCTTCCCCTGCTGCTCCTCAACTGAGTGACACTCAGCTACGTGGTGTACCTCTAAGACCTGCCTCTACCCTTCTTGTTGGCTTTAACAAGGTTTCTAAACCCATCTTTGAGCAAGAAGATGCTTTAGCTACATGTGGTATGTCTTGGGTTGAGCAACATGCCAAGTGGCATGCTACTCGCTCCTTTGGATCTCATGAGGATGAGGAGATGGATAATGGTGATGTTGAGGATGAGGATGCTGATGGTGATGTGAGGATGAGGATGATATGGTGATGATGGCTCTTCTGATGGAGATGATGGTGAGGCTACACTTGCTGCCACTGATGCACCTTCAGACAGAGATGAGGACTACCAGCCAGATGAGGATGGCGAGATCGTTAACCTGGATACCCAAGATATTTAGTCCTTAGTCTATGGGTGCTCATATTCATATCTTGTTTTACACTATTATGAATTGAACATTTGGGCATTATATCAGAGGTGTACTATTTTCATATCTCGTTGTTTTTCAATATTTTGTAGTTATCATCTAGATAGGACATGTCTTTTGTTGTAATATGATCTTATGTAACTTAACTCTGTTCTTATTTTTATCTTATAATTTCTTGGTATGTTCTTCCATATTTTGATTGTACTTTAGTATGCTTGTTCTCTCTAAGATTTATGTTAGTGCTTGCTTGGTGTTTGCTTATGAGGTATGTGTCTGTGGATAAGACCTATATTGTATCTCTTCTTCCCCTACCTTTCTGGTATGACAAAGGGGAGAAGTGAGCTCAATCATATTGTATTGTGATCCTTTTCTAGTTTATTTTATGAAATATCATATGACTTGTAAGAGGACTCAATAGTGTATATGTGTTATGGCTACTTTTTATAGAAACTAACCATGTATGCAAAGGTAAGCATGTATTGAGGTGGAGCAATTGCTATTGTTCATTCATGTATCCCTCTACAATTCACAAGGTAAAAGTTTAAATTCCATACCTTTTTCAATATGTGACAAATGGTTTGTCATCATCAAAAAGGGGGAGAATGTTGAACTAATAGTTATACATTGTCCATATTTTGATGATGACTTAACCATTCCATTCATATGTATCTAATATGTCTATTTGAGATTGATTTCAGGTATTATGTACAAGAAAAGGATTAATTCAATCAAGTTCCAACTTGACTCAATATAAGCCAAAGTCAATGCAAATGTACTTTTTTGGAATATGCCCTAAACAACTTAGGACAATGTTTTTAAGCATTTGTATTGATGTTATGACTTGTAATTAAGAAGGGAAAAAATCAGGAGCAATTAATTCGAACATTTAAGCACTTCAATAAAATTTTCCAAAATACATCATAGGTTGTTTGATTGGCCAAGTTTCCCTCTCAAAATCTTGACCGACGCCTAGGATTGGTCTTGGAAATGTCCAACTTTGGATGAATTTACCTTAGGATAAACTCAACTGACCCTCTGCATTCGCAAAATAATTTTAAGGCATCAGTCGAGTTTCATCCAGGCAAACTCAACTGACAACTCAAAATTAGCTTGTCGCATAGTGCTATTGGCAGAGTTATCTTTATGGAAACTCAACCGACTGCATTGTGCAAAATATGCAGAATAAGTGTTTCTAGCCATGTGAGTGTTGTAAACATAAAAAAAAAATGTTGCAACACCCCAAATGACTAGAAATCATTCCCGATTACTTCTAATGGCTAGTGGACATCCCCAACTATAAATAGGGACCCTTGGATTTCATTCCAAGTTTGCTCCTACATGCTATACATGCTCTTACATATAGTTGAGTGAATTTGTCCACATAGAGTCCCTTTGTCTCTTGCTTACTAATCAAAACCTCCATATGAGTGAGATAGACTTTTATGAAAGATCTACTTCATTGTAATCTTGTGAATATTTCAAATATTCTCTTTCCCAATCCCTTTCTTTAAGCAAAGTTGGTGAAAGTTTTTCTTGGTGAAGGAGAAGGTAAGGCTGAAGATCCTTGAGGAGAGTGGGTAATTCCTTGAATGTGGAAGACTTGTTGCAATAAGGGGAGCTCCTTGGTGAAGGTTTCCAACTCCTTGCAAAAGTAGGCAAGCCCTTGTAGAGGTTGAAAACTCTTTCTCAAAGGATAGGTAAGTCCTTGTAGGGTTTATTATCTCCTTTTAATCCTTAAAAAGGAAGTCTAGGTATCCTTGCCCTGCAAAAGGAAGGTCTTATTGTATGTCTTATAATGGAATATAAGTATGAAATGGTTGTGTAATCCCAGTGCTTAACCTCTCTAGGTAGTGGATTGACTTTCTCCTAGTTTGGATATGGGAACCACTCTACGTAGCTTGTTTTTTATCTCATTCAATATCTCTAATCCTTGCTCTATATGCTTAGTTGCACATCAAATTCCATATTTGCAATAGTTCCACTTGAAATAACTTGAAGGTCTAATGAATTTTGTGTGAGTGTTTTTTAGCTCTATTCACCCCCCTATAGAGCCCTTTGATCTAACAATTAACATAAGGGCAACTTCTTAATAAGAAGTGAGATAAAACCTTGAAAAGAAGATTCTACTAGAGGAATTCATTCCAATTAGCTGGAAGAAAAATCAAAGGGTGAGGGTGGATAAACAAAGACAAGCACTCATCAAACCTTGATTCATACACCAAGTGTCCAACAAAGTCCTTAATTAGGAATTTTCCAATCCAGATACCATGAGATAGAAACATCTTGTAGAGCGTAAAAACGGCCCTCAACTTAGTAATGTAGATTCATTGAAACACTTTCATTCTGCTAGTAATGTCACAGAAGCAAGCAAGAACCATATAATAGAAACAACTATAGACCTTAGGCTATATACATACACTAGTGTTGATGAATAAAATGACATGAGATCACCCTAAGTGGGTGGCATCACAAGATTCAAACCAGTACTTGGGTGGACATATATAGGAGAAGAAAAGATTTCAACACTCATTCTATCTGTTTTGTAGAGTTAATTAAGGCCATATGCCTTCATGTTTGGAGTTGATTTAGAAGAGAGGTCTTCTTTCTATAATGTGAGGATTGAGGTGGGTGGAGAGGAAAAAGGGCCACTACGCATGTCTTAAGTCCTTAAATCTAGGTGGTAATATCAAATAGAGTATGGTGTGATCTTCACATTCAGAGTAGTTGGTTTACAGCTTACATCCAACATGGAAAAAGTAGTGGCACTATTGGAAAGGGATAAGAATTGTAGGAAAAAGGGAAGTAAACAAAAAGGTATGACTTAATTCCTTAATATTTATGCATAACAAGTTCTTACACTCTTACAATTTCCTATCTTGTAGGTTGTTAGCTTCAAGTGTTTGTATTCATATGTAAAACCACATGCCCAAGTTTTATAGCAAAGCACCATCTTTGCATAATAAAATATATGTTTCCATTGTGTCAAAATAAATCTAAATGCAATCCATGTTGACACGGAATGGGATAAAAATTAAATCTGCTAGAATTCAAGTCTCACACGCCAATAAGCCTTTTTTCGAGAAAAAGGAATATGTACTCCAACAAGGCAGTGATTCAAGCAATTTCAACGTATATCATGAGCATATTTAAACTCTCCAAGAGGTTGATATATGACATCAAGAACATGATTTCAAACACTTTGTGGGGGTTGAAGGAAGGTGAACGGAAGATTAGGTTAAAACTCATATCTTCCTTATTTAGTAATATTCAATCTAATGAATAATTTAGTTTTTATTATAAATTCATTGGTACCTTGTATGAAATATTGGTTGATTAAATATTTAATTAAAGTTAAATATGCTCCTTTCTAGGTCCAATAACATGTGTTGTGCATACATTCAGATTTGAGATTTGGTTAATGTAGAATATAGACCACACATGTATGTGTGAAGAGAATTGAATATACTAAGAAAAAAAATTGTGAAGAAATTATCTTTTGGTATTTCTTTAAACTTTTGTTTTATAATTATAGACAATTCAATTATGAATCAAACACAAATGCAATGGATCAAATCGGAATTAAAATGAGAGGATTATTGTAGTTCTTGTAAAATATGCAAAACTGTTGGCAACCGACAGACCACCAATGGGGACATAAACCAACAAGACATCAACCAAAGGACCATCAACCAACGAGGTTACCAACCAATAAAAATGAGATGTGTTTCCGTCCAACACAACCAATCATTAAAAAGACCAGAACTTTTGATATACATATCAAAATTTGATGAAATTTACTTTGTTGGAATCATATTTTAATTTTCCACACAACCATTTATCTAAAAAATAGACTAGTGATGCATGAGAGGATGATTCCTAGGATTATTTCAATGAAGAATTCTAAGAACATTGAAGAACAATGGACCTAGATGTAAACCTTTGAGGTAAATCTAGATTGACAACTTCTCCTTCATTATCTCTCTTTTTCCTTGGTGGAAGCTTGGAGAAAGGTTGATTAGAGGTTACCTTCTTCTTCTTCTTCTTCTTCTTCCAGTACATGGAGCCTAGAATAACAGCTTAGATTTGACCTGTAGATCATTTTTTTGAGCTATTAGCCCAAATCCAAGCCAACAAGCCAAGATTTGGATAGACTAAGACTATAATCATGATTTAGTAGGATGAATCAAACTCAAGGTGACTAAAGAATCAATATTTTAGTCATGGTGTTCATAGAATTTAACCAAAATGTGAAGAAGAAAAATATTGTACTATTTACTATTTTACAATTCTTATCTCAGCAACTCCTAGTTTAGATTGTAAAGTATGAACTATTGAAATAGCTAGGAAAATTATGAAAATTGAATGATTCTAGTTTTATCATGTGTCTATATGATTTGTATGAGTCTTAAAAATAGTGAAATATAGAGGCACATGTATCTGGGTTTGTCCTAAATACTCAGTAATGAAATTCTTGCTAGGAAGTGTTGTTACATTTCTTTATTTCTTTCTGGTCATGAATCTGGTATGATAAGATGCATAATTCCTTCTAGTGTTATTTATTTTGTGGTTGGTTTAGTCACTCTAGTTCTGAATTTTAGCAGTTCATTACATAATAGATAGAATAGAATAAGTAGCATGTAGTATGAAAGATAAATGTTATTGCTATAGCACATATCATACCAGTATATTCACATATGCTCAAGCTACTAAGTGCAAGTAAATTATAGATCTTAGTGTAAGTGTAACAAAATTTTGAAAGTTAGTTGTTCAATGAAATGCCTTTTTAGAGTATAAAAAATACTTTTGTTTAGTATGATATTCAATAGTATTTATGCAATGTAGAATTCAAAAAAGAAAATGGAACAATCTAATTACATGATAATGTTAAGAAAACGTTAAGTAGATCATTGAACAATGAAACTAAAGAATCATTTAGACATCTGGATGATCTGAACACTATAGATTTCTTGTTGAGGTTTGCCCCAAAATGGAGAAATGTCTTTCCCATTGGAAGTGTTTGGGAGAGGAAGCTAGAGCATGTTGGTAGGGCATGAGTAGTTATGCCCAATTTGGAAGACCTCTTGAATTATAGTAGGGGTATCTAACATTACTAGATATTCAGGTGATACCCAGTGGTACCACAACAATCGTCAAAGATACTGGTGGTACCAAGTTTTTCAATACAATGCTTTATAGGTACCCAACATTAACCATAGATTATATGGTACCTAGCTTAATTGCTGCTCAGTGAGTCAGACCTTATGAAACCACAAAAGTAAGAAGTTTAAGGTACCTAGGTTTAGAGGAGGAGTCCAATTGTATCTGACTTGATGTTATAGTTATCGAGGCTAGAAGTGGTGAGGCATGTTGCAGACTTTGAATCCTGGGTCACCTCTATTTTAGTATAGTAAGATCATATCTTGTTGTGATTCTTTCATATGTTTTGGTAAACTTTATGTTGTTCTAGGGAAGTACTAACACTGTTAAAAGATTATGTAATCATACTCAAGAATTTCTTATTCCAGTATTCCTAGTATTTTGGTTGGTTGATGGACTTGATAGTATTTCTCATTTAGTTTAGCATTCACTAGTTTTTTTTATCTTCTATATGATTCTAACACTAAATCAACATTATATTTGTTATCTTGTCTACTTGATAAATTTCAATTCATTGAGCCAGTAGCTCACATTCTACATAATAACTTCTTGGTAACCCTCCTGATTATGATGGTATCTATGATTAAGAAGAGTCATGTCATAGAAGGATGTTAGTAGTGTTTAAGATAGAATTAGATAGTCCTCAACCATGTCCACACTAGGTCCTATAGTCAGAAACAGAAAGAGTTGTACTAATAAAGTAATAAAATATTGTAAATTTATTCCTAGTAGAATTGTTGGAAAATATATTCTTGATATATTTGAAAGTTTTGAACCATAAAGAGATGATTACGATAAGTTCTTCTAGTTTGGTTATGAGCTAATTGTACATATGAAATATATTCTTTTACATGTCACAACTTGTATACATATATATAAGAAAAAGTTCCTACATGTTTTGTGTTAGCCATGTTAATCTCCTTGGACCCAAATCATGTGGTCTACGAAAGTTTATGGGATCCATTGCCTAACAAGTTGTCACAGGACCTGGTTAGAGTTGTAAGTTTGGAAATTAGGAGGTCATGTGGTTATAGCTCAGGGAAGTCTAAGTATAGCTTTGGGAAGTCTATCTCCTCGACTGTCCTGGTTGAGGAGGATGTGATGCGCCGCAAGGCTTAAGATCTGGATTGGTAGTTTGGAGTATCGACCTTGTCGAATCCACTCCGTTCATGTGTGACGGATGGATAGAAACTGGCCCAGTTCGGATCTTGTCTCTTGTGCTCCTGCTCCGTCATCGCTAGTAAAGCTAGGAGGTCTCTGTGCCCTCCTTTTCACCTGCACCTGGTTCCTGGTTCCAGGGTGATGATGCCCCTCAGGCTCGACTGGCCTTGTTATCGCATCCTTGGCGGCAGTCCTACCCTCCTCACCCTGAGTTGGTTTCCGGCCTCGCCCAGCACTGTGATGGCTCCATGACATCAACCAACACTACTTTGCCCGATCCGGTGGTGACACTGCATCTGCGGCGGCGCCTCCAATACTTATGTCCTCGATCTGCAGAGGGTTCCTCCTCCGTCGTCACTACTGGTAGTCTCTACTGGCTGATGGGCAGATGAGGAGCTATGGTATTAACCTGGCTTTAGCCTAGTGACCCCTTGCTGGTACGCGATGGAGTACTCTCAAGGTTCTTGTTGATTTGCCTCTATGCAAACAGGGCTTCGGGTCTTGGTGGGTCCTATCCTAGTGTAGGCCTATTTGTGGGTGTTGTTGTGGTGTTGTTGTGCTTCAGCAACATTTGATGGATGGTGTTCTTTTACAGGACAACAACAAAAATGGGATCTTTGCAGGGCGGCTAGGGCTAAGCTATCTTCCCCAACTCCAGGCGGTGATCCCCCATCTTCGACCCTCAACACAGTAGAGTTGTTGTTGTGTGTTGGACGCCCTCAATGTGCTCGATGTGATGCCTCCGTGCAAACAGGGGCATCGAGTCACAGATGGGTTTCTCTTGGTCTTGTACAGATTGCTTATTCTAGTTTCTATGTGATTACCAATGGTTAACAACCCTCGGATGAAAATGGGTGATCGTAGTCTCTCCATGTACCACATCTTGTGGGTGTTCTGATTTCCAATGGCCTCATGGTCGGCCTGTCTTCAGCCGCAGCAATCTAAGGGAGGTTCTCCAATGTTGTCACTGGCCTAGAGCTGAAGCTTGTTTGGCAACATGTCGAGTGAAGTATAGGATTATGTGCAGATGGTCCTCCATTTCAAGAAGGAGACAATGTGTGGCAGACATGTCCTCCTAGATTGATTCCATTATTGATCCAGCTGGTAGTCCTATGAGGAGCAGGGACAGGGGCTGACAGATTAAAATAGGATTGGTAGTCGAGTTGGGGATGTTACATGCATATTTGTGGGTGTTTTAAATGGTCCTGTATGATTTCCCTCCTCCCTTCTAGGTGTGTTATTATGATTAGAACTTGTTTCTACTCCAGACGTTCTATCAGTTTTGGAGTTTTTCTTTCTGTTTATGATCTGTTATCCCCCTGTGTGGGGATTTTGGGATCTAGTTTATTCCTAAAGGGGCACATTGTACCCAAAGTTTTGGTTTTCTAGTAACACATTTTTTTCTGACCAAAAAAAAGTCTAAGCATTTAGATGCACTGACCTAGTATATGAATACTTAGGTTGACCAGTATTAAGATACTCAATCTATACTTCCATGTATACCCTGTCTAGGTATGAAGAGGGAGGATGGGCTAGAGATAAATCCTAGATGCATTAGAGTTTGAAGATTAGAAGGTAAAATAAGAATAAGATCACAAAGATAGAATATGGTATGATTTTTGGTTTATATTGTTCATTTGATTTGGGATGAATAGAAATGATCTTTACTTAAGCGAATCCTAGAATTTTCAATGTTCGAAAATAATATGGTTCAGTTAGCATTATTGTATGTTGAGCCTTTACATTAGTATCATGTATTATTTTGACATAAAGTATGTCTAAAGTTATTCTTATATGAGTTCTCCTAAGTGAATGTCATTTTCATGTGGCTAACATAAATAGGAGTTGGTTAACCTAGAGTAATTCTTGGCTTTAAGACTATAGGTGTGGCATAGTCTAGTTAGCAAGATGTGTTAGTGAGACTTAATGACTCCTATTAACAATCTAATAACAATAAACTCTAGATTAAGTAAATGTAGAATGCAATGGGAATTTACATACACCAAGATATTGAGATGTAAGGAAATGGGTGGAATAATCAAAACTCGGTTTGAATGAATTACTATGTATAATATTTGAACATGAGAAGAAAACCTAATTTGATGCATAAAGGAAAAAAAGTATAATTCGGGACACAAATTAGTATGGGGTATATTAAATGATGAATAGTTCTTTAAAAGGGATGATATTATTCCTTGGTACATTTGGCTTGACAAATAAAGGATTAAATTAACCTTAACATAGGTAATAAAGGGGAAGGAAAGAGGAAGGTGGGAGTGTAAAATTTTAGAAATAGCATCAAGAAGGAAATATTATTTAGAATAGAAGTGAATCTTTAAAACAAGAAATATAAAGGAGTTTGGTTATTTCACACATGAGGAAAATTTAGAAGAAAATAGAGTCTGAAGATAAAGATAAGTGGGTTAATTTGGGGGAATCAAGAGTTAGGACTTAAATAGTTGAGATCAGATGATAAAGACAAAAAATGGAATCAAATCAAGGTGGAATTAGAAGCTTGATAATCAACCTAGCTTAATAAAAATAAACATGAAAATTTGACAAGATGAGGAAAGTACATACAAAGAAATGATGGAGTAAGAACAAACTTAGAATATTGGATTATATAATGAATTCAAACATTCTATTCAAATTTTGAGTAAAAAAAGGTTAAAGTGAAAAGAGATAAAATATATTGAAGGATATATTAATAAGAATTATGTCAAGAATGATTGAATTAAAGAATAATTCTTCAACATATGAAACATGAGATCATAATAAGAAATCAAGATGCAAAAACTATGGAAAAGGGAATATTGAACATATTCAAAGAGAAAGGTAATGTGATAAGAGAGGGAGATGAAGATATGTGTCATTATGAATAATTCTTTTTGCTCTTATTTTAAAATCATACAATTAATAGTAATCATTTGTTCTGCATTTATGCATTTCAACAGATTGCTTGTGATCATATGTGATTGGAAAATATAAAGATAGTATTAATAAAAAAGAGTAAGATACATGAGTATGGACATTTTGAACAACATAGAGTTTGGTATAAAAAAAAGTTTGAACCTTATACTAGTTATGTGATTTGGAATGAAAAGGCATGTTATACACCAAGTTAGAATGGTGATTTTTAGCATACAAAATGTTTATTAAAAATTAAACTATGAGAACTTTTTAATTTAATAATAAACATAACCAAGTAAGCATAATCATGGTTATACACAGAAATTATAAAGAAACTAGATAATGTTAGGTCGGATATTTAGAGTATGACATGAAGATGATGCATGGATGGTAACTCTAGAGATAATTTGGTTGTTAATGAAAATGTGAAGAATGGGAAAGTATTAAAAAATTAATGGTATGTGATAAATATTTATCAATTATAATTGTATGAGAGAAACATAGTAAGATAATGTTTGAAGGAATAGAATGCCAACTTCATACATATTATCCTTTTCCATGGGTTTCTTGTGTGAAAGCAAAAAAAAAATATTCATCGAAAGTGAACCAATAAGATAATAAGAGAAGTGTACAAGGGGACTAATTAAATAAAAAAGTAAAAATAGAGAATGGTGGGGTATGAGATAAGGATAAGTAACTTGCATGTGATCTTGATTAGGAAAATTTATGAGGTAAGTTCAAATGAGAAGATAAGATACATGGAGTTAAGTTCCTAATAGTACTTAGGATAAATAATAGATATCCATATAAGAATATCATGTTTTTCCTCCTTATTGTAGATCCTTAGAATTTTTTATTCTTGAAAACTTTGGAACCTTTAAATAATCTTAAGAAAGCTTCTATACACATAAAGATAAGTTCCATACAAGATAGGTTAGAACCAACCATATTGAAACATACATTCTATCCATCAACTTCATAATCCTTAGTTGTGACTTCTATAACTACTCTACACATGTCTAGATCCAGTAGTGATAACTACTAGTTTACCTATCAATACCATAGTAAGAAAAAATAGTTGAGTATTTAACTTTTTCCAGCTGAGTGGCATACCAGATTCCTCATCAAAGCACATGTCAGATAAAGCTTACTTTTGATATAAGCATCTTCTGAGTTAATCTTAAACAAAATTGATAAGGGAGATTCATTTGTGACCATCTCCAAAGAAAATTATGCAACTCCTACAAATAGACGAAGGTTGTAACATCCCTGACCTAGGTTATGAACTAACCCTAGGTGTTTTGATTAAATATGTGATTAGATGCTTGTGGTTATCTTTTTAAATGTAATTAAAGCTTCTGAGGAACATATATTTCAGTATTCAGTCCTTTTTAAACAATGTTGCAATATTATTTTGCTAGTAATGGAATAAAGTGCAAATTACCCAATTAGAGGGGTTAACTTGCAAATTGCACATGTTAAGATGTTCCTATGATGATGAGACATCATAAGAATGAATATGATGTGGTGGTATGGATTCCAAAATCTTGAGCACCAAGATATAGCTTGTAGAGCAATCCTTGTGCTTTAAAACCTAGTTTTAGTGTAAAGTGTAATTTACCCAAAACTTAGGGTGCAACATGTAAAATGTACCATTTAGAGTATCTCTCATAACTTTTGGCATCAAGTAGAGTAAATAAAGTGAGGAGGGCGCCTCATTTGAATGATCAAGTGAGAAAGATAACCTTAATATTTAAATAACCAAGTTTTAAGAAAAATGGCCTTTTATACATGTATAACTTAGTAAGGTGTTTGGTTTCTTTTCCTTGTAATCTTGGATAAGGGAGGAATTTTGAATAAGGAAAGAGGGAGGATAACGTGGCTAAGAAGTGGAGAAGGACTTGGTGGATATGTTTGAGAAATAAAAGAGATAATCTTCTTTTCCTTGAAAATATCCCAAAAATATATAAGTACACCCTTTTTATCAAAGTAAGGGATCGTTTCCCTTCATTCCTTCCTTTATCTTCTTGCTTTGGCCGACTAAGGAGAAGATCAGGAGCATAGGAGGACAACCAAGCAAGTTTGGGTAAGTATGGACCATCATCTATCTCGAATTCATGGTGGAAATCCTTATACAAGGTTGGTTTGTTAGCTTTCCTTACACAATTCTTCTTTCTAGCCTTCTTCTCCATCCAAACCTTGAAGAACGGACCTTTGGCAACCTTTGGAGCTTCATCCACCATTAAAGCTACGAATCTTGGAGCTCTGGATCAGTCCTAGAGGCGGGTTTTATAACTTTAAACCTTTAACTTTGTTAAGTGCATCTTTTTCTCCTAGAATCGTTGCTTGTTCTTATTCTTTAGACACTTCTCAGTGTTCTTGCTAGCAATTCCGTGAAGAAAAGCCCCTATTCTTGGGGTAGAAGATGATGACGTTATTTCCAAAGTTTATCCTAAATCTTGCTTTAGCAAACGGTCTCCCACCTCTTGCTCAAACGGTTTGCCAAACCGTTTGGAGCAAACGGTTTCAAAACCGTTTGAATGCAAACGGTTTCACAAGATCGGTTGAGAGCAAATGGTCCAAGACCATTTGGATGCGTTGACCAGGCGTTGAACATTTGGAGACCTGTTGTAAATAATATGGACTAAACACCCACCAAAAATCATCAAGTAATTACAAGAGAATCATCAATGGAAGGCCCATTAGTCACCTAAACCCTAATCAGGTATATTGCTGATTTCAATAAGTTAATCATGTTGAAGTTTGGGTTGAGTGGCCCAAACGGTTTCAAAACCATTTGGGAATCACCCAAACGGTCTTAAGACCGTTTGGTGATCACCCAAGACCGTTTGGAGGTCTAGGGTTAAGAGGGGTTGACCATTTGAGGGTCCAATACTATTGAATTGTTAAACAACTAAGTGCTGATTTTTGTGACCAAATTTAGGGTTCAACCTTTAAGTGATTGACTTAAATTTGATGAAATAATGGGAAAACGGTCTCAAGACCATTTGGAGGATGTCCAAATGATACCAAGACCGTTTGGGGGTCACCCAAGACCATTTGGAGGTCTAGGGTTGACCATTGTTAAGTGGTTGAAGAATGAAAGGAAACAAGTTGAAGTATAATCGATTTGTGACCTAATGATCAAATCAATGAACCAAACCTTAATAGGTGGAGTTAGTTTTTGATGTTGACTTGATAAAACGGTCTCAAGACCGTTTGGAGGTCATCCAAATGATCCCAAGACCGTTTGGGGTCAGGTCATGACCAATTGATTGATGGTTCCCTGGATTCAGTTCAATTAGACTCAGGTTGAAACATGTTGAAGGGTGATTGATTCCAAACCCTAATTTATCCAAGCCCTAATTGGTGATCAATTGAGGGTAAATTGAGTGTCAAATAAGTAGAGGGTTGACCTAATTAACTCAATTGATAAGTGGCTAACAAGTACATGATGGATTGAGGGGTTCAACATTGAAAACCCTAACTTGATTGGAATGGTTGAGATACTTTTTGGTCCATGCGGTTTTGAGGTGTTTTGGACCAAACGGTCTCAAGGCCGTTTGGGTAGAAATGGTCTCAAGACCGTTTGAGTCCAAACGGTCTCAAGACCGTTTGGGACCAAACGATCCCAAACCGTTTGGTGCCCATGCGGTTTCAAGGTTGATTTTGTTCAAACGGCTTCAAAGTCAAAGTTGGCCAAACGGTCAACAAGACCAAATGGTCTTCACCTCATCTTGGGCAAATGGTTTTGAATGTACACTTCATCAAATGGTTTCAAAAGTCAACAAACGGTCAACACCACCAAACGGTTTCAAAACCGTTTGGGGGTTGAAAGTGCAAAACCGTTTGAGGTTTAAAAAGGTTAAGAATGTTTGATGCTTTAGAGGTTAAGATGGTTTAGTGGTTGATTAACCTAAACCTTAATGATACCTAAAGTAATTAAGGGATCAAGTAATTAGTGGTTTGATGCATGATAAGTTCAATAGTAAACATTACAAAAGTACCCTTGAAGGGATAGTGTGACTAGTACGCCTTGATCAAGTAAACCCTAATGACCATAATGGTGATGACATAACCTATGTTGTCAAAGATGATTTGACTTAAACTAATTAAGAGGGAAGTAAGAATTATCTAATAGAACGAGGAAAGAGAAGACTTCATATATGAATGATAATCAAGTAATAAACCTCTAATATGTATGAATACACCTAACTAGGGTATGATCCTTCATAGTGAGATCATGGAAACCCTAATTATGATGGTTAATGAATCTTAACCTAATTTGAAGGCATTATTATAAGTAATCCTCATACATGATGATGGTATGATCTTAATTCACTGTAATGTGAATAGTAAACCCTAATTTAGGGTAATGTGATGTAAAGTGAATAGTAAACCCTAATTTAGGGTAATGTGATTTAAAGTGAATAGTAAACCCTAATTTAGGGTAATGTGATGTAATGTGAATAGTAAACCCTAATCTAGGGAAATGTGATGATGTGAACTGTAATACCCTAATTCTGGGTTATGCTTTTAAGAATGAAACTCTATGATTGAATTAGGAAATAATTTGTACTGTGCTCATATAGACAAATTGTGCATGTTATCAATTGTGCTAATCATGCAGGTCTTTATCAAGAAGTGATCATAGCCAAGTAAGGGTTATGATGTCATATTCATTGAAAGCACCTTATAAGTTTTGAAAGTAATGATATGTTATGTTGCCTAGTAAGAGGTAACATATGAGATTGATAGGCTGTGATAGCCATGAGAAATATTTGCATTACTCTAATCAAGGTCATACTGTTAAATGACTTGATAATAATATGTTATTTGATCACAAGTGTTTTGATGATCTAAGGGTTTGAATACCCATATTCCTGAATCACAATGATGAGATGGTTAGGGGTTGATATCCCCATGTTAATGATATATGATGTAAACTTGATACAATGAGTACTTTTCTTTATAGCAATTGTTTTAATGGTTTATGATTGAAAACATGCCTGATGCTAAAAGAATGTCATAATGTACTTAAATAATCAAGTATAATGATATCATGTAGAGCCCTGACCATAGATCCATCATTGTCAGAAGTTAAATGATGGTGAAACAAGTTTTCCTGAGGGAACTCCTGGAGAGCATACTTTTGAGTATGTGGGGGTTATGGACGCGAATATCCTTACGTCCTAATGGGAGAATTGATGTGAGATGTACTTTAATCTCTCATTCCTTCATTATATGTTTTTGTCGGGATGATGTATCACTAATCTCCCGATGACGTTGTTAATGTCGCATCGATGTGAGATAAATAAGAAATCCCTCGATGGCGAAGAGAGTGCAGCATGCCACTGTAACTCTAATAGCGAAGTTTCCAGGATACCCTGGAAAGCTATTATAGCATAGACACAAGATGTCCTGCATGTTGTTCCTCATACTGACTGAGGAGGATGAGGTCATAGGAATCCGGCTCTTCTAATGACCTATGTATGGTACCGATTGCGATTTAGTAATGGTCAGTTGGAGTATGAGAGGTGTAACTCATCTCCTCAGGGCATAATCATGTTTGTAAAAATGTAATCAGCCGTGTAGCATATTTGCTTAGGTTGAACTACGAGAAACAATGAATGATGTTACATTGTTTATAATGTTTTAGTTACATAACTATTGTACATGTTATTCATATTCCTTATTGATATATGTCTTGTCATTCAATTAAGTTATAATTGAAATGATTGCTTAAAAGAATGTTGCTTCACTTAATTTATACAATATATTACCTGCTGTTGAATGTTATAGTTTTACTGCTTAATGTTATTCCATTATTGCAATAACAAAGCTTCTGGAGGATAGTTATAACTCTCACTGGGACAATTATTCAAATTGTCTCACCCCCATGGGATTCAAATTTTTAGGTAGATGCCGAGGACAAAGGAACACATCAGTGGGTGAGCAACAACATCAGCAACACCAGGGACAACAGTGATCCTCAGGTGGAGACATTGTTTGTCAAGTCTTGTAGATAGCATGTCCTATGTGTCGTCTATGTACTCTTAGGTCCTAGGAGTCTTTATATGTTCTAAATAGATTTGAGATTTTGGCTTAATGCCTCGAGATTTTTGTATCTTGCCTTGTACAGATAACAGGGCAATTGATGTTTGTAACCCTCAAGATGTGATTATTACAGAGATGTAATGATGGATCAGTTGTAAATAACTTATCTTATTCTTTTATGAAAAATTCTTACAGGTTATGGACCTTTGTGCAAAAAGTTTGAAAATTTTGTGATTTTCAGTAATTCCGCTGCTAGTTAACGCTTCCGCATTCGTTAATCTTGTTTTTGCAATTCGATCGTCTCAAAGGTGATAGGTTGATTTTTGTATGGTGTTGACCTTTTCATCTTAGAACAATAGTTAAGTAAATGACTGGAGAAATTTGTTATCCTCCTACTGATGTAGTTGAGTTCAATCCTCCAAATACACCAAAAATAAACTACCCTTCTTCTAGTAAGGAAACATTGGATATGGAAGTAGATATCTCATTTGATGAGAAGAGTGACTCATGAGTCTTCCAACACACCGATCTTGATGGTCATCCTTTCAACTTACACAAGTTTCAATCATAGAGCCAAATGACTATAAAGAAAAACACAATAATAATGTGAAAGAAGGAATATAGAAACATTTGCAATGTCTGGTCAAAGTAGGTCGGATGGTAAGAACTCGGTAAGTCTCAATGAAAGACACAAGTTTAAACCACACCAAAGGCACTCTACTAATAGCAACTCATGCTAATTTGGCATGTGAGGAGATGACCAGACCACACCCTGTCATACCTAGAAATGTTACCATGATGGGCTCTCCTAGAATGGGTTCTTCAGTCATCAACAAAAGAAACATTTGGAATATATTTTAAAATTGTAAAAACCATAGAAGTATAACTGTTAAGGGCATAAAAAGGATGTAAAAGCAGCATCATCCATGTACATGTGTGTAACTTATTTAATAAAAGGAATAATTTATTGTGACCATGTATTTGATTGGCTTATAATCTATTAGATCTCAGTTGTGTTAAGTTGTGTTTATAATATACGAATTTCAATATTTGAAACCTAGTTTGGTAAAGAGAAATAGATATATTTTTCTTTCTTGAGTTTTTATGTATATAGAAGTATAGTAAAGTGTCTTTATACAATGATCAAAGATCAAAATACCAACTGAGGGTGGAAATTCAAGAGAGTGTACTCAATATTAAGAATGATTAACAAAAACTTAGCATGACATATCATTGTTGTTGTGTTTGAGATGATTTTTTGCATCATGATTACTTTTGAAATATTAATAGAGGCAGTTGCAGGTGAGAATTATAGATTAAGCAAGATGGTTCGAGTTAGTATAAAAATATAATCTTATTATATTGTTCTTACATGCCTATAAGTTCGAAGGATGAAACCCTTTAAGGGGAGAGATTGTTACAACCCATATCTTGCTTATTTAGTAATCTTCTTATTAATAATAACTTTAGACAAAATTACATCTTTATTAGTACCTTGCATTATTTGCTAGTTGAATAAACATTAAATTAAGGTTAAATAGTTCCTTTCTAGTTCAAAAAAAAAAAGAATGTGTTATGCACATGTTGAAATTTGAGTTTTGGTTTATGTAGAAGACAGCCCACACATGTATGTGGAAAGAGCATTAAAGATATTAAGTAAACAAATTATAATTGTTTATAATTCCATTATGAATCCAACATAAATAGAATGGATAAAATCATAGTTCTTTATTTTGGTAAAAGTTGTCATCAGTTGGCAACTAACATGCCATCTACCAATGAGGTCATCGACCGATGGGCCGTCAACTATCAGGGCAGTCAACTAATGGAATTCCAACTAAAAAAGTGACAAATGATGGATACGATTTGCACTGCCTCCCAGTACAACTAATCACAAAAAAGACTATTACATTTAATATACATATTAATATTTGACAAAATTTGTCTAGTTAGATTTGTGTTTCAATGTTTCACACAAACAAATCTCTAGAACAAGGCAGAGATGCATGAGAGGGTGATTTCAAGGGTGGTTTAAGAAAAGAACATGAAAAATGTGGGAGAGAAGTAGACCTAGATGTAAAACCTTTGAGGTAAGTCTAGATTGGCGACATCTCCTTTGTTCTCTCTCTTTTTTCCCTTTGTAAGTAGAATATTCATCTTTCGGCCATGATCATAGAAATTAAACCAAAATGTGAATAATGTCTATTTCCCTATTTAGTATTTAGTATTCTTAGCTCATGATCCATTATTCAGATGTTTAAGGTATGAATTATTGAAATAGCTAGAAAAGTATGGGAATAAAATGATTCCAATTCTAAAATGTGACTGTATGATTTGTATGAGTTTGAAACATAATGAAATATATAGGTAGTAATGTATTAGGGTGTGTCCTAAATCCTCAGTAATGAAATACATGATAATAAGTTATTTTAAATATATTGATTTTCTTCCATATATGAATCTGGGATGATAAGATGTATAATTCCTTCTAGTGTTGTTTATCTGATGCATAGTTTAAACATTAAAACTACATGTAGTTTTGAATTTTTTATACTTTAATACATATCAAAGAGAACAAAGTAAGTATCACTAGCATGATGATATTGTTATAGCACAGACGGTACACATATATTCATAGTTTTTTCAAGTGTTTTAGTGCAAGTGAAATACACATATTGTATTGAAAATTAGTAGTTTAGTTTTTTTTTATTATCAGAAATACTCATTTTTTTACTATGGTATTCAATAGTATTAATTCAGTGTATAACTTAGAAAAGGAAATGGAATGGTCTAATTGCAAACTAAAGATAAGAAAAATTTTAGTAGATCCTTGAATAGTAGAACTAAAGAATCAATCATAATCTAGATACCCTGACCACTATAGATCCCTTATGGAGGTTTATGTCACAATGGAAGTAATGAAATACCTAGTGACAACTCTAAGAGAGGAAGTCAGAGTGTGATCGTGGGGTAGGAGGGGTTAAGCCCAATGTGGATGACCTCTTATATCACAATAGGGATATCAAACAGTTAGTGAGAATTTTGGTGATACCCACTGGTACCCAACAATAACCAGAGATCCCGATGTTACCAACTTTTTCAGTACAGTAATAGATAGGTACCCAACATTAACTAGAGGTTCCAGTGTACCTAATTTAGTTATTACTTAGTGATTCAGCACTTATGTAACCACTGAAGTAGGTAGTTTAACCTAGAGTATTTTGACTCGTCACCACAATACCTCAGTTAAAAGGAGGAGTCAAGTTTTACTAGATGAGTTGATATAACAATCAAGGCCAGACATGGTGAGACCCTTTGCAGAAAAGATATCTAGTTAGTACACTTAGAATCTCGAGTCAACTCTAAGTCCTTCATGGTGAGATTGTATCTTGTTGTGATTGTTCTACATGTTGTTTACACCTCATGGGGGTCTTGGACATCAATAAAGTGCTTAGAATAAGAAGTAGTCAAACTCGATAATTTATTGTTCAATGATTCACAATATTTTTTTGGATGAAGGATTCAATATTATTTCTCATTCAAGTTAGTATTCAATGATTTGATATTATTTCTATTCAATTTTTTATTCAATGATTTTCTTTATATTATATATGATGATATTCACTAATTGAACATTATATATATATATATATATATATATATTATCCTCTCTACTTGATGAATTTAAATTCACTTATATATATATATATATATATATTATCCACTCTACTTGATGAATTTAAATTCACTGAGATAGTATATCACACTCTAGTGAATAAATTTTAGGTACCCTGTTGATTTTAGAGATAGCTATAGACTCGAAAGAGTCTGATAATAGAAGGATGGTAAGCGTGTTTTAAGGTAGAATTGTATAGTCTTGGTCCATGTCCACTCTAGATCCCATAGTGAGAAAAACTTGTATTACTTAAGTAATAAAGCATTGCTATATTCTTTCTGGTAGAACGGTTGTAACTAAATTATTTATTTATTTGTAATTTATTTCAATGTGTTGAACCTTTCAGGAGATGATTATGAAAAGTTCTTGATGTTTGATTATCAGGTCATTGTACATATGAAAGAGTTTCTTCTATATGTCTTATATGTATATTACAATAAAAAGTAAAAGTTCAGTCGGGTTTTGTGTTGACTAGCTTAATCACCCCATACATTAATTCTCTAGTCTAAAAGAAGAGCAATTATGAGATTAGGGTCTGACATATTCATCAGTCAAGATGGGACACACTAAGAAGAACAAAAATTACTAGAGGGTTGGGTTTTGTGGCTTGAAGAGTTTTAACCAATCTCTCCTAACAAAATAAGGTGTGAATATTGGTGACAACCCCAAAATCTCTATAGGGAGATGATCAAAGAGTCCATTTAGTTGGTTATTCTCTCAATCCATATGTAGTTAGATTGTCTCCTTCTTGTTAAATCCATCAAGCAAGGTGAACATGTTCGGGGATATGAATTTTTTATATTTTTAGAGACATTATAAACTCAACCTCCAACCCAGTAGAATTTATTATAGGCATATACAATGGACTATACACAATTCAACCCATTATCTTGCAAGTGGAGCTCTTTCTCTTAATGTTCCACTCCTAGTTAAGGTTAATTTCTTAGTCAATGTTATAGTGAAAACTTGTAGAAATATGGTTGAATAAAAATGCTTTACCTTTGAGAATATCATAACCCTATAAAGGTCCCCACTTTCATTTTTCCTTCTTGTGTAGTGGTCCCATATTAAATAGCCTTCATGTTATAATATGACATAACTATATATGCAGTCAATTGATTAATTAATTCATGGTCTCCAGTTGTATACAGCTTCATTACATGGTGTTTGTTTTTGTAAGAGATTTCCCGACGATCTTTGCCATCAAATATAGGTACATATGTAAAAAATATGCAAACTTGACATGTCTTTCTAATACTTTCTCAACTAAATTGTAACTCAGTACAAGTATATAGAGCTGATGCAATGTCCAATATCTTCTAGTAGGAAACTAATGTGTATTTTCTAGTGATTAAGTGTTACTGAATTAGATTCAATCTTCATTATAGAATCAAGATATATCAATCATGTTTTTAAATCTAATCATAAGCTTGTATCAAAATAGACAACACAAGCGGTATAAATATCTCATCCAAACATCTTCATACCATTGACTTATGGATGGCCCTTTTTCGATGCATAATCTTGAAGGAACTATTTTACAGTGCATAAATAAGTTGACATCCTTCATATGAGATGCAATATTCACAACATAAGAGATTCAATTTAGGTGAGAGTAAAACATAAGTGGTCACAACTGATTGCACCCTTTGTTTCTTAGCATCACCATAGCAAGGTTGAACCACTTGAGGATTTATGTTCTACACATTTTCCCAATTGGGTGTATCAATAGTTTGACATTCTAATTTTCAGATCTTAATTATTAGGTCCAGTATTTTCTACTTGATAAATGGGAATGATGTTGTATCCGATACATTGATTTGACTAAAATGACTCACTTCTAATTTAAAAAAAAAATTGTCAAACTTATTTGAGGCATGGAATTCTAAATTTATGCAAACTTCTACATTCATAGTTATGTATTTGTTAATAGTGGTTCTATGTTCTACACATTTTCCCAATTTGGTGTATCAATAGTTTGACATTCTAATTTCAGATCTTAATTATTAGGTCCAGTATTTTCTACTTGATAAATGAGAACGATGTTGGATCTGATACATTGATTTGACTAAGATGACTCGTTTCTAATTTAATTTTTTTTGTCAAACTTATTTAAGGCTTGTAATTCTATATTTATGAAAACTTCTACATTCATAGTTATGTATTTGTTAACATGTATTGTAAGAGTCTATTAAGGTTATAAATATTTCTTTTTAGCTTTCAAAATGTTTATTATCCTCAATCCAAGAGAAACTTGCTTATGTAGATCTTTGCAAAATATGATTCATATTTTAGGAAGATCAATATGACATCCTATTTAGAACATATAAAGATCTCTTTTGGGGTAGTTTGACTTTGGAAGTCTATTTTTCAAACAAAAAGGTTGACCTTGAAAGGTGTACTTTCTAGTGATTAGCATAATGGTAACCACTTAAAGGAAGTGAGTTTTTGTTGGTGGTGCTTATTCCAATTAGTTGGAAGCAATAAGATAATGAGGGTGGATAAACACATATTAGCAGTAATTGAACCTTGCTTCATACACTACATGTCAATATAGAGTCCTTAATGGGAACTTACCATAAAAGATACCATGAGATGACAATAGCTTGCAAACAAGAAACAAAGCCCAACCCCAAATGAGTAATGCAAATTTAGTGAGACCACCATTATTCTATAAGTATGATAGAAGTAAGAAACAAGCATGTATGATAGAAACATATTTAAACCTTAGGATACATACTTACACCCTGTTGATGAAGAATAGTGCCTGGAGAACACCCATACTGTATCACAAAAAGTGAATTAATACTTGGGTGGCTATACATAAGAGAATAGAATATTTAATCACTCATTCTATTACCTTCTAGATTTCAGCAAGGACATATGCCTTCCTATCTAAAATTAATTCGATAGAGAAGATTGCATCCTACAAAGTGAGGATGGATGGATGTGAAAAGGAATAACGGTTAATATGAATGTCATGAGTCCTTGACTTGAGGCAATAACATGAGTGAGAGTATCGATTGATGCCTTAAATTCAGGAGGCATTCTTATCGCGATGATATAATATTGAAACATATATCATCCTAAGAATTGAGAAATAAATTTAAAAAATCCCACAAAATGTAATTCTTTCCCATAAGTCAGATAATAAATTAATTGAGCATATGATTTAGTATTAAGGAATGAGTTGAATTAAACCTATATAATATGCTTCTTTATTTTATTAGCTCGATAAAAAATGGAAGGATTTCTTTTAGTTACCAAAATGACACCATGAGTTAGTAATCTAGAATACCCAAATGCAAAAAACAAAATAAGAAAGGTGAACTGAATTGAAATGGGTAAATATTACTAAAATGAGTATGAGTAAATAAGAAATGAGTATTCGAAAATATAAAACTCGTTACCTTATAATTTGGCTAACCTAAACTAAAAGAGATATACTTAAGTTAGACTATGAATGATTTCAGTGAGAGAGAAACATTGTGTATTTAAAGTAAAAGAAGATAATTGATCCTAAGAATTATTGAATAAGAAATGAAAGAAATCAAGAATAATAAATTCGAAATGAAGCAAAAATCAAGTAATTGGAGATAGGTACCTAATCTTAACCCTAGTATGATGAGTAAAGTAATGATAGCAAATATGTTTCTTTACAAGAAATTGATGAACAAAATAATTGAATATGATTTACATTAATTAGAAAGGAGGAAATAAAGGTTGTTGATTGGGATTCATAAGAATGTGGTATGAAATACTAATTGTGTATTGTGAATGCTTATGTATATTGTATCATGAGAGAATTTATATGAAATGAGCCATGGGTTGTATGATAAACCTAACTTGAGCATAGTGAGTAAGAAAATATTTTTACATAGATATTATTATGGGTTCTAATATCATTGTGAATATTTAATAAAGAATGTGATGGTGAGAAAGTGTGCTAGATTTGAAATGGCATGTGATGATTTGTATCTGAGGAAACTCAATTGTGGTATATACTTGCATATGAGATTGTACTCCTAGATTATAGTATATTGATGATGATTCATATGTAACAGTGTGGGAATAGGAAAGAAACAAGTATGTTGTAGTTGTATATTATTGTGTTGCTTATTACCCTAATTAAAATTTTTCTTTCTTCTTAATAGCAATCTAGTTCATGTCATTCTAGTGCATGAGAATAGACTCAAATAATAAATCATGCAATATAATCTCTTTAATACGAGTAATAATATTATATAACAAGTGAATGATGAATCTAGCTAGTTAGGTGTCCTAAAAACTGCAAGTGTATCACGCGGGCATAATAGGAAAATGAAACAAGTTTCCTTGTAGTAGTCATTCAATTATGAGATAGATTATTGGTCTGTGGCCCTTGAACTTCAAAGTTAGACCACTAAGATTTAGTTATGCATATTTATAATATACCGTTCTACCGTACTAAGCATCACCGCTCGTCTCCATCCTCTAAATCCCGATAATAAGTTGGACTTCTCGAATAAATATGCTGACATAAATCATTGTTCCTTTCCATAAACCCTCCACAATTTGATGGCGGCTGGACTCCTCAAACAAATATATATATCTACCACATTAGAGTCTTCCATTTCCGTTTTAACTTGTCTCCCATCCCAATTCATGGATGATCACAAATCAGCCGGTCTTGCTTCCTTCTTAAGCAAACCACTTGTAATTACCAAAGGAAATCCTCCTTGCAAGCAACTTACTACCATGGCAGGAAGACATCAGGAATTCAGCCCCCTATGGACCACATCTCTGATATCCAACAACTGCTTCTAGAATGGCGTCTAATTACTACCATACTGTGCCAGACTACTAGCAATACGCCTGAAATGCAATAAACCTTTGTGTAGCCCACTCTACATGGTCCTCCACTATCATGTTTTACATGGCAGAGGTGTATGGCCTACAAGACGAACATTAGGATTTGTACAGACGCCCTCAAGGCCATCTCTAGCACCTTCTACTTTGTGGCGATATGCTATGATTCCCAATAGGATTCTTGATTGCTGAAATGAATTGATATAGAAAAAGCGAAATGATTGTTAATATTTGACGGTAATAAAAAGATTTTTTTTTTTAGGAATGGTAATGTTTATATTAAAAAAGACACATCAAGCAAGCTGAGACCTGCTTATGTGAAGTACCAACAGAATGTTTATGAAGGGAGCAGCTGAACGGAGAAAAACGAAAAAAAAAACTGAAAACATAAGCATAAAGAAGCAAAGTTTGGCTAGCTGGGGGAGGCTCCCCTTAAGACAATCCTCCTATAAAGTTTTTGCATCTAAATGATAAACTGATTTGAACCGTCTTTGGATTTGATTGAGTCACAGAAGTTGCTGCACTAAGCTGACCTCAGCCTCGTCATCCACCATAGCTTTCAGATCGCAAAGAAAAGCAGCTTCGGATTCACCTTCATCCGAATCATCCTTTTTTTTCCATCTGTTAGTTTTCCTGCAGTTTAGTGAGGATGTGAAGATCAGCATCTACTTGAGAAATGATAATTTTTGCCAATTTTTTGACGTTGTTGAAAGTTCTATTGTTCCTTTCTTTCCATAGGTTCCAACAAATTGTGATGAAGATATCATTACTTTTGAAATTTCTGTAGCTTCTTAAAGGGGTTATTTTAATGGGGAAAATGTCTTCCTGGAGACCGGGAAGATTTTTTCGCATGAAGTGTGAAAAAATGTTTTGGGAGAATGTGCATTTGAAGAAGATGTGGCTGACTGAATCGCTGTTTTTTCACAGAGGACACATCTGAAAGGTCCAATGAAACCCTTTCTTGAGATATTTTCACCCGTAAGAAGTTTATTGTGAAGAAGAAGCCATAAGAATGTTTTGTATTTTTGTGGCCATTTTTGTTTCCAAAGCTTTGTTGATGATGGAGAGATACCTCTGTTGTTGAGAAAATTGTATGCAAGCTTGACCGAATATTCTTTCCCCCATTTCCAGGTGATGTTGTTTGAGATGTTATTTTCCAAATTACTAGCTAGATAACTAAAATCATTTTGGCTGACCTGGGAAAGGATACATCTTTTTAAAGAGTTTGATCTGTTACTGGTAATAAGAGAAAGGGCTTTATCAATTTTTGTGTTGAGAAGTTTTTTTGGAATTGTCCAAGATGTTTTAAGATTTACGACAGAGTTTTTTTCAAACCATGGGTCAAATCAGAAGGAAATATTTTTGTGGGAATGTGGAGGAGTGTTTATGATTTGAGAAAGCGTGTTTATATTTTTATTTATGAATTTCCGGAGTGGGGAAGTAGATTTCTACTGGATATGATGCCAAGGAGGTGAGTGCTGGTAGTATTTTTTTGTGATAAGATGTGTCCATATTTTCTTTTTGTTTTGGATAAGACAATCTATGACTTTGGCGATGAGGCAGAGAGAGTGTGTTTCAATATTTATAATGCCCCAGCCTCCTTGATCAATGGGAGCTGAAATAGTTTTCCAATTAACTAGATGATAGTGTTTCCCTTGTTTATTTTACTTTTGGACATTATTCCACAAGAAATTTCTCCGGATTTTGTCAAGAATGGATTTTGTTTTAGAGGGTAGAGTATACAGCTTAAGAAGTGGGTTGTTATAGGAGTAATGACACTATTTAGCAGGGTGAGCCTTCCCGAGAGATTTAGGAAGTTGTTTTCCCAACAGGTGAGTTTTGTGTTTATTTTTGAAATAATAGGTTTCCAAATGGCATTTGAAATATTATAAGGGGTGATAGGAAGACCTAGATATTTGATCGGAAAATCTTCTGTTCTGCACTTTAGAAAGTCTTTTAGGTTCTCCAAAGAGGATTGTTGAATGTTTACCCAAAAAATGGAAGATTTTTGAATGTTAACTTTCAGTCCGGAGATATAGGAGAAAAGACCTATGATCCTAAAGATATTCTGAACGGAGGAAAAATCTGGTGAGGAGAAGATGATGGTATCATCTGCAAATTGAATAATGTTCTCCATGCAGTCATCAGGAGTCAAAATGAGACCGTTTTGCTTTCCCAAGTGGAACATGCAAGAGAGAATGGTGGTTAAAATGATGAAAAGGTATGGAGAACGGTAATAAAAAGATGATAGTGTTATATGAACAAGAAATGAGATCAGAAATAGGACTCTTTGTCCCCACGTATGCATAACAACAAAATAGAGGAGTAAAGTACTTACTTCCCTCCTCTATTTTGTTGTTATGCATATGTGAAGACAAAAAGGGTCACGTTTCTTGTTCCTGTAGCAAACCCCCAAAAAATGGGGGATCAGCGACTACATCATGGAGGGCTTCTACGTAACCAGCCTGGTTGGAGTCCAGTGCAGGACTGATACCTTGCTTTTCCGTAGGGGCAGAAGTCAGGGCAATGGTTTAGGTCCGTGGGCGCAGGAGTGGTTTTAACCACAAAAGAACTTTTAAAACCGGATGTGTGGTGAGTCTGTTTCATAAAATTGAACTGAGATATGAGGGTGTCATTGAGACGTGGACGGTGGAGTTCCGGTGTTGGGAGATAGGCTGTAACGATGAGGGCACGGCCGTTTGCAGCTGCACACCCGCTGTGCTGACATCGCCGATGGGGATTCGTCCCCAAGATCTGCCCGCACAATACTACGATGTCTGGATATGTGATCCCTCACCGACTGGACCATCCACTTCAACGACTTCCAAGGTCACTACGATCTTTCCATAGAGCCATACATATGAATAATGGATCAAGTGGACTCATAATGCAGGCCAAATGACTGTAACATGCTAGGGCATTGATCCTATGGACCGCCGAGTTGCATCAAATACAATGATGTGATGCTCGAAAACTTTTGGTGGAAATCAAGACCAGCTGACACTTCTTTGACTTCTCATAAGAGATGCCCATTGCTACGTAGATGTAGCATTTCTCTTACTCTATTTAATCATCCGCTAGCATCTTTTGTTTAAGCATGCATTGACACGAGCTTCCTTAGAAGCAACTAGACACGCCTTCCTTCAAGAAATATTTCTATGAGATCAGTACCAAAATTCTTCAAACTCGTGCACGCATTCACTCCTTCCTGTTAGATAACTGATTACGGTAGTTGTTAGTTACTGTAGCTGCTGTAGCTATTAGTTAGTTACTGTAGCAGCTCGTTACTGTAGCAGCTCGTTACTGTAGCTAGGCTATTGTGGTAATCACTTATTTAGCATGGGTTAAGCCCAATGTAATGCAGCAAGTACATGTGAGAATGTAGTGTTGTTTCTAGTGCAAATGGCAAAGAAGTTTTATCCCATATTGCTCACACCTAGAACTTTTGTGGTCCTCATATGTAGGATCACATGGGGCACTAGTGTCCAAAGGAGTCCTAGGAAGGAGGTATGCTTACCTCCTTGGTGGGTGGGATTGCCACATCACAACGCACGCGCGCGCGCCACGCCACGCCTCGCCGGGCTTGGGCGTGGGCTTGGGCTTGTGGATTGTGGATTGTGGAGAATGTCTTCCGTCTTTTTTTGCACTAGGATACAACTACGTAATTAATTACTTGTGTAATTAATTGTTGCTTTCTTATTCGGATTTCTTAAAATCCTAATTAGAAAGTGTTTCTCTTTTACGGATTATTCCGTATTGTGTACGAGAGCAACCGAGTGTTGTGTTTAGGGACATGTGTGACTTATATGACTCCGGTCATTAGGGTTAAACACACCGAAAACAGTTTTCTGCCGCCGTGTGTTTTGTTGAGCCCTAATCCCGAGTGCGAGAGTCATCGTCCCCGGAGTTGCTTTTCGGAGTTGTCCTCCTGTGTGAAGCGAGACTCATCCTTCCCTTCAGACGCAGCTGTCAGGCGGTGGTACCTGCGGTGGCTGTGCTGCACTGGTAGCAGTGCGACGTGCGCGAGCAAGACGTGCAATTTCCAGGTTCGTGACGGATCGTGACTGGGAGAACGGTGCCTTTCCGCGAGGATAGTCGGGCACTGATTTCTTTAAGTAACACGTTCGTTTCTCAACGAACGATCTGGTTTGCAAATCTAACTTCTGTTTTCTATTCTCCTGCTTCGTTTGTTCTTCGATTCTTATCTTGGATCTGCCTGAACTGTTAATTATATTGCACCTGTCGCTGTTGCATGAACGACAATAACCATATTCTAACAACAGTCTTAAAGAAATCATTTTCTGTCATTAATTAACATGGCCGGTCAAGGTAGTTCGGGATGTAAGATTGATACAACCAATATGCCTGAAAAGTTTACCGGTACGAACTTTGCCCGTTGGCAGAGTCGTATGGAAATTTGGCTGAATATTGCGGGGTATGATCAGTATTTAATTGAAACTGAACCTGTGTCTGATGAAACAATTCTTGATAATGCAAACATTATTGCTAATTGGAAGAAGGGTGATAAAACGTGACGTGGTTTGATTCTGTTTGGTTTAAATAACAAACTGTATGATTCTTACTCAAAGCCGCCAGTCACTACGTCCAAGGTTTTATGGGAATTGTTAATTAAGAATTTTAGCACTGAAAATCAGGGTGTTGAAAAATACTATGTCTAAATTTCTTAAGTTTCAGATGGTTGAGGGTAAGTCAGTTTCAGATCAAACCCATGACCTGCAACTCCTAGTTCATGAATTATCAGATGCCAAGATGGTGTTGCCTGATAAATTCGTTGTTATGTCTATCATTGAAAAATTCCCTAAGTCATGGGAATCGTTTGGTATGACCCTGAAGCATCGCAAAGGGACACAATCAATGGATGAATTAATGATGGATATAAATATACAAGAAGAACACCTAAAGGAAAAAGGGGTCAAGGTTCCTACTGAAGCAAACCCGACAGTTAATTTTACTTCTACGAAAAACACCAAAGATAAGAAATCTAAGAATGCACATAAACCCAAGGCAAAGATCCAAAAGAAACCGAAGAACAAACCTTGTTGGACTTGTGGACATGTTGGTCACTGGAACAAGGATTGTCCTACAAAGAAGGCAAAGAAAGCTACCGCATCTGCAACTGAGGAGGCTGTGGTCAATATGATGACTGCATCCTTGAACCTCAATGATGGGTACGTGTCTATTAAACCTGAAATTCTTTCTATATTTGAACCACTTTATTGGATAATTGACATTGGGGCTAATGTACATGTGTGTGCTGATAAATCCCTGTTTGTGTCTTATCAGGCCTCTCGAGGTCGGTCTGTGACTTTGGGCAATTCTAGCTCTGCAGAAGTCAAAGGCGAAGGATGGGTGGACTTGAAGTTCCCTTCGGGGAAGGTATTGACTCTTAACAGGGTCAAACATGTTCCAACCATTCGACGCAATATCCTTAGTGGCGTCATATTAGTTAGAGAAGGTTATAGAGTAGACTGTAAATGTAATAAAGCTATTATTACACGCCTTCGTGATTCTTTGTTTTTTGGCAAGGGGTACTTATGTGATGTGGAGAACTTGTTTAAGATTCATGTTGAACGTGTTTCAAATTACGTTTTAAATTTGAATGATTATAGTTCGGTTTGCATGAATCTTGTTTCATTCGATGTATGGCATTCACGTTTGGGACATGTTAATGTTGCCTCAATGAAGTGTATGATGAATCTAGATTTGATCCCTAAATCTGAAATTAGCAACAATAAATGTGAAATCTGTGTACAAGCTAAATTGCCTAGGAAGCCTTTTCATTCTGTGAATAGGAATTCGGAAATTTTGGATTTAGTTCATACAGATATCTGTGAATTTAATGGTGTTGCTACGAGGGATCAAAAGCGTTATTTTATAACTTTTATTGACGATGCGAGTAGATACTGTTATGTCTTTTTACTTAGAATTAAAGATGAGGCATTAGATAAATTTCAAATTTATAAGAAAGAAGCTGAAACTCAAACCGGTAAAGTACTTAAGCGATTAAGGTCTGATAGGGGAGGAGAGTATACCTCGAATTTGTTTTTGGAATTTTTCCAATTACATGGTAAAGTTCATGAGGTAACTGCTCCTTGTTCACCACAATCAAATGGGATAGCTGAACGTAAAAACCGAACCTTAATAGATATGGTAAATACCTTACTCCAAACATCTGGATTACCCAACTTTATGTGGGGGGAAGCTTTGAATACGGCTTGCCATATTCTGAATAGAGTTCCCCATAAACATTCAGAAAGTAGTCTGTTTGAGTTATGGAGAGGAAGGAAACCGAGTCTTAAATATCTTCGAGTGTGGGGGTGCCTTGCTAAGGTACTTGTCCCTGAACACAAAAGGAAGAAATTAGGACCGAAAACGGTTGATGCCATATTCTTAGGTTATGTAGAGACAAGCTATGCTTTTAGATTCTTGATTGTAAAATCAGATATCTCTGGCATTGAGGTCAATACAATTGTGGAATTACGTGATGCAACATTCTTTGAGGATGTGTTTCCTATGAAAACTGGTGTGCCCAATGAAATTTCTCAAGAAGATTCATTTACCACAGGTTCCATTCCCGAGCACGTGGAAAGGATGACAAATGTGGGGGGCGACTCAGAACAAGCTATTTCTGAATCTGATGATTCTGAAGAAATAGTTGAACCAAGGAGAAGTAAACGGCCTAGGACATCAAAGGACTTTGGAAGTGAGTTTCTCACTTACAATGTTGAGGATGATCCTGTTACTTTCAAACAAGCTATGGAATCTCCAGAAGCTAAGTTTTGGAAAGAAGCTGTTAATGATGAAATCCAATCAATTCTCTCGAATGGAACTTGGGAATTGGTGGATTTGCCTCCTGGTTGTTCTACAGTTGGTTGTAAATGGATTTTTAAGAAGAAACTTAATGCAGACGGGACAATCAATAAGTATAAGGCTAGGTTAGTTGCTAAGGGTTACACACAAAGGGAAGGAATAGACTATTTTGATACCTATTCACCTGTTTCCCGCATGACCACAATCCGAGTGCTACTAGCATTGGCTTCCATTTATAATCTCTATATCCATCAGATGGATGTGAAGACCGCGTTCTTACACGGTGATCTTCAAGAAGAGATATATATGGAACAACCTGAGGGATTTGTGGGTTGTGAGAATGAGTCCAAAGTGTGTAAACTTGTTAAATCATTATATGGATTGAAACAAGCCCCTAAGCAATGGCATGAGAAGTTTGATTCTGTGATATCATCGTTTGGCTTTATTTCTAATGAATTTGATAAGTGTCTCTACTGCAAGGTTGTCGATAATGGATTCATTTTGTTATGCTTATACGTCGATGATATCCTGCTTTTTGGTTCCGATATGAAAGTAGTAAAAGAGACAAAGTCATTCTTGTGTAGTAAGTTTGAGATGAAGGATATGGGTGTCGCTGATGTGATTTTAGGGCTTAAAATCATAAGGTCTACTGATGGTATAACTCTCTCTCAGTCTCACTATGTTGAGAAGATACTGGAGAGGTTTGAGTACACATCACGTAAACCTGTTAAGACTCCATATGATTCATCCAAACCCTTGTTCAAGAATGAGACTGGGGTTCCAGTGTCTTTTTTTTTTTGGATTAAGTCAGGAGGTCATCTATTCATCTCACCCTCCTTGTGTGAGCATTAAAAGAACCAAATACAGCTCCTGCTTATAAAGTGCAGGTCGAACCCCCACAAGGACATCAACAACATAACTCCACAACACACAACACAACTCCACAACACAGACCCCGACCACACAGAAAAACAAACAAGGCAGACTCCAAACAACACCCCAACCAAAACCATTAAGGATGCTTAAACTTCAAAACCACGTATGGAGTGTGGTTCTTCTCAAGAAAAGCCATACCGCGAACTCTAGCCGGCAATCTGCTAGAATCGGAGATCACGATCGGTTCCTGACTGAGAACACCCCACTTACCAATCTCTCTGGGAATGGAATTGATGGCCCTGTGTATAAGCGATCCTACAATGCCTTCTTCCTCCATGTAGCACTTCAACTCCCTGACGATACGAGATAATCTCCAAGGTATACAAGCAGCGCCCCATAACATGTGATAGGTATTGTCATCGTCTAACTCCACCACTGTGATCCGCAGAGATTGATTCTCCGCCAGCTTCAACCCTACAACACAAGCTTGAAGGGACGCAGAGATATGATCTGTCGCAGTTAACCATGCTCTAGCAATCTGACAAATTGCATCCCTATGATTCCTGATGATACTAGCCATCCACCACCTGTTATGACCAGAAGAATCTTTGCTTCTACCTATCGTGACATTCATCTTCAAAGAATTGATGTCAGGGGTCATCCATTTCATAAGGTTAACTTCTCTAAGAGCATAGTTTGGGTCTTCAATACCGTATTGATTAAGACGTCTGTGATCCTCCGGCTGTGCAAGGACACGGAACCACCTCTTCTTCATCATAAAGTTGAGCTGTGCGATCAAGCAGTTCATATCTCAGGCGATAGGGGCCTTACAGTCGTCAAATCTAGCACGACATCTCCATCTCCAAATATAGAAAGGGGTAAGTGCAGCAAGACAAGCCGCTATCCAATCCATAACAATGGACAATCTCCCATGCGAACAGAAAGACAACAGCTCGGTTATGTTATTTGGACGGGCTCTAGCAGTAAGAAGAGAAAATTTGTTCCAGTAAGTAACAGCAAGGTCACCATGAAAGAAAAGGTGATCCATATCTTCAGTATGAGGTTCATCACAACACTCGCATCTAGATGGCATAGCAATATGGCACCTTGTAATGTTGTCATCGGTCGGAAGGGCTCTATGGATGAGCTTCCAAATGAGCGTGCAGGCCTTGGGCACGTCAAGGTACCAAATCTTTTGAGCGGCAGTAGGAACGTCACTTTGGTCCATAGTCAACATCTTCTTCACTGATTTTATTGTAAACTGGCCCGTCAACTCCGGACACCATACAAGCTTATCATCATCTTCATTTATCTGCTGGTCCGCCTTCTTGATCAGATTGATACCTTCCTCATCGAGAAGCTGCCTCAAGGACATCCAGTCCCATCCTTCGTTATGGATCCAGAAGTCACAAACAAGGAATTGATGATTACGATCACTGGTATGCAAGGCATGATCAAAGAGCCTCTCATCACACCATAAGGAGTCCCAGAAAAGGATATGCCCCTTCCCAACTTGCCATCTACAGTGAGGAAGAATCAGAGGGAACAGATTCCAAATATGCTTCCAGTAAGGAGACGCCGAATCTCTATATCTGACATTGTGCGGATACAACGCCGATCTACTAAGCGCCCTGCTTGAATATTTTTCTCTACAGAATCTAGCCCAAATCGTGTCCTTTGCTAATATTTCCCAACAGGCTTTAGCCATGAAAGCTTTATCAACTATTCTCGTATTATGAAGTCCCAAACCACCATACTCCACAGGCTTTGCAACCTTGTTCCAGTAGATCCACGCCTTACGATGGTGGTTATCTCTGTCTGCCCAAAGAAACTGAGCAAGGATAGCATCAATACGATCAGAAACACCACAAGGGATACCAATGGCAGCAGCAGTATGGACTGTTGTCGACGAGAGAACGTGGGCTATAAGCAGCCTCCGGCCGGCAAAGGAAAGGAGCCTAGATTTCCAGGATGCCATCTTCTGTTTGATCTTCTGAAACAGGACCTCAAAATCATTAAGTGCATATCTACCCATTCTGATGTTAACGCCCAGATAATGAAACGAATCCGCAGCGGTGTCAATCTCAAGAGTATGCGCAATGTTGGAGATGGTCACGTCACTCTTGCTGCCCACCGTGCATATGGACTTGGCACGATTGATCTTATGCGCGGATGCTGCTTCATAAACCTTCATAATCTGCTGTACTCGCTGCAAAGTGTCTGGTTGGGCATTTAGGAACATCACAACATCATCCGCATAAAGAAGGAAGAGAGGGGCAGAACCGTTGCCACGAGTACAGAATCTGTCCAGCTTGTGAATATGATCAATGTGGTGGATGTATCTACTAAGAAGCTCTTCATAGATAATAAACAAGAAGGGGGAAATCACATTTCCTTGTTTGAGGCCCCTGAACATGGGAAAGAAACCATCATACTCTCCCCCGATGGAGACCGTAGCCCAAGCATTCGAGAAGAAGCTAAGGCACAACATGCAGAAATCTTCCGAGAAACCAAACCGCATCATGATCTTCTTGAGAATGGGCCATTCAACCCTGTCAAAAGCCTTCGACATATCTAACTTGATCATCACATTTGGCTGCTCTCCGCCCTGATGAATATCGTGCATTAACTCTTTGGTCATCCTGATGTGGTGAGTAATCTCCCTACCATGTATGAAAGCCGCCTGTTCCTCAGAAATAATGGAAGGCATCAACTGCGCCATTCTATTACTAACAACTCTGGCAAGAATTCTCAAGGAAACGTTTTCAATGGATATAGGACGGAAGTCTTTTTCAATCTTTTTAGGATTCTCGACCTTCGGAATGAGAAGGATTCTGCAGCATAAAAGGCTCCGGTGACAGACAAGGCCTTTAAAGAACATCTCAGTCATCTTCATGAAGTCCTTCTTAATAGTATCCCACATAGCAATGTAGAAGGGGACAGTGAAGCCATCTGGTCCTGGGGCGGTGTGCGTATCCATCTGCAACAGAGCAACACGGACCTCATCCTCCATAGGAATAGTGGTGAGGGAACTGTTATCATCCATAGAAACCATCTCAGGAATAGACTGCAACACCTCATCAAGGGCATCTTCATCATATGTGGAACAGTCTTTATAGAAACCACTGTAGTGCTCAGCTGCGAGCTTAGCGATCTCACAAGGGTCTTCCAAACTCGAACCATCTTCCAGCAGCAAACTGCGGACACTATTTTGTTTCCTCTTGGCCTTGACAATAGCATGATAGAATCTAGTGTTCCTTTCTCCTTCATTAAGCCATCTTATACGAGATTTCTCTCTCCAGATGCATTCTTCTGTATCCAGGACCTCCTGAAGCTCATACTCCACTTTTCTGAGATTTGTTTCATTTTCTATCGAAGGATTTTCATCGAAAGCTATCTGGGTAGTGTAAACAATATCTTCCAGATCTTTTTTCCTCTGATCAATGTCACCAAAAGTCTGCTTATTCCAAGTCTTAAGGGCTTTCCTGACCATCTTAAGCTTGAAGTAGAAAGACTCGGACGGGTTCCCCCATGAAACCATATCCCAAGTATCATTGATAAGGTTGCGACAACCCTCATGGCTTAACCACATCTGCATAAAAAAAATTCTTCTGCCCTTGAAGTTCCTCTTGGTCCCAGGCTGGTAAAGAATAGGACAATGGTCCGAAACCCTGTATCAGGTAAGATGAGAAGACTTCGCATAAGGAAACTTAGTACACCAGGCATCGTTAAGAAAGGTTCTGTCCAGTCTTTCCCATATGGTAGGGGTACCGTACTGCTTGTTAACCCATGTGAACTTGCTACCTTCGAATGGGACCTCTCTCATATTCACATCCTGAATGAAAGAGTTGAACTCCATAATCTCTTGGAAACTTCTGTCAAGACCCCCTCTTTTTTCCACATTGTCTCTAATGATGTTAAAATCTCCAGTAATCTGCCAACCTGCATCCCCAATCATGGAAGATAGGTCAATGATATCCTCCCAGAGATTTCTTCTATTCACCTGATTACAGCTTGCGTATATCATAGTAACAAAGAACTCAGAATTAGGCTCCACTCTAAGCTTTAACGTTAAATGTTGTCTATGCATTCGGACCACAGTAGGATTAAGCTCCTTGTCTACGTAAAGCCATGGATTTCCTCCTTCCACCTCATTGCTGGCCGTCCAGTCTAATCTAACAATGTCAAGCAACTCCTCCGCAACTAAAGTGTGGAGGAAAGGTTCAGCAATACAAACAATCTTCGGAGAGTGTCTTCTACAAAGCCTGCCCAGGACTTTTCTAGTTTTATTATTCGCCGCTCCTCTGATGTTCTAGAAAAGGATTTTAGAGTCCATATATTTGGATCTAAGATCACACTACTGCTAGCAGCTGAGTCAGCAATCTTCCCTTTCTCTATCCTCCCAATCATCATCCGAGAAAGGAGCCTCACCTTCAGATAGTCTTCTTCTGTGTCCATGCGAACGCTGTCCATGTAACCGGCTATCAAACTGAAAAGAAGATCCCTCTTCACAAGGAGGTCTTGGTCGACGTCTGCTACCACTATATCTTGTTCTAAAACTCCCATCGCCTAAGTGAATGAAGTCTTTAACACTATTCAGCTGTAGACGGACCCTATTTCCTTCACCATCAATCACGATTCTGCTGGGTTGTGTCGCACACTGCGGCTGTCTGTCATCTTCTCTAACTGGCTCATCCTCAACAGCAAGCAAAGGCTGCTCTTCCTTCTTCTCATATTCTGTTATCACAGCTGCTTCCACAGGAGCCTTCGGCTGTATTGCTGCATTGACATAAGCAGTTCTATGGATAGATAGAGCTTCCATTGGGATGCCTAACTCCTCCCCAATCTCAGTTCTCGAGAAAAGGGTCGATCTAGGACTCCCTCTTGCGACCATCTGCAACATCACGTCCGATCTACGATCCCCATAAGTAAGGGCAATATATATTGAGGCACGTCCTCGCTAAAAGCTTCAATGAGGACCAAGATACCAGATATGTCATCTTGGTTTCTCATCCAGTCCGATACAAGAATCAATCTTCCAAAGCTGTTGACAATATTGTCAATGGCATTGTCATCGCGGCATACAATAGGAAGATTTGCAATCCAGAACCATAGGGCTTCCTTCTTAGAACAAAGCTCACCGTCCTCCAGAGATTTGAGGGTAACTCTGTTGTTACGAAACTGAAACCATCCGTCCTTGCATGCATCCATCACTACCTCCTTAGATTCAAAAAAGGCCACCGCCTTACTACGAGCATGGCGATAGATGTCCGTCGCATGCGGCCACATCTTCTGCAACACAGGACCAAGGTCCTCCCAAGAAGTATGGGTCTGCCAAGCTATCTCCACCGCTCGTCCAAGAGCCATCGCTCTATTCTTTCTCTCTTCTGTATCGAGTCCTAGATTTACCGCGACCCTCTTAGGAACATGTTGAGGGCCACCACGAGCCGGTATACCTGCTCTCATCGCCGGAAATTCTTCCATGGAGAAGATGTTGGGAGGTTGAGGACGAGGAAAGAAGGAGCATCTCCTAGCAACATGGCCCGGTCTTCTGCATTTGTAGCAAACAATGGCATTGTGACATTGAGACTGCCAATGTCCTTTTCCCAAGCATCTGTAACACGTGTCCTTTGGCACCCCGATCTCCCATTGGACACGAGATGAATTTCTAGGATCACGTTCCTTAGTTGCTGGCTTAGGGTTCAGTCTCTGCCCGTCTTCTCTGCTTTGGATAATCTTTGGATCTGCCCTTGGACGTTGTCCTCCTTCATCTTCCAGTCGAAAGTTTTGAACTTGCACCTGGTTAGGGTTGCCCGCTGGCGGGTCCGTCGTCTCTCCTGTCCCTGCTGAGAACTCAGCACCGACTAAACCTCTCCCTGACTCAACGTGGATGTGTGAGTCCATCGGCACAGTCGACGTAGCCCTTGTCATGACTCCATCCACCGGAGGGTTAACAGCAGCAACCGGTCTATCTTCACCATGGACCTCAACAACAGCCCCGACATCACGGCTATCTTCGGTCTCCTCTTGGCCGATCATCGGAGTGGGCGATCGAAGGACATTCCTAATGTCCTGGATAACGGTATCCGATGGTATAGAGAGCGCAACAAATCCTTCTCTTCTTTCATGCACAGCCTGTCGCGCCTTCATGGCCTGGACGCTCTGACGAGTGACTCTTCTCGAAAACGGGGAGGGCAACATCCTAGATCTCTGCCTGTTCTCGACACGGAAAAACCAAGGAGGTGGATCTCGGTAGGCGGAGTGCCTAACCAAGATAGGGATGGCGGCGCTGCCGCCGAAGGTGCGCCCATCACAGATCTAGCACGCCGTCGTCGCGCCCACCCACTTCTTCTTGTAGTAAGTATCCCGGGGTTCCAGTGTCTCAATTACGATACTCTCATATTATCGGAAGTTTGATGTATCTTATGAACTGTACACGTCCAGACATTGCGTTTGCCGTGAACAAGTTAAGTAGATACACCAGTTGTCCCGACAAGACCCATTGGGAAGCTCTTGACATAGTTCTGAGGTATATCAAGGGAACACGTTCCCTTGGGCTACATTATGGTAAACATCCTTCCGTAGTCGAAGGATATAGTGATGCAAGCTGGATTGCCGTGAATTCTGGGAGTAATGGTGTCTCAGGATATGTATTTCTGTTGGGAGGAGGAGTTGTTTCCTGGAGGTCTAAGAAACAGACCATTTTGTCTCGGTCCACTTTTGAGGCAGAGTTGTGTGCTTTAAATGAAACTGGATTGGAAGATGAATGGCTACATGGACTTATGTCTAGTTTACCTATGGTAATGAAGTCGCTTCCTGCAATTTCAGTTCACTGTGACAGCACTACAACTATTGCTAAGATAAAGAGTTCCAAGTACAATAAAAAACAGCGTAGACACATCCAAGTCAGATTGAAATCTATAAGGGAGTTAGTGTCTAATGGGGTCGTGGCTGTGGACTACGTCGGTACCAAAGAAAATACAGCTGATCCTTTCACTAAAGGTCTTACTTTGGCTTTAGTGGAAAAATCCAGGTTGGGAATGGGACTGAAACCCCTATAGATTTGCAGGCAGTAGCAACCCAACCCAAAAGAGTGGAGATCCCACAAATTGGGTTCAATGTGGTAATAACAAGATGTCGGGTAAATCAGATGACACTATGTATTCTTGTTTGATGCTTCTTGCATCTGTGTGTCTATTCCCTGGGAAACCTGTTAGTGTCATGACTGCAAGTTAGTAAGAGAGTAGTCTCTTAATGGTGTCAAGTCTTAGGACAGGATGTTAGCAGTACATCCTTGGAGACTCCAGCTAAGTGATTGATGTTGTGTAGGCCGCAATAGGAGAATTGGGTTGTTCTCTATTATCAATCATGATTTATATTTTGTATGCATGGCCTTAATGCATTGTTTTCTTTTCTACCATGTCTTTATTGTGTTGCTACCAACCTATACTCTTGTACCCAAGGTTCAGGTTCAAGACTTTTGTTCACCTAGTTCCTGCAAGGGTCACAGGTGGATAACTCAGGTAGATTCAAACCGAAAGGTATCTACTAAAAGCACAATATGGAGGACTGAATGGTAGAGCACACTACACATTGGACTTTGTGGGGGATTGTTAGATAACTGATTACGGTAGTTGTTAGTTACTGTAGCTGCTGTAACTATTAGTTAGTTACTGTAGCAGCTCGTTACTGTAGCTAGGCTATTGTGGTAATCACTTATTTAGCATGGGTTAAGCCCAATGTAGTGCAGCAAGTACATGTGAGAATGTAGTGTTGTTTCTAGTGCAAATGGCAAAGAAGTTTTATCCCATATTGCTCACACCTAGAACTTTTATGGTCCTCATATGTAGGATCACATGGGGCACTAGTGTCCAAAGGAGTCCTAGGAGGGAGGTATGCTCACCTCCTTGGTGGGTGGGATTGCCACATCACAACGCACACACGCGCGCGCGCCACGCCACGCCTCGCCTCGCCTGGCCGGGCCGGGCCGGGCTTGGGCTTGTGGCTTATGGATTGTGGATTGTGGATTGTGGAGAATGTCTTCCGTCTTCCATCTTCTTTTTGCACTAGGATACAACTATGTAATTAATTACTCGTGTAATTAATTGTTGCTTTCTTTTTCGGATTTCTTAAAATCCTAATTAGAAAGTGTTTCTCTTTTACGGATTATTCCGTATTGTGTACGAGAGCAACCGAGTGTTGCGTCTAACTGGGAATAGGATTAGGGACGTGCGTGACTATTTATATGACTCCGGTCATTAGGGTTAAACACACCAAAAACAGTTTTCTGCCGCCGTGTGTTTTGTTGAGCCCTAATCTCGAGTGCGAGAGTCGTCCTCCCCGGAGTTGCTTTGCGGAGTTGTCCTCCTGTGTGAAGCGAGACTCATCCTTCCCTTCAGACGCAGCTGTCAGGCGGTGGTACCTGCGGTGGCTGTGCTGCACTGGTAGCAGTGCGACGTGCGCGAGCAAGACGTGCAATTTCCAGGTTCGTGCCGGATCGTGACTGGGAGAACGGTGCCTTTCCGCGAGGATAGACGGGCACTGATTTCTTTAAGTAACACGTTCGTTTCTCAACGAACGATCTGGTTTGCGAATCTAACTTCTGTTTTCTATTCTCCTGCTTCGTTTGTTCCTCGATTCTTATCTTGGATCTACCTGAACTGTTAATTATATTGCACCTGTCGCTGTTGCATGAACGTCAATAACCATATTCTAACAACAGTCTTAAAGAAATCATTTTCTGTCATTAATTAACATGGCCGGTCATGGTAGTTCGGGATGTAAGATTGATACAACCAATATGCCTGAAAAGTTTACCGGTACGAACTTTGCCCGTTGGCAGAGTCGTATGGAAATTTGGCTGAATATTGCGGGGTATGATCAGTATTTAATTGAAACTGAACCTGTGTCTGATGAAACAATTCCTGATAATGCAAACATTATTGCTAATTGGAAGAAGGGTGATAAAACGTGCCGCGATTTGATTCTGTTTGGTTTAAATAACAAACTGTATGATTCTTACTCAAAGCCGCCAGTCACTACGTCCAAGGTTTTATGGGAATTGTTAATTAAGAATTTTAGCACTAAAAATCAGAGTGTTGAAAAATACTGTGTGTCTAAATTTCTTAAGTTTCAGATGGTTGAGGGTAAGTCAGTTTCGGATCTAACCCATGACCTGCAACTCCTAGTTCATGAATTATCAGATGCCAAGATGGTGTTGCCTGATAAATTCGTTGTTATGTCTATCATTGAAAAATTCCCTAAGTCATGGGAATCGTTTGGTATGACCCTGAAGCATCGCAAAGGGACACAGTCAATGGATGAATTAATGATGGATATAAATATACAAGAAGAACACCTAAAGGAAAAAGGGGTCAAGGTTCCTACTGAAGCAAACCCGACAGTTAATTTTACTTCTACAAAAAACACCAAAGATAAGAAATCTAAGAATGCACATAAACCCAAGGCAAAGATCCAAAAGAAACCGAAGAACAAACCTTGTTGGACTTGTGGACAGGTTGGTCACTGGAACAAGGATTGTCCTACAAAGAAGGCAAAGAAAGCTACCGCATCTGCAACTGAGGAGGCTGTGGTCAATATGATGACTGCATCCTTGAACCTCAATGATGGGTACGTGTCTATTAAACCTGAAATTCTTTCTATATTTGAACCACTTTATTGGATAATTGACACTGGGGCTAATGTACATGTGTGTGCTGATAAATCCCTGTTTGTGTCTTATCAGGCCTCTCGAGGTCGGTCCGTGACTTTGGGTGATTCCAGCTCTGCAGAAGTCAAAGGCGAAGGACGGGTGGACTTGAAGTTCCCTTCAGGGAAGGTTTTGACTCTTAACAGGGTCAGACATGTTCCAACCATTCGACGGAATATCCTTAGTGGCATAATATTAGTTAGAGAAGGTTATAGAGTAGACTGTAAATGTAATAAAGCTATTATTACACGCCTTCGTGATTCTTTGTTTTTCGGCAAGGGGTACTTATGTGATGTGGAGAACTTGTTTAAGATTCATGTTGAACCTGTTTCAAATTCCGTTTTAAATTTGAATGATTATAGTTCTGTTTGCATGAATCTTGTTTCATTCGATGTATGTCATTCACGTTTGGGACTTGTTAATGTTGCCTCAATGAAGCGTATGATGAATCTAGATTTGATCCCTAAATCTGAAATTAGCAACAATAAATGTGAAATCTGTGTACAAGCTAAATTGCCTTGGAAGCCTTTTCATTCTGTGAATAGGAATTCGGAAATTTTGGATTTAGTTCATACAGATATCTGTGAATTTAATGGTGTTGCTACGAGGGATCAAAAGCGTCATTTTATAACTTTTATTGACGATGCGAGTAGATACTGTTATGTCTTTTTACTTAGAAGTAAAGATGAGGCATTAGATAAATTTCAAATTTATAAGAAAGAAGCTGAAACTCAAACCGGTAAAGTACTTAAGCGATTAAGGTCTGATAGGGGAGGAGAGTATACCTCGAATTTGTTTTTGGATTTTTTCCAATTACATGGTAAAGTTCATGAGGTAACTGCTCCTTATTCACCACAATCAAATGGGATAGCTGAACGTAAAAAGCGAACCTTAATAGATATGGTAAATACCTTACTCCAAACATCTGGATTACCCAACTTTATGTGGGGGGAAGCTTTGAATACGGCTTGCCATATTCTGAATAGAGTTCCCCATAAACATTCAGAAAGTAGTCCATTTGAGTTATGGAGAGGAAGGAAACCGAGTCTTAAATATCTTCGAGTGTGGGGGTGCCTTGCTAAGGTACTTGTCCCTGAACACAAAAGGAAGAAATTAGGACCGAAAATGGTTGATGCCATATTCTTAGGTTATGTAGAGACAAGCTATGCTTTTAGATTCTTGATTGTAAAATCAGATATCTCTGGCATTGAGGTCAATACAATTGTGGAATTATGTGATGCAACATTCTTTGAGGATGTGTTTCCTATGAAAACTGGTGTGCCCAATGAAGTTTCTCAAGAAGATTCATTTACCACAGGTTCCATTCCCGAGCACGTGGAAAGGATGACAAATGCGGGGGGCGACTCACAACAAGCTATTTCTGAATCTGATGATTCTAAAGAAATAGTTGAACCAAGGAGAAGTAAACGGCCTAGGACATCAAAGGACTTTGGAAGTGAGTTTCTCACTTATAATGTTGAGGATGATCCTGTTACTTTCAAACAAGCTATGGAATCTCCAGAAGCTAAGTTTTGGAAAGAAGTCGTTAATGATGAAATCCAATCAATTCTCTCGAATGGAACTTGGGAATTGGTGGATTTTCCTCCTGGTTGTTCTACAGTTGGTTGTAAATGGATTTTTAAGAAGAAACTTAATGCAGACGGGACAATCAATAAGTATAAGGCTAGGTTAGTTGCTAAGGGTTACACACAAAGGGAAGGAATAGACTATTTTGATACCTATTCACATGTTTCCCGCATGACCACAATCCGAGTGCTACTAGCATTGGCTTCCATTTATAATCTCTATATCCATCAGATGGATGTGAAGACCGCGTTCTTACACGGTGATCTTCAAGAAGAGATATATATGGAACAACCTGAGGGATTTGTGCGTTGTGGGAATGAGTCCAAAGTGTGTAAACTTGTTAAATCATTATATGGATTGAAACAAGCCCCTAAGCAATGGCATGAGAAGTTTGATTCTGTGATATCATCGTTTGGCTTTATTTCTAATGAATTTGATAAGTGTCTCTACTGCAAGGTTGTCGATAATGGATTCATTTTGTTATGCTTATACGTCGATGATATCCTGCTTTTTGGTTCCGATATGAAAGTAGTAAAAGAGACAAAGTCATTCTTGTGTAGTAAGTTTGAGATGAAGGATATGGGTGTCGCTGATGTGATTTTAGGGCTTAAAATCATAAAGTCTACTGATGGTATAACTCTCTCTCAGTCTCACTATGTTGAGAAGATACTGGAGAGGTTTGAGTACACATCACATAAACCTGTTAAGACTCCATATGATTCATCCAAACCCTTGTTCAAGAATGAGACTGGGGTTCCAGTGTCTCAATTACGATACTCTCAGATTATCGGAAGTTTGATGTATCTTATGAACTGTACACGTCCAGACATTGCGTTTGCCGTGAACAAGTTAAGTAGATACACCAGTTGTCCCGACAAGACCCATTGGGAAGCTCTTGACAGAGTTCTGAGGTATATCAAGGGAACACGTTCCCTTGGGCTGCATTATGGTAAACATCCTTCCGTAGTCGAAGGATATAGTGATGCAAGCTATATTTGCCGTGAATTCTGGGAGTAATGGTGTCTCAGGATATGTATTCCTGTTGGGAGGAGGAGCTGTTTCCTGGAGGTCTAAGAAACAGACCATTTTGTCTCGGTCCACTTTTAAGGCAGAGTTGTGTGCTTTAGATGAAACTGGATTGCAAGCTGAATGGCTACATGGACTTATGTCTAGTTTACCTATGGTAATGAAGCCGCTTCCTGCAATTTCAGTTCACTGTGACAGCACTACAACTATTGCTAAGATAAAGAGTTCCAAGTACAATCAAAAACAGCGTAGACACATCCAAGTCAGATTGAAATCTGTAAGGGAGTTAGTGTCTAATGGGGTCGTGGCTGTGGACTACGTCGATACCAAAGAAAATACAACTGATCCTTTCACTAAAGGTCTTACTTTGGCTTTAGTGGAAAAATCCAGGTTGGGAATGGGACTGAAACCCCTATAGATTTGCAGGCAGTAGCAACCCAACCCAAAAGAGTGGAGATCCCACAAATTGGGTTCAATGTGGTAATAACAAGTTGTCGGGTAAATAAGATGACACTATGTATTCTTGTTTGATGCTTCTTGCATCTGTGTGTCTATTCCCTGGGAAACCTGTTAGTGTCATGACTGCAAGTTAGTAAGAGAGTAGTCTCTTAATGGTGTCAAGTCTTAGGATAGGATGTTAGCAGTACATCCTTGGAGACTCCAGCTAAGTGATTGATGTTGTGTAGGCCGCAACAGGAGAATTGGGTTGTTCTCTATTATCAATCATGATTTATATTTTGTTTGCATGGCCTTAATGCATTGTTTTCTTTTCTACCATGTCTTTATTGTGTTGTTACCAACCTATACTCTTGTACCCAAGGTTCAGGTTCAAGACTTTTGTTCACCTAGTTCCTGCAAGGGTCACAGTTGGATAACTCAGGTAGATTCAAACCGAAAGGTATCTACTGAAAGCACAGTATGGAGGACTGAATGGTAGAGCACACTACACATTGGACTTTGTGGGGGATTGTTAGATAACTGATTACGGTAGTTGTTAGTTAATGTAGATGTTGTAGCTATTAGTTAGTTATTGTAGCAGCTCGTTACTGTAGCTAGGCTATTGTGGTAATCACTTATTTAGCATGGGTTAAGCCCAATGTAGTGCAGCAAGTACATGTGAGAATGTAGTGTTGTTTCTAGTGCAAATGGCAAAGAAGTTTTATCCCATATTGCTCACACCTAGAACTTTTGTGGTCCTCATATGTAGGATCACATGGGGCACTAGTGTCCAAAGGAGTCCTAGGAAGGAGGTATGCTCACCTCCTTGGTGGGTGGGATTTCCACATCACAACGCACGCACGCGCGCGCGCCACGCCACGCCTCGCCTCGCCTCGTCTGGCCTGGCAAGGCCGGGCCATGCTTGGGCTTGTGGCTTGTGGATTGTGGATTGTGGATTGTGGATTTTGGAGAATGTCTTCCATCTTCCGTCTTCTTTTTGCACTAGGATACAACTACATAATTAATTACTCGTGTAATTAATTGTTGCTTTCTTATTCAGATTTCTTAAAATCCTAATTAGAAAGTGTTTCTCTTTTACGGATTATTCCGTATTGTGTACGAGAGAAACCGAGTGTTGCGTCTAACTGGGAATAGGATTAGGGACGTGCATGACTATTTATATGACTCCGGTCATTAGGGTTAAACACACCAAAAACAGTTTTCTGCCGCCGTGTGTTTTGTTGAGCCCTAATCCCGAGTGTGAGAGTCATCGTCCCCAGAGTTGCTTTGCGGAGTTGTCCTCCTGTGTGAAGCGAGACTCATCCTTCCCTTCAGACGCAGCTGTCAGGCGGTGGTACCTGCGGTGGCTGTGCTGCACTGGTAGTAGTGCGACATGCGCGAGCAAGACGTGCAATTTCCAGGTTCGTGCCAGATCGTGACTGGGAGAACGGTGCCTTTCCGCGAGGATAGCCGGGCACTGATTTCTTTAAGTAACACGTTCATTTCTCAACGAACGATCTGGTTTGCGAATCTGACTTATGTTTTCTATTCTCCTGCTTCGTTTGTTCTTCGATTCTTATCTTGGATCTTCCTGAACTGTTAATTGTATTGCACCTATTGCTGTTGCATGAACGACAATAACCATATTCTAACAACAGTCTTAAAGAAATTATTTTCTGTCATTAATTAACATGGCCGGTTAAGGTAGTTCGGGATGTAAGATTGATACAACCAATATGCTTGAAAAGTTTACCGGTACGAACTTTGCCCGTTGGCAGAGTCGTATGGAAATTTGGCTGAATATTACGGGGTATGATCAGTATTTAATTGAAACTGAACCTGTGTCTGATGAAACAATTCCTGATAATGCAAACATTATTGCTAATTGGAAGAATTGTGATAAAACGTGCCGTGGTTTGATTCTGTTTGGTTTAAATAACAAACTGTATGATTCTTACTCAAAGCCTCCAGTCACTACGTCCAAGGTTTTATGGGAATTGTTAATTAAGAATTTTAGCACTGAAAATTAGGGTGTTGAAAAATATTGTGTGTCTAAATTTCTTAAGTTTCAGATGGTTGAGGGTAAGTCAGTTTCAGATCAAACCCATGACCTGCAACTCCTAGTTCATGAATTATCAGATGCCAAGATGGTGTTGCCTGATAAATTTGTTGTTATGTCTATCATTGAAAAATTCCCTAAGTCATGGGAATCGTTTGGTATGACCCTGAAGCATCGCAAAGGGACACAGTCAATGGATGAATTAATGATGGATATAAATATACAAGAAGAACACCTAAAGGAAAAAGGGGTCAAGGTTCCTACTGAAGCAAACCCGACAGTTAATTTTACTTCTACGAAAAACACCAAAGATAAGAAATCTAAGAATGCACATAAACCCAAGGCAAAGATCCAAAAGAAACCGAAGAACAAACCTTGTTGGACTTGTGGATAGGTTGGTCACTGGAACAAGGATTGTCCTACAAAGAAGGCAAAGAAAGCTATCGTATCTGCAACTGAGGAGGCTGTGGTCAATATGATGACTACATCCTTGAACCTCAATGATGGGTACGTGTCTATTAAACCTGAAATTCTTTCTATATTTGAACCACTTTATTGGATAATTGACACTGGGGCTAATGTATATGTGTGTGCTGATAAATCCCTGTTTGTGTCTTATCAGGCCTCTCGAGGTCGGTCCGTGACTTTGGGCGATTCCATCTCTACAGAAGTCAAAGGCAAAGGACGGGTGGACTTGAAGTTCCCTTCGGGGAAGGTTTTGACTCTTAACAGGGTCAGACATGTTCCAACCATTCGACGCAATATCCTTAGTGGCGTCATATTAGTTAGAGAAGGTTATAGAGTAGACTGTAAATGTAATAAAGCTATTATTACACGCCTTCGTGATTCTTTGTTTTTTGGCAAGGGGTACTTATGTGATGTGGAGAACTTGTTTAAGATTCATGTTGAACCTGTTTCAAATTCCGTTTTAAATTTGAATGATTATAGTTCTGTTTGCATGAATCTTGTTTCATTCGATGTATGGCATTCACGTTTGGGACTTGTTAATGTTGCCTCAAAGAAGCGTATGATGAATCTAGATTTGATCCCTAAATCTGAAATTAGCAACAATAAATGTGAAATCTGTGTACAAGCTAAATTGCCTAGGAAGCCTTTTCATTCTGTGAATAGGAATTCGGAAATTTTGGATTTAGTTCATACAGATATCTGTGAATTTAATGGTGTTGCTACGAGGGATCAAAAGCGTTATTTTATAAATTTTATGGACGATGCGAGTAGATACTGTTATGTCTTTTTACTTAGAAGTAAAGATGAGGCATTAGATAAATTTCAAATTTATAAGAAAGAAGCTGAAACTCAAACCGGTAAAGTACTTAAGCGATTAAGGTCTGATAGGGGAGGAGAGTATACCTCGAATTTGTTTTTGGAATTTTTCCAATTACATGGTATAGTTCATGAGGTAACTGCTCCTTATTCACCACAATCAAATGGGATAGCTGAACGTAAAAACCAAACCTTAATAGATATGGTAAATACCTTACTCCAAACATCTGGATTACCCAACTTTATGTGGGGGGAAGCTTTGAATACGGCTTGCCATATTCTGAATAGAGTTCCCCATAAACATTCAGAAAGTAGTCCGTTTGAGTTATGGAGAGGAAGGAAACTGAGTCTTAAATATCTTCGAGTGTGGGGGTGCCTTGCTAAGGTACTTGTCCCTGAACACAAAAGGAAGAAATTAGGAACGAAAACGGTTGATGCCATATTCTTAGGTTATGTTGAGACAAGCTATGCTTTTAGATTCTTGATTGTAAAATCAGATATCTCTGGCATTGAGGTCAATACAATTGTGGAATTACGTGATGCAACATTCTTTGAGAATGTGTTTCCTATGAAAACTGGTGTGCCCAATGAAGTTTTTCAAGAAGATTCATTTACCACAGGTTCCATTCCCGAGCACGTGGAAAGGATGACAAATGTGGGGGGTGACTCAGAACAAGCTATTTCTGAATCTGATGATTCTGAAGAAATAGTTGAACCAAGGAGAAGTAAACGGCCTAGGACATCAAAGGACTTTGGAAGTGAGTTTCTCACTTACAATGTTGAGGATGATCCTGTTACTTTCAAACAAGCTATGGAATCTCCAGAAGCTAAGTTTTGGAAAGAAGCCGTTAATGATGAAATCCAATCAATTCTCTCGAATGGAACTTGGGAATTGGTGGATTTGCCTCCTGGTTGTTCTACAGTTGGTTGTAAATGGATTTTTAAGAAGAAACTTAATGCATACGGGACAATCAATAAGTATAAGGCTAGGTTAGTTGCTAAGGGTTACACACAAAGGGAAGGAATAGACTATTTTGATACCTATTCACCTGTTTCCCGCATGACCACAATCCGAGTGCTACTAGCATTGGCTTCCATTTATAATCTCTATATCCATCAGATGGATGTGAAGACCGCGTTCTTACACGGTGATCTTCAAGAAGAGATATATATGGAACAACCTGAGGGATTTGTGGGTCGTGGGAATGAGTTCAAAGTGTGTAAACTTGTTAAATCATTATATGGATTGAAACAAGCCCCTAAGCAATGTCATGAGAAGTTTGATTCTGTGATATCATCGTTTGGCTTTATTTCTAATGAATTTGATAAGTGTCTCTACTGCAAGGTTGTCGATAATGGATTCATTTTGTTATGCTTATACGTAGATGATATCCTGCTTTTTGGTTCCGATATGAAAGTAGTAAAAGAGACAAAGTCATTCTTGTGTAGTAAGTTTGAGATGAAGGATATGGGTGTCGCTGATGTGATTTTAGGGCTTAAAATCATAAGGTCTACTGATGGTATAACTCTCTCTCAGTCTCACTATGTTGAGAAGATACTGGAGAGGTTTGAGTACACATCACATAAACCTGTTAAGACTCCATATGATTCATCCAAACCCTTGTTCAAGAATGAGACTGGGGTTCCAGTGTCTCAATTACGATACTCTCAGATTATCAGAAGTTTGATGTATCTTATGAACTGTACACGTCCAGACGTTGCGTTTGTCGTGAACAAGTTAAGTAGATACACCAGTTGTCCCGACAAGACCCATTGGGAAGCTCTTGACAGAGTTCTGAGGTATATCAAGGGAACACGTTCCCTTGGGCTGCATTATGGTAAACATCCTTCCGTAGTTGAAGGATATAGTGATGCAAGATGGATTGCCGTGAATTCTGGGAGTAATGGTGTCTCAGGATATGTATTCCTGTTGGGAGGAGGAGTTGTTTCCTGGAGGTCTAAGAAACAGACCATTTTGTCTCGGTCCACTTTTGAGGCAGAGTTGTGTGCTTTAGATGAAACTGGATTGGAAGCTGAATGGCTACATGGACTTATGTCTAGTTTACCTATGGTAATGAAGCCGCTTCCTGCAATTTCAGTTCACTGTGACAACACTACAACTATTGCTAAGATAAAGAGTTCCAAGTACAATCAAAAATAGCGTAGACACATCCAAGTCAGATTGAAATCTGTAAGGGAGTTAGTATCTAATGGGGTCGTGGTTGTGGACTACGTCGGTACCAAAGAAAATACAGCTGATCCTTTCACTAAAGGTCTTACTTTGGCTTTAGTGGAAAAATCCAGGTTGGGAATGGGACTGAAACCCCTATAGATTTGCAGGCAGTAGCAACCCAACCCAAAAGAGTGGAGATCCCACAAATTGGGTTCAATGTGGTAATAACAAGTTGTCGGGTAAATCAGATGACACTATGTATTCTTGTTTGATGCTTCTTGCATCCGTGTGTCTATTCCCTGGGAAAACTGTTAGTGTCATGACTGCAAGTTAGTAAGAGAGTAGTCTCTTAATGGTGTCAAGTCTTAGGACAGGATGTTAGAAGTACATCCTTGGAGACTCCAGCTAAGTGATTGATGTTGTGTAGGCCGCAACAGGAGAATTGGGTTGTTCTCTATTATCAATCATGATTTATATTTTGTATGCATGGCCTTAATGCATTGTTTTCTTTTCTACCATGTCTTTATTGTGTTGTTACCAACCTATACTCTTGTACCCAAGGTTCAGGTTCAAGACTTTTGTTCACCTAGTTCCTGCAAGGGTCACAGTTGGATAACTCAGGTAGATTCAAACCGAAAGGTATCTACTGAAAGCACAGTATGGAGGACTGAATGGTAGAGCACACTACACATTGGACTTTGTGGGGATTGTTAGATAACTGATTACGGTAGTTGTTAGTTACTGTAGCTGTTGTAGCTATTAGTTAGTTACTATAGTAGCTCGTTACTGTAGCTAGGCTATTGTGGTAATCACTTATTTAGCATGGGTTAAGCTCAAAGTAGTGCAGCAAGTACATGTGAGAATGTAGTGTTGTTTCTAGTGCAAATGGCAAAGAAGTTTTATCCCATATTGCTCACACCTAGAACTTTTGTGGTCCTCATATGTAGGATCACATGGGGCACTAGTATCCAAAGGAGTCCTAGGAAGGAGGTATGCTTACCTCCTTGGTGGGTGGGATTGCCACATCACAACGCACGCACGCGGGCGCGCGCCACGCCACGCCTCGCCTCGCCTCGCCTCGCCTGGCCGGGCTGGGCCGGGCTTGGGCTTGTGGCTTGTGGATTGTAGATTGTGGAGAATGTCTTCCGTCTTCCGTCTTCTTTTTGCACTAGGATACAACTACGTAATTAATTACTCGTGTAATTAATTGTTGCTTTCTTATTCGGATTTCTTAAAATCCTAATTAGAAAGTGTTTCTCTTTTACGGATTATTCTGTATTGTGTACGAGAGCAACCGAGTGTTGCGTCTAACTGGGAATAGGATTAGGGACGTGCGTGACTATTTATATGACTCCGGTCATTAGGGTTAAACACACCAAAAATAGTTTTCTGCCGCCGTGTGTTTTGTTGACACTAGTACAGAAACAGCCTTTGGCGTCGGTTGTTTAACCCCCTTTGGCGTCGGTTTCTGAGCGACGCCTATGTGGGCGCCGCTAAAGGTCGAACACTTCGGCGTCGGTCTATAGGCGTCGGTCTTTTAGTAGATAACTGACGCCAAAAGGGTTCGCGCCACAGAAAACGGAGTCATCTAGGACACATTCGGCGTCGGTTATCTACTAAAAGACCGACGCAGAAAGTGTCCTAGATGACGCCGTTTTCTGTGGCGCGAACCCTTTTGGCGTCGGTTATCTACTAAAAGACCGACGCCTATAGGTTAAATAGGCATCGGTTTGACACGAACAGCCAACGCCATTTCCAGTACGGCTGTGGCCACATTAGGCGTCGGTGTTTTGCAAAAACCCGACGCTGTAGGTCTTTGCTGATGGTTTTCTGTAAATAACCGACGCCTATATCTATTTTTTTTTATATCAGTTTGCAGGCCTGCCGTGGCTGGTCAGCAGGATGAGAACCTGCAGTTCAGTTTTCTGAACTGCAGGTTTACGACATCCATTGATATCAGCCTACAAACAGGCCACAAACCTGCAAAATTCACAAAAAATAATTCACACAAGTAGATACATTCAGACATCAATTCAATTCTCACATTCACACATATAGAAACATTCAAATACATGTATTAACATTTAGAAATATTCATTTACAAAGTATCATTCATTATCGCTATCAACATCCCAATTATATCTTACAGTTGCCACTGCTTGTATGGCTTTTGCCCATTCTTCTCTTATTTCATTTAATGCTTCCATCGTATATGGAGCATGTATATTTTTAAGCGTTTACCTGTAGTGTTGTCAGTTTTAAACACCTGCAAAGAGAATGATATATATATATAAATAATAATATAAAAATAAGATTGATATATTTCATACTAACTAATGAGACTATATATAATACCTCATGTATGGTATCGATGTCCAATGCGGCATATCGGATAATCATCTGCATAAATCGCATCACATAGTATGCGCATGCCCAGCCATTGTCTTGTGTAGCGCACTATAAATTGAAACATATAAAATAATACAACTAAGCACAATTCACATCAATAATATATACATTGGAGTCGGGAACTTACTTGTACGTTCTGCCAATTTATTGGCTGGTTCTTTTTCCTTGGGACCGTTCCTCCAGCCTTTTTGAATGCATCTAAACCCCTACATGTTAATATAACACAGTAAATTGCATAAGTAAATAGTAATGTAATAAGAGATGTTAACATATACAAAAATGAAATATTTCTCACCAGAATAATGGCATTCTCATTACGTGTCCAATTTTAGTGTTTAATGTACTTCCCGCGGGATCTAGATAATAAATAGTGAACGTCCCGGGGACAATAACTAGTAACTCCCAATGTTTACCGCTAGAGGTAAAAAGTTAACAATTAATAACTCAAAATGCACAATAAAAATGGAATTTTCTTAAGTCCAAATTATATATAAAGTAAACTTACTTGACATTGAATGGAGCTATTATTATCGTCTTCTTTTGCTGACCAAAAATTGTAAAAGCATCTATACAGTATTGTTGAACAGTATCAGGATCTTTAGCTACCATACTAATCAATGATGGAATCAAAAATCCCACATGATCAAATGCAAATTGTTTGCAATGATCTTCGACTAAGTAGCTGCAAAACATGTATTACGTATACATTAATATATAAGAAACTAGATCACCGGATCTTACACAAGGTATATGGATGTATAAACAAGATCTCACCTTATCCATGTCTCTATCATTGATGTATTCAGCCAATCATACATAAACAGCTCAATAATATCTTGTATAAATAAAGAGCTATCGTATGATTGACCTGCATAATCTGCATCTAAAGAAACAATTATCGGGCAATGTATATTATGTGCCCGTAGCCAACATGTCATTCCCCTACAAGCAGGACCTAACGGGTATGTTAGGTCAGTTGGAACCCAAGTTGGTAATGCGGGAAGTGGAGGTGGAGGCCTAGGTGCTCCTGGTGTCTTCTTCTTAACCTGTATATATAATTTCAGATCAGTTGACATCATATATACACATTAACAGTCTAAATCAATGTAAATTTATCTTACAATTTCAGTAGTGTAGATGACATCTGCTTTGGGCCACAATATGACCCCGCCTTCTGCATCAGCAAGTGTATCAATATCCGGGTGGGGATATGGCAATGTAGCTTCTCTCCAATCGGGTAACACACGTATCGGGCTCACACGAACGTAGCCCTGTGGCATTGGAGTCCCGTGAAACATTGCCCCAGGAAGGGACGGGTAAGCCTGCGCCTCTGCAACAACATAGTCTTGCATTCTTAAGTGGCATGGCTTCAATGCCTACAAATTTACGTAAAGAATATTATACATATATACATATCATCTTGAAAACATAACAACTTGAAAAGACTAACTACAATGTCATAAACAATACTTACAGCAGACGTGTTAGGCGGTGGGTCTACAGGATTACTTGTAGTCTGTACATCAGGAGAAGAGTGGGTCGCCATAGGCTGATTGGAAGCCTGAGATGCCTGCCACCGTAGCAATTCTTCCTTGACCTTCTCAGCAACTACATCGTTGACCTTCTTAGCAACTATATCCTCGACTCTCTTATTCTCCTATACATGGATAAAAGAAACATTAGCTTCTTATTATTGAATTTCCTTTTGCAGCAACATTCTAAAAAAAGTATAGGTTACCTCTTCTTGTGAAAGTCCCGCTCTGGGTTTGCGCTGGGATGGCCCAAAGAATGCTTTGATGCCCATACCAGCGCCTGCACCCCTAACACGTCCAGGATGCTCTGGGTTACCCAGAGCAACTGTCAATTCATCCTGTGTGCCCTGAGGGATGAACATGCCTTGTTTCCTCTGCACGTGCAGCTCCCGCTAATCACCATCAACAGAAATTGGTAAGTTAACAAATAATCAATATTCAAACGATTTCTCTAAGAGTTGTATTTTACCATTTTCGCAGCCGCCTCAGCAGTTACGGGCTTCTTTATTTCACCCTTCTTGTTTTGCCTCCCAGCTATCCAGATATCATGGCGAGGCATGGGTGTGGCAGACTCCTCAGTAGCAGCAGACTCCTAAGTAGCCGCAGACTCCACCTGTAGTCTTTGGCGAACGCTTGCATAGCCTTTTGGACCCATAGTGTGGTCATGCACATTCAGTGCACGCCTTGCTTTTTGTGCGTCACTGAGGGCCTAGTTAGTATGCACATTAATGATTTGGTTAGTAGCACTAAATGTTAATCTTGAATAGGTGAATACAATGTATATTAATTAAATTGGGAGTGACGCCTAATACCTTGAATTCTTCAGATTTTCTTGAAGCAACAAAATTGTCCCAATCTTCTTTGTCCAAGAAGTTCCATTGTTCAAGGGCTGACTTCTTCTTCTTATCACCCTCTTTTATGTATTCTCTGTTCAGATTTGTCCTATAATTCCTAAGCATCTTTCCAGCACGTTGCATCACACTTTTACGATGCAACTTCTCATCCAATGCAAACAGATTCTGTAAAATAGAAATGTTATTAACTAGTATCCAAAATAGAATTGCAAATAATAGAATTTGTAATCTACAAAATAGAATTGCAAATAATAATAACTCACGCATAAATCCTTCCATATCAAGTCTTTTTTCCCCTGAGGAACTTTATGCCAATTATCATACTTAACACCACAATGGCTCCGAGTGGTACACCCAAGATAGTTTACAAAATTATTGCGGTTCACTCCAATTGCATTTCCTCCATTATCAAACTCCACAACCAATTTGGATCCACTGCCACTTAGCGCTATTAACTTCTTCAATAGAGTGATGCCCCTTTTCTTGTTAAGTGTTTGGTGCTGCGCATCAAGTTGCTCCAGTGCTTCAGTGGGTACATGTGCATCATCAAACTAAATTTTGACAAAAATAAACACATTGAATTAGCCCAGTATAGAAATATAGGATATATGACATAACTAGAAGATAATGAATTTTATAGAAATACAGGATATGTTTTTAGAACTTACATTGGTATCCTCGCCATGCTCGTCATGGACAGCATGCTCATCATGGACTTCATGCTCATCATGGACATCATGCTCATCATGGTCGGCCATATGAAAATGTCATTAAAAAGGCAAACATTTAGCATTTGTATTAACTAGAAAAAGGCAAACATTTAGCATTTGTATTAACTAGAAAAAGGTAAACATTTAGCATTTGTATTAACTAGAAAAAGGTAAACATTTAGCATTTGTATAAACATACATGTCTCTAAAATTGTGATCTTTTATCAATTAACAATCCTTCATTGTGATCTCCGCGCACATATAAGTCATCATTAGCTTCAATATTTTGTGGAGTTGGCAACCCAACTGAGAATGGACTGGAGTCATCATACTTATCATAGTACTCTTCTTCATCTATAGGATCTTCAATGAATTGTCTTTTACCATGAAGAACAACTGACCATTTATCATTCGCAGGATCATCGATATAGAATATTTGTTTCACCTTTGATGCCAATATGAATGGTTCACCCTTCTCGCCAATCTTTTCAAAGTTCACCAAAGTGAAACCCAAATTCATCCACTATAACTCCTTTGGTGTTGTCAACCCAATTACATTTAAAGAGCGGAATTTTGAAATCTATGTAGTCAAACTCCCAAATGTCCTCAATGACACCGTAATATGACATTTTAGCTTCACGTGGACTCTTATCCTTTGCACTTGCAAAGTACATAGTCGACGCTTGAAGAGTGACCCCACTATTTTGGATGACACTCTTATCATCTTGGCGCTTTGTGTAATATTTGAATCCATTAATGTCAAACCCTTCATAAGACATAACATTCGGTTTTGGTTTAAAGGCGAGTCATTTGATAGTTTCTGTAATATCATTTGGTGTTTGAGATAGTTGATGTAAGACTTTATCTTCAAACCACTTAGTAAAAGTATTATTATGCTCTCTAGCAAGCCACATTGAACTTGCTCGAGGATGTTGTCTCTTTATGAAATTGGTATGTTCCTCGATATAAACACTCACTTCGTCCATATTGTGTAAAATATACAAGTGAGCTTGTTCCAACTGCTCACGGCTGATTACTTTCACCCGTGATCCCAAAATTCCTTTGCCCTCCTCAATATTCTTGTCATTATCAGGAGTGTTATTACCACTGAGAAAGTCATTGCAAAAATCCATAACCTCTCTCGCCACATAACCTTCAATAATACTCCCTTCAGGCCGATAACGGTTTCGAACATCACCTTTAAAAATGCTCATGTATCGTTCAAAGGGATACATCCAATGCAAGAAAACTGGTCCCAACATTTTCACTTCCCTAGTCAAGTGGACAACAAGATGTACCATGATATCAAAGAACGAAGGAGGGAAATACATCTCAAGCTGACATAGGGTAACAACCACTTCTCTTTGCAAATTATCGAGAGTATCAGGGTCAATAACTTTGCTGCATAGACTGTTGAAAAAGAAACAAAGTCTGGTAATTGCAAACCTTACATGCTTCGGCAATATAGATCGAATTGCCACGGGCAATATTTGTTGCATTAGAGTGTGACAATCATGAGATTTAAGACCTATCAACTTTAGATCTTTCATTGATACCAATCTACGGATGTTGGATGAGTAACCATGTGGCACCTTAACATTTACCAAGCATTCACAAAAAGTTTTCTTCTCCTTTCTAGACAACGTGTAACAAGCGGGAGGTAAGTATGTTCTTTTACTACCCATTTCATGTAATTCTGTTAATTCTGACCTTATTCCCATTTCACGTAGGTCCAGTCTGGATTTTATCCCATCTTTAGTCTTACCTGGTATATTTAACAGAGTACCAATGATGCTATCACAGACATTTTTCTCAACGTGCATTACATCGATACAATGTCTGACTGTCAAAGAACTCCAATAAGGAAGATCCCAAAATATTGACTTCTTCTTGAATGAAGAATTGTCACTCCGTGTGGCCATACTAAATTGTGATTTCTTACCAAATTCATTGACAATGTCTTTTACTCTTTCATAAACAACATCCCCTGGTATAGGTTTAGGTGCACTCCGTTCATCATTCCATCCATTGAATGCTTTTTGCTTCCTACGATACGGATGGAATTTTGAAAGAAACCTTCGATGACCAAGATATACAGTCTTGCCGCCATGTTTTAGTCTTATTGAATCAGTGTTTTCTTCACATATAGGACACGCTTTAGCTCCTTTAACACTATATCCAGACAAATTCCCATATGCTGGAAAGTCATTAATAGTGCAAAACAACATAGCATGCAAACGAAATGTCTCTCTTGCTGAAGCATCATAGGTCATCACACCTTCAGCCCAAAGTTTCTTTAAGTCATCAATCAAAGGTTCAAGATAAACATCGATATCATTTCCGGGTTGTTTAGGGCCCGATATCAACAATGACAACATAACGTACTTATTTTTCATACACATCCAGGGAGGAAGATTGTATATAACAAGCATGACTGGCCAAGTGCTATGTTGGCTGCTCAATGTCCCGTACGGATTCATCCCATATGTACAAAGCCCAAGTCTTAGATTCCTATCTTCTTCACCAAATTTGGGGTACAATAGATCAATCTTCTTCCACTGTGGGGAATCAGACGCATGTCGCAGGATCCCATCATTATTTTTCTTAACATCTACATGCCACCTCAAATTCTTCGCATCTTTCAGATTTGCAAACAAGCATTGAAACCGTGATATTATAGGTAGATACCACAACACCTTGGCATGAGAACCAGTTTTGGACTCCCCCGAAGTCGTCAATTTATACCGTGACGCACCACATTTTGGACAATCTTTCAAATCTACATAGTCCTTTTGAAATAATACACAATCATTCGGGCATGCGTGTATCTTCTTGGCCTCCATTCCCATTGAGCACAACATTTTCTTTACCTGGTATGTTGAGATTGGCAGCTCGTTTCCTTCAGGAAGCATTTCTTTCAACAAAGTCAACAATGAAGTGAAGCTTTTGTCGCTCCATCTATTGTTAGCTTTCAACTTATACAATCTCAACACAGCGCTAAGCTTCGTAAACTTAGCACAGCCTGTGTATAACGGTATCTCAACATCATGTGCAATGTTTCTAAAGATAGGAGGTGGATCGGTGTGCTCTACCCTACAACTATCCAACATCGCATCAACGATGTCTGCTGGAACTGGTTCGTTCACATTTACGTCATCGGAGGCAATTTCTTCTTCCACCCAAGCACTGCTATCGACATCTACTGGTTTCGATTTTGAAATCTCTCCATGCCAGTGCCATTCTGTATAGCCTTGTACAATCCCGTTGCACATGACATGACTTTTGATTTCCTCACCAGTGTTGACTTTCAAGTTGTTACCGCGATGCCTACATGGACAGTAGAACCTATATGTAGGTTTTTTCCTATGTTCCTCGGCAAATCTAATAAACTGATCAAGACCAGATATAAACTCTGGGGTGCAACGATTACAAATGGACATCCATGATCTATCCATTCTATGATCAGAGAAAACAAGTATATATTAGGAAACAAGTATATATTAGGAACAGATTAGGGTATACACTTACATCCTATCTAAGTGTATAATGTGATGTCATTCTTATATATAATAAATGTGTACCACCTATCCCATCCTTGAACACCTAATCTCACTACTAAGTGTATAATGTGTATTGGGTTTTCAAGAAAATTTCGGCAGCATTTCCCCGCTGTTCTCTAAGTACATATATACTTAGAGAACAAACGGGGAAATGCTACCGAAATTTTCTCGAAAACCCAATACACATTATAAACTTACATCCTAAGTGAGATTAGGTGTTCAAGAACAGTCCCAAACCGGGGACTATCCAAGATTTACTCCTAAGGAGTCAATCTTGGACGGGTTTCTAGGCCAACAAACACATTTGATGTCATTCTTATATATAATAAATATGTACCACCTATCCCATCCTTGAACACCTAATCTCACTAATAAGTGTATAATGTGTATTGGGTTTTCAAGAAAATTTCGGCAGCATTTCCCCGTTGTTCTCTAAGTACATATATACTTAGAGAACAAACGGGGAAATGCTACCGAAATTTTCTCGAAAACCCAATACACATTATACACTTACATCCTAAGTGAGATTAGGTGTTCAAGAACAGTCCCAAACCGGGGACTATCCAAGATTTACTCCTAATGAGTAAATCTTGGACGGGTTTCTAGGCCAACAAATACATGTGTTGTCATTCTTATATATAATAAATGTCTATAAACTACATGCAACATGGTTAATCCTAATCAACAGAGCATTATTAAATAATAAATCAAGAAATCAATAGTTTCAAACAAAAGGTCTAGGAATCTTTACTAGACATTATATGTTATAACCATTGGTTTAATAACCCTATTTCCGCATGTACATGTTTATCAACTTTAAAACCCTATAATTCATGAAATCATTCTAATTCAATTTAATATGTTGGGATCACATAATTATATAATGACATCAGAATATATAGAGGAAACATAATTAACATAATTAACAACATGCTCATCAAACTAGGGTTTTCTTGAATATCATCTAATATTTATGTACTAGACATTATATGTATCCCTAATCATCATATTTAACATACTACATTATTATGAACATCCAGATCAGATTAAGATCATACTATGTTATAACCAATATTGGTTTAATAACCCTATTTCCGCATGTACATGTTTATCAACTTTAAAACCCTATACAATATGTGCATAATACAACAAACAATCATTAGGGCAAGAGTGAATCTTTTGACATTTCAGCCCTATGTTGGTCATTATCTTCTTACACTCATGGCAATTTTCCGGAAGGGTGTTGTTAGGAGGAAGAATTTTATGAGCAAAGTCCAAAACATCACAAACACCTTTCTTAGACAATTTGTTGTCACATTTCATAACTACAATAAATAAGGAAAATGCTAAACAAGAAAAATGGACAAAGAAGAGGGCATACCGGTCTGGAGAGGAGCTGTGGTCTACAGACGGAGGCATAGAGTGGGCGACGGTGGTGGAGAGGAGATGTGGTCGAACCGGCGGCACGGCGGAGAAGCAGCTAGCAACCCTAAACCCTGGTGGTGGCGCGACGGCGGTGGAGAAGCAGCTTCTGTCGGCCTGGCGGCGGCGGCTTGGAGGCACTGGCGGCAGCGTGGAGGCACCGGAGGAGAAGGCGGCGTGGAGGCACCAGAGGAGAAGGCGGCGCCGGAGAAGGAGGCGCGGCGGCACTGTCGTGGAGGGGTGCGGCGGAGTGGAGGGTTGGGCGACAGCAGAGGGGTGGTTGCGGCGGGAGCAGTTTAGGCGATGAAACAGAAGAAAGGGGAAGAGTCGGGTGATCGCAGGATATAAAGTTCACCAATAGCGTCGGTTGTTTGTCCCAACCGACGCCTAAACCACTTTAGCGTCGGTTGTGACAAACAACCGACGCTAAAGTGGACGATATTTTCACAAAATTGTTTGGCGGGAACCACTTTCAGCGTCAGTTATCAACAGATAACCGATGCTGAAAGTGACACTTTTCACGCAAAGTTTCATCACACATAGGCGTCGGTGGCTATTTAAATAACCGACGCAGTATGTGAAACTTTTTCTTTTCGCTCGAAAATTGGATTTCGCGAGAGCTTTTAGGCGTCGGTTTGTTATTGTCAACCGACGCTGAATACAAAGCGGTACCCGTGTCTGGCTGGTCTTCGAATATAGACGTCGGTTTGCTTAAACAACCGACGCCTTATATGATAGGCGTCGGTTTGCCTTAATAACCGACGCCCAGAAAAGCGACACTGAATGCTATTTCTGTAGTAGTGTGAGCCCTAATTCCGAGTGCGAGAGTCGTCATCCCCGGAGTTGCTTTGCGGAGTTGTCCTCCTGTGTGAAGCGAGACTCATCCTTCCCTTCAGACGCAGCTGTTAGGCGGTGGTACCTGCGGTGGCTGTGCTGCACTGGTAGCAGTGCGACGTGCGCGAGCAAGACGTGCAATTTCCAGGTTCGTGTCGGATCGTGACTGGGAGAACGGTGCCTTTCCGCGAGGATAGTCGGGCACTGATTTCTTTAAGCAACACGTTCGTTTCTCAACGAACGATCTAGTTTGCGAATCTAACTTCTATTTTCTATTCTCCTGCTTCATTTGTTCTTCGATTCTTATCTTGGATCTGCCTGAACTGTTAATTATATTGCACCTGCCGTTGTTGCATGAACGACAATAACCATATTCTAACAACACTTCCTTCAAGAATTATTGCTATGTACATGCGTATGCAGGTAGGATATGCAGGGAAAGGACTGAATTTTCAAATAGGAAGTCTACAAATTTGAAAAAAAATTGGTTCAGAAAAGAAGGATGGATTATAATATCTTGGGTGGATAAATACTCAGAAATCTTCGTACCTAGGCTAATTGCTGGTGTGCTATACTTCTTATGATGTCTGAATTGACACTACCCCTAGGTACATACATTCCACGGAATTCTGCAATTTTCCATGTATCTTGACCTTGGCACACTCATTCTGAAGGCTAGGGCATCAAGGATAGGATGCCGCTATAAATAAAATTCTATGAGTAGTAGTTGATTTGTTGATCGTTGATATCCTCCCAGCCTTCATTTGACCAACCCGTTGTTTCCATTCAATGTGACTCTTTCAACTCAAGGTAAATGATCTAATCTTTTCTATTGTTCATTATTTTGTTTAAATGGGTATTCATACAATCTATCTACATGTTGTAAGCTAGAAAATCTCAACACGTCTAGCGAAATCAATTTCTTGATGTAAAAGTAGCAACATGTGACATCAAATAATGATGTTTCTATTCTAGTTTGATTTTTGCAAAATGATTGTATATACAAATCTCCCAACATGCACGGTGAGTTAATTATATATGCTCCTTTTATTTCCATTTACCAATATAGACTAAAGGTTATATGGTATGACCTATGTGGTAAGATATCAGTGTTTATTACTCAATCATATAGCATTTGTCCGTTCCTATGGTACGAATTTATTGTTTATACAATCAAAATTACAAATACTATAAATGGTCATGAATGACTGGGTTGTGGAGTAGGGTTGTTGATTTCATTGTAAACATAAATACTTGCATGTTCTATCATCGCCATGAAAAGGTCAGATCTATCACAATCTTATAAAATTAAAGTTTCTTATTGAAGATTATTTTCCATGTCGTTATTCAATAACATGATAAATGATTTGAAATGATAAATTAAAGTTTCATTTGTTATATAATATTTTACACAATTAGCTTTCTCTTATAATAGACGGTAGTATTGATTTTAAATGATAAGTTAAGTGTTGAACAAGTTTTAGTCAAATCCATTTTCGATTTAGTCATATTGAATTTTGGAACATCTCTATATTCCAACAAAGTCAGCCAAAGACCTCCATGATGTCAAAGTATGATCTATATAGTCATCCCCATGATTAAACTTAATATAAACTTGTAGCATCTGATCACAACAAAGGAGTCATAACCCAATACATGTTTGTTGTCATCTACACTACCATGAAACTCCTAAAATCATGGTAGGCCTACTATACAAAGACCATTTAAGAGAAGAAGATCTTTACATGACATCCATTGTAACATCCCTGACCTGGGTTATACTTTAACCCTAGGTGTTTTGATTAATAAAGGTGATTAAATGCTTAATCTCATCCTATGAAAAGTAATTAGGCCTTAAGAGGAACTTATGTTGCAATTCTAGTCCTGTTTAAACAATGTTAAAGCAATGTTTGCTTATTTTGGACTAAAGTGCAAATTACCCAAGTTGAGGGGTTAAATTGCAAATGTTGCATGATAATATGTTCCTCATGTGTTGAAGCATCATGATAATTTAGATGATGCAAAGGTATGTCTTGTGGTAGCCTGAGTACCAGGGAAGAGCTGATAAAGTAATGTTTATGCATTAAAACCTAGTTTTGGTGTAAAGTGCAATTTACCCAAAACCTAGGGTTCAATATGCAAATAACCACTTCAATAAGGTCCCTAATGTTTCTTGGCACCATCAAGAGCAAAGAAAATGAGAGGGGTGCCTCATTTGAATTAAGTTGGAGGAGAGAGAATCTTGATATTAAAATAATCAAGATTTAAGCCTAATTGAAACCCTAATTTGATTTAGGGAAAAAATAAATGTATTAATTAAAGGGCCTTCTACCAAAATTAAAATGGTTGGATTCAGATGTGTGTGTGACGTCCTTGATCCTTGCAAGGACCACGAAAATATCCAAGGGAGTGGATAACTCACACACAATTTTATAAGAAAAAGAAATATCCACTCACATATGGATATTAATATAATATGAATTGAGGTGCTTAATTTGCTTTTCTTTAAATCATGGATAATTGAGAGTAATAAGAGGCAAACAAGATAGACTCGTCCCTAAGGAAGATGAGGGGAAAGATGTTAATTGGATTTTTGCAAAGTACATTCTCTCTCATTGAATTTTTATAAAAGAACCTTTTACAAGCCAAATGGAAGGCTTTTTCGACCCCACTTCTTATCCTTGCTTGGGAAACGACCAAGGGAGCTTGGGAGGATCAGGAGGACGACCCCCAACCTATTGGTAAGGTTCTTGATCCATTTCACCTTGATTCCATGGTGGAAATCGAAAATAAATTATGGATTTGTTCCTATATCGATCTCCTCTTCAATTCTAACCATTCCTTTTCACTCAAACATTAAGGACGAGCCTTGGAATGGTGAAAGGAGTTGCATCCACCATTGTTTCTGTGGACATGGAGCTTTGGAGCTCAATTGGAGGCGGGTTTTATAACTTGAACCCTTGATTTTGTTATTGCATTCAATTCCATACCAAATAATGATCTTTTCTACATTTACAATAATTAATTTGGTTGATGGATGCAATTACCATGGAAACCACAGCAGGTTTCGTGAGTTCAGAGGTTGAAGATGATAATCACACACCTCTCTAAATATCTAAGGCACACGATCTTGTTTGGGATGCTCAAACGGTTTCCCAAACCGTTTGGGAGCAAACGGTTTCAAACCGTTTAGAAGCAAACGGTTTCATCAAACCGCATGAGACCAAACAATTTCAAAACCATTTGGGGGAGTTGACCAAGAGTTGACCGTTTGAGAATCCTATTCCTAATTATGTTGGTTGATGACCCACCAAATTTGGTTAATTAATTCCAAAGGAATCACAAGTTGAAGGCTATTCAATTAGACAAACCCTAATTGAATTAAGTGCTGATTTTCAACTTGATCGATTGGACTTTTTGGGTTGATTAGCCCAAACGGTTTCAAAACCGTTTGGGGATCACCCAAACAGTCTCAAGACCGTTTGGGGATCACCCAATACCGTTTGGAGGTCTAGGTTTAAGTATGGTTGCCTATTTGAAGGTCCATAGTTACCAAGTTACAAAGCAATCAGTTGTTGATTTGTTGATCGACTCAATAGACCAAACCTTGATGAAATTTCACTAGAATCCAAGGGTTGGATGAGCCAAACGGTCTCAAGACCGTTTTGAGCTCATCCAAACGGTCTCAAGACCATTTTGAGGTCACCCAAGACCGTTTGGAGGTCTAGGGTTGAGTATGGTTAAGCAATTGAAGATACAAAGATACTATGTTGGAGTGTAATCAATTGCTGATTTGGTGATCAATCCAATGATCCAAACACTAATTGGTTGACTTGGATTCTGATGTTAACATGGGAAAACGGTCTCAAGACCATTTTGTGGTCATCCAAATGACCTCAAGACCGTTTGGGGTCAGGTCATGTTCAATTTGGATGATGGTTCAATGGTTTCAAAGTAACTAATCTTGCATTGATAGTGTTGAAGGATTATCGATTCCAAACCCTAATTCAATTAATTCAAACCCTAATTGATGATTAATTGAGGGTAAATTGAGGGTAAAATCAGTTGAAGGTTGACCTATTAAACTCAATTGAAGTATGAGGATAGGTCCAATTGATGATTGGTTCCATGAATTCAATGATTGGAGGAATCAACATTGGAAACCCTAATCCAATTTGATTGGTTGAGACCATATTTGGTCCATGCAGTTTTGAGGAGGTTTGGACCAAACGGTCTCAAGACCATTTGGGATCAAACGGTCTCAAGACCATTTGGGACCAAACGATCCCAAACCGTTTGTGCCCATGCGGTTTCAAAAGTCAAACTTGGGCAAACGGTCTTCACCTACTACTTTAGCAAACGGTCTTGAGTGTGCACCTTTACCAAACGGTTTCAAACTATTTGAACATTGAAAGACCAAGATCGTTTGGGGCTCAAGTAGTCAAAATTAATTGAGGACTCAATTGGTTAATCCACTTGGACACCTTTTGTAATTGAAGATTCAATTGGTCAATTCAATTGGATAACTTATGAAATGGAGGTCCAATGTAATCAAATCTCTTGAGAATTAAGATGATGAATGATCCATTGATCCAATGATGATTAGTAATGATAATAAATGAAGGTACAAAGGTTGAATCCCTAATAGTACCTAAGTGATTAGTGCCAATTAAGGGATAAACCCTAATTGCCTATAAGAACAATGATTTGGTACATTATGTTAATCATAATTGTATGTACTTGATTGAAGGGTTAATGTAACCTAATCAAGTTGAGAGGATGATGGAAAGGAATTCATACATGAGTAGTGATCATGTGATGAATAGGGTATGATCCATAATAAAGAGATCATGAAACCCTAATCAAGAAGGTTGTTGAACCCCAATCCCTAATTGAGGTTGATTCAATGTGAATCCCTAATTGAGGTTGATTCAATGTGAATCCCTAATTGAGGTTGATTAAATGTGAATCCCTAATTGAGGTTGATTCAATGTGAATCCCTAATTGAGGTGGATTCAATGTGAATCCCTAATTGAGGTTGATTCCATGTGAATCCCTAATTGAGGTTGATTCAATGTGAATCCCTAATTGAGGTTGACTCAATGTGAAACCCTATTTGAGGTTGATTCCATGAGAAACCCTAATTGAGGGTGATGCTATGAGAAACTCTTGTTAGGATGAATCGTAAACCCTAATTTTAGGCAATAAGATGTGAAAGCCTAATGAAGGGTAATGTTATATGCAATCCTCACCCTAATGAAGTATGATAGTGTGTGAAACCCTAAACCCTATTAAAGAGTAATGATATGGGAAACCCTAATTCGAATAATGGAATGGTAACCAATACATTTATGGGGGATATACCTAAAGTGATTGATTGTAGATACCCTTATAGCAAGCAATGCTTTAACCTGAGATGAGTCCATATCATTAAAGATAGTTGGACTATTCTTATGCGTGACCTATGCACTTCATGATAAAAGTGATAGGTTAATGGATGAAAGGATTAAGATGGGAAATACCTTAATCCAAGATAAATTGATAACTCAAGAAAGTTGAAAGTAATGAGGTAAGTGATACATCAAGATATGAAAGACTTCACAGTTAGCATCTCAAAGTTGATATACTTTGATAACTATGAAATCCTAATATGAGATGGGAAACCTTAACCCTAAATTGGATAATGGGACATGAGAAATCATAATATGATATGAATAGTAAGCCCTAACCCTATTGAGGGAATAGTAGTGTTACTATTGTATTACATGAGGTGATATGTTATTGTTGCCTAGTGAGAGGTGACAAGATGTGTAATGGCCTTGTGAGCCATATGATTAGATGTTGCCTAGTGAGAGGTGACAAGATATTTTATGGGCCTTATGAGCCATGAGAACAACTGTGGCATAGTGAAAAGTACCAAGATGATTATAAAAGTTTATTGTAAGAAATGATAATTTTTTAATAAACTTAATAAAAGGAACAATTGTATTCAATAAATAATATGAAAAGTTATGAAGGCTAACCTTTGGGTTCAGAGCCTAGAGAAGGATGTGATGATCAATGACAAGTTAAAGGAATTTATATCCCATGATCTGTGTAATCAGGAGTGGTTGGAGTCCACTGCCTGGCTGTGTAATCAGGAGTGGTTAGAGTCCACTACCTGGCTGTGTAATCAGGAGTGGTTAGAGTCCACTGTCTGGCTGTGTAATCAGGAGTGGTTAGAGTCCACTACCTGGCTGTGTAATCAGGATTGGTTAAAGTCCAATACCTAGCAGAGGCATGAAACCTATAAACCACAGGATTAGCATAGTCTAATACCTAGAATGCACAGGATTGGCTAACTCCCAATACCTGGAATAATAATGCAGGATTGGCTAACTCCCAATACTTGGAATAATAACACAGGATTGGCTAACTCTCAATACCTGGAATAATAACACAGGATTGGCTAACTCCCAATACCTGGAATAATAACACAGGATTGGCTAACTCCCAATACCTGGAATAATAATACAGGATTGCTAACTCTCAATACCTGGAATGCACATGATTGGCTAACTCCCAATACCTGGAATAATAACACAGGATTGGTAATAACCCAATACCTAGAATAGTTGCACTGGATTGACATAGATCAATACCTGGAATAGTTGCACAGGATTGACATAGATCAATACCTGGAATAGTTGCATAGGATTGACATAGATCAATACCTGGAATAGTTGCATAGGATTGACATAGATCGATACCTGGAATAGTTGCACAGGATTGACATAGATCAATACCTAGAATAGTTGCACAAGATTGACATAGTTCAATACTTGGAATGGATACATAGGAATAATATAAGTCTAATGCTTGTACTAGTTGTACAAGATTGGTGTAATCCAATGCCTGGAATATTTATATAGGATTGGTATAGACCAATGCCTGAATAAGACATGATGGTGCACACTCTGATGTCCAATATAACCAAAGTCTGTTTAGCAGATTGGCTAAGGCCAATAAGTTGAAAGAAGAATGTCTCATGGGTGACACATCAAGATAATGAGTGTCACAAGAGAAGTTTGACATGATGGTATAATATGGAGGATAAATGATATACATGTTCTTCCTATTCCTTATTAAGAGAAAAGTTGATCTATTGTTCTATCATAGATAGTTGCAATGCTTTAAGATGAGAATGCTTTAAACTTCATATCCTCTGTCCAGTTTTATGTATATAACTGCAATAATAATGTTTTGGCAGAGAGTTATACCTTCCGCTGGGACAATTTACAATTGTCTCACCCCCGTGGGATCCAATATTTTTAGGTGGATGCGGACAAAGAGGCAGGAAATCTTTAGCAGAGAAAGAACAACAGCAACAGCATCAAGGACAACAGTAATATCTAAGGTGGAGATACTGCCTGTCTAGTCATATAGTTAGAAAGTCCTATGTGTCGTCTCTGTACTCTCAGGTCCTCGGAGTCAGTAGTTAGTGTTTTTATTGAATCGATCTGAGATTTTGACTTGATTCCTTGAGATTTTATGTTGTCTGTATATAATGTTGAATATGACAGTTGATATTGTAATCCTCGAGAAGAGATGGTACAGGTTTTGTACTAATGGAACAGAATGTAAATATTATACTTTGGTTCTTGATGAAAAAGATTTCCTATGTGTGGATCTCTTTGCAAAAAGTTTTAATTTTTAGTGTTTTCAATAATCCACTGCAAATGATTCGCTTCCTCTTAGTTAATCTTGTGTTTTATAAGTTGGATGCCACAATTTAGTGGTATCAGAGCTCTAGGTTCGCTGAGTCTATAGAGACATAGGACTAAGGTAGTAGAGTCTATTCTGGTGTCATCCAGTGTATCTGATAGTGTCTTCTGCTCATATAAGAGAAGAAGAACTTAAAGATGACTGGGTCACATGAGGAGGTTGCTGCTGAGAGCAGCAATGTTGCACCAAGAAGAGGTGCATGGGAGCAGGCAAGAGAGAGACAATTGCCTGAGAATCCCTAGCTAATCCATCTATGATAAGAAAATCTTTCTTTAAGTATTACTGTTGGAGAATTTAGGGCAACGATAATGTATATAGTGGATCAAGCATTGGCAGTGTAACCTAGATTACCAACCCTAATGATGATGTTTTAGATATCAACATGATTTGTAATCAGCATCTGCAGGTTGAAGCAAAAGGAAATGATGAATTTCCAGACTTAAATTGAGTCTATGCTCAACCTTAGCCTGTTGAATCAATCTTTGAGGTAGAGTTAGCCTGAGGTAGTGAATAATTCATGAATTATGATAAGTTAGACAAGATAATGTCATTCAAATATGTCATTTTATGAATTACTGGATTAACTAAGAAAGGAATTGATTGAATTTTCCTTGCTTAGTCCTGTGAGGACTTATGTTTTGCATAGTAAAACATTACAAATGTTTTATGTTGTTCTTACCTCTATAAGGAAGATGAAGTATATAAGAGATGCCTGAATGAAATTCAGGGATGTTAAGCCTTATGCTTGTGATAATATGAAAAGAAGGAATATGATAGCATACAAAGTGCATACTACTTAATCTCAGTATTTATATACCCTGGCCAGGTATAAAACTATTGATGATAAAGTGGGTATGGAAACTCTTAGATTGTTGTCTTTTTTATTGCTCTGATCAAGTAGTCATTCCGAGACAATCTAATGAGTATCATGAAATCAGAAATATGGAATGAATAAATGTGTCATATCCCATGCATAATAAAGATAAGTCTGAGATAATATCAGATGAGCATGTTGTATGAGGAACTAAACGTGTACTCCTCATAAGATAAGAATAAGAATGAGGGAGATGAACCCTGTTCAATAATGTTGCCAGCATAATAAAGATCTTTCCCATAATGAGGAAATGGGAAATGTGATGAGATCATGAGATAATCATAAACATGCTAGATAATAATAAAGAAAGGGATAATGATATGCAATCATCCTTACAAATTCCAATGCTAAAGGCAAGGAACCTAGGATGAGATAAAGAGTAAATGGTTCATGAATAGTTGAAAATACATGAATTAATAAGAGGAATATGAATCCTTGTTTTCTTTCCTTTCAGGGACATGGAAATCAAGTGGGTCTTAGGACACTTGATGTGCATAAGATAAATGTGTTCATGTGATGGATACTTAGAAAAGTATCAGTTATCTTGGACTTTGGTCCCAAGATGAGGAAATATGAAACAATTAATGTTCCAAGATGAAAGGAAGAGATATATATGATGTGTTTCCAACACATGTGATAGATACCAAGGTGAAAGATTTTGGTATCTGAGAGTTATTAGATGGGCTAGGTTGGCTACCTGGAGTGGTCAACTGTGAAATTAGTCTGATTATAATAATATGAACATCATATGTTAGGGGTTTGTGCTCTACATAAACATGATATTAATAAAGAATGTATGATGCTTCTCTGAATAAGAAAAGTGTTATTTGACACAAAGTTGACTCTATAGTCAATGATGAGGGACAATGGGGCATGTGCCTTGTGTGTTGATTCTATGAGAATCTTGTATGGAAACACTTTGTGTTGATCAAAGATTTATGGTGTTTCTATAATAAGGAGATAATATGTGAAGACTAGATAGTATGATGAATAAAATACATCTGTCTTCCTTTATCTAGATTTTGAGGACGAAATCCTTGTTAGGGATTTATAATTTGTAACATCCCTGACCTGGGTTATAATTTAACCCTAGGTGTTTTGATTAAGAAAGGTGATTAAATGTTTAATATTATCCTGTGAAAAGTAATTAGGCCTTAAGAGGAACTTATGTTGCAATTCTAGTCCTGCTAAACAATGTTGAAGCAATGTTTGCTTATTTTGGACTAAAGTGCAAATTACCCAAGTTGAGGGGTTAAATTGCAAATGTTGCATGATAAGATGTTCCTCATGTGTTTAAGCATCATGAGAATGTAGATGATGCAAAGGTATGGCTTTTGGTAGCCTGAGTACCAAGGAAGAGTTGATAAAGCAATGTTTATGCATTAAAACCTAGTTTTGGTGTAAAGTGCAATTTACCCAAAACCTAGGGTTCAATATGAAAATTACCACTTCAATAAGGTCCCTAATGTTTCTTGTCACCATGAAGAGCAAATAAAATGAGAGGGGTGCCTCATTTGAGTTAAGTTGGAGGAGAGAGAATCTTGATATTAAAATAATCAAGATTTAATCCTAATTGAAACCCTAATTTGATTTAGGGCAAAAATAAATGTATTAATTAAAGGGCCTTCAACCAAAATTAAAATGGTTGGATTCATATGTTTGTGTGACGTCCTTAAGCCTTACAAGGACCACGAAAATATCCAAGGGAGTGGATAACTCACACACAATTTTATAAGAAAAAGAAATATCCACTCACATATGGATATTAATATAATATGAATTGAGGTGCTTAATTTGCTTTTCTTTAAATCATGGATAATTGAGAGGAATAAGAGTCAAACAAGATATCCTCGTCCCTAAGGAAGATGAGGGGGAAGAGGCGGCCACATTTTTGGAGTTAATTGGATTTTTGCAAAGTACATTCTCTCTCATTGAATTTTTATAAAAGAACCTTTTACAAGCCAAATGGAAGGCTTTTTCGACCCCACTTCTTCTCCTTTTTTGGGAAACGACCAAGGGAGCTTGGGAGGATCAGGAGGAAGACCCCAAACCTGTTGGTAAGGTTCTTGATCCATTTCACCTTGATTCCATGGTGGAAATCAAAAATAAATTATGGATTTGTTCCTATTTCGATCTCCTCTTCAATTCTAACCATTCCTTTTCACTCAAACCTTGAGGAGGAGCCTTGGAATGGTTAAAGGAGTTGCATCCACCATTTTTTCCATGGACATGGAGCTTTGGATCTCAATTGTAGGCGGGTTTTATAACTTGAACCCTTGATTTTGTTATTGCATTCAATTCCATACCAAATAATGATCTTTTCTACATTTACAATAATTGATTTGGTTGATGGATGCAATTACCATGGAAACCACAGCAGGTTTCATGAGTTCAGAGGTTGAAGATGATAAGCACACACCTCTCTAAATATCTAAGGCAAACGATCTTGTTTGGGATTCTCAAACGGTTTCCCAAACTGTTTGGGAGCAAACGGTTTCAAACCGTTTAGAAGCAAACAGTTTCATCAAACTGCATGAGACCAAACAGTTTCAAAACTGTTTGGGGGAGTTGACCAAGGGTTGACCATTTGAGAATCATGTTCCTAATTATGTTGGTTGATGACCCACCAAATTTGGTTAATTAATTCTAAAGGAATCATGAGTTGAAGGCTATTCAATTAGACAAACCCTAATTGAATTAAGTGTTGATTTTCAACTTGATCGATTGGACTTTTTGGGTTGATTAGCCCAAACGGTTTCAAAACCGTTTGGGGATCACCCAAGACCGTTTGGAGGTCTATGGTTAAGTATGGTTGCCTATTTGAAGGTCCAAAGTTACCAAGTTACAAAGCAATCAGTTGCTGATTTGTTGATCGACTCAATAGACCAAACCTTGATGAAATTTCACTAGAATCCAAGGGTTGGATGAGCCAAACGGTCTCAAGACCGTTTGGAGGTCACTCAAGACCATTTGGAGGTCTAGGGTTGAGTATGGTTAAGTAATTGAAGATCCAAAGATACTATGTTGGAGTGTAATCAATTGTTGATTACGTGATCAATCCAATGATCCAAACCCTAATTGGTTGACTTGGATTCTGATGTTAACATGGGAAAACGGTCTCAAGACCATTTGGTGGTCATCCAAACGACCTCAAGACCGTTTGGGGTCAGGTCATGTTCAATTTGGATGATGGTTAAAGTAACTAATCTTGCATTGATTAGAGTTGAAGGATTATCGATTCCAAACCCTAATTCAATTAATTCAAACCCTAATTGATGATTAATTGAGGGTCAATTGAGGGTCAAATCAGTTGAAGGTTGACCTATCAAACTCAATTGAAGTATGAGGATAGGTCCAATTGATGATTGGTTCCATGAATTCAATGATTGGAGAAATCAACATTGGAAACCCTAATCCAATTTGATTGGTTGAGACCATATTTTGTCCATGCGGTTTTGAGGAGGTTTGGACCAAATGGTCTGAAGACTGTTTGGGACCAAACGATCCCAAACCATTTGTGCCCATGCGGTTTCAAAAGTCAAACTTGGGCAAATGGTCTTCACCTACTACTTTAGCAAATGGTCTTGAGTGTGCACCTTTACCAAACGGTTTCAAACCATTTGAACTTTGAAAGACCAAGATCGTTTGGGGCTCAAGTAGTCAAAATTAATTGAGGACTCAATTGGTTAATACACTTGGACACCTTTTGTAATTGAAGATTCAATTGGTCAATTCAATTGGATACCTTATGAAATGGAGGTCCAATGTAATCAAATCTCTTGAGAATTAAGATGATGAATGATCCACTGATCCAATGATGATTAGTAATGATAATCAATGAAGGTACAAAGGTTGAATCCCTAATAGTACCTAAGTGATTAGTGCCAATTAAGGAATAAACCCTAATTGCCTATAAGAACAATGATTTGGTACATTATGTTAATCATAATTGTATGTACTTGATTGAAGGGTTAATGTAACCTAATCAAGTTGAGAGGATGATGGAAAGGAATTCATACATGAGTAGTGATCATGTGATGAACATGGTATGATCCATAATAAAGAGATCATGAAACCCTAATCAAGAAGGTTGTTGAACCCCAATCCCTAATTGAGGCTGATTCAATGTGAATCCCTAATTGAGATTGATTCAATGTGAATCCCTAATTGAGGTTGATTCAATGTGAATCCCTAATTGAGGTTGATTAAAATGTGAATCCCTAATTGAGGTTGATTCAATGTGAATCCCTAATTGAGGTGGATTCAATGTGAATCCCTAATTGAGGTTGATTCCATGTGAATCCCTAATTGAGGTTGATTCAATGTGAAACCCTATTTGAGGTTGATTCCATGAGAAACCCTAATTGAGGGTGATGCTATGAGAAACTCTTGTTGGGATGAATAGTAACCCTAATTTTAGGCAATAAGATGTGAAAGCCTAATGAAGGGTAATGTTATATGCAATCCTCACCCTAATGAAGTATGATAGTGTGTGAAACCCTAAACCCTATTAAAGAGTAATGATATGGGAAACCCTAATTCGAATAATGGAATGGTAACCAATACATTGATGGGGGAAATACCTAAAGTGATTGATTTTAGATACCCTTATAGCAAGCAATGCTTTAACCTGAGATGAGTCCATATCGTTAAAGACAGTTGGACTATTCTTATGCGTGACCTATGTACTTCATGATAAAAGTGATAGGTTAATGGATGAAAGGATTAAGATGGGAAATACCTTAATCCAATATAAGTTGATAACTCAAGAAAGTTGAAAGTAATGAGGTAAGTGATACATCAAGATATGAAAGACTTCACAGTTAGCATCTCAAAGTTGATATACTTTGATAACTATGAAATCCTAATATGAGATGGGAAACCTTAACCCTAAATTGGATAATGGGACATGAGAAATCATAATATGATATGAATAGTAAGCCCTAACCCTATTGAGGGAATAGTGGTGTTACTATTGTATTACATGAGGTGATATGTTATTGTTGCCTAGTGAGAGGTGACAAGATGTGTAATGGCCTTGTGAGCCATATGATTAGATGTTGCCTAGTGAGAGGTGACAAGATATTTTATGGGCCTTATGAGCCATGAGAACAACTGTGGCATAGTGAAAGGTACCAAGATGATTATAAAAGTTTATTGTAAAAAATGATAACATTTTAATAAACTTAATAAAAGGAACAATTGTATTCAATAAATAATGTGAAAAGCTATGAAGGATAACCTCAGGGTTCAGAGCCTAGAGAAGGATGTGATGATCAATGATGAGTTAAAGGAATTTATATCCCATGATTTGTGTAATCAGGAGTGGTTGGAGTCCACTGCCTGGCTGTGTAATCAGGAGTGGTTAGAGTCCACTGCCTGGCTGTGTAATCATGAGTGGTTAAAGTCCACTGCCTGGTGGTGTAATTAGGATTGGTTAAAGTCCAATACCTGGCAGAGGCATGAATGCTATAATCAGGAGTGATTAGAGTCCACTGTCTGGCTGTGTAATTAGGAGTGGTTAGAGTCCACTTCCTGGCTGTGTAATCAGGATTGGTTAAAGTCCAATATATGGCAGAGGCATGAAGCCTATAAACCACAGGATTAGCATAGTCTAATACTTGGAATGCATAGGATTGGCTAACTCCTAATACCTGGAATAATAATACAAGATTGGATAACTCCCAATACCTGGAATAATAACACAGGATTGGCTAACTCCCAATACCTGGAATAATAACACAGGATTGGCTAACTCCCAATACCTAGAATAATAACACAGGATTGGCTAACTCCCAATACCTGGAATAATAATACAGAATTGGCTAACTCCCAATACCTGGAATGCACAGGATTGGCTAACTCCCAATACCTGGAATAATAACACAGGATTGGTAATAACCCAATACCTGGAATAGTAGCACAAGATTGTCATAGATCAATACCTGGAATAGTTGCACAGGATTGACATAGATCAATACCTGGAATAGTTGCATAGGATTGACATAGATCAATACCTAGAATAGTTGCACAGGATTGACATAGATCAATACCTGGAATAGTTGCACAGGATTGACATAGATCAATACCTGGAATAGTTGTACAAGATTGAAATAGTTCAATACTTGGAATGGATACACAGGAATAATATAAGTCTAATGCTTGTACTAGTTGCACAGGATTGGTGTAATCCAATGCCTGGAATATTTATATAGGATTGGTATAGACCAATGCCTGAATAAGACATGATGATGCACACTCTGATGTCCAATATAACCAAAGTATGTTTAGCAGATTGGCTAAGGCCAATAAGTTGAAAGAAGAATGTCTCATGGGTGACACATCAAGACAATGAGTGTCACAAGAGAAGTTTGACATGATGGTATAATATGGAGGATAAATGATATACATGTTCTTCCTATTGCTTATTAAGAGAAAAGTTGATCTATTGTTCTATCATAGATAGTTACAATGCTTTAAGATAAGAATGCTTTAAACTGCATATCCTCTGTCCAGTTTTATGTATATAACTGCAATAATAATGTTTTGGCAGAGAGTTATACCTCCCGCTGGGACAATTTACAATTGTCTCACCCCCGTGGGATCTAATGTTTTTAGGTGGACGTGGACAAAGAGGAAGGAAATCTTTAGCAGAGAAAGAACAATAGCAGCAGCATCAAGGATAGCAGTAATATCTAAGGTGGAGATACTGCCTGTCTAGTCATATAGTTAGAAAGTCCTATGTGTCATCTCTGTACTCTCAGGTCCTCGGAGTCAGTAGTCAGTGTTTTTATTGAATCGATCTGAGATTTTGACTTGATGCCTTGAGGTTTTATGTTGTCTGTATATAATGTTGAATAGGACAACTGATATTGTTATCCTCAAGAAGAGATGGTACAGGTTGTGTACTTATGGAATAGAATGTAAATATTATACTTTGGTTCTTGATGAAAAAGATTTTGTATGTGTGGATCTCTTTGCAAAAAGTTTTAATTTTTAGTGATTTTCAATAATCCGCTGCAAATGATTCGCTTCCGCTTAGTTAATCTTGTGTTTTATAAGTTGGATGCCACATCCATCATCACGAACATGAATTTCAATAGTTGTTATGGCCATGTTACATACTTACGCTTATAGTAGGAAATCCAATCATTAGTTGTAACATCACTGGTGGAGGAGATGTGCCATGCATCACACCTTATCTCAATGGTGTTGACATTCTAAGAGGAAGTAATATAAATTGGCATTGCCAACCATCATCTATCTTGATCATTATATTCTACCAGTCCACGCATATTTACAAAAATATCTAGGGAGGGATGTGTAGCACTTCACAACAAATTAGATGTTGTATCACTGTGTAACATCAACATCTACTTATGTGTCCTCATAAGTTTTACTTTTAAAGGACTTTAACTGTCATCAAGTGTAATAGTTTAGAGGTCAACATAGTTTTATTTGGGATGATAAATACGGGACATTTCATGTTCCATAAAAACATTTATAAATATAGTTGTTACAATTTATATCTCTTTACTCACAGAAAAAATTAAATATGTAAGTCAAATTGTTTACATGAATGTTATTGAGTTTTATTTTCTTCATATAATTACCCAAGAAACATGTGAAACAAAAAATAACAACTTTTGTTTTTATATACTACAACAACTACAAATTAAATAAGTTTATTATGCATGATATGAGTAGACATTTAGATATAAATATAAATTTCACTAAAAGTCATAAGTGTTTTTTTGTAGAGTCTATGAAAAATTAATGTGCAAAGCATGTGCAATAACTAGTATACACCCTAAATCCTTTACCAAAAATGTCAGTGTCTATAAGTAGTAGACTCTGATAATATGTAAATTTCAAAACATAATTTTTTTGATATGGAATATTCTATTTTTGTACCTATCTTGTGTAATAGAGAACACTATGTGATGGTAGAGAGGTTAAATGACCCACCTTATCCTTTTTAGGCAACTCTGTGGTGGATCTAGGTCTATTGTAACTATCTTAGAGTGGTCTGCTAAATTATAAGATACTATGGGTGAGTCATTGACATGAAAATCATGCATGCAAATTTCTACTTGGTGAGGTACGAGTCAAGTAGTTTCAAAGAATATAAATAAAAGACGATGAGCCATCTACAAAATGAGATGAATGTCTGTTATATACATTTTACTTTTAGTTTTTTTTGTTACTTATTATGTTTCTTAAGTGACAATGATGAGAGAGAACCCCAACTGGGTTGCATCACAAGAAGTGAACTAATATTTGGATGTCTATATATGAGATAAGAGGATATTAAAGCACTCATCCTACTCATTTTTTAGAGTTGAAAAATCTAAATGTCTTCATATTTGGAGTTCATCTGGTAGAGAGGTATGCATCCTTCAAAAATGAGGATGAATGGGGGTCTAATGTGCTTTGACATGAGCGGAAGTATCACGTGAACCCTGACATTTGGAGTAGTTGACTTCACATATTACATCGAGAGTGGAAAAAATAATATCATTACTAGTAGGGACAAAAAATGAAAGAAACATAGAACATTATTTGTGAAAACAATTAGAAGAAAAAGAGAAGTAACATGGGGTTAATTAAGAATGTAGGTCAAGTTCAATTTAGAGTTCCAATGCACTTTAGAATCTCATTGGAACTGCTAGTCATAGTAGAATAACAACAACATGACAAATATCGATAGGTGATATGTTATTCCTTAGAATGGAATATAAAAGTCTCAGATGTTTTATATTGTATTTTCTTTATTCTACAAGAACTCATATATTTTTTTTCAATTATTACAATCACGTATAGCTTATTGCATATCCTTCAGTGTCGTGGATGGAACCAAATTTATATTGTAAATTGACCCATGCCTATTGGATATATCTACTTTTGTAGAATATTTTCTTACGTATTAATATGATGCTCAAACTTAGATAGATTGTTTTGTGAATAAATTATTGTAGAAGGTGTGGGTCCTATACCCAAAAAATAAGTATTTCCAACATTTAGGATTTTTTGTGTCTGTTTCAAAGCCTCAATGCAGTGTGAATATAATGTTTGATAATGAGTATTCAGATATCAGCAGAAATTGGGGATCTAAACCATCCCAAATTCTAGGTATTGCAATAGAAAAGATGACTCAGGTAGAAATATATTGGTCATAGGTAACAAGTTCATGAATATATTTGGAATAGACTCCTTGTCATTGATATATATAATAAAAAGCTATATATTTGGATTCTATTTGCATGATGTGTGTCACACTCCATTTTCAAAAAAATGTAATATCTATTTGACATATATCACTGACAGTGAACCTTTGTTTGGCGGACGAATGGAAATTAATAAAATAGATATTTTTGGAGTTGTCACCATGGTTTATATGGACAACTAGGGAAAAAAGATTAAAACATCATGAGTCCATGGTTGAAGACCGATCTACCCTCCAAGTGGATAAATAAAAAAACTAGAAATTTAGGTCAGGGGATCTTGTTACAAGTGGGGATGATTTAACACTCTCATCTCATTCGGTAAACCAATATCACGCCATTTTTAAGCGATTTGGAGAAAAAAGATTTTAGGCTGATATAAAATGACAAATAAAGAAAATATTTTTTATTTGCGAGCCGGTTTTCAGGACTGGAGATGCATGTATGCTTCCCATCATTGTTCTACAATTTCTAGTTTTAGGTAGATTGGGGTCCTAATCGCCTTAGTACCTCTTATGATGAAGATCACTCAGAAGCTATTAGGACCGATACATAGAAAGCTTTAGATAATGGTCAACAGATATGGATTAAAACACATTTTAATGTTTTTACAAGATCGTATGAACATGAATATGTAGACAATCACATATGCAAGCAGTTGGAGCAGTTCAAATGGTTGGATCAGTCAAAGCATATAGAGTAAATTAGCAATTAGGAGCATGGTCTGAATACCTTTTTGTAGACTAACAACGATTCTAGAGTATGTAATATTAAAAGAAGCATCCTCTGATCATGAATAATATGGAAAATAAAGAGGGAGATAATTCAATACTTTGGCTATAGGAGGTTTGAAAAGGAGGTTAGAATATGGTGGATATGGGGGGTATTTATAAGATGGAATCAGGGTTCAAGTTTCTAGACAAAACCTTCTAGAAGAGATGATGCATCAGCCTATGCAGAAAATTATGGTATGCGGATCAAGGCAATCTGCCATGTGTCACCAGAAGATTGCCCTGATCTATAGGGTGCCTCGAGCATAGTGATGCTTGTTAATGTTCTAGAGGAATTTGTAGAAAACTACAAATTTTGTATAATGAAGGAGAGAGGATTCAAGATTATCCTTTAAATTTATCCAAAAAGCAATTGAGTAATTGTCGGGGGGAGATATTTTATTCAGGATAGTTCAACTAAACAATTTATGAAAGAGGCTTGTAAAAAAGTAGAATTGATGAGTAAATTGTACTTTTAGTCTGAAAAGAAGATCCTTATACATGAAGACCTGAAGTGGGTAAACGTCAGTGAAAATAGATGGATGAACTAGGTGTAAAAATAGGGAAATTTTTTAGGAAAATGATAAATGAGAAATTTGGGTGGAATGTGGAATGGACTCCATCATTCTATAATTAAAAGTAATCATGAATTTGTACAGAGTGAGAAAAAATTTGGGTATCAACAATTTTTCCCTCTCACTGTAAGGTTCAAGATAAGAGTGAGAACCGTAGGCTTGAGCAAAGGATGGCCCCCATTTTAGGTCAAGAAAGGCCAAAAAGGTTGGCCTCATCAAGGATGTTCTCACAAACCTTGTAGAGGATGAAAGGCATGGGTGATGTCTTTTCCTTCTAAGGATGAATTAATGAAATAGTCATTCATAAAAAAAATATGTTAGGTCATAAATGATTTCTCTTGAATAAAGGTAGCCTCAGGAGTGTGTTACTCAAGTCTTCCAATCATCTATTCCCCTAGAGTGTTGATGAGCCATTGGATGCTTATTGGCTAAGAAAGTGACTACCATCATTTCTCCAATTCTTACATTAGTACATGTTTGATTCTCTAACTAACTCAAGCCTTAGTGAGAAAAAATATGGTTATGAAAAAATGGATAGGATTGATGGTTGTAAAAATTCATTATGATCAAGAGTTTGTGATTATTGAAAGATAAGACAACTGATTAATTGTGAAAAGATCTTTGAGGAAGGGTTATCATCTCTTCTTATTTTTACACATATTTAGTTTTCATTTCTTGTGAACTAATTTAGGATTAGGATCAAGATCCTTGAAAATGAGGAATATGGTGATTTGTCTATCTGCATTAGGGATTTGATTGTTTGCAATCAAATATTGAGGGTTAAACAATTTTCTAGTATTAAGGCTAACTTTTGGCCAGTGATTGTATTGATTAACAATAAGTATTGGTGACTCTTCAAAACAATTTGCAGTTGGGCATCAGTTGATCATCCATTAAAAAGGTGGTCTCAGAGGACATATTCCTCTACTAGTTCATCACCCATTTCCCTTAGATTTCCAATGAGTGATTATCCCTGAGTCTATATCTCTTACCTAATTTATGTGAATGGTTATTAGATGTTTCGACTTTACTTTTTTAGTCAGTATTTAGGATCATAATAAGGTTCTAAAATTTGGGCAAGGGGTGGTTCATGTTTAATTCATGACCCAATATTTTTAAAAGATTTGAGAAGTGAAAGTATGATTAATTCAACTTTAGGTCATGATGTAGGATTTTTACAGGCCAAAGTTAGATCACAAGTAATTCAATTTTATTTCATGATCCAAAACCGTAGAAATATTTTCAAGATGGTGGTATGGTTTTGGTTTAGTTTTAGGTAATGATCTAAGACCCAAAGAATAGGCGTTGTGTGAGGGCTTGCTTCAATTTTAGGTCATGATCTATTACCGTACATAGAAAGAAGCATAGATTGAGTCTTCATATTGGTTCAATTTTAGGTCATAATCTAGGACAGTGGTGACCAATTCTAGATCAAATAAATTATATTTCCTATCAATTTTTGGGCTTTTAACATTTTAAGCCAAGATCTAGGACCTTCACATTTTTACAAATTCCTTTTGGTATTTTTTTTTACTATTTCTGTGATGCTTTTATAGATTTCATAAGGTTTATGGAAATTTTGCTAAAATTCTAGGGAATTGTTTGTAATTTTGAAAAAAAAAAGTTTTGAAAAGAGGAGAAATGGGAGTAGGTCGAGCACCCCTCTCATTTCACCCACTCACATGTAGCAGCAACAGTGGAGAGATTAACTTGAGAAATTAGTAATTGTAGCGATGACAAGGAGAGGAGAGTACTAACGGTAGATCTCGATGTTCCACTGGAAATAAGGCTCGCGGATCAACTCATTTTGTGGTTGCAATTTGTGCAAGTATTCTAGGAATCAATCGTTGTTTGCTTTTAGATATGCCATACTCATATTTCGATGATGCAAATATTTCCCAAATTTTGTTACTAACATGTGCTTTAAGTATTTCAGGTGATCAAGGAACTAAGTCAGGATCCAACTACAAAGACCTTGCAATTATATGTTTAGATACTTGCAAATCAAGTTGTACTAAATATATATATGTATTTGTTTGTACATGTGTGTTTTCGTAAAAACTTGATAGACATGATGTAAGGACAGGTGATGATCCTCCAAAACCAACCAAAATCCTATCCTACACTCACATGAAGACTTTAGGTTTGATAGGTTTCATATGAGTCATTAAAAGGATCTCACATACATTATAAATCTTGGCCTAAAATCCTTCTCATTCAACAATTTTGTTGAAGGAGACACACTCAGTTGAAGACTCAGAAAAAGTGAGAAATAGCCTTGCATATGCAAAGTTCTAAGTCAATCTTGATCGACAATATTGGAAACTAAGAAATTCGGTCAAAGAAAATTTCAATCAAAATTGAACCGTTGGACCGAACAGATGGAGAGACAAATAGCTGTTAGAGCAATTTCATCCTAGTTTCTTATCCACTCAAAAATATTGTGGACCGAGACTTTTTCGATCAGCAATATTATTGACCGAGAAAGATTCTAGAATGTCTTTTGATTAACGATCAAATTAGTCGTTGCAACCCAATTAATTTCAACTAAATGACTAATTGACCATGAAGAACACTCTAGACACTCCCCACAGGTACCCTAACCACTTGCAAACATTTCCTATGAATAGGAGTGGTCTTAGGATACCTATACATCAACTTTGCACATAGTTTTGCACATTACATTGCAACAATATTTGATACATACTAGAGCATACTTGCCATCTTTCTCAAAGTGCTTACGTCCAGTACTTCAAGTTGATATCATTCTAGCCTAAGACCTTAGCTCAGCAATAGTATCCTCTTCACCTAACACTACATTGCATAAACCTTTTTTGGAGCAAATTATCATCACTTGTCCATTAGAGATTGATTATATATCTTGTGAGCTTATTCAGTTTCTTTCTTTCTCCTTTCTATTTCTTCTTTGTTGTATTATTCTTGGGTTACTTCTTAGAGTGAAGGATGTCCAGGAACCTATAAGAAGGAGTCTTCTTGACTTGGTGCTCTTCTACTGACCATTAAAGAAGAGGTAAGGCAATGGTGCTCTTTCACATCCAAAAAAGAAGAGGTGAAGCAACGATTCTCTTCTGTGTCTATCAAAGAAGAAGTCAAGCAACGATTCTCTTCCGCTTTCATCAAATAAGTGGTGATAAGGGGAACCTGCTGCGGCCTGTGAAATGTGTAGTTTATCTTTGAGCTGAAAATGAGGGCTAGTCTTATGCTACAAAAGACATCAGTAAATTTTTCTTATTGTGTATCGGTATATAAAAGGAATAAAATACATGATTTAGAAATCATGGTTGGAAACAACTAGGTATTGGACTGACATCTTTAGAGGGAACCACTCTAAATCTATGTGTCCTATTTGTGATTTCTTACTTCTCTCAAATTTCTGTGAGCTGAATATTTTAATTTGCTTAAAATTAACCAAAAGCACTATTCACCCCCTCTAGATCTTTTCAATCCTCTGCATTAGTAAGCTCTGTGTCACACTTTCCAATAATGTTTTTGTATGGGTTTCAACTTCATTCATCTCTGTAGTGTTATGACTTTTATTTTTACGCGTTGATTTGGCTGTTTTGGCCCGCGGTGGAAAATTTTGGATTTTGTCTTCTATGTTTTCTTAGTAATCTACATGTTAAATATAACCTGAACATTTGTTTTGATTTGTGATTAAGTTATTTTCACCATTTTTATTCTTTTTTGTCATCTGATGTTAGATTCACCTAATTCAAATTGATTTTCAAAGTTTATGTCGTTGTAGTTGTTAATGAAAAGATCATAGTTCATAACTAGTGTGAGGAGGATATCATCATGGGCAAGTAAGATGTGTGTGATGATGTTGGGACCGAAGTGTATCTATGATATGTATGATGTTCTTCTCCTGGTTCCAGTGTTGTGAGGATGCTACATTGTGTGTGGCCTACTTTGAGGTGTTACCTTGGATGCTTGTTGGATCCAGTTCGAGTCACCCTCTGAAAGTGTCGTGTACATGGCCAAGTGTGCTTCTCATCAGTGAAATGGTGGTTGGCACATCCCCTTCGACCCTATTTTTGGGTTGGTTCCTCCTAGTTTTGGGATCCTTTAGGGTACTTGGGAACTAATGTAGGATCGAGTGTTGTATGTGGAGTACCTTGAGTGGTACTATTCATATGCATTTGATATTGTCTTATATATAGGCATATGATTGTCTTTGAAGTCCTTTGCTGATAAGTGTTCTGATTCTAATTTATCTTCATTTGATTGCATTGTATTGACATTTGTCTTATATAGGTGGCGGACTATAACTGTTGAGGAGAAGGATGCTTACAACTATAAGTTTTGTCGTTTGAGTCCTCATGAGGTATCTTCTCTTGATACGGATCCTCCTTCTATGTCGGTCACTTCTTGGGGCTTTGATAAATTTTTGGGGATGAGGTCACACTGAGATTTTGGTGTTGCATGTTTGTGTTACTTTCCTGGTGACTTTGGTTGGACTTTGTCCTTTTAGGAAGACAATGTGCATACGCGTGAGGTGGGGGGACTCTTTGGCTCGATCATCCCACCTTGACATGGGCATAGTCAAAATTTTGAGGGATCCACTAGTATGGAAGACTTTCATTGGGAGGTCCTAGTTCATACTACATATTTATTATTAATAGGCATTAGAGTAGGTTCCTCTCATTATAGGGATATTGTTTTAGTTTTGGATGTGTCATACAATAGTTCTTCTTGAAATAAAGATGGTCCACTAGTGTTTTTTGTTCTGATATGGATGTGAAGTGTGGCTCCTCTGGGTATTATTCCAATGATCATCTCCCTTTGGCCAAATATTTGTCAGGATGGATGAATAAGTACCTCTTCTTGGCCATTTTCATTCATGTTTTGTTTTTCTTTTCTACAAAAAAAATTGTGTATTAGTAGTGCTTGTATTTTTAAGATATTCAAAAATTTGAAATCAAAGTTGGATTTTGAATCAAACTATATTGGAAGGTTTTATGATCTTTGATTTGGAATCAAATTTTAGAAGTTTGAACATCAAAAATCTAGGTCAGCCTAGCACATTACCTTCATCCATGTGCTTACTTCAGGTGGCAGATTGATCCAATCCATGATGCTATGGGAGAAGGAGTCATGTGCCCTCAAGTCGTTTGTCTATGTTGATTGTTGATGTATAAAACTGTGTCGTGTCATGCCATTCTATTAGGGAAAGGACAAAGAGTCACTTTTTCTCTAGGAGGCAATCTACCATGTGGAAGTCTAGAAATAAGGTTGTGTGAATTTGTCTTTTTTGTACACTGTGTCTTTTATGATTCTAGGCAATGGGAGAGAAAGTAATAAGCAAGATCCCACTTCTAAGGCATCCTCCCATGATTTTTTCACTGGTGTGTCTTTGCACGATTGATCTCTCTGAGACAAAGGTAGCTGAGTTGGTGAGTTTTTGTGTGACCCATCACCTTCGTCATCTGGCTTATGTCCCTATTGCGAGAGAGTTGATGTTGATGGTGATCCCACTGTAGGGTCCTCAAATTCACTCTTTTAGCTTTAGGGATGTCTTTGTGACTCCTACCTTGGAAGACATGGCAAAGATCACATGGCTTTTCTTCATGACCGCTGGCCTATTGTGCTGAAGAAATTGAGTTGGGTTGTTGAGCTAACGAGTCTCCTAGGCATGAAGAAGCCCTGAGCTACTCGATGGTTGACTGAAGATATTTTCTTTATTCAAATAGTCTTGTTGTGGGAGACATTCAAGAGCAAAACATAATATGGTGTTGACTCGCTAGATATGCCTTGTTTGTGAGCATACACCAAGGTCATTCTGGATAAGCTATTCTTTAGAGAGATTGTTGGCCAAGTGAAGTTTGCTTCTTATGGAGTTACTTCTACAAGCTGGAGGAAAATATTTGTTGTACTTTTGATATTGGAAGAGTTGTCTAAGTGCTTAGATGAAGCACAATTGGTTGGAAGGATGAGGGGACCCTTCAAGGTCCTACAAATTTATCTTGGTGGTGCATCGACCCTACTAGGTTAGTGAAGTCTTCAAATCCTTACTATATCATTACAAAGGAGTTCTTGTTGAAGCACATTAACATCAGTGAGACTTTACAATTGTGTTGGTGATCTATCTTGGTGGCTTGTTGGTCTGACATAGGCAGATGGTGTGTTGGGGATGGATGGATTTCTATCTTGACAACTAAGATAGTGGTTTTGCCATACTTGGCTTTCATTGGCTGGTCATTTTGTCAAGTCTGGATAGATGAGATACATACTATGCAGTATTATGTTGGTGCATGATAACCTTCACTAGTGCATGTGCCATGTCAAAGTGCTTGCTTATTTATTCAAGAAGTTGGTGGTTGATTCTAGAAAGGTTCACGAGACGTTGGAAAAGACGTGGATGAACCTAAAGAAGTTAACTTGTGATTCATTCCTTGTAGGAAGGGACTACTTTCTAGAGTACCTGGAGAGTCTTGTATCGACACCTTCATTGATAGTAACATGTGATCCTTTAGGAAAGTCACAATGATATTTTATTTAGATGTTGATTTTTTTAATGTTATCTTGTTTTTTTTGTATTTGTTGGAACAAGGAGCCAAGCTTTTTAATTAGTTTTTTTGAAATAAAAGTTTTTCAGCTCATGATATGGAAAAATGGCTATGGGTACTTCCTCCATGATATTTTATATGTGTATCTGGACTTAGGTCCTTATTGATTTTTGTGGTGCATGTTAACATGAGCCTTCTTTTGAAAAATTAGGAAATCGATATCGATCTAGACCTCCTACCTATCCATTCAACATATTAAGGATGTCCATAGGTTTAATAAAACAAACACAACAATTGCCAAGATCACCTCATTCTAATCATCTTCCCTTGATGAAGTTAGAAGGTTGAAAATTCCAAGAATATTAAGATATCATTCACCTCGGCCTCGTAACGGTAAATGGTTCTTCCCTCTTAATGGTCATAGCCCGTTTTGTCATGAGTGGGCCATCATTTTTGGGGAGGATATTGATTAGGGCTCTATTGGACCTGGATATCACACGAAGTGCTAAATTCATGTTGTGTAATGGGTGTATCAGCGACAACTCCCTACCTAGGGTGGTGAAGGTGCCAGGTGTGAGAGACACCCCAGTAGGCTCTAGTTGTAGCATAGTTTAGAGTAATGACCCACCACAAGCATGTTTGTTATTTAAAGGGATATTTGATGATTCCTTTGTGATGTTTTCACTTGTCAAGGATCTTTTCATTGAAGAATTTGAATAAACATTGATTTTTAGGGCCTTAGTATGAGATCTTATGGTTTTTTGAGGAATGAATGGGGTTTTCCTAGTGAATGTTTTCCACCTCGTGTGTAACATACTAGAATTAGAACCCTACCCTAGTAGTTTAACTCTTTTTGCTTAGCCAAACAAGAATAAACTAATGCATGCAATTAAAGGAATACAAAATATTTTGTTCTTAATAATAGCTCATAAAAGAATTTAGTTGGATAAATATTCCCCATATATATTTAATATAGGGTTGTATGCACAAATACCTCAAATAGATTTTAGATTATGGGTCTAAAGTGTAAAATGTACACCAAGCAATAAAAAGAATAAAATAATTCGTCTTATAACTTTCTAGCACTTTCTAGGATAAGAGAAATAAGAGAAAATCCGAATTTTATAAGATAAATGCAATAATATGGAATTTAATGGATGAAAGAGGATAATGAGAAATTATATTACACCAAAATTATAATTAGGGTAATTTGATGCTCAAATTCGTTTCCTTGACCAAAAAGTAACTTATGGGCCAAGTAACATTTAAAGTGGAACAAAAATATAATTATTAATGTCATATCAAAAGAAAAAATGAAATAGGCCAATAAAGTAAAATAAAATACTTAATGTTCTCAAATCAGGAAAATAACTCCAAATTCGTATTCTAAACATAAATATAAGCCTCTGTGCAAATTTGCAAGTAATTTGGATAATGTGTGAATAATGAGTAAAACAGGAGAGAGAAAATGTGTAGAATATACTATTTATTTAATAAATAAATAAATAAACTCAACTTGTGAAGATAATTGCAAAATCGTGTTCCAATCCCTTAAGGAGACTTATGGGTGAAGTTACACAAAATCTAGGTAATGTTATCACCTCTTTTGGAGGAGGAAAGAGGAAATGAAATTTTAATTATTTCACGTATCAAACTTTCTCAAAACACAAAACTAACTCCATATTTGGATTCTACGCGTCAAAATAAGTCAGAATATGAAATTTGGTAATTTTTGGGCAACGTTTGAGCCCCCAAATGAAGAGAGAGAAAAACATTAAAGATTTAAATGAGTTTGATCGATTTTTTTAGAAATTCGATTTTCCTTCTCCATGCGCATGATTGGACGGCCCAGATTCTTTTGTGGACCCGCGTCTACCGATCCGACGGCACGCGATCGTCTTCTACCTTCAATCGTAAAAGGCAACAGGTGCTTGTTTCCCGATTTTTCAAATCGGAATATCCAGAGATTTACTCAACGATTTTTATTAAATTTTGTTTTGTTGGATTCCTTGCGTGATTGCGCACTGGATTATCCCAAAATTTGTGGGTTTTGGTGAGTGTTTGAGAAATGCCAAAGTTGGCCGCTGACCTCCTCTCCTTGCTCCTACCTAAACCCTAACCTATGGTGTCTTTCCTATATATACCTAGGTCCCCATGACCGCCATCGCCTTAGAAACTCGCTCGTGCTCTCAATTTGGTTTTTCATGAATGATATGACCTCCAACTGGCCGTCGAGGACCCCTGGCTTGCGGCGCATCTCCTTCCCTGGGTGCTTCGTCTCCGATCAATTAAAAGGTACCATTGGCTTCGGCTCTTCTTCCTCTTTCCTTCGGATGCTTGAACGTGCGATTTGGTCGTGTATCACGGTTTTTCCCAAATTGGGCCGAGCAAGCTGCTCGTGCGTGAGGTGGATCGGGCGTGAGGAAGATGACGACGCCACGTTTTACCATTTTGCCCCGCCTATCTCTTCTTTTCTTCTTTTTCTGCTCGGGGCATTTGCACCTTTTTCCCTTCTTTTGGCCCAGCCGCGTGACCGGCTGCGGGTGTCCACGAAGCGCGGGTCATCGCCCACAAGCGCTCGCGACCTCTCGGTCTAGGTGGCCTTGCCTACGTGGCAGGCTGTAATTGGCCGAGACAATATAATTTCTATAAATTAATCTGTTGGTCAAAAATAGAAAGTAGATAGTGTTTTGGATTCATAAAAATGAGACCTATTCAATAAAAATAGTTTTGAGTCTTGATTTTTATGTTTGCGAAAACGTAATTTTTAGAATCGATTTAATTAACTTAAAATCACTAAGATTAACCCTAGAAGTCCATAAATACAATATTATATGTTATTTTGATCAGAAAATTATGGAAAAATATTCGTTGGAATCAGAAAAATAAGATCTAACTAATGGTATGGTTTTTGTCACCAGAATATGATGTTTTAAAATGGTGATTTAATGGATCTAAATAAATAAGATAAAAACTTGTATAAATCATAACTAATTATATATAAGTCAAAAAAATATAATAAAATATGTGTTATACTCGTAATAACATAACCTAAAATATGGAATAGTTTTCATAACCTAATTCACAAAATAACAAAAAGGTAGTTTTTAGGGCTTGATATATATATATGAAATTGACTTAAATTATGTATATGTGTTTGATAGGCCTTTGGTGACCTAGACTTGGATCTAGGAGTACTTAGCAGTTTGGAACCTGGTTTGAGGTATGTTGTATCCCCTATTCATCTAAATTGAGCAATGCACCTACTTTATCATTCTTTTGACTTTAGCCTACACATATGTCTATTCTCTTGTTATCATGGTTCGTGTGAACTATCTTACTTTTTATGTACTTGAATAATCTCTTGATATCTCTTTTATGTACCTTGATGCATGATTGGTCTCTTTTATTGTTATGTGCCACTTTGAAGTGGATGTTAAATTGTTTGTGTTGTCCATTGTGTGATGGCAACCTTTGTATCATCTTCTGACTGAACTATTTACTTGCCTCTACATTTACATGCAATGTGATTCAGTAGCACTAGAGTAGTGTAAATTACTTTGGTTTTGGGGCAGTAATCCCCTATTGTCTATTTAGGAGGGTGGCAGTAAACCACTTCTCTATACTCGAGTGTGGCAGTAATCCATACTCAAATTTTATGTATTTGGGAGATTGGCAGTATTCCTTTCTCCATCAGGTTCAAGTTTGTGCTTGGCCGCCATTTGTGTTTATATTGTTCTAGGGCTATGTTTATCTCACATGCATGCAGGTTGATGATGTTGTGGGGTGTGTGCCCTACTACCTCCTTATGTGCCAGTATTGCACAATCTTATTTGTTTTGTTATGGCAAGTATCGCTTTTATTATGAATCTTATCTTTTATGCCCATGTGGGTAGTCTTTATATCTTTTATGGGAAGCCTTTACATTTGAAGTCCTTTATATCCTCATATTGCTCAAAGTTTCCTTTAGCATACTCATACCAGCTTTTTGCTGATATCTTTTTTTTTGTGGGGTATGCTTCCAACCCCAGGTTAGTTTTGGAGAACTTCAACATCAACCTTGTAGCTGATCTTTGGGAGGCTTGAAGAGGTGGTTAGATGACCCTCAGCTTGGTCTTTGGCCTTATGTTTAGTTTTCCTTTAGTTCACCTTATGTGGTGAAGTGTTGTATCAAGCTTTGTAAATTGTTAGATAATATTTCTTTTCCACTGCTACTCATTGTGTAATGATACATACATGATGAATGAATTGATCTTCATCCCTTTTGTGAAAAATTTTGCGTGGTGTTTGGTTTAAGGGATGTGATCTTTTCTTTCTAGTAGAGGAGTGGTTTCACTTCTTTACAGCATGGTATCAGAGCCATTAGCAGTCGGTTATCTAACTATTTCAAACTTGTCTCCCTTAGTATGTTTACCTTTGTCTTAGGTTGCTTATACCTAGTACCTTGCCTTGTGCAGGCAAAACCCTAATGGCGGGAGATAACTCATCAGCTGGCAACCAGTACGGTTATGAGACACCTCAAAACACTAGGTTTGGCCAGGAGACCTCAGGAGAAGCTATGACTCCGGAGCAAGAGTTGGCTATGTTTCGACAACTCTTTGCGTTTTCCATGGTGGGGAAGATGAAAGATCCATCTGTACCTGAAAAGACTAAGGAGTTCTCGATCATGGAGTTCATGAAGATGCAACCGCCTTCCTTCAAGGGTGAAGGAGAGATAGAGATGGTCGACAAAGCAGATGATTGGGTTTTGGCCTTGGAGAGGACTTTTGATGGTATGGCCTGTCCTCCACATCAGAAGGTTAGGTTTGCTTCCTATGTTTTGGATGGACCTGCAAGCGTTTGGTGGAATGGAATAGCAAGGACAAGAGATATTTCAACCATGTCTTGGTTAGAGTTTTTGTCTCTCTTTCGTGGGAAGTACATCTGCACTGCTGCTTTGAAGAAGAAAGAAGTAGAGTTCTACAGCTTGAAGCAAGGCTCCTTAACAGTTTCTGCTTATGTGCAAAGGTTTCTGCTGTTGGAGCGTTACGCAGTTGATTTGGGTAAGGAGCGTAGGGCTGACCTTTTCCTCCAAGGGCTCAACTACAATGTGGGGTGTGCTCTTATTCCACAGTTGCCCTTGACCTTTCAACAGATGTTTGATAAAGCTTTGGTTGTGGAGTCTTACCCAGGGTTTCAGCATAGGGAGTTCGACAAGAAAAGGAAGTTCATAGGTGATGAGCAAAAAAGAGACAGTTGTGCAAAGTGCAATAGACCCCATCCTCCTGGGAAGTGCCCTCATGTTAGAAATCAAGGCGCACCAGTGGTATGCCACTTTTGCAATGAACCTAGACACATCCGACCTGATTGCCCTAAGCGTCGTAATGGTCAAGCTCCAGCATAACAACAGCAAGCACCTCCTCAGAATCAAGGCAATAATAATGGAAACAATAATAGAGGAAGACCTGTGGAAAGAAGTGCTGGAAGAGTTTTTGCTTTGGATGGTGAAGAAGTTAATGATGCTAAGCAAGAGCAAGTTAACCCATAGTTCCTTAGATTAGTCTATGCTAGTTATGTTTCCTTTTGCATGTTGCTTATGAAGTGGATGTAATAAGAATAATTGAAACTCTTATAACAGAAGTTAAGTTTGATTTTATGAGATGAACCCTTTTAAGGGGTGGTGGATAAGTTTCCTGTGAATGTTTTGATTTCGAGGACGAAATCCCTTTAAGGGGTGGTGTGTTGTAACATACTAGAATTAGAACCCTACCCTAGTAGTTTCACTCTTTTTTCTTAGCCAAACAAGAATAAACTAATGCATGCAATTAAAGGAATACAAAATATTTTGTTCTTAATAATAGCTCATAAAAGAATTTAGTTGGATAAATATTCCCCATATATATTTAATATAGGGTTGTATGCACAAATACCTCAGATAGATTTTAGATTATGGGTCTAAAGTGTAAAATGTACACCAAGCAATAAAAAGAATAAAATAATTCATCTTAGAACTTTCTAGCACTTTTTAGGATAAGAGAAATAAGAGAAAATCCGAATTTTATAAGATAAATGCAATAATATGGAATTTAATGGATGAAAGAGGATAATGAGAAAAGATATTACACCAAAATTATAATTAGGGTAATTTGATGCTCAAATTCGTTTCCTTGACCAAAAAGTAACTTATGGGCCAAGTAACATTTAAAGTGGAACAAAAATATAATTATTAATGTCATTATCAAAAGAAAATAGGAAATAGGCCAATAAAGTAAAATAAAATACTTAATGTTCTCAAATCAGGAAAATAACTCCAAATTCGTATTCTAAACATAAATATAAGCCTCTATGCAAATTTGCAACTAATTTGGATAATGTGTGAATAATGAGTAAAACAGGAGAGAGAAAATGTGTAGAATATACTATTTATTTAATAAATAAATAAATAAATAAACTCAACTTGTGAAGATAATTGCAAAATCGTGTTCCAATCCCTTAAGGAGACTTATGGGTGAAGTTACACAAAATCTAGATAATGTTATCACCTCTTTTGGAGGAGGAAACAGAAAATGACATTTTAATTATTTCACGTATCAAACTTTCTCAAAACACAAAACTAACTCCATATTTGGATTCTACGCGTCAAAATAAGTCAGAATATGAAATTTGGTAATTTTTGGGCAACGTTTGAGCCCCCAAATGAAGAGAGAGAAAAACATTAAAGATTTAAATGAGTTTCATCGATTTTTTTAGAAATTCGATTTTCCTTCTCCATGCGCATGATCGGACGGCCCAGATTCTTTTGTGGACCCGCGTCTACCGATCCGACGGCACGCGATCGTCTTCTACCTTCAATCGTAAAAGGCAATAGGTGCTTGTTTCCCGATTTTTCAAATCGGAATATCCAGAGATTTACTCAACGATTTTCATTAAATTTTGTTTTGTTAGATTCCTTGTGTGATTGCGCATTGGATTATCCCAAAATTGTGGGTTTTGGCGAGTGTTTGAGAAACGCCCAAGTTGGCCGCCGACCTCCTCTCCTTGCTCCTACCTAAACCCTAACCTAGGGTGTCTTGCCTATATATACCTAGGTCCCCATGACCGCCATCGCCTTAGAAACTCGCTCGTGCTCTCGATTTGGTTTTTCATGAATGATCTGACCTCCAACTGGCCGCTGAGGACCCCTGGCTTACGGCACATCTCCTTCCCTGGGTGCTTCGTCTCCGATCAATTAAAAGGTACCATTGGCTTCGGCTCTTCTTCCTCTTTCTTTCGGATGCTTGAACGTGCGATTTGGTCATGTATCGCAGTTTTGCCCAATTTGGGCCGAGCAAGCTACTCGTGCGTGAGGTGGATCGGGCGTGAGGAAGATGACGACGCCACGTTTTACCATTTTGCCCCGCCTATCTCTTCTTTTCTTCTTTTTCTGCTCGGGGCATTTGCGCCTTTTTCCCTACTTTTGGCCCAGCCGCGCGACCGGCTGTGGGCGTCCACGAAGCGCGGGTCATCGCCCACAAGCGCTCGCGACCGCTCGGTCTAGGTGGCCTTGCCTACGTGGCAGGCTGTAATTGGCCGAGACAATATAATTTCTATAAATTAATCTGTTGGTCAAAAATAGAAAGTAGATAGTGTTTTGGATTCAGAAAAATGAGACCTATTCAATAAAAATAGTTTTGACTCTTGATTTTGATGTTTGCGAAAACGTAATTTTTAGAATTGATTTAATTAACTTAAAATCACTGAGATTAACCCTAAAAGTCCATAAATACAATATTATATGTTATTTTGATCAGACAATTATGGAAAAATATTCGTTGGAATCAGAAAAATAAGATCTAACTAATGGTATGGTTTTTGTCACCAGAATATGATGTTTTAAAATGGTGATTTAATGGATCTAAATAAATAAGATAAAAACTTGTATAAATCATAACTAATTATATATAAGTCAGAAAAATATAATAAAATATGTGTTAGACTCGTAATAACATAACCTAAAAAATGGAATAGTTTTCGTAACCTAATTCACAAAATAACAAAAAGGTAGTTTTTAGGGCTTGGTATATATATATGAAATTGACTTAAATTATGTATATGTGTTTGATAGGCCTTTGGTGACCTAGACTTGGATCTAGGAGTACTTAGCAGTTTGGAACCTGGTTTGAGGTATGTTGTATCCCCTATTCATCTAAATTGAGCAATGCACCTACTTTATCATTCTTTTGACTTTAGCCTACACATATGTCTATTCTCTTGTTATCATGGTTTGTGTGAACTATCTTACTTTTTATGTACTTGAATAATCTCTTGATATCTCTTTTATGTACCTTGATGCATGATTGGTCTCTTTTATTGTTATGTGCCACTTTGAAGTGGATGTTAAATTGTTTGTGTTGTCCATTGTGTGATGGCAACCTTTGTATCATCTTCTGACTGAACTATTTACTTGCCTCGACATTTACATGCAATGTGATTCAGTAGCACTAGAGTAGTGTAAATTACTTTGGTTTTGGGGCAGTAATCCCCCATTGTCTATTTAGGAGGGTGGTAGTAAACCACTTCTCTATACTCGTGTGTGGCAGTAATCCATACTCAAATTTTATGTATTTGGGAGATTGGCAGTATTCCTTTCTCCATCAGGTTCAAGTTTGTGCTTGGCCGCCATTTGTGTTTATATTGTTCTAGGGCTATGTTTATCTCACATGCATGCAGGTTGATGATGTTGTGGGGTGTGTGCCCTACTACCTCCTTATGTGCCAGTATTGCACAATCTTATTTGTTTTGTTATGGCAAGTATCGCTTTATTATGAATCTTATCTTTTATGCCCGTGTGGGTAGTCTTTATATCTTTTATGGGAAGCCTTTACATTTGAAGTCCTTTATATCCTCATATTGCTCAAAGTTTCCTTTAGCATACTCATACCAGCTTTTTGCTGATATCTTTTTTTTTTGTGGGGTATGCTTCCAACCCCAGGTTAGTTTTGGAGAACTTCAACATCAACCTTGTAGATGATCTTTGGGAGGCTTGAAGAGGTGGTTAGATGACCCTCAGCTTGGTCTTTGGCCTTATGTTTAGTTTTCCTTTAGTTCACCTTATGTGGTGAAGTGTTGTATCAAGCTTTATAAATTGTTAGATAATATTTCTTTTCCGCTGCTACTCATTGTGTAATGATACATACATGATGAATGAATTGATCTTCATCCCTTTTGTGAAAAATTTTGTGTGGTGTTTGGTTTAAGGGATGTGATCTTTTCTTTCTAGTAGAGGAGTGGTTTCACTTCTTTACATCGTGGCTCTAGGGTTTCTCAATGTGGGGGTTGGTCTCACCTCTTTACAAGAGATTAGGCATGGATAGCTGCAATGAGTTCAAACTTTTGTTTTCACGCTCCACTCATTCCTTGTTTAGGTAAATCCCAACATATGTTAGCATTATGCAATTTGCCCAAATGTAGATGGCATGGATTGTTGATTGTGAGGATTAAATCTAACTTGCCTCTAGGGACTCACAGTTTTATCCATCCTCTTATGATAGGGATCATGGGGTTTCACCATTCCTTTGTTGAAATCACAAACATATTGATATAATTTAGTGAGGTTGGTTGGCCTATTTTAAGGAGTTAATTTTAGATTGATGAAACATTGGGTCTCAAGATAATAGTCATGATCCTTCAGTCGTAGACCCTAGGTTCTACTTTGACCATTGTTCTTTTGGGTACATAGGGAGGCGTGGTCATGTAATTAAGCAGATTTTACGTGCATTTCTTGTGGCAGAGCTTTTGGCTCCCTTACAAGTCTCTATGCCAAAGGCTTGAAATTTTTGAAGCTTGCTTATAAATAGTAGTAATGCTTGATGAGGCTAGCATTTATGTGGTGGAGATGAATATCTCCATACATATCTTTTATACACAAATCACCCCAATTGCATATGTCGTAGACGGTGTAGGGACCTTTCCATTAAGGGTTGAACTTGCCCATGGAGTCTGTATTTTGGATGACGCATAGTAATGAGTCACCCTTTTGGAAATTGTGGGGTCAGACTTTCTTATTGAATGCTTGAGTTATCCTTGCTTGATAGAATTGTTCATGATGTAGAAATTTTGTTTGCCGTTTTCCAAATGTAATGAGGCTATAGATTCGATCTTGAAGACACTTTGTCTCAGGGATATATGCTTCTTATAGTATAAATAGTGAAGGGATTTAGACTTCAATGGGAAAAGTTACCTCCATACAATAGACTAACAAACATAGTGTGACTCCTGTAAATGTTATGTTAGAAACTTGCCATGCCCATAGAGCCATTGGGGAGTGCGCATGCCAATTGTCATGGGATATGATTATCTTTTTTTTAATATGTATTAGGTTCTTGTTGGCAGGTTCTATATCTCCATTCAATAGGGGTCGGTAGGGAAACTTTTGGTGATGTTTGATCCTCAAAGAGCTCATATACTCTTTGACAATTTTATTTATGAAGTTAGTACCACTATCAAAGACAAATTTATGTGGTATCCCATACCGACTTATGATGTTGTTCTTGAGGAACTTGATTACTTGTTGATCCAACACGTTGGTAATGGACACTATTTCCACACTCTCCATGAAGTAGTCTATTGCAACCAGAATGAAGTGATTCCCATATGATGCCTTAGGTTGATTTTCCTAATCATATCGACTCCTAAAGCTAAGTATGACCAAGGCATGGCCAATTTGTATAGCTTATTAGTAGGTGTGTGGATGTAGTCACCATGGGTGTGATAGGCCCAACATTTATGGACATACTAGCAACAGTTCTTCTTGATGGTATTCTAATAGTATTCAAATAGTTATATTTTCAGGGATAGCATGACTTCTCCCATATGTTCACTGCATAAACATTGTGAACTTCCTTTGTGGTATTGTTTGCTTCTATCTCCTTGACCCATTAGATGAGATTCTGGTTGTAGGATCAGAGATAACGAAATGTCAAGTCCTTCGATGTACTGCATATATTTTTGAGTTTCTATGATATGACATGCTTAATACGTGTGTGTGAGATTCAAGTGCACGTGTCATGTAATAAAGGGCCAAAAGAGGCCCGAGTTTCCAACTCAAGGAATTGGGACTGATAAAAACTACTACTAACTAAAAACACTCAGCTAGACCTGATAAAGAAGTTTGTTGAAATTTTTTACAACTAGGGCAAGAATTAGAAAGCATGGAAATCAAAATGGAGAATTATTTAGATGGATGGATTTTGGATATCGGTCCCACTATGGTATCAATCTATACATGCATTCTACCATACCACTACAATTTATATTTGCTTCCTCAGATTAAGCATTTGTAGCTTGTGCTACCCGCTTTCACAACATAACACATGGCTTATCCTAGTTACCATTCCACTTTCACACCATTAATAAAAGACATAAACAATAAGATCTATCTCTGGAGTATTACTCCATAGTGGTTATCTTGCTTTGGTGGCACATTATTGACTGTGGTGATAACAATTTTTTTTTATTGTTAACATGGCTTTTCTAGTAGTTAATAATCCATTACAAACTTATGGTGATCAATCATAAGTTTGATAGATAGAATTTTTCATTATCAAAATCTGAAGAAAAATATTATATTGCATTAAATCAAGACACAAACAATCATATAGTTGATGTGGGCCTATTCAAATTTGCTTGGGTATACAAATCTATCGTTGAATTAATTATGTGAAAAACCTTCAAAATCAGTTGAGTAACATACTTGAGAATCATCATCAATCACGTTATAGTTTAAGCATAAATATCAAAATTTGAAATCAGGATTTCAAACTGGGGATTACTTATATGGTTAAAATTGTGGGATGTTACAATTCTACCCACCTTTATTAAATTTCATCCTTGAAAATTTAGTAGACTACCCATCTTATGTTTTTCCTTATTATTAACATGAAAGTTCTACAAATAACCATGCATAAGGTGAGACTAAACACAACTATAAAGAGATATCATAACTTAGACCATACATTGCTCATTCTTATCATCTTCATCATCACCCACCATGAAAAAGATTCCAACTTGTCTCTTCTCTCTAGGTGTTTGATTAACATTTGGTTCTTTTCTTTTGAAACTTGGGGCAGTTAGGTATAATGTGGCCTGTTTCACCACATGCATAGCACACCCTAGTCCCAAACCTTCATTCTCCTATATGGTACTTGGAACACTTGGCACATTGAGTCTTCATAGGTTGATTTTCTACAACATTAGATGGAGACTTTCTCTTCTTGTCATTATGATGATTGGAGTTATGTTGTTGTAGGAGTGACTGTCCTTCTTACATGTTCTTCCTGGGTGGTCTTCTAGTTATAGTGTAGCATCTGGGGCACCTTGTAGGGTGTGGTGTACTCATGCAGATATAATGAAGCTAAAGTCTGACTTGAGACCCCTAATGAACATCTTCACCCTGCTTCATTTTTCGAAACCATAACCATAATTCTATAAGATTATTAACTTCATGACGTATTGTTGTCACCATTATATCACCACACTGGAAAAGGTTGATGAGCTCCTCTTCTTTCATCTCGACCAAAGCCTCATATATGTTATGAACTCAAAAGGCCTTTGATACTTCCTCCCATGTGAGTGGTGGAGCATTAGCTTTTCAGAATCCTAGCAGGTTCTCCCACCAATTCCTACACATGCCTTTGAGCATGTGAGTCCCAAAATGATCCCTAGATTGGTTAGGGAAATCTAGATCATGAAAACAATGCTCCATGTTCTGCAACCAATTTGTATCTTTGTCGACCACGTCCAACTCTTCTTCTCTAGCATATGAGTCAGGCTTGATCTTCAAAAAATCAACTAGGGAAAGATTTGGGTTGACCCTAGGGTTGCCTAGTTGCTCCTCTATTCTTCCCATGGCAGCGGTTAGGGCCCTGACCATGATGCCAAAGGGCACCATGAGATTTTCTTGATGTGGAGATTCTCAGTGGTTTCCTATGCTACGAGAATGATCATCCTCCCCACCCATGGTCATCTTGTCATTATCACCTCTTTTCTTAGGTGCCATCTATGAAAGAGGACACAAAGTAGATGGGATTCTAAGAAAAGCCTAGTGTCCAACTATATTTTTAGCTATGATACCATTATTATAACACCCTACTTGTAAAATATGCACAACATAGAGTGGAAGAATAAATTGCATTCACTTCAAGGGGGATGCCACAATCATGATATTCATTGCATAAAAATAGAATTCATGAATAAACCATCACAGGATAAGTATAAAAATTCCCATACTCAAGTTCTTAACATAGCACCCACATAAACCAAACTATACATGTTCACACTTTCTCATAAATAGGAAAATAAATCTAAACTAGGTAAAGATGGCACACCACCAGGTCTTTTCTCCTAAAGATCCTTGAGCTTGTCCTGGAATGTTGGATAGAACCTCTCATCTATGCTTGATCCTTACCCACAGACATCACACCCCTAGCCATGCATAAAAAAATTTGGCAAGTGGAATGGAACATATTATATCTTACAAAGAACAAGTAAACTAAAAATAAAGTCTAAATATTAAAAATTAAACATTAAAGAAAAGACACATAAAATTTTAGATCATTTCTTTTATCTTGACCTATATAAGAATCATCAATTGTTGACTGCCTAAGGCAAACGAGTTTTAAATTTTATATGTCTCAACTCGTCAATTACCTATAAGTATACATGATCAATTGTAGTCGAGGTCGAACCACCGAGAGTTAGGTTAGCTAGGTGATAAAGGAATAATGTTCAACAATCTAAGTCGAATTACAATAGTTGAGTTTGATTGCAATTAACTAAAAGACAAAGTAACAACAAAAGCTTAAACTTAAAGTTGAGATCATGTTTTAGAAGGTCTTGGACATAATATTTCACTACCATACTATCACATCATTTGAAACTAAGAAATTAAAGCATGCCACTAATCTGCAAGGAGGTTTTCATAATGATGCACCTCCCACTGACATGAGATGGTTCTCATCTTCACATAGCACTCCTGTGTCTATGTTTAGATTCAAATGCAACCTTACACCCTCAACATTCTCCAACCACTCCCATGGTCAAGAGCATGTTTCCATGATATCTACTCCCTACTCCCTCACACATTCTCCCGAATAGCATAAGTAAGCATAAAACATGTACAATTGGTGGCCAGCCAAACAATACAAGAAGAAAAACACCATAGAAAGTAATGGAGAAGAAAACTAACTAGCATAAGATATGAATTATGAGTTCACATGAGTTATAGAATGGGAATATGAATTATGAGCCCACATGAGTTATAGCATGGGAGCTACTCTCCCATGCCCAAGAACAAGGGGTCTACTCGTACATGATGAAGAAACACAAGTATATTATATAATTTGCAGTGTTTTCCATGAGTAGAGAGAAGAAAAGCTAAAAGTAACCAATAATAAAGTGGAAGGAGTAAAACTTCAGTTGGAGGACAAAGTTCCACCCTTTTAGCTACTCAAACTCAGACTATCTTCTCTCCCGAGAAGCTTGGTTGGAGTAGAGAAGCTCAGTTGCAACCTTGGAGGAGAAAGAGGAAAGAAATGATGAAGAAATGAGGTTCTCTCTCTAGAAACCTCCTCTTCTTCCCTAAATCCACCCCTCCTTTTCTCTAAAACTCTCTTCAGTCAAGTGCTTCAAATGATGAGTGATAAGTGCCTCAACTGGTTGCACTCATTTTTAAAATGAGGGGTGTCTACTTTCAAAATCTACAAAAAACTGTCTTTGTGAAGACACGTTGTGTGGCATAGTGTAACTGGCATGTGAACTGCTTCTCATGATAAGTACATGGCATGTTCCAACAAAGACACACCGTGTATCTGCAACTAGAGTTCACATGTGCAAATAGTACATGTCGTGTGTTAATAAACACATGCTCGTGTTCTCTGGTGGAAAGTTGAACTTTGGCCTTTATACGTGTGGACACGCTATGTCTAAATGATGACACAGTGTGTCTTTTGTTCTACAATTTGCAGATGAAGGCCTCTGGAAACTTACATGCCCATGTGTAAATAATACACATCGTGTTCTTTCCTTTGCGAGCCCTTCCTGAAAAGTTACACACCGTGTATAAATAAAGACACGACATGTTTTGTGCTGTTTCTTCAAGATCAACTCTGAATCAGCTGCAAATCAATAGGGAATCTAACTAAGGTCGGATTTGGGTTGGATTATCTTCATTTTGTCATCTTTGATGTGTACCTGTGATCAACATCATGCAACAAGTAAAATAACTAAAAGATGGCAAATTGAGTATGATTAGAGGATAAATGGAAGGCAAAATGAACTCAATTTGTGTGTGAATGTGTACAAAAAGTAGATATGAAATGCGCACATCAAATCCCCCTAAGCTTGAAATATTTCTTGTCCTCAAGGAAAAAGAGCATAGAAACACATATGAAGGAATTACCAAGCTCATGCACAAATAAAATGAAATATGTAAATGAATCTAAATCAACCATAATCATCAGGTTTATATTCATAGCCTTGATTTCAACTTAGACATTCAAGAAGGAAAATTTAATTTCAGAAAGGGTGGTAATGAATTAAATGAAACAATCAACTAGGTAATACTAAATGGAACTTGGATGACAAAGTCAAACAATTAGTGAATCTGCAACAAAAACTTTCAGCTATTACGGATGCAAAAGATGGAATCTTAGTTAATGTTAACAAGTTTTAGCTTTCTCTCCTTGTTTTCCCAAAAGATATGATATTGGATTAGGGATTCTGACAATCGAGTACTAATGTAGGATTATGCACATGAGGAGTGCTACTTAGGGTATTTACCCTCTTTTTAGGACATATCACCTAACCGTCGTGGCCAGATCGGACTTACACTAGGCTAGTATGATAAATGGGCAGTTTAGCCACCTATTTATGGGGTAATTATGGTAAAGTGAACCAAAAAGGAATTTTTAATTGGTCTTGGGTTTCACTTATTTTTCTCAAAACAAAGGAAAGTTAACTAAATTACAACATTAGCTAGATTCCATTGATTTGATTTGAAAATTTTTCATTGAAAGGTGGTTGTAAAATCGCTAAAGGTTTGGCAAAGGCATCTCATGTTCTAGATATTGTTGCAAAGTTGACAAATTCACCAAATTTGTTACCATTGCATGTATTAGGCAATCCAGGATGAAAAAATATGAAAGTTTAGGCTAGAAACATAAACTCAAAATTGAACACATGTTGGTGGCCAAAGAGTTTCATATGATTTATGCATGTCTTTTAAAATTTCTTCAAATGATATTTCTCTAAGGGAGAACAAGATTCTTCAAACTAGAAGGAAAAATAATCCATTACAAGAGAAGGCTCATATCATACTAAACTTTCCATGAGAAAAATAGAAGATAAAAACAAGATCTAAAGAAAAGATGATGGAAACAAACTAAACAAACAACTACATTACCGACTAGTTGCAACCCCCTAAGCTTGAAAATTGTAGTTCCCTCACTACATCAATCAAACCTAAGGTAGAGGTAACCAGTTACCTGTCATGGAGGAAATCAACAAGAGGGGACAACACCTCTGTGACCAGTAGGGAAGTATTGGTTCAGTAAGTCATCTTCATCAGGAATATCAATTGGCATCGACTGTGGAGTGGGCTCTCACTGGGGCAGTGCAGTTGCAGGTTGTGAAGGTTGAGGCATTGGATAGCGGTCTTCAGAAATGTGCCACATATCCATCCTCTGGACCATACTGTGTATAATAGAATATTGTTGACCCATCATATCAAGGTGGCTATCCAGATGGTCAGAGCGATGTTGAACATAGCCATAGAGATACCTAACATCAGGCATATCCCAAGTGTACTTAGTCTGAGTACCAGTGGTGGGAGGTGGCTGGGCTTTGGCTTCTACAACAAGTGCATTTGGAGCAGTTGTCTCTTCAGGAGCATCATCATCTTGGCTAGTGACGTAGAACTTCCAGTTGTCTTTATTTGTTAAGGTCATTATCTCCAAGTCAGGCATCTCAATATATTGCTCATTATCGAAATATTGCCTAAACTTTATTTCATCATTGTAGACCTTAGCAATCAGACCAGAAGAAACAAGATATTGAATATCCACAAGGTTCTTTCCTGGTGTAGCCTTAAGACTTGTGAAATCAGCACCTAGCTTCCTATCTAAGTGGGTGATCAATCCCCCACACACGATGTCACTAGATTCTCTCTTTTTAATCTTATTTATATCAAAGAACTTGCTGAGAACGAAGTAACATGCATTGATATGAAAATCATATACCATAGCCCACAAAAAGAATAAATCTTACCTCTCGCACACGCCTTCAATTTCTTTCTTAGAAAAAGCATATGTGCTAAGAAGACAGTGGAGATATCTGAAGATTGGGTTATGGATAGTTGTTTCCCTGGCCTTCTTTTCCTCATGATATGTCTCATCAGTGATCTCACTCCAGAAGACATCACTCTCAAAAGTTGGGGGGTAAGCTAGTCTACCCTCATAGTGTCACTCTAAAATCTCACAAAATTCCTTGAAAGTAATATTGTAGATTTGTCCCAAAAGGCAGAAATGAATGAAAGCAAAAGGTTCAAGCATGTTCTTTGGGTCTTCCTAAGCCTTAAGGGTAGTAAGAAACTCATAAACAAGCTAAGGGTATGTGTTTCTCACTGTGCAATAGATGTACTTGAGGCCCAGCTCCTGTAGATGTTCTTTGACTTCATCCTTGAATCCCAAATTTCCCATGGTTTGCTCACAAGAAAAATGTGTAGGGAGGACCCTAAGAGAAATGAGGAATTGGTAGGTGGGGTCCTTGGTCTCTTTCACCCTAAATTGGGTGGTGGAGATGTAGGTCGGGGCTAAAGAGGAGCTTGCTACATGCTTGCAATTTGATCCTTGCTTGACTGGGGCTAATGTTGCTGAAGTTGAGCGGAAACAAACTTGGACACGACGTGTGCAAGATGAGACACAACATGTCTTCTGAAAATAGAAAGGGGCGGAATGTGGTGACTGCACGTGAATACACGACGTGTTCGTGTACCTGGAACTCTTGCACGTCCGGAGGTGGAGGAGGACAATTTTGCATGGCATGATGAGGGTAGCTTACAACATGTCTTCTCTCACTGGTGATGAAGTAGAGCTCGATGATGACGTTGTGACGGAGTTTCCTTGCTTTGTGGAGATGAGGATGGAGCTTGAGCGGGTTGTGGATGGAGGTGGCTCGCAGAATTGTTTCTTGCTTGGGCGGAGAGGTGGCGGAGCTGCTTCGGCACTAGTGGAGCTACATCTAGAGTAGGGCAGCGACACCTTGTTGAGTTGCTTTCATTGATCAGAAGGTCTGCGGAGTCACACACATCTGTGGAGATGCATACATGACTAAGGAACGTAGCTTCTTACAAATGTGAGTGAGATAGGTGGCTGGAGTTTAGGGTTAAAAACCTGACTTCTCATGTTTAGACACGGCGTGTATTTTTAAAGACACAACGTGTTTCCATGTTCAAATCGTCTCCTCATTTGAAATTCAACTTAATTAAAAAGGACAAGGCATGTTGCATACAAAACATGATGAGTAACTTTTAGGATCCAAGGTTAAAGCTGCCAAACTGATATCAATATGACGTGTTCAAATAAAGACACATTGTATATCTCTCTAGAAAAATGTGGCATATGAATGAACTTTAGTACATGCCATGTCTGATTTAAAACTCGAAGTGTACAATTCTATATGTACACATAATACTCTCAACCTAATTATGACATGACATGTTCAGATAAAGACACATCGTGTATTTTTCTTAAAAAACATTGCTTTGGAATGAACTACTGGGCACACTATGCTTTAAAAATATGATGTGTGAGTTTCTAGTAGCTGACTTCTATGGTTGTATACATCATTTTGAAAATCAAACACATCGTGTGTTCTAGAGTTTTGCTTAGTTCGCCCATCTATAAGGAGGTGGGATCACCCCCCTTGCTAAAGAAAATTGAAGAATAAAACATCCATTCCAAACACACTCAAAGGTATGCTAGAGTAGGTGCAAAATTTTCAAACTTCAATAAATGGTATTCAAAACAAGCAAAGTATAGCAGCGGAATAAAAATAATGACTATATACAATTTTTACAAAAGATTACAAAAGTACATCATAATATCCCATAAGAGTTTACATGTATGATACATCATAAGGATCTAAGTAGAGGGAAATCTAAATCATAACAACTTTGTCTCCAAGCTTTAACTCCTTAAGCTAGTCCAAAACTCCATACCTTATCATCCAAGTCCTTCACCTAGGGTTGGACGCATACCCCAACTAGAAGAGAAAATAGATGACATCAGCAAAGGCTGGTAGCACATACTAAATAGGAAATTGAGAAATATATGGAATAAAAGACAAAAAAATATAAAAGGCTTCCCATAGAAAGAGAAAAGGACCACCCAAGTATCAAGAGAAAAGGAATTGAAATCGTATGATAACAAAAGAATACTTTCCATTAATAAAACATAAAGATTGTGCCACACAAGCACATGTAAAGAATTAGGGCACACCCCCCATATCATCAACCCGCATGCATGTGAGATAAACATAGCCCTAGCACAATATAAACACAAAGGAGGCCAAGTCTCATAAACTTGAAACCTGATAGAGAAAGGAATACTTCCAATCTCCCAAATATATAAAACATGGGCCAAGAATCACACATCTTGCCCTGGGGTATGAGATTCTTTCCATCCCAAAAGAACAAGAAATATCGCATCTTCTCGGCAGGAAATAACACATTTTCCATAAAACCAATGCAATTACACTACTCTAGTGCTACTGAATCACATAGCATGTTAAATGTAGATGCAAGTAGAAAGTATAGTCAAAATTTTATAGACTAGTCACCACATAAGTGACCAACATATACATCCACCTCATAAGTGGGCAAAAGACATCACGTGTCATATTTTAGAGTTCCATCATGAACAAAGCATAAGATAAGAGTTCAAAAGAATATCCATGATCACATAATAAATATCAAATAATGTAGCTCACATGAACCATGATTTTCAAAAGAAAAGACATTGTGTATAGGCTAATGTCCATAGGACAAAGAAAATGAATAAGCATAGGTGAATTGCTTAACATAGAAGAATAGGGGATACATCATACCTCAACTTTAGAGTCTAAATAGTCCAAGTCAGTCCTAGATCCAAGCGTAGGGAAGGTGTACAGGTCCAATAAGTAAGGTTCCCAAGCCTAGAGAGGTTGGTTTCTCCAACAAAGCTCCTATCTCGAGCAAGAAGCACCTTCTCCACTTTAGAGGTGAAAAGCCCTAACAAAAGAACATGGAGATGAGGTGTTTATGGGTTCTAGGTGGGGTTTCACCATGGAAGGCCATGGTTTCCACCTGGAGGAAGCTGGAAGGAAGACTAACAACATGAAAATGGGGAAAGAAAGGAGGATACTTACTAGTTTTTTTCGAAACCACCAAGGAGGAGCATAAGAAATCCTAAATAGAGAAATTTTGAACCCTAGGAGCCTTCTTCACCAAGGTAGGCACCTCCTTTTACCTTGGGACAACACCTTAGTGGAAAATTAGAGTAGGAATGATGCTATAAGCTAGAGGAAATAAAGGAGAGTAAGATTTTTCAAATTGGGAGTTGGGAAGGGGTAGATATGGGTACATAAAGAAAGAGGTCAAGTATGAGGTGTCTAAGAGACTTTCCATGTGTCATGTATAAGGGTGTCCATGGACATGCAAGCCTTTATGGATAAGGAAGAATTCAAGAACGAGGTTTCAAGTTACTTTCCATGTGTCCAATGTTAAGGGTTTCCTATGGACATGCAAACCTTTATGGATAAGGAAGAAGTCAAGCATGAGGTGTCCATGGAGCTTTCCATGTGTCCTTAGCCTAGGGATTTCATGGTCGTGCAAGAGGACATCTCATAGAGGATTCTTGAATATCAAATGTCAGTTTATAGACACTTATAGACCATCCCAACCGACCTCCAATTAAAGAAATAACCCCATTGGTTGATAGCTTCTAAAGACAAGCTCATGTATAAAGAGAGTAATCCCTAAAATGCCCTTGGAAAGAAACACCTTCAAACCAAGGTGCAACTAGGAGCCCTATGGTTTAAAAACTTTATAATTGTAAGAGAATATATAAGGATTATAATACATGTGACCATTTACAAAGAAAATCTCCCAATTGGGTAAATTGCATAAAAGTCCAGAATGTGCCTAAATTTTCATAACTTGCACAAACAACATCCAAATTGGACCAAAATTCATCCACAAGTTATCTTTGATGTGTTGAATATGAATTTTCCATTATTTCCATATTTTTAAGTTATATAATCACATTATTCATTACTTATGCCTTTTACTCATTTTCTCTCTCCTAAACTTATCCTAATATTTCAATGTTGTCCAAACTAGATGAAATTTGACATGTAGGCTAATTTTGATATGTAGATTTCTAATTTGAAGCTTGTTTCCACTTTTGAGACTTCTTTTTATGAGATATGCCATATGGCCCATTAACGACCCATTATCTAAATTATTCATCCAATGAAGTTCCTTATCTTCATATTACCACCAAAATGAGTTATGTGGCATATTTTATGTATCCATTATAAACCTAAGATTAATGTTAGAAAATTAGGTTACATTAAGGTGATCTATACATGCATTAGATCATTGGGGTTATACTAAACATCTATTTAGGTCTAACCTTCAACCTTGTTTGGCTAAGTCCAAAATGTCAACTTCCAGGGTAGGGTCCGAGATCTAGTATGTTACATCACACCACCCCTTAAAGGGATTTCTTCCTTGAAATCAAAACATCCACATATAAGAAAACAACGTATTCACCACCCCTTAAAGGATTCATCTTATTAAGTCAAAATTGTTCTTTAGGTACAAAAGGTTCAACTACACTTCCTTACATCCAACTACATAAGCATCATGCAAAAAATTAACTTGTAAAGACTAACTATGAACTATGGGTTAACTTGCTCTTTTCCATCCTCAAACAAGTATTTACACCTGGGAAACTAGTTCAAAGTTCAACATATTAGGGTCCCTAAAGATAAATCATATATATGTCTAAGGCTAATATTGCCTAAAAGAATGCTATTTTGAACAATTCATATCAGCTCAAGCCAGGCCGGTATTGTGATACACCGTTCGAACAAAACGTCAATAACTAAGCGGAAGTGTTTGTTAGCAGCAGATTACTAAAAATCACTAAAATTTAAAACCATTTATAAAAGATCCATTACTAGAAAACTTTTTAAACAAGAACCAAAGTATTATAATTACATATTGGTCCACATTATACATTCCATGTACCATCTCTTCTCGAGGAATATATATACATCACTTTGCCTTGATAAAATCACAATTAATAAAATCCTCAAGGCATTCGAGCCAAAATATCAGATTGATTACAAGAACACTGTCCACTGACTCCTAGGACCTGAGAGTACAGAGACGACACATAGGGCTTTCTATACAAAGCTTGACAGCCAGTATCCCCACCTGGGATATCACTGTTGTCCCTGTTGTTGCTGCTGCTACTGTTCTTCCCCTGCTCCAGAGTTTCTACCTCTTTATCTGCATCTACCTAAAAAATGTTGGATCCCACGGGGGTGAGACAACTTATAAAATTTCCCCAGCGAGAGATATAACCTTCCATCGGAAACATTGTTATTGCAGTTTAATATAAATAAACTGAGCAGTGGAATCATATATTCAATAGCAGATTAGAGCAATATTCTTACTTAAGCATTTCAACTATAACTTGATAAAGCAGCTTGAGTATTGGATAAGTGACATATATAATATTTATCCATCTAGAGCATGCTAAGTAAGATACATCAACCAGTGATTCTCGTATTTCAATCTTAAGCAAATATGCTACACGGATGATTACATTTTACAACCATACTTAAGCTCTGAGGAGATGAGGTATACCGCTCATACTCCAACCGACCATTGTGAAATTGAAATCGATACCATACAAAGTCAATAGAAGAGCCAGCTTCTATGACCTCCCAATCTCGGTCAGTGCGAGATCACATGTAGGACATATAGTGTCTCTGCTAAATAGCTTTCCAGGGTATAGTGGCATCTTTGTTATAGAGTTACAGTGGCGACTGTACTCTCTTCACAATCGAGAGATTTCATGTTTACCTCCATCAATCTGGCATTAACATCATCGGGAGATTTGTGATACATCCATCTCGGCACATATAATGAAGGATTGAGAGGTTTAATGTTTACCTTCCATCAATTCCCCCATTAGGACGTACGGATATTTTCGCCCATCGACCCCCACATATTCAAAAATATGCGAACTCCAGGAGATCCCCTAGGAAAATTTGTTTCACCATCACCAGCTACTGACGATGATGGATCTATGGTTAGAGCACTACATGAAAAGATTTCACTTGGTTAATTAAGTACATTATCATATTCTTTTAGCATCAATCAAGTTTTCAAACATAACTTATTAGGATAAATTCTACAAAGAAACATGTATTGTTTTCATCAGTTACTTCTCAGTCTTTATAAGACATTGGGATCTTAGTCCCTCATTTTAATACTGGGAATTCTCATCCTTCCGCAATCTCATTACCATAATCATATAGATCTGGGTATTCAAACCCTTAGCTCATCACTGAGCATTGTTACCACTTTTTCAGGTAACTATCACCTTCAGGTCATCTGACCAAGGTAAACATGACACTTGTTACACAAGCATCTCTTATGGCACTTGAGGCTCATTAACTCCCTTGTTACCTCTTACTAGGCAACAAGGCATATTATGACACACAAGGTTCAATAAACAATTTCAATAAATAAAGCATCATAGCTCATACCTGGCTATGTTCATCATCTCATGATACCTGCATGGTTAGCACACATGATAACAGATATATCAATCATATTTCAATTCCATACTATTCAAGGGTAACACCACTGTTCCCTTACCAGGGTTACGGTTTCCCATTTCATGTCAATTGGGGATATTCATCCCATTACCCAGATCAGGGTTATGGTTTATCACCATATTGCCCAAGATTAGGGTTTCATATAGCATTACATAGCATCACCTTGGAATTGAGTTCCACATCACATTAATATACCATGGTTTTACATGAAATCACCCTAAATTAGGGTTCCACATAATATCACCCTAGATTAGGGTTTACATTCAATATCCCACAATTAGAGTTTACTATTCATCCCAAATAGGGTTTGCTATTCAATTACCCATGATTAGGGTTTACTATTACCCTAGATTAGGGTTTCACTCAGAATTGCCCTAATTTAGGGTTAGGATTCATTAACCTTCTCAATTAGGGTTTTCATGATCTCTTCACTAAGGATCATACCCTAATCACCACATGATTAATACTCATGTATGAATTCCTTTCTATCATCCTCTCAACTTGATTAGGTTAGATCAACCCTTCAATCAAGTACCCACAATTATGATTGACATAGTGTACTAAGACATTGCTTTCATAACCTTTAAGGGTTAATTAATCTAAAGGTACTGATCATCTAGGTACTTTAGGGTTTCAACCTTTGTACCTAACATTGATAATCATTATTGGATCAATGGATCAATTATCATCTTAAATCTCCAAATGATTTGATCACATTGGACCTCCATTCGGTTTTGGGGTTTCAACACCAAACAGTTTTGAAATCGTTTGATTCCAAACGGTCCTGAGACCGTTTGACCCCAAACAGTTTCAAGACCGTTTGGACTCAAACGGTTGGGCCAAATCATCCTCAAAACCAAAAGGGTTCATTTGATAGATCCATCAATCAATTAAATTAGGGTTTGCACCATCGATTTCTTCATCAATTGAGTTATTGAAGTCCATCAATGTATGATGCTTGGACCCTCAACCCTCAATCACAACCATTGATCATCCAAAAGGTTTTGGTTGACTTGGTCCAAATGGTTTGAAACTGTTTAAGGCTCCAAACGGTTTTGACCTAGAAGTCCAAACGGTTTGAAACCGTTTAAGGCTCCAAACGGTTTTGAACTTATTTGTCCAAACAGTCAACCCAACTCCAAACGGTCAACTCAAGTATGTTAAAATGGTTTGAAACCGTTTAAGGCTCCAAACGGTCAACTATCCCATTCGGTCAACATTCCAAAATGATTTGGGGTTCAACCTCCAAATGGTTTGCAAACCGTTTGATCACCAAACGGTTTGGTGAAAACCGATTAGATCATTTTGTTGAAACTGATTGCAACTAGATCTTATTGATATGTGTGCTTAAGATGATGTCATCATCATCAAGATTCAACCCCTTTAATTCTACTGCCATTTTCATGGTAGTTTTATTAATTAACCAAAGAAATTTCAAGAAGAACAATTGAACATATTGAATTGAAGAATTGAATTCAATAATAATGATTAAGGGTTCAAGTTATATAACCTGCCTTCAATTGAGCTTCAAAGCTTGGAGCTTCATACAACAATGGTGTAAGAAGCTTTCTCAAACCACAAGGTTCGTTCCTCAAGCTTTTGAGTGAAAAGGTTTGGCTAGAATTGAAGATTGATTGAAGAAAGTAAGAAATCAAGCATTAATTTGTGATTTCCACCATGAAATCAAGGTGAAGGAAGGTCAAGAAGCTTACCAACAGGTTGGGGGTCGTCCTCATGTTTCTTATAAGCTCCCTTGGTCGTTTTGCAAGCAAGAAGTGAAAGTGGATTCGAAATTACCCTTTCAACTCATGGATAAAGGAGCATATATATGAATTTTTATTGAAAATTCATTTAAGAGAGAGAAAGTAGGGATTATCTCCTCCATTTCCTTGCCACTTTCCCCCTTCCCTTCCTTGGTTATGAGGATATATCCTTTGCCTCTTATTCCTATCAATTATCCATGATTTAAAGAAAAGCAAATTAAGCACCTTAACCCTTATAATAATAATATCCATAAGTTAGTGGATATTTCTTTTTATTTTCTTAATGTGAGTGGGTTCTCCACTCACGTAGATATTTCCATTGCCTTTTCAAGGCACAAGGACGTAAATATATGTGGATTTCAACCTCTACAATTTTGGTTGAAGGGCAATCCATTTAATATAATTATTTTTGCATTAAATTGAATTAGGGTTTCAATTATGCTTAAATCTTGATTATTTTAGTATCAAGATTCTCTCTCCTTCAAAGAGGTAAAATTGAGATGCCCCTCTCATTTTCTTTGCTTTACATGATACCAAGAAACATTACGGACTATTTTCAAGTGGTAATTGGCATATTGAACCCTAGGTTTTGGGTAAATTGCACATTACACCAAAACTTGGTTTTAATGCACAAACATTGCTTTATCAGCTCTTTCTTGGTACTCAGGCTACCACAAGTTATACCTCTGCATCATCTTCATTATCATGATGCTTCAAAACATGAGGAACATATTATCATGTAACATTTGTAATTTAACCCCTCAACTTGGGTAATTTGCACTTTAGTCCAACACAAGCAAAACATTATTGTCAACGTCATTCAAAAAGGACTAAAATTGAAATATGAGTTCCTCTTGAGCCTTAATTACTTTTCAAAAGATAAGATCAAGCATATAATCCACTTTATTAAGCAAAACATCTATGGTTAAAGCATAACCCAGGTCAGGGATGTTACAAGTTATCCACCCCTTATAAGGATTTCGTCCTCAAAATCGTTAAGAGAAAAGAGTAGGGTACTTCCTTCTCATTTCTTCCTCTAGCTCCCACGTAGCTTCTTCAATGCCACGGTGATGCCAGAGAACTTTTATAAGACATATGTCTTTCTTTTTCAGCTCTTTGATTCTTCTATCAAGGATCAACACAGGTCCTTCAACATACGATATATCATCATTTAGTTCTACTTCCACAGGTTGTAGAACTAACTCTGTGTCAGGATGACACTTCCTCAACATGGAGATATGGAACACTGGGCACAATCTATGCAACTCAAGAGGTAACTCTAGCTTATAGTCTACCTTTCCCATCCTCTCAATGATTGGATAAGGCCCCATAAATCTAGGACCTAACTTTCCCTTCTTCCCAAATCTAAGGATACCTTTCCAAGGTGAGACCTTGAGGTATACTTTGTCTCCAACTTGGAATTATAAGGGTCTACGATGCTTATCAACATAAGATTCCTGCCTATCCTGGGCAGCTTTCAACTGTTGTTGTATTACTTTAATCTTCTCAGTTGTTTGTTGTACTAGCTCAGGACCCAAAAGTTGGTACTCCCTTGTTTCATACCAACATAAAGGAGATCTACAACATCTACCATATAATGACTCGTACGGTGCCATATCAATACTATGCTGATAGCTATTATTGTAAGCAAATTCTATCAAGCTCAGGTGTAGATCCCAACTCCCTACAAACTGAAGGACACATGCCCTAAGAAAGTCCTCCAAGGTTTGTATGGTCCTCTCAGATTGTCCGTCTGTATGTGGGTGAAAGGTTGTACTAAACCTTAATTGCGTACCCAAAGCTTTATGGAGTCACTCCCAAAAATGACTCGTGAACGAGGGACCTCTATCAGAAACAATTGTAGTTGGAACCCCATGCAAACGCACTATCTCATCTATATATATCTGTGCAAGCTTCTCAGCAGTGTAGGTTGTTTTTACAGGAAGGAAATGTGTTGTCTTTGTCAAGCTATCAACTATCACCCATATGGAATCATGACTTTTGGCTATTCTTGGAAAACCAACCACAAAGTCCATGGTTACATGATCCCATTTCCACTGCAATATAGGCAGAGGTTGCATTGTTCCTGCGGGCTTTTGATGTTCAGCTTTAACCTGCTGACACACTGGACACCGCATAACAAACTTGGCTACATATTTCTTCAAACCCAGCCACCAATACATATCTTTTAAATTATGATACATCTTGGTGCTCCCTGGATGCATGGCATACATCGAAGAATGAGCTTCTTCTAAAACTAACTTCCTTAGGTTATTGACATCAGGTACTACCATCCTACCATGGTAACAGACTACCTGATCCTCTGACTCATAAAAACCATCTCGTTTATCACTACCATACTCTGACCTAATCTGTTGAATCACAGTATCAGTCTGCTGTGCTTCTTTAATCTGCTGTCTCAGAGTAGGTTTCACTTGCATCTTAGCTAATAACCCGGCTAACAATGATACTTTAAGATGTATGTTGTTTTGCCTCATAGAGATCAGCATATATCTCTTAGAGTTCAACTGTGTTGTATCGAGGGCTGGTGGTGATGATTTACTACTTAGTGCATCAGCCACTACATTAGCCTTCCCTGGATGATAATCAATTGTACAGTCGTAGTCCTTGATTAATTCCATCCTGCGGCATTTCCTCATGTTCAGCTCATGTTGTGAGAAGATATACTTTAGGTTCTTATGGTTTGTAAAAATCTGGAATGTCTCTCCATAGAGATAATGTCTCCAGATCTTCAAAGCATGGACCACAGTAGCTAGCTCTAGATCATGTGTTGGATAATTCTCCTCGTGTTTCTTAAGCTGTCGAGAAGCAAAAGAAATCACTTGCTTATCCTGCATCAACACACATCCTAAGCCATTCTTAGATGCATCACAGAAAACTATGTACCCCTTCCCTTGTTCAGGTAACACCAGCATAGGTGCACTTGTTAACTTTTCCATCAACAACTGAAAAGAATGTTGACACTTGTCATTCCAGAAAAAAGGAACTTCCTTCCTGGTCAACTTTGTTAGGGGTAAAGCTATAGAACTAAAGTTTTTAATGAACCTCCTGTAATAGCCTACTAGTCCAAGAAAACTACGAATCTCCGTCGGTGTCTTCAGCTGTTCCCATTGCAGGACAGATTCTACCTTCTTAGGATCAACACAGATACCTGAGGCAGATATAACGTGTCCTAGAAAAGAAACTTTTGGTAACCAGAACTCGCATTTATTAAACTTAGCATACATCTTATGCTCTCTTAGCAAAGTCAAAGCCTGACGGAGGTTCTACTCATGCTATTGAGCATCTCTACTATATATCAAGATATCATCTATGAAGACTACTACGCACTGATCAAGAAAAGGCTGGAAGATTCTATTCATGAGTTCCATGAATGCAGCTGGTGCATTTGTTAGTCCAAACGACATAACTATGAACTCATAGTGACCATATCTTGTTCTAAAAGAAGATTTAGATATGTCACTCTCCTTAATACGCAATTGATGGTATCCCGACCTCAGATCTATCTTAGAAAAGATAGTTGCACCACGCAACTGATCAAACAGGTCATCAGTCCTTGGCAGAGGATACTTATTATTTATAGTTACTTTATTCAACTGTCTATAGTCGATGCATAATCGCATAGACCCATCTTTTTTCTTTACAAAGAGGACTAGAGCACCCCATGGTGAAGTATTCGGTCGGATAAAACCCTTCTCAAGCAATTCTTGCAGTTGTTTCTTGAGTTCTGCCATCTCAGCAGGAGCCATCCTATACGGTGTCTGTGTTATTAGCTGTGTGCCCAGGATTAGATTAATCTCAAAGTCAATCTCTCGGGATGGAGGAACACTTGAAAATTCTTCAGGAAATACATCTTCAAACTCCCTAACTACCGGAACTCCAGAAGGATGAGGGCTCTCCATTGTGGTATCTACCACATGTGCCAAGAATGCAAAGCATCCTTGTCTCATCAACTTTTCAGCTACCATAGCTGACACAAGACAGGTTGGAAGAATCTTTCTTTCTCCCTAAAAGATCTATGTGTCACCATCATTTATGAACACAACCTACTTAGAACCACAATCCAAGACAACCTTATACTTTTCTAAGGTGTCCATCCGAAATATTATGTCAAGCCCGTTCATCTCAAGTGGTATAAGATCCACCTGAATGCAATGATCAGAAAAGGAAAGAATGTAGGGAGAACATACCTCCCACAACACTACAGATCCCAACAAAGGGGTTTCTAACATCAACTTATCTACTCTATGACTGACAATCATGTTGCAGTCATGTATCACTTCTTGAGTGATAAAGGAATGTGTAGCACCCAGATCAATTAACACATATACAGAGTAGGATGAAGACATATTAGAATAAAATAGTTCCATCTGACCTGTCACAACCTGAGGGTTAACTACTGCTTCGGGTTGATTCATAGCATAGAATCTAGCCGTTGCTTGTTGTTGACCCTGTGCTCGTTTGTTGGGTGTCGATGATCCACCTTGGGATGCTTGTCCACGTCCTCGAGCACCACTAGAAAATTGTCTCCTCTGTGAGCCTTGCTGACTCTGCCTCTGGGGTTGAGTTATAGTCCTAACCTTCTCAGGACAATCCCTCATCAAGTATCCTGGCCTCCCACACTGGAAGCAATTACAGCTTCCCAAATTCTGCCTAGGTGGTCCTGTTACTGATGTTGATGATGTACTGGGGGCTCTATTTGGAGGAAAACTATGTCCCCTACCCCTACTCGATGTCCAGTGCGTCTGAGTATTGAATCTTGATGGTGTTGTCGGTGCAGAAAACCTCAGCTTCTTGAAGCTTTCGGACCTTTGTCCATGAAACTGTATGTACTCTTTCTTACTCTTGTTCTGACGCTTTTCAATCACAGACTTCTCTACCCGTCTCACAGACTCCACAAAAGTGGCAAACCTCTCCCTGTTCTCTAGGGAAGACACAGGAGTTGTCAATTCAGTGTTCAACCCTTTCTCGAAATGTCGAATTCTTTCTTCATCATTAGCTGCCATATGCGGACAAAACTGCAAAAGCTCCATGAACTTAGCCTCATATTCACTAATGTTCATCTGTTCTTGTCTAATCCTCTCAAACTGAGAGATCTTCTCATCTAGATATGATTTGGGAAAATATCTAGTGACAAATTCTCGTCGGAATTCCTCCCATCCGACCTCTACACCTGGCCTCTTACCCTCTTCTATGGTCTACCAGTGGCCAGCACTCCCCTTTAGGAGGTATACAACATGTCTGACCTTCTCAGTTTCAGGAATGTTCAGGATCCTGAAAGCCTTCTCTAGCTCAGTTAACCACAAATCAACATAGGTTGGATCAGCTGTACTAGCATAATCTATGGCCCCAACCCGGCAAAGCCTCTCAAAAGTCTTGTCAGTTCCATGTCCTTCATTGTGGGCTGGTACCCTTAGTGTAGGTGGTGGCATTCTGTCTGCCATATGTGTCATGGTCGCCATAAACTGGCCAAGCAGGGCATGGAAAGCTGGATTTTCTAGTGCAACTTGATCAAGATGAGGAATCTCAGGTACTAGTTCCTCCCTAGCTTGATCCCTTACACCTCCTCCTAGTGCAACAATGCTACTCTCAACAACATGTTCATCATGTGATCTGGAAATCTTCAAGTTCTTCTCCTCCTATATGAGCAGAAGACACTATCAGATAAACTGGAAGACACTAGAACAGACTCAACAACCTTAATCCTATGTCTTTGTAGACTCAGCGAACCTAGAGCACTGATACCACTAATTGTGATACACCGTTCGAACAAAACGACATTAACTAAGCGGAAGCATTTATTAGCAGAAGATTACTGAAAATCACTAAAATTTAAAACCATTTATAAAAGATCCATTACCAGAAAACTTTTTAAACAAGAACCAAAGTATTATAATTATATACTGGTCCACATTATACATTCCATGTACCATCTCTTCTCGAGGAATATATATACATCACTTTACCTTGATAAAAGCACAAGTAACAAAATCCTCGAGGCATTCGAGCCAAAATCTCAGATTGATTACAAGAACATTGTCCACTAACTCCTAGGACCTGAGAGTATAGAGACGACACAAAGGACTTTCTATACAAAGCTTGAAAGCCAATATCCCCACCTGGGATATCACTATTGTCCATGTTGTTGCTGCTACTGCTGTTCTTCCCCTGCTACAGAGTTTCTGCCTCTTTGTTTGCGTCTACCTAAAAAATGTTGGATCCCACGGGGGTGAGACAACTTATAAAATTTCCCCAGCGAGAGATATAACTTTCTACCGAAAACATTGTTATTGCAGTTTAATATAAATAAACTGAGTAGTGGAATCATATATTTAGTAGCAGATTAGAGCAATATTCTAACTTAAGCATTTCAACTATAACTTGATAAAGCAGCTTGAATATTGGATAAGTGACTTATATAATATTTATCCATCTAGAGCATGCTAAGAAAGATAACATCAACCAGTGATTCTCATATTACAATCTTAAGCAAATACGCTACATGGCTGATTACATTTTACAACCATACTTAAGCACTGAGGAGATGAGGTATATCGCTCATACTCCAACCGACCATTGCAAAATCGAAATCGGTACCATACAAAGTCAATAGAAGAGACGGCTTCTATGACCTCCCAATCTCGGTCAGTGCGAGATCACATGCAGGACATATAGTGTCTCTGCTAAATAGCTTTCCAGGGTATAGTGGCATCTTTGTTATAGAGTTACAGTGGCGACTGTACTCTCTTCACAATCGAGAGATTTCATGTTTACCTCCATCAATCTGGCATTAACATCATCGGGAGATTTGTGATACATCCATCTCGGCACATATAATGAAGGATTGAGAGGTTTAATGTTTACCTTCCATCAATTCCCCCATTAGGACGTACGGATATTTTCGCCCATCGACCCCCACATATTTAAAAATATGCGAATTCCAGGAGATCCCCTAGGAAAATTTGTTTCACCATCACCAGCTACTGACGATGATGGATCTATGGTTAGAGCACTACATGAAAAGATTTCACTTGATTAATTAAGTACATTATCATATTCTTTTAGCATCAATCAAGTTTTCAAACATAACTTATTAGGATAAATTCTACAAAGAAACATGTATTGTTTTCATCAGTTACTTCTCAGTCTTTATAAGACATTGGGATCTTAGTCCCTCATTTTAATACTGGGAATTCTCATCCTTCCGCAATCTCATTACCATAATCATATAGATCTGGGTATTCAAACCCTTAGCTCATCACTGAGCATTGTTACCACTTTTTCAGGTAACTATCACCTTCAGGTCATCTGACCAAGGTAAACATGACACTTGTTACACAAGCATCTCTTATGGCACTTGAGGCTCATTAACTCCCTTGTTACCTCTTACTAGGCAACAAGGCATATTATGACACACAAGGCTCAATAAACAATTTCAATAAATAAAGCATCATAGCTCATACCTGGCTATGTTCATCATCTCATGATACCTGCATGGTTAGCACACATGATAACAGATATATCAATCATATTTCAATTCCATACTATTCAAGGGTAACACCACTGTTCCCTTACCAGGGTTAGGGTTTCCCATTTCATGTCAATTGGGGATATTCATCCCATTACCCATATCAGGGTTATGGTTTATCACCATATTGCCCAAGATTAGGGTTTCATATAGCATTACATAGCATCACCCTGGAATCGAGTTCCAAATCACATTAATATACTAGGGTTTTACATGACATCAACCTAAATTAGGGTTCCACATAATATCACCCTAGATTAGGGTTTACATTCAATATCCCACAATTAAGGTTTACTATTCATCCCAATTAGGGTTTTCTATTCAATTACCCATGATTAGGGTTTACTATTACCCTAGATTAGGGTTTCATTCAGAATTGCCCTAATTTAGGGTCAGGATTCATTAACCTTCTCAATTAGGGTTTTCATGATCTCTTCACTAAGGATCATACCTTAATCACCGCATGATTAATACTCATGTATGAATTCCTTTCTATCATCCTCTCAACTTGATTAGGTTACATCAACCCTTCAATCAAGTACCCACAATTATGATTGACATAGTGTACTAAGACATTGCTTTCATAACCTTTAAGGGTTAATTAATCTAAAGGTATTGATCATCTAGGTACTTTAGGGTTTCAACATTTGTACCTAACATTGATAATCATCATTGGATCAATGAATCAATTATCATCTTAAATCTCCAAATGATTTGATCACATTGGACCTCCATTCAGTTTTGGGGTTTCAACACCAAACAGTTTTGAAACTGGTTTGATTCCAAACGGTCCTAAGACAATTTGACCCCAAATGGTTTCAAGACCATTTGGACTCAAACAGTCTCAAGACCGTTTGGGCCAAATCAGCCTTAAAACCGAAAGTGTTCATTTGATAGATCCATCAATCAATTAAATTAGGGTTTGCACCATCGATTTCTTCATCAATTGAGTTATTGAAGTCCATCAATGTATGATCCTTGGACCCTCAACCCTCAATCACAACCATTAATCATCCAAACAGTTTTGGTTGACTTGGTCCAAATGGTTTGAAACTGTTTAAGGCTCCAAACAGTTTTGACCTAGAAGTCCAAACGGTTTGAAACTGTTTAAGGCTCCAAACGGTTTTGAACTTATTTGTCCAAATGGTCAACCCAACTCCAAATGGTCAACTCAAGTATGTTCAAACAGTTTGAAACCATTTAAGGCTCCAAACGGTCAACTATCCCATTCGGTCAACATGCCCAAACGGTTTGGGGTTCAACCTCCAAACAGTTTGCAAATCGTTTGATCACCAAACGGTTTGGTGAAAATCAATTGGATCATTTTGTTGAAACCGATTGCAACTATATCTTATTGAGATGTGTGCTTAAGATGATGACATCATCATCAAGCTTCAACCCCTCAAATTCTACTGCCATTTCCATGGTATTTTCATCAATTAACCAAATAAATTTCAAGAAGAACAATTGAACATATTGAATTGAAGAATTGAATTCAATAACAATGATTAAGGGTTCAAGTTGTATAACCCGCCTTCAATTGAGCTTCAAATCTTGTAGCTTCACATCAACAATGGTGGAAGAAGCTTTCTCAAACCACAAGGTTCGTTCCTCAAGCTTTTGAGTGAAAAGGTTTGGCTAGAATTGAAGATTGATTGAAGAAAGTAAGAAATCAAGCATTGATTTGTGATTTCCACCATGAAATCAAGGTGAAGGAAGGTCAAGAAGCTTACCAACAGGTTGGGGGTCCTCCTCCTATTGATACTAAGCTCTCTTGGTCGTTTTTCAAGAAAGAAGTGAAAGTGGATTCGAAATTACCCTTTCAACTCATGGATAAAGGAGCATATATATGAATTTTTATTGGAAATTCATTTAAGAGAGAGAAAGTAGGGATTATCTCCTCCATTTCCTTGCCACTTGCCCCCTTCCCTTCATTGGTTACGAGGCTATCTCCTTTTCCTCTTATTCCTATCAATTATCCATGATTTAAAGAAAAGAAAATTAAGCACCTTAACCCTTATAATAATAATATCCATAAGTTAGTGGATATTTCTTTTTATTTTCTTAATGTGAGTGGGTTCTCCACTCACGTAGATATTTCCATTGCCTTTTCAAGGCACAAGGACATACATATATGTGGATTTCAACCTCTACAATTTTGGTTGAATGGCAATCCATTTAATATAATTATTTTTGCATTAAATTGAATTAGGGTTTCAATTATGCTTAAATCTTAATTATTTTAATATCAAGATTCTCTCTCCTTCAAAGAGGTAAAATTGAGTTTCCCCTCTCATTTTCTTTTCTTTACATGATACCAAGAAACATTAGGGACTATTTGTAAGTGGTAATTTTCATATTGAACCCTGGGTTTTGGGTAAATTACACATTACACCAAAACTAGGTTTTAATGCACAAACATTGCTTTATCAGCTCTTTCTTGGTACTCGTGATACCGCAAGTCATACCTCAGCATCATCTTCATTCTCATGATGCTTCAACACATGAGGAACATCTTATGATGTAACATTTGAAATTTAACCCCTCAACTTGGGTAATTTTCACTTTAGTCCAACACAAGCAAAACATTATTGTCAACGTCATTCAAAAAGGACTAAAATTGAAATATGAGTTCCTTTTGAGCCTTAATTACTTTTCAAAAGATAATAGCAAGCATATAATCCACTTTATTAAGAAAAACATCTATGGTTAAAGCATAACCCAGGTCAGGGATGTTACAGGTATCATATGGATTCAGGTGTCCTCGTATTCCAAGCTAGTGGTGTAGAGGAAAATCTTGCCACCCCCCGAACCCTGATCCTTGCTAGACACCTTTGCTTTCAAATTCATATTCTTGTATCTGACTAAAGGCCAAGCAAAACAACCTCAAGTTACTATGGTTACTTTTGCATCTTTTAGTTGTAAGTATTTTAGGGATCTATTCATCATTATTCTAATGTGAAACTATAGAATCCTAAATCAACCCTTCATCATCTATTGATCAACTCTAGGGAAAACATGTCACTTAAAGGTAAGGAAAGGATTCTAACTACAGAGACAAAATTAAAATAGTCAGATTCCAACTACCATGGGTTCTGATACCATGTTATAAGGAGTGGGATCCACTCCCTACTAAAAAAAATTGAAGAATAAAACATCCATTCCAAGCATACTCAAAGGTATGCTGGAATAGGTGTAACATTTTCAAATTTCAATAAATGGTATTCAAAACAACCAAAGTATAGAAGAGGAATAAAAATATTGACCATATTCAATTTATCACAAGGTTACAAAGGAACATCATAATTTCCCATAAAGGGTTTACATGTATCACTCAACATAAGGATCTAGTAGAGGGAAATTTAAACCATAACAACTTTGTCCCCAAGCTTTAACTCCTTAAGCTAGTCTAAAACTTCATGCCATATCATCCAAGTCCTTCACCTAGGGTTTGAAGCATACCCCAACAAGAAGAGAAAATATATGACATCAACAAAGGCTGGTATGTGCATACTAAATAGGAAATTGAGCAATATATGGAATAAAGGACATCAAATATATAAGGCTTCCCATAGAAAGGATAAGGACAACCCAAATGGGTATCAAGAGAAAAGGAATTGAAATCATATGAAAACAAAATAATACTTGCCATTAATAAAATATAAATATTGTACCACACAAGCACATGAAAAGAATTAGGGCACACACCCCATATCATCAACATGCATGCATGTGAGATAAACATAGCCATAGAACAATATAAACACAAAGGTGGCCAAGTCTCATAAACTTGAAACCTAATAGAGGAATATTGCAAATATCCCAAATATATATAACATGGGCCAAGAATCACATATCTTTCCCTGGGGTATGAGGTTCTTTTCCATCCCAAAACAGCTGGAAATATCACATCTACTCGGCAGGAAATAACACATCTGCCATAAAACCAATGCAATTACACTACTCTAGTGCTACTGAATCACATAGAATGTTAAATGTAGAGGCAAGTAGGAAGTATAGTCAAAATATATAAACTAGTCACCACATAAGTGACCAACATATACATCCACCTCATAAGTGGGAAAAAGACATCATATGTCATCTTTTAGAGTTCCATCATGAACAAATCATAAGATAAGAGTTCAATAGAATATCCATGATCACATGATCAATATCAAATAAGGTAGTTCACATGAACCATGATTTTTAAAATAAAAGACATTGTGTATAGGCTAATGTTCGTAGGACAAAGAGAATGAATAAGCATAGGTGAATTGCTCAACATAGAAGAATAGGGGATACATCATACCTCAACTTCAAAGTCTAAACAGTCCAAGTCAGTCCTAGATCCAATACTAGGCCTCCAAAGAACCTCTAGGGAAGGTGGATAGGTCCAATAAGTAAGGTTACCAAGCTTAGAGAGGCTGGTTTCTCCAACAAAGCTCCTATCTCGAGCAAAAAGCACCTTGTCCACTTTAGAGGTGAAAAACTCTAACAAAAGAACATGGACATAAGGTGTTTATGGGTTCTAGGTGGGTTTTCACCATGGAAGGCCATGGTTCTGACCTGGAGGAAGCTGGAAGGAAGACTAACAACATGAAAATAGGGAAGGAAATGAGGATACTTACTAGTTTTTGTCAAAATCAGCAAGGAGGAGCTTAAGAAATCCTAAATAGAGAAATTTGGAACCTTAGGAGCCTTCTTCACCAAGGTAGGCACCTCCTTTTACCTTGGGACAACAACTTCATGGAAAAACAGAGTAGGAATGATTCTCTAAGCTAGAGGAAATAAAGGAGAGCAAGATTTTTCAAATTAGGAGTTGGGAAGGGGTAGATATGGCTATATAAAGAAAGAGCAAGTATGAGGTGTCTATGAGCCTTTCCATGTGTCATGTATAAGGGTGTCCATGGACATGCAAGACTTTCTGGATAAGGAATAAGTAAATCACGAGTTGTCAAGTTACTTTCCATGTGTCCAATGCTAAGGGTGCCTATGGACATGCAAACCTTTATAGATAAGGAAGAAGTCAAGCATGAGGTGTCCATGGAGCTTTCCATGTGTCCTTAGCCTAGGGATTTCATGGCCGTGTAAGAGGACATATCATAGAGGCTTATTGAATATCAAATTTTAGTTTATGGAAACTTATAGTCCATCCCAACCGACCCCCAATTAAAGAAATAACCCCATTGGTTGATAGCTTCTAAAGATAAGCTCGTTTATAAAGAGAGTAATCCCTAAAATGCCCTTAGAAAGAAACACCTTCAATCCAAGGTGCAACTAGAATCCCTATGGTTAAAAAACTTGAGAATTGTAAGAGAATATATAAGGATTATAATACATGTGACAATTTGCAAAGAAAACCTCCCAATTGGGTAAATTGTAGAAAAGTCCAGAATGTACCTAAATTTGCATAACTTGCACAAACAACATCCAAATTGGACCAAAATTCATCCACAAGTTATATTTGATGTGTTGAATATGAATTTTCCATTATTTACATATTTTGAAGTTATATAATCACATTATTCATTACTTATGCCTTTTACTCATTTTCTCTCTCCTAAACTTATCCTAATATTTCAAGGTTGTCAAAATAGATGAAATTTGACATGTAAACTAATTTTGATATGTAGAATTCGAATTTGAATCTTTTTTCCACTTTTGAGACTTCTTTTATGAGATATGTCATATGGCCCATTAACGGCCCATTAACGGCCCATTATCTAAATTATTCATCCAATTAAGTTCCTTATCTTCATATTACCACCAAAATGAGTTATGTGGCATATTTTATGTATCCATTATAAACCTAAGATTAATGTTAGAACATTAGGTTACATTAAGGTGATCTATACATGCATTAGCTCATTGGGGTTATACTAAACATCTATTTAGGTCTAACCTTCAACCTTGTTTGGCTAAGTCCAAAATGTCAACTTCTAGGGTAGGGTCTGAGATCTAGTATGTTACACCATCGGTGAAGGTGGACATGACATGTTCAAATAAAGACTCACGGTGTCTTCCTAAATTTCTACATAATTGTCTTCTTTTGGTCAGAACCTACGAAGACGATGATATATGGCTATGATTGTCTAAATTATTACATTCATCCATGACAAATTTATTTCTAAATGAAAATGTTTTTGAGTGATACTAAATAAAGAAATCTATCATAATGTGGGGTCAATTCCCATGAGTTCCTCCATTTAGAGTCCAGAGTGAGACTCTTAAGCTCTTGAATCATGCATCTAGGAGGGAGCATGAGGCTCCCTTGACAATCTCTTCCACGTCAGTGTATAACTTCCATCAATGTCTATTAACTTTGAAGGTTGATTGGTTGCCTTGGAGCTCCACTATCCCATAGGGATAGACCTTTAAGACTAAAAATAGCCCAAACCATTTAGATCTGAGTTCCCCTGGAAAGAATTTAAGTTTATAATTGAACAATGGAACTTGGTCTCCTTCTTTGAATGACTTTGATTCTCTTGTCGTGCCACCTCTTTGTCTTTTCCTTACAGATCTTTTCATTTTTATATACATCCATTATGAGTTCTTCAAGCTCCTGGAGTTGTAACAATCTTTTATCCCCTATTTCTTCATATCATAGTTGAGGAATTTTATCATCCAAAGTGCTCTATGCTCCAATTCTATAGGTAAGTGACAAGATTTTCCATAAACTAGCTTGAATGGGATAGTACCAATTGGAGTCTTGAAAGATGGCATGTATGCCCATAGTGCATCATCTAATTTCAATGCCCAATCTTTTCTTGAGCTAGAGATGGTCTTTTCTAATATAGCTTTCAATTGCTTATTAGAGATTTCCATCTAACCTGGAGTTTGAGGATGATAGGGTGTGGACACCTTGTGCTTCACTCCATACTTGTTGAGCAGGTTGTTGAAGTTTCTTTCATTGAAGTGGCTGCCACCATCAGATATGATTTCTCTTGGGACTTCAAACTTGGGAAAAATGGTATTTTGAAATAGTTTTGTCATAGATTTGGCATCTGGTGATTGAGTGGGAATTGCCTATACCCACTTGGATACATAGTCACATGCTACTAGGATGAACTTGTAGCTGCTTGAGGAGGGAAAAGGGCCCATATAATCTATGTCCCACACATCGAAGACCTCTACCTCCAGGATTGAATTCAATGGCATCTTGTCTTTCTTTAAAATCCCTCCAGATCTTTGACACTTGTCACAAGCTTTAACAAATGTGTGCACATCACGGAATAGAGTTGGCCAATAGAAACCTACTTTAAAAATCTTGGTCAACATCTTATCTTCTCCAAAGTGTCCACCATAAGGAGTGGAATGACAATATGAAATCACACTTGCAATCTCTTCATTGGGAATGCATCTCCTAATAAGCCCATATGCACATTGCTCAAACAATACGGGTCGTCCCAATAATAGAATTTGACATCATGAAGGAACTTTTTCTTCATTTGATATGTGAAATTAGGGGGAGGCATCCAATGTCTAGATAGTTTGCAGAATTGGCAAACCATGGCATAACAAGGGATTTTTCCACATACAACTTCTCAATGGGCAAATTGTCATCAATTGGAACCTTATCTTCAACACTTGTTGAGAGACGTGAGAGGTGAAAAACAACATTGTTTTCTGTCTGTTTCTTGTCTTTGATGTCCAAGTCAAAATCTTGTAATAGCAAGATCAAGTGGATTAGATGATGCTTGGCATCCTTATTGCTCATGAGATACCTAATTGCTGCATGGTTCATGTACACAATGACCTTGGAACCCACTAGGTACTATTTGAACTTATCAAAGGAATAGAATATAGAAAACATCTCTTTCTCAGTTGTGTTATAATTGATCTGTGCATCATCTAGGGTCTTACTTATATAGTGTATGGTGTGGAGTTTGTTGTATTTCCTTTGCCCCAAAGCTGCTCCTATAGTGTAGTCAATTGCATCACACATTATTTTAAAAGTAACACTCCAATCCAGTGGATGGATGATGGGAGCTGAAACTAGAGCATCCTTTAATCTCCGAAAGGCTATTTGGTAGTCATCATTAAACATGAACTCAGCATCTTTGGCTAGCAGGGAACATAGAGGCTTTGCAATCTTAGAAAAGTCTTTTATGAATCTTCTATAGCACCCTACGTGTCCCAAGAAACTATGAACTTCTTTCACATTTGTTGTAGTTGAAATCTTTTCAATAGCTTCTACTTTTTATTTGTCCACTTTAATTCCTCTGCTTGAAATGACATGGCCCAGTACAACCCATATTTGCACCATAAAATGACACTTTTCCCAATTAAGGATGAGGTTGACGTGTTGACATCTCTACACAACTTTAGTTAGATTCAACAAACAATCATCAAAAGAGTTTCCATAAACACTAAAGTCATCCATAAATATTTCCAATATCTTTTCAATATAATCAAATAATATAGCAATCATACACCTTTGAAAGGTGATGAGTGTATTACAAAGCCCAAAAGACATCCTCCTATAAGCATATGTCCCATAGGTGCATGCAAAAGCGGTCTTTTCTTGATCAGGTGGGTAGATAGGAATTTGGAAGAACCCACTATACCCATCAAGATAGAAAAAGTAAGAATGATGGGCAAGTCTTTCCAGCATCAAGTCAATGAAAGGTAGGAGAAATGGTCTTTATTGTGGTTTTATTTAATTTTCTATAATCAATAAACATTCACCATCCAATGACAATTCATGTTTGTATTAATTCATCATTTTCCCCTTTTATTACAGTAGTTCCCCCCTTCTTGGGTACAACATGTAGAGGGATCACCCAATGACTATCACTGATGGGTTATATAATTCTTGCATCTTTAAGTTTGAAATTTTTTTTGAACAACTTCCATCATATTTTGGTTTAGTCACCTTGGAGGATCTATGCAAGGTTTGGAATTTTTTTTCAAATCTATGTGATGCATGCAAATAGATGAGTTAATTCTTTTAAGATCATCAATTGAGTACCCTATTACATATTTATAGATTCTAAGTTCAGTTAACAGTTTTTCTTCTTGTTCTTCATTCAATTTAGAATTTATAATAACTGGAGAAGTGGAATTTGGGTCTAAGAAAGCATACCTTAACCCCAGTGGGAGGGGCTTTAATTCTACCTTTTTATTTGGAACAACGGTGTTGTTTTACTCATTCTCCTTTGATTCTTCCTCACATATTGGAGTATTTAAAGCTTCAGAATTCTTCTCATTGACAATGGCTTGTGTGTCTTCTTCATCTTCTCCAAAGTCATCAAGAATGGTCTCAACAAAATTCTTTTCATCTTCAAGAAAGGTATCAATGTTATCTATCAGACAAAGGTATTCCTTAGATCTAAGTGCTTTCATAGCATCATAAATAGAAAATACAAGTGCTTCATTCTGACTCTGACAGTTAGTTTTCCTTCTTTAACATCAACAAGATAGCCTGTAGTACAGAGGAAAGGTCTTCCAAAGTGGAATGGGTTATTTGGATCCTCATGCATGTCCAGGACTACAAAGTCACACAGAATGAAGAACTTCCCTATATGTATAGGAACGTCTTCAACCACCCTGTAGGATATTTAATTGAGATATCAGCTAACTGAATCGTCATTGATGTTGGTTTCAAATCTTCCAAGTCAAGCTTTTGCCATAGAGAAACAAGAATCAAGTTGATGCTAGCACCAAGATCAACTAGGCCTTTATCAAAAGTTGAATCTCCTATTTTTCAAGGGAGAGTGAAAGCACCTAGATCATCTAGTTTTTTAGGAAAACTATTCTAGATGATAGAGCTTAGCCTTTTAGAGAACATAACAATTTTAGCTCAAACGGATCTCCTTTTCTTTGTAAGAATGACTTTAAAAAACTTAGCATAAGAAGGCATTTCATCTATGACTTCAACTAAAGGCAGATTCACATATAGTTTATTCAAGATGTCCATAAATTTATTGAACTTAATATCATCTTTGGTATTAGAAAACCTGTGAGGGAAAGTAGCATTAGGCTTGCAAGGAGAGTCATCTTGATGCGGGTTTCTAGTAGATTTCTTCCTTTGGTTTTCAACAGTCTCCTCCATAGTGGTGCCGATCAATTCTTCTAATTTCCTATTAGAAGGAGGTGAGGAACCTCCTATGACTTCTCTACTCCTTAGGGTCATGGATTTACAAGTTTCCTTGGGATTCATAACTAGTTGACGGGGCAAGGAATTTGAAGGTGCTCCTTAGTTGGCTAAGGCTTGTAGAGTGATTTGATTCTCCAACATCTTGGTATGGGTGACAATCCCATCAACTTTAGAGGAAAGTTGTGTTATGGAATCCTTTAAGAGATTATTGTGTGCCTAAAACTCATCATTATGTTGAATCTCTGTAGTCACAAAACTCTGAAGACTCTCTAAGATGGACTTTTGTTGTAGCTGACTCATTTGTTGAAGCTGATTGAAATTCCTATTATTGTTGTTGCTATATCCCGATGGTTGTTGACTGTTGGCATGCATGGGCTGGAGGTTGCTCATAGGTTGTTGATTTTTATCTTGACCTTGTTGTTATTGATTTTGAGACTTTTTGTTCCTGTAAGAAAAGTTTGGATGATCCCTCCATCCTGGATTGCAGGTTTCTGAGAAAGGTTGTAGGCATGTCTGTTGCTGAAATTGCCTATTACATTGTTGGTGTCTCTATGGTGTTCATTTGTGGTGCAAAACAAGAGGAAGAGTTGTGATCAGATGCTCCACATGCTTCACACACTTGCTCAACTTCTTGAACAGAGTGAGTGGTTAGCTTTTCAAACATTTGAGTCAAAGCATCAAGTTTGGCTGCAATGAGATCTATTGCGTCTATAGTGTGCTTTCTACTAGATTTCTCAGTTGAGCTGGTTGATGAAAAGGGTTGGCTAGTCCTTTCAATGCTCCACTAATAGTGGTTGAGTGCCATGTCTTCAATAATATAATATGCTTCAATGTAGGACTTGTTTATTAAAGCTCCATTTTCAACGACATCAATAGTCATACGGGTGTTGTAGAATAATCTATTATTGAAAGTTTGTAGTAACAACTAGTTGGTCAAACCATGATGAGTTAAAAGGCATTGTAGATCCTTAAATCTCTCCCATGTATCATAGAGTGTCTCGCCTTCATGTTGCTTGAAGTTGGTGAGTTTGCTCCTCAGTTGAGCCGTCTTGCTTGGAGGAAAGTACTTGGTAAGGAAAGCATGCAATAGTTCATCCCAACTCTTGATAGACCACTTGGGCAAAGAGGAGAGCTATGCCTTGGCTCGTTCTTGTAAAGTGAATGGGAATAGGAGTAAGAGTACTCCTTTAGATGGAACACCATTGATATCGAAGGTGTTCATGTACTGCAAGAACTCGGCTATGTGAATTTTGGATCTTCACTAGGCGTTCTTCCGAAACAATTCTATTGGATAATCTATAGTATAGTGGGACTGATGGAGAAATTATTGGCTTCAATATAAGGATGATCAATGGCTTCACATATGTTGATGGTAGACGACACAATGAATTATTTAAGTGAGCGGTTGTCCTCCATCTCTGATTCTCGACAGCGATAGAGTGAGTACGGTGGTGAAGGTGTTGAGTGAGATGATGATGGTTTTGATACCTCCAAGTTTGTAGAGTTATCACCTCTCCTTTCTCTCCTTTGACTGCAAAAGTTTGCTCAATTTCTGGTAAAGAAGATTGATGTCTCAAGACCCCTCTTAGAGCGACGCATGCAACCTACAAAAGCAATAGTTAAGTGAGAATCACAAAACTAAATAGGTATCATGATATGAGAGATGGAAAATGATGACTTAGTCTCAAATACTAACTAACACTTTTACTCTAACTAATAGTACTGTAGCTCCCTGGCAATGCACTAGTACAAAACCGATCTTTAGTGTTAGTTATTTAAGGCCTTTGGCGTCGGTTTCAAAGCGACAACCAAGTGGGCGCCGCTAAAAGTTGAAACTTTCAGCGTCGATTTTAACATCGACGCCATAACCCTTCCTGCCACCAAAAATGCGCCAGCAAGGGCACTATAGGCGTCAGTTATTTAATAGAACCGACACTATATCCAGGGCAAAGATGTCGGTGTTTCACAAAAACCGACACTATATAACCCTTCCCGCCACCAAAAATGCGCCAGCAAGGGCACTATAGGCGTCGGTTATTTAATAAAATCGACACTATATAACCCTTCCTGCCACCAATAAAACACGCCAGCAAGGGCACCATCAGCGTCGGTTTTTATATATAACTGACACCCATAGAAACATAGACGTCAGTTTTTTTGCTAATAACCAATGTTGTATGTCTTTGTTATCGGTTTTACACTAATAATCGATGCCTATTTTATGATTTGTTTTCTTATCAGTTTACAGGCCTGCTGTATGACTGGTCAGCAGGATGCAGAACTTGCAGTTCAATTCTGAACTACAGGTTTATAGCATCCATTGATATCAGCCAATAACAGGCCACACAACCTGCAAAATTAATAAGATGGACAACAATTTATGACCACACACATGTATAAGCACATTTAATTCATATTATTTTTCATCACACACATGTAGAAACCAGTAGTTCCATTTCAAATTTCCTCCATTTTCACACACATTTAGCAACCTGCAGTTCCATTCATTTCATCTCTTTTCACATTCATACACATATAGAAACATTCATGTATTGATCATCTTCACATTCACACCTATGACAATTCAAAAAAATCCATTCACATTCACACAAAAATAATTATGAGAACAAAGTTTAGAAATATCATTCTTTATTCATCATCGTCATTATCGCCATCAGTATCCCAATTATATTTAAAAATTCCCACTACTTGTAGGGCTTTTGCCCATTCTTCTCTTACATCATCTAATTCTTTCCTCGTATAGGGAGTATGTACATGTAATAACTTTCTACATGTAGTCAAGTCAGTTTTAAACACCTGCAAAGAGAATGACATATATATAATTAATAATATATAATAAGATTGATATATTTCATATTATCTAATGAGACTATATATAATACCTTATGTATGGTATCGATTTCCATTGTGGCGTGTTTGATAATTAGGTCCATAAATTGCATCACATAGTATGCACGTGCCCAGCCGTTGTCTTATGTAGCACACTATAAATTGAAACATACAAAATATTCAAAAATACAAATAAGCACAATTCACATAAATAATATATACATTGGAGTCGGGAAATTACTTTCACATTCTCCCAAATTAGTGGTTGATTCTTTTTCTTGGGGACCTTTCCTCCAGCTCTTTTGAACTCATGTAAAGCCCTACATGTTAATGTAACACATTAAATTGCATAATTAAATAGTAATGTAATAACATATGTTAACGGATATAAAAATATGAAATATTTCTCACGGGAATAATGGCTTTTTCATTGTGTGTCCATATAATGTATTTAATTCATTCCCCACAGGGTCTATATAATAGACATTGAACGTCTTAGGGACAATAATTAGTAACTCCCAATGCCTACCACTACAGGTAGGAAAGTTAAAAATTAATAACTCAAAATCCACAATAGAAATGTAATTTTCTTAAGTCCAAATTATAAGCAAAGTAAACTTACTCGACATTGAATGGAGCTATTATCATCGTCTTCTCTCTTTTACCAAAATATTTAAAAGCAGCACAGCAGTATGAAGTAGCTGAAGAAGGGTCTTTATCTACAAGACTAATCAAAGATGGAACCAAAAATCCCACATGGGAAAATGAAAAATATGTACATATTGTGTGTAAGTGGTTGCAAAACATGTATTATGTATGCATTAATATATAAGAAACCAAATCACCGTATATAAAACAAGGTATATGGATGTATAAAAAAGATCTCACCATATACATAGCTCTATCATAGATGTATTCAGCCAATCATAATGAAACAACTCCATAATATCTGGTATTAATAGCTTATTATCGTATGATTGACCTGTAGCATCCTCCAGAATAGAAACATTTATAGAGCAATTTGGATCATGTTCGCATATCCATACTGTCATACCCCTACAATTAGGACCTAACGAGGCATGTAGGTCCCTTGGAAGCCAACTTGGTACTTCAGGAGGTGGAGGTAGAGGCTGACATGTAGCGGGTGTCTTCCTTTTGACCTGTATATATAATTTCAGATCAATTAACTCATACATACACACTAACAAATTAATGTAATGTAAATTTACCATACAATATTAGTATAGGTGACATCCACTTTGGGCCACATTATCACTCCACCTTCTGCCTCACCAAGCATTTCAGAATCTAGGTGGGCATATGGCAATGGAAGATCCCTCCAATTGGGGAGTACATGTATCAGGCTCACACAAACTGCACCAGCTGGTACTAGAGTCCCATGAAACATGTCCCCTGGAAGGGATGGGTAAGCATGTGCCTCTGCAATGATATATTCTTGACTTTTTAGACGGCATGGCTTCAACCCCTACAAATTTATGTAAAGAATGTTATATACATATATACATAAACATATCATCTTGAAAAGACTAGCTACTATATATGTCATAAAAATACTTACAGTGGACGTGCTAGGTGGTGGGTCTACAGGATTACTCCCAACCACCTCTACAGTAGAAGAGCAGCATGCCACATGTACTGTCTGAGTGGCAGGATGAGATGCCTGTCACTTGCTAATTGCTTCATTGAGTCTCTTATCAAGTGCTTCCTTGACTCTCCTATCAAGTGCTTCCTCGACTCTCCTATTAATTAACTCATCTACCTATACATGGACAAAAGAAATGCTAGCTTTTGATTATTGAATTCCCTTTCGCAATAACATTCTAAAAAAAGAACAGGTTACCTCAACATTTGATAGTCCCACTTTTGGGACAGATTTGTGTTGTGATGGCCCAAAGAATGCTTTTATGCCCACACCAGCGCCTGCACCCATAACATGTCCAGATGCTCTGGGTTACCAAGAGCAACTTTCAATTCATCCTTTGTGCCCTCAGGGATCAACTTGCCTTCCCTCCTCTGCTCGTGAAGCTCCCTCTAATCACCATCAACAGATATTGGTAAGTAAACATAACAATAATCAATATTGATTGCTCTAAGAGTTGAATTTTACCATTTTTGCAGCCGCCTCAGCAGTTGTGGGCTTCATTATATCTCCCTTCTTGTTTTGTTTCCCATCTATCCACATAGAATGGCGAGGCAGAGGTGCGGGACCAATAGTAGAGGACTCTGCAGTCTCCTGAGTAGCAGCAGACTATCAGCCTATAGTCTTTGGCAAACGCCTGCATAGCCTCTTGGACCCATTGTGTGGTCATGCACATTCAGTGCACACCTTGCTCTTTGAGCATCGCTGATAGACTTGTTAGTAAGCACATTGATTTGGTTAGTAACATTAAAGGTTAATCTTGAATAGGTGAATACATAAGAATGTATATTAATTAAATTGGGAGTGGTGCTTAATACCTTGTATTCATCCATTTTTCTTTGGGTAACAAACTCCTCCCAGTCTTTGGGGTCCAGGTAGTTCCATTGCTCAGTGGATGCCTTCTTCCTAAATTTATTTTTTAAAGAGAATACAAACAAAAATTATTAGTGTAGACTTAGTCAAAAAGTGATCAATGTCTAGAATTGGAAATCAGCCAAGAACCTCTTCTCAGCATCGTGTATGTAATCTCGGGTGAGATTTGTCCTATAGTTCCTTAGGACCCTCCCACAACGTTGCATCATGCATTTATGATGCAACTTTTCATCCAGATCAAATATACTCTGCAAAATAGAATTGCTATTAACTAGTATCCTAAAAATTAGTAATCTACAAAAATAGAATTGCAAATAATAATAACTCATGCATAGTTCCTTCCATACTAAGTCTTTCTTCCCCTTAGGAACTTTATGTCAAGATTCTAAATTAGGACTACAATGGCTACAAGTAAGAACCCCAAGATATGAAATAAACGAGTTGTTGTTCACTCCAACTGGATTTCCTGCATGATCAAAATCCACAGCCAGTTTGGGTCCATTGCCCCTTTGTTGTAGTAACATGTTCATCATAGTGATGCCCCTCACTTTTTCAATTTTTTTTGCTGCTCATCAAGTGCCCCAAGTTCTTCAGGAGGTACATCATCAACCTAAAATTTGACAAAATAAACACACTTATAGGATATAACTATAAATGGACATATAGATAAAAATATAGGATATATTTTTAAAACTTACATTGTGAGGCGGTGCATTGATATCCTCACCCTCACGGTAATCATCATCACGGTCATCATGCTCATGCTCATCCATCTAAAAGTTTCATTAAAAAATCAAACATTTATCATTTGACATAACTAGAAGATAATAAAACATTGTAAAGTTCATATTCAGAAAAATAAACACTTAAAAATATATAAACATGCATACCTCTAATATTGCGATCTTTTATCAATTAACAATCCTTCATTGAGATCTTCGCGCACATACAAGTCATCATTAGCTTCAATATTTGGTGGTATTGGCAACTCAACTGAGAACGGACTGGAGTCATCATACTTATCATAGTACTCTTCTTCATCTATAGGATCTTTAATGAACTATCTTTTACCATGAAGAACAACCGACCATTTATCATTTGTAGGATCATTGATATAAAATACTTGTTTCACCTATGATGCCAATATGAATGGTTCACCCTTCTCTCCAATCTTTTCAAAGTTCACTAATGTGAAAACCAAATCATCCACTATAACTCCTTTGGTGTTATCAACCCAATTACATTTAAAGAGCAGAATTTTGAGATCTACGTAGTCAAACTCCCATATGTCTTCAATGACACCACAATATGACATTTTAGCTTCACGTGGGCTCTTATCCTTTGCACTTGCAAAAAACAATGAAGACGCTTGAAGGGTGACCCCACTGTTTTGGATGACACTCTTATCATCTTGACACTTTGTGTAATATGAGAATACATTTATGTCAAACCCTTCATAAGACATAACATTCAATTTTGGTTTAAAGGAAAGACATTTGATAGTTTTAGTAAGATTATCTGGTGTTTGAGATAGTTGATGTAAGACTTTATCTTCAAACCACTTAATAAATGTTTTGTTATGCTCTCTAGCGAGCCACATTGAATTGGCTCGAGAATATTGTCTCTTGATGAAATTGGTATGTTCCTCGATATAAACACTCACTTCGTCGATGTTGTGTAAAATATACAAGTGACCTTATTCCAACTGCTCACAGCTGATTACCTTCAGATGTGATCCCAAAATTCCTTTGCCAAAAGGCTCCTCAATATTCTTTTCATTAATAGGAGTGTCATTACCACTCAGAAAGTCATTGCAAAAATCCATAACCTCTCTCGCCACATAACCCTCAATAATACTCCCTTCATGCTGATAACAATTTTCGAACATCACCTTTAAAAACGATCATGTATCGTTCAAAGGGATTCATCTAATGCAAGAAAACTGGTCCCAACATTTTCACTTCCCTAGTCAAGTGGACAATAAGATGTACCATGATATCAAAGAATGAAGGAGGAAAATAAATCTCAAGCTGACATAGGGTAACAACCACTTCTCTTTGCAATTTATCGAGAGTATCAGGGTCAATAACTTTGTTGCACAGACTGTTGAAAAAGAAACAAAGTCTGGTGATTGAAAACCTTACATGCTTCTACAATATAGATTGAATTTCCACGGGAAATATTTGTTGCATTAGAGTGTGACAATCATGAGATTTAAGACCTATCAACTTCATATCTTTCATTGATACCAATCTATGGATGTTGGATGAGTAACCATGTGGCACCTTAACATTTACCCAGCATTCACAAAAAGCTTTCTTCTCCTTTCTAGACAACATGTAACAAGCGGGAGGTAAGTATGTTCTCTGATCGCTACTAACTACTTCTGTAAATTCTGTCCTTATTCCCATTTCACGTAGGTCCATTCTAGATTTTATCCCATCTTTAGTCTTACTTGGTATATTCAACAGAGTACCAATGACTCTATCACAGACATTTTTCTCAACATGCATGACATCGATACAATGCCTGACTGCCAAAGAACTCCAATAAGGAAGATCCCAAAATATTGACTTCTTCTTGAATAAAGATTTGTCACTCCGTGTGGCCATGGTACATTGTGATCTCTTACCAAATTCATTAGCAAAGTCTTTTACTCTTTCATAAACAACCTCCCCCGATATAGGTTTAGGTGCACTCAGTTCCTCATTCCGTCCATTGAATGCTTTGTGCAACCTATGATACGGATGGAATTTTGGAAGAAACTTTTGATCACCAAGATATACAGTCTTGCCACCATCTTTTAGTCATATTGAATCAGTGTTCTCTTCACATATAGGACACACTTTAGATCCTTTGACACTATATCCAAACAAATTCCCATATGCTGGAAAGTCATTAGCAGTGCAAAACAACACAGTGTGCAAACAAAATGTCTCTCTTCGTGAAGCATCATAGGTCATCACATCTTCACCCCAGAGTTTCTTTAAGTCATCAATCAGAGGTTCAAGATAAACGTCAATATCATTTTTAGGTTATTTAGGGCCCGATATCAACAACGACAGCATAACATACTTATTTTTCATACACAACCAGGGAGGAAGATTGTATATAACAAGCATAACTGGCCAAGTGCTATGTTTACAGCTCAATGTCTCCTACAGATTCATCCCATCTGTAAAAAGCCCAAGTCTTAGATTCCTGACTTCTTCACCAAATGTAGGGTATAATAAATCAATCTTCTTCCACTGTGGGGAATCAGACGCATGTCGTAAGATCCCATCATTATTTTTCTTAACATATGCATGCCACCTCAAATTCTTTACATCTATCAGATTGGCAAACAAGCGTTGAAACTGTGATATTATAGGTAGATACCACATCACCTTGGCAGGAGACCCAGTTTTGGACTCCCCCAAAGTCGTCAATTTATACCTTGACGCACCACATTTTGGACAATATTTTAAATCCACATAGTCCTTTTGAAATAATACACAATTATTCGAGCATGCGTGTATCTTCTTGGCCTCCATTCCCATTGGGCACAACAATTTCTTTAACAGGTATGTTGAGATTGGCAGCTCGTTTCCTTCAGGAAGAATTTCTTTCAACAAAGACAACAATGACATGAAGCTTTTGTCGCTCCATATATTGTTATCTTTTAGCTTATACAATCTCAACACAACGCTAAGCTTTGTAAACTTAGTACAACCTGTGTATAATGGTATCTCAGCATCATGCACAATGTTTCTAAACATGGGAGGTGGATCGGTGTGCTCTACCCCACAACTATCCAGCATCACATCAAAGATGTCTACTGGAACTGGTTCGTTCACATCTACATCATCAGAGGCAATTTCTTCTTCCACACAAGCACTACTATCGACATCCACTAATTTCAGGTTTGAAATCTCTCCATGTCAGTGTCATTCTGTATAGCCTTGTACAATCCTGTTGCACATGACATGACTTTTGATTTCATCACCAGTGCTGACTTTCAAGTTGTTACCGCAATGCCTACATGGACAGTAGAACCTATCTCCAGGTTGTTTCCTATGTTCCTCAGAAAATCTAATAAACTGATCAAGACTAGAAATAAACTCTGGGGTGCAGCGATTTGGAATGGACAACCATGATCTATCCATTCTATGATCAAAGAGAAAACAAGTATATATTAGGGTTTAGGGTTAAAAGATTAGGGTTTATGGTTAAAAGTTTAGGGTTTAAGGTCTTATATATAATAAATGTGTACCACCTATCCCATTCTTGAACACCTAATCTCACTAGTAAGTGTATAATATGTATTGAGTTTTCAAGAAAATTTCGGCAACATTTCCCCACTATTCTCCAAGTACATATGTACTTAGAGAACAAACAGGGAAATGCTATCAAAATTTTCTTGAAAACCCAATACACATTATACACTTACATCCTAAGTGAGATTAAGTGTTGAAGAACAGTCCCAAACCAGGGACTATCTAAGATTTACTCCTAATGAGTAAATCTTGGATGGGTTTCTAGGCCAACAAATACATGTATGTTGTCATTCTTATACCTACAATCCTAGTTTCATCATTCATATCCTAAGTTTTGTGTAGCATCATTTAATCATGCTTGTCAGTAAATACTAAACAGTAAATAAACCATGATTCCATATATTAAAAGATGGCGGCGCTAGGGCTAGGGTGTGAGGGGGCTAGGGAGAGCGATCGCGTGGGCGATCAAGAAAAGGATCCCGGCGACGATGAGGGAGGCAAGATCGAACGCGATCGAGAAAAGGACCCCGACAACAATGAGGGAACTAGGATCTTCGATCCTGGGGCCGTAACGGAAAAGAAATGGAGGAGCCCAGTCAGTCTTGCTGAATCAAGGAGACATGGGGACCGGAGGAAAGGCGTGGCCACATACGCAGTGCTGGAGATCGGGATAACATTCAATATGACAGGTATGCGTGGGCACCCTGACAATATGGAAAGTGGCGGCGAAGCGCACAGGGACCAGTCACCTGACACCACGACTGCTAGATGCATGCTAGACAAGCACCATGGAACTGTCATTCTGGGCTTGCAAAGTTCCTACGCAAAGGTCACTGTGGGTAACACAACGGATCACGCTGAAGCTGAGAATAACATGTTTTTCCTGGAAAAGCTATTTGAAGACAACCTTCCCTTGGAGGTAGTCTCGTTGAGCAATATGGACGGTGTCCCTCTCTTATCTATTGAACTTGAGGCATAAGAAGAACTAGTAAGGCCATGGAGGTATGCGGTTGTAACACGGGTAATCGGAACAAATATTGGATATATGACGCTGAGGGATAGGATTAAGCTGTTATGGAAAATCAAGGGGCGATTCAACATGTTCGAATTAGAGCATGGGCACTTTGTCATCCAGCTTTCATGTCAAAATGATTTTGAGACAACATTTATGGGGGCCCCTAGAAAATTTTTGGCTGCTCGTTGGTAGTTTGGGAGTGATATCCTAACTTTAAACCAATGGTGGTGCTCCCGGACTACATCGTCACCTGGGTCAAAATAATCAATCTTCCGCTACACTTGTATGTGACTACCATATTCCAATATATTGGGAGGGCACTGGGATGCCTAGTGAAGATTGATAACCACACTGAGAATAGATCCAGAAGTCGCTTTGCACGTCTAGCTATAGAGATCGAAACAGCGAAGAAGATAACATCTTCAATCCTCATTAATGGGGAGGAGTTTGAAGTCTATTACGAAGGATTACCCTGGGCATGTGCCAAGTGTGGCTTGGAAGGGCATGTTTCAAAGTTCTGTAAAGTCGTGATGAGTAATGAAGGTACGAACAGCAATGTGGCGAATGAAGCAAACAAGACTGACCAGCAAAGCCCTTACAGATCCAATCATGGAGGTTGGAAGGTTCAAACGAGAAAGAATAATGGCAGAAGATGTAAAGTTCTGCAGAGAAACTCAAGAGCTAATTCATCCAATAGATTCGAAGGATTAGAGGATATTGCAGAAGATGAGAACCAAGAAAAAGAGATGAACATAGCATATCTTAATAAATAAGACAAAGTGGAGCAGGGTAGGCAAACGAAGGTGTGGAGGAAAAAGAAAGTGCAAGAGAAAAGAACAGTGCAGGAGAGCAGCAAAACGGTGTTTGGGGACACAACTTACCAGGCCACTGCAGTGAGTGATACACTGTCAAAGGTTATTGATGCAACTCAAGGAAAAGAGAACTACATCTCAATTAATCCTGAGCTAAATGAAGTGGTTATTGTCGAGGATGAGGACATATTCATGGAGAAGGAGATGGATATGGGGGATGCTAGAGTGGGCGAGGAGGCAAAAAAGATCACCATTTTGACAAGACTGAAGAAAGATAAGCCAAGGAAAGGAACACGTGAAAAGGAGAAAGCCCTCCTTCCTCGGAGAACTGGTACTAGTAATAATCTAAACACGAAGAGGAAGGGAAAAAGTAAACCACCAGATCCACCAAACATACGCAGACATAGATCGAGGTTATCTACAAACGTAAGTGAGTGTGATACTAGCTGTTGAAGTTGGGCAGGGTCTGAACTGCGATAAGATCTTCTTTGAAACTGACTCTCTGATCACCGTGGAGGCTATGGTAGGCAAAGTCTCAGGCTACCAGAAGCTGACCAGATGGGTAACAGCTGCAAGAAAGAGGTTCAAACTGGGGTGGGTTTGCTTGCACATTAAAAGAGAGGGGAATAAGGTTGCAGACCAGTTGGCAAAGTTTCATATTAAAAAAAAAGATTTGAATCAAAATGAAGCCTAATGGCACATTGGGAGAGTGAGAATATTATACCTCACTTGAAGGCTAAAGAAGAATATATGCAAATCAACAGCAAGTCAACATCACCTGCAACAACACAAATGCACAATTCAATTATGTTATAATGTATTAATTAGGGGTCAATCTTTAAGTTTTAACTAGCGCTTCATATATCAACATACATACTAGGTCATATTTCAAGTCAAGATGTAGGCATTTATCACCTTAGGGCGCATACATGATTCACAAGGTATTTGGGTGCACAAAGAATAATATATGTTACTGATTTAGGAGTTCACATAATCATTTTATAAATAGAAGACCCACATTTTAGCTTTGGGCATGGCCATTACGTCACTAACCATCACATTACTACTTATTTCAAGTATAAAAGGGGTTTGATATAATAGAAGGCCAAGGTTCCCCAATTGACCTATGACCATGCATCACCATAAGGGGGTCATAATCACGCATATAACGTCATATAGACAAACTATCAATAAGGGAGATGAGGGGGTGATAAGAGTGTCATGTATGACCACAAAGTTATTGTTCTTCAAGTTAGGGTGATTATTGATGTCTTTAGAAGCATGATTGGCCATCTAGGGCAAAGTTCATCATTTACATTCCAAGCATGTCACATGAGTGCATTAGAGTTCATTATTAAGCAAGAAGAGTGATCAAGATTCTCAATATATGTATTTGTTGAAAACAAGTTGTATTGGATAGACCCATAATGGAAGTTATCATTGAAAAAATACTAGACAATCATTATACATTAAGAAAATGATGTCTATGATCGTTTGACCTAAAGTTCTTTTTTGTAAGAAAAAAACTCTTCCTTTTTTGTATTTTTGAGCAAAAGTATTACAACCAAAGCATGAAAGAAAAACACTATAATTTGTAAAAAATAATACAATTTAGAACTATACTTCAAATCACTAACAGATAAACAACATGATTGCCCACAATAGCACAAGTTCACAACCAAGAGAGGATAAACAACAAAAAACAAAATGAAGCACAATGGCTACCACCCAAACAATCAAAGAGGCCCACACGAATGCAGAGCGCATCATAACAAAGCCATCCTAATATCCTCGCATAGACTACTCGCCTCCAACACCACCAAACAAACCCTACCTCGTGGCGGAGGAAGAGGAGTAGGACAAATAGGGAGAAGGAGTAGAAAGAACAGTGAAGGAAGAAGAGGAGCAGGCCAGATTGTAGGAAGACAAGTAAAGGAAGAAGAGGAGCAGGAAGAAGAAGAGTAGGAAGTACATGTAGGCAGCGGCGCGAGCTCGTGGCTCCTCAGTGCAGCGGCGGTGGTAGTTGTGTGGTAGCGCAGCGGCGGCGACAGTTGTCTGGTGTCTAGAAGCGAGCGCAGCTCCTCACCGGCGGCGGGGGTGGTATGGTGGTGGTGGAAGTGGAGCAGTAGGTGAGCATTGGCGGCAGAGCAGTAGGTGGTAGCGGCGGCAGAGAGATCGGCGGTGGAGAGAAATCGCCAGACCCTAAACTAATTGGGAATGAAACAAAGAAAGGGGAAGAGTTTGGTTTGCGCGGGCGCTATTAAGTTAACTATAGACGTCGGTTATTATCAAAACCGATGCTTAAAACAATAGGTGTCAGCCACCTTAAAAATACCAACATTGATGTTCAATCATAGTCATCGGTTTCCAAATAGAAAAATTGACGTCTATCTACATCTGCCGACAAAAAAAATGTTCTTGAATTATGACCATAGTCGTCGGTTGCCATATAAAACCGACGCCAAAGGGGGGAAAATTTTTCACGGGAACAGCGCGCGAACACACATCTACGTCGGTTATTGTAAGAAAACTGACGACAAAAATGTGGCCGACTTTTTTCTTGCAAAAAATCTTTAGTCGTCGGTTTTGTGGTAAACAACCGACGTCGTATGTGAAATTTTGGAGGTAATTTTTTTGCACTGGAAAAATTAGATTTGGCGGGTAATTTTACACGTCAGTTTCTTATTGAGCAACTGATGTTAAATAAAAAGAGATACTCGTGTCTGGACGGTCTTCACATATAGATGTCAGTTTATGTTTTCAACCGACGTTGTAGGGTTAAGGCGTCGGTTGTTGGGATACAACCGACGCCTCTAGATGTGACGTTATAAGCCATTTCTATAGTAGTGATAGCACCAAAAACGTATTGAATGCCTAAGGTAAACATGTTTTAAATCTTATATGTCTCAACTTGTCAATCACTCGCAAGTATACGGGATAAACTGTAGTTTAGGTTGAACTGTAGAGAGCTAGGCTAGCTAGGCACAAAAGGACTAATTTTCAACAATATAAGTCAGATTACAATAGTTGAGTTTGATTGCAATTAACTGAAAGACAAAGTAACAACAAAAGCTTAAACTTAAAGGTTGAGATCAGGTTTTAGAAGGTCTTGGACATAACATTTCACTATCATACTATCACATTATGTGCAACTATGAAATTAAATCATGCAATTAATCTGCAAGGAGGCTGCCATCATCATGCACCTCCCGATGACTGAGACAGTTCTCATCTTTACATAACACTCCCATGTCTATGTTTAGATTCAAACACAACCTTGCACCCTCAAAATTATCAAGCCACTCCCATGGTCAAGAGCATGTTGCCATGATACCTACTTCCTACTCCCTCACACATTCTTGTGAATAGTACAAGGAAGAATAAAACATGTAGAATTGGTGGCCAGCCAAACAAATTCAAGTAGCAAAACACCATAGAAACTCATGGAGAAGAAAATTAACTAGCATAAGATATGAATTATGAGTTCACATGAGTCATAGCATGGGATCTACTCTCCCATTCCCAAGAAGAAGTGGTGTATTCATACATGATGAAGAAATACAAGCATGTTACTGAATTTTCAATGTTTTCCATGAGTAGAGAGAAGGAAAGGTAAAAGTAACCAAGGATGAAGTGGAAGGAGTAAAAATCCAGCTGGAGGATGAAGTTCCACACTTGTAGCTTCTCCAACTTAGACTATCTTCTCTCCTGAGAAGTTTGGCTGGAGTAGAGAAGCTCAGATACACTGTTGGAGAAGAAAGAGGAAAGAAATGATGAAGAAATGAGGTTCTCTCTCAAGAAACCTCCTCTCCATCCCCAAATTCACCCCTTATTTGCTTTGTAACTCTCTTCAGTCAAAATGTGCCTCAAATGATGAGTGATAACCACCCCAAGTGGTTGCACTCAGTTTTAAAATGAGGGGTGATTGCTTTTAAAATCTATAGAAAAGTAATAAAGACATGACATGTCTTTGTGAAGACATGCCTTGTGGTGTAGTGTAACCGGCATTTGAACTTCTTCTTGTGATAAGTACACGCCATGTTCCAACAAAGACATGCCATGTATATACTGTTGGGTTTTATGGGAGGCAGAGAAGGCAGCGGAAACAAAAAATTTCTCCTCCCCAAACCCAGAACAAGGAAACGCGTCAACGTCTATACAATAGGAAAGGATGGTTTGTGGAATCATACCTTGTCCCGAGGCTTGCTCGGAGACAATACCTCGCGGCTTGCGCGGTCTTCACCTCCGGTCTTGGACGGTGTCTGTCCAGCTCCTGGTCGCACCGGGACTGACGACTCCTGGTCTCATCGGGACTGTCAGGATTGACAGTTGTCCTCCGAGCGGCAGAAATCTCCCGCCTATGAAGTAGTCCACACGGACCACCTGGAACTCCAATCTCCTTTTCTCACAAGGAATTGGAAGGAGTTGCACCCTCCTATCAGCGTACTAGTCACTGACACACTCTCCTACCACCAGTCACTTTCTGCAGTTGTCTTTCCCTTGTTGTGCCTCCCTTATCGGGTAGCACTTGCTCGGGCTCTCTCGGTTACCAAAACCAGAGAGAACGATAACTTTACAGAGCAACTGGTTGCACTTAGTTGTTCTTTGAGAAGCCCCCAATACCCCTATATATATAGTAGGGTCATGGGACAGGGTTCTCTATCCCGGGCAATGTGGGACTAAAGCAGGAGTAGAAGGGTTCGAGATTTTCCACAAAAACAACCAATTGTGTAACCTGAACCAATCGTTTCATTTCTGAAATGGTCAGTTGGGGACCTGAGCCGGTCGGTTGACACCTCAACCGATCGGTTGGGACCCATAAAATGGTCGGTTCACTTCTGAATCGGTCGGTTCGTGCTCCTGGTCAGTTCCCAATTGACTTTTCCTATTTTGTTTCTAATTGGTACCAAATACCAATCCTTGTTCCAATCAAATTGGGCAAGTGAAATGAAAAGAAATTGCTCACCAATCCTACTTTCCCAACTTGCTCAGTTGGACCAGTTGAACCGATCATTTCAACACTTGAAGCGATTGTTTCACCCTGTCCATCAGCCGATCGACTCACCATTTGAGCCGATCGGTTCACCAAGCTCACTCGATCAGTTCATCACATGAGCCGATCGGTTGGGAGTGCAGATTGTGCAGAATCAATCAATTACAGTTTCAATCAATCTGATACTCCAATCAATGTGTCCAACACCTTGAACATTATGACATTGAGCTATCAATTAATTGAGTGTTTAATTGAACTACTAAACTCCTTTAGTAATCAATCTAAACATTGTTTGTGGATAAAACTCCTCTTCCAGGTTAAATCCTATATGTGTGACCCTGCAGGTCCATTTCACGTTGGCAGTGAAAGTCCATAACACTTATGACTTCACAAGCAAAGAGTGGTGCCTAGTCACACATCAGTGCTACCCAAGTGAAATAGAAAGTTGGAGAACAACTTTCACTCCTACAATCCGTGAATGGTGTTACAGTGAATGTATAATTCCTTTGTCACTGATATCGCGAATGAACTCGAGGCATGGAACACTCATCCTGTCAACGTTCATTCACTTTCTTGATCTCATAGTAGATTGGAAGAGATATGTATGACATCAATATCACATACTGATTCACACATGGGTGCACGCCTTTCTCAATCCTACTCATCAAGTGGCCATGGATATCAAACTCCCTCAGGAGGGACAAATCCTATATCTATCACTCACCCCTCAAAAACCCCATGTGTCAAAGCCACCCAATCATCACCTTTATAACAACCCATGTTTCAGGACTGCGTTTGATGATGTCAAAGTGTGCTCAACGACATGTGTTGAGTGTAGTGATTTCAGGTCAAAGAATCACACTCACCACCATCACTGTGAGTACTGACTGTGACTACCATGTCATGGTTCCATGTGTCAAACTCATGGTGGGTCTGTCTGGTACACTTGTTCTCTAACATGTACCTATGTGTTTGGTTTGATATCTCTATATCATGACTAATGAGATTTTGTCATCAACCAACACCACAATCTAGTCTTGTGTGTCATTGTTGTCTATCTACCTTCCACAATGACATCCGACTAGGGACATAATGAGAATGTACAAACTCTTAGCATCTGTATGATCTCATCATTCAAGTCCTGAACCTGAAGGCATACGTCATTGAGTACTGTCATTCTCTAGACATTCAATCTTTTCTATCACTATCTCATATGACTGAACCAGAAAGAATTGGAAGCTTGCCTTTGATGTTTATCAAATCAATCTTAATGTATCCCACCAATCATCCCATGATTAGCTCTCAGGGTATACATACCAACAGAATCCCACTTGCGCTACGAGCCAATCACCCTTGAATCATATTCATAGTGATCTTCAAACATGTCCCACGTGTTACTGTGCTCTAGTGCGAACATAGTGAGTTATGGAAACACCTTGCCAAAGTCAGTTTTTAATTGCATGTCTCTCATCTCTTCACTGTACATCACATGTATGAGATGGAGTTGTCGTAATATGCGATCTAGTATTCCTTTGTTAACCTTTAGCCACATTGCATGATCAAGGATTCCATACTTGTCATCAATGAGCAGAATATCTATAAGTTCATCTCATGAACTTCTAGATCCATATAGTATCCACTACTGTTCTCCAACACATAGATACTTGGCATTTCCTTTTCAATGGTTTTATTGGAACACTTCTAATTATCAAAAAACTTTCACTTTTATATATCCTATATATATTTTGCGATTAATTTTCTGTCTTTCGGAAGTTCGCATCAGTGTAACTCTTTACATTGAACTCTTCCTTATCTCCATAGAACTAGTACTTCTCAAGTACTTATCAAGTTCTCATGGTATTCTAGTAACCCTTACTAGAAGTAGACAGACATCCACTCGTCATGTCTTACATATGAGTTATCAGGATGAGCACATCATATTGCCATGTCATACATGCAAGATGATGAATGCATTTTTTTCTTGCCATGTCGATACATGCAAGATAATGGGATGATTACATACATGATAGATCCATATCTATTCTTAGTGTTCCCATTCTTCATAAGAATTGGACACTTGGCCTTGGGATACTAACTCCATATAACATGGACAAGTTTTTCTCCCACTGAATCTGTGCATACTGAACCCTTCAGTATAGATTGCCAATGTATGCTTTCTCTTTTCAGGATAAGAGGTTTTCGAGAACTATATCTATAGATCTCTATTCCTATCACATAGGAAACATCTCTATCTTCCTTAAAGATAATTTCCACTTTTTGGATTTCCATTCTAGAACATCAACATGTGGAATGTGAATACGCTCCCACTAAATCACGGATCCTTCTTTATCTTTGACATATCAGTCAAACTCTTTGACTATATCATCAAAGTAAAGATCCAATTCTAAGTTGCTTGTACTCAATCAATCACATTGATTAGTCCATTGTAACTTATAGACTTCATTTGCATTAGTGGATTCATAAACCTTATAGGTTGTGTCACGTACACATCCTTGTTTTATTCCTCATAGGAATGCAATTTTAGTATCCATATGCCAAATGTCTTAGTCATTAAGTTGCAATCAACAAGCATCATCCTTCTCAAAATGTTATCCATGTGTCTTAACATTTAAGACTCATTTGCACTTATGGATTTCATTCCAATGGGTGCTACCATCAAGGTCATACCTTATGGTTCACATGGATGTCATTTAGGATGTAGTGGTCATAAACCATAACTCAAGATTCGGTTCCTCATATTCATCTGGATAGTTGACTCATCACATGAACAACTCATCACATAGATAATTGAGGTGTATCTGTTAAGGATATAAGAACTCACGACTCCTTGTGATTCTTAATGTCCTTTATTAGTATGGGGTATTCTTTTATTAAGAAGAATTCAGTTATTTGATAATCATTCTCTAACTCCTTAGAGTATGATTCCTTCTTGATTTAGACATCACCATGCCTTAATCATGAGTTCACTATGATACACTATCATAATCACTCATAAGGATCTCAAACATTTGGTCCAAGTATTTCATTCATTGATCTCATCAAGAATTAACACTATACCAAATTTGCACTTCATCTATGATAATCTTGAACACTTCAAGATATTCATATTGGTATTTTTTTAAACACCATTTGAAGTATTAGCATTTGTTCCAATAGGTATGTATATACATCACATGTAACATACCTAATAGGATAATCATTCTCCCACTACCTTTAGTGAAGATTGATTAATCATGTCCAAGATATTCATGTCTCTTACTGGTTCTACAACCAAAAGAGTCTAGATTTATCCATCACATGGAAACTAGAAATGAATTTCTCATGATTGATGCTAATTCGATTGTTTGAGTTATCTATAACTTTTAGGTATCATTTTATCTTATGCATATCAAATACCACAAGATAAACAAGGCATTGCCACAAATATCATATCTTTAGAAATTGAAACATCTCTTTATTGATAGCCATCATTGTCATACAATATGCAAAAATAAAGTGTTTCTATCTATTGGAAAATATGAAATAGCAGTTCATAATTGTATTACATGCCTTTTAGGCTGAAAATAAACTAAAGTACTCCTATATATGGCGGCAATACTTGCCCCATTTATTGAGTGTTTTACACTTTACATCTTGGTATCATATACCTCAAAAGTGTTACAAGTTTACTTTCATGACACCTTTAAGTAGAGACATATGTCGCCTCCTTCTTCTTTTGTTCTTCCAGATAGAGAGGATAATTCCTTTTCCAATGTCCTGGCTTTTGACAATGGTGGCAATTGCCTTTCTTGGTCACGCCTCCCTTGGCCTTGAGAGCTGAAGATGACTTGGGCTCCTGGCTAGCATCAGAACCTTTCTTAGCTTTGCTCTTACCCTTTCACTTGGACTTGCCTTTCTTGCTCATGATCACCATCACAGACTTAGGCTTGTCTTTCTTCATCTGTGTCTCGGCTGTCCTCAACATGCCCAACAACTCTGACAGTGGCCTATCAAAGTTGTTCATTTTGTAGTTCATCACAAACTGACTGTAGGATTCTGGCAACGATTGCAGTATCATGTCAATAGCCAACTCTTGGCTCAGTGGAAATCCCAGTCTTGTCAGGTTCTCCACATACCCAATCATCTTGAGTGTGTGAGGACCAACTGGATCTCCTTCTGTCATCACGCACTTGAACAGTGCCCTTGAGACATCATATCTCTCTTGACGTGCTTGATCTTCATACATGTTCCTGAGATGATGAATCATCTCAATGACACCCATGTTCTCATGTTGTCTCTACAACTCGTGGTTCATAGAGCACAACATCAAGCACTTTGCATCAATGGCATCATCAGAATGCTTCTTGTAAGAATCCCTTTCTTCCTTTGGTGCATTAGGAGCAGGTTCCTCTGGAATTGGAGTATCCAGGACATAGAGCTTTCGCTCTTGAGTGAGAACAATTCTCAATGTCCTATACCAGTCGTGGAAGTTTGTCCCATTTAGCCTGTCCTTTTCAAGGACCGATCGCAAAGAAAAGTGATTGTTGTTTTTTGTCATTTGTACTACAAAAGGAAATATGCAATTTTAGTCCAAAACTCATTTTTGACTTATTTGATTGATTTGAAAGGTTGACGACATAATTAGGCCTTTAATTAATTATCGCTCCCACTATTTTACTTCAAATTGATAGCCCTCACCATCAATTTGGAAGATTGCAACGTACAACCTTCTAGTGGGCAAGATCCTGAAATCCTCTAAGTCATGGACCAGCTTGGGTTGTCACCCACAACTTAGATCTCTCAGGTAGGCAACTTTTGCCAATTGCATCATATGCAACTCTTGATAAGATGTCATATGCAACTCCTTGCCATGATCACCTCCATGCCTCAAGGTACTAGATCCCATCTATATCACCTTGTTAAGTCTTGACCCAAAGAAAACATGATGAATATGCACCCTGCTAGGGCAGACCCATATATCCATCCTTCACGCTTCCACGAGATAGACGGTGCACCACGCTAGGGCATGCCCACACTTGGTCGATCAAGCTTTTCACGTGTGTCACATTTGGAAGGCATCTAAAACTTAATATTTAATGAGGGATTTGGTTTTATATACATATACATATACAATCACCACAATATATAGTATGTATCATATACATGCTATATCCCACAAAAAACATGTGAAACGATAAAAGAAATGATTATGGCCATCTAATGTGATTCCTTGAGCCAAGAGGAATCACGGTCATCTAGGTCTACATCACATGCAACCTTTACAAGATGAACTTTGTGCTTTGCCTTTCTAGGTTTGATCAACTCATCACATGACTGATCGGCTCACCATCAGGCCGGTCAGCTAGGTGCCACCAGCTGATTGGTTGGCTCCTCCAACTGATCGGTTCACCTGGTCATCGTGCATCTCATCATGGCCGCCACCCTCTCATCTCTCTCCTCAAATCGGTCATCAACTGATCGGCTCACTCCTTGAACCGATCGTCTCGAACGTCAACCGATCGGTTCATGCCTTAAACTGATCGTCTCATCTGTCGTCAGGATGTCCTCCATTATTTGACATAACAGGAAATAAAATTCTATCCTATTTTACATTGTAAAAAGAGAAACCTCGAGTTACATTTGAGGGGAGCAAAGGTAGGAAATAAATCTCGAATTATTTCGAGTTACATCAGGAATAAGAGAAAGAAGATCAGTGCGCAGACCGAGATGCAAGCAACCACATACAACCATACACAGATAGGGTTTATTGGACATAACCACGCTATACATCCACCACAAAACTCATTTAAGGGCGACGCGTATCGAGTGCATTCATAATACATATCATATATGTAAATTGGGATTTGTGGATTTAGGATTGAACATGCATAAAGCTAATTTATTCGCATCGTATGCAATAAATAAAGGCGACAAACCAAAATCGATCATATCGATAATACTAAAGTATAGAGCAGTTGACGTGGCTCTGATACCACTGTTGGGTTTTATGGGAGGCAGAGAAGGCAGCGGAAACAAAAATTTTCTCCTCCCCAAACCTAGAACAAGGAAACGCGTCAATGTCTATACAATAGGAAAGGATGGTTTGTGGAATCATACCTTGTCCCGAGGCTTGCTCGGCGAAAATACCTCACGGCTTGCGCGGTCTTCACCTCTGGTCTTGGACGGTGTCTGTGCAACTCCTGGTCGCACCGGGACTGACGACTCCTGGTCTCACCAGGACTGTCAGGATTGATAGCTGTCCTCCGAGTGGCAGAAATCTCTCGCCTCTGAAGTAGTCCACACGGACCACCTCGAACTCCAATCTCCTTGTCTCACAAGGAATTTGAAGGAGTCGCACCCTCCTATCAGCGTACTAGTCATTGACACACTCTCCTGCCACCAGTCGCTTTCTGTAGTTGTCTTTCCCTTGTTGTGCCTCCCTTATCGGGTAGCACTTGCTCGGGCTCTCTCGGTTACCAAAACTAGAGAGAATGACAACTTTACAGAGCAACTGGTTGCACTGATTTGTTCTTTGAGAATCCCCCAATACCCCTATATATATAGGAGGGTCATGGGACAGGGTTCTCTATCCCGGGCAATGTGGGACTAAAGCAGGAGTAGAAGGGTTTGAGATTTTCCACAAAAACAACCAACTGCGTAACCTGAACCGATCGTTTCATTTCTGAAACGGTCGGTTGGGGACCTGAGCCGGTCGGTTGACACCTCAACCGATCGGTTGGGACCCATGAAACGGTCAGTTCACTTCTGAACCAGTCGGTTCGTGGTCCTGGTCAGTTCCCGGTTGACTTTTCCTCTTTTGTTTCTAATTGGTACCAAATACCAATCCTTGTTCCAATCAAATTGGGCAAGTGAAACGAAAAGAAATTTCTCACCAATCCTACTTTCCCAACTTGCTCGGTTAGACCAGTTGAACCAATCGTTTCAACACTTGAAGAGATTGTTTCACCCTGTCCATCAGCCGATCGACTCACCATTTGAGCCGATCGGTTCACCAAGCTCAGCCGATCGGTTCATCACATGAGTCAATCGGTTGGGAGTGCATATTGTGCAGAATCAGTCAATTGTAGTTTCAATCAATCTGATACTCCAATCAATGTGTCCAACACCTTGAACATTATGACATTGAGCTATCAATTAATTGAGTGTTTAATTGAACTACTAAACTCCTTTAGTAATCAATCTAAACATTGCTTGTGGACAAAACTCCTCTTCCAGGTTAAATCCTATGTGTGTGACCATGCAGGTCCATTTCACGTTGGCAGTGAAAGTCCATAACACTTATGACTTCACAAGCAAAGAGTGGTGCCTAGTCACACATCAGTGCTACCCAAGTAAAATAGAAAGTTGGAGAACAACTTTCAATCCTACAATGCGTGAATGGTGTTATAGTGAATGTATAATTCCTTTGTCACTGATATCCCGAATGAACTCGAGGCATGGAACAGTCATCCTGTCAATGTTCATTCACTTTCTTGATCTCAGAGTAGATTGGAAGATATATGTATAACACCAATATCACATACTGATTCACACATGTGTGCACACCTTTCTCAATCCTACTCATCAAGTGGCCATGGATATCAAACTCCCTCAGGAGGGACAAATCCCATATCTATCACTCACCCCTCAAAAGCCCCATGTGTCAAAGCCACCCAATCATCACCTTTATAACAACCCATGTTTCAGGACTGCGTTTGATGATGTCAAAGTGTGCCCAACGACATGTGTTGAGTGTAGTGATTTCAGGTCAAAGAATCACACTCACCACCATCACTGTGAGTACTGACTGTGACTACCATGTCATGGTTCCATGTGTCAAACTCACGGTGGGTCTGTCTGGTACACTTGTTCTCTAACAAGTACCTATGTGTTTGGTTTGATATCTCTATATCATGACTAATGAGATTCTGTCATCAACCAACACCACAATCTAGTCTTGTGTGTCATTGCTGTCTATCTACCTTCCACAATGACATCTGACTAGGGACATAATGAGAATGTACAAACTCTTAGCATCCGTATGATCTCATCGTTCAGGTCCTGAACCTGAAGGCATACCTCATTGAGTACTGTCATTCTCTAGACATTCAATATGTTCTATCACTATCTCATATGACTGAACCAGAAAGAATTGGAAGCTTGCCTTTGATGTTTATCAAATCAATCTTAATGTATCCCACCAATCATCCCATGATTAGCTCTCAGGGCATACATACCAACATATACAACTGGTGTCAACCTGGAAAAGTAGTACACATCATGTGTTAATAAACACACGCCTGTGTTCTTGGGAAAAAAGCTGAACTTTGACATTTGCACGTGCGGACATGTCGTGTCTTTTGTTCTACAATTTGCGGATGAAGGCCTCTGGAAACTTATGCGCCCATGTGTTAATAACACACTGTGTGTGCTTTACTTTGTGAGCCCTTCCTGAAAAGTTACACACCATGTACAGCTAAAGACATGGTGTGTCTTGTGTTGTTTCTTTGAGATCAAATCTGAATCAGCTGCAAATCAATAGGGAATCCAACTAAGATCGGATTTGGGTTGGATTATCTTCATTTTGTCATTTTTGACGTGTACCTATGATTAACATCATGCAACAGGTAAAATAACTAAAAGATGGTAAATTAAGTATGATTAAAGGCTAAATGGAAGGTAAAATGAACTAAATTTGTGTGTGAATGTGTGCAAAAAGTAGATATGAAACACACACATCATCAGGTTTTCATATAAGTGACTCTTCTCCTATGCACCTAAGTGTCTCATGGGTTGCACTTAAGTGCCTCTTAATTCGGGCCACAAAGCCTCTTTCTGAGGATCTTATATAGTTATCATTCATCATTTTCTTTTTCTTAAAAAGTAAATTTGCTCTTAGATCTTATACTTTACTCTTAATGTCCATGAGGGATGATACAATTAATATTGACAATAAACATGATATTTCATTCATTATAGACCCATTAACTTTTAGCATTGAAATAGTAGGTAATACATTCATAGAATTCCATGTACATTATATATACATAAAGTCAATCAATACTTATGTTCAATGTGCATGAACCACTTACCTTTCTTGGAAAAAGATCCTAGTTGCTCTTATTAGGTTCAAGAAACCCTACCACGATCATTGGATTGATGAACCCGAATTACCTTATTTAAAACATTTAACATACATTAATGATTAATACTTAACTTGATTTCTGAGGTTTCATGGTTCTTTAATGAATAATGGGAAATCATATTGAAAACATGCTTTAAAACCATCTTAGGAATATTCTCTGTTTAAAAATCTTTCCAACAAGTATTTATTTACATTTTCTGGCATTAGATTAATTAGGTAAGAATATTTCCAGATTTGGCCAACTAGAATTCAAATAAAAGAAGAATATTCGATTAAACATAAAAAAAGAATCATTTGTGGGGCCAAGATAAGATTCCCTAGTGATCACAGGCCATGTGACACATGTTATCCCATAGATAACACTCAATGACATAAAAATGGAGCTTAAATCTCCTATTTGACCATGCAAGGGCGTTATGCAGAGCATGAAGATATCGAGGCAAATTCATCAAATCTTATCCTATATTATTTGACAAAAATCACTAATAAATCAGACATTTGGCAAGTCTGATTTCAAAAGGGAAAACATGATGTAGACAATCAACTCTGGTTTGAGACATTGTCTCTAACTTTGACACCATCTCCACTAAGTTCAGCTGGTCACAATGACCCTTGGTTCAAGACATGGGGTGGTTAGAAGAGAAAAACACCACTACGCCATGGCCGATCCATCGAGTAGAGGTCAATCATGGACCATAGGCTCAGAAGTTATGAAATCTAGCAACTAACTAAGTCTAAAAGAGAAACGTGAAGCATTTTATAGAATTTGCCAACTATGATGATCAAAAGAACCGGAATTGATCTGGGCATCACAAGCACAGAGAAAAGAGGGATAAGGAGTTATCACTTCTTCACTAGAATTGAGGGTGCGAGAAATTCACCAAAGGGCCAAGAAGATAGTCTGGGTTCTCTCTGTTGGTTTATGTGGCCTCCAACACCTTTGTGAGTTACCGAAGGTGGTTGAGGTAAGGAGGAGATATAGGGTATATGGGAAATCAAATGAGAGTAGTGGAGCGGTGGTCTTTGGTTTTTAAGTGATCGTTGACCATTTTTCAGGGCCACTAATATAGTGATTCATGGTCTGAGAGGTGTGGGTTTGTCACAAAGGTTGAAATAGGGGAGCAGAAGAAATTGTATTTGATGTGGGTGCTATATAGATGAGATCTAGTTGAAATAGAGATCAATACTATTGTGACAATGTGTCAAAGGTGAATATTAGATCAAAACTGAGTGTGATTTGTAAGCGAGAGAGATCGGGGAGCTAACATAAACATTGCCTGAAGAGTCATGTGGGCCCTAGACATTGGGTAAGGATATGAGTTGGGGACTTCCTAGTATACCAAACCTGAGGGTCTGACTCAGACAGGGCAGTTAAAAGGAACATGACATACATTAAATCTTGAAACTTTAGGCTAAAGCTACACATTAAGTAGATATTAATCAACATAGGGTTTCTAATTATATAATTTTTTTTTGTAAATTGGTTAGGGGGTCTAGGTCAAAATGATTAAACAAAATTTTGAAGGTCAACTAACTGGACCATGTAGAGTCCAAAAATATAATTACTTCCCTTACTTGACAAACCCAATTATCTAGATTTGTCTTTCTAAGGTAAATATGAATTTATTATTCAGGATTATTTAAAAATGACTTGGGGTTCAACTTTTGGTAAAAGTCTTATATTATTGAGTGAATTATGTAAACAATATTAAGTCATGGTATGCTTATCAGATGGGTCAATTTTACTTTAACCCTTATAAAAGACGTATTGACTAATTAGGGAAAAACATGGGTGTATGAATCAACCATTGAATTAATTACGTGAAAAGGTCTTAAAAATTAGTTCAAATGACATACTTGAGAGTCGTCATCACATTAGTGTATGGTTTAAGCTTCAAATCCCAAAATTTGAAATTAGGGTTTCTAAATAGGGATTATTATAAATTAAAATTTTAGGATGTTATAGATGGTCTTTAAAGATTATGAGGCTCGTGAGATACAAATGATCTTGATCAGATGCATACATCTAATTAAAGGGGCTGAAAAGTGATATTACGCAAATTGGAATGGTATCTAGATCAATACCAAAGTTCCCCAACAAAATCCTAATTTCAGGGCAGTGCCTTCATAGTGTTGAGGATGATGAAGCCATGAATAGAAGAATCCCCTTGGAAGATATCACCAACAAAAACTTCCACACACTTTGAGGGAAGTATGTCATGAAGGTCATACATGACAAATAATTATTCTATGACCCGCGAATGGGAACAATCCCAAGGAGGATGTATACACTTGTTTCCCTCCCAAAGAAGAAACCATGGAGAGAAGTACTTAAGACTCTCTTGAAGGGACATGTTGAACAATATAAACAAGCTCAAATCCCATGCAACACCCTCCTTGTCCACCAGCACCAACATAGACAACAACTGCTACCCTCATAATTCCTAAGACTAGAAAGGCTCAAGAAATAAATAAAGAGGTCCCATAAGAACAAACCATAACAACAAACAATCTATCACCCATCGAGATAGTCATAGAAATCTTTGACAACTTTGATCATGACACATGCTATGGCTTGTCAAATGATGATCTAGTCCTCATCATGAAGAGGCTAAAGCCTAAAATAGATGACCTAGTAGTCATCTTTGAATGAGGAGATGTACAAATTCTGAATTGGTCGAACCTCTGTAAAAAAATTATAGTAAGAGGGTGCATGATAATGAACATCACGACAACTTGCCAACTTGTTTTGAGTGACGGATGTATGACATCTACATGGCTGGCTATGAACTCATTGGGAACATGATCTTGAAAAAGGGATTTAGAGAAAAAAGTGGTTGATCAAGAAACTTAAATCACACATCATGTGACTCATCTTCTACCCATCCTACATGATGGACATTGCACACTGTTCTTCATTGACACTACTACCAAGAAAACCATTATGTACAAAAACTTTGATGCCATGTATAATATGAAGATAATGAGAAACAACATAAAGCCCAATAACATAACAGAATAAAAGGTTGAATAGTGCAGAAAGGAAATAATTGAGCTTATCAAAAAATATGGCAGTCAGCACTGGACAGAGAAGGGAGACTTTGTAAAGACACACTTATATCATAGAATCCCTCAATGGATAAAACAATTGAATGGTTGCAACTTCCATGTACTTTATGGATGCAATTATTGGCAACTACAGAAGAAAAAAAAGGTGCATGCATTACAATATGACTACTACCACCATTTATGGAGTTCTTACGCCCTCAAGTTCTTACGCCCTCAACATAAGCAGAAGTAAGCCACACCTATTTACATCTGACCTCTTCCTTTGACACTCTAGGGATAGAGTGGAGTATTGAACAAGTGAGGTAGATAAATCCTCATTCCCCATCTTCCTGATATCACCTATCCTTTTCTATTTCTTCTCTTCTGCATATACCATTCAAAAGTTTTGAATTTCTTGTTAGTTTGCACATGCTAGATAGACTGAAGTTACTATTTTTATCCCTAATTAAGAATTTTTGACAAAATAAGGGATAAACATTTTAGCTTTAGACAAATTTTGATCCAATTTTCCTAGAAGTTCTCTTCATTCCTAGACTAGGTATAAATGTCTCCAAGCTATCTCTTAGCACATTACTATATCAAATGAAAAATCGGTAATAAATCCACTTAAACAACTAACTAATCATAATTGTACATCATCCCAGCCATAAAATACTATAGACCGCTAGTAACGTTATTGTCCCCAGGAAAACTTCCAAAAAATGAGGATGATCTTATTTTGATACTCTTGACTAAAAATATGAGCTCTGAAGTACATATTGGAATTGTGTAAATCTCATACAAAGGAAAAACTACCCCTTGTAGTGCTAAAATCTTGGAAAGGATAAAAGAGGCTTAGGAGCCCACAAAATCCTAAAAAGTCTATCATCCCATAAGTCAAACAAAGAAAGAATTATCATCCCATAAGTAAAAGTACAAAGAATAAAAGCCTGAATGTGAATAAAAACATGAAAGTTTTATCATGCTATGATCCAAGGGTCTATCCAACTGGTGTATATATGCACTCAAGAACACATATGTTTTGTGACCAATATTAGATCCTAGAAGCTCCACAAAATACCCCCTTGTTCTTCAACGGTGATCATAGAAACCACCTACCATACACCAGAATTTTGGTTAAGTGACCTCGAGAAGAAAAACCTTAGCCCAACCTTAGCCCATCCTACACATTCAATTGATCACACAAAATATTGGGAGTGAAATCAACCTTATGTGAAATTGGCACACAGCATGCTAGGAAAATGGAGTCAAAATAGATATCACAAGGAAGGAACCTTTTCTCTAAAAAAAAAGGGAGTAAGAGATGAAAGATCAAGCAAGTTCAACTTTTTGGGAGGGTATCTAGAGACACAAACTAGGCAGAAGTCTTAGCATAGATATAACATAAATACATGATCACAACACTGAGATTCTCAAATTGACAAAAGCCTTATTCATCACCTCATACTTTGATTTTATTTATTCACTTGAGGACAAGCTAGACTCTATGTGGGGGAGTGATAACATCTAGTTTCCTAGATGTTATAGCCTATTTTATCCTTCATTTCCCTTTTTATCCTAGGTTTATGTGAATACTCTCATATTTACTTGCATATTACTATTATTCACATACATGAATAGTAACCTTGAAATTTTCCATAAAGAGCATCAATTTTGAAGGACACAATCATCCCATCAATTAGTAACACCCAACACTCCATTGATGGAACTTGGTTTGATGCTTGAGATATAGACTTTCCATCAATGTCCACCTACCAATGGAAAGACCTGACGACATATGTTGATGGCCCAAAAGATCCCATCTATTGATGGGAAGCATGTGCCCTCTACCGGAAAAGCAAACTGTTGAAAGCACCACTCCATCTACTGAGGGAACACTGGTCTCTTTTAGTTAGAAAAATCATGGTAGTCAATTGATGGAAGTTCTACCATTATCTATCAATAGAACTCCAAGTCTCATACATTAGTAAAATCTCTAAAACAACAACTAGTGCCCCAAGGTTTGTGCCCTAGATCTTGGAGGATAGGTAAAGATATCATCCTTCAAGTGCCTAGAGCATGCCACTGATCCCTATAATAGGGACCAAGCCTTATGCCTTCTTCCACGTGAAGTTCTGCCAAACTCCACTGCCACTTCCAATTCCCATTGGTAGGTGAAGGACAAGAGTCCAACACCCATTGGTTTTCACCCCCTAGAGGTACTTGTCTTCCACCTTTGAGATAAGAAGGGTAAAAACGATCTTTACCACCATCTCCACCACCATCCACCTATGGAGGAGGTGATTCATCGGCATCCAATATCGTTATGAATACTATTTTGTCCATTCTCCTGTCTCTCCTCCGCTATGTTCACTTCCACCCCTTTTTTCCTTCTAGGTATGGCCTTCATGTTGTTAATCTATATTGTCACTTGTAAACGTGAATGTTTGAGCCCCTTGTCTAGGTATGGCCTTCTAGGTTGGAAGTAGCCCAACATGTAAATAGTCCTACTCATTTGCATATATTATTACCAATCTTTATGTCCTTACTCTTGTTCATGAAGGAATCACTTGTGTAATTAGCTACCATATTGTGATGCATGTTTTCTAGTGCCTCAAAAGAGTAGTATTAGATCTAATCTAGAGTTAAAGAGTAGTGTGAATGCATGAAACTATTGAATCCTGATATCTAATGATCATATTTTTTATTGTTTGTTTGTCATCTTAAGAGAGAGACATGCCTATCATCTAACCTAATCTTGAGAGAGGATAGAATAGACACTAATGATGATTTCTTGTAAACTATGATAAGGGTACATAAATGGGTATGTGTGTTTACCTATTGGTGAGTTCTCTTGGTTGGTTAAACCCAATCCAAGTTCTATCCATAGACTAAAATATGTTAGAAAGATCTAAATCATGTTGTCATACTATTAACTTTGATTCCTTTAATTATATCATTTGTTCTTGTTTTGGTTACCTTGTTACATAAGGGACATCAAATCTACCTTTTGATTCAACTTGTCTAATCTAAGGCCTTAGTTCCTAAATAGTTTGCCACCCTTCTCCCTGTGTTTGAGCATGTATACTACACATGACCCCATATTATCATTGTGGGGGTCCAATGTATCATGCATAAATTAAATTATGATTATTCCAAATCTATCTCCATTTGGACACGTGAATTGTAGGTGATCACCTATAAATGACACACATAGTTAAGTCATATCAGTAAGAGATTCCATCCATTTCGGGTTAGACCTCTACAGAGAATCTATGGTGTTTAGGGCATCTAAAAGTCTAATTGATTATTTAGTTTCACTACACAATGATCTACTAAGATTTTTCTTAGACTTATCTCATAATTAACTCATTCCTTTTTCTTTCCATGTTCTACACTATATTTCATTATTAAAACAATATTGAATAATTCAATGTATTCTTGATACTATGAAAAAGAATACATCTAAACTGTAGATTCCCAACACTATATTTCACTTAAAAATAATAATTTGAACCTATAGAAATATATTAAAATGATCTATGCTATACCAAAATATTGAACTTTCATACTAAATATTGTTGATAAGATCTAACTCAATTGCATTGAATTGCTAGTACTTAAAGATATGAATAGCTTTAACTAGATGAACTAATCATTGAAAAAATAATATTATAAATACTACACATTTTATCATCCCATATTCATTATTGAAAGAAATCGATCTATCTAATATCACTCCCTACCATGTGTGTCACCACTGAAGATGTAGGTCAAATCCAGATACATCGGTGCCTCTCAAATATATTATATATCATGTGCACACATTATAGAATTGAAATCGTTCACCTTTAATAATTTTTTTAGCTATTTAGATCATATATAAATTAAAATTGGGGCTCACTCATCCAAAACTGGATAAACGAGAAGAAGAGATCATCATGTTCTTCATGTTTTGGATTAGATATATGAAAACATGACTAAAGGATAATATCTGCTCACTTTGAGTTCATTCCACCAAAATCTTGGCAAAACTAGCCTTAAAAAAATTAAACGAGAAAGTAGATTTATAGATCTAAATTAGAATAACCAACAAAAATTTTCTACCATATAAGTCAATTTAGACTAGTGTATCAAATACCATCTCAAAATATAAAGTTTTGAGCCATTTTCACCATAATTGGCCAAAAATGTCAAATCATAGAAAAAACAATGAAAACTTGAGATTCTATAAAATATAATTCCATAACCCAAAAGTTATGTTCAAACATGTTGCAGTGGGTTTATATAATATATGCATAAATTTCAAATTTCATAATAAAATTCTTGTTTTTACCAAGAAATCGACACCATTAACTAAATAGGACTAACTTAGCATCAAATAGCTCAATTGAGCTTATTACGTACTTAAATATGAAAATGGGTGTAAATCCATTCACCTTGAATGTAATAAGCAGTTGAAATACCTCCTCTCCTGTTTCAAGAAGGTGAATTCCAAAATTCTACAAAAAATCCACCAAACTTCTCTAAAGTTGAAAATCACCATAAAATCCCGAGCTTGGGATCATTCATATATGAAATCATGAGAAACGAGAGGGAAGATGGATATATTAGAGGTTTTGCTCCACTTTCAGAAAGATTTTGGCCAAACCAATATAACTAATTTGACTTGGAAAAAAGAAGAATGGAATAAAAGAACTTACTAGACTAAACTTGAATTTGGGGAAGAACTGATCCAAATTGACTCTAGGGTCCTTACAGTCATAATCTTGTCGATCAATGATTGCTTTCAAGCCAGAGGCGAGGGACAACAACCAGTGTCTGGGGATGATGTTGATTCTAGACCATTCACCTGATGATCAAAGAAAATGCTGAGAGAGTCCCCATTGGAAGGCAAAAAAGAGATCCAATTCTGTCTACTTATGGTGTGCATGACCCGAACAAAGAGATGTCTAGCCAATCAGAGGAGTTGTTGCACAGTGTGCAGGGGTTAAAATCCACCCAAGATCCCCTCATAATCACCTCTCTACCTTCAACCATAAAATTTCTGAGAAGAATGATGGGTTTTGATGTGTTTCTGCCTTGCCATTTGAGGTTATTGGGCTTGCATATAGGTCCATAAATGTTTTTTTCTTTTAACTTCTATTTTTCATAATAATAATTTGGCATATCTTGAACATTTGATCTCCAAATCAATATATGTAAACTTATATGGTTTCCAAGTTCATTCTAGAGTCCAATAGTAACCCAATATCACTTATATTAAGTAAAAGTAAAATTATTAAATCTTATTACCACAATTCCATCATTTCAACCTATTTTAGGGAAAATTCAAGACAAAAAACCTATTTTCAGCCAGTCTAGGGATTTTTCTACCCAAATCCTACCCGGTAAACTGCAATTGGTATGTAACATGTTAATCAATCAACAAAATAAATAGATTTTTACAAAAATTTTGTAGCACACTATTAAGCAGAACATGCAGATTAAATCTTAATAATGGTTTAGGGTTTGCCACTTAGCGCTAGCAACTGTGAAAGGATGACATGATTGTGGAGACTAGTATAAGTTGGCTCTCACTACAGATACCCTTACAACATTATCAAGTTACACAATACCTAATTACTAATTCAATAAACAAAAGGTAAAAATTGCATGTAACCTTTAGCATAATATTACATATAACATAAGACATGGTATGATATGTATTACCCAAAGACAAACATACATCTAACTATCTTATGACCTTTCACAATGCTTTATTAGGTTATATAATAAAAAAGCTGTAATTTTTTAAATCTGGAGGAAGAAGATTACATCCAAATCCTTATATGTTTTCACATGGATTCCTTATTAGAACAAAAATTAATTGTAACTAAAAATATGAAAAAGCTTACATACAATAAGTTTGATACTCTTTCCTATATGATATATATTAGAATACAAAGAATGTTTTGTAAATTTGTAAAATAGAAGAAAATATTGAAGAGAAAATATTCACAAACTTTGTATAGTATAGATGATACTTTGTGTCACCTACCATGTTTACCTAGAGCCTCGTTGATAAGTTCTATCATTTTCTTATATTTCTAGATACATTAGGTATGTATTTTCCTTGTTTCAATATGCGAACAAAGGTGTGTGTTACTCTCTTTGAATAGCTATTGTCTCCTTCATGCTTTTCTCCTGAGGTCTTAATTGTGACACATCACGTCATTTTCCATGTCTTATGTTTAAATTACACCACCTTTTGAGGTGATTGCAATACATTCTTAGACCAAGGAACAATTGACAACATTTGTGATATCGAATCAAATTTTCTATTTCAAATTCATGTTCCAAATTATGTTCCAATTAATCCTAATCGTACATCTACCCCAAAAACCCACCCCAACAAAACTAATTGGGTGTTTCTATAGCATATATTAAATGGAACATGTCAGAAATAAAAATCTTTGAAATAGAAAATTTCAACCCTTGTGATATATCACCTTGAATATTTATCTAACTTCCTCCACTAAAAATGCTACCAACATATGCACAGACACTTGCAAAACATATAGAGTCAAGGAAATGGATTTCATTGGTTAGCATAACAAAATCCCATAGAATACAAGTCGTACTTCCCTGGATACCATATTTTGAGATAGTCTATGTGTCCTCTACATTGTCAAGGGAACATTGAGGAGGCATTTGACCCTTCCTTTTCAGTGGAGGTGCATTCTATGTTTTGTTTATTTGGTAGGGAAAGGAGTACATCGCCTTGGTTTAGGAATAGAAAAAACTCATGGAGGATATCAACCATTTTGATGGTCGGTGTATCTACCTAAAAGGGGAGTAAAGAGGGGATCCACTCCTTACTCAACTGAGGAATAAATCTATTCATTCCAAACATACCAAAAGTATTCAGGAAGTTGATAATTTTTTATTTATCAAAAGATATGATATACAAAACAAAATAATTTTGTAGCATCAGAAACTTCAACATTTACATTAACAAAAAGTATTGATTTACATTGTTCCTCACCACAAGGTGGAATTACATAAAATTCAATTCATAACTATACATCACAAAAGGACAACTTGCATAATGCAATATGCTCATCTAAAGCTATATTCAATATTCTACTTCATGTACATGTCCCTTATGAGCTATCTTCCTCCAAACACCTATATTTGGATAGGTTGAGAACAAAATTCAGAAAGAAAAAACAAAAGAGAAGTATGCAGCAATATAAATAGAGTATGTGAAATATGGAAATATTTGGGCAATAAAATGAAAAGTTAAAATAAGTAAGGGTGCTCCCAAATGAGAAAGTTTCATAATATTTTAGTAAGTTCAATAGATAGTATGTTCAAGATATTATTCAGGATAAAAAGATGAGGCATATAATTTAATAAGAGATGTCATCATATAAGAGGAACTTGCGTTTACAAATCATGTCAATAATATCACATTAAGCAATAATAAATGCAAACAAAACATAGACTAAGATTATCTACAATAGGGTCGAGACACCATAGGATCTCATGCCAAAAGTGTGAGTAGGAAAACACATAGTGGGTGAAAAAAGCATGCCCCCATATAGACGAGTGAAAAAATACACTCTAGGAAGAAACAATGCACCCTAACATATGGTTGTACAAAAGTACCCCTACTCTAAAAAAAATTAGTCTAAGCTACATCCATAATAGGGAATGCAAGTGTATGTTTAGTTAATTTCATATCATTTCTATCAAAAAGAATATAAAAACATCTATACTATACCGAGTAGAGGTCAAAGGACTCACCGATAATGATTCTAGAAATTTTTATAACCAAAGAGAAAGCAAAAGTCTCGCGATAAAAGATCTTTCAAAAGATTTCAAGAAATAAGTAAAAGAGAATCATTTTCGAAAGATATGTGTTATATAGGAAATTTGGGATATTAGTCAATATAATTCCAAAAGAAACATGGTATCTATGCACACCTTTTATCATTCTTACTATAGGGTCAAACCCAAGTCCAAGTCAAGGTCCCAAACACCTAATAATCATTTTATAAATGGATTAGGGTTAATTTCTCATTAATTATTCAAAAACCTAAAAATCATCTTTTATTATTATTTAATTGGGTCATGCATCATATACCATCTTGTGAGAATTTTCCAAAGCTTTCAAAATATAATAATTAATCATTTTTAGAGATACAAATAATTTTTCATCAATTATTTATGTTAATGAATTCATCCAAATTTATAAATCGTGTTTAAAAGATGAATATGCCCACACATATAAAATATTGAGCATCGTGATGTGAACAAGTAAATAAATGGATTCCTATTTAGATAAAACATTAAAAAAGAAAAATAACCTAACAACATGGAGCAACCCAATATCAACCACAAGGTAAAATTCGTTAACCAATATCAACCATTCTTGTTGTATAAAAGAAACTAGAGTCCTTCTGGAAGGGAAGAGGTCCCTGATAAATACTCACTTACATATTTAAACCAACTAAAATGGATGGAACTTTTAAGTTTCTTGGAACCAAATCATAATCAATGACTTGAAAGACAGTGTCAAGGTGGCCAAATTTCTCAAGGAGGGCCTCGTCCATTACATGCCTCAAAACAAGGACATGGAAGCACATAGATCCTACTTCACGATAACCCAAGAGTCTTATCATGTTCATGGAATCAAGATGGATGAATGAACAAAGAAACCAGACACAAACTAATTCAGAATCCATTTCTTGAATTAGGGCTTCATAACCAAATAGAAAGAGGAATAAAAAGAGGGAAAAGAAGAATACTAATCTTGGGGGTTCTTTAATGGTTATAAATCCTTAAGGCATAGTCAAAGAGGGATTATGGGTAGTTTTTGCACCCTACCACAGTCTCACTCTGGCCAAAGATGTCGAGCCTCATTGTTCAGAGGGATAGAGTTAGGGTCAATGATGTGAGTTTTACTACATAAAAAATTTCCTAATACAATTGAATCCTAGATTTTAATCCTTTTTCCTTAATGCAATGTCCCTCACGTGCAAGGGGATGAGAAAATTTCTATGTAGAAAAGGGTCAAACTCAAGGGACAACATGTTTAAGAAATTTCTTACGAAATAGTTTTTGATAAAAATATTTACAACCAATTGTTGACTATAAATATAAACTAAGTTTTGTTGAAAATTAGAATTACAAGTGAACAATTGTAAGTGGATTGATAACAACATTAGTAAAACACTGGGACATTTGGATTTCACCACCATCACCTGCATACCCAAGTTAACTATTACAACTCAGTAATTAAAACTAACTACACTAGGACCATGTGAACTTGTATCCTTTAGGAACACACATTGCACAAGGATCAAATTCCCCTTGGGCTCAAGGTCTCATTACTCATGGACCTTAACCCAATCATCATGTAGAATTCCATCTGTAATTGTACCTAGAATCCTATGCATTCATTCGAGAATGTAATTATAAATTTTTTGGTCTCTACACTTAGGATTATATCTCATGCTAATTGCATTATCAGCTCAACAAGCAAGCAAGCAATTAAACAAATGATGAACAATCTAATTATTTGAATTTACTGAGTTTGATAACAGTTAATAGACAAGTAAGGGTGATAGGGATATTCCCCATTCCTCGGTGATGGAGTCTACTTGCTCATACCCATATAGAAAGAAAAAATACAAGAGAAGAGAGAAAGAAGCATGTCAAGGAAGAAGAAGTGAACATCCATAGATCTCTGACTACAAATATCTACTCCCACAATAGGTTCGATAACTCTATAAAGATGATGATGTTCCCTCTCCTTCTCTATCTCTTTCACTTGATATTGATTAGAAATAAGTGTGAATGAAACCCTGGTAGTTAAGTCATGTCTTCATTTGTTCATATGACTCCTAACTCCAAATCTCAGTCGGCGGCTGTGTCATTGTGCATGTTTACTGCATTGGTCAAGCGAGTGGGAAATCTGATTTGCTGACCAGTCTTTAAGTGGTGCATCTGATGGGATTTTGGTCACTCGAGTGGTAGGAAAGTTTGGTGACTCACTATATGATGAGTCTTCTAAAGAGAGATTGGGTCGACCGACTTGCAAAGTGGTTCAGCCCATTAGCAAGGTGCCCAAAACTTTGGTCGTTACTGATTTTGAAGGGGTCAATTCCTATCAGCCTACAGTGAAGTTGGTTGGAAGATTGGGCTCATCTTGAGGATAATGTTCTATAGGTGAGTCAATAATTGACGAGGTGCGTTGGATGACTAGAGGACCTTTGAAAATTGATGATGCTACTAACTTCGGGAGGGTTGAATTCCAACTGGCCAATCAGCAATGTGGGTCTGCTGAATAGAATTTCATCGGCAAAGTTGCTAGTATCTGATGTTGGTGTGGTAACACATCCCACTATCACACAGACAGTGAGGTGTTACGTGAAAACGTGCGGAATTCACCATAACCACAGATTACCAAAAACACGAGTTAATTAAAACCGATTGAGGAAGGCTGATAAACTGAGAAACTATTACATTCCAGACCCCATCCTGCAAGGAAACAGGTTATATATATACATATACAAGATCTGATACGTGTCCACAGCTTAGAGGAACGGCTATCTATCCATCACATGAGTTTACCACCTATTCATATACATAAAGGCCCACATTCGGCCAACAGCAGGATATACAAAACATCAACAATCATACATCGTGAAACATCGTCAAAACATCGCCAAGGACCTGAGAGTACAGGGATGACTCTAGACTCTACTACAAAACATCCAAAACAGCAGCATATCCATCGCTTGCCTTCTACTGCTCGTCTAGTTGCTCGGCCGCAACTCCGTGACCACCACCACGTCTAGCTCGACCACCTAAAAAGGGTGTAAACCAGTGGGGTGAGACACACAGTCCCAGCGAGAAACATAACTCCCCGCCGCAACTACAGATGCTCAGAAAGATAAGGCTATAACAGCAGATAACTGATCATAGGTATAACAAGAGCAGTTATGTAAAGCAAAGCTATTCTTACCGACAAGCTTACCAGCTGTACAGAAGGCATATAACCAATTCTTCTCTATGCAACATGATTAACAAGAAAAGATATATTGCTATGTAACATGAGGAACATATGAGTATCTGCAAGATATAACAAGATTAACTGCACAAGCAAGGCCTCAACCAATGTTCCGTGTTTTGCCTTAAACAATAAATACTATACGACTTGATTACGTATTATTATGCCCTGAGGAAGTGAACCGTACCGTTCAAATCCAACCTTCGGCTGCGAAGCCCATAGCCAGTGCCATACAAGGTTAATGGAAGAGCCGGACTCCACAACCTTCCCCCTCGTGGTCAGTACACGAAAACCAAAGCAGGACCGCAGTCTCATGCTCAAGTGGCCTCAGCCACAGGGTCAGCTCCTCAGGCTACCCTTCCTCTAGCCCACCTCGGTACATGTCACGACGCTAGTATATTTGAGCCATGGGCCTGATCACCGTGCTCTGATCCATGAACGCATTCATGCTCTTCATATCACATATCCGGAGCCATGGGCATGTTCACCATGCTCATCACATATCCCGAGTCTGCAACCGCAGTGCACTCGTTTTCCTCTCTATTTGAGGCTAGGAGAAACCTCGCATATTCAAAAATATGCGCTCCGGATTAAACCGCAGGAGAACCCATTTCACCATCACCAGCTCCTGACGATGATGGATCTATGGCCAGGGCAAACTACATGATATATTCCACTGTAATTATTTAGTATCTTTAGATGGATTGCAAGATTCAACCAAGTTGTGTAACATGCAAGATATAACAGGTGGTAAACAACATAAAACTCAATATTATGCTTTTATTGTAATCACATCAACCTGATCCATTTCAAGGATCCAACATCACATGTTATCACTTGGCCTCTTACCAATCATCCAGATCCATCTCAAGGATCATCACATACTATGGGATCTCAATCCCTCATCATGTATTGCCACTGCCTCTCAAGGCTTACATCGTCATCATGGGACAAACACATCATATATGCAATCTCTTCAACAAGAGTAATTATCAAAGTGATGTTACTCATCACATATCTCTCATAGCCTTTTCATGGCTAAACATTACATGCATGGTCAGGGTATACAATAATCATAGTTTCAACATAAGGACTATGCTTACCATCATGAGATGACATTCAAGATTCTATACTTATCAATTATACATCAACCGATGATCATGTGCGTAAAGTACATCATTAAGCAACCATATCTATGTTTATCCTTATTTCAGTATTATACAAATAATCAAGGCGATCACTTCATGCATATAGTCATGTTGAATATAAGAGACAAGTGTTATCATTACCACTACCATTACCGTTACCATTACCATACATTAAGTAAACCACTTACCATTACTTTCCTTAGCATTAACAGATAATCACTTTCATATGTATAGCCAGGCTAAGATAGATGAACCACCTTAATCATAACGAGCACTTATCTATATAAGGAGTTACCATCGATTTAAGCAAGGATATATACCACTAGACAGTTTTTCATGAAATGAAGAACCTTCACAAAAGATACCAGGAACCCTCACTAAAAGAGCTGTATCGGGCCACCTGCCCTCACCCAAAGCTCATCACTTATCGGCCAACACTTGCATAACGCGCGACGCTGCGTTGCAAGAGATAACGCACGTCAGGGTATGTCGGGCACTCCCCACTATCGGGCAACGCCCGTCACAACTCATGGTGTTATCGGTCGATACAAAGGCAGCGTGACGCCCGTCACAGCATAGGGATGTCGTCTGATACAAAGCCAACAATCGGGCATGTGACGCCCATCACAGCATGCCCAGTAATGCTCGTCACAGAGCCTATATTGGCCAGGTCATCATAAAGAGCTAACCACCAAGAGAGAGAGAACCCAACCCTATTATCATGCAACCACTGATCTAGGCCTAACGGCCGTCACAAGATAAGGAAAGAGGTTGTGACGCCTGTCACAAGTCTAGGCATATCGCCCGACACACCGCCTAACGCCCAACACACTCTTGGCCTATCGCCCAACACACACTCATGGTCATCTTCTTCCTCAAGCACAAGGTACTCAAAACCCTAGAGGGTCAAGAACACAAGCTCACCAAGAAACTCTAAACCATAAGGAGGATCGGTCAACATGGGTACTAAAGCAAGATACAAAACTAGCAACAACATATAAGCAAGAAAGGAGATAGTATAGCTAGGGTTAGAAGTTATGCAACCCGCCTTAAGCAAGCTCCAAGGGATATCGGCCACCACTTGCTCCTTCAAGTGGATATCGGCCACCACAAGAAAAGAGAGAGAGTTGTGTCGTGCACAACAAGATGGAGAAGAAGCTAAAGGACCAAAGGGACTCAAAGCAAGGAAAGGAACCGCATAAATAGGAGGAAAGGGAGGAGAAAGCAAGGTAGAGCAAGGCAAGGTGTCGTCCACCAAAGGACACTTGTCCTAGAGCACATGTCACCACTCTAGCAAGCCCTAAACACATGTCCAAGGTCATTTCCACATGCAAGCATCATGCACCAAGTGTCCACTAGTGGTGACACAAACGAGGTCAAAGCTGGGTCAAACATCATGGGCGACACAACAACTTGCACCATGGGTGACACAACAAGGCACCATGGGCGACACACACATATGTTGGTCGATACACTCCCTATCTTGGGCGATACACTCATCCCTTGGCCGATACAAGGCTCAACCAAGCCAAAACAAGTCACCTCAAGGCCCAACAAGCTCAACCAAGGCCCAGAAGAACTCAAACAACGAGTCCAAGCCTTCCTCTCAACACTAGAGGAAGAAAAGAGAGAGAGGAACACCTCCCAAGGTAGCAAACTTGCCCACAAAACCCTAAACTTGGGTTATTTGCAAGTAGCCCCTCCAACTCTCAACAAAGCACAACCAAACCCTAATCGCCTCTAAAGGTGATTAGCAAGCACCAAAGCATCAAGGTTACGCAAAACAAATAGGGTAAACCCTAAACGAAGGTCAGGGTCCTTACAGTTGGAGGCCTGAATTCCAACTAGCCAAATAGTGAAATGGGTCTCTTGATTGGATTGAGCTTGGGGTGCCCTTAGTTGGTCGGGCCAACTGGATGACTAGGGAACCCAGTCGCCTGACCGACTTGTCAAATTTGTGTTTATTTGTTCCTTATTACCTTCCAATTCCTTTTGAACTTGAGGCATAAATATGGAGAAGGGAATATATCATACTTTTGAATTGGGTTGTGTTTTCTCTAAATAAGAGTGAGGAATCTTACCAAAATCTTAATATTTTATGAACAAAGGCAAAATAATTTAACTAAGCAAATTAACAACAATGACTACTTGGGATAGCAAAACTAACCTCATATGTAACTCATACAGGGATATAAGGACTACATGAGTGGTTGTTTTTGGATTCTAGCCATGGTTTAGGGGTGTGGGAATTAGTTTATGTAAGAATTATTGTTAGGGCATCTTGGACAATGAACTAGAGGGGGAAATAGTGACAGGATGGTGCACAAATAAATGGGGGATATAGGAAATGAGACCAAAAATTTTTTGAGATCCACGTATTTGAAAGGACAAAGTAATTCTACCACAATTAAAAATCCAAAGAGAGATTGGATATAGAAAAAGATAATCCATTGGGAGAGAGAGGCAATGTTTGAATGGTTTCCTTTTCTGGACCAAGGCAGAATACAAACTTCTAAACATTTAATCAAAACACAACAGATCATAAAGAGATCAAATGTTTCAAAACCATGAAATGTAACAACTTTATCCTGATAACATCATAATTTTTGGGAACTTCACTAAATAGAATCTATGAACTTAAAATGAATCATTTTAGAATAGTTTCAATATATTTTTCCATTAATTCATTTAGGCAAACTACCAATCTCTAATCAAGATGAAAATTCACAAATAGACTAATTAGGATACGTGGAATACAAATATGACATTATTTTATATTTTAATATTGTTTAGTGGTTCATTTAATATATGTCTTTATTAGTATTATTAATAAATCTTATTATGATCTAAACATGGTTACCATTTTTTGTAAGTGTGATTATTTTGAGACTATCCACTCATGAGGGAAGTTTCTATTATTCATATTTCCCTAGATTCCTTTTGTCACTATCATGTTACCTTTGTCATGCCTTGGGATAATCAATGCCCCAGGCATGTTTATGGACTTTATGAATGGGGACTTCCAACCTTCCCTAGATGAATTCATCATGGTCTTCATTGATGATATCCTAATTTATTCAAATGATATTAGTTCACACCATATGTAACATCCCTGACCTGGGTTATGAATTAACTCTAGAGGTTTTGCCTAATAAGGTTGAGTAGATTCTTAATTCTATCTTGGGAAAAGTAATTAGGGCTTATGAGGATCTTATGTTTCAATTTTGGTCCTGTTTGGACAATGTTGAAGCAATCTTTACTTATTTTGGACTAATGTGAAAATTACCCAAGTTGAAGAGTTTATGTGCAAATTGTGCATGATAATATATTCCTCATGTGTTGAAGCATCATGAGAGTGAATATGATGTTAATGTATGGCTTATGGAAGCCTGAATACCAAGAAAGAGCTGATAAAGCAATGTTGTGCATTAAAACCTAGTTTTGGTGTAATGTGCAATTTACCCAAAACCTAGGGTTTGATATGCAAATTAGCACTTCAATAAAGTCTCTAATCTTTCTTGGCATCATGTAGAGCAAATAAAATGAGAGTTACTTCTCATTTGAATTAAGATGGAGGAGAGAGAATCTTGATATTAAAATAATCAAGATTTAATCCTAAGTGAAACCCTAATCCAATTTAGGGAAAAAATGAATGTATTAATTAAAGGGCCTTCAACCAAAATGTTATTGGTTGATTTTGAATAAGGATGGACTTTCTTTTGCCAAGATAAGGAATGAAAATATCTAAAGGAGGTGAAACTCCACTCACCTTATTATAAAGGAAAGTAATTTCCACTCACATATGGGATATTAATATAATAAGCATTAAGGTGCTTATTTTCTTTTCCCTTAATTCATGGATAATGGAAGGGAGTTTGGTGGTGATAGAGATTCCCTTTCATGCAAGAAACCAAGGGGGAAGTGGTGGCAACAATTTTGGAATTAAAAGACTTTTATAAAGTATCTTCTCTCTCCTCAATTTTCTTATAAAAGTACCTTTTCCAAGCAAAATGAAAGGCTTTTACGACCCCACTTCTTCTCCTTGCTTGAAAAACCGTCCAAGAAAGCTAAGGACAGCAGGGATCACGTCCCCAACCTGTTGGTAAGCCTTTGATCTTCGTTCTTCATGATTTCATGGTGAAAATCATAAAACAATGTGTAATTCCTTCATTTCTTCACTCAATCTTCAATTCTAGCCGATCATTTCACTCCAAATCTTGAAGTTGAGCCTTGGAATAGTTGGAGGAGCTTCATCCACCATTAGAGCCGTGTAGATTGGAGCTTGGAGATCAGATTTTAGGCGGGTTTTATAACTCAAACCCTTAATCATTGATATTGCATCAATTCTCTAAACTTTGTTGATTGTTTTCTTTAAATTGCTACACTCTTGTTTCTTTGTTGCAATTTCCATCAAGAACGGTTGCTGTTCTTGGTTGTTAGAAGGAAGGGGATGATGAAATCATCCTAGATGCTTATCCAAAGAAAAGTACCAAGCCAAACAGTTTTGATAGCTACTCCAAATCATTTTAATTTGATTGGTTATGTGGTTTCAGCAAACCGTTTAAGGGAAAACGGTTTGAAACCGTTTGGGATAAAACGGTTTCAAAACCGTTTGACATGGTTACCAAGCGTTGAATGTTTGGGAATTTTGTTCCTAATTATGTAGGCTGATAACCCACCAAATTTGAGGGATTAACTCCCAAGGAATCGAGAGTTGAAAGCCAATCAATTAGGCAAATTGAATTGAATTAAATGCTGATTTTCGACCTGATTAACTTGACCTGTTTGGGAAAACGGTTTCAATACCGTTTTAATGAGTTGACCAAGCATTGACCGTTTGGGATTCCTGTTCATAATTATGTTGGTTGATGACCCTCCAAATTTGAGGGATTAAATCCCAAGGAATCGTGAGTTGAAGGCTAATCAATTAGGGAAATCTAATTGGATTAAGTGCTGATTATCAATCTGATTTAATTGAACTTTTTGGGCAAACGGTCGCAAGACCGTTTGAGTGCGTTGAACAAGGGTTGACCGTTTGGTATTACTGTTCCTAATGATGTGGTATAATGACTCACCAAATTTTAGGGATTAACTCCCACGGAATCGTGAGTTGAAGGCTATTCAATTGGGCAAACCCTAATTGAAAACAGTGCTGAAATTCCAATGAGTTAATTGGAGATTTTGGGTTGATTAGCCCAAACGGTTTCAAGACCGTTTGGGGATCACCCAAACGGTCTCAAGACCGTTTGGGGGTCACCCCAAGACCGTTTTGAGGTCTGGGGTCAAGTATAGTTGACCAATTGAAGGTCTAAAGGTACCAAATCATATTGCAATTAAGTGCTGATTTGTTGATCAACTCGATAGACCAAACCTTGATGAAATTTCACTAGAATCCAAAGGTTGGGTGAGCCAAACGGTCTCAAGACCGTTTGGAGCTCATCCAAACGGTCTCAAGACCGTTTGTTGGTCACCCAAGACCGTTTGGAGGTCTAGGGTTGAGTATGGTTAGGTGTTTGAAGGTCTAAATGTACCAAGCTGATATACAATGCAATGCTGATTTGGTGATCAATCCCATGATCCAAACCTTAATTGGATGGCTTGGATTTGAGTGATATGATGGGAAAACGGTCTCAAGACCGTTTGGAGGTCATCCAAACGACCTCAAGACCGTTTGGGGTCAGGTCATACTCAATTTGGATGATGGTTCAAAAGTTTCAAAGTAAACAATCTTGCATTGATGAGTGTTGTTGAATCATCGATTCTAAACCCTAATCCAATTGAATCAAACCCTAATTGATGACCCAGTGAGGGTCAATTGAGGGTCAAATCATTTGAAGGTTGACCTACTAAACTCAATTGAAGTATGAGCATAGGTCCAATTGATGATTGGTTCCATGAATTCAATGGTTGAAGATCCAATGCAATCAATTGAAACATAATTAGTAGCTTGATTGATGATCAACTTCAAAGTTCTAATTGGTGTTTATAAACCCTAATTCCATTGAGATCAGACCCTAATTGAAGTTCCAATTAAGGGATGAGTTCATGACTCAATTTATGATTGAGTTGATGATCCAATTGGTTGAGATTCCATAGATTGCAATTGAGTGTTGTTGAAGTCTTGATTGACTCTTTGGTCCATGCGGTTTTGAGAGGTTTGTACCAAACGGTCTCAAGACCGTTTGGGACCAAACGGTCTCAAGACCATTTGAGACCAAACGGTCTCAAACCATTTGAGACTCATGTGGTTTCAAGTTCATGCAGTTTCAAAGCTTTTTGCTTAAACGGTTTCAAACCGTTTGTGGTTCAATTTGGTTAATCCAATTGGATGCCTAATACAATTGAAGGATCAATTGGTTAACCCAATTGAGTACCTAATGTATTTGAAGGAATAATGGGTTGATTCAATTGAGTACCCAATGATATTAAAGACTCAATTGACTAATACAAATGGATACCCAGTGCAGTTGAAGGTTCTATTGATCAACCTATTTGGATACCTCAAGTTATTGAAGGTCCAATTGATCAAACATTTTTGTAAACCTAATGTGATTAGGTTGGAGATACCTTTAATGGTACTAATCATTAATTCATAACAAATGCATGGATCCAATATATGATATAAACCCTAATTGAGGCTGATTCCATATATAATCCTATTAAGAGGTTGTCTATATGTGAAATCACTAATTAGGATGAATAGTAAACCCTAATTCAATCGGATACCTTATGTAATGGAGGTCCAATGTGATTGAATCTTTGAGAATTAAGATGATGAATGTTCTATTGATCCAATAATGATTAGTAATGATAATCAATGAAGGTACAAATGGTTGAAACCCTAATAGTACCTATGTAATTAAGTGCCAATTAAGGGATGAATCCCTAATTGCTTATAGGATCAATGACTTGGTACACTATGTTAATCATATTTGTATATACTCGACTAAAGGGTTGATATGACCTAATCAAGTTGATAATTTGATAGTATGAATTCATACATGAATATGATTCATGTGATGATTAAGGGTTATGATCTTTAAGCAAAGAGATCATGAAACCCTAAACATGAACATAAACCCTAATTGACAGGGTTATTGAACTCAAACCTTAATTGAAGGTGTATCCATGTAAATCCCTAATTGAGGGTGATTCTATGAGAAACCCTAATGGGGATTGAGTAGTAAACCTTAATTATGGGTAATGTAATATGAAACACTAATGAAGGGTGATTCTATATGCAATCCCTATTCTAATGAAGGGAAATGGTATGTGAAACCATAATTCCCTAATAAGCGAATAGAATTCATGCTTGAATATGATTCAAGAGGTGAACTCCTGTAGCACGACCGTGTTAGGTAGCACGGCCGTGGTATTTTCACTTTGCACGATCGTTCAAGGTAGCACAGTCGTGGTGGCTTCCCTTAGCATGGTCGTTTTTGGTTGCACGGCCATGGTACTCTATGTTTGACTTAGAGTTTGTTTTGAATAGGACCTAACATGGTCTTTTTATTAATTCCTGACTTATGTATGAATCCATAGTATTGGCAATAGTTGTATATTCCAAGTAAGTGACAATTGATCACTACTTTACATGATGAATGTGATAAACTGGTGCATAAAGTATTAGGATGGGTAATACCCTAATACAAGCTAAGTATGTGAACTTAAGAAATTTAATGGTGTTGAGGGAAGTGAGACATCAAGATATGATAGATATCATATCCAACACCCCAAATACTGGTATACCTTGTTGTGATATAAGTCCAATATGATTGGATGAATGATACATGAGATGTGTGATGGAAATCCTAATCCTGGTAAAGGATTAAGGGTAATACCCTTGAATTATTAATACATTGTTTTTGCATGATGTTGATAGATAATTGATGTGCTGCTATCATATGTGCTAACCATGCAGGTATCATGAGATGATGGGCATAGCCAGGTATGCGCTGTGATATGTTATTAATTTGAATTTGTTTATTGGGCCTTGTGTGCCATAATATATCTTGTTGTCTGATAAGAGGTAGCAAGAGAGTTAATAGGCATCAAGTATCATACTTACCTTGGTCAAATGACCTAAAGGTGTTAGTTACCTAAGGAAGTGGTAACAATGCTCAGGTGATGAGCTAAGGGTTTAAACACCCAGAATCACATGGTTAGGGTATTGAAATTGTGAAAGGATGAGAATTTCCAGTGATGAATTGAGGGATTAAGATCCCAACACTTTATGAAAAGAATATGGCTACGGGCCATGACTCCACAATGATAGTACCAGGCTTTAGATATATGATCTAATCCTGAAGAGAGTTAAAGCAGTGGTAATGATTATGTAGTTTGAATAGATGGTATACATGTTCTTTATATTCCTTAAAGGATAAATGACATGTTGATTCTATCAAGTTATAGTTGCAATGCTTCTGATATAGAATAATGTTCTAATCTGTTAGACATTAAACTATCTGCTGCTATACAAATATGATTCTTATATTCATATTTATCTTCTTAAGTTGCAATAACAATGTTACTGGCGGAGAGTTATAACTCTCGCTGGGGCAATTTTTATAATTGTCTCACCCCTGTGGGAACCACATTTTTAGGTGGACGCGGACGAGGAGATAGGAATCCTTCAATAGGTGAAGGAAAAAAATAGCAGTAGCAGAGACAGCAGTGAAGTCTCAGGTGGAGACACTGACTGTTATGCCTTGTATAGATGTAAATAGAGTCCTATGTGTCGTCTCTATACTCTCAGGTCCTCGGAGTAGTAGTTAGTGCTTTCGAGATTTTGGCTTAGAGCCTCGAGATTTTATACTTCCTGTGTTTAGCTTGACAGGACAGTTAATGCTTGTAATTCTCCAAAGGAGATGATACAAAATATGTACATGTGAACAAGAATGTAATTATGTTACTTTGGTTCTATGTGAGAAAGTTTTCCTTCAATGGATATTTTGATAAAAAGGTTTTAATTTTTAGTGATTTTCGCTAATCCCCTGCTTGATGAACGCTTCCGCATTAGTTAATCTTGTTTTCGCGAGACAGACGTCACAATTAAGTGGTATCAGAGCTCTAGGTTCGCTAAGTCTACAGAGACATAGGACTAAGGTTGTAGAGTCTGTTCTAAGTGTCTTCCAGTTTATCTGATAGTATCTTCTGCTCACATAGGAGAAGAAGAACTTGAAAATGACTGGAGAACATGAGGAACACATTGCTAAGGGCAATGTTGTTGCACCAGGAGAGGGTGCATGGGACCAGGCAAGAGGAGAACAAGTGCCTGAGAATTTCCACCTGGACCTAATCAGGATAGAGAATCCTATGTTATGCTCTTGAAGGGCAGGATAGGACAATAGTAATGCATATAGAAGACTGGATACTAGTATTACAACCTAAGTTACCAGTCTTTAATGCATAAACTTTGGGCTTTGAAGGGATTCCTAAGTGACATGGTTATGTTAGAACAGTGGAAATATGGGAAAGATTAATAAATGGCAAGAAAGTAGACTCTGCCATAAGTCTGGACAAATAGTACATCTGTGATGGTAGTACCCAAGGAGGGGCCATAAGCTGAGACTTAAGGTAAGGACTCTATAATTTTAGAGACAATTACCTAGTTGTTCTGAAAAGCCAAAGTTTTTGGTGTTACCAGTACAATAAATGCCTAGTACACTAGGGCAGTAGCCACTAAGTAAAGGCAAAAGCAGCAACATGAGATAATTGGACACTATGTGTTGAAATCAACCTAATGTGTTAGGTGACCTTGAGAGGTGATACTTAAATAAAGTATATTCACCATGATACTTTATTTCATGATTTTATGTGTTAAAGATATGAAAGTAGTTGTTTTTGAACTTCCTTTGACTAGTCCTATAAGGACACAAGGGAAAGGAGAACTTATATCTTACTCAGTATTCCTTAAAAATGCTTTATAATCTCTCTTATCTGAGTGATAATGAAAAATGAGGAATATGATAGCAAATAAAGTGCATACTACCTAATCTCCCAATACTTATATACCCTGGCCAGGTATACAACTATTGATGACAAGGTGAGTATGGAAACTCTTAGATTGATATCTTTTTTTATTGCTCTGATCAAGCAGTCATTCTGATACAATCTAATGAGTATCATGAAATAAGAAATATGGAATCAATAAAGGAAGATGCTTTGTGCAATTCCAATAAAGGAAGATGCTTTGTGCAATTCCAACCCTAAACAAAAAGGGAAAAGCTATGTGACATTCCTAACTAATAGGAAGAACTATGTGAACATTGCCAATTACATAGAGTTTGCTAAGTGAATTATCTCTGTTAGATATATATATGTTTTTCCTTTTGATAAGTATTCTTGAGTGATTATTGAAGTATGTTCTTTTATGCTTCTTCCTTTCAATAATATGGACATCACATGTTAGGGTTTATGCTCTCCATAAACATAAACAGTGATAAGGTGGAATTAACGAAAGGAACTTTGTGTGAATTATAGATCCATGGTATCTCCATAATAATAAAATAATATGTGGAGACTTGAGGGCATGATTAATGAATAATTTGTTCCTCCTTTTTCCTGGGATTTCGGGGACGAAATCCTTGTTAGGGGTTTATAATTTGTAACATCCCTGACCTGGGTTATGAATTAACTCTAGAGGTTTTGCCTAATAAGGTTGAGTAGATTCTTAATTCTATCTTGGGAAAAGTAATTAGGGCTTATGAGGATCTTATGTTTCAATTTTGGTCCTGTTTGGACAATGTTGAAGCAATGTTTGCTTATTTTGGACTAATGTGCAAATTACCCAAGTTGAAGGGTTTATGTGCAGATTGTGCATGATAATATGTTCCTCATGTGTTGAAGCATCATGAGAGTGAATATGATGTTAATGTATGGCTTATGGAAGCCTGAATACCAAGAAAGAGCTAATAAAGCAATGTTGTGCATTAAAACCTAGTTTTGGTGTAATGTGCAATTTACCCGAAACCTAGGGTTTGATATGCAAATTACCACTTCAATAAAGTCCCTAATGTTTCTTGGCATCATGTAGAGTAAATAAAATGAGAGTTACTTCTCATTTTAATTAAGATGGAGGAGAGAGAATCTTGATAATAAAATAATCAAGATTTAATCCTAAGTGAAACCCTAATCCAATTTAGGGCAAAAATGAATGTATTAATTAAAGGGCCTTCAACCAAAATGTTATTGGTTGATTTTGAATAAGGATGGACGTTCTTTTGCCAAGATAAGGAACGAAAATATCTAAAGGAGGTGAAACTCCACTCACCTTATTATAAAGGAAAGTAATTTCCACTTACATATGGGATATTAATATAATAAGCATTAAGGTGCTTATTTTCTTTTCCCTTAATTCATGGATAATGGAAGGGAGTTCGGTGGGGATAGAGATTCCCTTGCATGAAAGAAACCAAGGGGGAAGTGGTGGCAACAATTTTGGAATTAAAAGACTTTTATAAAGTATCTTCTCTCTCCTCAATTTTCTTATAAAAGTACCTTTTCCAAGCCAAATGAAAGGCTTTTACGACCCCACTTCTTTTCCTTGCTTGAAAAACCGACCAAGAAAGCTAATGAAATCAGGGAGCACGTCCCCAACCTGTTGGTAAGCCTTTGATCTTCGTTCTTCATGATTTCATGGTGAAAATCATAAAACAATGTGTAATTCCTTCATTTCTTCACTCAATCTTCAATTCTAGCCGATCATTTCACTCCAAATCTTGAAGTTGAGCCTTGGAATAGTTGGAGGAGCTTCATACACCATTATAGCCGTGTATCTTGGAGCTTGGAGATCAGATTTGAGGAGGGTTTTATAACTCAAACCCTTAATCATTGATATTGCATCAATTCTCTATACTTTGTTGATTGTTTTCTTTAAATTGCTACACTCTTGTTTCTTTGCTGCAATTTCCATCAAGAACGGTTGTTGTTCCTGGTTGTTCGAAGGAAGGGGATGATGACATCATCCTAGATTCTTATCCAAAGAAAAGTACCAAGCCAAACAGTTTTGATAGCTACTCCAAATCGTTTTAATTTGATTGGTTATGCGGTTTCAGCAAACCGTTTAAGGGCAAACGGTTTGAAACCGTTTGGGAGAAAACGGTTTCAAAACCGTTTGATATGGTTGACCAAGCGTTTACCGTTTGGGAATTTTGTTCCTAATTATTTAGGCTGATAACCCACCAAATTTGAGGGATTAACTCCCAAGGAATCGAGAGTTGAAGGCCAATCAATTAGGCAAATTGAATTGAATTAAATGCTGATTTTCGACCTGATTAACTTGACCTGTTTGGGAAAACGGTTTCAAGACCGTTTGAGTGAGTTGATCAAGCATTGACCGTTTGGGATTCCAGTTCATAATTATTTTGGTTGATGACCCTCCAAATTTTAGGGATTAACTCCCAAGGAATCGTGAGTTGAAGGCTAATCAATTAGGGAAACCTAATTGGATTAAGTGCTGATTATCAATCTGATTTAATTGAACTTTTTGGGCAAACGGTCTCAAGACCGTTTGAGTGCGTTTACAAGGGTTGACCGTTTGGGATTACTGTTCCTAATGATGTGGTCTAATGACTCACCAAATTTTAGGGATTAACTCCCAAGGAATCGTGAGTTGAAGGCTATTCAATTGGGCAAACCCTAATTGAAAACAGTGCTGAAATTCCAATGAGTTAATTGGAGATTTTGGGTTGATTATCCCAAACGGTTTCAAGACCGTTTGGGGATCACCCAAATGGTCTCAAGACCTTTTGGAGGTCTGGGTTCAAGTATAGTTGACCAATTGAAGGTCTAAAGGTACCAAATCATATTGCAATTAAGTGTTGATTTGTTGATCAACTCGATAGACCAAACCTTGATGAAATTTCACTAGAATCCAAAGGTTGGGTGAGCCAAACGGTCTCAAGACCGTTTGGAGCTCATCCAAACGGTCTCAAGATCGTTTGGTGGTCACCCAAGACCGTTTGGAGGTCTAGGGTTAAGTATGGTTAGGTGTTTGAAGGTCTAAAGGTACCAAGCTGATATACAATGCAATGCTGATTTGGTGATCAATCCCATGATCCAAACCTTAATTGGATTACTTGGATTTGAGTGATATGATGGGCAAACGGTCTCAATACCGTTTGGAGGTCATCCAAACGACCTCAAGACCGTTTGGGGTCAGGTCATACTCAATTTGGATGATGGTTCAAAAGTTTCAAAGTAAACAATCTTGCATTGATGAGTGTTGTTGAATCATCGATTCTAAACCCTAATCCAATTGAATCAAACCCTAATTGATGACCCAGTGAGGGTCAATTGAGGGTCAAGTCAGTTGAAGGTTGACCTACTAAACTCAATTGAAGTATGAGCATAGGTCCAATTGATGATTGGTTCCATGAATTCAATGGTTGAAGATCCAATGCAATCAATTGAAACATAATTAGTAGCTTGATTGATGATCAACTTCAAAGTTCTAATTGGTGTTTATAAACCCTAATTCCATTGAGATCAGACCCTAATTGAAGTTCCAATTAAGGGATGAGTTCATGACTCAATTTATGATTGAGTTGATGATCCAATTGGTTGAGATTCCATAGATTGGAATTGAGTGTTGTTGAAGTCTTGATTGACTCTTTGGTCCATGCGGCTTTGAGAGGTTTGTACCAAACGGTCTCAAGACCGTTTGGGACCAAACGGTCTCAAACCGTTTGAGACTCATGCGGTTTCAAGTTCATGCGGTTTCAAAGCTTTTTGCTTAAACGGTTTCAAACCGTTTGTGGTTCAATTTGGTTAATCCAATTGGATGCCTAATACAATTGAAGGATCAATTGGTTAACCCAATTGAGTACCTAATGTATTTGAAGGAACAATGGGTTGATTCAAATGAGTACCCAATGATATTACATACTCAATTGACTAATCCAAATGGATACCCAGTGCAGTTGAATGTTCTATTGGTCAACCTATTTGGATACCTCAAGTTATTGAAGGTCCAATTGATCAAACATTTTTGTAAACCTAATGTGATTAGGTGGGAGATACCTTTAATGGTACTAATCATTAATGCATAACAAATGCATGGATCCAATATATGATGTAAACCCTAATTGAGGCTGATTCCATATATAATCATATTAAGAGGTTGTCTATATGTGAAATCACTAATTAGGATGAATAGTAAACCCTAATTCAATTGGATACCTTATGTAATGGAGGTCCAATGTTATTGAATCTTTGAGAATTAAGATGATGAATGTTCTATTGATCCAATAATTATTAGTAATGATAATCAATGAAGGTACAAATGGTTGAAACCCTAATAGTACCTATGTAATTAAGTGCCAATTAAGGGATGAATCCTTAATTGCTTATAGGATCAATGACTTGGTACACTATGTTAATCATAGTTGTATATACTCGACTGAAGGGTTGATATGACCTAATCAAGTTGAGAAGTTTATAGTATGAATTCATACATGAATATGATTCATGTGATGATTAAGGGTTATGATCTTTAAGCAAAGAGATCATGAAACCCTAAACATGAACATAAACCCTAATTGACAGGGTTATTGAACTCAAACCTTAATTGAAGGTGTATCCATGTAAAGCCCTAATTGAGGGTGATTCTATGAGAAACCCTAATGGGGATTGAGTAGTAAACCCTAATTATGGGTAATGTAATATGAAACCCTAATGAAGGGTGATGCTATATGCAATCCCTATTCTAATGAAGGGAAATGGTATGTGAAACCATAAAGCCCTAATAAGCGAATAGAATTCATGCTTGAATATGATTCAAGAGGTGAACTCATGTAGCACGACCGTGTTAGGTAGCACGGCCGTGGTATTTTCACTTTGCAAGACCGTTCAAGGTAGCACAGCCGTGGTGGCTTCCCTTAGCACGGTCGTTTTTGGTTGCACGGTCGTGGTACTCTATGTTTGACTTAGAGTTTGTTTTGAATAGGACTTAACATGGTGTTTTTATTAATTCCTGACTTATGTATGAATCCATAGTATTGGCAATAGTTGTATATTCCAAGTAAGTGACAATTGATCACTACTTTACATGATGAATGTGATAAAATGGTGCATAAAGTATTAGGATGGGTAATACCCTAATACAAGCTAAGTATGTGAACTTAAGAAAGTTAATGGTGTTGAGGGAAGTGAGACATCAAGATATGATAGATATCATATCTAACACCCCAAATACTGGTATACCTTGTTGTGATATAAGTCCAATATGATTGGATGAATGATACATGAGATGTGTGATGGAAATCCTAATCCTGGTAAAGGATTAAGGGTAATACCCTTGAATTATTAATACATTGTTTTTGCATGATGTTGATAGATAATTGATGTGCTGCTATCATATGTGCTAACCATGCAGGTATCATGAGATGATGGGCATAGCCAGGTATGCGTTGTGATATGTTATTAATTTGAATTTGTTTATTGGGCCTTGTGTGCCATAATATATCTTGTTGTCTGATAAGAGGTAGCAAGAGAGTTAATAGGCATCAAGTATCATACTTACCTTGGTCAAATGACCTAAAGGTGTTAGTTACCTAAGGAAGTGGTAACAATGCTTAGGTGATGAGCTAAGGGTTTAAACATCCAGAATCACATGGTTAGGGTATTGAAATTGTGAAAGGATGAGAATTTCCAGTGATGAATTGAGGGATTAAGATCCCAACACTTTATGAAAAGAATATGGCTACGGGCCATGACTCCACAATGATAGTACCAGGCTTTAGATATATGATCTAATCCTGAAGAGAGTTAAAGCAGTGGTAATGATTATGTAGTTTGAATAGATGTTATACATGTTCTTTATATTCCTTAAAGGATAATGACATGTTGATTCTATCAAGTTATAGTTGCAATGCTTATGATATAGAATAATGTTCTAATCTGTTAGACATTAAAATATCTGCTTCTATACAAATATGATTCTTCTATTCATATTTATCTTCTTAAGTTGCAATAACAATGTTACTGGAGGAGAGTTATAACTCTCGCTGGGGCAATTTTTATAATTGTCTCACCCCTGTGGGAACCACATTTTTAGGTGGACGCAGACGAGGAGATAGGAATCCTTCAATAGGTGAAGGACAAAAATAGCAGTAGCAGAGACAGCAGTGAAGTCTCAGGTGGAGACACTGACTGTTATGCCTTGTATAGATGTAAATAGAGTCTTATGTGTTGTCTCTGTACTCTCAGGTTCTCAGAGTAGTAGTTAGTGCTTTCGAGATTTTGGCTTAGAGCCTCGAGATTTTATACTGCCTGTGTTTAGCTTTACAGGACAGTTAATGCTTGTAATTCTCCAAAGGAGATGATACAGAATATGTACATGTGAACAAGAATGTAATTATGTTACTTTGGTTCTATGTGAGAAAGTTTTCCTTCAATGGATATTTTGATAAAAAAAGGTTTTAATTTTTAGTGATTTTCGCTAATCCGCTGCTTGATGAACGCTTCCGCATTAGTTAATCTTATTTTCGCGAGACGGATGTCACACCATATCCACTTTTATAACATCATTGTTACTCTCCAAACTCAAAGATGGTATGTCAATTTGTCAAAATTTGAGCTTTGGATTTTTAAAGTCATTTTTTGGGCCATATCATCATGGGCAAAAAATCTTTTATCGACCCTACCAAAGTCTCATTTGTACTTGATTGGCAAGCCCCTAAGAATAATTCTAAATTGTAGAGTTCTCTATGTCTTTCTGGTATTATTGAGGTGTTATAGCCAAATTTGGTAAAATTTTCTTGCCCCTCACCAATATCATGAGGAAAGGAGAATGGTTTATCTAGTTAAAGGAGTGCAAGTCTAGTTTCAGGAGTTGACCACCACACCAATTTTGACACTTCTATAAAGAAAGGATAGGTTCATAGTCTTTACTGATTCGGAAAGGTTTGGTCTTGGTTTTGTCCTCATGTAGAAAAAGAAGGTAGTTGCATACACCTCTCGGCAATTGAAACCCAACAAAGTCAATTACCTGGCCCATGATTTTGAGGTTTCAACCATCAATTATTCCTTGAAAATCCAGTGATTTACTTATACGGTTCTACTTTTGACATCATCAGTAATCATAAGAGTTTGAAGTAGATCTTGACATAGAAATTTTTTAACCTTTGATAGTAAAGAATGCTAGAATACCCAAGGACTAGGACTTTATGATTTCCTACTACACTGGTAAGGCAAATATTGTAGCCAATACCCTTAACATGAAGCAAGATAAGTGTGATCTTATTTTTTCCATTAAATGGAAAAGCATTGAGGCCCTATCATCTTGGGGCCCAAGGTGTATAGGTGAAAAAGTCATATTTGACTAGGATTAATGTAAACATGGGTCTCCAGTCCAAGATTTTAATAGCACAAAAAACAACCAAAGCCTTGAGGAGATGACAAAGTTATTAGAAAAGTCTCATACACATCTCTCAATTTGTATTGATGGTAAAATCTGATATTAGCAGCACATGTGGGTCCCATAAGATCCCATTTTAATAGAAAAAATATGGCATGTAGCTCATGGATCAAGGTATATAGTTGATCCTAGATCAACTAAAATGCATAAGGACCTAGAAAGACCCTTTTGGAGGAAGAACATGAAGTTTGATATAGTTGCTTTTATCTCAAAATGCCTGACTTTCTAGCAAATCAAGGATGAACATCAAAGTTCAGGAGGTCTTATGCAACCCTTACCTATCTCCAAATGGAAATGGGGGAATATCACCATGGATATTGTGGTGGGTTTAGCCAGGACCAGTAAAGGGAGTGACACCATTTGGGTTATAGTTGATTGAGTGACCAAAACCATCCCACTTTATCCCTATACAGATAATGAATAAAGCTAAAAAAAATTGGAGAAACTTTATATTGGCGAGATTAATAGGTTGCATGGGAATCATGTATGAATTGTGTTTGATCAGGATGCAAGGTTCACTTTCCATTTATTGCAACAAGTCTAGGAAGGCTCAACTAAATTTTAGTACAACATGTCATCCACTAGTTTATGGATAGTCGAAAAGGACGATTTAGATATAACAAGACATACTGAGATCGTGTGTTCTTGATTGAGGTGGTTTGTGGAAAAACTACCTCCATTTAGTGGAGTTCACCTACAACAACAACTATCAGTCCTTTATTAGTATGCCGCTATACAAATCCTTATTAGGGAGGCGATGTAGAACCCACTCTATTGAGATGAAGTAGGAGAATGACAAATATTAAATATGATATAAAGTCAACTTAATTAGACAAAGGTTTAAAAAAGCATAAAATCATGAGATGCATATGGTGATGCACATGAAGATTAGATCAATTCCGGTAATTGAGAAGAACAAGGGGATATTGAATCCTAGATACATAGATTAATTTAAAATATTGAATCATATTGGGGAGTGTGCATATAGGATGACACTACCTTCACAATACAATATGATGCATAATGTCTTTAGAGTCTCAAATATAAAGAGGTACGTCAAGGACCCTAACCATGTCTTTAACCCATGAGCCTATCAAATTAAAGGAAACCCTTGTACCAGGAAGAACCAGTGAAGATACTTGATAGTCAAATCAAATATCTCTGAAGTAAGAAGATAGATATGATGAAAGTACTTAGGAAACACCATGAAAGTGACGATTATACTTGGAATTGAAGTCAGATATGGAGGAAAGATTGTGTACCTTTTTTAAGGAAGCTTATAGATACACACACACACACACATATATATATATATATAAACACACACACGCACACACACACACACACACACACACACACACACACACACACACACATATATATATATATATATATATATATATATATATATATATATATATATATATATATATATATATATATGTGTGTGTGTGTGTGTGTGTGTGTGTGGGCGCAAAATTCCTTGTAAGGAGGATAGGATGTGATGGTGAGTATTGTACTTTCTTATTAGTTTAATAGTTAACTCTTCACTTTTTCTTACTTTGGACTCCACTTCATTATCCCATGATTATTTGGTGGGATGTGACCCTTAATTTGAAAATATGAGGATTTAACATGCTTTGTGGTATAAAAACCTAACTTAATTAATCTTGTTAATTGTTACTTAATTATATGAACTCAATACCTAGTATCTCCCTTCATATCCCAAATGTTTTTTGCATATTCTACATTATATCTTCAACCTTTGGTCTACATTTCATATTCATATAAAAATCTTACAAATTTCACTTTTCTATAGATGAATACCTAAATTCCCCTTTTTTGGCCCAATCACCTGAACCGGTCACCCATCGGCCTTGGACTGGGCTTGTCATCCCCCATATTCTTGTGTGGGAGGGGTCGGTGACCCAATCTAAGAGTCACTAGATCTCAATCCAACAACATTGGGGTAATCTTCAAGCTTGTGCCTGAAAAGGAAAGTGTAGAGAATAGTCCCCCCTAGATTTCTCTCCTCTCCCTATCCTTATAATAACATATTTATTATTATTTCTTTCCCTTCCTCTCTCTCTCTCCCTATCTTCAATCCAAACTCAGTGGTTGATTATCTGATAGCCATTACATGCTTGGACACCAAGAAAGGCTTACTTTATGCCTTGTTCTCAGCCCAAAAAATTGTCAATTTGAAAACCCTAATCCTGAGCATGACACCCTATAAAAACCCCTCCATTGACTTCTCCTCTCCTACCTCAACCTTTCCATGATGTTTCCAAAGTCAACTGGCCCTTGAAGACTCCCCATCACCCCCATGTATCTCCTTGATGCCCTCATTTCCTCCACCTCCCTATTTCCTCTAATCTTCACCTCAAAACAAGTGGAGGCCACTCTTAGCCATGTGGCCTCACGTTAAGAATTGATGAAATCTTCCATGGCCTTCTTGGGGCCTACCTCCCTGGTTGACACCTCCATAGTGAGAAGCATTGTGGCGCACTTCACCCCGCATGAGCATTTTGGACCCATGAGAACAATGATCCTCAGCCCTCAAATCTCGATCGTGGTTGACTATGGACTCATCCAAGGGGTTACCCCAGCGTGGTCAAATGTCGAACATGTGTCCAATCATTTGTGGTCTGATCTTGGGACTGTTAGATTGCATGCTTGGTCGGTATTTGACCCTCAATTGAACGACAACCCATTTTTCATTTTAGGCATTTTTCTCAATCTATCACCAAATTTTTTAGAAATGTCCTAGTTGTAAAAATTTGTGAAAAAATCATCTTAACTTGAAAAATATCACACCTATAGTCCATTTTAATCATGAAAATAAGAAAGATATAATGGAACTATATACAAAATGTAAATATCTTCCCTATCTGTTATAATCTAAAAAGATGGTTCTTTACGGTTAATTGAAAGGAAAATATGAACCTTTTTGCCAAGACTTGATCTTAATGGCCTAAAACATAATTGGGATAGATTTTGGAATTCATTTGAAATCCAAATCTCAAAACTTAATGATGATTCTCACAATGTGAACTTGAATTTGATATGGAAACTTAGGTTTATCCTGGTTTCTTGGATTATGACCTAGGAAGACCATTCATCCATTCTAATATGATTTATGATGAAATCAATGATGTACTTTGAAATTTTCTAGATTTTCTTATTAGATATGAATGACCTAGCCTAAGGTAAAGAAAGGAATTAAGCACATTAACCTTGTAATAATTTGACACCCTAAATCTTGAATATCCATTCTTGAGTGTTTGATCTATTCATCCCTTATATGAGCCACTGACTACTCCTATTTGGATATTATTACTTTGTACTTCTCATGACCTGATTGTTTTTACTACATAACATAATTTTATGTACCCCTCTTATAAAATGTGTCTATGTAATGATATGAACTACTTCATTTTGTATTGAGTTACTTTACATATTTTCTGAAGGCACCCCAATATGATTAATGATGTCAATGTAATCCTTTGGTTAACTTGTAATTTATAATTTACTGCATTTCCCTTATATTTGGATACAGATTAAGTGGTATCTTGTATCAGAGGCCTTTTGTAACGACCCGCCTCCCGGTAACCCCCAATTAAGGGAGACCCGAAGGTCAGAGTCGTTAATCAATTAACAGGATCAAAGGTTCAGCAAATAATCAATGATAATTATGAAATTCTACTAAACTAAACTGAAATCTGGTAAAAATTAAAACTTTTCTTACCTTTAAAAAACTTGGGAATTCTAAGTATCCACAACTTGAATCTACTCTATCTAATCCTCCTTGCACTTTACTTCTTATTTTACAATGTGAAAATTTATTGTTTGTTCTTTTAGGGTTATACCTAAAACGCCAACAAACAAATACACGATCAACATAAAGCTGGTATGCGGGGGATTACAAAAAGTTGTGCAACTATATTAACAATGTAAACAACCAATTATCATTTAACATTCAAATCACATTTTAAGCAGTACTACTCAATCCCTTCCTATCCCCTTCCTCTGTGTTGTCCCTGTAGTGGACATGGATACTACCTCTCTCACACGGTAGATCCTCATTAAACCCCGCATGATCCTACCGAACAGGTAGATCAATATCTAGGGTTGAGTCGCATGGCACTACTCATAGGTAGTCCAATCTCTAACTCAATGTGACTTGATGGACCTACCCCATTGGTAGCCATTTACTAAGTCATTTAGTGACCTGAGGGGCCTACCCATTGGTAGCCTTTGACTAGGTCAACCCATTAAGCTACAGAGGGGACTGGGATATGAGCTAGTAGGCATAATTCTTAGGTGATAGTCATATTCACTCTAGAATTTGCATGAATTAAAACATCCAACATTTTAATTCAAGTCACGATGGAAACTGCGACAAAATCACGGAAAACTAATTCGGGTAGTCATAAGCGTAACCACATACCTGTTATGCAGGCTTGAATGTAGAAAAACTCAATCAACCAGGAATCAAGCAAGTACACACACACAATTTGTTCCTGAAAAAGGCATTCAATTTCTATATTATTAATCATGTCATCATGACTCATTAATTCTAATCGTTTCCTAGGTTATTTTCCCTTTTTAGGGTTTTAACCATAATTAGGGTTTTATTTCCTTTTTATTACTCTTACCTTACTTTTATCAAATATCCATCAAACCCTGATTATCTTGTCCTATTTTCCATTAAGGTCCTAAAGATCAGGTTTGGACCATATAAACCCTAATTTTCAGATTGCTATATCTTTTTCTTTTTCTCTAATTTAGGATTTCTAAACATATTAATCAACATATTGAATTAAAAACCCTAAACATGTAATTCTATCATCAAAACAGGTTAAAAACCATCTTAATCATTAATCAGGTTAAACATATTCGAATTAACCTAATTGCAAGACTAAATATATCCTTGATAATCAATTAGGGTTTTCTTTTTACAAATTAACTCTTTTTCCATCAAAATATGTACTTTTGCAAAAATATACAGATTCAGATATCCAAACCATTTTTAACGTATTCCTCATATTTTTCTGATCATTTTTCATGTATTGACTTTTCGCATCCGAGTTTCCTATCACCAGATATGATTTTATCAAGATAATTCCTTTTAATCGATTTATTTGCTAATTTTCTAGAAAACCTAGAACCGTCCGATTCATGGGCCTTGGATCCACGGAGGATCCAACGGTCCTGAAGGAGCGCGCCCTACTTTTACAAACAAAAGGGAAAAAGGACAAAGGTGCCCTTACCTGCAAAGAGGATGCGGAGGGGCAGAAGTGTAAAAGGCATGCAATCTTCTTCTTCCTCCTCCTTGCATCGAGCAAGCCGATCCAGGTGGTCAACTTGAGGGTTGACTTTGAGCTCTGGCCTTCCTCTGCTCACGTCGATGGTCCAGGGAGCTCCGCCTCCCTTACTCGAAGTCGACGACGCCCTCAATTGTTCACCCGATCCCCGCCAAGTTGCCTCCCCTACTCGCCGAATTCTGACTAGGCTAAGCCAAAGGTGTTGGGTTTTAGGGGAGACAGAGAAGGTAGCGGAAACAAAAATTTTCTCCCCCAACCCATACCGAGGAAACGCGTCAACATCTATATAATAGGAAAGGATGGTTTGCGGAATCACACCTTGTCCCGAGGCTTGCTCGGAGACAATACCTCGCGCAATGCGCGGTCTTCAACTCCGGACTTCGACGGTGTCTGTGCAGCTCCTGGTCGCACCGGGACTGACAACTCCTACTCGAACCGGACTGTCGGATGATAGTTGTCCTCCTAAGCGGCAGTGTGCTCCCGCCTCTGTAGTAGTCCACACGGACCACCTGGAACTCCACACTCCTTGTCCCACAAGGAAGTGGAAGGAGTCGCACCCTCCTGTTGACGTACTAGTCACCAACACACTCTCCTGCCTCCTGTTGCAACTGCAGTTGTCCTTCCCTTGCTGCACCTCCCTTTTGCGGGAAGCACTTGCTCGGGCTCTCTCACGGTTACCAAAACCAGAGAGAACGACAACTTGCAGAGCAACTGGTTGCACTGAGCTGTACTTTGAGAAGCCCCCAATACCCCTATATATATAGGAGAGTCATGGGACAGGGTTCTCCATCCCGGGCGATGCGGGACTAATGCAGGAGTAGAAGGGTTCGAGAATTTTCCACAAAAAGCAACCATCTCGCAACTTGAAATGATCGGTTCACAACTGAACCGATCGGTTCGGCCATTGAGCCGATCGGTTGGACCTGAGCCGATCGTTTGGGGCACTCCAACCGATCGGTTGGTGCCCTGAACCGAACGGTTCATGGTCCTAATCCGGCTCAAAAAGACTTTCCTTGTTTCTTTCCCAATTGGTATCGAATACCAATATTATTCCCAATCGAATTGGCAATTTGAAACCAAAGGAAAATTCTTGCCGACATGACTTTTCCCAACTGGTCGGTTGCACCAGTTGAGCCGATCGGTTCAACCCTTGAACCGGTCGTTTTAACCTGGGCATGAGCCGATCGGCCTGGACACTCCAGTCGACCGGTTCAGCAACCTCAGCCGACCGGTTCATCACATGAACCGATCGGTTGGGAGCACAGGTTGGGCAAAAATCAGTCAATTGCGATTTTAATCAATCTGATACTCCAATCAATGCGTCCAACACCTTGAACCATACGATATTGAGCTATCGACTGATTGAGTGTTTAATTGAACTACTAAACTTCTTTAGTAATCAATCTAAACATTGCTTTGTGGACAAAACTCCTCTTCCAGGTTAAATCCTATGTGTGTGACCCTGCAGGTCCATTTCACGTTGGCAGTGAAAGTCCATAACACTTATGACTTCACAAGCAAAGAGCGGTGCCTAGTCACACATCAGTGCTACCCAAGTGAAAGTAGAAAGTTGGAGAACAACTTTCATCCTACAATCCGTGAATGGTGTTACATTGAATGTATAATTCCTTCATCACTGATGTCCCGAATGAACTCGAGGCATGGAACAGTCATCCTGTCAACGTTCATTCACTTCCTTGATCTCAGAGTAGACTGGAAGAGATATGTATGACATCAGTATCATATACCGATTCACACATGCGTGCACGCCTTTCTCAATCCTACTCATCAAGTGGCCATGGATATCAAACTCCCTCAGGAGGGACAAATCCCATATCTATCACTCACCCCTCAAAAGACCCATGTGTCAAAGCCACCCAATCATCACCTTTATAACAACCCATGTTTCAGGACTGCGTTTGATGATGTCAAAGTGTGCCCAACGACATGTGTTGAGTGCAGTGATTTCAGGTCTAAGAATCACACTCACCACCATCACTGTGAGTACTGACTGTGACTACCATCTCATGGTTCCATGTGTCAAACTCACGGTGGGTCTGTCCGGTACCTTGTTCTCTAACAAGTACCTATATGTTTGGTTCGATATCTCTATATCATGACTAATGAGATTTTGTCATCAACCAACACCACAATCTAGTCTTGTGTGTCATTGCTGTCTATCTACCTTCCACAATGACATCCGACTAGGGACATAACAAGAATGTACAAACTCTTAGCATCTGTATGATCTCATCGTTCAGGTCATGAACCTGAAGGCATACGTCATTGAGTACTGTCATTCTCTAGACATTCAATCTGTTCTATCACTATCTCATATGACTGAACCAGAAAGAATTAGAAGCTCGCCTTTTATGTTTATCAAATCAATCTTAATGTATCCCATCAATCATCCCATGATTGGCTCTCAGGGCATACATACCAACAGACTCCCACTTGCACTGCGAGCCAATCACCCATGAATCATATTCATAGTGATTTTTCAAACATGTCCCACATGTTACTGTGTTGTAGTGCCAACATAGTGAGTAATGGCAACACCTTGCCAAAGTCTGTATAAATTTCATGTCTCTCATCTCTTCGTTGTACGTCACACGTATGAGATGGAGTTGCCGTAATATGCGATCTTATATTCCATTTGCTAACCTTTAGCCACATTGCATGATCAAGGATTCCAGACTTGTCATCAATGAGTGGAATATAAGTTCATCTCATGAACTTTCAGATCCATATAGTATCCACTGTTGTTCACTAACACATAGATACTCGGCTTTTCCCCTTTTTCAAATGGCTTTATTGGAACATTTCCAATTATCAACAAACTTTCACTTTTATACATCTTATGTATATATATTGCGATTAATTTTCTGTCCTTTTGGAAGTTCGCATCAATGTAACTCTTTACATCGAACTCTTCCTTATCTCCATAGAACTAGTACTTCACAAGCACTTATCAAGTTCTCATGGTATTCCAGTAACCCTTACTGGAAATAGACAGACATCCACTCGTCATATCAAACATACGAGTTATCAGGATGAGCATATCATATTGCCATGTCCTACATACAAGATGATGAATGCATCTTATTCTTGCCATGTCATACATGCAAGATAATGGGATGATTACATACATGATAGATCCATATCTATTCTTAGTGTTCCCATTCTTCATAAGAATTGGACACTTGGCCTTGGGATACTAACTCCATGTAACATGGACAAGTTTTCTCCCACTGAATCTGTGCATACTGAACACTTCAGTACAGATTGCCAATGTATGCTCTCTCTTTCCCGGTCAAGAGATTTTCGAGAACTATCTCTATAGATCTCTATTCCTATCACATAGGAAACATCTCTATCTTCCTTAAAGATAATTTCCACATTCGGATTTCCAATCTAGAACATTTCCATTTCACATCAATATGTGGAATGTGAACACACTCCCACTAAATCACATATCCCTTCTTTATCTTTGACATATTAGTCAAAACCCTTTGACTATATCATCAAAGTAAAGATTCAATTCTGAGTTGCTTGTACTCAATCAATCACATTGACTAGTCCATTGTAACTTATAGACTTCATTTGCATTAGTGGATTCATAAACCTTATAGGCTGTGTCACGTACACATCCTGGTTTTATTCCTCATAGGAATGCGGTTTTAGTATCCATATGCTAAATGTCTTAGCCATTAAGTTGCAATCAATAAGCATCATCCTTCTCAAAATGTTATCCATGTGTCTTAACACTTAAGACTCATCTGCACTTATGGATATAATCCAATGAGTGCTACCATCAAGGTCATACCTTATGGTTCACATGGAAGTCATTTAGGATGTAATGATTTTAAACCATAACTCAACATTCGGTTCCTCATATTCATCTTGATAGTTGACTCATCACATGAACAACTCATCACATAGATAATTGAGGTGTATCTGTTAAAGATATAAGAACCCTTGTGATTCTTAATTTCTTTTATTAGTGTGGGGGTATTCTTTTATTAAGAAGAATTCAGTTATTTGATAATCATTCTCTAACTCCTTAGAGTATGATTCCTTCTTGATTCAGACATCACCATGCCTTAATCATGAGTTCACTATGATACACTATCATAATCACTCATAAGGATCTCAAACATTTGGTCCAAGTATTTCATTCATTGATCTCATCAAGAATTAATACTTTACCAAATTTGTACTTCATTTATGATAATCTTGAACATTTCAAGACATTCATATTGGTATTTCTCTAAACACCATTTGAAGTATTAGCATTTATTCCAATAGGTATGTAAATACATCACATGTATTATACCTAATATGATAATCACTCTCCCACTACATTAGTGAAGATTGATTAATCATGTCCAAGATATTCATGTCCCTTACTGGTTCTCTAACCAAAAGAGTCTAGTTTTATCCATCATATGGAAACTAGAAATGAATTTCTCATGATTAATGCTAATTAAATTGTTTGAGTTATCTATAACTTTTAGGTATCATCTTATCTTATGCATATCAAATATCACAAGATAAATAAGGCATTGCCACAAAGATCACATCTTTATAAATTGAAACATCTCTTTATTAATTGCTATCATTGTCATACAATATGCAAAATAAAGTGTTTCTATCAATTGGCAAGTATGAAATAGAAGTTCATAATTGTATTACATGCCTTATTGGCTGAAAATAAACTAAAGTATTCCTATCTATAAAGGCAACACTTGCCCCAAGTAAGAATGCTTTATACTTTACATCTTGATATCATATATCTCAAAAGTGTTACACGTTTATTTACATGACACCTTCAAGTAGAGGCTTCAGTCGCCTCCTTCTTCTTTTGTTCTTCCAGGTAGAGAGGACAATTCCTTTTCCAATGTCCTGGCTTTTGACCATGGTGGCAATTTCCTTTCTTGGTCACGCCTCCCTTGGCCTTGAGAGCTGAAGATGGCTTGGACTCCTGGCTAGCTTCAGAACCTTTCTTAGCTTTGCCCTTTCCCTTGCGCTTGGACTTGCCTTTCTTGCTCGTGATCACCATCACGGACTTAGGCTTGTCCTTCTTCATCTGTAACTCGGTTGTCCTCAACATGCCCAACAACTCTGACAGTGGCCTATCAAAGTTGTTCATGTTGTAGTTCATCACAAACTGACTGTAAGATTCTGGCAACGATTGCAGTATCACGTCAGTAGCCAACTCTTGGCTCAGTGGAAATCCCAGTCTCTGTAGGTTCTCCACATACCCAATCATCTTGAGTGTGTGAGGACCAACTGGATCTCCTTCTGTCATGACGCACTTGAACAACGCCCTAGAAACATTGTACCTCTCTTGTCGTGCCTGATCTTCATACATGTTCCTGAGATGCAGAATCATCTCTATGACACCCATGTTCTCATGTTGCCTCTGCAACTCATGGTTCATTGAACATAGCATCAAGCACTTTGCATCAATGGCATCATCAGAATGCTTCTTGTAAGCATCCCTTTCTGTCCTTGGTGCATTAGGAGCGGGTTCCTCTAGAATTGGAGTATCCAGGACATAGAGCTTGCGCTCTTGAGTGAGAACAATTCTCAATGTCCGATACCAGTCATGGAAGTTTGTCCCATTTAGCTTGTCCTTGTCAAGGACCGATCGCAAAGAAAAGTTGTTGTTGTTTGTTGCCATTTGAACTACAAAAAGGAAAATATGCAATTTTAGTCCAAAACTCATTTTTGACTTTATTTGATTGATTTGAAAGTATGATGATATAATTATGCCTTTAATTAATTATCGCTCCCACTATTTTACTTCAAATTGATAGCCCTCACCATCAATTCGGAAGATTGCAGCGTACAACCTTCTAGTGGGCAAGATCCTGAAATCCTCTAAGCCATGGACCAGCTAGGGCTGTCACCCACAACATAGATCTCTCAGGTAGGCAACTTTTGCCAATTGCATCATATGCAACTCTTGATAAGATGTCATATACAACTCTTTGCAATGATCATCTCCATGCCTCAAGGTACTAGATCCCATCTAGATTACCTTGTTAAGTCCGACCCAAAGCAAACACGATGAACATGCACCCTGCTAGGGCAGACCCACACATTCATCCTTCACGCTTCCACGAGGTAGACGGTGCACCACGCTAGGGTGTGCCCACACTTGGTCGAACAAGTTTTTCACGTGTGTCGCATTTGGAAGGCATCTAAAACTTAATATTTTAATGAGGGATTTGGTTTTATTTACATATACATATCCAATCACCACAATACATAGTATGTATCATATACATGCTATATCCAACAGAAAACATGCACAAACGATAAAAAGCGATGATTATGGCCATCCTAATGTGATTCCTCGAGCCAAGAGGAATCACGGTCATCTAGGTCTACATCACATGCAACCTGTACAAGATGAACTTTTGTGCCTTGCCTTCCGAGTTGATCAACTCATCACATGAATGATCTGTACTCTCCAGCCGGTCGTCTGGGTGCCACCAGCCGATCGGTTGGCTCCTCCAACCGATCGGTTCGCCTGGTCGTCGTGCATCTCGTCATGTCCACCACCCGCTCGTCTCGCTCCTCGAACCGGTCATCAACTAATCGGTTCACTCCTTGAACCGACTGTCTGGAACATCAACCGATCGGTTCACGCCTTGAACCGATCGTCTGAGCAGTCGTCTTGATGTCCGCCGGTCTTTGACATAACAGGAAATAAAATCCTATTCTATTTATTACATTGCATTAAAAGAGAAAACCCCGATTTACATTCGGGGGGAGCAAAGGTAGGAAGAATCTCGAATTATTTTGAGTTACATCAGGAATAAGAGAGGGAAGATCGGTGCGCAGACCGAGATGCAAGCAACCACAAACAACCACACACAGATAGGGGTTTATAGGCCATAATCACGCTACACACATCCAACACAAAACTCGTTTAAGGGCGACAAGTATCGAGTGCATTAATAATACATATCATATATGTAATTAGGGATTTGTGGATTTAGGATTGGACATGCATAAAGCTGATATTATTCGCATCGTATGCAATAAATAAAGGCGACAAACCAAAATCGATCATATCGATATTCCTAAAATATAGAGCAGTTGACGTGGCTCTGATACCACTGTTGGGTTTTAGGGGAGACAGAGAAGGCAGCGGAAACAAAAATTTTCTCGCCCAACCCATACCGAGGAAACGCGTCAACGTCTATATAATAGGAAAGGATGGTTTGCGGAATCATACCTTGTCCCGAGGCTTGCTCGGCGACAATACCTCACGCAATGCGCGGTCTTCAACTCTGGACTTCGACGGTGTCTGTGCAGCTCCTGGTCGCACCGGGACTGACAACTCCTACTCGAACCGGACTGTCGGATGACAGTTGTCCTCCTAAGAGGCAGTGTGCTCCCGCCTCTGTAGTAGTCCACACGGACCACCTGGAACTCCACACTCCTTGTCCCAAAAGGAAGTGGAAGGAGTCGCACCCTCCTGTTGACGTACTAGTCACCAACACACTCTCCTGCCTCCTGTTGCAACTGCAGTTGTCCTTCCCTTACTGCACCTCCCTTTTGCGGGAAGCACTTGCTCGGGCTCTCTCACGGTTACCAAAACCAGAGAGAACGACAACTTGCAGAGCAACTGGTTGCACTGAGCTGTACTTTGAGAAGCCCCCAATACCCCTATATATATATGAGAGTCATGGGACAGGGTTCTCCATCCCGGGCGATGCGGGACTAATGCAGGAGTAGAAGGGTTCGAGAATTTTCCACAAAAAGCAACCATCTCGCTACTTGAAATGATTGGTTCACAACTGAACCGATCGGTTCGGCCATTGAGCCGATCGGTTGGACCTGAGCCGATCGTTTGGGGCACTCCAACCAATCGGTTGGTGCCCTGAACCGATCGGTTCATGGTCCTAATCCGGCTCAAAAAGACTTTCCTTGTTTCTTTCCCAATTGGTATCGAATACCAATATTATTCCCAATCGAATTGGCAATTTGAAACCAAAGGAAAATTCTTGCCGACATGACTTTTCCCAACTGGTCGGTTGCACCAGTTGAGCCGATCGGTTCAACCCTTGAACCGATTATTTTAACCTGGGCATGAGCCGATCGGCCTGGACACTCCAGCCGACCGGTTCAGCAACCTCAGCCGACCGGTTCATCACATGAACCGATCGGTTGGGAGCACAGGTTGGGCAAAAATCAGTCAATTGCGATTTTAATCAATCCGATACTCCAATCAATGCGTCCAACACCTTGAACCATACGATATTGAGCTATCGACTGATTGAGTGTTTAATTGAACTACTAAACTTCTTTAGTAATCAATCTAAACATTGCTTTGTGGACAAAACTCCTCTTCCAGGTTAAATCCTATGTGTGTGACCCTGCAGGTCCATTTCACGTTGGCAGTGAAAGTCCATAACACTTATGACTTCACAAGCAAAGAGCGGTGCCTAGTCACACATCAGTGCTACCCAAGTGAAAGTAGAAAGTTGGAGAACAACTTTCATCCTACAATCCGTGAATGGTGTTACAGCGAATGTATAATTCCTTCGTCACTGATGTACCGAATGAACTCGAGGCATGGAACATTCATCCTGTCAACGTTCATTCACTTCCTTGATCTCAGAGTAGACTGGAAGAGATATGTATGACATCAGTATCATATACTGATTCACACATGCGTGCACGCCTTTCTCAATCCTACTCATCAAGTGGCCATGGATATCAAACTCCCTCAGGAGGGACAAATCCCATATCTATCACTCACCCCTCAAAAGCCCCATGTGTCAAAGCCACCCAATCATCATCTTTATAACAACCCATGTTTCAGGACTGCGTTTGATGATGTCAAAGTGTGCCCAACGACATGTGTTGAGTGCAGTGATTTCAGGTCTAAGAATCACACTCCCCACCATCACTGTGAGTACTGACTGTGACTACCATCTCATGGTTCTATGTGTCAAACTCACGGTGGGTCTGTCCGGTACCTTGTTCTCTAACAAGTACTTATGTGTTTGGTTTGATATCTCTATATAATGACTAATGAGATTCTGTCATCAACCAACACCACAATCTAGTCTTGTGTGTCATTGCTGTCTATCTACCTTCCACAATGACATCCGACTAGGGACATAACAAGAATGTACAAACTCTTAGCATCTGTATGATCTCATCGTTCAGGTCCTGAACCTGAAGGCATATGTCATTGAGTACTGTCATTCTCTAGACATTCAATCTGTTCTATCACTATCTCATATGACTGAACCAGAAAGAATTGGAAGCTCGCCTTTTATGTTTATCAAATCAATCTTAATGTATCCCATCAATCATCCCATGATTGGCTCTCAGGGCATACATACCAACAAAAGGAACGATGTACAGGTCAAGGTGAATCACCCAATTGGCGGCACAGGAACGTCCCTTGCGACTATCTATAGGTTAGGGTAGGGTTTATTTGTGCACTGGAGTCCTCACAAGCCCTCCCCTATATATAGGGTCGGAGGCAGTCCCACGTAGATTGGGAACTTCTCCAGTTAACAACCAAACCCCGCAAAAGTTGGGTTAATCATGTGTGGTTTACCTTCCTGAATGCAATGGAAAGTATTGCAGGCCCGCATCTTCCTTGAATCAATAGGAAATTGGAGATGGAAGGTTCCCCTGTAACCTGCAACTTCCCAATCCGGGTGGAACTTAGGAGATAAACGACCATCGTTGGATTGAGATCCAACGGTCTCAGTTGTACGCGACCAAACTAAAAGTAAAATCATTTTCCTATTCATAATAAATCCAACTTTTGTCAATTTCTTAGGAAATTCATATTTCCCAAACCCTTGCTCCTTTCTTTCTCAAATTTTAAGGGATGGTTTATCTTGTCATTATCTAACTTTGTACGAAATTTGGGAAATAGATTGAAATGGATGAGAAGTATTCCTTCTCTCCCAAGTTATTCATCAAATTATTCAAAATTAATTTATATTCCTCTTTCCTTTGTAATTACCTTGTCACTTTGGGTCCCTTGGACCTCAAGAAAACCCAAAGGCACGAATTCCCACATTGGGGAATATTGGTTTGCCTTTATCTTATTTTAATTATCAATTTCTCATATTTCCCTTTTATTAATCAATCCTTTTTCTTTTTTTTTTAAATTCCCTTTTCTTATCAATTGGGCTTAATGACTAACAAAGCCCACAATCATTCACTCAAAGCCATTTCACACGAAATCTATCACAATTCAAAGAAAAGGATTTCATTTATTCATTAAAAGAGAAAATACACTTTTAATTATATTTTCAGAAAATGAGGTTGTAACACCTTTCATCTATGGGTCAAGTGGCATAGACGAATAGAGGCCTTTCCTTTTGGTTAAGTGGAATATTTGGTACCTTCACTCACACCTTGCAAGCATGAGGTAAACAGTTGGCCATAGTTCGGAGTATACTACAAATTTCAAGTAAAATGTATTATAAAAAATATAGAGTTTGGAATCTTCTTATGATGCTCGGGCCCACTTCCCAAGGCTCTAGTAGAGTTTTAGCAATGACGATTGGCCCCAAAAACCACCACTAGCCTTAACTACATGATTTGTCCTCACTCACACACAAGCTAAGACCAACTTCCCAAATGGTCATTCATCCTAATACTAAAGGAGGTGCACCTTAGTGATATGGGTAGTCCAATCATTCCTTTAAGATCATTTTATCTAGATCCCTCAAATCCTGAGACGTTAAAATCTCCCCCACTTAGACTATATGTCCTCATCAAGGCTCAACTATATGGCCTCATAATATTTCCCCATTTAAGTGCAGACCTAAAATGGCCCATGAACACCCATCTTCTGATCATGGAATACCAGTGCAGGGTGTCTACATACCCATAAATAACCCTTTCCAACTTGCCTGGACCACATGACTCAAGACAGGCATGCCACATGCCAATGTGGGCCCCACCTACTGGAGGGGTTATGACTCTGATATCATTTGTAACACTCGGGCTTACTGCCCAGGCTCTAGTAGAGTTTCAGTAATGATGACTAGCCTCACAAACCACCACTAACCTTAACTACGAGCTTTGACCTCACTCACATACAAGCTAGGATCAACTTCCCAACTGGTCAACCATCCTAGTACTACTCTGGGTTGAGCACACTTAACCACATAGTTCTTTAGAGGTGGTCTCCCTATAAAGGAGGTGCACCTTGGTGATATAGGTAGTCCAATCATTCCTTTTAAGGTAATTTTATCTGAGGCCTCAAATTTTGAGACGTTACACTTCTATTGTTATTTTCTATATAAGTCCTTCCAAGTTGTAATTTTGTAATATAATATGTTGCATGACTTTCTAAATTGTACCAATACCTTGCATTGATATTGTGTCATGATTTTTATAATTATTGGTAATGGAAAACTTTGAGTAAACCTATTCATGCTCAACTTGACATCTCTACTATGTTATCTGTTGGACTCCAGAAATGCTCCACCAAATAGATTTTCATGGGGAACTTTAACTGTAAGTTGGGTAATATCTCTTGTCTAGATAGTTTTTTTTCTTGTCATTTCTTTTGTTGTTTCCTTTGAACTATCATGAAAAATTTTAAGGTCCAACTTAATAAAGTTATATGTTATTCATTTATGCATATGATTATACATGATACTTTGAGCCTCTAAAGGACATGTGCTTAAATCCCACTGACAATCTCTACCTAGACAATGGGATTGAGAATTTGGTAAAGATAGATCCATGATAGGTACATCCTTTCAAATGGAACCACTATATATATATATATATATATATATATATATATATATATATATATATATATATATATATATATATATATATATATATATATATATATATATATCCTTCACTTGTGGATTGTTCAAACTCTCTCCCACTTGATTTCATACTTGAACAATTATCTTGGAAAATGTTTTGAAATTATAACAAAATTTGTTTACATGCTTTTGTCTCAATTCACTCCCTTCTTGAGCCCATAGGTCTAATAGTGTTTGCTAAATCTGTCACCTCCTCTCATGTGTGAGATAATGTTGGGTATATAGATCTTGACAACTGACTCGGTAAAACTCGATATCTATCTTTGAGATAGTTATATGTGAGTAAAGTAGTCTAATAGGGAGTCATATGACTCCAATCAGGATGATTATGTCTAAGATCTTTATCACACATGATTTATTTTGAAAAACTTCCATCTATGTCATATTCTACTACTTTCCTTATCTTAGACCTAGTTTGTAGAATGCAATAACTATTTTATATCTCAGAATCAAAGTAGTTATCACAAAGCAAGTAAAAGTTTGCAAATCCTACTAAGATCTTTTGGGCCATCCCGACTCCACTTCAACTAATCTTACCTACAAATTTCAAACATTGTGTGATCAGTTTATCAGTTTAAAATTTTGCACCTTACTTCCAAAAGAAGTGACTCATATTTGATCGGATACAATTACTTCTGTTCCTGAGTTGTGTCACAACACATCAATTTTTTGGTGCCCTTTTTGGAATCAGGATGAACAAGACTACCTATCAGTTTAGTTAGTTTATATAAATTATTTAATACTTTGATTATCATTCTTTTCATCATGTGTAATTGAATTGATCTTTTATCTTCTATTTCTATAGGCACCTCAAAATAGCTTATGCTAAGAAGATATTCAAATCTAGTTGGATTAAACCTCATCCTGAAAATCCATAGGAACATTTCATAGAATCTTACAATCCCGGTAGAAGGTTCCAGTAGAGGCAATGCCAATTGAGATGGGAGATCATTTCGAGGACCGTGGGGAGGAGAGGATGCTTGAAAATAACAAAAAACTAACAAATATTTCTCTTGAGTTCCATACACCATAAGTAAATACTATGATGATCGGTGTTGTTAAAACCCATATCAATATTAACAATAATCATTTATATATTGCATTGTCAACCTCCTTCAGATGAGGCAGTTTCGTGGAAGTATTTTAGAAAATCTCACACAACATATTTATTTAAATGGATCTTATATGTTTCCTCCTATATAATATCCACTTAATTAAAAAATTTGAAATCTTTACCAATGTTTTAACTGTTAATCCAATAAGTAGATCGTCTTAAACAAATATTTTATCATTATTTAATATACCAAGTCCTCTACTACATAATTTTTCTTTTTAGATATCTTTCTCAAGAATGATAAACCAATCTAATGGTGTATGTCTTTAAAAGAGGCAAATACGGAGTTAATTAATGAAGGATATAAGAACTCTATACTAAGTGAGTACCACACAAGGATTTCTTTTCTTTTGATATATGGACACAGAAGTAATGTAACATGAATGGTTAGACCTACAATTATCCCATAATTGTATATAAATCATGACATCATGATATGTATTTATATGTGTGTCTGGCAAATATAATTCAAAATGTTTTCTAATGACATTTTCTTTTTTTGGAGTACATATGTTTCCTTTCTATTTGAAGAATGTAGTAGTGTTGGGCCCAACGGAAGGGGGCCAAATGCAAACAGAGAGAGTCATACTATTTGAAGACACAAATTGTCGTTTTTTAAGCATGTCATGTATATTTTCTTATAGGAGGTAGGATCTTTTTTCATTTAAAGATCTGCTTAGGGTCAAAATGAAGTGTGTGTATGTGTGTGTGTGTGCGCGTGCGCGCGCGTGTGTGTGTGTATATATATATATATATATATATATATATATATATATATATATATATATATATATATATATATATATATATATATATATATATATATATATATATATATGTATGTATGTATATGTATATATATGTGTGTGTGTGTCAAGTCAAATATGTTGCACTAGCTTTTCATTGACCAAAACATCGTATCTATACACGGATTAATCTTTTCATTTTAGATTTAAATTTTTTTATACATCTTTTTGGCCATAAATACATGATCTACAATGTTTTAAAAGAGAGAAAAACTAGGAGATCTTTGAATGTTGGCATCAAGTTAGTGCAAAGAAGTCCATGCTTTCAACATGATGGAACAAAAACTGATGGTTTCTGTATAAAAATGTCCTTGTAGCCGTGTAATTTTTATTAATGATGTAGCCACATTTCTGGGTAAAGAGTCATTCCCAGGGTAAACGATATTTGTTTGACTGATAAAAAGAATATTATATGCTTGCATGGGGAGGGCGAGATGAATAAGATTGCCTTTTCTCTAAAAAATAGAATGTTATATAGTATGACTGAGTAACTATAATCCTTTATTTTGAGAATATGATATTAGTATGGGTTGTTATTTCAAATATATAAAAAATAACTTCTATATTCTAATCACCATTTGTATGTTTATGTGATTCACTAGACACTTAAAATTGTATATGCTAGATTTATATGTCCTTAAATACATTAGTGAAGGTTACAAGGCCCTAATAAATGTAATTTGAAGACTCATTTCAAGGATAATGTATTACCCAAGGAGGGTTTTTTTCTTCTTTAAGGACAACCATTTTTCCCCATAAAGTCCACTATGTATATTTATGAAATAAATGTTCTGCTCTTTAATAAAAGAAATTTTTCTTTCTTGTGGGTAGTCGCATCTTCCCTACGCATAACTCGATGTCTTATTTGAATTTTGAATCAAAGATCTTCTTGATATGTCTGTGTTTTAGAGATATACATTGGATTTTTATGTTTTCTCGACATAAACCCAACATGTTCTCTACATCACCATGTGGATCTGTGACGAGATTCCCCATATTTATCGATGTCTTTTTCTTGTTTTCTCATATTAATCCAATGCACATGCTCTCTCTCTCTCTCACTCAATGCCCTCCTTGACCTTCCATCTCACCCTTTCCTTTCATATCCCCATCATCTATGTTTATTTCCCTCCTCTTTTCCTACATAGCAAATATATACATTCTTACATAATCCCATAGTTTTCCCACCCTATCGAATTTATCTCCTTGTATATAATCTAAAATAAATTGCCACATCTTCTTTTATGAATCATGATAAGCACACTCGTCTTTATCATCCAACCTATACCCAATTTTTTAGAAGGGAAGCGACACTCACAAAGCTATAGAGAAGGACGGATGTTCCAACTGGAAAAAAAACACATTATAAGAGAGAGAGAGAGAGAGAGAGAGAGAGAGAGAGAAACGAAAAGCAATTTGTCATGTAAATCGGAGGATGTTGATGAGATAAACGCATTAAAGGAGAGGTGGGAGGATGAAGAGATGGAAGGAAAATAATTAGTCACGGTTATTTCTAAGAGTGTATGTAATTATGAAGGGGGAACAAAGGAGAATCAGAGGAGGAGAGAGATTAGTAGTAGTATGACATTCAGTTATCAACTGCCTATAATAGAGATAGGTAAATGGAGATAATTGTGGAAAAATAATAAAAATTATATACTTAAAAAGAAAGAAGAACAATGATATTTTATTTTAAATGGTGCATAACATTATTTATTTATATTTGTGTGCATAGTAGTACTTACTTATGAGTATTTTTGTGAAGGCATTTCTATTTTTATCATTAATATTCTATTTTTTATTACTTTTATTAAAAGTAGTTTTTGTAAATGAGGATTTTTTATTTAATTCATGTGATTTCTTTTTAGAAAAATTAATCAAAATAAAAGATAGTATATATAAATGCATACAATATTATTTACCTAGTAACAAATGAGGATTATTTTATAATACATGCAAAATAAAATAGCATAAAATGATGATTGTTTTATTATTTTATTTGTACTAATATTATAAGTGTTGTTCATGTATGACGATTCTTTAGTTAATGTATGAGTACTGACTTATTATAAAAATATATTTAAATAAATATGGTTGTAATTGAATGCTTGCAAAATTGTTTACATTTATATGAGAATTATTCAATAATACATACAAAACAAAATAGTGAAAAGGAGGATTGCTTTATTGATTCGTGTGTACTCTTTTAAGGAGTATTATTTATTTATGATGATTGTTTTTATTGAATGGGTTTTGTATTACAAATATATGAGTATTATCTTATTATTAAAGTATACTTAAACAAAACATAGTGAACACAATTTCTCATAAAAAATGTACATAATGTTAGTTAAGAATTGTTATGAGAAAGGCATGTGAACCAGACGGTATTGCCATTGATGTATGGAAGGGTATGGGGCATGAAGGATCTATGTGGTTAATGAATTTCATTAATAAGATTATGAAGACCAAGAACATGCCAGATAAGTGGAGAAATTGTACTATAGTCCCCATCTACAAGAATGGAGGAGATGTTCAGTGTTGCATAAACTATGGAGGTATCAAGTTGATGAGTCACACTATGAAGCTTTGGGATAAGATTATTGAGCAGAGGGTAAGATCTATAATGTAGATATAAAATAACTAATTTGGTTTCATGTCTGAAAGATCAACAACAAATGTTATTTCTTTATAAGGAGGCTTATGGAGAGGTATAGAAAAAGCAAAAGAGATGTACATATGGTTTCCATTGATTTTGAAAAGGCTTATGATCAAGTACCCAAGGAAGTGTTGTGGACGGTTTTGAAGAAAAAGAGTGTTCTAATCCAATACATTAAGTAGATTAGAGACATTTATGATATCTCAAATGCAAGTGTGAAGACTCCTGGAGGAGATACACTAACATTTCCTATCACAGTTGGGGCACACCAAGGATCCACACTTAGCCCATATCTGTGTGTTCTTCTCATGGATGAGTTGACAAAGAATGTTCAGGATGATATTGTGACGTCCCCAGATTTTCTAAAACTTAATCTGATGTGTGACGTCCAAATTGAAACCCTCACCTCAGCGAGAATCCCAATTTAAACATCCCACACTAGGCTAAGAAGAAGAAAATCAGAGGAAGTCAAAAGGAACAACAGTAGCACATGTACATGAACAATAATAAAACCGTACACACATGTTCACCATTCAACATATAATTACAACATAAATTGTTACAACATTTGATATTACATATTGAACAACAAACTTATACATATACATGTACTACATCTAAACTACAGGATCTTATCAACAGGTCCACCTGTACATCAGCTCACCATACAACTCTCAACTATCCTGGATCTTCAAGAGAATAACCATAACCTATACAAAAGATTACATGTGGTACACGTCAGCACAATATTCAAGAATATTGTACTGAGTACGCCTACGTGTCTTTTATTTACCTCTCATCATATCTTGGCAATAAGATAAAACTAATACTTGGAAGTTATAAAGAAATATAAGAAAAGGCGTATAGTTGCACAAAGATATTTGTTACCAGAAGAGAACACATATTTTAGGCACATTTCCATTATATGTAAACTTGATCAACCACATGCACTATTCTACCAAAGAGATTTAGTGCTCACATGTACTATTCTTCCAAAGAGATTTAGTACTTTCATCAATGCACTATTCTACCAAAGAGATTTAGTGCTATCATATAATGGACTAGATATCTTATGTTTCATGTGTTCATAGAAATAAGTATGGAGAATCATGCAACATATCATACAAGAATAATCATTTCAATCAATATCATATGCCAAGTCTTTACTACCATATAACACAAGCATAATGTATAATAAGCCAAACAAGAGGTAATGGCGTACCTTGATCATAGAGACAAACCTAATCATCATATCCTCATGTCAACTATAACTTTGTTAAACCTGATCAAGACAAGATCATATACTATCATCAGGTTCTCATCTTATTATATCTCATCTTAACCCTAGTCGTGCTCATATTAGGGTTTCACTTAGTTCATTGGGATATGTGTATCATTACTTGTATTCATATCTTATGATTATCTCACTGATGTCATTTTCCAGATCATGTCTCATTATCAAAGTTCATCATCTGAACATCTGAAACATAAGATATCTAGTCCATTATATGATAGCACTAAATCTCTTTGGTAGAATAGTGCATTGATGAAAGTACTAAATCTCTTTGGAAGAATAGTACATGTGAGCACTAAATCTCTTTGGTAGAATAGTGCATGTGGTTGATCAAGTTTACATATAATGGAAATGTGCCTAAAATATGTGTTCTCTTCTGGTAACAAATATCTTTGTGCAACTATACGCCTTTTCTTATATTTCTTTATAACTTCCAAGTATTAGTTTTATCTTATTGCCAAGATATGATGAGAGGTAAATAAAAGACACGTAGGCGTACTCAGTACAATATTCTTGAATATTGTGCTGACGTGTACCGCATGTAATCTTTTGTATAGGTTATGGTTATTCTCTTGAAGATCCAGGATAGTTGAGAGTTGTATGGCGAGCTGATGTACAGGTGGACCTGTTGTCTTAAGATCATGTAGTTTAGATGTAGTACATGTATATGTATAAGTTTGTTGTTTAATATGTAATATCAAATGTTGTAACAATTCATGTTGTAATTATATGTTGAATGGTGAACATGTGTGTACGGTTTTATTATTGTTCATGTACATGTGCTACTGTTGTTCCTTTTGACTTCCTCTGATTTTCTTCTTCTTAGCCTAGTGTGGGATGTTTAAATTGGGATTCTCGCTGAGGTGAGGGTTTCAATTTGGACGTCACACATCAGATTAAGTTTTAGAAAATTCGGGGACGTCACAGGTGGTATCAGAGCATGAACAATAGCAAAGCCTGACATTTGTTCATTATGCAACTCAAAACAAAAGAACCTTGAACTTAATAATCTTTTAGGGTTAGATTAGTCATCTTTTAGAGACTAGATCTGACCTAGCCTCTAGGTTAGCACCTAGATGTCCGAGAACTAGGTCTAGACTGGTGCTTGTTGAGCAGCAAGTCCTTAGATGTCATTCTTTCCTTGTAGTGCAGCGGTATGGGACGTTGCACTATTTGGAAATGACGTGCATCAAGGGAAGAGAAACCCTAGACATATTGCGCACGTTGTCTAGAGTAGCTACACTAGTCTACCCCTTGTTCTCACCCTTTTCACTAGTTTTCATGGAACTGTACTCTCTACAATGTGTGGGACACTCGTTTTCTGAATTTGGTTTTTGATTCCAATCGGATCGAACCTTGATAGTTTTCTCTGACGCATGTTTTATCGGAGAAAAACTATATAATATTTTATTATGTATATGTATTACAAAAATGTGTCCCCACACATGTACGAGTAGGAGGTGGTCATGCAACCTAAGTGAAAGTGATGACATCAGTCTAGAAGAGAGAATAGTTCTAGTTTAGATGTCTAGAGCCTTGTTTGGAATATATGATAGATGGATGAGATGAAATAAGTTTTGATGATATGATGTAGGTCTTATATAGATGATATAAGCTAATATATGATGATATATGTTTGTCTTTGAGGACTTAATTTCAGTTTTGAGGATTTGAGATAAGTTTTGATGATTCAAGTATGCATTCTTTTATGAGATAGGATGTGATAAGTTAAGACAAGGTTGTGAGTCAGCATGAGCCTCAAGCTCTTTTACGAAGGAGGACCTCTAGTGTTAGGACCAGTTTCGGGGTTAACTCCAGAGAGAGTGAGACCCAATGGGAGAAGGTTAGAGAACCTAAACTCCAAGATATGAGAATTCTGAGATATGTGATATGATATGTCCTAAACTAGACTACTCCTGAGTGATTGAGATGAGTTGCTTTATGCATGATTCCTATAGTCTTCTTGAACCCTAGATGTCCTTGGGAAGACCAAACCCTAGAGTCAGAGAGAGGCTGGTTATATGAACATGTGAACATGAATATGAGTGCCTACCATCTGGGTGAGGGAGAGAGCCCAAGACCCTGGAGGAGGTAGCTATGTTAGTTTCTGTGAAGCCTCATGCTCGGGTTGGTGGTTTCCCGCATAGGAATCTAGTGGTTGCATGTATAAGAGAGTTTTGGGTAAGCATGTTTCATGGGTAGAAGACCTATGAATAGTATGTTGTAGCATGTTTTGGTATGTGCTTATGTGGCTAGATCTTGTAAGGCTATCAACTAGTGCCAACGAGGTAATCCGAGAACCCTAGACTAAGAGAGGAAAAAAAAGTATATGCTTATGAGAAACTCATAGAGTTGAGTTAGCTCAGAGAGACTGAGCAATGTACTACCCTCATGATAAGGGTTAGGACCTCAATTGGACTAGATAAAACTTTGATATGTGTTTGATTAGCCACTCACATAAGTTTGTTTAGTACAACCACAATATAACATAGATAAGAATGTGATCTAATCTTGAGATGTGATATATAGACATGATATGATGTAAATCTTGAGATGGTTTAATTGATATCAATGCATAAATGGTTAACCATATACATGAATAATAACGATGATGTGTAATTGATTATGAGCAATGAAATAAGATCACATGAAGGAATCATGTTACATGAGGTGTTAATCTTAGTGCTTAACTAAGATGAAAAATATAATTTGATAGTTAGCACAACATAACGTTTATAACACCTTGACATGATCTAGATGGATAAAGTGGGTTAATTATAGTTAACTCCCTCCTAAAAGGCATATGTTAATGTTGAACTTGTTCTAACAATTTGCTCAATAAGATGTTGATGAAACTTTGACATATGGGATAACTTCAGTATCTCCTTTAGAACATGGTAATATGATGGGGGAACCCTAATGCATGGGAAAAAAATAAGGATGCAACCCTAACATATGAAATATGTCATGACATAACACGAGTTTCTAAACCTTTTTGAAGGGGTGTTTCATCTTAGATTATCATAATACCTCTTAGAAAGATGTGGACTTTGATGTAGAGACATTTTTTTCATGGGAGTGTTGCACCTAGAGTGGTGCCTTAGAGATGGATGAAGTACCTTTAAGTGAGAGGATATCTTAATTTTGAGGATGAAATTTTCTTTTAAGGTGTGTAGGATGTGATGAAGTGGACTTCTGGAATCCTAAAATGTCCAATGACACAAGTGAAGTCATGCATGTTGAGTTGTTTTGAGAATCCCTAGTGTTTTAGTAAAGTTGGGAGTGTGGAGTTAGGTTTGTATAATGTTCTGGATCCATAATTTATGCCTATTTGAGGAATTTGATTGAATGGTCTAACAATTGAGTTATGGCACCAAATTTTTAGTAGAGTAAAGTTTGAGTTGAGATGAAGATGTTATTAAAATTTGATAACATCTTGATGTACCTAGAGGGAGATTTTTAGGTTTGAAATTGTTTAAATATCGGATGCATTATAATGCTTTGGACGAAGATATAAGTCATTTGACTAAGTTTCTAATCAATGGATATGTCACACACCCCTAGTCTTCGCTGTGAGTATGTTGTGATGGATCGGCCAAGTGGGGTCCTTTCATAGCAGTTGGATGTAGTCAACCGAATGAGCAATTGAGATTCTCGTTGAGGTGAGGGTTTCAATTTGGACGTCACACATTAGATTAAGTTTTAGAAAATCCGGGGACGTCACAGATATTCTCTGGTGTATGTCATTTATTGATCATATTGTGTTGATTGAAGAAACTATTTATGGATTGAATGATAAAGTTGAACTTTGGAGAGAAGACATTGGAATCAAATGGATAGATAATTAGAAGAAGTAACATTGAGTATATGCATTGCAATTTCAGCCAATCTCGCAGCGAGAACGGTGAATCTAAGTTGAAAGGAGTAGATATATCAAAATATGATAATTTTTTTACTTGGGTTCTATTATTCAAATAGAATTGGATGTCCAAGATGAAGTTTGTCACAAGATCACTGCATGATGGTTGAAATAAAGGAGTGCAACTAGAGTATTATGTGATTGGAAGATCTAAGATCTCTCTCAGATAAGAGAAGCTATAGGGTTAGTCATTCTCTATGGGAGTGAATGTTGGGCGGTGAAGAAATAAGATCTCAAAAAATGCATATGCAGAGATGGACGTGTGGGAACAAAAGAAAAGATCACTTGAGAAATGATTATATAAGGAATAAAGTATGGGTGATGAGCATTGAGGACAATTGTGCGAGGGTCAAATTAGATGGTATGGACAAGTAAATTGTAGACCGAATAATGCACCTATATGAAGCAATGCTATTGATTCAAGCACAACTAATAGAAGAACAATAAGGCCTAAATTAAGATGGGAAGAGCTTATAAAGAGAGATTTTAAATATTTACATCTCGATCAGAATATAACCCATGTTGAATGGAAATGAGGGATCATGTAGTCGACCCTAACATGGTTGGGGTTGAGGCTTAGATGATGATGATGATGATGATGATGATGATGATGATGATGATGATGATGATGATGATGATGATGATGATGATGATGATGATGATGATGATGATGATGATGATGATGATGATGATGATGATGATGATGATGATGATGATGATGATGATGATGATGATGATGATGATGATGATGATGATGATGATGATGATGATGATGATGATGATGATGATGATGATGATGATGATGATGATGATGATGATGATGATGATGATGATGATGATGATGATGATGATGATGATGATGATGATGATGATGATGATGATGATGATGATGATGATGATGATGATGATGATGATGATGATGATGATGATGATGATGATGATGATGATGATGATGATGATGATGATGATGATGATGATGATGATGATGATGATGATGATGATGATGATGATGATGATGATGATGATGATGATGATGATGATGATGATGATGATGATGATGATGATGATGATGATGATGATGATGATGATGATGATGATGATGATGATGATGTGTAAGTTGAAAATTGTTCCACAATACATGCACAATAAAAACAAAAAATAATGAAATGAGGATTAATTTATTAATTTATGTGTGTAGATTTAATTTTGAGGATTGGTTTTACTAAATGATGATCATTTTATTAATTTTATGAGTACTATCTTATTACAAAATTATATTTAATTATAACATAGACTATATACATTCATGCTAATTATTTAAATAGTAAAAAATGAGGATTGTCTTATACTACACAAAATAAAATAGTAAGAAATGGATATTCTTTTATTTATTTATATGTATTTTCTTATGATTATTACTATAATGAGGATATTTGTTAGCCAAAATTGTTTTGTTAATTTTGTGAGTTCTACCTTATTATAAAATTATAATTATAAAAAATGTAGCATACAAAATTATATACATAGTAAAGAAATGAGGATTTGTTCCATAATGCAAGCATAATAGTAAACAATGAGGATTATTTTATTAGTTATCTTTATGATTTTGTATGAGTATAATTTATTGTGGTGATTATTTTACTATATGATGATTGTGTTAGTACTATATTATTAGGAAAATATATTTCAGTACAACACAATGTATACAAATTTCTTCAAAATTATTTACATAGTTAAAAATGAGGATTGTTTGATAGTACACAAAATAAAAATAGTAGCAAATGAGGATTTTTTATTAAATTAAGTGCAATAATTTCATAAGTATTATCTATTTATGGGTTTGTTTCATTAATTTTATGTGTATTATATTATTATAAAATTATATTTACGAAATAGAGTTTCTAGAAGTGTATGAAAAATTAGTTGCATAGTAGAAAAATGTGGATTGTTGCATATTAAATGTGCTATAAAATAGTTAAAAAAGAGGGTTGTTTTATTGATTATGTGTATTATATTTTCATGGGGTTTTTTGTATATGGGGATTATTTTATTAGATGAGGTTTCTTTATTAATTTTATGAGTACTTTCTTACTATACAAATATATTTGAATAGAACACAATATATATAGATTCATGAAAATTTATTTACATAATAAAAGAATGAGGACTTTTCTACAACACATACAATAAAAATAGTAAGAAATGATGATTGCAAGATTAATATATTTTACTATTGTCATAATTACTATTTATTTATCAGAAAAATTGTTATTAAATTGAAATTTATTAATTATTTTTTGAGTTATATCTTATTATAAAGTTATATTTATAAAATGTACTTTATATAAATGTATTCCAAATTATTTACATAGTTAGAAAATGAGGATTGTTATACTTGTACTATAAAAGTTAGAAATGAGTATTGTTTATTAACATGTGTACTACATAGTGAATATTAAATATTATGGGGAATATTTTAATTAAATAAGGATTTTTTATCAATTTTGGAAGCACGATCCTATATATATATATATATATATATATATATATATATATATATATATATATATATATATATATATATGTGTGTGTGTGTGTGTGTGTATGTATGTATGTATGTATGTATGTATGTATACACATTTATAGGAAGTTATATACATTGTAAAAATGAGAATTGTTTTACAATGCATAAAATGAAAATAGTAAGAAATAAGGATTTTATATTAACTTATGTGTACTATATTGTGAGTATTACAAAATGAGGATTTTTTTATTAATTTTATGAGTTCTTCCTTACTATCAAATTATGTAAACAAAGTGTACATAGTATGCAAAACTATTAACATAGTAAAAAAAATTTAAGGGTCATTCCATAACATGCACAATGAAAAATAGTGAAAATAAGGGCTGTTTTATTTGTCACGTATGATTTTTTTTATGAGTACCATTTTTTAATGGAAATTTATTTTACGAAATGAAGTTCAGTGTACAAACTTTATGAGTACTATCTTATTATAGAAACGTATTGAAATTTGTGAATATTAAAGTTACCGACATTATTAATATTATCTTGTGTATTTATGTGTACTTTTTCTTTATGACGGGCATCATTTATGAGTACTATCATTCATATATTGTGTATTGTATTACTCAATTATGTGTATCACTTATTTGTGCGTATGATTTATTGTTGATAGTATTATGATACATCTCTTATGTACTTTATTGTTTATTTGGTCTTCAATTCTAGCTCATTCTACAAAATCTCAAGTCATCGCGTCTTCTACTATGGGTTACAAATTGTTAAGAATTCAATAAAGAGTTGCTTGAAAAGCGAATTGGCAATAATCGAATTATATTCTACCAGGTTTGTGGTAAACTGGTGGTAGTGGGGTGGTTTTGAAAATAAATCCTGACATAAGTTTTGGAAAGTTCTGACATACCAATTTGGCTAGTTCTAATAAGGACATGATCCATACGAAGTTATTCCCTATTCTAGCTCGCATACCAGTTAATTTGAGTTTTAAGGGAGTCCTGTGAAGTCAATCAACTTATCGCACTATCTATACGAAGTTTCCTAGGATTTGTTGGGGAAATAATAAAAACAGTTGCCTGAAATTATAATTTGTTGGGAAATAATAAAACAGTTGCCTGAAACTATGGATAGGTGCGTGCCTCGTGATGGTTTACGCCGGGTTTAAGGCAAGGTAGTTTGGATCGTTTCGGGATACGAAGACCTCAGTTTTGTTAGCAACCAAATCGTTTCAGCGGGAACAAAAGAAACGAAGTGGCTGGCGCCTAGGTTTTTATCCCGAGTAGCTTCGACGCGAGGGGCATCCCTACTTTCCTGTTCTGCCGCGCGCGTATCTCCAACGCAACCGCAAGCGCAAGCGTGGCATACATACATAACAGAGTAGCAAGCGCAAGCGTGGCATACATACATAACAGAGTAGCTAGGGTTGCAGTCGTTTCAGGAGGGTCCCTCTCGATCGATCGGAATCACCGCGAGTCGGCGTGCAGGGTGTTGGTTCAGCAGCGTCGTGACAATGGGCAGCAGTCAGACGGCTACCATATCTGAGGCTGAGGAAGGCTCTGGGGAGCCGGAGGTGGAGAGCAAATTGAGGGTCGTGGTGGATGACGCGACTGCAGCGGACGAGGACGTGGGGAGCAAGGTGACGGTGGAGGCCGCGCCCGCGCCCGACGAGGTAGTGGAGGCCGTGACGGCGGCCGTTGACGAAGTGGAAGGCAAAGTAAAAGCGGTGGAGGCCTTGACTACCGCACCTGATGACGGACTTGGCATCGACCTAGGTGCACTGACCATCCAAGTCAATGACGAGCCCCCACCGGTGGAAGAGGAGGAGGCGGAATATGTGGCGGTAAGAACATTCTCTGGCCCACGATCAACAGTCTGCACCTCAGTTTGTTTTCAGTTTGTCATTAGGGTTACGTTTGCTGATCTCATAAAATCTAACTAGATCTTCGGGTTACGCTTTTTTTTCTCTATGGATTTGCTTCTACTGCAAAGTCCCTTGCACGAACTCATGCTGGTGATGATGTATTCTTACGATCCAATTTTCGCTCTTTTTAATTATGATGACTACTGTTTCTCCAGGTCACCACAGACGAAACAATCTACTCGTCCGCGACGACGTTCGAAGAACTCAACCTAACGAAAGAACTTCTGGACGGGCTCTACGGCAAGATGGATTTCAAGAAGCCCAGTCGTATCCAGGCAGCGTCGCTTCCCATGATCCTCACCCCGCCACACAAGCACCTTGTAGCACAAGCTCACAACGGGTCCGGGAAGACGACCTGCTTCATTCTAGGTATGCTGAGCCGGGTGGACCCGAAGATGAAGATGCCGCAGGCCCTATGCATATGCCCCACAAGAGAAATCGCTGACCAGGTTCGGTTTGGTTCCGTTGAACTCACTTGTGTTTTGCTCTGTCATGGTTTACTGTTTTGCATTGTAATGGTTTTATTTATGTGAGATTATGCTTGTCTTGTGATGCTGCAGAATCAGAAGGTCCTAACAAAGATGGGAGAGTACACGGGCATCACATCAAGACTCGCCACGCCTGGCCGTGTCCCCACGAACCAGCTGCCACTGATCACCGAACAGGTGATTATAGGGACGCCGGGAACCATTAAGAGCTGGGTGTCTAATAAGAAGCTCAGCGTAAGGGAGTTGAAAGTGTTGGTCTTTGATGAGGCGGATCACATGCTCGGTGAGGTATGTTTCCTATTTTATGCAGATTGGGTAGGATGTTCAGAACTGCATCCCTTGTTCTTATTCTAGAAATCAGTTCTTCGATGCCAATGAACACATCATTACCTGGTAAATGGTATCATGGCTTGGATAACAGTGCAGTGCAATCAACTAATTTGTCTTAATTATTTTTGTTTTAACAATTTCTTGTAATCTTAACCTTTGGTAGCGTGGGATGAGAACTGTAAGGAAAATAAGAGAATCGTTAAACTCACATTAAGAATGCATTGAAATTCCCTTTTGTGGCCACTACATTATGCTGATCTAGCATGTAAACACAGTTCATAAACGGCAGACTTTCTTCTTAATTTTGCAAGCAACTGAATTCTAAACAAAACTGAAGGTTAATTTGCTACCTCTATGTTACTGTAGGATGGCTTCCGAGTTGATTCCGAAAAGATCATGATCTATATACAGAAGAGTCAAGGGAGCAGGACTGCTTGCCAGGTTGGGACCTTCTTCTTCTTATTCTTCATACAGGATTTGATAATAAGCTTTCTATATTGATTAAGATATCGGTTTTATATCATGATTTTTGATACTTAAGTGCTATTCAAGGTGACATTAAGGTCTTCTATGTATGGAATAGTTTGAAATTCTCAAATATCATTTTGTAAGAGACACATCGAGTTAACATCATTGTGTACTAAAAGGCAAATCATATCATCGTAACACACCAAAAATTAACTGCCTCTAGCTAGTAAATCACCTGAAGATCGACAGCATTTTAAACCTCACCCCCCACCCATATGCATATTCTGCAAGAACAACTCACAGCTTGTAACACCAAATCATGAGGAATTCCGAAATATTGAACTCAAACAAGGCCTAAATATCTAACTGGTTATGGATGACGACCCACTGTTCATGTGCTCAATTAAAGAAGATTTCAGTTTTTTGACGTATCAACTCTTAGTTTTTTATCTCGCAAATTAACTTACAACGATATAGAAGACTACCTTGAAGGTGGGAGACCATGAGTACGTGTTTCCGAAATGATTCTGAGTGCTTTCGGCATGCGATATTTTATTTTACTGTAGACAAATCTGTATTTCTCATTACAGCTTCATTTTTTTAATACTGGTCCAGCATTTACTACATTTTTCCTCTTCCAATTTGTGGTGAAAGGCCGTGTGGGACTGCATAAGAGATTGCTGATGGTTTTCATCGAATTATCGGACCACTTGAACTATCTTCTCCATGTACATTGCAATAAATCGTGGTCACTATTTATTGCCCGGATTGTGACAATCCACACTAAATTTTATAAAAATATAGGGTGTAAAGCTTTTTAGTCATTAAGTGCTTCTTGAATGTTAACAATTAAATATCCCTTATGCATGTACAACCTTCACTAATGATATCTAACAATCATGTTATAAATAGTGTCCCCCCCCCTACAAATATTTGGTTTTCCTCAAAAGTTGTGATTCAGCTATATATATTCGTAAACTTTGCACAATTCAAGGGTATTTATTGCCATATTCCTGACTGTGTTTCCTTTTCCTCTCTAATACAATGGCTTTTAAGTCTCTGATGTGGTAGAAGACAAAAGTAGACATAAAAATTTGTGAAAAAAATATTGTGTGTCATCTCCAAGATGGACTAATGTTGTACTTCATACCAGAGTGATGACTCGTGCAACATTCCTCTGTACTGTTATTTGTTTTAAGTTAAGCTTATATTTTCTTTCCCTAGTAATTTGAAACCTAAGCTGATTACCACTATCTTGTCATAATTAATAACATGATGGTTTACAAGAAAATAATATTCTCTCCCTATTTTTTTCCCTTGTTTCCCTAAAAGTTAAAAGGGTGTTTTTTTTTCTAAACTTTGCAAATTGAAGGGTGTTATTACCAAATTTTGATACTCTGTGCTCGCCTTCCCTGTCGACCGCACTCTTTAATACACAGGCATTCTCGTATTGCACAGTTACAAATTTCAGAAATAGCCATTGAGTCATTATTGTGATAATGATTAGACGGAACACAAAAATAGATATAGAAATTCGCTTGGAAATACTATGATGTCTCTAAAATGGATTGATCTTTTAGTTGCTTGTTCTGACATTTAATAAATAAATTCAGGTCCTCCTATTCTCTGCTACTTTCGACAAGCATGTGAAGGCATTTGTGGACAAGGAGATCCTTGATGCCAATCAGCTATATGTGAATAATGATCAGCTCGCACTTGAATCAGTCAAGCAATACAAAGTGACATGTCCAGATGAACTGTCCAAGAGAGATGTTATAAGGAACAGGATAATGGAATTTGACCAAAGCATGGGCCAGACCATCATATTTGTCAAGACCAGGAATAGTGCTGCTCAACTGCATGCGTCCTTGCGTGAGGAAGGCTATGAGTGCACCACAATACACGGCGCTCTGGGAGACGAGGACCGGAGACGGATCATTCAGGAGTTTAAAGATGGATACACCAATGTCCTCATAACAACTGATTTACTTGCTCGGGGTTTTGACCAAGCAAAGGTACTTTTCATTTTATCTAGTTGATAATTATTGTAGTTAGTTACATGACCTATGTCAATGGTCTAACCATGTACCTTCTGTGAAGGTATCTCTGGTTGTCAACTATGACCTTCCGGTTCCAGTAAGGCGTGGTTTTGCAATGGAGCCTAATTACGAGGTCTACCTGCATAGGATTGGTCGAGCTGGAAGATTTGGTCGAAAAGGTAATTGTTTAAGCTTCCCCATTAATTACCATAGTACAATTTGATCCGCAAGAAATACAATGTCATTGTCCATATTGTTCAAAGTAGGAACTCTATAGTCTTTTGGTGACCTGCTTATCAAATAAAAGTTTATGGCTTCATGTTTTACACAATTTTTTTTTCAAATATTGAATATCGTTCCTTGGTGGACTTGGCTTCAGACACAATTTTGATTTGAAAAATATTTTCAGTGCGATTAAAACTAGCCAAGATCACCATGCCTTCTCATATTCTGAATTTACTTGGAAGTATATTAGTTTAAATTCTGTCACATGATGTTTTTCCTTTTCTTTTTGCACTTATACCTAAAAAAAAGTCTCATACTAGCAGTACACTTGCTTAACTAGGTTTGTACTTCACCATGCAGGTGCCGCATTTACTCTATTATGTACCGATGCTGAAATAAACATGATGAAACTGATTGAAAGCCATTTCTCCCATCCTATAACCGAGGTAAGGAATTAGATTCTTCTAAATAAGCTTTTGGAGATGATATCCAATACAAGCTTGCATTTGTACTGAGCTTCACACACGTGTTGATTTGTAGGTGCCTAACTGGGATAGTGAAGATGACTTCAAGGCAGCCTTGCAGGATGCTGGTCTGTACGAAAGTCGTGTCAAGCAACCTGAACCTGCTGCAAGCTAACTGTGTTAAATTTCAGATCCGGATTATATTCCTTAGTCCTTGGCAACTATGTCAATTTTTTGGCTCTCTTTTCTGCAAAAAGGCAAATATATTTTGAACAATACGAAGAATTGCTCTATAGGAAGCGTGTTTGTTCATATATGTACTACAACAGGCAAATGGAAAAGAAGAAGCATATTCATTTGTTTAGTTTCCCTTTTTTTCTCCATATTTTATTCTAGATTCAATTTGATTTTCCAACAGGGATCGCAACCACTAACTGGCTCCCTTTTCCTTTAATTAGTGATTTTTTTTTCTTCTTCCAATTTATGCAATGAAAAATTTACCATCTGTCCATGTCAGTGTCACCAAACGTCCTCGATTATTGGTTGTTATATCCAACAACATCGTCTCATATTAAAGAAGTGACGCGCGTGGAAACCATCTGATGACTATGTATTCACATGATCTATCGGCATGAGGAGTTGTTTCTATTGCAAATACATGTAGATCCTATCCGAGTTCCATTGCTGACGTCCCGCCTCGTAGCCAGGCTTCTAAAATTTGCAAACCAGCAGAAATATTTGTACATCGGTGAGCCATTCAAGCTCCAGATATTCTTCCATATCGTATACGTGTCTTTGCAGAAACTATTTCTGAGTACATTCCATATCGTAAAGGCTCCGTCTCCAATCAATTACCTGCGATTCGATATCAGTATTCCAGTTACATTTAAATTGTTAGGGGCGTGTGATTGGTTTTTATTGGCGTCTTCTGCAGTAAATGTGCACTTCCACTTTTGTGTTTGGGGTTGTCATCTTGAGCAACAAAATCTGGTGTATGTACATACCTTTAGGAGGGCGAGTGTACAACATAACGGCTGGTTTTGTTTACATAGGGGGTGACTATAGTCAATAATATACATTGTGTTTTGTGTTGCAGAAATATCTGTGAGGAACTGGACAAGAGAGACGTTATAAGGAACAGGATAATGGAATTAGACAATCTTTTAAATAATGAACAAGTGTTGTTCGATGGGAGAAATTAGCAATAGCATTTCCACAATAAGCTGCACCTTTTACAGCAAGTCGCCCATAACTGCAAACTGCAATTTATAGTACGACGGTCTTGCAATTTGGATGTTCCCAGACGTAAAAGCGCATGTCGCAGCGAAGACAGCACTAGGTTATATTTTCCATTTGATTGTTCGTATTAGACATCAGCTTAACTGTAAATAGTTTACTATTACGGAGTACACATAATGACAGTGGACGGGCAGTGTACTGACGAAAGACCATCGGAGGAACTCACTAATCTGATCTGGAACGCTGCCCGACTGATCTTTTCAGGAAGTGAAGAGCTTTTAGCTGGACAACGACGAAAAGATGGGAGTTTGCCATTTTCTGGAAAGTTTTAAGATCAGCAAGCCAGAAGGTACTGAAGGACAAAAAGACAGTTTATCGTACAAGGTCTTTATTCTTTTCAGTAGAGCGAACATTATGGAGTGTAATAAATGGAACAGTATATATATCACGCATATTGTTATTGATACTTAAATTACTACATGTGTGAAAAGGCGACACTAAATAGGGGATCAGGACAGTATACGAGAGAGACGGAGGCGTGTGTGCTACAAGAGCTTTCCTAATGCTTAGAGCAATTGTTGCCCCTAGCTTTGGTAGCTGTAATGCGGATCCCAACTTACTTTCGTGGATTCACCAAAATATAATTTCAATGAGACATAATTTCATTGACATCTTCGCAATTTTCCATTCAGTTAGCATTCTCGAAATTAATAAACGAAGCACTGAAGTTCCTAGTACATCGAAATTAGATTAGAACATCTTGCTGACATGTAGATAGACCGCGAATTACAAAATTGCAGCTGAATTGCCTAACATCCAAGTTAGTTGAAATTTCGAATAAACAGCCTAATTATTCTCTCCTCAGGTGGGGTGAAAACCCGATCCAAGTTAAGATGCTGAACGGGCATATAGCTGACATTTGTTTATTCAAGTGGCAGCAAAACCCTCATAGGTACAGGCAAATGGTTCTTATTTGAAATTATCTGCCCACTTCCAAAAAATATAATACGCCTGCACCAATATTTAGTAAAGAAATATTAGATGAAAAGCTGCATAAAGGTCATATATATAAGAATAAAATATATAATCATTCTGAAACATTCATTTCTGCCAGTTTCAGTTATGAAGCTTAACTCTTTTATTAGTTAGAGAATTTTTGCTTCAAGGATAAAAAAATAACTCAATACTATTTAAATCATTAGTAAACCTGACGAGAAGCACATGCTAATAAGGATCGTGTATTGAAATGTGTTCAAAAGCTAATATAAAGGTAAGATTCAAATTAGAGCATCTTCATGACTCATTTGGCATAGTACAGGAAAAAGTTAGTATAGATGGCTTCATGTCACATCCGTGATACATCTGTGATTTAAAGATTAAAAAAACGTTAGGGAACAAAGGTACTAATATCAATCTATAAATGTGATTGAGTTTAAACTTGTTAGTAAATAGTTAATTCTGTCTTATACCTGGTCCAATGAGATATACGTTTTTTGGTATAAATCTGTAATGAGGGATAACTTTCCCCATCGCATCCAACAAGATTCCCTGCCTATTATTTCTTTATCATGGCATAAGTAGCACTTTTGCAAGTTGCACCACGTCAAAATTGCCTCTTAAGAGTGTTAAATTCAGATAAATTTAACAATTAATATAAATTATGATTTTGAGACACACCAATGTTTAATTTCATACACAGGTGACATGCCGTTGCTCATGTGATGGGAGTGCTTTGCGAAAATTAAGTCTTTTGAAACCTTGGCAGGGAACATTTTTCATTATAATTTTCCAACTAGCATTTGAAGTTGAAGAATTCTTAAAGACGTCATATAACACTCTAATACTGTATGTCAATATCTTTCAAAAAATGTACTCCCAACTCAGATGCGCTAAAGTATTCAATAAAAGGTCAACAATATATGTCACTATCTTCTAAGAGGCAACGCAATGACAATGTTCATTATAAGGCTCCATGTCTAGTCAATCATGAATTAGCACTGTACTAGCATGATGTACAATTGTATGTATCTAAACAACATTTAATATAGCTATCTTAGTTGAGAAGTCGGTCGAATGGCGGTAGAGGGGGGTCCGCCACAAATGGGTTTTGGCTTGGTGAATTTGTTGTTTTAGTTACTTCCAACGACTTATAAGTTATTTTCAGAACTTAGTTTAAAGTCCTATATTTTATTTAAGCTTCTTATTGATTTGTTATTAGTTAAGCAATATGTGCAATTGCTAGACTCGTTAGGATTTTGTCAGTTTATTACAACTACTAGCCCTAGGGTATTTTCCCCAAGAATAAACTCTTGAAAATTTGACTTTTACAAAATCGGTTCCACATTAGTTGATTTTTGAGGCCAAAACCTAGACCTTGGGTCTATATCTGAACTACCTCGCTATCTGCATTTGATTATAGAACCCAATATGTAGAAATCACCAGTCACTATAAAAAAAAATGTTTGTCTCCACCCCAATAGTGTGTTTCCATACAATTCTTCTCCCTTGATTGACCCCCAATAGTGTGTTTTGGTACAATCTTCTTCCTTGATTGGCCCCCTCCATTAGATCTCACATTGATCTTCATCCACCTCTACAACCAAATTTAGTCATTTTAGGGTAGTATTAGGTCTGATTTAGACCAAAACAAGTCTAGTTTGGGAATATTAGAGCTGATTTGAGAAATTATGTCTGACATGGGGAAATCAGGTCTGGCACTGTCAAATTAGGTTTCATATAGGTCAAAATAGGGCAAAATAGGGTCTAGATTAGATTAGATTGGGAAAATTAATCAGCCGCTTAATCGGCCGCTCAGACCCGTTTTTTTAAGAAAACTGCTGCAAGCCTGTAACATTAAGTAATTTTTGAAAGTAAAATAATTATTGACTGTAATATATTGAACTTATATACAACACGTTCTATAATAAGCCTTAGTTAATTTAATATGCATACTTTGTATGTAAGACATAGTAATCGGGTACTGCTGTATATCCAAGTAAACTATATGTAACTAATCATGACATAGATTTTAGAATGCATACTTTGGTTAAATGTACTGCTGTAATTTTTGATCAAGTGATGATATGTAAATGTAGCAATAAGTTAGTAAGGTATCAATGATAAGTCTGTTGTAATGTGATGCAAAATAGTTATTGTATCATGCATATATACTTAATACTTTTTTGTTTTATAGTTGTATAGGGTGTTTTATGTGTGACAAGTCTATTGTTTAATAGTTTAGCTATAATCATTGTTTTATAGTTGTGTTATAAAGTATTTGGGTGTTTAGTATGGTTATTTAGGGTGTTCAGATATGTATAAAGGTTCCAAAAAGTATAGTATATATATACATACATGTGCATTTTTTTATAAAATTGTATAGAAAATCAAAACCCGTTTTGTCAAAAATCGGCCGCATAATCGGCCGCTTACCGCTTAACCAGTTACAAGGTGCTGTCGGCACGCTTACCGCTTAACATTTTTTAAAACATTGATGTTTTGTATTGTACATATTTACATATAGCTAAATATATATATATGCAAATTTAACTATATACATGTAAAAATTTAAGAAAAATAATGAAAAAACCCTAGGCTCCCGCCTAGGCGCTCCTTGGGCGGGACGGGCCGCCTAGCTGCCTAGACAGGTATGAAGTGACCATAAGATGTCAAGCCATAATAAGGGATGCATGCAGAAATATTATGACAAACAAGGTCAGGTTTAAGGGCATGTAGGAAAAAGAAAGTCGGGAGAGCACATATATATCAATCTAAATAGCATATCAAGTTGCACCATAGTTTAGAAACCATAAGATGCAAACACATCTAGATCATATCAAAGCAACCTTAGCCAAGATGATAGGCCTAATCAGAACATCTATGGGGGCAAGGGTAGAAGACAAGATGTTAGTGTGAGAGAAAGGGAAGACAAAAGAATCTACAATATAAATATTGTGATGGGTGGTTATAGCAATGGAGAAAAGAAGGTAGCACGAGGGTTTATGGCAAGAACATGAGTAAGCAATAGGCAAGGAATAATTTTGTCAGAACTGGCAGAATTTCACTCATATTTTCAATTTTCACGCCATATAGAGATGAAAATTTGCAAGTGTGTCCATAGTACTGCATGTTCTGGTAAACCGATGGTTATACCGCCTAACATAGTGCCAAAAATTGCTCAATTTCAATGAAATTTACCGGTATACTGTTAAAAAGTACAGTTTTGCATGTGAGTCTGATATTATTGTTTTCGAGGAGAAAGGGAGGGCAAGGGGAATTTCAACTCAAACAAACTTAATCCAAGGTATGTTTTATATTTTCACCACTTTCTCTTATTCATACTTTATCTATCTTAAATATAAATTTATCCAAAACAATCTTTTAATGGCAAACATCCCGCAATCTGCTTATTTATACTTCTTCCTCATGGCATGCAATCATAGATCTACAACACTATCATTTAATCCACATTATAATCAAAAGATATACTATTATATCTATATGTTGCACTACTTATGAGTACAGTAGCTATTTGCAATCATTTTTTAAGTTAGTAAATAACTATAGTATACTCTTATTACTAGTATTATTTAGCATACAGAGGAAGAAATGCACTAGTTTGCAACTTAGACATGAACAATTCATTGTGAAAGGTATAAATTTAGTAATTTTCTAATCTTATATTTGGTTTTGTATGACACCTGTTAGACATCCCACTACATGCACATCGTCGGCGTAGTATCTACACTTCTTATAAAATTCTATCACGGACACGGTATGCCTTTTATATATATCCCAGTAATGCAATTGAGCCATGCAGGAATTGACTACTGCATATCAAGATCATGTTGTACTATATAATGGCAGAGAAACATAGTGTCACATTAGTGAAGTTGCCCAACTTCCTTCACAATAGTGAAGTCAAGTGCCAAAATCACAGTTTAACTTCGAAGAAGAGCAAGAGAAAGCCAATCCATGGTGGAGTTTTGTTTAGAATCTAGCATGAAAGTTGATGCATATAGAAGCACGCCTAGGTTTATAGAAATTACATGGGATGAGAACAATATGTTAATTACATCAAGCAACTTATATTGGGCCACAAACGCCAAGAAGGGGAGGTCGACCACTACATCCACCAAGCCATTTGGATTTTTTCTTTCATTAAATTAACTAGCATCCGGTTAATGTATGCATATAAATAACTTGTATCCAGTAGGCTTAAGTATTTAATAAGCCTTCCTTTGGACTTCACATTCTCTTTACTGAAAGGTAATACATGAAGGACCCTCCCATGTATATTCAATGAGACATTATTGCATTAATAAGTGCATTTATGTGTCAGATTGTGCTTGCAAATTTCAAAGCTTCATCCCTTCATTTCAGCGTCAAAATTTCATGGAAATCCCCTAGAAACACTTAGTTTCCATGCATTCCACACAAAGGACCCCCACCAATACAAGATACAACATTATTGCGTAAAATGGTGCATTTCCAAGTAAATATCACATTTGGAAAATTTAATGCTTTAATTCGTCCATTTTGGCATCGAAAATTGCATCTGTCAAAAAAAAGATAATCAGTAATACTAGTAAATATCTATTTCCTGCCCTCCTTCTCCTGCCGCCACCCATCAGGCCGCCGCCCCTCCCTGCCGCCGCCACCACCCTCCACCACCACCACACAGCCACCCCTCCACAGCCCTCCACCCACCTCCAATCCCCTAAACCCCTCCATCCTTGCGTCCTAATCCACCACAGGCCCCTCCGTCTAGCTCAGTTTCACTTTCTGAAATCTCTGAACAGCCTCGGTGATTTTCCAGTTCTGGCACGTTGACGGCGTAACGGGCTTCATCCACTCTGTCTGCCCGTGCCTCATGGTGGGTGGAGTGACTGATCCTCCATGTTGGCGTAGATTTTTCTCTTCCTCTGCTTCCCCTACGTGAGTTTTTCTAAGATCCATGCTTGGATCTCCTACCTTCTACTACTAGTCCATGTGTTGGACTCCTGCCTCTGACTGCTGACTACTGCTGCTCTCTGTGCCCGTGCTTCTGCCCCTGACTGCACCTTCCGATGGCGACTCTGGATCTTCCGCGTAATCTGTGTGTTACTACTGTGAAGTTGGATGGCTCCAACTATTACCTCTGGGCAGCTTCCTTTGAACTCTATGTTAAAGCACAAGGGCGCTACTCTCATCTATCGACCAAGGGACCGGCGGCTCCCACTGCTGATGCTGATGACAAGACCAAGCAGGCCTATGATCTCTGGTTTAAGGAGGACTACAGTGTTATGACCTAGATGGTCAACAGCGCTGAACCGAAGATCAGCCAGTCTCTCCTTCGCCTAAAGACTGCAAAGGATATGTGGGACCAGCTCTCCCACGTATACTCTCACCAGTAGAATCCAAAGAAGGTGTTTGAGATCTTCAAGCAACTGGCCAAGCAAGAGTTTTCTACTATTGATTCTATCGAGGACTACTACAACAACTATTACGCTCTCTGGGATGAATTTTAGGTGTACCATCCCATTTCTGCCGACATCACTGAAATCCAACGTCAACGGAACGAACTTCAGCTTGTCTAGTTCCTCGCTGGTCTACCCTCCTTCGCCGGAGTTGTTGATCAGATTTTCTCGAGTGATCCTCTGCCTACGTTGCGAGACATTCTGAAACGTGTTCAACGTCTCCCTTCTGTATCTCCGTCTCTGCCTGACACTTTTGATGGAGCAGCCCTAGTTGTTCACACCGGTGACTCCTCTCGTGGCCGCAGTCATGGTCTGGGTCGTGGTCGCGGGCGTTCATATGCACCTGGATGTGGCTTTGGTACTGAGCCTACTGAACCACGCTTCTGTACTTTCTGCAAGCACACGAATCACAATGAAGACCGTTGCTGGATCAAGCATGGCAAGCCAGCCTGGGCGAACCAAGTCACTACGGATCAGCCTGAGACTACCACTACCTCTGCTGCTCCTTCTGCTGATTGGATCCGGTCGGAGTTTGAGAAACTTCTTCAGGCACGCCCAGCTTCTTCTGCTGAAGCCTCTACTAATGGGAGCGCTGCACTTCTGACCCAGTCTGGTAAAAATTCATGGGTGATTGATTTGGGTGCGACATCCCATATCTCTGGAAATCCTACACTATTTTCTCACTTACATAATACTTCTGTTATACCTCCTGTTACACTGGTTGATGGCTCTAAGAAACCTGTCACTGGCATTGGTGATATCTACACTCCTGGTTGTCTGCCTCTGCGGTCTACTCTTTATGTTCCAAAATTTCCTATAAATCTGTTATCTGTTAATAGAACTGTAAAAAGCCTCTGTTGTTCTATTACTTTTGACCCGGATGGTGTTGTGTTTCAGGATCTGCGCACGATGACGACGATTGGTTCGGGCCATGAGGGACCAGATGGGCTATATTACTTGGACGTTCCGAAGACCGCAGCATATCTGACATCCTCTGTGACAGGCATCCAGTGGCACTACCATCTGGGACATCCTTCTGCAGCGAAATTAAAACATTTACTTCCTGATGTTTTAGATTCTATTTTTCATTTTGAGACTTGCCAATTGGGTAAACAGACGCGAGCATCTTTTTCTAAGAAATCATGTATTAGTTCAAAGCAGCCATTTGATATTATTCATGCTGATGTTTGGGGACCTTGTTCTGTGTCCAGTATTTCTGGATTTCGCTATTTTTTAGTTTTATTGATGATTTTTCTAGATCTACCTGGATTTTCTTACTCAAGGACACGTCTACTATACTTGATACCATTACTGCTTATTTTGATGAGATTCGTACCCAATTTGCCAAACCTATCAAAAACTTTCGCACTGATAATGCCCTTGAATTTGTGCAAGCCTCTGTCAGCAATTTTTGTCGCAAACTGTGTACCATACACCAAACTTCTTGTGCCTACACCCCACAGCAAAATAGAGTCGCCGAACGCAAAAATCGACACCTGCTTGAAGTTGCCCGCACTTTACTGTTTCATTACCATGTCCCACAATGTTTTTGGCCTGAAGCTATTTCCACTGCATGTTACCTTATTAACCGCATGCCTTCTTCTGTGCTTGGGAATCAAGTCCCTTATCAAATCCTGTACCCAGATGCGCCCCTCTTTTATGTTCCTCCTTGTATCTTTGGGAGCACATGTTTTGTCAAAAATCTTCGTCATGGTCTCACCAAACTTGATCCCAGAGCAATAAAGTGTCTTCTTAGGGTACTCTCGCACTCAGAAAGGGTACCGTTGTTATGATCCCGTGTCAGAAATGGTTTGTATCTGCTGATATCATTTTCTTTGAGCACATGCCTTTCTACTCCTCTGTCGGGTCTGCCCTTACATCGGATTTATTAGTGGAGACACGTTTACCTATGATTGATGATACTAATGATACTACTCCTCCTGCTGAAAGTCCTCTGAAAGTTTATCAAAGAAGACAGAAGACAACAACTCTCTCTATGGCCCCTCCAGAGTCTTCGTCCTCCGTGCCAGATCAAACACCACCACAGGTATACTCTGACCTAGATGTTCCTATCAGTTTGAGGAAAGGAACTAGAGCTTGTACAAAACATCCTATTGGCAATTTTTGTACTCCTGCTCATTTGGGGACTAATTTTGCAAATTTTACGGCTGCTCTTTCTGCTGTTTCTATTCCTAAAAATGCTTCTCAAGCTCTTGCATCCAGCTTGGCGTCAGGCCATGGAAGCGAAAATGCAGGCTCTTACTGATCGCAACACTTGGCAGTTGGTCGATCCTCCTACTGTTTGTTCTCCAGTTGGCTGTCGTTGGGTGTTTACTGTTAAATATCAACTGGATGGCACGGTTGAGCGCCTCAAGGCTAGACTTGTTGCCAAGGGCTACACGCAGACCTATGGGGTCGACTACTTTGAGACTTTTTCACCGGTGGCTCGGTTGAATTCTGTACGCATTCTTATTTCTGTTGCTATTAATTCTGATTGGCCCTTGTACCAGCTGGATGTGAAAAATGTGTTTCTGTATGGGGATCTACATGAGGAAGTGTATATGGAACAACCTCTAGGATTTGTGCTTCAGGGGGAGTCCTCCAAAGTCTGCAGGTTGCGGAAAGTTATCTATGGTTTAAAACAAAGTCCTTGTGCTTGGTTTGATAAACTAAGTATCATTCTTCAGAAGTTTCTTTTTAGACACTCTAGAAAAACGAGGTCATCTTTCTCAGCGTAAAGCCTTGACATGATGAGGTGAAGTTTATTGTCGAAAAGGCTGTTGCAGTTGCTGAGGTCAAAGTTGGGGAAAGTAGGTGTAATTGCAGACAGGGGGACCATTTGTGAAGGTGATCTGTTGATGGTAGCCCCAGTTAGCAACTTGATAACCCCTTTATCATCCGCTAGGTCGAACAAGTAAGGATCCCATTATTTCTTCTCGGGAACCTTGGCAGGCTGTTGTTTCTCCAACTCTATTGTTTGCCGGAATGGCCATTTTGGAGGATGTTGGATGGCCGAAAAGAGGTAGTGAGGAACGTCGTTGGGCGCCATAGTTGGGTCCTTGAAGAACCTTCTATCACAAATTAGTTCCATGGCGTAACGACCCCGCAGAGAATGAAAATCCTCTGTGGCCTAGTACTCCTCTGGATCCAAATACTAACTGGGACGATGAGAACTCTCCTGCCTATCCTGATCATCATCAGTATCGCCACATGGTTGGCAAGCTTATTTATCTTACTGTTACTCGTGCTGATATTACTTCTGTTGTCAGGCTTGTTAGTAGATATTTGGATAAACCCCGTCAATGTCACTGGGATGTCGTCTGCTACATTCTCAAATATCTGAAGAGTTCCCCTGGGAAAGGTTTGCTATATAAAAAAAATGGTCACTGTAAGCTTGTTGGATATTCTGACTCTGACTATGCCGGGAGTAAAATCGACCGACACTCGACCTCTGGCTACTGTACATTTGTAGGAGGAAATCTTATTACTTGGCGAAGCAAGAAACAGACTATGGTTGCTCGCTCAAGTGCTGAAGCAGAATATCGCGCCATGGTGCATACTACTTATGAGTTGTTCTGGATTCGGAGCCTGCTGAAAGATTTTGGCATTTCTGACTCTTCTCCTATTTCGATGTACTGTGACAACAAAGCTGCCACCTTTATTGCCAGTAATCCTACTTTTCATGAGCGAACAAAACACGTTGAGGTTGACTATCATTTTGTTAGCGAAGTTGTCTTATCTGGCCAGATATCTACTCCCTACATACATACTTCTGATCAGGTGGCTGACATCTTCACCAAGATTCTTCCGAAGACGAGATTCACTGTTATGACATCCAAGCTGGGCATGATTGACATCTACGCTCCAGCTTGAGGGGGAATATTAGTATATACACTTTACTGCTTTTCTTTACTTAGTGTATTTGCTTATTTTCTCTTTATTCTCTTATTCTTGTATTTGCTTATTTTCTCTTTATTCTCTTATTCTCTTTATCCCATATTGCTCATCTCCAAACTCTGTACACTCTCTTGTCTTATAAAAGAGAGACCATTGTATTCTTTTTTATCATCCAATAATAAGCAATCCTCTCCGCTTTCTAGAAGTTCCACCAACCTCCATCTTTGTCCGTCAATTCGTGCACCCTGAAGATGAGATTCCATGGGTTAGGAACCTCCATCGTCACTAAGCAACACCTAAATACTTCTTTGACAGAGATGCATATCCAGCTTTTGCAAGATGCGGGATTCGTTGATGCTAAGTTTAGTGTTTCGAAGACGAACCTGCCTTCTGAAACTCATGCTTCATACCCCACTGCACGCTTCATTACACTAAATAACAAAACAATTAGAATCTAACTCCTTCCAAATTAATATCCACCTTCCGCTACATACCAACAGAACACCGTTTTTCTGAGGACAACATCAAAACTTTGCCACCTTGTCATTGCCACCACCTTGATGTGCACAGTCTACAATAGCCATAGAATTAAATGTCCGATTTCGATGTCGTGTCCGATGTTTACGGCCCTAACGATTTCGACGACCAAATAAGCGAACTAAATCATGAAAATTTACCAGGACGTTCTAATCACCAAGATCTACTCAAATATGCAATAATATTTCATATTGGATATGTGGGGGTAGGGGTCTCCCACATTTGTAAGTGAAGGAAGCTGAACAATTTCGACAGAATTTCGATCAATTTCGATGACAAAATGAAGGAATTAAGTTATGGAATTTTGTAAACACAATGTTTAAATATAGACACACTTGATTATATAATAAATTTATATGTTTAGAGGTTAGGATGGGACATTGTCTTGATGAGTGAGTGCACAAATGAACAGAAATGTCAAGTCCGTTAGACAGTTAAGACTGTTACAAACTTGCAAACTTCAAGTTAAAACAACTAGAGTACTAGACTTTACAACTTAGAGTTACAACTTTCAAGTTACAATATTATAGGTTAGTATATATATTGTATAAGTTTACTATTATAATATATTTAGGGTTACATAAGTGAATAATAATAAAAAATATTTAGGGTTACAAGTTACAACTTACACAACATTTTGTACAAGGCTACTATTATAATATATATAGGGATACAAGTGAAAATAAAAAAATATAACAACTTCCATTAAATAGCTTTTGTAGCCATTTTGTGTATTATATTGATTAGATTTTCAAAATAAGTATAGATATACATATTTCACACTAATATCTCTTAGATTTACAAGTTCACTTCAAGACCTTAAGAATTTTAAGAGAAATGTCACTTAGAAGTTTAGGATTTTCGGAGTATTTATTAAGACATGTCTAAAAGGGAGTAGAAATAAAAGGAGGACTAGATGGGCTAGGGAGAGGGGTTACATACCTTAGAATCAAGTAAAACAGCCTTTGAGAGCAAGATATCACAAAAAAAGCGCTAAAAGATCAAAGTCCCAGCAAATCCAGTCGATGGAACACAATTTCGCAAAATGGGTGTTGCATTTCGCACTAATTTTGCAATACGAAGGCCCAAGTTGGGCTTTTTTGCACTAAAATACCCCCTTTTTGCAAAATTTTGACTGTAGCTAGGAAATATTCAAGAAATTGCGGACCAGTTCATGCGTACTGACATTTTGATGTCCGATTACAAAAATATTAACAAAATTTCGAGCAAAATTTTGTTCCATGATAATAGCATACAAGGCAGTTTGATTAAAGCTTAGGGCTAGTATGGTTGGGAGAAGTCAAATGTAGTTGTCTGAGTTCGCAGTGTAAAAATATACAACAAACTCTCATTTTGTCATCCCGTCATACCCTACGAAACAAGCCCTTAAGAATTGGTATCTACTTCCCAACATACGATACAAATACTTCTTATCTTGTGTAGGGTGTTCGGGTAAAACATCGACATGAAAGTACAAAATGAAATGATATGATTCATTGGCTCTGGCCTCACTTACACTTCCATAAAGACCTTGGTATAAGAGCTACTTTGTTTACCTTCAATAAAACTTTGTTTTGTAGAAGAAAAGCATATGAATGAAGGCATTGCCGTTAGATTTTTGCAATAGCGACACTACCATATTAATCGTGTTTGTTGTTTTATATGGTGGCAATCAAATTGGTTGTTTGTTACTCCTGTATTAGCACAGCAACAACATTGACAATTTGATGTCCCCCTCAACTAATAGTCCAGTTTGAGGAATCTATTGGTTTGTTCAACAATAAAACTAAAAATTTTAAGAGGATTAGGATGTTTATGCAATCCAATCTAAGGCGAAAAGGTAGAATTCTCTAATTTTCCTTATAATCATCCCACATTATATATTATCTTTTACAACATGTTAAAGACAATACTATACAAGTTGCTTCTCAAGTTTGTGTACAAGAACATTTTCACACTTCAAAATTAGTAGGTTGAGATTTTTTCTTGTCACTAAGAGGAGTATCATATATACCCAAAAAATATAGTAGTAACAATATTGCAGGATTAAGTATGTTGAATATCAAACATTAATTTGATGTGTCATGCATGAAAAATCACTTTTATGACTCATAAGTCTCATAATAATCTTAGTTAACATAAAAATAGAAAGTAGATCTATATAATGGAAACTAATGTCCACGCCTAGTAATCGGTCCCCCTAGACTCAGGTTGTTTGTTTTGATCTGCCCATGACCGTCAACTCCCCTCCTCAAACCCCTTGGGCTACCGCCAAACCCCCTCTCTCCCTTGCGCCACTACTGCCCTCGACCCTACGCCGCCTCTACCCCCTCGCCTCTGCGCTACTGCTTCCTCTTCCTCCACTTCTCTTCCTGCCACCCTGCCACCACCTAACCCCCCATCTACCTGCTGCCTACTCCTCCCCCCCCCCTTCCTTTCTACTGCCCACCCCACTTGTCGCAGACTGTATCACACGACCTCTTCCTCCCAGCCACCAACCCCTTCCATCCATGAATTCCCACTCCTCCGACCCCTACCATCCACTAATCTGCCGCCACAGGTCCACAAACATGCCACACCACACCTACACGTACATCTCTTTCATGTCTACAACCATCACTCCTTCCGATGTTTGACCCCCCACCCTTACCCAACCTTCTTTCTAGAACCATCGCTCACCTTCAGTCGCTTCTTTTTTTAGTGGAGCTCATCCCCATATACTTCCTACGTCACTGTATGCACTAATGCTACCATGACATAGGTTCCCTATTTTTCAACTGTTGTTGCCCATGCGTCAGGTCTTAGTAATATTTTTGTTGGTGTTGCTCGTCTACTGATCTTTCCACTACTACATGTAATCATCCGCATCTCTACTTGTGTTTCTTCTTGCCCTCGTGACGACCTTTGAGGCCTTCCGGAGACTTTGTATCACTACTGTCAAGTTAAATGACTATCATACTTGATCTGCCTCCTTTGAGATTTTCATCAAAACTCAAGTATGTTACTCGCAGCTCACCATTGTTGCACCGCTTGAGCCTGTCGCCACTGCTGATGATAAGGTTAAACAGAAGAATGAATTATGGATTAAGGAAGACTATGGTGTCATGACTTAGATGGTCAAAAGTGTTGAACAAAAAATCAATGTTTTAGAAAGCAGGAAGCGGGAGGCGTGCGGATAGTATTTTGTAGCCGCTTGAGCGCCAGGCGGGCACTTTTTGAAAAAGCGGGCCCGGAAATTTTTAGGTAATTTTGTAGAAAATTATACATATTAGTATATAATAAACATATTTTCAAAAAAATTATACTTATCTAAACACTCTACACAAAAATAAAACACCTAAATAGTTGATACCACAATTAAAAAACAATAAATAAGCAAAGACAGTTCAATTACACAAGTTTAAGACATAAGAAATACACTTTTTAGTCTCTTTCTCTTACGCTTACTGTAGTAAATTTATAGGATTACAACTTTATATACTAATATGCAGCAAACAGTAGAATATATGTAATGTACTAAGTTATATTATGCAATAAACATTAGAATATATAGAATGTATTAATATTCAGTAAACAGTAGAATACACCATGTCCATATAATGTACTAATGTATTATTATCTATAAGGCAGCAAACAGTAGAAGATACATAATGTATTAGTTTACATTATGCAGTAAACTATAGAATATATAGAATGTATTAATATAAACAGTAGAATATAATTTGTACTAATGTATTCTTATATATAAGGTAGAAAGTTACAAAAATATTATAGAGAAACTGAGGCTTGTTTATTGAGTGAGTAAAACAGTGTACAATGCAGTCTCTTATATAACAGAAGGGATAGAGACTAAAGCAGAGGTAAGCAATATGGGACTAAACTACAGAAGTAAACAGCATTAGTGAGGCACATGCTATGCACATGACACTCAACAAAACATAACAAAAAACAACATATCTCTATACTACCCCTCAAGCTGGAGCGTAGATGTCGAACATGCCCAGCTTGTCAACTAGAGTTTGAAAGTGAGCTTTGGGAAGTATCTTCGTGAAAATGTCTGCAACTTGCTTGTCAGTACTGAGATATGGCGTGCAAATTCTGCCAGAGAGAACTGCTTCTCGAATAAAGTGACAGTCGACCTCAATATGTTTCTTTCTCTCGTGAAATGTGGGGTTGCTCACAATAAAAATGGAGGCCTTATTGTCACAAAACATAGGAATAGGGTTAGAATAAGATATATCAAACTCCTGAAGGAGACTCTGGACCCACAATAGTTCGCAAGTAGTATGAGCCATCGCTCGGTATTCTGCCTCTGCATTGGATCTGGCGACAACCGTCTGCTTTTTGCTTCGCCAGGTGACAAGGTTTCCACCCACAAATGTACAGTAGTCTGATGTTGACTTTCGATCAGAACGACTTCCTGCATAGTCTGAATCCGAGAAAACTGATAAGTTGCAGTGGCCATGCTTTTCATACATCAAGTCTTTCCCTGGAGAACTTTTAAGATATCTCAGAATATGGCATATAGCATCCCAATGACATTGCCGAGGTTTGTCAAGATACCGGCTGATGAATCCGATAGCAGCAGTAAGATCATCTCGTGTGGCAGTCAAATAAATAAGCTTGCCTACCAGCCTCCTGAACTGGTGATGATCAGCATAGGGAGGGGAGTTTGCATCATCCCAATCCATGTTTGGGTCAAGTAGAGTGTTAGCCGGTTTGCAACCTAACATGCCAGTTTCCTGCAACAGAACAAGTACATATTTTCTCTGAGAGAGACACAGTCCTGCAGATGATCTAGAGACTTCAATGCCTAGGAAATATCGAAGTTTTCCGAGATCTTTAGTGACAAAGTGCTTCTCTAAGTAAGTTTTAGTTTCCTGTATGCCCACAGTATTACTGCCAGATAATATAATATCATCCACATAAACAATCAGAATAACAAGTCCAGCCACTGTCTTGCGAATAAAGACTAAATGATCAGAATGAGAACGACGAAAGCCAAAGGTGAGTAAAATTTGACTGAGCTTGTCAAACCAGGCTCGTGGACTTTGCTTGAGACCATAGATAGCCTTGTTTAGCTTACAAACTTTAGAGGCAGACTCCCCCTGAGCAACAAACCCAGGTGGTTGCTCCATGTAGACTTCTTCCGGTAAATCTCTGTAAAGAAATGTATTTTTCACATCAAGCTGAAAGAGAGACCAGTCTTTATTCACAACAACAGAAATCAGAATGCGAACTGAGTTTAATCGTGCAACAGGAGAGAAGGTCTCAAAATAATCAACACTGTATGTTTGTGTGTAGCCCTTAGCAACAAGACGTGCTTTAAGACGTTCAATAGTTCCATCTGGCTGGTATTTAATAGTAAAGATCCAACGACAGTCCACTGTAGGGTAAGAAGAAGGGCGATCCACAAGATCCCATGTCTTGCGATCACATAGTGTCTGCATTTCCTCCATGCTGGAATAGTAAGAGCCTCTGTAGCATTTTTCGGAACAGTGACAGCAAAAAGTGCAGAAGTAAAGCAGGCAAAGTTGTTATGCAAATTGTCAGATGTGCAGAAATGACTGATAGGATGTTTAGTACAGGAGCGTACACCTTTTCGTAAGTTGATAGGAAGGTACAAGTCAGAAGTTACCTCAGTGTTTATTTGATCATCCGCAGACGCAGGAATTGGTTGAGAAGGGGCCATGGAAGGAGTGCTTGTCTTCGATCGGCATTTGTACACTTGTAATGGACGTTCTTTAGGCTGGTCAGATACAGACAGATCTTCAACAATGTCCGATAAAGGTGTTTGTGCCAACACATCAGGAGATAGGCTTGCTCCATCCTCAGAAAAGAAGGGCATAAGCTCAAAAAAGACTACATCCGCACTGACAAACCACTGTCTGAGTATCGGATCAAAGCAGCGATAGCCTTTTTGAGTTCTCGAATAACCCAAAAAAATGCACTTAGTAGATTGAGGGTCAAGTTTCGAATTCCTAGGCGCAGATTCTTAACAAAACAAGTACACCAAAAAATGTGAAGTGGTACAGGAAACAGAGGTGCATCAGGAAACAAAATAGAGTAAGGGATGCGATTTTGTAAAACAGAAGAGGGCATGCGGTTTATAAGAAAACATGACGTAGTGACTACCTCAGGCCAGAAACGGTGAGGAACTTTGTAATGGATAAGAAGAGTGCGAGCAACCTCTAAGAGATGGTGATTTTTGCGTTCAGCAACACCGTTTTGCTGAGGAGTATAGGGGCAAGTGGTTTGGTGTATGGTGCCATGATCAGAACAAAAAGAGGTGACAGACTTCTGCATAAATTTTAGGGCATTGTCAGTACGGAGAATTTTGATGGTTTTATTGAATTGGGTTTTTAATTCAGAGAAGAAAATGTGAATATTATCAAATACAGTACTCCGGTCTTTGAGCAAGAAAAGCCAGGTAGCACGGGAATAATCTCCAATAAATGTCAAAAAATACTTAACACCAGTTTATCTCGGGACACTGCATGGACCCCAGATGTCAGAATGAACAATATCAAACATATCTTTAGACCCAAGATCATTCTTAGCAGGAAAAACAGACCTCGTTTGTTTACTCAAAACGCAGGTTTCACAAGAGAATTTATTTTCAGTTAAAGCAGGAAATAAAAGCTTCATCTTCGCAGCAGACGGATGACCCAGACGGAAGTGCCACTAAAGTCCTGAGACAGATGTAGATAAGAGAGTTGAAGTCGCAAGTGGTCCATCCAAGTAGTAAAGTCCATCTGATCCTTCATGGCCCGAACCAATCCTCGTCTTCGTGCGGAGATCCTTCAAAACACAACCAGAGGGATCAAATTTAATAGAGCACTGAAGTTGTTTGACAGTTTTACTGACAATTTATTAAATTAACAGGAAACTGAGGTATATATAAAACAGAGTGAAGATTAATCTTGCGAGATAGCGGAACGGTGTCAATTCCATGGACAGGTGTTTTCGAGCCATTAGCAACTGTAACCGATGGAATATGTGAAGTTTTAGATAGGGCAGAAAATAAGTGGATGTCGCCTGCCATGTGAACAGACGCTCCAGAATCAATATACCACTTATGGTTAGCAACAGAGGGAGACGCAAGCATAGCAGAGGAACCTCCCGCCGATGTCGAGGGTAGTTGAGTCATTCGCTCCTGGAAGAATTTTTCAAACTTAGAGCGAAGCCAGTCAGTGGATGGAGGAGCAACTGGTGGATCGGATGCGGCTTCTGTAGTAGCTTCAGTGGCGGTTTGCCCAGGCTGGCTTGCTGTGCTTGATCCAGCACCTATCTTCAGTGTGATTGTCACAACCACACCAGTTGCAGTAGTGAGGTCCAGTGGCTTGACCTCGTCCCGGAGCAGTAGAAGTGCCTCTTCTTCCAGAAGATGGTGGACGTCCTCCACGGCCACGTCCTCCACGGCCACGTCCTCGACCGCGGCCACATCTAGAATCAGTAGTACGAGCAACCAAGGCAGGATGCTCAATAGTAGGTGTAGAGGATACAAATGGTAGTCGTTGGACCCGCTTTAGAACATCGTGAAGAGTCGATAGCGGATCATTTGACAATATTTGGTCAACCACGCCTGAAAAAGATGTGGGAAGGGCAGCCAGGAACTGAACCAGTTGGAGTTCATTACGCTGCTTCTGAGCCTCTTTGATGTTAGCAGTCAACGGGTGGTAGATCTCATACTCTTTCCAGAGAGCAGAACACTGATTGTAAAAATATTCAATAGATGCATCTGAGGAGTACTCCTTGGCTAGGTTTTTGAAAATTTCAAAACCCTCTTTGGATTTTACTGGTGTCAGTAGACATGAGACAGCTGGTCCCTCATCGCTTTAGCATCATGAAGGCACGGGAGGGACTGACTAATGCGCGGCTCGGTGCTGTTGAGAAGCCAGGACATAACGCCCGAGTCGTCTTTAGACCATTGGGCATAAGCCTGTTTGGTCTTGTCGTCAGTAGTAGCAGCACGGGCAGGATGCGGATCAGTAGTAAGATGAGAGTATCGGCCTTAAGCCTTCACATATAGTACAAAGGACGCTGACCACAGATGGTAGTTTGATCCATCAAGCTTGACAGTGGTAACACATAGAGACCTAGGAGGCTCCACAGATGCCATACTGGGCAGAGGCAGGCAATAGCAGGATGGTGGCGTAGCAGCAGCCGGCAGCAACGAAATAACCCACTATGGGCACTAGCAAACAGTAAATAATGAACCCTCTATGGGGTAATAGCAGCAACAGGGATTTGACGCCTCATATCAGAAGGACCCGTTTTGGGGCAGAGATATATGAAAAGAACCTACGCCGACATGAGGAAATCAATATTCCTTCATGAGGCGTAGGCAGAAGAAAATCCAGAGACGTAGGGGACTCTCAACGTGAGAGATCTATGGTTGTCCAGAAGGTAGAGGAGTGGGAAGGAGAGAGGCGGTGGTGAAGAGTGAGGGTGTTGCGGTAGCAGCAGGAAGGAGGGGCGGGCGGCGGGTCAGGTGGCGACGGGGGGTGGAGGGGTAGGTGGCGGCGGCGGGTGGTGGAGGTGAAGGGGCGGCGGGTGGAGGTGGAGGTGGAGGTGGGGGAGGGCAGCGGTGGTGGTGAAGGGCAGTGGCGGCGGCTGCACTGAGCAGGGAGGCCGGTGGCAGGGGCGGGATTCAAGGCATGGGGGCAGGGAGGGAAGAAAAAACGGGACCGGGCCTGCTCTTGATACCATGGTGCAAAACTTCGACTTCGTGTCGACTTCGCCAGGTGTGGAAGTGGAAGTTTGTAGAAACTTCGAGGAAGTTTAGACGCAAACTTCGACAAACTTCGATGCCATTTTTTGAAGAAAATGATGTGAATTTGAAGGAAACTTTAATTGAAAACTACAATATATGTTATACATCTATCTTATATATGCTAATTTAACACAAAACACAATTCACAACTCTCTAGCCCTAGTTTCAAGGGTCAAATGTGCAATACACATATACAAATATAGTTCACCATATGTATTCTATACAATATACAGTCAAATAGTAGTTAAAACACCCTATCTAGGAAAGAGTGGCAACAAACAACATAGGAGTTGATATTAGAAGTTGTGAAGAGGGTTGGAGGTGACACTTATGCCTTATATGGCCTTTGGGACACTAGTTAGGATTAATGCTCTGGGTCGTCTCAACTTCGACCAAACTTCGCCCAACTTCGCCAACTTCGAGGAAACTTCGACAACTTCGAGGAAGTTGAGACGAAAATACACACAAAAAAGTCAACTTCGCCGACATCACTGAAACTTCGCCCCGAAGTTTGGACGAGGCCGAAGTATTTGGGATTCGACTTCGCCTATGGTCGAAGTTCGAAGTTTCGGCGAAATTTCGCCAAAAATCGCCGAAGTTATGTTCCATGCTTGATACCATATAGAGAAACTGAGGCTTGTTTATTGAGTGAGTAAAACAGTGTACAATGCAGTCTCTTATATAACAGAAGGGAATAGAGACTAAAGCAGAGGTGAGCCATATGGGACTAAACTACAGAAGTAAACAGCATAAGTGAGGCACATGCTATGCACATGACACTCAACAAAACATAACAAAAAACAACATATCTCTATAAATATAATACGCAACAGACAACTGGATACATTGTGTATATATTAATATATTATAGTATAGAATGTATTATACAGTAATGTTACATATTATACTAACTTATTATACTACTATAGACTTATATTTTTGTATTATGTCACAGCAGATGGGTTAAATCTAGCACCCAAAAAAATAGGCAGCCGTAAGCGGGCGCCTGAAGCAGGGTTTTAGGCGGACGCATAGGCGGGCCAGGCGGGTCTTAGGCGGGCGCTTATTGGCCTGCCGCCTGCCAACCCGCTCAAAGCCTTAACCAGGCGGCTGGGCATGTCATCCGCTCAGGCGGGCGCCCCACACATTTTTTAAAACACTGCAAAAAATCAACCAAGTCTCTTCTTCGACTTCAGACTGCCAAAGACGTGTGGGACTAATTGTTGCATGTCTATTCTCACCAGCAGAATTCCAAGGTGTTCAAAATTTGCAAACACCTAGCTAAGAAGGGATATTCTAATGATAGCTCTGTCGAGGATACTACAATCAAAGTTGTGCACTCTGGGATGGATTTGAAGTTAATCATCCTCTCTTTGTTGATAATGTTGAAGTTAACATGACATCATTGCAATGAACTCCAACGGGTCCAATTCCTTGCCATTCTACCGCCGTCCTTCTCTGGAGTAGTTGATCAAGTCTTATCCAGTGGTATGTTGCCTACTATACATGATGTTCTGAAACAGATCCACCGTCTCCCGTCTATCTCTCAACCATCTGGCCAACTTTGATGATGTTGCCTTGGTTGTTTTCTTAGGGGACTCTAGTCATGTCGTGGTCATGGACACAGAGGTTTTTTTAGAGATCATGGACATGGTCCGACTCCCTCTAGCTCTGGTTGTGGACAGTCTCCTAGTCAAAGATACTTTTAACTTTTGTGAACGTACTAACAATATTGAAGATCGCTACTCGGCCTAACATGGAGAACCAACATGGGCCAATCAGGTCACCACTGAGACTATTGATCCTACTTCGCCTGCTACTCTACCCAACCCTCTGTGGACCAGATCCACTGTAAATTTAAGAAACTTCTTCGTGCTCGCCTTCCTACTTCGTCTACGGATGTGTATCATAAAGGAGGTTCTTCTTTCCTTGCCTCCTCTGCTTATATGTAAAATAAATGGGTTATTGGCTCTGCTTCTTCTCATATTTCTAGAAATTCAACATTATTTTTTGATCCACCTGTCACACTAGTTGATGATTCTCAAATTCCAATTCATGGCATAGTGAGTATTTGCACTCCTACAAACTTGTTGCTTTGCTCTACACGTTATATTCCGAAGTTTCTGTTATATCTCCTATATGTGAGTAGAATTGTGAAGAGCTTTCAGCGCTCTATAACTTTTAACCCTGGTGGTTGTGTGTTTTAGGATCTTCACACAAAGATGAGGATTGGTTTGGGCCATAAGGGACCAGATGAACTTTATTACCTAGAAACACGAAAATTACTTCTCTGCTCTCTACTTCTGTGACTAGTTTATAGTGGCACTATCGTCTTGGCCACTCGTGCATCACAAAGTTGAAATGTTTATTCCGTGCTATATTTGATACTATTTTGAACCTGCCAATTTGTAAACAAACTTGTGTTGTTTACTGAAATAAAATAAATATTGGTTCTAAAAGCTTTTTTTATTCAGTGCATGTTGACGTCTGGGTCCCTATCATGTAACAAGCATTTCTGGATTTCGTTATTTTATGGCATTCATCGATTGTTTTGTTTCTAGAGCTACATGGTTGTTTTTACTTAAGTAGGGCTCATATATTGGATATTATCACTGCGTTCTTTGCTGAAATTAAATCTGCCATGCCTATTAAAAATTTTAGAATTGATAATATACAAGAATTCAATCAAAAGTCCACAAGTCAATTTTGTGAAAAGATGAGTACTATTCAACAAACCTCGTTCTTACATCCAACAACAAAACGGGATGGTTGAAAGAAAGAATCATCATCTTCTGGAGGTTACACAGACCCTTCTTATTCATTATAATGTTCCCAAGATGTTTTGGCATGAGGCGCTCTCTATTGTCTGTTCTTGATCAACCGGATGCTTTCCTCTGTGTTACGCAATTAGGTGCCTTATAGTATTACGTATCCATATGCAATGCTCTTCTTTGTCCCCCCAAGATATTTGAAGTACATGTATTGTTAAAAATCTTAAGTACGTGTTATATAAAAAAATATTTGCACTGGCATGAACAAACTTGACCCAAGGTCTACTAAATGCATCTTCTTGGGATGCTAACGAACTCAGAAAGGATTGTTGTTATGATCCTTTTGCAAAACAGTGGTTTGTGAGTGCAAATGTGGTGTTCTTTGAACCCATGCCATTCTACTATGAGAAAGGCTCTTCTTTGTCTCTCGGCCTCTTAGATGATACTTTGTTACCTAAGACTGTTGAGACTGATTCACATGAGACTACGACTCATGATCCTCTACCCCTCAATGTGTGTATCAGAGAATACCTAAAGCTACAATTCCCTTCATGGCCCCTCCCTCGCAAAACCTCAATATTCTTCGACAAATCCAACTACTACCCATGTAAGCTCTTATTTGTATATTCATGTTGGTCTATGCAAAGTAGTTTGTCTTGTACTTTGATCCTATGAGTAATTACTACTCTAATGCTAACATTGGCACAAGCCTTGCCGATTTTACCTCTACTCTATTTGCTATCTCTGTTCTTAAGACCGTTGCCCATGCTTTGCAACATCCGGACAACGTTAGGCTATGGAAATTGGGATAAATGCTCTTGTTAATCGACATGCTTGGGATCTAGTTGATCCTCCTACTGACTGCACTCAGGGATGTCGATGGATCTTTACTGTTAAGTATCATCCTGATGGTACTATCAAACGTTTAAAAGCTCGTCTAGATGTCAAAGAATACACTCAAACCTATGGAGTGGATTACTTTGAAACCTTCTCTTCAGTTTCTCGTCTTAAATTTGTTCGGGTACTCATTTTTGTTGTGGTTAATCAAGATTGGCCCTTCAACTGAATGTGAAGAATACATTCTTTATGGTTATTTGCATGAAGAGGTGTATATGGAGCAACATCCTGGTTTTGTTGCTCAGAGGGAGTATTCTAAAGTTTGTAGGCTTTGCAAGGGTATTTACGATCTAAAGGAAAGCCTGCGAACATGGTTTGACAAACTGACCCAAAATTCTTGACAAATTCAATTTCAGACACTCTCATTCTGATTATTATGTGTTCATTAAGAAGACTAATTATGGTATTGTTATTCTCATTGTCTATGTCGATGACATTATTTTGTCTGGAAGTGATCAAGAAGACATACACGCCAATGAGTATCTAGAAAAATATGTTATTACTAAGATTTGAGGAAACTTCAGTATTTTATGGGTATTAAGGTTTTACGTTCTTCGCGAATATGTCTATCTCAATGGAAGTATGTAGTACTCCTCTAATCCCAATACAAGTCAAGATGATGGCACTTCTTGTTCTTGAGATGGTTGGTAAGTTGATTTACTTGACCATTATTAGAGCAGATATTTTGTTTGCAGTGTGACTTGTCAGTAGGTACTTTACCGAGACAAATCCCGACAATATAATTGGGATGTCGTCTATCATATTCTTAAATACTTGAAAAGCTATCCTAGGAAATGTATAGTGTACAGGACACATGGACATTACAAACTAATTGATTACTCAGATTCTGATTATGCAAGCGGTAGAAATGATCGCAAATCTTCTCATGGTTATTTCACTTTTGTGGAAGGAAATCTAATCACACGACGCAGTAAAAAAACAGACAATGGTTGTTCGTTCAAATGTTGGAGCTGAGTATAGAGCCATGGATCATACTGCATGTAAATTATTGTGGGTGTGTGGACTTCTGAAAGAATTCAATATTTGTAATATTGATCCTATTCCCATGTCTTGTGTAATAAAGCATCCATCTTCATCGCCAGTAATCCACCCTTCATTGGCACACCAAGCACATAGAGGAGGATTGTCACTTTGCTAGGGAAGTCGTTATGTCTAGACGTATTCCTACACTATATGTCCAAACTAAAGACTAGATTGTTGACATCTTCACAAAGCCTCTTCCAAAGACCAGATTCACTACCTTGGTTGACAAGCTGGCATTCGAGACATATGTGGTCCAACTTGAGGGGAAATGTTAACGTGTTCTCTAGTTGATGTCTTCTCTGTTTTCTTTCCTATGCAATAAAATTCTACATTGAGTGTAGGGGTCCATCACGTGGGAGGTAAGGAATCTGTCGTTGGGATTTCGATGAAGGATTTCGATGACAAATGTAAGAATTCAAATATGAAATTTTACTAGCACAATCCACAAACTTAAATACGCACAATTATGCAATAATCTACAATTTACAACATATGAATAAACATATACTTATCAACTCACATCAGCCGTATGTTGAGTGGCGCGTTGGTTCTCCATACATAAATGAGTTGATATTATTAAGATATTGCGGCCATGATATGTGCATCCTATAAAGGTGGTTGTATGTAGTCACATGCTCCTCATACACATCATCATTGACAAATTGTACCATTCCAATCTTTGGAAAATGCACTTCTAACTCTCTGAGATATTTTGCCTTTCTTGGAAATGTAGGTGAAGCAACTCGAGAAGGTTGACTTGCTTGAGGAATAGGTTGAATAGCTACAGGCACAACCATAGGAAGTATTGGGACTGGAGAAATAGGAAGAACTGAATGACCACCACTATTGGGACTGGAGAAATAGGAAGAACTGAATGACCACCACTCCATGTTGGCCCACCATCCTCAGAGAATGCAAGGGAGTTGTACTGATAACTTCCATGTCGGCCTAAGACATTTGCGGTATAGGTATATCGAACATGATGTTCTACTTCCGGATATGGTGGTGATGGCTGATTTTGATATCCAGAGTACCCATATTAAGAGTGAGATGGGTAGGGTTGTGCATGTGTTTGCCTAAATAGCATATCGCTAAAACCTAATGTTGAATCATGTTGAGATTGAGAATCAGAAGCTGAAATACTCATACTCCCAAATGAATCAATAATCATCATCATCATCATTTAAGCTTCAGTCCCAACTATGTTGGGATCGGCTACCACTGTAGTCTTTGCAGGTTTGAGTTTTCCTCCTTTGAAAGGTTTTGTCAGGCATGGGATATTCTTTTTTCTACTGGCAAAGGAGGAGGTGCAGCCCTAGAAACATAAGGAAGATCATCATTCTCAAGATCAATAGTAGAAGGATATTCCGGAGAGCGCTCACCGCCGCCTCCATCATTGCCACCATCAACATCAGACTTGGATTTTGACCCAGATGTAGTTTTTGAAGAAGAAGAATTTGTGCTACCCAATTCTTCTTCCACTGCTCTATTGATTTCCATATCAATATGCTCAAAGTCGGGCTCAAGTCTTTCAGGTGGAGTTTGATCAACATTAATATCAGAATCTGCTTCAAATTGCTCTTCTAAGTATAGATGTGGACGGCCATCTAGATTACCAAGAATGGGACGACCTATCCCATTCATCATTCCTCTAAAGGATCTTCTAAATCATCAGCTTCTTCAATACCTCTACGCCTAGATGGATTGAATGTGTATGCGGTGTCAAAGGGATCGTGGATGGCAACAAAATCCACTTCCTTGTAGTTGGCATCTCGTATTGCTCTAGCCCTCAACCGCATGTTGTAGTGAATATATACCAGATCTCTCATCATGTTTGCCCCAAACTTGTTCCTTTTCTTTGAGTGTATTAAATTCAAAGTGCTCAAATTTCTTTCACAACCTCTTGTAAATGTTGTTTGAGAAAGAATGTGAATAACCACTTTTCTTAGATGGGGAGCACCCGTTCCATTCCAAACCCACCACTCACAGGGATCACCCTGATCACGGTCGGAAACTGCATTTAGATGACCAAAACAACCAGTGGCTTTACGAAATTGTCGCAACTGCAAAAATATTTAATATGTTCAGACTTCATAATGAGATGATGAAACATCAAACAAGAATGAAGACGTTCATGACTTTATGTAAGTTATGTTATATATAGTTGTATACCTCATCCATCACTATGGTGTGTTCTCATGTAGAGGTAAAGAATTTGTTAATAATCTCTCACAACAGACATTAGAGTCGCATCTAAGCCCAGTTTTCGCGAGTATTAGAACATCGGGTTCAGATAGTAAGTTGTCACCAATTCCAAATAAGGAAACAAAAATTAGATTTTAGACAGAGTTATAGAGTTAGAACATAAATCATAATTTAGAAGAAAAACATTATATACCTGCTTTATGTGGATGCAAAAGCATATTTGTCCAACGCTTGTCTACAATTGACAAGTATTGTGACTTGGACCTAGGAGCTACGTTTTTTTACTTTCCACCATTACTTGCATTACATCATACAAGTAAGGCATTGTTGCGGCTTTGTCACCATCTACCAGCCTCAATACTCTAACAATAGGTTCCATTATTTTCAACACCTTTGTAACCTTATCCCAGAAAGCCCGACTAGCAATTAGTTCTACAATCCTTCTGCCAACCGGGGTGTTGTGCTCCTTCATAGAGGTCTACTCCATGCCATTGAAGAGCTTCCTAAGTCCATCCCTTTTGGACTTTAATGAATTCAAGGCCAAGTAATTTGTTACATATCTAATCACCCCTGGTCTAATTAGATCACCTCCACAGTACTCAGGTCGCCTCATTGCATTTAACAAGAAGGAATAATTGTAGATGAAACCCGTGATCAACCTATCATCACTTGTCACACTTTTGATGTAATCAATTGTGCCCATGTCATTAAGAATCAGATCTATGCAGTGGGCAACACATGGTGTCCAGTAGACCGAATAACTCTTCATTATTCCTTTATCGACCTTCTTGAAGTTAGAGCCATTATCAGTCACCACTTGCACCACATTCTCAACCCGTACATGCTTGTTGTATGTCTACATTAGCTTCTTTATGTAACTGTAATTCCTAACTTCACCAGAAGCATCAACAGGGTCTAGAAAAACAGTCGATCTACGACAATGTGCAAGAAAGTTAATAATTTTATTTCTGTTTCCACTAGTCCACCCATCAGACATGAGTGTGACGCCATATTCAGACCACAATTGTTTTTGGTCTGAAATCCATACCTATAGATCTTTCTTCTCATGTTGAAGATACTTATTCATCAATTCATATGCAATGGGGGTTTTGATGCCCCTACCAGACTCCCCTATCACATCTACCATGTGTAGGAGATAGGGTTCAGTTACAACATGTGCGGGTATACCATGAGCAAAGAAAAACTTACCTACTGCCTTGCCCACCTTCTCTTTCGCACCAGTAGACATTGCTTTTAGGGTTGTTTGCCTAGCATCAGGCTTCCTAACCCCTGGCTCATCAAAATGCTTTAATCTCGCACTAGCAGAACGGAAAAGTGTATCAATGGTGCCTTTCTTTCTTTTAGGTTGAGCATGTTGATCTTCATCATCATCTAGGTCAACAATAGCAACACATGTTGCCCACTGCCTCCACTTGCACCAGATGGCATATATCTCCTCATAAGTCGAGTTGCCTCCTCCCTATCCCACTCGCTTTTGTGAGTGTCTCTGAGAGCACACCTATATATATATCGTGTATAAGTAGTATCACACCCTGGAGGATATACAATATGGAGAATATGAATTAGAGGTGCTAGAATTTACTTGAGGTGTACTTTGATATGCCAACAAAGAGGGATGATTTGTTGTTGGAGGGCCATGAGGTAGTAGTACAATTGCGGTAGTTGATAGACCAAGCCGGGTTTTATCTGATAACTAAACTTGTCAACTGAGCCGGTCATCTACCTCAACAGGGAATAGATAGAGGAGCATCAACCAAGAGATCCATGGACAAAGAGGAGTCTTCCTTAGAGAAGTGTAGAGAATTCTCTAAGAAGTCCACATCAGCATTAACAAACCATTGTTGAGTAATGGGAGTGTAGCACTTATACCCCCTTCTGGTTTCTGGAGTATCCCAAGAAAATGAACTTAGTAGAGTAAGGATCCAATTTAGTCAAGCCTGAACAAAGATTACAAATAAATGAAGGTGTTTCCAAAGATTCCTAGAGGTATTAGAAAAAGGTTCACATCCGGATACAAGAAGACATAACATCCGGTTTTGTAGGATCAAAAAAGGCATCTAATTAATCAGAAAGCAAAACGTAGAAATTACTTTACGGAAAACTCTTAGGAACATCGTAAGGAAGCAATATTGTCCTAGCTACCTCCAACAGATGTTAGTTCCTCTGTTCAGCTATACCATTATGTTGTACAGTTTAGGAATAAGAAGTTCGGTGGAAGGTTCCCACAGATTTGCAAAAATCTTAAACCAAGTGTTGCATAAACTCAAGTGTATTGTTTGTACAAGAATTCTTAATAAGCTAAGAGAACTGTTTTTTTATTTCTGCAAAGAATTTTTTAACAGTCTCGGGTGTGCACAATCTTTCAACAGAAATAACCAAGTAGCACTAGAGTAGTCATGCTATCGATAAACGTAATTAAATGGCAAAAGCCACGATTGCCATATATCAACATGCAGCACACAACAAATAGAAGAATCGATGCTTGTTTTAATTGCATAAACAATTCATGTTTGTTTGTCAAGCTGGCATGCCTCACATTGGAAAATTGAATTAGAAACATAAGTAAATGTTTTAAACTTTCATAATATAGGTGATGAAGGTGATAGTGCCAATGTAAACAACATCACAGAATATAGCAAGCCATTAGGGAAGGTTGCCTAGGCGGCCAGGCGGCCGTGTTGCCCATGGCTGCCCAGACAGTCTAGGCGGAGTGAGGCCAAGGCATTCCTAGAGTATTTTTCCTTTTTTGTTTTTTCATTTATATGTTTATATAAATATAAGTATATACATATAGAATTATATCTACATAGTTATATATTAACCTATATGAAATAATTTCAAATTATATATATCATAGAGGTATGAAACATCTCACAAACTTATTCAAATAAAGAAAAAAAAATTAAATTTATTTGTTTAAATTTGTTCAACTGTTGAACAAAACATGGCATGCAGCTATATTTTTGCTGCTCAGTGGAGAAAACTCGTAAAAGAAAAACAAGAAGATAGATAGACGACGAAGTGCAAAGTAGATAGTAGTAGATTATAAATAAAGGAAAAAAAACTATTTTAGCCCAGAACAGGCCATCAAGCACCCAGACGCCTATTTAGGCGGGGCACCCACATGCTAGAGGGTGGGGGTGCCCAGGTAAGCTTAGGCGGGCTCCCACACAACCATGGAAATAGTAGAAGTCTGTGGCATATCTGGTCCCTCATAACCCGAACCAATCAGGGTCAAAAGTACAACCGTCAGGGTCAAAAGTAATCGAGCACCAAAAGCTTTTTACAGTTGCTCACAGGTTATAAATCCAAAGGAAATTTGTGAACATTATGAGTAGATTTCAGCAGCACTTTAGTATATGTCAAAATATCCCAAATGCCAAGCACTCAAGAGCGAGATCCATTAACAACTGTAACAAGTGGTATAGCAGTAGTTTTAGTAAGCAAATGCAGAGAATAAAGATTGACTTCCAGAGATATGTGATGAGGCACCATAATCTATCATCCATTTATTTTTACCATATGCAACAAGAGAATTTAGGAAACTTAGAACTTGTCTGACTAACAACAACAGTTTGGGTATGATGACGCCCCTACAACAGCTTAACAAGCTTGGAACAGCCAATCAATAGAGGGAGCAATGGAGGTAGAGGCAAGAGAGGGAGCAACATCAGAGTCAGTACTCTCAGTAGAAACTCGATTAACCCACATGGGTGTGCAATTCTTAGCCCAATAACAAACCTTGTATGATTATTGCACCCACAAAAATTGTACTGTTTCAGACCTGTAACAGGCTAGCCTCGTCCATGTCCATGACCTCCTAAAGAGTGACTGCAACCACGGTCGTGCCCATGATCTCCAGAGCAAACAGCACAAGAAGTCAAATGGCACCAGTGAAGGGGAGGTGACAAATGTGATATGTTGGACGCTTTTAAGGACATTTTAAATTATTAGAAGTGGATCACTAAACAAGATCTAACCAACCATGTCAGAGAACGACAGTGTTAAGCCAACAAGGAATTGAACAAGTTGTAATCATTGTGTTGGTGTTGGATTTCATCAATATCAACATTAAAGGGGTGATAGATGTTAAACTATTCCCAAAAAACTCAACATTAAGTGTAGTAGTCCAGCATAATATTGTCGACAAAAAATTCCTTCTTTTCTAGGGGCTTGAAGATCTCAAAGACCTTCAAATTTTTCTAGGAGTAAATATGTGAGAGTTGATCCCACATAGATTTTAGCAGTCTTGAGGAGAAGGCTCTGACTAATCTTTGGGTCAGCATTGTTGACCATCCAGGTCATAACGCTAGAATCGTCTTGGATATAGGTCACAAGCCTGCTTAGCTTTGGCAGCAATCTCACTAGGGGGTGTCTGAGTCGCAATGACAAGATGAGAATATTTTCCTTGAGCCTTATGGTAGAGTTCAAATGAGGCAAACCAACTGTGGTAATTGGACCCGTGCTACTAAAAAATTCGACTCGAGGCTCTCAAGCATGGTGCAGGACTTTGACTTTGTTTCGATTTCGCTAGGTGTTGAAGTGGAAGTTTGTGGAAACTTCGAGGAAGTTTAGACGCAACTTCGATAGACTTCGATGTCATTTTTTGAAGAAAATTATGTGAATTTCAAGTAAACTTCGATTAAACATATAAAATTATTCTATAATTTATCTTACATATGTTAATTTAACACAACAATATGATTCTATTACTCTATAAACCTACATAGGTCGATAATGCAATGTGCACTTAAAGTTGCAGGGTTTAAATGTGTAATACAAATATAGAAATACATCCCACCATATGTCCTCCATACAACATGAAGTCAAATAGTAGTTACAACATCTTCTCTAGCAAAGAGTAGCAACCAACAAACATAGGAATTGATAATAGAAGTTGTGAAGATGATTGGAGGTGCCTGTTATGTCGTATATGGCATTTAGGGCACTAGTAGGAAAAATGTTTTGGGCCGTATCAACTTCACCCTAACATCGCCAACTCCGGGGAAACATCAACAACGTTGAGGATGTTGAAACGAAAATACATTGTAAGAATCCAACTTCGTTGACAAGGGGGAAACTTCGCTCCAAAGTTGGGACCAAGTCAACATAGTGGTGTTGAGACATCGCCTGGGGTGGAAGTTGGAAACTTCGACGAAGTTTCACCCAACTTTGAGGATGTTTAGTTCCATGCTCTCAAGGCTTATGCCTCGAGGTGAGCCTATCCCATTTGTGCCTCGAGGCTTACGTCTCGATGTCCTGGACTAGCGCATATTCCTCACAATGCATGAGGCCTGCCTCAAAGCTCTACAGCTTCCAGGCTTAGCCGCGGCGCAAGCCTTAATTCTGAATGATATGTGTTATGTTAACCACCACATTTTCTACTTTTAAGATTATTATAAACACTTTTCCAAAAAAATCAAAGTAGTTGTACATATAATCATTCTTTTAATAATGAAAATTTCAATTATCATTCTCTGAGTGACATCATTCAATCTTCGTTGTTAAATTTATCTTTATTTGCAGCCTTCGTATTACTGTCTATCAGTGTTTTAAAAAGCGTTTGAGGCGCCCGCCTGAGCGGATCACATGCTCAGCCGCCTGGTTAAGGCTTTGAGCGGGTTGGCAGGCGGCAGGCCATTAAGCGCCCGCCTAAGACCCGCTTGGCCCGCCTATGCATCCGCCTGAAACCCTGCTTCGGGCGCCCGCTTATGGCCGCCTATTTTTTGGGCGCTATATTTAGCCTATCTGTTGTAACATAATACAAAAATATAAGTCTATAGTAGTATAATAAGTTAGTATGAATATGTAACATTACTGTATAATACATTCTATACTATAATATATTAATATATACACTATGTATCCAGTTATCGGTTGCATAATATATTTCTGTAACTTTCTACCTTATATATAATAATACATTAATACATTATATTCTACTGTTTATATTAATACATTCTATATATTCTATAGTTTACTGCATAATGTAAACTAATACATTATATATTTTGTACTGTTTTCTGCCTTATAAATAATAATACATTAGTACATTATATAGACATGGTGTATTCTATTGTTTACTGAATATTAATATGCTCTATAGTCTATATATTCTATTATTTACTGCATAATATAAATTAGCACATTACATATATTTTACTGTTTGCTGCATATTAGTATATAATGTTGTAATTCTATAAATTTACTACAGTAAGAGTAAGAGGAGACTAAAAAGTCTATTTCTTATGTCTTAAACTTGTGTAATTGAACTGTATTTGCTTATCCATTGTTTTTTAGTTGTGGTATCAACTATATAGGTGTTTTATTTTTGTGTAGGGTGTTTAAAAAAGTATAATTTTTTTTGAAAATGTGTTTATTACATACTAATATGTATAATTTCTACAAAATTACCTAAAAATTTCCGGGCCCGCTTTTTCAAAAAGCGTCCGCCTGGCGCTCAAGCAGCCACAAGGTGTTGTCCGCACACCTCCCGCTTCCCGCTTTATAAAACACTGCTGTCTATAAATTTCAACTCATTGTTAACTAATCTTGGTTCCTTGTTCCAACTAACTCCAATTCTATCTCCCTTAGTTAATTCCTTTACTTTGATCTAGTTAGAAGCAAAAATCATATCAAATGATATACATGTCGGAGTTTGTAGGCCCATTAAGAGTCTCGTCAAGTCTGGAAGTCTCTAGTCATGTCCACCCTCTCCTATATAAAGGAGAGGGGTTCTCTTGTATCTAACACACTGTCAATACACTCTCAATATATCATCCATATTATTTCCCTTCTGCAAATCTAATAGTATAATGAATTGATAACTCGTTATTTGCTACAAATTTATTTCAGTATTGTGATTGTCTCTAATCTCTATTTATCCTTATTAAGTTTCATAAATCACTTCTAATTTATTTAATTTGGCTTGTGTATACATGTTTATGTTATACACACATGCTTATACATATATATAAACATATATACATATGCATATATAGATATGTATAGATTAATTTAGAATGACCACCCCATGCATATTTTTGGCTTACACCTCAATGCCTACGCCTTGCCTCGTTGAGATAAAAACGCTTTGTTACGCCTCCCGTTAAAAACTTTGGATGGAGCCGTTGAGTTTGACAGTAGTCAAGCATGGTGAAAGAAAAACATCAGTGGCAGTCATCATTTGGACAAAGCAAGATAAGAGCTTCAGACACGAAGCATCAGCAACAGGTTAGCAGCAGTAGTGCAGCAGCAGAATGTGTAGCATGGAAAGCAAGCAAGAATCTATGTCACAGTGTTTAAACAGACATGCGACGTAGATAGACGGGGATCAAGCACCCCCCCCCCCCAGGAAAAGGAAGGAGCACGTCGAAAGAAGGTAAGAGGTTTAGAACATGTCGACGGTTGCTAAGGGATCAACTGATCAAGGCAGGAGGATACAGCTATGGAAGCAGCAGGGAAAGTGGTGGTTGTATGGAGGGGTCGTCGAGTGCAAGGAGTATGGGCAGGTATTTACGGTGGTAGGGTGGTTTTGCAATAGAAAAGGTGGTTGTGGTTGTGGTGGGGAGTGGTGGATAGTAGGTGAATGGTTGGCGATATAGAAAGGTGGCACTGGGTGGCGGTTGTAGTTGGGAGCTGTGCACAGCAGTAGGGAGTGGCGCAGGTGTTTGTAGGCAAGTGTTTGCGGAAAATCTTTTTTACGGTGGCAGGGTAGCTGCGGAAAAATGGAGGGGTGGGGCTATAGATACAAGGAGAGAAGGACTATGGTGATATGTGTTTGTGGCATGGAGGAACTTGCACAACTCTTCTTGGAGAGGACATCAGGGAAAAAAGGTATCGCTCTAGTCAAGGAACAATCTTCATTCTCCGATAATCAAAACAAATACAATACCTCTCTTTATATAGGATCAGAGAGAGAGAGAGAGAGAGAGAGAGAGGATAAGTACACTGATAACTGTTGACTGGAAAGAATCGATATATTCACAATATTGTGTTGTCTTGATACAAGAGAGACCCCTCTCCTTTATATAGGAGGTGGACATGACTCATGACTGTAGACTTCCAGATCTAACTAGACTTGACTAGACTCTATATGACTAGACTCTATATGGGCCTACAGACTCTGGCCCAAATATGACCACATGACTTATAATTCTAACAATAACAAATATTGGACTAAACTAAACAAGAAAATACCGGATACACAGCGCATAACACGAAACATAAATATATCTTAACACATAGCATAATGGACTTCTCTTACCTATATGAAACTTTTACATGTGCTTTATGAATTTCTACCACTCACCACTTGCTATACCTGTGGTACTTTACAGCTTGTTGATATTATCCTATAGGCCCTGTGGAAAGGTATGGGGGACGACCCACTTGTGTTGTTGTTATATTAGATGGCACACCCGATCCTATATGTAGGAGAAAGGGTGGAGACTTACAGACTTGGGACTCAAGACAGGATATATGGGCCCAGACACTTAAGCCCATTAACTAATTAATCTTTTAACTAAATAGACTTATAGTATATTCTGATATACTGATTCTATCATATAAAAGTTCTAATCTATATTGTATTGTCACTATAAAGTACTATGTAAAACTATTACACAAGTACTATATGTACTATAAATCCATAATCATACTATGTAAATCATTTAAACTATAATATATATGTGTAGTATTATACTATATTAGGATAATTACATAATGCAAAATATATTAAACATGTGTACTATAATTGTTGCTTGACTTCTATAATATGTTATAGGATACCCTAATCTAATCTAGTCTAATGTTTCAATATTATTCATTAACTAGTACTATCTCATAGTTAAAAGGAAGTCAACAGCATAATGTGTTTTATATTATAAGTCCATGAAACTATAATAAATACAAATAGTTACATATTCACACTTTCCCACCCTGATATAATGAATATGTCAGATTACTTGGTTATGGCATGAGTTTTTATTAATTTAGTACTACTATACTACTGAAATGTAAATATCTACATTGTTTCATTGCACAGCCCGCTTTGTTAGAAAACATCCCCTGAATTGTTGGCCGTTTGCTTCCTGCATTCCAACACTTAGATCCTAATGAATTAACAAATTAAACAAATGAAACGGCGATGTCTGATTCAGATCTTACTCAGGTGCATTGAGTTTGCACCCTCTCTAATAGGAAAAGAATAAATAGGGTTAGAGAATGGAAAAATCCTCCCCCTAGCATTTTGCATACTGGCTGCCTACTACCCAATTTATTTGTTCAACCATTCGTCAGTTCCTCATGTGCTCATAAGATGCAGATATCTAAAACAAATATAGAATTACATAAAAGGAAAGAAACAGTTCACATACCATTCAGAGATTGTACAATATAATACATCCAGAAAGCCCCGTAACTCACACAACAAGCTCGTCTTCAAGATAATTATACTCAAACCTAAAATCAGTTTTGATCCTTTGGCACCTGGAAGCAACAGAAAATATTGAGAAGCATTTAGACTTTCAATCGTCAAAAACATGGACTTATTCATTCAGTGATCACAAATCTGGAGCAGGATAGCTGTTCAAATTTTAAACTAGTTTCATCTAATTCTGATAACAGTAAATATGAATAAGTTACAAACAACAAAAATGTATAAAAGTAGACATGTCTGACCAATGCAAGAGATTTTTTAGAGGACATGCTATTAAATTAGAGCTATTAAATTAGAAATAAGGGGTGACTTTAGTAAGTAATGAAATTTATCAGTCAGGACCGTATAAAATTAAGAACCAAGGTTGCCCATGTTAAGTTCACTCTTGATAGAAACTTTTTGTTAATATATAAAGGGAGCAATGTGTATTCGTGTGGTAAAGGTCAGGGACCCAATTATAAAGTCTGTGAAGTCTACTGTCTACAAATATGTGTACACCCTGACAGTACAAAATACGTCAAGGGATTCTTCCACTTTGCCCTAGCCATCACACTTTTCAACTTATATCTCCAAGAAATATTTTGTCGCCTTCAACTGTACAGATGGGATCTTTCATTTAATAGTGTTCCAAGCAGATTCGGAAGTTTTGCAATGCATAGGTTAGTTTTAATAGTGTTCCAAGTAGATTCTTTGTTCAATAGTTTGCATGGAATTATTTAAATAGAAATGATTAAGAAGTATTAGAAAGTTTGATGAAGTAACTCTTCACCTGAATGGCAAATGACATGCATACACTATCATAAATAATGAGATTTATCATACTTATTAAATGGCAAGGCTGGGCGCCTTGACACCTTGGTGCGCCTAATGACACATTGGCAACATTAAAAAAATAAAAAATTTAGTACATTTGACATATTTATATGTGCATTCATTATAATTTCCATTAATACTTTCCCTCTCATGTACAAATATTCTATAGTTATACATGTAGGTAATATACGTATATTTATGGTTAATCCCTTAAATGCATATCTTTTATGATATAAAACATAACCATACTATAGTTTGAATATTTGTAATCAACATGAGTGCTAAAATTAGGGAGAGACTCATTTCTAAACAATGTAAGAGGTTGAGAATCAAAAACAATTTGAGACTTAATTCCATAGGTGTATTTTTTTGGCAATGACTATTTATCTTAATGTAGCCCTTAAAATGGTAACCAAATAGTAAAGCATAACAAGCAGTGTTCCAAAAAAAGGCCGCATGGGCCACATAAGCGGGCCGCATATACTTAGACGCTTATAAGGCCAATTAGTAGGTAATTTTTAGATGGACATTTGTTATCTCGGCCCAAACTAGATTATATTTTTAGTGATAACGTTCTCCAAATGTACTATTCTGTTGTATGTTTTGTACATGAGTGACATGCTTATTTAATATTTGTTGTTTTGGACCTCTACGACATGCATGCATCTTTTTGTATGATTTGATTAGTCTTCATTTTAATGTACTTGTGTTAAACCATTTCGTGCATGCTTCATTGGAATTTATGCTTAAATGATTCTAGAATGCATTATAAATGGTCTTTGACTTCTCATTCAAAAAAATTATTTGAATCTATCTCAAATTTTAGGGTCCAGATATGTAATTATCCAAATTAAATATGCAATTGTGTGATTCATTTATATATAGTAATTAAATTATTACAAAAACCGCATCTACTTCCGCATATACTCCCACATATCACATATACTTTACAAGGTGACCTTTAAGCACGCATAACGCATACCGCTTTTTAAAACACTGATAACAAGACAAATCAGAAAATGTTGATTAAGAGTACTCACCAAATACAAATGACATTTGCAGAAATATAGATAATAATATATTTGAGGATTAAGACAATTAGAAAAGAATATTAAAACCCAATAGTATGCCCTATTACTCACAAAAAAAAAACCAAGGTGACAATTTCTACAAGACGCAGGGCAAGGCGCACCCTAGGGATGCCTAGGCACGTGATGCCTTAACAAGTATGAGCTTTACACAATGAAGCATTCATACCATCAGATATGATTTGGTAATAACCTAATAACAAAGCTATAATAATCCCAAAAACAAGCTTGGGCCAGTTTCTAGAAAACATGTCAAATGATCATATTGTTAATAGTGTACCACAACTTTGCAAATGAGTGTTTGAAAACTTCACATCCTAATAAAACACTTCTCACGTAGGGCGAACTATGGCAAGGTTTGTTGACTTGAGAGTTATACATTACCCATATTTTGATAATGACTTAACCATTTCATTCCTATATATTTAATATGTTTGTTCAAGATTGATTTCAGGCTTTAGGTACATGAAAAAAATCAAATTACACAAGCCCTAGCTTGTTCAAGTTCAAGTCAAAAGCAATGCAAGTGTGCGTTTTGGGAAATCACTCTATATGGCCTTAGATGATTTTCGTAATCACTTGTATTGGTGATATGACTTGTAACTAAGATGAGAAAATCAGGGACACTTAACTCCAACGTTTGATCACTCAAATGTCAATTTAGAAAATTTGTCACAGGCTGATTATCGGTTGAGTTGGAAACTCGACCGATCCAGTGATGCATTTTCTGGAGAGACCAATCGATCGAGTTGCACACTCAGAACTCGACTAATCGACTCACTAAGCAAAATTGATTTTAGCTCATCGGTCGAGTTTCCCAGATTAAACTCGACCGATAGTTTGAAAATTGGTTGTCTTTTAGTGGATCGGTCGAGTTACCTTTATTAAAACTCGACCGAATGTACTAATACAAAAAACGCAAAAAAAATGATTATAACCGTCGGTGAGTTGTTTTGAGCAAGAATAGATCTGTTGCAACTTGAAAAAGGCTATATTTTGCCCTTAAGTGATCCCACACTCAAGGGAACACCCCCAACTATAAATAGAACTCCTTAGAGTTCATTCCAAGTTTGCTCATTCATGTTATTCTAAGTCATTGCTATAGTTGAGTGTGTTGCAACTCCTTGAGCCCTTTCTCTCTCTTGTTTACACATCATTTCGTGATTATGAGTGATACAGGCCAGTTGTAAGAGAGCAACTTTCTTGTGCTTGTAAAGCTCTCATTCCATTCCATCTTCCCTACCCCTTTCTTCAATGAGGCAAAGGTGAAGCAAGCTACTCCGAGTGAAGGAGGAGTTGTTCTTCTTCTTCTTCAAGATTGAAGAAGAGGTGAAGATCTTTTCCAGGTAAAGGAGAAGGCAAAGCCTGAAGATCCAAGAACAGTGGGTAATCCCTTGAAGGATGAAGACTTGTGCAAGAGTAGGTAAGTCCTTGGAAGAAGGCGGAAGACTCTTGCAAAGTGGGTAAGTCCTTGGTAAGGTTGAAGACTCCTTGTATTGGATAGGTAAGTCCTTTGGTGGTCTTGTGTTGTAACTCTTATTAGTGAATATATAGAGGAAAGCACTTGCAAAGTCCTAGAGGTTGACCTCTCTAGGTAGTGGACAGACTCTCTCCTAGTTTGGAGAGTGGAACCACTCTAAACGACCTTGTCAAGTGCTTGTTTCATTTTCTCTCATCCTTGCTATGCTTGTTAGTTAGGACTTCAAATTGCACTTAAACTATTGGTTTTGATTGATATAATTTGAAGGTCAAATCTATCTTTTGAGAATTTTTGAAGCTTTATTCACCCCCCCCTAGAGCCCTAGATCCAACAAGTGGTATCAGAGCCAAGGATCTTCTCCAACAATCTCCAACGAGACGAGAAGATGGGCGACAACCTACTTGGTTCTCTCAACCTAGAGGGAGGCTTCTCCATGCGACTTCCGATCTTTGACGGCACCAACTTCCCCTATTGGAAGAGGCGCATGCAATTCTACATTCAAGGCATGAACTTTGACATGTGGAAGGTGATAGTCACACTATACAAGGAGCCAACCGGATTTGTTGCAACATTGAGTGAAGTTGCACTTAAAGAAGCCCAACTCAATGCCAAAGACATAAGCATCCTCTATGCAGCCCATACCCCAACAGAGTTTAACCGCATCTTATCTTGGGACACCGCCTATGAGATTTGGGACAAATTGTACATCACTTATGAGGGAACAAAGCAAGTCAATGAGGCTAAAATGTATATGTTGAACAGCCTTCTAGAGAATTTCAAGATGGGCAAGAAAGAAGGGATTGCGGAGATGTACTCAAGACTCAATGTCATCATTAATGGGTCGGCTGCTTTGAGCAACACTTTGGATAGAGGTGTAATCAACTCTAAGATCTTGAGGACTCTACCAAAGAGATGCGAGTCAAAGGTCACCTCCACTGAACAACTGACATCCCAACCGAAGAGCTCATTGGCCCTCCAAGCTTATGAGCCAAGGCTTGACAAGCAAGAAGATAAGGAAGCCAAGAAGATCAAAGATAGTGCTTTCAAAGCACAAGTGGAGGCGGTCATCCTTCAACAACAACTTGGTTGTCGGACTTCTCCTTCCTTCTCTAGTGAAGATGATGGCCCTAGTGAGCATGAAGCCAATTACATCAAAGGCAAGCACTTAAAGAGAAAGCAAGCCCCTTCCTCTACTCCGAGATGCTACAAGTGTGGACAAAAGGGAAACTACAAGAGTTAATGTCCCAAGTCAACTCACACCACAAGGGAAGCTCAAAGGAGAAAGAGTACAAGAAGGAGAGCAAGTACAAGAGGAAGGACAAGAAGGAGAAAAGACACAAGAATACAACTCATTCAACCTAGGAAGCTTCATCCTCAAGTAGCTCAAACTCCGAAGAAGATGGAGAGTGTCACCTTGCACTCATGGCCTCTACTAGTGAAGCAATTGGTGTGGTAAGTGAGGTAAGCTTGCATGAGTTATCTAAGGAAGCTATTATTGATATGCTTGTTTCTACCTGTTCTTCTTTTGCTAAGTGTAAATCTAAAAGAAAAATGTTAGGAAAAATTATTGATGATTGGTATGCTAAACTTGAAATTCTTGAGCTTAATAAGAAAACTCATCTTGAGAGCATTGATAACATGCAAGGTCAATATCTTGATCTTGAGCTCCAATACAATGGAGTTGAGGTAGAGAATGGTATATGTCTTCAGAACATTGGAACTCTTAAGGAAGATGACCAAAAGTGCCTAAAGGAGCTTGAAACTCTTAAAATTGAAAATGTTAAATTTAAGCTTCTTGTTGATGCTCGTAAGGATGAAAGAGATGTTTATCTTAAGGGAATTCAAGTGCTTAAATCTGAAAATGTTAGGTTGCTTGGTCAAGTTAATGATTTATCTTCTAGACCTATCTTTCCTAGTAATGATATTGCTTCTATTTCTCTTGAGAAAGATTCTTATTTGACTAAAGCCCTCTGTCTTGAGGCCGACCTTATTCATGATAGAGATGATATTGCTAGTTTGTCTTCTACTGTCATATCTCTTAATGATGATAATCATAGACTAAGGGCCTCCCTACAAAAATTTCTCAAAGGGAAAAACTCCTTAAATGAAAACCTTGACCATTCTATCAAACAAAGTGGTAGTAGCGGTTTGAAATTTGTAGGGGGAGAACCAAAGGGCAAGAACAAAGCCAAAGGTAAAAAAAAGAGCAAGGAGACCTCTTTCTTTGTTGGAGTCTTCCGGCACTAAGAATCTTATGATTTTGTTCTTATTGCAAGTGTGATGATCATTACTCTACTTATTGTCCTTACAAGCCTAAGGGGACCAACCCAAGGATGAAATGGGTCCCCAAGCTAACTTCGGATCCCAAAGTTTGAGTTGGGAACCGACAATCTCCTTTCTTGTAGGAAAAAGGAAGATGGATTGTTGATAGTGGTTGCACTAAGCATATGACAAGTGATATAAGCATTTTCAACAACTTCACCAAAAAGAAAGGAGGTTCGGTCACCTTTGAAGACAACAAGAAAGGTAAAGTCAAAGATGAGGGTAATGTAGGTGAATCCTTGTGTATCAAGAATGTTCTTTTTGTGGATGGCCTACATCACAATTTAATTAGTGTTAGTTAATTATGTGACAATGATTACTTTGTGTTATTTACTTCCTTTGAATGCTTGATTCTAGATTCCCTCACCTATCAAGTTATATATAAGGGAACTAGAAGTGGTAATCTTTATGTTATTCTTCTTGACTCTATTAAGCATGTTGTTGGTAGATGTCTAGTAGTCAATTCGAATGATATTTCTCTTTGGCATCGTCGGCTTGATCATGTAAATAAGCAGCAATTGAAGAAGTTGAGCAAAAAGAACTTGGTCAAAGGACTTCCCAAATTGGATTTTGAAAAGGATGAGGAATGTCAACCTTGTACCCAAGCCCAAGGAAAGCAAACCAAGTCTTCCTTCAAATCCAATGGAGTCCTTAAATACCAAGAGAGCTCTTGAACTTCTTCACATTGATCTATTTGGACCAATGAGAACTCAATTGCTTTGTGGTTCCAAGTATTGTCTTATTATTATCAATGATTTCTCTAGATATACTTGGACCTTCTTTCTCATTTCCAAGAGTGATACGCTTGATGTTTTCTCGAGCTTTTGTAAACGAGTTGAGAATGAAGCCTCTTGTCGCATCGTTTCAATCCGTAGTGATCATGGGGGGGAATTTGAAAATGATCTTTTTGAACGTTTTTGTCAAGAATCAGGTTATGCACAAAACTTCTCTTCACCTCGAACACCTCAACAAAATGGGGTTGTAGAGAGGAAGAATAGGTCACTACAAGAGATGGCTAGGACCATGCTTTTAGAGTATGACACTCCAATGAAGTTTTGGGCCGAAGCCGTTAGTACCTCATGTTTTGTGCAAAATCAGGTTTTTGCACATCCTTCTTTGAGAAAACCCCCTATGAGCTATGGCGTGGTAGGAAGCCATCTATTGAGTATTTCTATGTTTTCGGATGTCCTTGTTTCGTTTTAAATACGAAAGATTCTCTGGACAAGTTTGATCTGAAATCTTACAAGGCTTTCTTTATTGGCTATAGCACTACTAGCAAGGCTTATAGAGTGTTTAATGTTGATCTTGCTAAAGTAGAAGAATCCATAAATGTTAAGCTTAATGAGACTAACCCCTCTATTCCCAAAGATATTGTTCCAAATGATGATGGTGCAGGTGAAGTAATTCTCATTCTAAAAGAGCTCAACATCACCCAAAAGGAAAAAGAGGTGGTCACTCAAGAAAAAGAAAAAGATGAAGAAAAGAAGGATCCAACTCCCTGATTTGCAAAGAATCATCCAAAAGAGCTGATCTTAGGTGATCCTTTTGAAAGAGTGAAGACGCATGCTGCATTCAACAAAGAATAAGCCAACAACGCCTTCATCTCACAACTCGAGCCAAAGAACGTCAAGGAAGCTCTTGGGGATGATGAGTGAATCCTAGCTATGCAAGAAGAGTTGGAGCAATTTGAAAAGAACAAAGTATGGATCCTAGTGCCAAGACCAAGTGATAGAAAGATCATTGCACCAAGTGGGTCTACTGCAACAAGCTTGATGAAAGCGGCAAAGTGGTAAGGAACAAAGCAAGGTTAGTGGCTCAAGACTACAATCAACATGAAGATATAGAATTTGATGAAACATTCTTCTATATCAAATAGATGTTAAAAATGTGTTTTCAATGGTACAATTGAGGAAGAAGTGTATGATGCACAACCTCCTGGCTTTGAACATGATAGTCTCCCTAACCATGTTTATTTGTTGCAAAAAGCTCTCTATGGACTCAAACAAGGACCTAGAGCTTGGTATGAGAAATTACAGAATTTTTTGTTAGATCATGGGTATATCATGGGCAAAGTATATTCTACCTTATTTCTAAAGCACACTTCTAACAATTTTTTTATCATTCAAATATATGTTGATGATATCATCTTTGGCTAACTTTGATCTTTGCAAAGAATTTAGTGAATTCGAGATGAGTATGATGGGTGAGCTCACGTTCTTCCTCGACTTTCAAATCAAGCAAACAAAAGATGGGAACTTCATCAACCAAGGCAAGTACATAAGTGAGTTACTCAAGCACTTTGGGATGGAGAACACAAAGTCGATGGACACACTCATGTCAAACACCGCCAAACTTGACAAAGATGAAGAAGCTGAGAAGGTAGATGAGAAGCTCTATAGAGGTATGATCGGAAGTTTACTTTACTTAACTGCCTCTACACCTGATATAATGTTTAGTGTTTGCTTGTGTGCTCGCTTTCAATCAAACCCTAAGAAATCACATTTTATAGTTGTTAAGAGGATTTTAAGGTACTTAGTCAAAACCCAAAATTTTGAACTATGGTATCCCAAGTCAAGAGACTTTACTCTTACTGCTTATAGTGATGCGGATTATGCAGGGTGCTTGATTGATAGAAAGTGCACAAGTGGCACTTGCTTTCTCCTATGACCATGCTTGGTGTCTTGCTTCTCCGAGAAACAGATCACAGTGGCATTATCAACCACCGAGGCTGAATACATTGCAACCGGGAGTTGTTGTGCCCAAGTCCTATGGATGAAGCAAATGTACCAAGACTTTAACATTCATTTTGATGCTTCTCCTATCTATTGTGATAATACTAGTACAATTAACTTGTCATATAATCTTATCTTGCATAGTAGAGCTAAGCATACAGAGGTTCATCACCATTTTCTTCGTGATCACATTGCCAAAAAGGATATCTATATCACGCATGTGGACACGGAAAATCAGTTGGCGGACATTTTCACTAAACCTCTAGGTACATAGCAAATTAACTTTATTAGATCTAAACTGCTCATAACTGTTGATATGCCTTCTAGCTAGTTGTCATCTATCATATATGTTCTGCTTATGTTTTGATCATCATTGCTTGCAAATATGCTAAAAATCAGTTTTTCATTTTCCTTTTGCCTTGTTTTGGGTATCTTTCGCAAACGCTTGTTTTATCGCAAAATAGTACTCAATGATGAGTGATATGTACCAAAGTATGTTTAAAATGCATAATGGACTTGAAAAATAAATTTAATTAGCACTCTAAAGGCTAGAAATTAGAATTTTTTATTTTAGGTCAGGTTCAACCGATCAGAGGCCGAGTTTCCGACTCATAGAACTCGACCGATGGTTGGGCTGGAACAAACTTAAGATAGGTTGGGTCGACTATTCTCCCTATCAACTAGAGAAAAGTCGACCGATCCAACCTCTACCTCACTTAAGCTCTCAACTCTAGCCCCGACCTTCCTCTCCCTAGCCCTAGTTCGACCTAGCTCGACCTCCCTTGACCTTCCCCCTATCTAACCTAGGTCTGTGGACGAGTTTTGGTGGTGGTTCTTCAGCTTTTGCTCTCTCTTTCCTCTCCTTTTCGTCTCCATGGCATCCAATAAGAAGAAGAGGGCCGCCCCAGCTAATGCACCTTCATCTTTGTCCAACTCACGCTTGATTCCCTTTGATGACACTTTCTTTGTCTCAAATGAGGCTCCAAATAGGTACAAGGAGCTCCTTCCTAGGAACTCTTTTCCCTTTCGTGCCCTATTTGAGCCACGCCCACGAAGACAAGAGGTCATAGATCAAGTAGCGGAGTTGCTATATGACCACCATCTCTCAGCCTTGGGTGTTGAACGTGTGTGCTATAATAATTCAATCACAAGCACCAAAGTCGTTCATGAATTCTACGCAAATTTGTGTTGTAATTACGACACCCTCGTACCCCCGCCTAATACTCAAGTAGTCCTCACATCTATGATAGCCAGGAAGAAATTCCAAGTCTCTAAGGATACCCTGAACATCTTTTCGGGTATTGAAGTGACTGATACCTGGCGTAAGGACTATCCAGAGTATTTTGACCTAGTTGAGCCTGAGGCCTTCTACAAGCAGTATGATTTTACTCTCCCTGATATTCATAAGTTCTTGAAGAAACCTCAATTCCCATATAGGAAGAAGTGCACCCTTCCCTCCTCTGCCTTGGACCTCAAGAGACGCATACTTGTCCTAGTTGTTAACTGCAATACTAATCCAAAGAAGAATTTGACTAAAATTGTAGAAAACACTGCAATAATTATGTATTGTCTCTTGAAGAACATCGGAGTCCAGTGGGCGAGATATGTTCTCCACCATATGACCTGCTTTGACTCAGGCAAGAACACCTGTGGCACCCACCCATCCTACCAAGCCCTGATTTGTGGTCTATTCCAGCTTGCCACTAGAAAATCTCTTTCCATGACATGCACTACAAACCTGCCCGGAAAGGAGTTTGCATCAGTGAGACCACACTTCAGAAATTTGTGTCTATCCTATCATCTACCACTCCTGGTGCCTCTACCTTTGCCTCTACCCAATTACCTCCACCACCTCAGCCTACCCGACCTGTCCATGCCTCGTTCCATGTATCTAATGAAACCCTTGTGGGCTACATGATGCATCAGCATGCATACAACCTTCAGGTTCAGGAGCACCTGCATCAGGACTTATATTCCATCATGTATCACATGAACATGTCCTGTACACACCCCTACCCTGCCTACCAGCCGTACCCAAGAGGTGACTATGCATCCTTTGCATATGATCACTTTTACGCTGCCCCTCCACCTGCATCTTTTGCTGCTACACCCTCTGATGTTGGTGGATCTACCCCTGGTGTGTTGCCTCTGACAACTGGCCCCTTGGCCATTCTGCTTGCCAATCTTTGTAGTTTTACTCCCTCTTTCCCACAGGCCAATGAGCTTCATGCTCTTGGTATGTCTTGAGATGAGCAGAATGCTCGTTGGCCCAGTCGAGGTTTTGGTTCTCTTACTGATGAGGAGAAGCCAGACGAGGCTGATGAGGAGGTTGTTGCTGACGAGGAGGTTGATGAGGATGATGGTGATGCTTCTGATGATGGCTCTAACGGCTTTGTTGGTTCCTCCGGTGATGAAGGAGATGTTGTTCTCTCTACTGCACCTTCAGACGGAGATGATGACTATGAGCCTGATGCTTCTGATGCTGATGATGATAATGTTGTGGACATAGATAGCTTAGATGTCTAGTTGTTCTAGTTTTTAGTCTAGATGTTGATCATATATATCTTTCTAGGCTCTTTTATATTACAAACATCTGGGCACATGTTCTGAGTTGTACCATTTTATCATCTAGCTTTCATCGTTTTGGCTAGTAGTTGTTTTCTGAGAACATGCTTTCTGGGTTGTAATTTTAATCTTTTGTACACTTACTCTTTGATTTACTATATCTCATGAGTTGGTGTCATGTTTTACCATATCTTGATTATGACTTAGATTGATTGTTTCTCTCGTCTCTGTTTGGTATATGCTTTGAGATTGCATGTTATGGAGGTATGCTTGGTTGTGCTTGGAGAAGACGTGTTTTTGTGCTCTTCTACCCCCTTCCTTTTTGATAATGTCAAAAGGGGGAGAGAAGTTCAATGTTTTGAGGCTCAACCATATTGTTTTGATTGCCTATGTGATCCTTTTCTTGTTCATTATATGCTTTATCATGTAACTTGCTAAAGGACCATATAGTATATATATGTTGTGTTGCTTTGTGTAGATAGACTAACTATGCAGGCAAGAGTAAGCATAGATTGAGGGGGAGCAATTCACATTGTTCAAATCTTAATTCCCTTTGCAATTCACAAGGCAAAAGTATAACTTCAATATCCTTTTCAAAATGATTGAGGAATGGTTTGTCATTGTCAAAAAGGAGGAGAATGTTGACTTGAGAGTTATACATTGCCCATATTTTGATAATGACTTAACCATTCCATTCCTATATATCTAATATGTTTGTTCAAGATTGATTTCAGGCTTTAGGAATATGAAAAGAATCAAATTACACAAGCCCTAGCTTGTTCAAGTTCAAGTCAAAAGCAATGCAAGTGTGCGTTTTGGGAAATCACTCCAAATGACCTTAGATGATTTTTGTAATCACTTGTATTGATGATATGGCTTGTAACTAAGATGAGAAAAAATCAGGGACACTTAATTCCAACGTTTGATCACTCAAATGTCAATTTAGAAAACTTGTCACATGTTTATCGGTCGAGTTGGAAACTTGATCGATCTAGTAATGGATTTTCTGGAGAGACCAATCGGTCGAGTTGCATATTCACGGAACTCGACCGACCGACTCACTGAGCAAAACTGATTTTAGCTCATCGGTCGAGTTTCCCAGAACAAACTCGATTGATAGTTTGAAAATTGGCTTTGTCTTTTAGTGGATTGGTCGAGTTATCTTTATTTGAACTCGACCGAACGTATTGTACGGAAAATACAGAAAAAGTGATTATAACCGTTGGTGAGTTGTTTTGAGCGAGAATAGATCTGTTGCAACTTGGAAAACAGTTATATTTCACCCTTAAGTGATCCCACACTCAAGGGAACACCCCCAGTTATAAATAGAACCCCTTGGAGTTCATTCCAAGTTTGCTAATTCATGTTATTCTAAGTCCTTGTTATAGTTGAGTGTGTTGCAACTCCTTGAGCCCCTTTCTCTCTTTGTTTACACATCATTTTATGATTATGAGTGAGATAGGCCAGTTGTAAGAGAGCTACTTCGTTGTGCTTGTAAAGCTCTCATTCCATTCCACCTTCCCTACCCCTTTCCTCAATGAAGCAAAGGTGAAGCAAGCTACTCCGAGCGAAGGTGAGTTGTTGTTCTTCTTCTTCAAGGTTGAAGAAGAGGTGAAGATCTTCTCCAGGTGAAGGAGAAGGCAAAGGCTGAAGATCCAAGAAGAGTGGGTAATCCCTTGAAGGCTGAAGACTTGTGCAAGAGTAGGTAAGTCCTTGGAAGAAGGCGGAAGACTCTTGCAAAGTGGGTAAGTCCTTGGTAAGGTTGAAAACTCTTTGTATTGGATAGGTAACTCCTTTGGTAGTCTTATTTGTAACTCTTATTGGTGAATATATAGAGAAAATCACTAGCAAAGTCCTAGAGGTTGACCTCTCTAGGTAGTGGACTGACTCTCTCCTAGTTTGGAGAGTGGAACCACTCCAAACGACCTTTTCAAGTACTTGTTTCATTTTCTCTCATCCTTTCTATGCTTGTTAGTTAGGACTTCAAATTGCACTTAAGCTATTGGTTTTGATTGATATAATTTGAAGTTCTAATCTATCTTGTGAGAATTTTTGAAGCTCTATTCACCCCCCCCTCTAGAGCCCTAGATCCAACAAGGTTAACCTGCACAAGGCAGTTAAGAGATCTTGGCTGCAAACAAAAATTATCATGTCACTCAAGGAGGTATTGATAAGAGCTTTATAGCACATTATGTTAGCAATTGAAGTGCAAGGTTTTTATACAACATTTGAGGTGCATCAATCATCAACATTTGAAGCCATATTTATTTGTTTAACTATGGATTAGTTGACAAATCATGTCCATGATGATATCCCTTGGCGTATGCCTTTTGCTACTATTATTTTGGCGACTGATGAAAATAAAGATGGAGGTAATCACTGTTAGAAATAAGATTGGATTGAATGCAATGGGATGAATACAAGACTGGACGCCCTCTCCTTTATATAGGAGAGGGGAGACGCCCTAAGACTTAGGACGCAAGTAATCTAAACAGGTTGAAATACAAAGGCCCAATAACTAATTAACCTATTAACTAAATAGGCTAATATAGACTCTCTAACACTCCCCCACAAGCTGGAGCATGGGTGAAACACATGTCCAAAGCTTGGAGGTTACAAGACTCGATAAAAAGATAAAAGAAATGATAAATGAAAGATAAAAGATAAATCTCACTCCCCATACAAAAACTGATACTCCCCCTTAATTAATACTCCCCTTGAACCATGTGGTGACAATGCTTCTCTTCTTTGAAATTATATTTTGCAGGTTGGAGATCCTCGATCTTTGATGAAGGTCTTGTGGAGTGCATCTGGAATGAAGAACATCTGAATGGAACCTGAATACTGCAGCAGTAATTCGCCACTTGGAGCAGACGATCATCAATACCATGACTACGTCATCTTCACTGGAATACGTACTTAACGCGGCACGAACGCGAATCTCCAATGATGATGTAGCAGTAATGGTGTCTTCAAAACGTCGGAGAAGACATGCATAACGTGGCACAAACACGGACGGACGATATGCTGGTGATACGATGCAAGTACCATAAAACTCTGACGCATGAACCTTAGGGGGGGCTTGATGGGAAAGGAGACCGTCCATCAAGGAAAGTCTCAAGTAGATCGGCAACAGGTGATGTCGAAATAGCAGATGTGGCTCGGAGAAGACGTGATAAAGCAGCTCGGTGAAGATAAATCTGGATGAATCAACCTTGCAAAAGTAGATTTGCAGGCTTGCTGAGCTTTTTGAAAATCTGAAGAAGCACTCATCTGTCTCATGTGAATGCAGCTGAAGAAGCGCACCATCAACACCTGACGTACATAACGCGGTACGAACACGGATAGCTCGGTGTTGGCACTGGATGAAGATCCTTCAATGCTATCTGGAAGTAGAGAACGGATGTACTGAACAACGCGAAGCTCCATGAAGATAATAGTCTGGAACATATATAGCCTGAATCAGTGTTTTAAAAAGCGGTATGCGCTATGCGTTCGGACAGGTCACCTTATAGAGTATATGCGGTATGCGGGAGTATATGCGTTTTTGGATTTTTTTTTTAATAAATTAATTATTATAGATAAATTAATCTTACAATTGCATATTAATTTGTGCAATTACATATTTATACCCTAAAACTTTAGATCGATTCAAATTTCTAGAATGCAATCTAAAATCATATAAGCATAAACTCCAAAGAAGCACACATGTAATGGTTTAACACAAGCACATTACATAACAATAAAGACTAACAAAACATAACAATAAAGACTAACAAAACATACAAAAAGACTAACAAAACACACGTGCAAGAATAACAAGCAATCAGGGAAATTAGAAATTAAGGGGCGACATCCAGTAGATGGGTATTTGGGAAAGAGAAAATAGAAAAGAAGAGTAGAGAACAGAAAATGAGTGGATTAAATAAAAAATATGAAGAACAGTAAGTAGATGAAGAAAGTAGATGACAGGAGAATAGGAAATTGGGGGATCGATACTCAACAATGAGTTGGGGATAGTGAAATTGTCACTGGAAAAGAGGAATTCGAAAATGAAAAGAAGATAAGGGAGAGAGAATCAAACGAAGATAGAAGAAGGAAGAATGAATCGCAACAACAACAAAAAAAACACTAGAAAGAACGGAACCAACAGCAGCAGGAAAATCCAATCGAAAAAAAAACAACTGAAGAAGATGGGTGGAGGAGATGAAGCACCTGCGGCTTTGGAAGTGGGGTCAGCCGCCGAGTCCTTGAGCATCCGCGGGAGTAGGCGACGCTGCCGTCGCCGCCGGCTGGAGCCTGAGGCGTCGCCGTCGGCTGGAGCCTGAGGTGTCGCCGCCGGCTGGAGCCTGAGGTGCCGCCGCCTCCGGGGAGAAGGTAAGCCGCCGCCGCCTCCGGGGAGAAGATAATCCGCCGTCGTCGCCTCTGAAGACAGGGGAAGCCGATGGGGACTGCTCCGTTTGGGGGAGAAATCGCGGAAGCTAGGGAAGAACGAGGGTTTGCTGGAGCGGGGGGGGGGGGGGGGGGGGGGGGTGAGTGAGGGGAGTCGGGTTACTGCAAAGCGAGGGTTTGGGTTTTAGTGGAAAAAAAATTTCCAACTGAAAATCGGCGCTTAAAAGGCCTTATATGCGCCCGTACTACCGATTAAAAGGGTTGGGCCCGCTTTGAGGTCCGCTTTGCTCTATGCGGATTTTCCACAGGCCGCACCGCTTATAAGGTCGTTTATAAGGCCGCATACCCCGATTTTTAAAACACTGGCCTGAATACATATATCATCTCTTCTCATACTCTCTCTCATACATATTCTCTCTCTCTCTTCTCATATCTTCCTCTCCTCTCTATCCCCCCCCGCACACCAAATACGACAAGTGTGAGTGTTTGGTGTGGAGAAATGGACATATGATCCCCCTGCACTGTGGAAAGGGATACACACATGATATGGGTGGGTGGGAAAGGATTTGGTGGATTTGAGAGAAATTTGTGTATATGGAGATGTGTAATATGTGGAGAATGAAACCAATAACCAGAGAGAATACGGTAAATGGGTCAATGTAAGATCTGGGTAGAAAATTAAATGGATCTAATCTCGACCCAAAAGGGGATTTGTTTGGCCCATTAGAGCAACAAATCTGGGGGTGTGAGGGCGCAGCCCCCGAGAAAAATCCGATTAGGCTAAAACTTGGATCCGATTAGCAATGACCAATTAATGATCTGAATAGGCATAATGAATATGGGGGGAATTAATAATTGGGACTAGACATAGATGGGAGGTAATGGTGGAGTGATGAAGATAGTCGGGAAGGTGATGAAGAACAACAGCTTGCGGGATATAGCAAAAAAAATGGTCGGGTTATGTAACTCAGTTGATGTAGCACTTGATCGTAACAGAGGAGATGACAAAGGGTCTCCTGCACGGCTCCGGAGATATTGCATGCCAAGAGGATGCATGCGGAGCCTCTCTACGAGCGACAATTGTTAAAGTGTCTATATTAGTCTATTAGTTAAATAGGCTAATTAGTTTAGTGGGCCTTTATATTCCGGCCCGTCTAGTTTAGATTACTTGGGTCCTAAGTAATAGTGTGTCTCTCCTCCTATATAAAGGAGAGGTCGTCAGTCTTTGTAATCATCGATTTCTATTCGATCAATCTCATATTTAACATGGTATCAGAGTCGTCGCTCCTAAAGGAACCCTAATCTGCCGCCCCGCTTCCCTCTCTCTCCAAGCTGCCGTCTTCTCCCTTCAAGCCGCCGCCACTCCTTTCTCCAAGAGAACAACCGGGCGAGCGCCCGCCTGCGGGTGGCCGCAGCCGCCATCACCATGGCTTGGCTGGTTGCCCGCTAGGCATATCCCGGCATCCATGGTCATCTCTATTCTCTATTCTTTCATTCTTTCCATACAACATCTCCGCTGCCTATCATAGCAGCCGTCCTCCATCATCATCTGTAACAGTCGCCACCGTAGGCATCCGCCGTGGTAATCTCCCTCTGCCATCCGAAACCAGCAGCTCCGCATCCAACTCCGCACGATAGCAGCGCCGCCGCCACCATCAGCAGCAGTAGCTGCCAACAACCATCTCCGCAGTGTCGCCAGCCATCAGAAATCGTTTCCCATGCGCAAGGAGCAGCTATCTCCATCTGCCGCAGCAGCCCAGCTGTCGCCGCGTCGATACTATCGACCCGAGCATCGATAGTATCGAGATCAGTCCAAACGCAAAGAGCATTTCGTCGATACTATCGACAATTCCGTCGATACTATCGAGATCACTGCAGACGGAAAAAGACTGTCGTTGCTACTATCGACATTTTCGTCGATGGTATCGAGATTTAATCAGTCGTTCGTTTGAAGCCTTCATCGCCGCTTTGGAGAGGCTCCGCCTTGACTCCGCATGCAATTTCTCCGGAGTCACGCAGGAGACCCTTTGACATCTCCTATGGTGCGACAAAGTGCTACACCAACGAACGTCATATTTACCATCATCCGCAAGTTGTTCTTTCACTTCATCATCATCCCGACGATCTTCATCTTCCGTTTGCTGCTATTTGCATCATCATGCTACTGTTGTCCCTACGCCATCACTTGTTGTCTTCATCATCATCACTCCATCGTCACCTCCCATCTATGTCTACTCCCATATTCATGTCGGCGATCTTCATCTTCCGTTTGCTGCTATCTGCATCATCATGCTACTGCTGTCCCTACGCCATCACTTGTTGTCTTCATCATCATCACTCCATCGTCACCTCCCATCTATGTCTACTCCCATATTCATTATGCCCTCTATTGCTATTCGGATCATTAATCGGTCCTATCTTTTGCTAATCAGATCCTATTTTGACCCTAATCGAATTTTTCACGTCGGGACTAGATCCATTTATTTTTCTACCCGGATCTCATGTTGACCCATTTAGTATATTCTCTTTGGCTATCGGTTTCATTCTCCACATATTACCCATCTCCATTTCACATTTTTTTTCTCTTTTCAGCCTTTTTTCTTCTTTCCCACCCCCCATATCGTATGTGTCCACATTACGGGGGGGTCATATATCCAGTTCTCCACACCAAACACTCACTCTTGTCGTATTTGGTGTGCGGGGGGGATAGAGAGGAGAGAAAGAGATGAGAAGAGAGAGCGAGCATGAAAGCATATGAGAGAATGTATGAGAGAGAGTATGAGATGAGATGATGATATATGTATTCACATTATATATATTCCAGGCTATCTTCATGGAGCTTCACATCGTTCAGCAAACCGGTTCTCTACTTGAGCCAGCAGTGAAGATCCAACGTCGACACCATATCCGTTGTTGATGATGTATTCCTTCAACTGCATTCACTTGAGACAGATGGGTGCTTCTTCAGAAGCTCAGAGTTTTATCTTCACTGAGCTGCTTCATCACATCTTCTCCAAGCCGCATCTGCTGTATCGACATCGCATGTAGCTGATCCTCTTGGGACTTTCCTTGATGGATGATATCTACTTTCCTGTCAAGCCCCCATGGTTCCTGCATTGTATCAAGCAGCAGATCGTCCGTCCGCGTCCGTGCCGCGTTAAGCACGTATTCCAGTGGCGAGTTGTTGTAGTATCAGGTCCATTCGTCGACACTATATCCGTGTTCGTGTCGCGTTAAGCACGTATTCCATTGGCGCATTCTTCAGCCTGCAGAGTATCTTTAGATGTCTTCATTTCAGATGCACTTCAAGGAAGACCTTTTTCAAAGCTCAAGTATCTTCAGCCTACAAAGTCATCATCACTATTTGATTCAGGGAGAGTATTGATTAAGGGGGAGTAACATATTTTGTATGGGAGTGATATTTATCTTCATCTTTCATTTATCATTTCTTTTTATCGAGTCATGTAACTCTCCAAGCTTGAACATGTGTTTCACCCATGCTCCAGCTTGAGGGGGAGTGTTAAAGTGTCTATATTAGTCTATTAGTTAAATAGGCTAATTAGTTTAGAGGGCCTTTATATTCCGGCCCGTTCAGTTTAGATTACTTGGGTCCTAAGTAATAGTGTGTCTCTCCTCCTATATAAAGGAGTTGTAATCATTGATTTCTATTCAATCAATCTCATATTTAACAACAATGAAGGTTGATGCTGAGGACGTCAGGAGATGTCCTGTGCAGAACTCAGTACTACCAAGTTGATGTCGGTAATACTGAGATCTTTCTAGACGGCGGATAGCAGGTTGGCGGCGGTTGATTGCTGCTTGATGGTGATGATGGTTGTTGCTTCTGCGGTTGGCGGCGCTTATGATGTTGTTACTAGATGGTGATAGTGGCGTCGATAGGCGGCGAAGGCGCAGAGATGGCTGCTTGGAGGCCAACGGTTATGGCTGTTGGCCGGCGGCAGGATTACTGCTGGAAGGATGCCGATCGGAGGCGTTGGGAATATAGCGGCACTACTGCTGTTTGTGGAATACGGGCAGCATAGGTGGAAGGCGGCGGATAATGATGCAGCGATGGCAGTGGATATGTGATGGCCGGAAAGGAGATCACCGGCGGTAAGGTTTGAATTTGGAAAACATAGATCGCAGATCGGGAATTAGCGTCGACGTACAGATCTATGTGAAAGTGGAAGAAGGAGAGCCATGAAGGCCGGAATTGCCTAGCGAGCAGTCGGCCTAAGCCATGGCAACAGCGGGGGCCACCCACGAGCGGGAGTTCTCCCCCTTGGTTGCTCTGGAAAAGACGAGCGGCGGCGGCTTCGGCTGCGTGCGCGCCGGAAAGGAGAGGGAAGAAGGGCGGCGGCAAGGTTTCCCTCAGGAGCGAACGCGCTCTGTTCACGTAGGAATCATTGTTCACTCCGTCGTACTGTTCATGCTGGAGTACTATTCACGCTGTGTACTGTTCACCGCCAGAGTTACTGTTCACCGTCGGAGTTACTGTTCACCGCTCTGTTACCATGTTAGAAATAAGATCGGATTGAATGCAATGGGATGAATACAAGACTGGACACCCTCTCCTTTATATAGGAGAGGGGAGACGCCCTAAGACTTAAGAGCAAGTAATCTAAACGGGCTGAAATACAAAAGCCCAATAACTTATGACGCAAGTAATCTAAACGAGCTGAAAATAAAGATGGAGGTAATCACAAACTATCAACATAACGAAATGTCTTCGGATTTCATAGGTTTTAAGGTTAGCGTAAACAAATCATAGGATATAAATTGCATCTCTAGTTACTTTAGAATTCTAGAATTTCGACCTACCTAGGGCTGAAGAGTCGTGAATTATATTTTTGTGTTAAATTAATACTTGAAAGTTAGAATTACAACAAAACTAGGCGTTTCCAGTCGAAGTTTCCTTCAAATTTGCATCATTTTTTTCAAGAAATGCATCGAGGTTGAAGTTTGCGTATTTAACTTCCTCAAAGTTTCCACAAACTTCCGCTTCTACATGTGATGAATTCAACATCAATCGAAGTCCTGCACCGTGATTTGTAACCCTATCAAATCCATTTTTCACATGGGGGTGTAGTAAAACGAGGGATCTCTCACAAGATTAATACAAGATGATGGAATGAAGAAATGTGACTAGATTATTATGTGATTTCACACCCAGAATGAATGTAACTTATTATGACGACTATATGCCCAATCATGTTGTATGGTAGATATAGAGATATGCTTATGTTTCATTGAGTGTCATGTGCCTAGCATGTGTCTCACTTATGTTTTTACTTGCGTAGTTTAGTCTCATATTGCTCATCTCTGTTTTAGTCTCTCTCTTCTCCTATATAAGAAAATGTATTGTACACCTTTTTTATCATCGAATATAAATTTCTATTCTCCTTCTATATGGTATCAAGAGCAGGTCCTTTTTATCCGTACAAATTCTCACCCTACCCCCATGAGCATGACCTAAACCTTCCCCCCCACCACCCCCCACTGCCGCAGCAACCCCCTCACCCTCCACCCGCCGTGCCCCCCCTTCCACCTCCCCAACACGCCGCCCTCCACTCCCTGGTGCCGCTCCCTCCTCATGCTGTCCTCACAGCCATCCCCTCTTCCCGCTCCATTCCCCCTTCCTCTTCCACCAACCACACCCACCATTTCTGTGCTCCTCTAATCCCTTTCTCCATATCTCCACTTCCCTACGTGTTTGAAGTTGTCGAACAGCCATAGCTATTGCACGTTAAGAGTCTCTCCGGCTCTTTGGGTTCTTTTGTCTCCGCCTCATGATGGAATCTTGATCTTCCTCATGACGGCGTAGGTTCCTTTATCAGTCAATCTGCCTGTAGCGGGTCTCTTCTGATCTGATGCTTCAGATCTACGGTGCTGCTCTACTATCCCATAGCGGGTTCCTTATCTGCTAACTATTGTTGTTGTTGTTCCGCCCATTCTCTTGGTGCTTCGTCTTCGTTCACCATGGCCTCTGTTGAGCTGCCTCGTTCTCTGTGTTACCACAGTCAAACTCGATGGCTCCAACTAGCATACGTCAAAGCACAAGGTCGTTATTCACATCTCACTATTGATCCTCTTGATGTCCCTGCTGCTACTACGGATGAAAAAAACAAGCAAGCCTATGCACAATGGTCCAAAGACGATTCCAGTGTTATGTCATGGCTTCTTAATAGCATCGAGCCGCGGATCATCCAATCCTTGTTGTGTCTTCATGACGCTAAGGCCATGTGGGACCAGCTATCTCACGTCTATTCTCATCAGCAGAATCCCATGCTTGTTTTTGAAATTTTTAAAACCTTGGCCAAGAAGGAATTTTCCTCTGACACTTCTGTGGAGGACATCTACAACCAGTCTCTGCTCTCTGGAATTAGTATGAAATTTATCACCCCTTGACGGACGACATCACAGAAGCCCAGAAGCTGCGCAATGAACTACAATTGGTCCATTTTCCGGATGCCCATCCTACTTCCTTCTCAAGTGTGGTCGATCAGATTCTATATAGTAACTCCATGTCTACTCTCCGCGACATCCTTAAACGAGTTCAAAGAATTTCGTCAATGACCTCCACCCCTGCCATTGAACATCCTGTTCTGGTCGTTCCCACTATTGAATCTGGATGTGGCTGAGGACGAGGTCGTAGTCGTAAAGGACGTCTGCCTCCTAACGGTGGACGCACATCTTCTACTACTCCTGGTCGAGGCCAAGCTACTGGCCCTCGCTTCTGCAACTGGTGTGGTCGTGATAATCACAACGAAGATCGGTGTTGGATCAAGCATGGTAAACCGGCTTACGCAAGCCAAGCTTCTGCAGAAACCTCCACTGATACTACATCTGACCAGCCATCTGCTACGTCGTCTACTAAGTGGCTTCGCTCGGAGTTCGAGAAATTTTTTCAAGAACACATGACTCAGCTTCCCTCTACGTCTGTTGTTGGTTCCTCCGCCTTGCTTGCCTCTCCTTCTGCTGGAAACAATAAATGGTGTATTGATTCTGGTGCATCTTTCCATATGGCTGGCGACATCGACATATTTTCTACTTTGACAAAAATCATAAATATTCCGTCTGTTACTGTTGCTAATGGCTCTAAAACTCTTGTTCACGGCATCGGCACTATTCCCTTATCTCAGAAGTTGCACCTGCAATCTGTTTTACACATCCCGCAATTTCCTGTTAATTTACTTTTTGTCAGTAAGATTGTAAAACAACTTCAGTGCACCATTAAATTTGATCCTTCTGGTTGTGTTTTGAAGGATCTCGGCACGAAGACGGGGATTGGTTCGGGCCATGAAGGACCAGACGGACTCTACTATCTGGATGGACCACCAGCAGCGTCTGCTCTTCTGTCTACATCAGTCACAGGACTCCAGTGGCACTACCGGCTTGGTCATCCTTCTGCAACAAAGTTGAAACATTTATTTCCAGCATTATTTGAAAAAACTTTTTCTTGTAAATCTTGTTTGTTGGGTAAACAAGCGCGGTCTGTCTTTCCCGCTAAAAAAGAAATTGGTTGTAAAGCACTTTTTGATATTGTTCATGCGGACATCTGGGGCCCGTGTTCTGTTCCTAGTCATTCTGGAGTTAAATATTTTCTTACTTTTATTGATGATTATTCCCGTGCTACTTGGCTATTTTTACTGAAGGATCGCAACACAGTTTTGGATAATATCAGTGTTTTCTTTTCTAAAATACAGACCCTAGTTCAACAAACCCATTAAGATTTTCCGTATCGATAATGCTCTTGAATTTATGCAAAAATCTGTCACATCTTTTTATTTTGTACGTGGCACCATCCATCAAACTACCTGCCCCTACACTCCACAATAGAATGGCGTTGTTGAACGTAAAAATCGCCACTTGTTAGAGGTTGCTCGCACTTTACTTCTTCATTATAAAGTACCTCATTGATTCTGGCATGAAGTTGTTTCTACGGCATGCTATCTTATCAATCACATGCCATCCTCTGTTTTACACAATTGCATACCTTACACCATTCTCTTTCTTGATGCTCAACTGTTCTCTGTTCCCCCTCATATTTTTTAGTGTACCTGTTTTGTCAAAAATCTACCCACGGGGCTAACAAAATTTGATCCTCGCTCCACTAAATGTATCTTTTTGGGATATTCTAGAACCCAGAAAGGTTGTCGTTGCTTTGATCTTGTTCTGAAGTAATGGTTTGTCAGTGCAGATGTGATCTTTTTTTAGCATATGGCATATTTCTCTGATGATAGGGCCTCACTCTCCAGTGATATGTTGGCACCAACGCCACTGCTAGACGTTGTCGAGGTTTTGCCATCTTCTAACCTGCCTGAAGCCCGCCCTTTGCAAGTATACAAACGAAGGACCAAGACAAGCACTCCTTTTATGGCCCCTCTACAACCAATTCCTCCGTCTACGGATGATCATACAACCACTGAGGTAACTTCTGACTTACACCTGCCTATCAGTCAGCAAAAAGGTGTTCGTTCCTGTACCAAACATTGTATTAGTCATTTATGCTCATCTGCTATCCTGAATAATAGTTTTGCATGCTTCACTTTTACAATTTCTGTCGTCATTATTCCAAAGACTCTGCAGAAGCTCTTTTTATCCCTGCATGGAAACAGGCGATGGACCATGAAATGCAGGCACTATGTGATCGCAAGACGTGGGAAATTGTGGATCGTCCTATTTCCTGCCCTACTGTTGGATGCTGATGGATCTTCACAATTATTAACATGACGGTACAATTGAGCGCCTGAAAGCCCGTCTTGTGGCAAAGGGGTATACACAAACATATGGTGTGGACTATTTTGAAACATTTTCTCCGGTAGCACGGTTAAATTTTGTTCACATTCTGATTTCTGTTGTTGTAAACAAAGAATGGCACCTATTTCAGTTGGATGTTAAAAATGTGTTTCTTTGTGGAGATCTACAGGAGGAAGTTTACATTGAGCAACCACCGGGATTTGTTGCTCAGGGGAGTCTGCCTCAAAGGTCTGTAAGCTAAAAAATGCCATCTACAGTCTCAAACAGAGCCCTCGTTCTTGGTTCGACAAACTCAGTCAGATCTTAGTTACTTTTGGCTTTCGTCGTTCCCACTCAGATCATTCAGTTTTTATAAGCAAAACAGTGGTTGGGCTAAGTCATTCTTATTTTCGATGTTGACGATATTATCTTATCTGGTAGTGGGGCATTCATGCAACTAAAACCTACTTAGAAAAATATTTTGTCACCAAAGATCTCGGAAAGTGGAGATATTTCTTAAGCATCGAGGTATCCAGATCATTTGCAGGGTTGTGTCTCTCTCAACAAAAATATGTACTTGATCTCTTACTAGAAACTAGTATGCTTGGTTGTAAACCAGCCAACACCCCTCTTGACCCAAATATGGATTGGGACGATGAAAACTCTCCTTATGTTGATCACCACCAGTTCAGAAGGTTGGTTGGCAAGCTTATTTATCTTACGGTCACAAGAGTTGACCTCACTGCCGATGTAGGATTCATCAGTAGGTATCTTGATAAACCACGGCAGTGTCATTGGGATGATGTATGTCACATCCTGCACTATCTCAAAAGCTCTCCAGGCAAAGTCTTGTTATATAAGAAGCACAGCCACTATAATCTCTCTGGTTTTTCAGATTCTGACTATGTAGGAAGTCGCTCTGATAGTCTGATCGTAAATCAACATCGGGCTATTATACATTTGTGGGCGGCAATCTAGTTACCTGGCGAAGTAAAAAGCAGACTGTCGCAGCCAGGTCCAGTGCAAAGGCAGGAAATCAAGCCATGGCTCACACTGCGTGTGAACTTCTGTGGGTCCAGAGTCTCCTCCGGGAGTTCGACATATCCTATTCCAACCCTATACCAATGTTTTGTGACAACAAGGCCTCTATTTTTATTGCGAGCAACCCCACATTTCATGAAAGGATAAAACACATTGAGGTGGGCTGTCACTTTGTCCGTGAGACAATTCTTTCTGGTCGCATTTGCACTCCATATCTCAACACTGAGAAGCAAGTAGCGGATATCTTCACCAAAATTCTTCCAAAAGCTCGGTTTCAGACTCTAGTGGACAAGTTGGGCATGTTCAACATCTACGCTCCAACAGGAGGGGGAGTATAGAGATATGCTTATGTTTCACTGAGTGTCATGTGCCTAGCATGTGCCTCACTTATGTTTTTACTTACGTGGTTTAGTCTCATATTGCTCGTCTCTGTTTAGTCTCTCCTCTCTTCTCCTATATAAGAAAATGTATTGTACACCTTTTTTATCATCGAATATACAATTTCTATTCTCCTATAGTAGAGAATGTTGGGTTGTGAAGATACAAGGTTTTCACAAGAGATACATAGAGAATACTAAGGTGGATGTGTGGAAAGAAGAGGAAAGATTCTGTTAGAAATCATTACAACGAAATAAAGTGGGGGTAGCTAAATTTAAGGAAAACCTATGCAAACGTCAGCCTAAGCTAATACTGATGTGCAAGAAAAACATGGCACGACACCAGTTCAGAGTAATGTTGTTTGAGTCAATCAAGTTCAAAAAGCAAGACGCTAACCAGTTAGAATGGATAAGAAGAGATCTATAATCCTGGTTGACTTCAACATGCCTAGGATTGAGGATCGGACAGTGATAATGAGATGATAATCCATGAAACAGACCCGCCATGTTTTGAACTGAGGCTTAGAAGATGATCATGGTTTTCTTAATATGGCTATTGCAACTACAAACCAATATCATACACTAATATCTTTGATGTCAATATATAATCATAAATCGTAATCTGATTGCTTAGGAACGGACTTAAATAACTATTACACTTTCACTGTCGAACATACCAGCCATGTTGCAAACCATCATCGGTGATGTGAAAATCAAAATAAACATATGTTCCTTGTTCATAATCATCTGTTGTTATTTTCGGTTCCTCATGCCTTTGGAACCATGTATTGTACTTTTTATGGTATCTCCATGACTGTCGCTTCAATTCTCTGGCTGCTAAATATTGTTGGTATGAATTCTGCAGAAAAGTTGAAACTTCTTAATTGTAAACCACAAAGCAGATAGGCTGATTACATCTCTTTCCCACTAACAAAAATTGAAAAGGCAAAGATTAAATAAAGCATATACCTGTTGATAATAGAAAGTGTAAAATAAGGTATCTGCTCCAACATTTTCAAGGCTTAACCTCTCCCAAAAAGCAGGTTTGTCAAATATTGGTAATGGGACTTGTGGGTAGCTGCTTGGAGTTACTGTTGGATGCCTCTGGCAGGAGCATAGACAACAAAATTGCCAAGTGAGAAATGCATCATCTCAAATGCAGGAAAATACTGTAAAATTATTGTCGGATGTAATGCTAAGTTGCTAACTGGAATATAAGCTTTTGGTCTTTCTGAATCCTTAGGCTGAGGAAGTCTATAGTAAGCAGCTTCAAGCATCTGTAAGTTGTGTTCAAAGACTCCAGCATGATGTGTGACAGGTTCAACAATGTTGTCGCTAACTTTACCAAGGTCTAAAGCACTTCTTCGACCAATTACACCAAGATTAGAAGCAGTCTGGTTAGATTGCAGAGGTTGGCCTGGTGAAAGGTCTGTTTCTCGAGGTAGCAAATTAGCATCAGCTGTGGGATTACTTGCCGCCTGACCAAATAGAATCAATTTACATCCATGAATAAGAGAATAATAATATACAAACACTGGTCAAGAAGATTGAACTTCACCACACTTCAGAAGTTCCACTGCATAACTATTAAACTCCCAAGTTATCCACTATACCTTTACAATTAAAATAAGTGTAATAAGCAACATAACAATTGATATACATTCGCAACCAAGAAGATGGTAATGTACCATGGATTAAGTTGAATTTATAGTAGAGCACTAATCCTTGCAAAACAATGGGAGTCTTTTAATGAGCTATTCTCACTTCTATAATTTACTGAAGCAAACAACAGGTATTTTCTATTGCCCTTAACCCCGTTTTCCATCCTCATCTAGAATCTTCTCATTGTATGCTGTCACAGTAAGAAATACTAAGATGTGAAAAACTGTCAACTGGATGGTCAGAAAATCACTGTTTCTACTTTCTGGTAAGGTTGGGGTGTGGCCCGTTTGGGTATTGATAAACCCTTGCTAGAGGTAATCAGTGTTCATAAGAATTCAACTAGAACAATACTCCAGACAGCTTTGCTTTTCTTTTAATGATGGGCTGTCATCCTTCATGGGAGGTCACATTGATAAACCTTTAATAGGGATGATCCATATTCACTAAAATTCAGTTTGGGCAACAATACAGACAACTCTGCTCTCTATATAATGCTGGGCCTCCTTTTCTTAATTAAGACGAGGTTAAAGCCATACTCAAACCAGTTATATAATAGACGCCTTTGAGTTGTTTGGATATTCAATTCTGAATCTTTCAATTTACTTCTGCCTCAATGTCATAGCTCCATTACATGAAGAAAAAAATAGTTTGGTTCTGAAGTGATTTCAGATACTCATAAAACTACAGAATCAACCGTGATACCTTTTTGAAGTATCCAAAAAATAGATGCTCTCTTGATATATCAAGCCACTCACATTAAAACAAGTAACCATCATCTTATCACTAAGCAGGCACATTGAGGAGAGGAACAATCATCACCTGAAATCAAAGACGACCATAGATCCATGATGTGGCAGCCATATAACCAACAGAACAACAACCTCAAGAGCATGGCTCGTTCTCTCTTTAAACTGCTTGGGAATGTGGTATACCAGAATGCTACTACCAAGACAAGACAGCTAAAGAAGTCCCTCTCAACAAGGCACAAAGTTTAACTCTTCAAACCTCAAATAAAATCTTCATAATGCCAATGTCTACAACATTGTATGAGGCACCCACAGGGTGCATCCATCATTGTTGCTATCCCACCCCCTACAATACTTAGTTGTATGAGGCACCCACAGGGTGTATCCATCATTGTTGCTATCCCACCCCCTACAATACTTAGCAGAGCAACATTAGAATGAAAGTCAAAATGTTGATGAAAAGAAATTGGCCTCCGTTGAGCTAATGCACCACAATTTGTGGAACCAGGGTCGCTTCTAGTCTCCTTTCTCAACCTCCTCCAACCTTCCCTTGCACCCCATGATATGAGGCACCTAGATAGGGCCACTGAAGAAGACTGCAATTTTCACACACACCGAGGCCGACAACCACCTTTTCCCCTTCCACGGTCTATGAAACGAGAAAAAGAGTTCATATTTAGATCCCCCAATAACCTCTTCAAGGCAAGGGTGGAAGAGAGAGTATTATGCAAAGGTTTACTTGCCATCATCGTGATGAAGCAGGATGCCCCAAGCTATTGGATCTCTGGTGAAGGTAGATATTAAAGGACAACATGAGTGTTGAGGACACGCAGACGAGTGATACAAATCTACTCAGGGTGCCCTTGTCCCTTACAACCACAATGTCATTGATACAAGCATTTCTGAAGCATGATGCATGTAACCATATCATTGTAGGAACACGTATTGATTTATGTTTGTGATAGGGTTTGTCTCTCTAGTTATAGTGGATTTATTACCTAATTGTTGTCTTTGATCTTCTACCACACCCTAGCCTATGCTCCACAAATTCAAGGGAAATTATAGGAAAGGTATTTTCTTTGCCCACTCGTGTGAAGTTGGTGAAGAATATGCAGCATTGCGGTTGTTCTCTCCGCCTATTATTGTAGTGCCCATGCAACTAGGGTCTTGGTCATTGCTGAAAGGTTGCTTGCGACCAAATAGTAGTGTGTTATTGGATGCAAGAGAGATTGGTGGTAGGGTTGTACATATACCAATCCAGACCGGTGGACAGGACCAGACAGACTATTTGGTGTAGTCAGGTCCTAGACCAACTTCAATTTCGGACTAGTCCTCAGTCGTCTATTTTTCAATATTATGGTCCTTTGCGGCCTAACCCCAAACCGGTCTGGACCGACTAGACCGAACAATATTGTTGGTAGTTTCTGTTATTTATTTGCCCTTGTATTAGGTAATTGGGTTTACTCTCCTCATGCCCATTAACATTAGTCTAGCTTATGTTATGTTGTGTCTCCCATACATCATACTTTGAACAAAACTATAAATATGACTCTTTGTAGCCCAGAGTCTCATAATAAGAATATCTCTTCACATGGTATCAAGAGCAGTTGTCTAGTTTCCAAAAAGGAGCCTCGTTTTCCTTCTTCTCTTCTTTGCTTTACCCACCATTCCCGCGCGCCCATCTGGCCTGGCCCCCCACCCGACCTCCCGCCTTCCCTCCACTGCTAGCCGCCACCAACCACCGTTGGTCGTTGGGCATGTAACTGCAACCGTGGGCTAGCACATCATTGTTGTCGCTTCCACGACAGCCTCCATCCTGCTATCTCGGTTGGGGGATTCCTATCCCAATTTGCTTGATCTTTGGTACGGGTGTCATAGGTCACTTTCCCCTTTGGAGTTGCACATGTGGCCCCTTGATTGGGTGCTTTCTGGCGTAATCACCTCCATGGGAATCTGACGGGTACTCCCTTTCAGCTTCACCCACCAGATATGACTGGTGGTGAGTTGATCTCGGTCAGCGTCGTAGGGATCTATTTCTAAACACAAGGTTGTGACCACCTTGTCCTTCTCTACTCTGGTAATTTTCTCCTCCTGTATTTTCCCTACATACATGGGTGAGTGTCAATAATTGTTAGGATTTTGTTATCTCCTTCCTATCACTATGCATCATTCCTGTGATAGTGCTTCCATTCGTGCTTCTTTCCGTCTTTCTCCTTATTAGTATATAGACTTTCCTGTGTTTTTACTGTCTATTTCTCTCTTTTCCTTGTCTTGTTTTATCCCATATTGGTTATATCTAAACCATGTGTCTTTCTCTTGTCTTATAAAAGAGAACCACTGTACTCTGTTTTTATCATCTCAATAATAAGACAATTAGTCTCATATTCTAGATGGTATCAGAGCCACCCGATCCACCCTAGCCCTTTCTCCCTAACCCTACCCCAGCCGCCCCCCCCCCACTCCAGCCGCCACCCACCTGCTTCACGCCGCCGCCCACCTCCTCCACCGGCTGCTGCTGCCGCCACTCCCTCTCCCCTCTCCGCCCTCCTCAGCCACCCCCTCCTCCTTCTCCGCCCACCCCGCCACCCCCTCTCCCTTCTCCACCCGCCGCCAGCCCCCCCCCCTCCTTCTCCACCCGCCGCCGACCCCCCCCTGACCTGCCGCCGGCCGGCCCTGCTGCAAACAGCCACCACCGCCACAAACCACCACCCTTTCCCTCTCCTCTAACCTCCGTACCCTAAGCACATCTTTCCTTGTGGCTTAGACAACCACAGGTTCTCTCTTCGGTCTCCGTTTCCTTTCCGACAAGCTTACGTACAGCCCGGTCACTTTCCAGTCTGGCACGTTGAAGACTTAAAAACCAGTTTCCGGCTCTGACTGCCTACGCCTCATGGTGGAGTGATCTCTTCTCCATGTTGGCGTAGGTTCTGTTTCCTTCTTCCTGCCCTATAAGGGTTTTCTGAGGTCCATGCTCGGATCTCCTATCTACTGCTACTAGTCCATGTGTTGGACTTCTACTGCTGTCTACTACTGCTGCTGAATACTGTCTGGATCTGTGCCCGTGCTGCTTCTCTTCTTCTGCTACTGCTGCGATGGCGACTTCCGATCTCCCGCCGCGCACTCTCTGTGTTACTACGGTGAAGTTGGATCACTCCAACTATCATCTATGGGCTGCCTCCTTCGAGTTATATGTCAAATCCCAAGGACGCTACTCTCACCTGACTGCCAAGGGCCCTGATCTTCCTGCTGCGGACGCTGATGAGAAAACCAAGAAAGCCTATGATCTATGGTCCAAAGAGGACTATGGGGTCATGACCTGGATGGTGAATAGTGTTGAAGCAAAAATCAGCCAGTCCTTACTTCGACTTCAGACTGCCAAAGAAATGTGGGACCAACTTTCCCATGTTTACTCTCACCAGCAGAATCCGAAGAAGGTCTTCGAGATATTCAAACAGCTTGCCAAACAGGAGTATTCGGCCACCGACTCCGTGGAGGACTACTACAACTCCTGCTGTGCTCTCTGGGATGAGTTCCGGGTATATCACCCTCTGACTGCTGATATTGAAGAAGTGCACCGACAACGGAATGAACTTATGTTAGTTCAATTCCTCGCCGGCCTACCTGCGTCCTTCGCTGGTGTTGTGGACCAGATTCTCTCCAGCGACCCTTTGCTTACTCTCCGTGATGTTCTCAAACGGGTTCAGCGTCTACCCTCTGTGTCTCAACCTGTGCCTGACACCTCTGACGGTGCTGCTCTTGCTGTCCGCTCTGGTGATTCCTTCCGTGGTCGTGGCCGTGGTAGAGGTCGTGGTCGCGGAGGACGGTTCTCTGCTCCTGGTCGTGGAACTGGATCCGATCAAGCTGAGTCCCGCTATTGCACTCACTGCAAACGTACCAACCATAATGAAGACAAGTGCTGGATCAAATATGGCAAACCGGAGTGGGCCAACAAAGTGACAACTGATGAACCTGCTCCGCCGACGGCTGACTGGATCCGCTCCGAGTTTGAAAAACTCCTACAGGCTCGTCTGGCGTCTTCTACTGAGGCTTCAAATACTGGCAGTGCTGCTCTTCTGACTACGGCTGGTAAAAATTCCTGGGTTATTGACTCTGGTGCGACTTCTCATATATCTGGCAATCCTGCTTTATTTTCTAAACTGCAGCAGACTTCTTTTATACCTCCTGTTACCTTAGCTGATGGTTCTAAATCCCCTGTTACTGGCATTGGTGATATTTGTCCTACTGGTCGTCTGCCTCTGCGCTCTACACTTTATGTCCCGAAGTTTCCTATTAATCTTCTGTCTGTGAGTAAAACTGTGAAGAGCCTTCGTTGCTCAATTACATTTGATCCGGATGGTGTTTTATTTCAGGATCTGCGTACGAGGATGACGATTGGTTCGGGCCATGAGGGACCGGATGGACTCTACTACCTGGACGAGCCAAAGACAGTTGCATATCTGACATCATCGGTGACCGACATCCAGTGGCACTATAGATTGGGACACCCTTCTATTGGCAAATTAAAAGTCGTGTTACCAGATATAGTTAGTTCTGATTTTCATTGCGAAACTTGTCAGCTTGGCAAGCAAACTCGTGCTACTTTTTCAAAAAAAAATTGTATCAGCTCTAAAGCACCTTTTGATATTATACATGCTGATGTTTGGGGTCCTTGCTCTGTCACTAGTACTTCCGGTTTTAGATATTTTCTGAGCTTCATTGATGATTTTTCTAGAACTACCTGGCTGTTTTTACTTAAAGATAGATCCACTATCCTTGAAAAAATTACTGACTTTTTTACTGAGATACGCACTCAATTTGCTAAGCCTATCAAAATTCTTCGTACTGATAATGCTTTGGAATTCATGCAAACATCTGTTAGCTCTTTCTGTCGTCGCCAGGGCACAATCCATCAAACCTCTTGTGCTTACACCCCACAACAAAACGGTGTTGCTGAGCGCAAAAATCGTCATCTTCTCGAGGTTGCTCGTACCCTTCTCTTTCACTATCATGTTCCCCAAGCCTTTTGGCCCGAGGCGATAGCCACTGCCTGCTACCTAATTAACCGCATGCCTTCATCTGTGCTCGGCAATCAGATTCCTTTTCAGATTCTGTTTCCCGATGCATCTCTTTTCTCTGTCCCGCCTCGCATTTTTGGGAGCACCTGTTTTGTTAAAAATCTTCGGCCTGGCCTTACTAAATTGGATCCTAGAGCAACTAAGTGTATTTTTCTGGGATATTCTCGCACTCAGAAAGGATATAGGTGCTATGATCATGTTTCTAGAAAGTGGTTTGTCTCTGTGGATGTGGTGTTTTTTGAGCATATGCCTTTCTACTCCACGGGTGGTTCTGCGCTCACTTCCGATTTACTTGCCGATACACCTTTGCCTGTGATGGACGATGTACCTGCTATTTCTGAGGATCTGATTGAAAAGCCACCTCTGAAAGTTTATCAAAGAAGACCGAAGCCGACAGCTCCCTCCATGGCCCCTCCATCGTCCTCTTCCTCGGTGCCAGATCAACCATCCTCGCAGGTATTTTCTGATCTTGATATTCCTATTAGTCTGAGGAAAGGGACCCGTACCTGCACTATGCATCCGATTGGAAATTTCTTCTCTACTGATAATTTGAGTGCTAATTTTGCAAACTTCACTGCGGCTCTGTCTGCGATATTTGTACCTAAGAATGCTGCTCAGGCTCTTAGCCATCCTGCGTGGCGTCAGGCTATGGAAGAAGAGATGAAGGCTCTTACTGATCGTCATACCTGGACCCTAGTTGAGCCACCTGCTGATTGCTCTCCAGTTGGATGCCGATGGGTGTTCACTGTCAAATACCATCCCGACGGTACTGTCGAACGACTTAAGGCGCGACTTGTGGCAAAGGGGTATACCCAGACCTATGCAGTTGACTACTTTGAAACTTTCTCTCCAGTAGCGCGCCTGAACTCTGTCCGGATTCTGATTTCTGTTGCTATTAATTCTGACTGGCCTCTGTATCAACTTGATGTCAAGAATGCTTTCCTGTATGGTGATCTTCATGAAGAGGTATACATGTCACAACCTCCCGGTTTTGTGTGTCAGGGGGAGGCTTCCAAAGTCTGCAGGCTAAAAAAGGCTATCTATGGCTTGAAACAGAGCCCTAGAGCGTGGTTTGACAAGCTCAGCAATATTCTTCAGCAATTTTCCTTCAGACGTTCCCAATCTGATCACTCTGTTTTTGTGAAAAATACTTCTGCGGGTATTGTTATTCTTATTGTCTATGTTGATGATATTATTCTCTCTGGCAGCGATTCTGTTGGTATTCAGTCTACAAAGCGCTATCTGGAGAAACACTTTGTTACCAAGGATCTTGGCTCACTTCGGTATTTTCTTGGGATAGAAGTGTCCCGGTCTTCTTCTGGTCTCTGCTTATCTCAACGGAAGTATGTCCTGGATCTCTTATCTGAATCTGGTCTTTTGGGTGTGAAACCTGCTAGCACACCTATGGATCCCAACATCAACTGGGATGATGAGGAGTCTCCTGCTTACCCTGACAATCAGCAGTATCGACGTATGGTTGGGAAACTCATATATCTTACTGTTACTCGGGATGATATCACTGTTGCAGTTGGATTGGTTAGTCGCTACCTGGATACGCCTCGACAATGCCATTGGGATGTTGTCTGTCATATTCTGAAGTATTTGAAAAGTTCTCCTGAAAAGGTCTACTTTACAAAAAAAATGGGCATTGCAAACTCCTTGGCTATTCTGATTCTGATTATGCTGGCAGCAAGGTTGACCGTCGGTCTACTTCTGGCTACTGTACCTTTGTGGGAGGTAACCTTGTGACTTGGCGAAGCAAGAAGCAGTCTGTAGTTGCTCGCTCTAGTGCTGAAGCTGAGTATCGTGCCATGGCACATACTACTTGTGAGCTATTCTGGATTCGGAGCCTGCTGAAGGACTTTGGAGTTTCTGATTCATCTGCTATTCCTATGTATTGTGACAATAAAGCAGCCACTTTCATTGCTAGCAACCCTACCTTCCATGAGCGCACGAAGCATATTGAAGTGGACTGTCACTTTGTTCGTGAGGCGGTTCTATCTGGTCAGATTTCTACCCCTTACATTCATACTGATGAGCAGATTGCTGATATCTTCACAAAGATTCTTCCGAAGAAGCGCTTCACTGATATGACATCCAAGCTGGGCATGATTGACATCTATGCTCCAGCTTGAGGGGGAGTATTAGTATATAGACTTTCCTGTGTTTTTACTTAGTCTATTTCTCTCTTTTCCTTGTCTTGTTTTATCCCATATTGGTTATATCTAAACCATGTGTCTTTCTCTTGTCTTATAAAAGAGAACCACTGTACTCTGTTTTTATCATCTCAATAATAAGACAATTAGTCTCATATTCTAGACTCCTCTCATTGTGCATCTTAACAGTGATTGCCCATATCCATCGTTGTTCTGACTAGTGTGCTATTGTGATATCCTTCTCCACTGTTGTTCTACCGATGTGCTACGTTGATATATTTCTCCACCAAAATCCAACCAGTACAAAATTTTTCATCTTGTTTGAAGACATGGCTAATGGCAAAGTATCAACTCATATCATTGTCCATAATGGCAATGCTCATATCTCCAAAATCAAGTTGAATGAAGAAAATTACCTGCTCTAGTTGAATTATATCCAAACCAACATGGAGTCCTAAGACAAGGCGAAATTCATTGAAAAACCTGTTGAGGATACCCCTGAACGAAAACGGGGAAATAGCCTAGTCAAAAGCTAGCTATAAAACAACATCGAACCATCTATTGACTTCCTGTATATGTTTTACAAACTGCAAAGGAACTGTTGGACGTTGTCCGTCGCAACTACACGCGGGAAAAGAATGCTTTGAGGCTTTATAAAATCTGCGATAAATTGTTTTGTGAAAATCAAGGTAAAAGGACACTTGATGAATACTTTGATTCTATTGTCAGCTTGTCTCAACATCTTGGCTATTTTCAGCCTGTCTGTTCTAAGGATCAAAACAAAGATAGGGTCGATCTTGTCACAGCCAAGTTTCTCGATGGACTTCATCCATCCTATGCTCCAATCCACAGAATTATCCTGGTCGATGATATATTCTCTCATCTCCAACAGTCTGATGTTTGCCACTTGCCCTCTACTCCACCAGATTCACAACTTGCAATCGTTGTTGTTGTCTATGGATGAGGATGTGGATGTGGGGAACGTCGGACGGCTAGGCGGCTAGGCGGTCCTTCCCACCCAAGGGAAGCCTAGGGGGCCCAGGCGCCTAGGCGTTTCTAAGCGTTCTTCATATTTGTTTATATTTTACATATACATTAATGATTTTGCGTATAAATTTTGATATATTCAAATATATAGATTGCTATGTACATTTGTATTGGTTATCCCTAAGCTTAATCAATCATAACTTCACCTACATTACACCTGTCATGACCTAAGCTAGACCTATCGGTCTTAATTTGACCTAACATGATCTAATTGGACCTACTTTAACTTAGTTTGCCCTAATTTGGCCCAAGTCATATGTAAATTCTCCTAGTTTGTCCTACATTGACCTAAACGAGCATTAATTTGGCAAAATCAAACCTAGTTCCCCCAAATAATACATGTTATCCCCAAGCCAACATGTTCCCCCCAAACCAAACCTAATCTACCCAAATTAGATTTGATGTGGCCTAATCAGATCTATTTCTTCCCTAAAAGAACTAACTTCATCTAGTTTGACCAAATTCAGACCTAATCCATGCTAATTTGGTCTTTAAGTGTCGTGATTTGGGCCTAAAAGGCCTTAGGCATCTACTTTATTATATGAAAGCCCAGACGCCCAGTTTAAGGCAGTCCACCTAAAGCCTAGGTGGCCTAGGCGCGCCCAGGCGGAGCCCAAGCAGGAGCCTGGATAACCATGGAAAGTCCCCTAGGCCACAATGCACTTTCTGCAACAAGTTAGGCCATCTAGAAGAAAAGTACTATCAAAAGCACGGTCATCCTTAGGGTGCGGTCGTAACATTGGGACTGCCCATGTTGCTCAAGGATCAGACAATCAGTCTGTTACCGTCTCTTCAGTTGTATGAGCAACTTCTGCAAGCCTCTCAACATGTTCCTCCACAATGTAATGGATCTGTGCATTCTGTGACCATGCAACCTGCTGTGACATCTTTGGCGCATCTGCCTCCAACCAAAATAATGTTGGGATCTCTATGCCGATATCAAACTTTTCTTGGATTGTTGACTCTGAGGCGACCCAAGTATGACTGATATGAGACACCTTTTCTCCATTAAAACTCATATTCCTACCTCGTCTTTCACTCTGGCAGATGGGTCCATTAAAATTGTTCAACAATGTGGTAGTGTTAATGTCTCACCTAGTTTTAAAACTTCAATATGTTCATTATATTCCTCATTTCCCCTTTAATTTAATGTTTGTTGCTAAGTTAGTTGATGTCTTTACTTGCAACGTCAACTTTCGGAGTCATGATTTTGTAATGCAAGATTCTCAAACTTTTGGACGATTGGTTCGAGTTCTAGATCCAGTGACCTTTATTACTTTGGTGATGCATTTCCATCTTCTATTCTTCTTGTGAGCACACCTTTCAGCTTCACCAACTTTATAGTCACCCCTCTCTTGAGAAGTTGAAGCACCTGGAGCCCTCTTTATCTAGTTAAAAAAGTATTTCATGTGACTCATGTGAGTTTAGGGATCCATCACAAGAGTTTGTTCCCCAGAAAAACTAGTCTTTATTCTGAAGCTACCTTTAATATTCTTCATAGTGGCATTTGTGGTCCCTTTCAAACCACTAGTTCTAATGGATTTTGTTGTTTCATTACCATTGTTGATGATTTCTCCCGCATGAAGTGGTTATATTTGTTGAAATCCCATGATGAGATTATTGGTCTTTTAGAATTTTCACAAAAATGATTTCAACACAATCTAATAAACGCACTAAATTTTTTTGATTGAGAATACTTTGGAATATGTCTCGACTCAGGTATCTTCTTTTTGCTCTAGAACTAAAACCATCCATCAACGTTCCTATACTCACACCCCCACAACAAAATCGGGTGGCAGAACGTAAAAATCATCATTTACTCTTTCAGGGTAAATTACCTAAGATTAATTGGTCTAAAACTATCCTCACTGCCTACTACCTGATCAATCGACAAGCACCTTCTGTTCTTCTGAACAAGAACTCTTTTTCAGTTATTTTTCCCGCCCAAACGACTTTCCATCTTCCTTTGCGTGTTTCGAGTGTACTGTTTTTGTGCATAACTTTGATATAAGAGCGAACAAACTTGATCCCGCTCTATCAAGATGGTTTCCTTGGCTATTCTACCTTTCAAAAAGATTATCGTTGTTATAGTCCAAGCGATCATCGCATGTATGCCTTTATTGATGTTACCTTTCATGAATCTAAGATGTTCTTTGATTCTATGTCAATATCCTTGTAAGACCCCTCACCTAGCTTTCTTGTTAATCTTGCTTGCTTGCTTAATCTAATCATATGATGCACCTTAATAACATGTGACATGCTTATGTTTTCAGTTTGATCCAGTTTGGATGTTGTTTGAGCTAGTTATGATATGTGTGTTGTTTTGGGCCAAGTTATAATTTACCCAAGTTGAGGGTTCATCTTGCAATTTGTGACATGTTTGATGTGCCTCTTGTGTTTTGGCATCATGAGAAAGAGAGTGATGCATAGGGGCACTTTGTTGAACCTTGGTTAATGAGCTGGCATCATGTGTTGAGTTAGGGTTTTGCATGGATGCTTGAGTTGATGGTAATGTCGACCATGTATGTTGATCCTTTGTGTGTTGCAATCGATATGCTTCCCTTTGGTTGTGTTTGTAGCGGCTGTTGGGCCTTGCCTTGGTCTTGTTCGTTGCAATCGAAGGTGTTTTGGATGTGTGCTTTGGATGTGGCGATTGTCTGCTTTTAATCACCTTGATGGTGTAGCGGTCGCTACCATGTTGGTCACCATGAATCTTCTTCGACCGAGGTGGCTTGGTGATCAAGTGGCCACCACCTACCTTGGTTTTAACGACCCTTGATGCATGCATGTACTTAGTGCTTGCATGACCGAGTTTTGGAGGGATAAGTGTCTTGACACATAATCTCCCTTACCCTCTCCTACCCTTGGGTATTTATACCCCTTTCTTAACATGCAAGTGATCTCTTTTACACCCTCTTGCTCACTCATCCTTGGAGCTCATCCCTTGTGATATTTGTGGTGGAGAAGAGCTCAACCTTGGAGCAAGGAGGTCGAACCCTTGCATGTGTGATCTAGGGTTGAGCATCGCCCCTTTGGTGATCCTTTAGTGATCCTTGATCTTTGGTAAGTGATCTATCCTTCTTGGTTTCGTTTTCTTGCAAATCGTACCCCCATTTTCTTCTCTTGGCCGATCCATGGTTCTCCATGGTGGTTCTCTTAAGGAACTTCTCTCTGTGTGGTCAAATCCATGATTTTCCCATGGTAGTACCTATAACGAGATGAAAATCCCCTCTTTTCCCTTTCTTTTTGGCCTAGGGTTTGTGCTCTCTCCTCTTTGAGCTTTCTTTGACCTAAGTTGTTCTTCTTTTCTTGAGGTGATCTTGCTTGGCCGTGGAGTAGGGCAAGATTTGGTTTTCTTCTCTCTCTCTTAGAGCTTCTTGGCATTGGAGTTGTTCTTCACCTCAAGGCGAGTTATATATAACTTTCCCCTCTACTATTGTTACACTCATCTTGCATGTTAATGATCTACCCTAAAAACGTGATTATAAGTTATGTAGTGATGATATCTTGGACTAGGGTTTATGGTTATGTGGTGATCTTTTAGAGATTAACTCTTTTTCTTAAACCCTAATTCTTCTACCGAGATCTAGTGGATGGTGGAGATGTTGGTTGTTGCATGCACATCTTGAACGTTGGTTTTATCCTCATGAGCTTGGTTCGGCTATCTTGTTGAAGATGGAGGTTTTGATTCTCGCATACATGTGCACAGTGTTTGGTTTTCTCTCTCATAGAATGGTGATGTAGGATAGGCCCCACCTCTATGCACTTATGAGCGTAGATGGCGTCGTGTCATTAGTTAGGCTTCATTAGCAGGTTTTATTTTATTTTTCCTTTGTTTCTCATTTTTGGGTTTTTGTAAAGTCAAGTGGTTTAGTCCCCCATTGGCTACGCCCGATTAGTCTTTCTTTTAAAAGCATATATAAAGGCTCTCTCTGCGTCCATGTAGAGACACAGTTGATGAATAAGAATTATCTTTTAGCCATTGCTTCGTTTATTTTAAGTTAGCCTGTAGTTTTACATTGAGTGGTATCAGAGCCCCATATCTTGTCATTGCAATAGAATAAGCATGAGGTCTATTCTTTACAAAAAAAAAACAACCCAAGTTAGTGAGTGACACATAGTATAGTACAAGCCCCATACAGAAAGAAACGAATGTTCGTGATTAGAAAAGTTCAAAACCATTTTCTGAATGGGTATGCTAAGTGCTTGATAAAACAGGCAAAAGTTGAAAATTGTGTAACACAAATTTAGAGTAACAAGCCAATTCACATCTTTTAATAGCACCCAGGTTCTTTTCTTAACACCCTTTGACCAATCTCATCAAAACAAGAGAGTGAAGCGCGCAAATTCTTACAGTGTATGACGGCTTCATGTCATCTTCAATCGGGACACTATTTAATGCAGAATCTACAGAGGGTTCATCCATCAAATCTTCTGCTGAATTGGATAGGAGTTGCTGCTCTTCAATTTTCACTTGTCCTATTTCTGGATAAACGAGGACAAAAAAATTATGACTGACAATTAGGAAAGCATAAATAAAGGTGCCGATATTCTTTAATGTTCAGTTGACAGATAACTCGGTGCAATTACTGCCAAAGTTTAAGACGTAGCTTAAGAATTAATACAAGGTGCATAGCAAGCAGAAGAAATAGCATGGGAGATAGATAAAACCTATGTCTTTAGGCGCACTTGAGTGTGTGCTCTGTTGAGATAATTGTTGGACAGAGTTTGTTTGCTGTTGAGAAATAGACGGAACATGAGAAAGGCCCGGTGGGGGGATCCCAAGACCAAATGATGACAGCGACGAACTTTGAGAGTTTAGCTGCCAGTTTGCAGATCAATTGACATTGATAATTAGAAATAAATAATGCTGGATAAGGAATTGCACCTTCGTAAGCATTCAAAGAATACAGTTAAAGTTCATAATCTGCCAGCTCTATTTCACGTTAATAAAAGACATATATTGCAAACTAAAAAAAAATTACTACCTGCTGCAACAAAGAACTTTGTTGGGCAAGAAATTGCTTTTGACTTGTCCCAGAAAGGTGCGACATGTTAAAATGATTACTGGCACCTTGCTGCTGGACTTGCAGCAGGCGCTGCAGGTATTTCTCCCTGTGATCTGGAGGAAGCTCAGTTCTACCCCGAATTTGCACCTAAATGATTGACAGATGTCCTCATCAAAGATGACCTTGAATCTTATATTCTTATACTTCTACCACAGTGAAGGAATAAAATAAAATTAGTAACGTAATAATGTAAAAGTAAACTGGATCAGATAGCCATACATCCAAGTGGTTCTCAGACGTCATGTAAGGAAACGCCCGAGATGCCGGGACATCATTACTGATGCAACCCAGCACACATAAAACTTTTACCCTGCCACACACACACACCCAAAAAACATACACATATGGCCAAGAAGCCAAGGTCAAGAAAACGATTTCTTATGTAGCATAAGATATATCTCACATGAGAAAATAAAGGCAACCAGATAAAGAGACGAGTATTTTGTTCTTGAAGAGTAATAACTTCTATATTAATTGAGCTAGAATAGATTTTGCAACTTTATATATAAAGTCATGTCATCATATTGGTTGATGCAGTAATTTTTCATAGATTAAGATTATAGACATTATACAGTAAACTTGGTTGGGTTAGTGGTAGTACACTTATTCTTCAAGCGAAACTCTTTGGAGTGGTTAGTAGATAGTTGTTTGTAGTCCACGGCTCAACTATAAAACCTGATAGTTGACCAACTTAGAAACCTTAAATGGTGGTATTTGAGTTGAACCTATTAAAGCATAGGTTAATTTGATTAAATCTTATATTAAGCCATGTACAATGGGTCAGGGTAGCAGTCCATTGTAATTGATCCATTATTTATGTTATTCTCACCCTATAAATATGAGTAAAGTTTCCATTTAGATACTTATCTCTATCTTTTGTTTCTCTACATGGGTATCGAAGTAGCATTCTGAAACCTAACCTAGAGAGAAGGCGCCAAAACATTTCCAATAGCCATTGGGTAGCCACCTTTCTCTGGCAGATCACAGGCAAATTACATCTCAACTGGCTTGCACCGAGATTCTGTTTCACAATCATGCTTCTAGATTCCTGGATATCGCATCAAGAAGGTGGTTGACACAGGAAAGAAGAGGAAAGAGAAGTGTTACGACCCAGTTATTGCTTAACTGGTAACCTTAGGCTTTGAAAATCCTAATCTCAGTTTTCAGTATATATAAGTAATTTTTATGTTACTGCCTAGTATATGACTAAAGTGTTGATAGAATATTTCTTGGTAGCTAATTCGAAATTTCCATTCTACAATACTACTTACAGAACTTGAATAATGTTACTGAAGTCTGATCAGTTTGATTCATATGTTTGACATACATATTGAATTTAAGTAAAAGGCATATGAATAGAAATCCCTAATTTGAGTAAACAGAAGGAACGATTTGAATTGAATAATATGGATCAATAGTAAGTGTAAACACGATGCAAAATACTTCTAACAGTAAGTTGGAAACTTTAGTGGGGTATAAATATGATTTGGATACTTATGCAGCGTTTGGCAACACGATTGCAGTCATCATCGATAGCCCATCACATATGACTCCTCGTAATAATTTCTCATGGTGAGAAATGAGCGGCTGGTAGAGTTTGCCAATCACTCTAGACAGAAATTACAATGTAAAATAAGAGTGGTGGGCAACCGTGTGTTTGGCAACGCGATTGGTAGTGATTGACCGCTGCCCGTGGTTGTCCATCGCTGCCCGAACAATCGCCACTGCTTTGCCAAACAAAGCATTAGAAGTATTTCACCCAGGCTGGTTGGTTTAGCCGGCCGACTAAGAGGTTAAGTCGACCGACTAACCTGTAGGGATGGAGGGCCAATAGCTGCTAGAGGCAGAGCAGTTGATAAAGGTCTCAGTCTAGGAAGCATGGATACTCCAAAATTGATGATGTACCCGTGCCAGACACGGGTTGGATACTAGTACTCCTTGGATGCGCTTCGATACTTCTCCAGACATATCCAGATTTTTTTCACTTTTAAAGAGTGGATAGTATACTTTGTGGATACATCTCGGATACTTTGTGGATACATCGTGGATACCTCGTGGATACGGCCCGATTCATTTATATAGAGATGCATACATAAATCTGATTTAATCTGACAGTATGTGCCTATTATTGCTGCTAGTTATATATTCATTATTATGTTTCTTTCTTGGCTCTAAAATAAAACTTGACAGTTTTGAAGTACCACGAAAATCAGTGTGCACAGTAATTATGGATCTAGACAACACTGTTCTAGAAACCAAGTTGCAATTCTAATATAACTATTGTTAGTTTGTACGGAAAGCAACTTAACTTCTTGTTAGTAACCTACTGTTATCCAATCTTTATCTCAAAGGACACACGCCTCACAAGTCACAACTGAGTGTAATCATCATGCACCTCTGTATAAATATGTCATTATAATATTGGAGGCATGAATGGGTGGCAATCTAGGAAGCACGGACACTTTTAGGCAGCCCTTGTGTTCGTGTCGGACACGTTTTGGACACGGACACTTCCTGGACATGGCCCAAAACGTTTTGGACGCAGCTGGGACGTGTCCAGATCATTTTGGTCTTTTTCTGCACCCTGGATACAGCTGGACACTGCCCAGACACTTCCTAGACACATCACTGCAGCAGCAGCTGCTGCAATAGTCTATTCTAAAGTACAAATGTCGAATATACAGCTACGGTTTATGTATAATTACTGAGAAAATGTAACAAAGAGCTGAGATCTGATCATCAATATGTAAAGTCTAAGCTGAATCAGATATTTTGAAATAAATTATAGTTTAATAAATTGGTTATGAGTAATACAAACTCATATATGTATTCTGTAATATACTATTTTTACTACAGACACACGTTTCGTTTTCTACATGTTGTTTCTACTACAAACACAAAAACACATCTATATGCCTATAAGATTATGCATTCAAAGATACATAAATCTGGACAAATTTTAAGATAAAAATCAGTTCATACATAATACACCTACTTAAATGTATAAATAAAAAAATATTTTCCCCTCATCCAACACGTGTCCGTGTCCTACATTTTAAAAATTTGTCGTATCTCGTGTCAGTGTCCATGTCTAGAAACGTATTCGTGTTCCTTGGTGGCAATAGTGAATGTTGTTATAACTATGTTAACAAATAGTAGATGGGATCATATACTAGGCAAAAGGCACACTTGCTAAAGATTCCATGCAAAGGGATCAAAATTTGCCCTTAAGTCACTATAGAAAACCTAAATAATATGCAACAGGTTGTTCATAGGGTCGAACCAAGGTTATAAAGTGTGTGGGGTGTAACGAGGCATTTTTGTCTAAATGAGGTGAGGTGTAAGCCTTAAAATATGCATCAGCCAGTCTTAATGAATAAAGTTATACTTGTATATACATATTTGATATATATATAGTGGTATAGTTTATATTTATTTTATGTATATGCATGTGTAACATATATATGTATATAAAAAGTTACAAACAAAACTACAATGAAATAGAAATTCTTTATGAAACTTAATAAGGATAAAAAGATATTAAAGATCACCACAATACTGAAGAATATATGTAGAAAATAATAAGATGTCAACTAATTATACCGTTAGATCAAAATATGTAATTAACAAAGAAAAAGGGAGATAGAATTTGGAATTAGTGGGAACAAGGATCCAAAATTAGTTAACAGTAAGATGAAATTCACTGACATAGTACATAAGAAATTAGCAAAAAAGATAAATTTAGCAATATAGATTGAAAGACGTCACTCAGAGAATGACAATGAAAAAATTGTAATAAAAGAATTATAATTAACTACAACTCTAAATATTATTTTCTCAATCAAATGTTTGTAATAATCTTATAAATGGAACTAAACTTCCCCGAAGTTTCCAGCTTCCACCCCAGGCGATGTAGAAACACCACTATGTCGACTTGGTCTCAACTTCGGAGTGAAGTTTCCCCCTTGTCAACGAAGTTGCATTCTTACAATGTATTTTCGTCCCAACATCCTCAAAGTTGTTGATGTTTCCTCAAAGTTGGTGATGTTAGGGCGAAGTTGATACGGCCCAGAACATTTGTCCTACTAGTGCCCTAAAGGCCATATAAGGCATAACTGGCACCTCCAACCATCTTCACAACTTTTATTATCAATTTCTATGTTTGTTGGTTGCCACTCTTTGTTGGAGAAGATGTTGTAACTACTATTTGACTCCATATTGTATGGAGGACGTATGGTGGGATGTATTCTAAACCTTGCAACTATAAGTGCACATTGCATTATCGACTTATGTAGGGTTATACAGTAATAGAATCATATTGTTGTGCTAAATTAACATATATAAGATAGGTTATAGAATAATTAGATGTTTTTAATCGAAGTTTACTTCAAATTCACATCATTTTCTTCAAAAAACGACATCAAAGTCTATCGAAGTTTCCACAAACTTCCACTTCCACACCTAGCGAAGTCGAAATGAAGTCAAAGTCATGCACCATGATCTTATTAGTAGAAAATTTCAGGATTTTCTGTTTCCCTACAAAGTCAAGGGAAGCCATTTTTACCGGAATTACAAGCTGCCATTTCTGTTGCAACTAACTATGAGGAATCTATTATATTTATCACTCAAGACTGTCACAACTTATAAACTAGAACCCTCTATAAGATAACCAAAAATATCAGCAATATAGTTGATGGCAACAAAGATTTAATAGTTGTAATATAGTGTTTCTATTGTAAGATAAATAAGACAATATGTTTCCATCATTACATTCACAATGAAACTTACTATGCGGAGCAGAACTAAACCTCTAATGTTTCAGCTAGTTAGTGACATGCTTGTCCACACATACCATCAATGGTTTCTTAACTTCCCAGTGAAACGGCATAGGACTTCCCCATTGTACCATAATTAAATCTTTGAGGTCTCTTATCTTCCTTCGTGGCAAACAGCATAGGAACTTCACTAGTAGCTCTGTCTATTTTTGGCAATGACAAAGGGGAGACAAATGCAAAGAGGGGTGAGTCCTAATTTTTATACAAGTCAGAAGACTGAAACGTAAAAGTGATAACATTTTCAGGAGAGTTTTTATCAAGTGGGCTCTGTACTTTTAAGGAGCGTCTTCTAGCATGTCCATTGTGTCTCAGGGAGTTCTGCTCTTTTTGCTGTTTTGTGTTTGTGCCGTGTTTAGCACACTGGTCAATGGTAGATGTACATCATCCGGCTTTATTGACAGTGTTGTTATTGTGTTTGTGTCATCTTATGCATGTTGATGTCAACTTGTGTATTAGAACTCCCTTGATTATGTGTGCATGAGGTGTCCAAATAGACTCAAGCAACGCTAGCAACCAATATGTTGTTTATTGCTGTCGCATGTTACTGCCGTTTCAAACGCTCGCTTAGCTTGTCCAAGAGACCCGTTTGCTGTTGCTTCTTTTTGAGTTTTTTTATTGAGGGAGTAGTGGAGTACCTTTTATGAGAGATTCAAGGGCAGTTAAAGACTTTGGTGTGGTATGAATTTATCAGACTTTCCTTTTTGTTTTATATTTATATCTTCATGTTGAACACAAATTTCTCAGCTGCTCCAGTTTGAGGGAGAGTGTTGGCAAATAGGCTCATCAGTAATTGAAGAGTGAATCTTGTATTGTGTGATTGGATCTGTAGTACATTAGTAACTGAATCCAAGTTTGTAATATAACTTCTTCCTGTCTAAATATATACATATATACACCATAAGATCAAAAGATCTTACTAAAGAGATTTGATTCATACTTTACCAAGTTGAATCTGACCAATATTGAACTTATTTCAGGGGCTTCCGCACAGTGTCAACAAACAATTTGATATTCCTTGACTTTTTCAAATGGCAATGATTTGAAGCACCTCTTTTTAGATTACATTGTTTTGGAACCCAAGAACTAATGTGTGCATGAGTGAAATATATGACTTCTAATTGTGTGTGTGTGTGTGAGAGAGAGAGAGAGAGAGACAGAGAGAGACTTGCTAAAAAGAAGAAAAAAAACTTGTACTTTTGTTTATCTGCAAAAATTAACTTTGTGACCTTTAATAACATGCGATGATGTCGTAGGCTTTAGGTATGCTATCTAACCATTATTAGAATTTTATCTGGTTTTGGTTTTCACATGTGTACTTTTATATGATTCTCCCAAACTAAATGAAGATTTGATGCACTGAATAATTGTCGTTCTCGCAGGCTGTTTATTATGGATTTTTGTGCACTTATTGTTCATTTTGATATCTGTTGTGCATTATTTATCATCATTAGTCTGTCATGCTTAATTGCATCAAATAGATGTATTTTTAATATTCCTCATAGATTCATTACTATTTGGGAGATTTTGTTCATTTCTGTGGAATTTCAAGTGAATCTACAAGAAACTACACAGATCGGTACTACCGACCGGTCTGTCGGTGGTACCGACACTTGATCAGAAGGAACAAGTGAAATCGAGAAAACTCGGTAGTATCGACGAAGAAGTCGATTCTATCGACAACCTTACAAAGAGGACTCAGAAAATCTTAAGAAATCTCTATCGACATCAACTCGGTAGTACCGACAACCGCACAGAGAGCCACAACTTATCGAGGGCGTCGATACTACCGACACTCAGTCGGTAGTACCAACTCAGCGGGATCAGGCCAGATTAAAGATCGTCGTTAATCAGACGGTTGAGACTTAATGACCCCCTAAGTCACTTCTATGACTTAGGGGGAGTTCGGCCAGACCTAAGAATCACATCTTATTCAGTTGTACGACAGAGGAGAGCAGAGAAGAGAGAAAGGAGAGGAGAAAGCAACGTTCTAGACGGTTCGTGCACTTTTGATAGCCCGATTTATAGTCGGAAGACGGCAAATCACCGCGTTCGTCGGGAGGAACCTTTCCATCCCGTCTTTCTCCAGGGGTTTTTCCTTGTTCTTGATGTTTTCATCCTTCTCTTTTTCCCTTTCTATGTGTAAAGCAACTGAAATCATACGGGGTTAATCCCCTTGTTCCTTAGGATCCGAGAGTAGTCCGATTTTGCAATGTAATTGACAATTATGATTTAATATGCATATTTCTCTTAATTTCTAGAAATATTTCTATGAGAGCATCACGAATTATCTGTGGTTGGTCACCATATGTAGTTGTTTAGACCATTAATTGCTTCGAGAGAGAGATTAAGGGTTGGAAAACTCATAGATTTACATATTTTATGTCGCACCTCGAAAGAGGGCTTACGAATGTGAAGAGAATAACCCAGAGATTTCGGTAAAACTCCTAGCTAATAACACAATTGCTACAAGAGTGGGGGTATTAGATTAGGTAGTGAATTACGCTATGAGAGTGGGCAATTCTTGCTACAAGTCTTAATTAATATTAATGAAATGATGTTAATTGCAATGTGAGCCGTGGTGAAACCACAATCCTAAGGAATTCATTCCACTCGTGATCAGAACCAGTAATTTTAGTTTTAATTCTTGCAAATTAGTTATTAATTCAACCAAATGACTCTTTTTCTCAAGCCTAGTTGATTGGGTCATTATTAGTAGTAGTTTCTGGGTACACGTTTTCCCCATATTCGATATTTGGGCCTCTTTAGGCCTATATTACATTGATACGTGCACTTGCGTTTTTGACGTATAGTTTACGCGCATCAAGTTTCTAATGAGTGGCTCATATAGAAGACATTTTTGTTTGTGCCTGCTCAGAATAAGCAAAACAAACTTTAAAGTAAGATTGCTCCAAAAGTATATGTGAAGCATGATTTTAAGATACTTCACAGTTTCAAGGACAGGAGAAATGTCCAATCAAATCATATCACCCACAACACATAGCATACACAAGGGGATAGGGATCAAGATGATGACAGCCAAAACATTGGTTACATTATCCATAACAAATGAGACACCACTACGAGAGCAATCATTTAAATGATTTAACTTGAAGAAAGGAGGCATAAAATTGCCTCTTTGTAAATGTCAATACTAGACTACTAGTAGATTATAAGTAGCATGTCCATTTGGATATAGTAATCTAGATAGAGGAACAGTATAAAGACAAACACTATATAATTATTTCGGATCCGATTGCAAGACTGAACAAAAAAGAGAAGACACATACCGTTTCGTTTTGATTATGGAAGAGATTAGCTGTTTGAGGTCTCCATTGCACACCGCTGATGGCTGAAGCTGAGAAAACCCTTCCACCTGTAAGGGTTCCCTCTCCAGTATTGCTAGCATCTGTTGATCCAATCGCATCACTGGATTTAGTAATCTGCTGTAGAAGTAATTTATTGTTCAGGGGAGAGAGCAATGACTTGGGAAGATTGGTAGTTCCGCTTTTATCATCTGCCCCTTGTGAATTTCTTTTAGCTGTGTCAGATGCCATTGACATTGTCCCAAGAGCTCCACTGCCTGGAATTGCTGCAATGGAAACTGAACTCAGAGAATTTATTGGTGCCGAGGTCGAGACACTCCCCACCAAAGAACTCCTCCCAACTCCTTTTCCCATGCCGATTTCACTTGGAGCAGGGGATGGCCTACGGCTTAGGAGGTTGACATTGTCCTCCTTCAAATTGGTAGCATGAGTAACAGAAGTAGTAGTAGAAGAATTCTCTATAGGAACTCGTATGGAGCCAGGATTAGGGAGGACAGCAGGAGCAGTTGCAGCACTAGGCATGCCACGCAAACCAAGGCTTCCAGTAACAGAAAGCAAATTAGGAACAGGTCCTGTGACAGAAGCGGTGCCGTGTGTAGTTGAGAAACCCGCCGACACTGTCATTCCAACTTTAGAGAGAGGCGTTTTTGAAACCAAATCAGAGTTGCTATCTTGGGAAGTTGTTTCATCAGTCTGATCTTGAGGAGAAGCCCCTTGTGATGGTGTTGCTGCTGACACGGACTTCAGAAAAGGGATAATATTAATGTACAAGATCGAAAATACTTAAATTGGAGCTAGCAAACTGCATAAAGAAGGGGGCGAAGAAGAAATGCCATATGAACATTTTTCGCAATGTTTAGCATCCATAAGACAAACATAATAAACTTACAAAATGAAAACTAAGCAGTATAATAAACTATAAAATGAAAACTAAGCAGTTGACAGCAGATTCATCTAGTTGACTGCAAGGATATCAATTGTATACAGTAAAAGAAATTCCTTATTTCATTCTTCATTCCCGGGCATTATGTGTCATGCTATCAATATTCCCCTAGCTTACTATCCATAGATATACTACAGTTTTCTTTCTGGCCAAATATAATCCGATTCTAATATTCCATAAGTCCTGAATTTTATGAATAGATGATGTCATTAATAAATGTTATTTTTAAGTATGAATGGTATGTCTATAATACATACATTACAAGATTTATAATTACATCATTCCATACTTATCATATTTACAACATTATCAGATCGCATATTCATCTTTAATACAGATATGTACAATCAATTTGCACGGATGCATGCAATCCCAACACAATCAACATAATAATGGAGGTAAGCAGACAACTTTGCAAAGAAATTTATATATAAATACAAAAATCATTTCTCATAAAAATAGTTTGGAATAGATTAAGAAGCATTTTTTTCAAAGAAACTTGGTTCCATATATGTTAGCATTAGTGTTTATTTAGTTATCGGGCTTGGACCGCTTATCTTCTATAATTTCTTATTTCACTTTGTGATGAACCGTTGATCACTCAAGATCCATGCAACTCCTCACCCCGATATATAGCAGACCATGTACTTATGCATAAACTAAGTTGGATAAATCAAATTTGTCTACTTTTAATATGGTATCAGAGCAATCCTAATCACCCCTTCCTCACATTTCCATCTTTTTTATCTCCCACCCTCCTCCACCACCAGCCCGGGCCAGCCGCAGCAGCTAACCCCTGCTGCCCTCTGCGGCAGGACCAACAATCGGAGTCAACAGCACTAGAGCCGCTGCCAGCTAACCCAGCCAACCAGAGGCCGGTCAGGCCAACAGCGGCACAACCTGCAGGTGACAAAGGTCTCGTTGCCAGCAGCTGGTTCTGCCAATGCAGCCTATAGCAGAGGCAGCTCTCCACCAAGTCGTCCGGTGCTTCATCTCACTTCGTCCCTATATATATATATATAATAATTAAATAAATGAAGCAAAAGACCCTTATCGTCAAAAAAGAGGGGACAAAGCATAGATATCTATTTCTTCCTCTTCATGCAGATCCCCTGCATGCATGGGTGAGTGCTTGTTGTTTTCATTAGGGGGCTTTTGTGTTCTTACACCATTGTGCTATATTCTTGCTATATTTCGGTATCTGAGTAATAATCTGAGACTACATGACGTGCACTCTCCAGGTTGAGGGGGAGTTTTTGCATTAGTGTTTATTTAGTTATTGGGCTTGGCCCACTAATATCATCTTATTTCTGTTTTCCAATTAAGCGGTGATCCATATATCACTTAGTATATCACTTAGGATCCATCCAACACCTTCTCATTCCTAAATATAGCAACAATGTATTTATGCATAAACTAAGTTAAATTTATAATACATTCTACATCTATCTATGAAGTACCCTCCCCATGTTCCTATGATTCACTGTATTTTGGACCAAACATGCATCCCCATTCTTTACAAGATAGTTTATCCATTAAGGAGTAAATGTGCTTGCTTTGACAACATTAGCATATATAGGCTTGATTTAAGGAGTATATATGGTTAAGCATACATGAAGATAGTCAATCCATTAAGGACTAAAAGTGCTTGCTTTGACAATATGTACACCATTAGCATATATAGGCTGGATCTAAGGAGTATATATGGTCAAACATACATGAAGTCTATGCAACACAGCCTATGAGATTTTTATAAAAAATCATAACAGAAGCAGCATATTATTGTATGGCTAAATCAAGAATAAATGCAGTTGAATAGTGATTGATTGCAAATAGCCAAATATGTCTCCTGGCATCATGATAAGGTCATCACTTCCAACCAAACAGGAAAATAAGTTCCTTGAAATATACACGGACTTTTCTAGCTCAAACTCATCAGCTAAAAACTGCCTATAGCCTACTCTAAACAGGACCATCATATACATTCCTAACAAAAGAAACCACTCTTCGGTAGACACAATGAGAATGGTACCTTTTTCTTCCATGCGCTCTTGCACTACTTTTTCCTTTGCACATATTTGTTAAATACTTTAAAAAATACCTCTCATCTAAGATGAAATCTCATTCTTCACAACAATATGTTGTAAGCATATCACCATTAAACAAATCACATACAGAAGCATTTTTTATTGAGCCTAGTCAATCACCTCCTACAATATTGTATACCCGTTAAGTTTATGTCCTTTGGAACCTTTCTCAAAATGTCTCAGCCTGACAATCTCAAATCTAATAAAAAAATTAGACATGATTTAAAGGACATGTTGGGCAACAAGTGAATCAAAAATCCACCATCATTTTAGGCCGTCAACAGTTCAACACTCCTTTAAGAGTTAAATCAATCTTCATACAAACTTCACACTTATAGCTTGAGACTCGTGATGATCAAAGAATAGAAGCAGAAAACGAGAAAATTGGAATTTCAAATCTGTAGATTACTATAGTATTACAGATTATGAGATATGACAAAGAAAAATCTGTACATTTCTAACATAATACTCACAGATGGTTGAGTTGCAGAGCCAGAAATTGAACTCTTCAATCCTAGAACTGTACTGGCAGTGGGCAAAGAGCCAACTCCCTGCCAAAACAAAGTTGAAAAGATCTACTTAAAAGATAGAAACTTAGACCGAGCTATAAAATAGTGCAGATAAAAATTTGAAGTATATGTAGAAAATTGAATTTACATCAGACTTAATGCTTGACAGCCTAATCTCAAAAGGTTTTCTGTATATGAGTGGTTTTTAGAGTGATTCTCGAAATAAGTTAAATTCCAAGGCCAATGTAGCGGCACCCGAGTGGTAAAGTTGATGTAGCATGACCGAGAGGTCATGAGCTTGAAACCCCCTGGCAACCGGATGAATGAATTGCCAATTTAAGAAAAAAAATCCAATCAATTCTAGTTTAGTCAAATGTAGAGGCATTGAGGTGAATTATCTTTTATGTACCAGACTTTTGGAACGTTTTTGGGGAATTATTTGGTTTCCAAACGCTAATTAAGATATGTTGGTTTACGATTTTATCTAAACTTATCTACAGAATGATGTCTGATAGATTCCATACATATAGGCATAGTAACAAATTTGGTATTCGGGATACGTTCGGTCAAGCTGAAAAATTCAGGATTCGGGAATTATGTGGGAAATTCGGGTAAAAAGCGGTCAACATACGGTAAAAATACGGTCAACGATTCGGGAAAAAGTCGGCAAACAATCGGAGGATTCATACATATATATAATGCACATATATAGCACATACACATATATGTGTGTACATATAGTGCACAATATATGCGTACATATCTACACATCTATTGCATACATATATAACACACATGCATGCATACATGATACAAACATATATATGTGTGTGTATTGACATATACACGGTCACACACACATATATACACTTAAATTAAGTTAGAGTTTAAAATAGTATAAAATGAGAAAGTACATGAAAAAAAAGTATAAAATAGGAAGAAAACGTCAAACGTAAGTAATCCGTGAATAATACGGGAATAAAACGTAATATATTGTGACTATGCTAAAATTGAGAATTATTCGTCCGTTTGATACGTCTAGGGAAAAATTCGTGTTTTAAACGCGATTTTTTCAATAAGTCGGGGTATATTGTGACTATGCATATAGGTCTACAAGCTATGAAACACGGATAAAGAAATAGGTATGGGTACGGATACGAAAACGAGAAACGGCGACTTTTGAAAATATAAGATATGGATACCGCATATTTTTAGTGTTTATTTATGAACTTAACCAAAAAAAAAAAAGATATATGTTCATAAAAATGAAAATTAAAACAATCGATGTCCATTCACAATAAACATAAAGAAAATTGATCAAAGGGTTTATTAAAAGTCAAAATGAATTTATACTTATATTGCAGCCTCACGGTGTAAGCCTTGACAGCCTCAAGGCAGAGCTTTTTATACCGGGGGGGGGGGGGGGGGGGGGGTACATGGCCATCCTCTTCCATGTGGCCCTCCTCCTTGGCACCCTAATACTGCCATCGATGCAACAACAGCATCCTGGATGGCACGGCATTCTACTCAACGAAATGCCTAGTTGAGCAATATAAAAGAGCTGATGTCGCCTCCTAATGTATATAACTATAGTAGAATGAATACTCAATGGTATCATATATTGGTATATGAATGGATACAAAATAGTACATTCTAGTGCTTACAAGGTTGTTCCATGCTAATGATAAGTACATGACCTCATTTCATGTGATCCATGCCTACTCCCAAAACTACGTGGTACTAGAATGAATAATTTATTGTGGCCCATTGTCCATACAACAATACTTGAGTCAAGGTACTTCATTATGTGTGTTAGAAGTAAAAGGAGTAATAAGTCATGTGTTGCCTATGTCCAATTAAGTTCGATCAAATCAGGGATAGTGTCCACCTCTCCTATATATGGGAGAGGGTTTCTCTTGTATCAAACACATTGTCAATTCATTGTCCATAATATTTAATCGACATTTCCAACATGAATCCAAGCAATCTTTCTAGGACCCAAACCCTAGAAAGAGAGCAAGATTCTCTCAGCCCACGGGCGGTGGGCGCAGTCTTAGTTGGTTGCATGTAGGGTTGCATATGTTGTCTTCTCTATTGTTATATGACCTGACCCACATAGTTCGTCTATGTTCTCAGTTAGGTGTCTATAGAAGTGTAGTCCCTCAGAAATTGTTGTTGTCCTTCATCTTCAACGGCTCATGGTTGTTGTCTCAACCCTGTTAAGGGAATAGCAAAAGCGGAAGTTGTTTTCTAGTCTGAATACATGTTGGGCCGTCAATCAAGACTCAGACTCAGCACCCATCGTCGTCAATCACAGCTCAAGCCCGGTAAAATGTTTTCCTCCCAAGATCATCAGCAACAAGTCCAATCGCAACAACAAGAACGGCATCATCACCAACATCCTCACCATCGTTGCTCAAAGTCGACCATCAAGCCCAAAACAGCCTTAGGTGTCGTATCCAACGGTAAGTCATGCCATTACATCCTTGAAAAAACGGCAAGTCAACTCAAGGTATGTGGTTTCTCATTGCTTCCCGATCTCAAAATTGTTGTCTTCATTTTTGTTGTTGGTCCAGCAGACTATCACACACTTGTACCCATATTACATATTGTGCCACTGTTTTCATCGTCGTTTGACACAATCAGTATTGCGATTACATGACGTATACGTAGATCATATGGCATGTGATTAAGTTCCAAGTAATGTCCATCAACATTTGACACGGTGTGTAGCCTAAAGTACATGTGGTGTTACCAAGAGTAATTGTGAATATCATTCCCTAGTTTCATACCGTGTGTAGCCCTAGTACATGTTGTGCCTCTCTACATGTCATATAAGTGAAGTATACATCTTATACCTCCGAATAACGTGTCGTTGCATCACACATCATGTTACATCTTGGTTAGATTCTTTAGCAAGTTTAAGACACATCGTGTTCTCTTCAATACGTCATGTGACTTCGTTCCAGAACTTACAATAGCCTTTCAACACAACATGTATCTGTTCCACACGGTGTGTACATCGTAAACACGTCGTATTCTCATTCCACACGGCATGTCACCATCTCTATATTGTCTTTCTACATGGCATGTAGCTATTCTCGCCTGATTTTGCTACCCCGATTGTAAAAGCTAAAGCACACTATCTACGCTCAGTGAAAACATTTAACGTCCTCTCTCAAACATGAAGTTGCTTCTCTTTTAAGTGTGAAGACAAGCTCTCTCAGGCACAAGGTCGATCTCTCTCAAGTGCAAGGTTCGGCCCTTCAAGCACGAAGTCCATGATTGGATCCAATTCTCTCAAGGTGTTGAGTAATCAAATAGGCAACTTCTCCAGTCAAGTCAAGCAACTCATTCTCATCCATATCCCCTTCTTCCATAAAAGTCTTGTCACGAGGAACGGAGGAAGCTTGTTTTTGTCTTCGTCCAGTCCAACCAGTTTTGTTGTTTCTTTATGGTTGGTGTACAGGGTAGATATAGAGGAGATGAGAAGTGAAGAAGTGTGAGACGAAGAAATGAAATGAAGATTTCAGGACTCAAAAGAGAGAAGAGGAAGAGATGAAAGAAAAAGTCAAGAGATGGAGACATACTTTTTCTCTATTTCTTACAATTTCATGAAGATTGTCTACTATCTTGAAGCTTTAAGTTTGTGTCATCAAGATTCCAGATTTAAGGCCGGTGTCAAGTCTCAACAATTAGCTTCTAAGTTGCCATCCAATAGTTTCCTCCGCACATTATCAAGGCGAGAGGATGCTTTCACATGTGTGTTGTCTTCAGCTTCTTCGACTTGCTACATTAGGTGTATTTGTCACCCTTGGCTAAGTCATGCTCATTCAAGCAATACAGTCAATCATTTAACATAGGAAACATCTTGGAGTATTTCCACAAATAGTTGTGTTAATCCTATATGCATGCCTCTTACAGAAGATAATCTACCCGGCTTTGCTGTCAAAGTTTCCATCTTATCTATATGTGCCCTAGCAAGCACATTGATGGTGGGCTACCAAGGAACAAGGTGACTGACACCAACGCCATTTTGACAGCTTGGAAATAGGTATTTACTGGTATACCAACGAAAATACCGACAGATGCAATTCTGGCCGTTTCGACGCCAAAATGGACGAATTAATTCATGAAATTTTACAGGTGTAATCTCAACACCTAAATGCATCGTTTTATGCAATAAAATTCTATATTGGGTGAGTAGTGGGGGAGATATGAAATTTTACTAGCACGATCTAAAAACTTAAATACACACAATAATATACAATTTACGACATAAGAAATAACATATTTACTTACCAACTCACATCAGTTGTATGTTGAGTGGCGCGTTGGTTGTCCATATAGTAATGAGTTGATATTACTGAGATATTCCTGCCATGACATGTGCATCCTATAAAGGCGGTTATATATGGTCACGTGCTCCTTATACACATCATCATTGACAAATTTTATCATCCCAATCTTTGGAAAATGCACTTCTAACTCTCTGAGATATTGTGCCTTTCTTAGAGATGTAGGTGGAGGAACTCGAGAAGGTTGACTTGCTTGAGGAATAGGTTGAATAGCTACAGGCACAACCATAGGAAGTATTGGAACTGGAGAAATAGGAAGAATTGAATGACCACCACTCCATGTTTGCCCACCAGCCTCAGAGAAAGCAAGGGAGTTGTACAGATAACTTCCGTGTGGGTCTGAGACATTTGCGGTATAGGTATATCCAACATGATGTTCTACTTCTGGTTGTGGTGGTGGCTGATTTGATATCCACAATACCCATATCGAGAGTGAGATGGGTAGGGTTGTGCATGTGTTTGCCCAGATAACATATCGCCAAAGCCTAATGTTGAATCATGTTGAGATTGACAATCAGAAGCTGAAATACCCATGCTCCCAAATGAATCAACAATATCATAATAATAACCATTGTTGTAGCCCTAAGAGCCTGTAGTTGTTGTAGCCTCAGGTGGTAATGCACCACTAAAGTCTTTGCCGGTTCGAGTTTTCCTCCTTGGAAAAGTTTTATCAGGTATGAGATATTCTTTTTCTGCTGGAGGAGGACATATTCAGACCACAATTGTTTCTAGTCTGAAATCCATACCTGTATATCGTTCTTCTCTTGGGGAAGATACTTATTCGTTAGTTCATATGCAGTGGGGGCCTTGATGCCCCTACCAGACTCCCCTATCACATCTACCATGTGTTGGAGATAGGGTTCAGTTGCAACATGTGCGGGTATACCATCAGCAAAGGACTTACCCACTGCCTTGCCCACCTTCTCTTCCGCACCAGTAAACATTGCTTTTAGGGTTTTTTGCCTAGCATCAGGCTTCCTAACCCATGGCTCATCAAAATACTTCAATCTCGCACTAGCAGAACGAAAAAAGTGTATCTATAGTTCCTTTCTTTTATGTTGAGCATGTTGATCTTCATCATCATCTAGGTCAACAATAGGAACACGTGCAGCCCCACTACCTCAACCTACTACACCATATGGCCCATATCTTCATAAGTCGAGTTGTCTCCTCCCTATCCCACTCATTTTTGTGAGAGGCTCTGAGAGCACGCCTACACATATGACATGTATAAGTAGTATCACACCCTGGAGGATATACAATATCATCATCTCATTCAGCAGAAGAGCATGTGCCCCTAACATCAAAGAGTATCTGCGTAAGCCTTTTAAACCTGCTTCAACTTTTTTTGTTTTTGCCTCTTTGCACCCATCAGCTTCTTGAAGTCATCCCTAACACATAGGGGGCACTTCTGGCACATTGTCACATTTTTGTCACCACCAGTATTGTGACGCTTGAATCTAGTGATTCCCCCACCACCAAGTGTTTCCTACTATAGTTGCAGATAATCATTGCCCTATTCCCAGTCCCAGGTACAAGCGTGCAGTGACTCCATGCAAAATCCACATCCTTTGATGCAGCATGACCAGCCCCAGCACCCTCAGCGTCACTTGAAGACGAAGACATCTTCTCAAAAGTCAAAAGTCAACACTGAAAAAAGACAGACAAACAAGCAAAGCAAATGATGTATTAGTAATTTAGCATTTAATCAAAAAGTACTAGTAAGAAATGTACATTGTACTATACTAATATCAAATAAAAATAAGCCATTAAGTGAACAAAATAGATTTCTTTTATGTATTATAGAATCAAAAATAATGTTTTAAATGTATAATGCATGCTTGTAATTATAGAATCAAACACAAGATTTTTTAAGATTTTTATTTTGAAGATAAAAATTTTAAAATCTGAAATTATTTTTAAAATTATAAATATGATATATACTTATTAAAAAGACAAGTGATACGTTTCCAAATGCTAATCTCATCTTCTACAATATTAACACACGATTAAACAGAAAAACAAAAAAATGCTTTTTTATTTTCAACGTTTTCAATAAATAAAAAAACGAAATATTTAAATATTTTGAGTATATTTTTGTTTATATATGTTCATGTTAGTCTTTGATAGAACTTCTTCTACTTAAATACCTATTATTAATAGTACTAATTGTATTATTATTATTAATTAGTGAAACTAGATGCTAATGTTAATTATTAGTGAGCTAATTAGGTAGATCTAGTGATAAATCAGTAAATCTATAAAATATAATCATAGAGCTAGTGATAAATAGCATTAATCATAACTATTTTGGAGTAGATCTAGGATTTGGGGGTATTTGGTGAATTTTTTAGGTGAGAATAAAAGGAAATAGAGAGGGGAGAGGTTGGAAATGGTGGGAAATGCAAGAAATTAAATATACATACCTTGATTAGGGCTGATTTGAGCTCCAATCTCAAGAATTGCCAAAAATCCCCACGTTTTTCCTCTTCCAATAGCAACAACAGCTCACACTAGCAAATGACAGTGTATCGGGCGGCATGCCGCCCTGTACCGGTGGGTAAGTGGTGCATTTTGCACAGTTACCCTCAATATTTGGCGGTATTGGCGGTAAGCCCACCGAAATGCCGGCAATTGTGATCCTAACATTAGAATCATGTGTATCTGTACCGGTACTCATTGGTATGGATATTTCGAGCGGTATACCGCCGATACCGACAGCATCTCATTCCTTGTCCGCTACAGCTAATCTACTTGTGGTGGAAATCTTGTCTAGACTACCATGACATTCTAGTAGTCTTCATCTAGAAACTACTTTAGCGAAAATATCGACAAGTTGGTGATTTAGAGTCTAATCATTTTGCATGCTTTGTCCATAGTAACAAATTCGGGATTCGGCAAATTTTTGGCTGGAAAATGTTGGAATTCTAAACAAATTGGAAAATTTCGTGAAAAAATCAATATATTGCGGTCAAAGTTCGGTCAACTATTTGGAGATAATCGAAATAAGTCAACTATATATATGTATATACATACATATAAACACACACACATATATATACATATATAGACATATACATAGATCTGTATTTGGTAAATTTTATTCCAAAATCCCCAAGGAAAAACTTAGGGTCAAAATACAACGTAGTCCAACACTACATTTCCTATTCCCTATTATGAACTATCTATACACTTAGTCTACTTTGAACTACTTTACAAATCTTTTTGACTAAGTTATCAACGTCTCTCTTCCTATCTTCATGTTTGCAAGTATTCCTTTCTTTCCAAGTATGGAAATATACTGCTGCGAGGGTCAGCAACATCTTCCTTTTCTCTTTCCCTGTGCTTCTGCCCAGTTTGGTGATCATCTCATGTTAGAGAGTATATATTAGCCTATTTATTTAATAGGTCAATTAGTTAGTGGGCCTTTAGTTTCTCGGCCCATTTAGATTACTTGTGTCCCAAGTCTCAATGTTTCTCCTTTGCTCCTATATATAGGACGGGGTTGTACGTCTTCTATTCATCAAATCAATTCAATACATTCATATTATTTCTCATACGGTATCAGAGCAAGTTTGCTCCTAGGGAACCCTAACCTAGCCGCTACCCCTCTTTCCCCTCCTCTCAGGCTCACACACAACTGTAGGTGTTGCCGCCTCTCTCTTGTAGAGAGAGCGACCAAGGGGGAGCGTCCCCGCCTGCGAGCGGCTGCCGCCATCTCCATGGCTTAGGTCGGCCGCCCGCCAGGCATATCCCGACCTCCATGGCTTATCCTCCTCTTTCTTAAATGATCTTATCTTCTTTCTGTAAGCTGGAATCTTCCTTCCTGGCTATCTCCTATCTATCAATTCGCCGTCATCTCCATTGTATTATGCCACCGTTGAATTCAGTAGCAGCAACCATAGTCGCCATAGAGAAGCCACCATTTGCCGGCTACCAGCAACAACCGCGCTAGTCGCAACAGCCGTCGGTCAAGACAGCAGTCGTCGCTGCTTGCCCCTACGTCGCCCATGCCCGTCGGCCCTACGCCTACCCCGTCAGCACACAGTAGTAGCGCCACCGCCGCCAAACAGCAAACAGTGTTGTTGATCACCAGCAACAGTGGTCGATACATCGCGCTCTCTTCTCACGTCGTCGATGTATCTAGTAGCAACGGTCAACCCGCAATCACAACAACCAGTTGTCGGCCATCAACATCAGCTATCGCCTCTACCGTTGCATCGCCCTAACGTCCTCAGCACCAGCCTTCGTCGCCTCTCATGGAAAGGCTCCGCACTTGGCTCTACATGCAGCCTCATGGCATATAATATCTCCGGAGCCTCGCAGGAGACCGTTATCATCTCTAATGTGGCTAAGTGCTACATCAGCCGAGCGACATAATCCAGCCATCTTCTACTACATCATGTACTGCTGCCCCAACGTCATCGCTTGTCTTCCTTGGCCGTCATCCTTGTTGTTGTCGAGTTCTACTGTTGCCACCTTCATCCCGCAAGCTATTGTTCTTCATCACTCCACCATATTCAACCATGCCATCACCTCCAATTGTTCTATCTTCTCCCAAGTTACTGACGTCCTCCAAAATTTCATGGTCAAAAATTTTCCTACTTAGATCTTACATTGACCCATTTAGCATCTCCGCTCCAATTATTGGTTTCCATTCTCTACATACTATACATCTCAGTTTCATAGATTCCTCTCTTCTTCACCAATTCCTTTCCTACCCTTCCACCAGTCATGTGTGTATCCCCTTTTCCATGTGCGTGGGGGGGGTCATATATCCTTTCCTCCACACCATACACTCTCAATGTATTTGGTGTGTCGAGGGGATAGAGAGGAGAGGAAGAGTATGAGAAGAGAGAGTGCATGAGAAGAGTATAAGGGAGAGCATGAATGAGAGTATGAGAGTGATGATGCATATATTCCAGGCTACTATATTTATGGAGCTTCACATTGTTCATCACATATGTTCTCCACTTCCAGACAGCTTTGTAGGATCTTCATTGCAGCATTGACATCGAGCTTCTCGCGTTCGTACCGCATTATGTACGTCGGGACAAGAATTTGCTATGCATATTTCAGCCCTCTTGTTTCCTCTTCCTTCGGTGTTAATGGAATACCAATTGATCATCCTCGCTACATTCACATGAGACAGATGGGCGCTTTTCCAGACATCAGAAGCTCAGCAATTTCAAGCCTGCCAAATCTACGTCTGCAAGGTTGATAGTTCATCCAATTATATCTTCACCGAGTCGCTTTCATCACGTCTTCTTCGAGCTGCATCTATTGTTTTAGCATCACCTTCTGATGATATACTTGGGACTTTCCTTGATGGATGAACTCCTTTCTCGTCAAGCCCCCAAGGTTCATGTGCCAGAGTTATGGTACTTGCATCGTATCATCAGCACATCGTTCGTTCGTGTTCGTGCCACGTTATGCATGTTTGCCAGACGCTTTAAAGATTCCACTACTGCTACATCATTGGAGATCCGCATTTGTGCCGTGTTAAGTATGTATTCCAATGAAGATGGCGTAGTCATGGTATTGATGATTGTTTGCTCCAAAGTGGCGAATTTCTGTTGTAGCATCCAGGTTCCATGCTTAGATGTTCTTCCTTCCAAATGCACTCCAAAAGACCTTCAAAGCTCGAGGATCTCCAACCTGCAGAACACAATGGAAAAGAGGCATCATCGTCATATGATTTAGGGGGAGTATTGTTTAAGGGGGAGTAACAAATTTTGTATGGGGAGTGATATTTATCTTTCTTTCATTTATCATTTCTTTTATTGTTTTATCGTATCCTGTAACTCCAAGCTTGGAGATGTGTTTCGCCCATGATCCAGCTTAAGGGGGAGTGTTAGAGAGTATATACTAGCCTATCCGTTAAGTCTTGTTGAACATATATTAGTGTGTTGTCAAATAAAAAAATCTTGATTGGAGAGAACTATGTTGAAATTTTAGAGTGAACTATGTCAAAACAAGTGATGCTAAATAACAAGGCTTTTGCAAAAAAAAAGTGTATGAGTTTGATTGTCCAATTGGCAAGACTCTTAGTCTAAAGAAGAATAAATAATGTAAGAAATAAAAGTTTTCGGCAAGCTAAAGATGGATGCCCAAGTTGTCGTGCCAATGTGATGATATGATAGAGGATAATAGAATTGTAGCACCATAGGTCTTCAGTTCAATTGTGATAAGAGTAGAAGTAGCAATAGTTTGATGCAGATGGTTGACGATCAACTCCCCTTAGCGGCGAGTGTGCACTATTGCAAACACAGCCTTGGCCAACTGAACTTAGGAGCAGATAGTTACTAGGGTTGTAGACTAGATGTTTGGAGGCATTAAAGCTGTTTGAGAACCTTGTAGGCTTCTGAAAAGAGAATGTTAACTTACATTGGATTAACTAAACCAAAATAATTGTCAGGTAAACTAATAGAAATTGTACTAAATGGAGTTATAGTGTTGCTTCTCAAATTCTACGATGTCAAAAGTAAGAGGAAGATATAACTCCAAATTGTCACATAGAGTCTTAAAGTGAGCATGGTGGTCCCCAATGTATGTTACAAGAGCAAGTCTAAGCTTGTGAGGCACTAGTATAGGTAATAAACCTTCCTAGGGTTTTGGTGTTTAGCATATACTCAAGCGAGTTGATCCCACATGTCATTGGCAAAGTTGAGGCGAAGAAGAGATAACTTGATGCAGGGCTCTATACTACCAATTCATTGATGACAAATGTAGCACAATTGGTATGTGTTTTAGCATAGGCATCCACAGAGAATGAGGACAGGGCAAGCCCGGTAAGATCAACTTGTGGGAGTGATGATGTGGGATAGTTCTTTCCATCTAGTTGAACCATAGTCACCATGGTGCAACGATTATCGAGTAAGGACAACATTCGGCCAAGATATTAGCATAGCAATAGTAAAGCAAAACATGGAGCAAGGGAGAGTGAAGAAAAAAACGTTTACACCAAAAGTGTGTCATGATTTTTTTTCTTTCCATGTGTAGCCCTGATTCATTTTCTCACTTGTTTCTCCAAAAATCCAAAACAGCCCATATGTTAATCCATTACCTGACTCATGTCATAAAGTTTGACGCCTTGTATATATTGAACAAGGAACCATCTATCACTGTAGGGCATCATGATCCATTTGTTATCATAGGTTTAGCCCAAGAACCAAAAGACCCTTAACATCAACACCATTCAGACCTTTTGACAAAGCAATTTCAGTCCTTTCATGGAGCTTCAATTTCACTTTTGCTCTGTCAGGCGCGATAGTTGTTATCCAAATTTGTTAGGTATTTGAATTCAATCTACACTCATGAGTCACACTATAGTCATTTATGCATAAGGTGTTCTAGTACACTCTACGTATTGTCTTTGGTGTTCAAACCCTGTCTAGATATTACTTATTGTGTTCCTGCTATACTTGTTGGGCCGACTAGTGGATTGGTCTCCTGACGGGTGCTAATTAGCCATCCGTCCGCAAATGGGCCTCTGGCTTGACAGCCGGCTAAAATAGCATGATTGATCAGCCCAGGCCAAGGTTGGGCGGCCCCGCTTAGTCAGGCATGGCCCAGAGACCTTGAGTTTTTATTTTATTTTGATTTATTTAGTGCAATTCTAATTATACTTGCTGAATTTGAATACATTAAATTGTCTTGAATGAATATTGTTTGTGGTGTTTTATGACATTGTGTACCAAATATAGATTATTATATGCTAGGTTATATGCTTACATTAGTGGATTTACATAATGTCGTGTATATAATATACATATAATTAATTGTACGTAAAATTATACCTACGACTGGGAGCCCTGGTCGCCCAAGCAGTGAAGGTGACCGACTGGCCGCCTAGACAACTATTGTTCCAGTGCTCTTAAAATACTAGCCATATATATTATCACTCATTAGAAAAGTGATGCTTGCGACCAAGACAATATCCACCACTATTGATTGATTTTGATGTTGTTCCTACTACATTTTGTTTTCTCTCGGATGTACTACTACTGATTGATCGGGTCTAGCAGACTAGCACTTATCTGCTTTGAAAGTTACTTATTTTAAAGGGTGTTAGCATAAGTGATTCTTATTTCTTGCTAATTGGGCTTGTATATGCAATTCTTAGTCATGCAAGTACACTTAAGTGAGAATCCATATACCGAGTTTAAGCATACCCATGTATCCCTAGACTCCTAAATATGAGAGACCAGAACATCTTCACGGACTACTGAATATATGGTTATTACTTTCTACATGATATTAAATGTAGGTTGTTAACCCTACTCCTTCCCACCCATGGTTCAAAATTTCGATTTCGACGTCATTTCCGATGGCTCAGAAATAGAAATTTACAAAATTTTTGATGGAAATTTCGACGTTTTACGCTTATTTTGACACAATTTTCAATACAAGATTTCGACGACCAAATAAAGGAATTAAGTCACGAAATTTTACCAGGATTGTCAACATTCATAAAGACACCTATTTATGCAATAAAATCAGATGGGTATCTTGATGGGGTGGGGGCCTACATGTGTGAGGGAAAAGAAGTTGAACTGTCAGTTTCGATGAAGATTTTAATGCAAATTTCAGTGCCATAAGGAATGAATTATTTCATAAATAAATTCAACAACAACCTATTACAACTTAGACAATAACATATCAATCAATATATTATGATGTTGACATGTTGTAAACTTGTAATACAAAAAAAGTATTGAATTACCTAATTGAAGCTGGAGTGGCGTGGTGGGTGATCGCCAGGCCCTTGAACCCCACATGGTGGTTGTTGACGAAACACAACCTCATTTATGTGACTGACATATTGAATCCAACTCATGCTATCTTTGTAAACTGTATTATATGTTTGCACATGCTCTTTGTATGCTTCATCTCCCATAAATCGCATCATCCCAAATGTCGAAAAATAATCCTTCAATGCTCTTACTTGGTCATCCCCATTATGTGACCCATGTCCTGTCTGCACACCTTTAGTTGGAATGACTTCCCGCATATCTCTAATACATTGCCATGTTTTACCCCCATCATTTGTGACCATATGATCTTTAAATACAGCACTAGGACCATCTTGTGGGTAATACTGAAGAGTAGTGGGATATTCATAGGCATACTTTCCATGTCCATAATCATAACAGATAGAAGGTTGATGTGGAACATGTGGTGGGGGTTGTACAGGAGCTGGGGTAGTATAGCCAAAAAATTATTCAGCCAAAGAGGATGAACTAGAATCTGCAATGCTCATGCTTCCCATGGAATCAGCCAAATCAGAATAATAGTCACTAGTAGCATATTGCTGAGGTGGCCCACCTGTATACTCTTTGTGCCCACGAGTTTTTCTTCTTTGAAATGTCTTTTCTACAAGTGGGTATTCTTTCTCAGGAGGAGCAACTTCAACTCTAGGATCAGTGGCGGTGATGTAGGGTCGATCATCATCACCATTTTGAAATCCATCCCAAGCATGATCAGATTGAGTTGCACCGCCATCACCATCATTATCATCACCATCATTATCATCATCGTCGTCGTCGTCGTCATCATCATCATCATCATCATCAGGAGTGGACCGAGTGGTGTTATTGTTAGACTTGGACTTGGACTTGGATTTATTAGCAGTTGTAGAAGACTTGTTAATAGCAGATTGAATCTCTTCTTGGACGACTCTTTCAATATTATCTCATCCTCTACATGTTGAGGCTCCTCCTTAATACAGGTAATTGGATTGCGGTTTCTTTCTTCTTCATGTTGATCTCGTGCATTTGGTTGCTCAAATGTTGCTTCCACTGTGGCATCTGGTCTACCCTGCTCTCTGTCTAAAACCGGTGCACTGCCTATTTCATTCATCCATTGTTGTAAGGGATTATCCTCTGGATTAACATCATCAACACCACCAAAGGTATAAGCAACATCAATAGGATCATGGATGACAGATAGATCCACTTCTTTGAACTCTAATTTAGTCAGATCTTTTGATCTCAACCTCATATTATAATGAACAAAGACCAAGTCATTCAAGCGTTGTGCACCAAGTCGGTTTCTCCTTTTACTGTGCATCAGGTTGAATGTTGACCAATTTCTTTCACATCCACCTACAGCAGTTGTTTGTGACAATATTCTCACAGCAATTCTTCTAAGTTCATCACAGCCTGTTCCATACCAACACCACCACTCACAAGGAATAGATTTGTCCCTATCAGCAATTGCATTTGGATGTGCAAAGCATCACATTGTCTCCCTAAACAACCTTAGCTGCAAAAAAGTAAGAAAAATATTCTTTAATATGACATTATTAAATAAACTAAGGTCTGGTTTTAATTTTAAAATGTGTAATCCATACTTGATTCATGACTGTCACCCTCTCATCGCCACTTTTGACAAGTTTGTCAACCACTTCTTTCACGACTGCCATGAACTCGTTGTTGAACCCCAACTTATATTTGTAGTGGAATCGTGGGTTCAAGTAGTGAGCTACACAACAAAAATATTAAAACATGAGTCACTCATGAGTCATGATTCATTCTAGCAGTGTCATTGCAATATTAAATCACAAGTTCACAACTTATGAGAATTAAGATTTGCTCACCAGCCTTGTGTAGAGGGTGTAGAAGCATCTTCTCCCATCGCTTGTTGATGATTTTAAGATATTTCTTATCTGTTGGGGGGGGGGGCAATTGCAGTGATTGCTTCTTTCATCTTTGACATTGCCTCATACAAGTAAGGAATGGTGGGAGCCTTGTCGCCATCCACCAATAGGAACACTTTCACTATCAGCTCCATTATATTCAACAACTTGGAAACTTTGTCCCAAAAGTTTCTACTGTTTACCAGATCTTCAATCTTCTTCCCTACATCACTCATGCTTTCTTTCATAGAGCTCCATTCCACTCCAGAAAATAACCTTTTCAAACATCCTTCTTGGCTTTAAGACGTTGAAGTGCCAAGAAGTTAGAGGCAAACCGGGTGACTCCTGGTCTTACCAAATCACCACCACAATACTCTGGCCTCCTCATTGATGCTAAGAGGAATGAATGATTGTAGATGAAGTCGGTGATTGTCCTAGCTTCAGTGATTAATTTCTTCACATTTGACAACCCACCTACAGTGATTGAAGTTAGGTTAATTCTCTATTACTCTATAGAATATAGAATTATAGATTATACAAAATTAAGAATCTAAGTACATTTCCAATTGTGCTCACCTATATCTTTCAAGATGAGGTCGATGCAATGGGCTGCGCATGGAGTCCAGTAAAGTGAATACTTATCCATCAACGACTTGCCAGTTTTCTTAAAATTGGTGCCATTGTCAGTAACAATTTGAACAATGTTCTCCTCACCAATCTTCCTAATATACATCTCCATCAACTTAGCCACATATGAAAAATTCCAAACTTCATTAGAGGCATCCACAGATCCAAGGAAAATTGTAGATCCACGACAGTAAGCTCGAAAATTAATTATTTGTCTTCTATTGCCAGAAGACCAACCATCAGCCATTAGCGTTACACCATACTCCGACCACCTAAACAAATGTAAATCAATGTCATTGTCAAGTAAAAATATTTTTAATGTTAAAGATTTTTATTGTGGCAAAAAGAAATTATATTTACCTTTCCTTCTTTTCCTCAATCCATTTTTGAATCTCCTCTTTTTGTTGTGGTAAATACACATTCATCAATTCATAAGCAGTGGGAGCTTTTACACCTGGGCATGTTGATCCCGCAGTTCTCAAGAGATGTTGAAGATATGGCTCTAAAGCTACATGTGCAGGAATGCCATGTGCAAAGAAGAATTTACCCACGGCTTTACCAACTTTGTTCTTGGCACCAGAAAACATATCTTTCAGCTTTTGTTGTGCTCCATGTGGCCTTCTAATGCGTGGTTCATCAACATCTACACCCAACCTCCCCCTTGCTTGGCTATAAGATCTGAATAAAGAATCCACATTTCCTTTCTTTCTTTTAAGTTGTGCTGGCCTATCATTGTCCTCACCTAAATCCACAACAGGGATATGTGCTGCTCTTCTTCCACTGCCACTTCCCCCACCATGCTCATAAACAGATCTGTCAAGGCCTCTCCTATATGAATCATGTTGTTCTTTTTCCCATGCAGACTTTTTAGATTCTCTAATTGCTCTCCTATACATGCGGCGTTGTTGTGGGGTGCCAAAGCCTTCAGGATAGTCCACATTCGAGTCAGACTCAGCAGAAGAAGCTCCTTGTTTGTAATTCAATATAGTTTCAACATAAATTTCATCTAGCTCTTTTTGTTGCTTGCGAACATCTTTCTTCTGACCCATCATCGTCCTAAAGTCATCCCTCACTCCTTGAGGGCATTTCTTGCACATTGCTACATTTCTATCACCACCAACAATGTGGGCTTTGAACCGTGTGATGCCACCACCTCCTATTTTTTAATCACAATATTTGCAAATCACTTGTTGTTTGGTATCTGGGATTTCAAGGCAATGATCCCAAGCAAAATCCACCGCTCTTTTAGGACCACCCTTCCCCCTACCAGCTCCACCATCATCACTGTGAGCACCTGAAGATGTCATCTCCTATAAAATTGAAAACAAGCATAACTTAGTTATTTGATAATCATAATTGATAACTAGTTAAGTGAATCTAAACTTTGGTAATAAATTATTAGCATGATAGCATTAGCATCATACATAATGGTTCTATTCTAACTTATACTTTTTTTCACATTTTTTTAAATTTTTTTGCATTTTTGCATTTTTTTGCATTTTTCGGTAGTAAATTATTTTGCATTTTACATAATGTTAAACATACCTTAGAACCGAAGAAGGAAGCCTCCAAGAGAAGAAAATCCCAAAAAAATCGCCCAAGCAACACTCTTTGTCCAGCAGCAGCGTTTTCGTCAAAAATCGGAAACAGAAACACTGTTTCGGCTGCGTTTCGCGAAATAGGGCCTCAAATGGCCATTTTTCACCGAAATTCAGCAACTTTTGCGAAATTTCGGCAGGGCGGTACGAAATTTCGAAAAAAAATCGCGAAATTATGTTTCAGTCCAGCGACTGTGTCAATTCTGTTTCTGGTAACCCGTTGAGACCGAAATTTTGCAATTTCAGTCGAAATTTTGAACCATGCTCCCACCCTTTCCTCTTCTCTTTTCTCTCCCTAGCGGTTGTCAAGCTCGGAGGATAACACCCCGTCGTCGCCTCCCCACCCCACCTATCGAGAGTTGAAGGTCGTGGCTTTCCCGCCGGTAGTAGCCACTGTGTGCGGCTTGCGCCAACGACAACCGGTGTCGTTGGGCGTGCAACTAGCCGACGGGCAGGCGTCGCGGTAGCCAACCACCGACGAGATGTTGCACAACGTTGGTCTTAGGCACTCTGCCATCTTTGTGCCCTGCTAAATCCTGCCCATGTGATTTCATGTGTCTCGTATTTGTCTTCTTCCTCTATTGTGGTCCCTTCCACAGATTTATTGTTAGACAACAAATAAAGCGGATCAAATTACCTCGTGTTGGTTTATGAATCACCAAAAAAATAAAAGGGGACTTTTTCTTTATCCTTTCCTCTCCATGTGGTTTCCCTATCCCACATGGTTAAGCGCATTTGCTTAAATTAGGGATCTAAGGATCTAATGTTATGTACAATGCCTTTATTCCTGTGATTCAATCTCTTATATGACGTGCTTATTCTGGTAGTGTTGTCTTTGTTTCATCTTATCGTGCTTATTCTAGCAGCGCCTTTCCTACCGTGCTTGTTCTAGTAGAGCCTTATTTTTGTACCACGCCTTCAATCCGGTACTTTATTTTTACAATGGCTGAAAACAAAACTACAATATATAATGGTATGCCACATGTTACGACAATAAAACTTAATGGTGATAACTATTAGTTGTGGATAGATGTCGTTTCTACCTCTTTAAAATCCTGTGGCAAACTAAAATTTATGAAAGAAGATGCACCTAAAGAACCTGATGAGGCATGGATCATGGAAAATAGCTAGGTGCTCTCTTGGCTTTGGGGATGGATGGAGCATGATCTGGTTGTTAAATACATGTGATAGAAAAATGCCAAACTCATGTGGGAAGAGATAAAGCAATTCTAGACGCAGGATGACAACTGCCACCGGCTGTACAATGTAATGGATAAGATCTTTTCTGAACGTCGGGGTGAGTGTTCCTTATCCAAGTATTATTATTCCATGAAGGCTCTCGCGAATCAACTAAATTTCTTATCACCCACCACTCATGTTGAAGTGACCAAGGAATGTGACATTATCATCGGACCAATTCTTAGTGGCCTTCATCCTTAGTACGTGGTCGTACGCCAGCTTCTTATTGGGACCACGATCCCATCAATGGATCAGGCTTATGCTCGTCTATCACAAGTTGAGATGTCCTTTACTCCAACCCCTCTCCATGAAGTGCTAGAAGCTCGGACTGCAATGGCAGCTTCAGCAAGGGGTCGTGGACGGGGTCGTGGCAATCACACCAAGGCGAGACGAAAATGTACTTATTGCGGGAAATTAGGCCATGTTGAGGATGTTTGTCATTCCAAACACGGTTGCCCTAGTCATTTTGGACAAGGGCATGGAAGGGGTTTTGCACATGTTGCTCAAAACCTCTACACCCCTAATTGGCCAAAGTCCCCCGGCAACTCTTGTGATCCTATCGTGACTAGACAGTCAACACATGAGTATGAACAACTCCGACAAACCGCACACCAGCATGGGGATTCACCTCTTCACAATAGCATGGCAGCAGCATCTCCTGAATGGCACAATGGTGCCCCGTCTACTATGACACGTCAGCCCATCTCACTACTCACCAAGGTAATCTCGGGACCTCTATGATTGTCGCTCTAGCTGGATAGTGGATTTCAGTGCCACACGGCATATGACTGGTAAACCACACCTTCTTACGTCCTTTGATTCATTTATTCCACACACCACTATCACATTGCCAGGTGGCTCAATCAAACAGGTCACCCTGTGTGGCATTGTTCCCATTTCCTCTAAATTAAAACTTTTTGTTGTTCATTTGTTCCCAACTTTCCTTATAATCTGATGTTTGTGGTTAAACTTGTTGATTCCCTTTGTTGTTTTGTGGCTTTCGAACCAGCTGGTTTTGTTCTATAGGAGTGGAGGAACTTGATGACGATTGACAGTGCGCTCTAGTGACCTTTACTACTACTTTGTCCCTCCTCTACCTTAGACTAGTGCTCTTGTTGTAGCCTCGCCTCTCTAGCTACACCTTTACTTTGCCACCCATCTCCGAAAAAGAGGAAGATCTTAGACAAATCTACTTCTAGTTGTTCTTTGATCTTATGTGAAACCTATCAACTAGGCAAACATCGTCGTGTGTATTTTCCTTCTCATGTTGTAAAGCAGACTGTGAAACCTTTTGACTTGATACATAGTGATGTTTGTGGCCCATTTCAAACAACTGGTTACAGTGGATTTAAATATTTTCGCTCTCTTAGAGAATAAAAGACGGCTAGTTGATTTATTAGATAAGAGAAACCTTGTTCCTATATATAGGAGGACAGCGAAGCATACAGACATAAGACCAACCCTAATGGGCCAAAACACTTAGGCCCATATTACAAACTAATAAAAACAATAACTAAATAACTCTCAACACGCACATTTGTGGATGATTTCTCCCTAGACGTGGCTTTATCTTATTCAAACGCGTGATGAGGTTTTTCCCCTTATTTGTGCCTTTCATAAAATGATTATCATTTGCTTTTCTACATCTATTAAAATCTTACACATAGATAACGCTCTTGAATACACCCAACATGTCGTTTCTTCTTTCTCTCGGGATATAGGAATCATTCATCAACGCTCTTGTGCCTACTCTCCACAACAAAACGGTATTGCGGAGCGGGAAAATCATCTTCTTGACATCACACACTCGCTTACCATTCATGCTCATCTACCGAAAAATATGTGGACCGATGATGTTTTCACAGCTTATTTTTTATTAATCGCTTACCATCATCAATTCTCCACAACCAAACTCATTTTTCCATTTTGTATCCAAATGACAAATCATTTTCATAACCACCATGGGTGTTTGGATGCATCACCTTTGTTCACAACTTTGATCCAAGGCAGATAAGCTATCCCCCTGCGCCATTCGAACTGTTTTTCTAGGATACTCCTCTCAAAAAGGTTACAAATGCCTTGACCCCAAAACTGATTGTATCTACGTATCAGTTGATGTAACTTTCCATGAGGACAATTTTTTTCCTGCAATCCTTCTCATATGCACCTACACAGGATTTGGTCTCTCTCCCAGAACCATTTCCTACAATTCCAATCTCATTACCTCCAAAACATAATCGGTGCATGGAAAACAATCCTCAACCAGCGTCCCCAATATCGTCGTCTCTTTCGGATCAATCTGATTTACAAGTGGCGATCCGTAAAGGTAAATGCTCCTGCATCATTAAACATCCAATTTTTAAAACTTGATGCTTATGTCACCTCTCTCCAACGGCTTCTGCATTTGTCACTCTTTTGGACGTTACTTTTATTCCCAAGCGTCTATCAGATGCCTTTAAACATCTGGGTGGAAATCTACCATGATGGAATAGATGTGGGCTCTACATGCTAATCATAAATTTGGTTGATCCTCCATCTAGAAAGAGTATCGTTGGTTGTCGTTAGGTTTTTTCGATCAAACATAACTCAAATGGACTTATTGAGAGACTAAAGTCCCGCCTAGTTGCAAAAGGGTCTACTCAAAACTTTGGCATGGATTATTTTGAGACATTCGCTCTTCTTATGAGGAATGCTTCGCTCCGCATCCTTATTACTCTAGCAGCACATTTTGACTGGTCACTCTTTCAGTTAAATATCAAGAATGCCTTCTTATATGGAGATCTTCTAGAAGAGGTCTATATGCAGTAACCTCCCAATTTTGTTGTTGAGGGGGAGTCTTCTCATAAAGTATGTCCCCTCAGAAGATCGTTATATGGTCTCCAGCAATCTCCCTGAGCCTGGTTCAACAAACTTAGCACGGTACTTAAAAAGATGGGTTTCCAACGATCAGTCACAGATAATTAGCTATACTCATCAAAATCCCCTCGTGGACATCTTTGTTGTTTGTTGATAACATTGTTATCATAGGCAATGACACCATTGGCATCAGCAAACTGAAACAGTCTCTACAAACCCATTTTCATACAAAGGAGTTGGAAATTTTGTGGTACTTTCTTGAGATAGAAGTTCTTCGCTCATCCGTAGGGATCAATCTATCACAACGTAGCGATGTGTTGGATTTACACTAAAGAAACTGGGATGACAGGTGCTAAGCATGTCTCCACCCCTATGGATTACCATACCAAGGCTCCTCTTAAAGGGGAGCTATTTCCTGATCAAGAAAAATGTCGTCAAGTAGTTGAAAAATTGATCTACCTAACAATTACTCGGCCTAACATAACCTATGTTGTAGGAGTTTTCAGTCAGCGCGTGAGTGCACCCCTCCAACAACACTGATACAGCATTCAGCATATCCTTCACTATTTTAAGAGTTCCCTAAGAAGAGAACTATTTTACAAACAGCCACAGGAGACGACAATCATTATTTTAAGATATGTTGAGGCAGATTGGGCAGGAGATGCTAAAGACCGTCGGTCCACCTCTAGCTTTTGTGTCATGATTGGGGATCAACTCGGGGCCTGGAGAAGCAAAAAGCAATATGTAGTTGCTCGCTCCAGCATTGAAGCTGAATACCATGTGATGGCGCACGCCTGTTGTGATCTTCAGTGGGTTCGATCTATTTTGACTAAATTTAGGATTCCTTGTCAAATTCCAGTGCGTCTTTTATTGTGATAATCAAGTTGCTATCCATATTGTCAATAACCAAATTTTTTTCATGAACGTACAAAACACATTGAAGTTGATTGTCATTTTGTGCGGGATCTAGTTAAAGCCAAGAAGATTGTGACTCCCCACATACAGAACGGCAATCAAATTGTTGATATCTTGACCAAACCACTTCCTCCATCACTTTTTCAATATATGGGTGCCAAGGTGTGACTATGCAATATCTACTTTCCAGCTTGAGGGGGTGTTAGCATAAGTGGTTTATTTATTATTTCTTGCTAATTGGGCTTAGGCCCATTGTATATGTAATTCTTATTGTCATGCAAGTACACTTATGTGAGGATGCATCTACCCACTTAAGTATACCCATGTATCCCTCACTTATATATATAGGAGACTCAGAACGTCTTACAGACTAGTGAATATATGATAATTACTTTCTAGAAAGGGGTTTTGTTACGAGAGAATCCTGACTCCAGGAAAGCAACTTTCTTCTATAGACTTGTTTTACATGTCATTGTGAGTCTGTACATCCAAGGTGAATATGAGATTCTCCCGTGTTCAACTTGTAGGGGAGTCTTAAGAGATACTACTTAGTTAGAAGATTCTTTTTTACATTTATTAGGGGCTAGTTTAGGATGGTCATTAAGGTAACAGGTAATTTAATCCAATGGCATTTCTTGCCATGCTTCTATAACTAATGAACTCGTTATGGTTTTCATGTAACTCTACTCACCCTTGTTATAACAAGGATGCAAAACCAAAATAGTGAAATATAGCAAGTACTCTTCCTTTCATAGTGATGAATTCTGGAATGGCAATTTTTCTTTTTACTTGATAAAGTCAAAAAAAATCGAGGAAAAATTAAAATTCAATCAAAGTTCGGTCAAATATGTAGGAGGGAAGATAATAATTCAGATATATAGATTGCGAGCAGGTATTTGTGCATGTTTACACGCATGCATATGGTATGCATACAACATATATATGAGCACATGTACATACTTAGATGTAGACTATGTTTACAAAATGGAAGATCACATATATATGAAAGAGGATATTGTTTTGGAATATGGAGAGGGATTCCTTTACAGTTGTAGTGTAGGAGAGGGAGAGTGGGAACACATAATGTTGGAATAAGTTAGGAACTTAGGACACATCATAAGAGGGACACTGAACTTATTGAAAAACTCAACTTGGATATTAAGCTTGAAAAACATTTTATACCATAAACAATACGAATAATCATGAAAAAAAGAAGTTCATGAAAATTTGTGTTAGTTAAATTGTGAAAAATCATCAAAAGTCGTGAAAAGTTACCTACCTGTGTTTTATTCAAGAAGAATATTTGGCTGATCAAAAAATCAAGAAAATCGCAAATTTTTCCAAACAAACTGTACACTATTATCATTATGAATCGTACTTTTTCAACAAACAAAAAATCAACTTTGAAGTTTCATGTACAACTCATATGACAGATAAATGTGATATGGAAAATAATTTTGCTGAATCTATCTGTAATTCTATATGATTAAATCGTCAGTGAATAACCCGAGTAGCGATACAACATACCTTAACAAGTGCAGAAGTTCCAATTGCTACGCGATCTTCAAGCGATTCCACCTTATCTAGAGGCAGAGTACTGTAAAGCTCATCAACATCACTAAACTCTTCAAAATCATCCTAGAAAAATATTAAGAATGATCCATATGTTACACTGTTAATGCAAGAGTTGTGATCCTGAAGGTGTCACAAATAGAAATAGATATAGAATAAACAAAAAGTAAGAATTTAGTTCTGTTTTTACAGAATCAGCGCCATTTAGAGACATATGTCCAACCTACCTGATTCCTCTCAACATAATCTTCCAGAAAATCTTTGACATCATTGACTTGTTCTGGACTCAACTCATCATTGTCAAGTAGCCTCAAAATCAATTCCAGTTTCATTATGTGAGCTTTGTTGCGAGTAATTGATGCCTCCAGGTGAGTCTAGACAGATTCAACAACATGACATGCAATAATGACTGAGGTGAGTGCAGCTTTATATGGTGATCAGAAATATAAACTGATATAGTACCGAACGTGGTGGTCGTGTTTTCCCTTTCTTTACTGAAAGGGCTTCAAGCTCAGCCTCAAAACTATCAATTTGAGACTCCAAATCGCTAACCTATTACAAGTTTCACAAACACGTTATGTATATGCTTCCTAAAAGAGTATAAAAAATCACATTATTGATGTCGTTAAAGAAAACAATTCTAGAGGCATGGCTGTAATAATGAAAATTCGGGATCATCTCAAATTTAACAGAGAATTAAGGTGATTCATATTGAAATTACACAGAGCAAGCACCTTCAAGCTCGAAAGCCAGTTGTAACAAAATCATAATGTTATGAAACTAAAGTGCGGAAGTTTCTTGCTTGCACAATAAATAGAGTAATGAATGTGGCCGGCACGTTTGAGAAACTTCATAACCAATCCCTTCTTGAGATAAAAGTCGCCAATATAAGTTATTAGGGATGGTTTTGCTAGAACTCAGAATTTAATGACAAACATCAAATGTGAGAAATGCAGAAAATAATAATGCTTACCACAGTGTTTAACCAGTCCCTAGTCTCTGACTTGGCCTTTTCTTTTGGATCCTGCATGAGGTTGTAATTTAGCATTTGTTTCAGTTACAATAGGTCATCACAAAACCTAAGCATCACCAACAAAAAGCAAAGAATAAGATATTGGAGAAAGAAAATCTATCTGTTTTCTTTCTGAAGGATGCTGAGGCCCCAATCTTATTGAAATCAATTGAATGTATAGATAGAAAACAGAATCTAATATTTCCTCGACAGCTTGTTATTTGGTATTCTGGTTTCTGACCATTACTGAATAATCATAAAAAAAATCTCATATGTCAGACATGATATTCGGATCAGTCCTTTTAAAATCAGAACTAGGATTTGTTTAAGATAACACAACAGTATTATATTGTTGGCTATGCCAAATAAAAAAACTGCAGGTTGTAGTTATACAGCATGTATAAATATGCTACCCCAGGCAACTATTTAACAACTGTCCAACAGAAAGTGAAAAAAAGGACTCTGAATAGGACATCTATAGAGAAGCTGGCGGGGGAAAAGAAATTAACTATTGACTTAAAAAGCTTACAGTTTTAGGCTGTTGAACGAGGCCCTCTTTCGAAAAAGCTTTTGTCTTGGTTTCCTTTTCACAAATTTTGAATCGCTCCATCTCACGCTCGATCTGTTTGCGGGCATCCATGAGAGCCTGGATACACATGGCTTTAAAATGCATCAGCATACTTGAGAGAGTCCCTCAATACTAGGCAGTAACAAAACAAAACAAACACAAGTAGAATGGATAAACAGATATGACTTTGATTGAAGATAAAACACCAGACGAACAACATAAAATGTTTGAATAGCTAGAAATGGCTATTATGTCTACATATATATGCAGACTCATGTAACACACAAGAGCCAAAGTGAATGCAAGGGTACTTGAGAAGATGACGGTAAAGTGATGACTGGTAAGTGCCATCGGGGTGATCGCCAGAAAAGAAAAATCTTTCAAAAACAGTTATTGTTTTGTGTCAGCCAGGGTCATTGGAAGCATGAGTCCTCCAACACTTGGAGATGTCGATGTTGCTCGCAAGCAAGAAATTTTGAAGCATCATGCCTAATACATGGGAGGATCTGACATATGTTGCTTCAGCCTACTGACGACAATCAAACTATATATAGTATTTCATGTCCTCCCAAATTTGCATCCATTTCATTTTGTTTGATTTTTAGTGTTTTATCTTGATCCATTGATGATCGTTTTCCTTTGTTTCTTGTGCTTGATGAGAGATATTTACAATGATGCAACGTCTACTAGATGATTAGGAAAGCAACAAATTGAAGAAAGGACTTCCCTCTCTAGGGTTTCACTTTGCCTTCTTTAAAAACACACCCGCTAGGATTTGTTGCCCCCCCCGGCCCACTCCTTGGCGGGGTGGGTTGCTACCTTCCCTCCCCCCCCCCTCACCCATTCTCCTTCATCCTATTTGCGGTCCAGCTCCATCAGCACGCCTATCGTTGGGGATTGCTAAGGCATAGGACCAGGAAGCCCCCAAGCCCTCGATCGGGTTCAACTAGCAAGGCATAGGACCAGGAAGCCCCCAATCACCCCTATTCATTTACAGCAACAGAGATTGATCCTTTTATCTCCAACATACCCACAATCCACCGTCTGATTAGCTAGGTTTTCCACAGAGCCTGAAGGGCGAGGTCTAGAGGTTGTGATCTTCCCCAAGCATCCTTAGCTAGGGTTTCCCCCACCACCCGCCTCCAAATCTCCACCACCAACACCAACAGAGAATCGCGACCACAGGCGCACCGAGCTCACCCCAGTGTGTCAATTAACAACATCAACAAGGCCAACAACACTCAATGGCACTTCAGGCGTCTTCCTTTTGCTTACAACTAGTTCGAACTAGTACGATGCTAGGCGGACACGCAAGGAGAGGAGCCAAGAGAGGCGGTGCCACTGCAGGATGAGATGAGCCTAGGACAACACAGTCAATCCAACATGAGGAGTCATGCATGGCTGCATCAAGCTTGAGGATGGGAACTGCAAGAGGCCAAGCGGGTACCGTCAACCAACAACGCTGCTCGAGAAGAAGATCAACAACAACTATAGCATCCAAATGGAGTCGACACCCACGAGCAACAAACTGACGCCCGCAAATGGCAAACGATCAAAGGCAGGAAGGAGCGGTTTCGATCGCCGATTGGGGATAAATCTCACCTCACGTGCATGAAAGTTGGCCTGGGGCCGTCTATGGAATATTGCCACATTGTCTAGAGTGTGGGCAGTGAAAAGGAGAGTGTCCTTGTGGATGAGACTATTTTTCTTATAACGTTTGTGGACACAGAGCAGCAGACTGCCTGTAGGCGGTGAGGATCATAGGCTCATACCAACTTCACCAATAACTGCTACCGCTGCCAAGTAGGCCCAATCTTCCCAATCCCCCTAATCTGGACTACAAGTCATTCCCACCTTTGGGTAACCATATGGGTGTTGCTCTCCAACCACCAGGGTGGTGGCACAATATCCCCTTTCCCCACCATCATTGATGGTTGAATCCTTCACCCATGTTATCCTCGCAAATGAGCTTGCCACGCTCTGACAAGAAGTTGCCCCTATCCTCAACTCAACTATATCTTACACTGGGAGATAAACCTCAATTTGGATGAGGTTGAGGGGGCCCTCTGGGAATCCTATCCATTTTTATACATTCTCAGAACCAAACTACATGAGGCCGTAGTGATTCACTCCCCAAATACAACTACGATCCTATCATCATTCCAATCCATAAGCATCAACTTTATCAACAAACCGTGGAGCATTATTGGGGATGAGGGGAATACCAATTGGAGATGGTTCTTAATAGAGGGACTCCATGTTCATCTCTGTGACAGGGAAGGATTAGAGAAGGTGGATGACACATGGGGTGAACTCGTGGGCTACTCAAGCTAGAGGCAGGGGAAGACAAACATATCAAGTATCTTTCTTAACTAGTGTTTTTATTTAAGCTCTTAATATTCTCATGTTATTTTCCTATTCTACAAGGACCTCTATATAATTGTTCTCTTTATAAATATACGGGGTACACACATTGTGTACCCTAACCCTTACAGTCCATTCAAGATGGTACTAGAGCAGGTTCGATAGTCGTCACCCTCCCCAGCCGCCGCCCTCTCTCTCTCTCTCTCTCTCTCTCTCTCCGTCGGCTGTGCCCCCCCCCCCGCCCGCCGCTGCCCTGGCCGGCCGCCGCCCGCAGCCGCTGGGCTGGTAGCCCGCCGCCGGGTGGTCTTCCATGTGAGGCGCTGGCCTGCTAGTGCAGCCCGACCGCCCGTTGTTCGTCTCCGGCTGATCGGATGAAGCTCTTCGAAGATCTACTCCTTCTATCTTCCCGCGTCGGCTCTTGAGCCGTCGGGTTCTCTGTTGCGCCTCGGCGTAGTCTACATGTAGGCTGGTCCTTCCAAATTTCGTCACCTTTGGCAAAACATTTGTCAAAATTCTGAAATCTTGACTTACTTATTCCTGGAGAGGTGCATTTCTCTGCTTAATACCCATCGAAACTTAAATTTCGACCGAAATTTCAAGATTTCGTTCGAAATTTTACAATATGGACCTAGGGTTGCACTTCACAATGGCTGTCGACAAGAATGCATGGGTGTGCTAGCCTAGCCTATACATGGGTGGTGGTTATCCATCGCTTCTTTCCTATATGATATCTCTCTCCAAAATGGACGGAGAACATATACACTTTCTCCCCATCATGTGGGACCTAGTCAGCTCCTTTCCTTCCTTGTTTACTAGGTTTGGCCATTGAAGGATAGACAACAATCAACCAATGTGAGGGCAGCTCCCATCAGCAAAATAGTGCCTACAAGCAGCCAGCCAAAGAAAGGGGAATGGTCGCCTGACAAGTCTGAATTTTTATTTAGATTAGATCCCAACTTGATTTGATACCATGTAAATGGAACATAGTGAAAGTGTTGCAGTTATTAAGCAAAGCCTAAACCTATGTATGTATCTATATATATGTAGGAGGTAACAATAAAAAAACTTAGTTCAATTACTAATAGATCACAACCCAAGCTAATAGTACAAGACACAACATATTAATTCGCTAAACTTACTCTGTGAGATTTTTTGCTGTTTCAGATATCTGTTTCAATTTTGAAACTTCACAGTAATAGAGAAACCAACTTCAATCCAAAGAATATATTTTGGCAAAGGTATGAAGGATATCATTTGATATAGAAACTGCAGGATATGCTATATTATAGCATAATATTTTCCTTAGCATTATATGTATCAACTTTTTCAAGAAAGCAACAAAAAAGCAAGTTTATCATGGAACCGGTGGTTATCTGCAATTGCAAATCTTCACAAATATTAGGTGTAGGACAATTGTTTTGACCATCTTTCGGGTAGAATTACAATCATGATTTCCGTAGCCAAGTGTAAGTAGACATAAGTTACTTATGATTGGAAAAAATTCTTGCTGCCTTACTTTTCGTCTCTTACAAAGCTCGTTGATTTGATTTTCCCTGTATGTAATTATTTTAAGATGGTTTCTATTTATTTTCAACTTTTTATGATATATTGAAGACTGGAGTCACACATGGGGAACCTATTTATTTGTAGTGATTATTTACTAAAGAATGGAAACCAAACCAAGCAGCATAGTTTTCTTTTGGATAGAATATATGACAAGTCTTCAAAAAAATATCATTGTTACAAAATATACTTACGGGGAAAGGTAGATAAAAAGTTCTACTTTGTAAGATTTCCAAGAACTCAATCAAAGGTCTTGCCATTTATTCTTAGGATGTGATTCCCGTCTATATTCTAGAATAAAAAATCCTTTGCCCTCTGATGTTTGAGCCTTTGAGGTCATGATCCGACATTGGCTATGGTGAAACAGAAAAAAAATGATAGCAGTATCCAACCCAACAAAGTCCAACCTTTAGTCATCAATGTAATATGTGATTAGAAGAAGCAAGTGGTTGGATTTAAAAAAATGGGATAAGCTAATTATTTTATGGTGTCACTACTGAATTTGATGAAATTTGTCCTCAAACTGTAAGCACGTGATGCATGGGTACTATAAGCTGATCAAATCATGTTCATTCAATAGTTTATATAAGCTCAAACGCTAGTGTCTATTACGGCTATACACGGCATCTGTGCCATGTACCTGACTAATTTTTGCAGTCTCTCCTTAAGAATGAACAGGTAGAATAGGGTCTTCCAGCCTTGCAACTCAAATCAGAAAAATGACCTCGGTTGGAAAAGATAATTTTTGTAGGACCATTCTACCCTATGTTACAGTAAAAAGGGTACAGGCACAGAGTAGACAAAGTAACGTCTGACATCATGGTCTAAGTTTTATTAACAGCCTGGTAATTCGGATGCAATCCAGTGCCTGGAAAGGATCATATCAATTACCCTGGGCTAGTTTGGGAAGACCATGGGGTTTGTGTGACGGCCAACTAGACAAAAAAAACCTCCCAATCCCACTAATTCTCCTATGGTGTATCCAAGCTCTTCAGTTTTATTTTCTTTTACCAAATATCATACTCTTCAATATTTGAGTTCCTGCAATTGTATTACTCATTTTTTATATATTTAACTCCGAATGGATTTCTTTAGTATCAGAGTATAATGTAATATATGCCAAGATGCCAACATACCCGCTTATCTGTAGTTTCTACATTGGATCTGTCACCCACGTACTGAAACTTGCATTATACCCAATACTTGCACTATACCAACAGCCTCACCTCTTGAAAGTTTGAGATATGGATATTGAAATTAAGGATTAGAAGCAATATACTGAATTCATTCCTGCTATGACAACAGTTTTGCATATTTAGTGAGTGGCTGACATGGTATAATGACTGGTGGCATCATCATCCACCTGCGTACCAACAGGACACCAAGGTCTTGTTAAGCGCTGGTTTACATTTGGTATAAGTTGAAGTATACATTGACAAGACAGTGTTAAAAGTAAAAACTAATGAAGGAAAAGGTTAGGCCCACGTTATTTATAAAAAATGATAGTGGGGACTTTCACCCCTGTCAAGGTAATGAGGAGGGAGAATAGGCGATAGCATAACGCCAAAGGCTTTTAGTCCCTACCTGCAGTGCCCCAACAGGATCCCGTGTGATTCAAGCCCACAACCTGCGCTTCACAAGCCGCATACTTAACCAGCTAAGCTAGTGGTCAAGGACAGGCCCACATTATTTATAGCAAAAGGTTGTATACTACGACACCTAGTAAAGGCATTAATAACCTTTATAATTACCCAAAAGTTTTAATCAGGCCAAAGCTATGCCAACTTATTACTATTTTTTCACCCAGACAAAAATTTTAACTTTATAACATTCATGTGAAATAAGATTACCACTACCAACGTTTTTCTATACCACCACCAAACGAAGAACAAGTGCACATCAAATCCCACCAATTAACCTCTTCTTCATGTTATAGTTCACACACAAATAGCTACAGCCGCAACGTAGATTGGTGGCAGTGATAACTAAGCTTGTAATCTGCCATCCAATTAGTTTGCAAAAAACTCCTTGCATCAATCAAGATTACAAATGCATCGAAAATTACAGACCCTCTTGTCCTTGATTTCGCTGGACTGAAGCCATGTCTTGATCTGGTCCCTATACCTCTGCAGCTTCTTAATCTCCTTCTTCAGGTCTGCCTCGAACTTCTCCTTCTGATTCATGTTTTCGGTGTCATAAACCTGCCAACCGCGAGCACCATTTAAGATAGAGATGAGGCAATGGCAACTGAATGGCATGGCGTACCTTGTTCCAGATGCTCTCGAAGACGTCGACGCCCTCCTGCACCTTCTTCAGCACGCGGTCGATCTCACCTTGGAGCTTGCGACTTGCACCCATGGTCGCAAGGCAGGTTCGAGCGTTTTCAGAGGAACTCGTGAGGGAAGAGAGGAGGAAGAGGTCGGCGTGGAGGAATGCCGCGGTGAAGGAATGGAGGGAATCGGTGGCTGGATTAGAGAAGGTCGTTTAGAGTTGCCGGCAGACAGCGACTACACTAGGGCTGGTCCACAACGATTACCCTTCTCAGCTGGGCTGTCCCAGTAGAGTTAACACTTTCACAGGCTGCGGACTTGCTTCTTTGGATGAAGGGAGGAACTGGAAGCATAGAGTTGTAAAGTTTCGTGCGATTAATTCAAAGTTGACATGTTTTATTAAAAAAAAAAATCAAGGTTGGCACATTTATTGGGGTTCATTTGAAGTCTTTTTGCGGTGATATTCAAACCCCTTTTGTACAAGTACAACCAATCAAAAATTCAAACAAGTCACCTAAGTTACAACTACCAACAGGTTTTATTAGAGCTAGTTGTTAAGTGTGATTTTCTTTGAATTCGTGTGCATACGAGATAGTTCCTTATGGGCGCTTATAGGCATTTATGGGGACCGTCTCACAATAAATCTCTTTTGTTAAGATATTTCTTTGATCTGTGTTCTACTTACATCTTTTTTCCTTGACATATGGTTGACGACACAGTATTTATGATATAATCATGAGAAATTGACTAACTCTCGTAATATGTCTAAAATGGATGCCTTCAATAGATATGATTCTTTGATTTGATTGACCTTTTTATGGGTACTAGTGACTTCACTTGGATAAATGTCAGAAATTCCCCCACTTGGGTCAAATTGGATATATTCATTTATAAGATATGTTGGTTGAATTGTTTTCCTACCTCCACTAATTTTTCTAGGAATAAGCTTTTATCTGACTAATGCCATGTTTTCATTAACTCAAATCCTTATTCTTAGGTCCCAGACCTTATAAGTTTTTTGACTTCATTTAACTCCCTTAAATTAAGCATATGTTTTCAACTTGGTCCAACTTTAACTTTCTAGCAATTATTCTTTTAGAGATGTTGCCCTGAAGTCAAAGCACGACGAATGTACCATTCATACTGGAAATCTTCGAACATAAAATCCTTTAAAACTCACCTTGCAATTATAGAATCATTTGTCTTTAGTTGTATTTTTCTCTAACCATAAGTAGCCTAAAAGATTTTCTTAATAAATATGAAAAAGTTCTTTATCATGAAGGTTTAGTGGAAACAAAGATGCAACATACACTGGCTCAAAGTTGATGATAGAAATATAGTTTTTTTTTCTCATAGAGATGCATCCAATCATTTTAAATATAATTTCATCTCTTTTATAAACGGTAATGGGCAAGCAAATAGAAATAGTAACTCTATAGTTAATCGTATCACTTAGTATTTTTTGATAGGCTTACTCTCCCCTTTCTTCATTCACAACCTTCACTCCCTAAGCTTGACTAGCCTTCTATTTTCCTTAATAATTTAATTGGTATTGAGCTACTTGTTAACCCTTTCACAGTTGATAAAATTAAACATGTTGTCTTCTCTCTTACTAAAGATTGATATCCTAGCCTTGATGCTTGTCAAGGTCTTTCTACCATGCACTTCAGGAAATCCTAGATCCTAGTCTTTCAATATCTCTAATATTTTCCACAGTGACCCCCTTTTCTTTGATCTAGATCTCGTCAACTACATGAACATGTAGAAAATATAAGATGAAATAGGAAGAAATAACCAAATAATAGAAAAGTCTTGCTTATCACCAAATCAAATAACCAAACCAAAATCATGGTTAATTAACAATCAGATCAATATGGATAAGAATATAGCACGGTTGGAACAGTAACAACATTACCCACTACAAGCATTCATGCTTGTTCATATTCCTAAAACATGTAAACCTTTCTAGTTTCAGAAAATATTGTTAAAACTCTTTTCTTAAGACTTCCAAAAAGGATGTATTCTCTCATTCATCACATCGATTTGCCTTCATTGAAGCTATGAATATACAAGATTGTTTCCTTGCCACCTAAGAAACAATCCACTATTTTCACTCCTCCAAAATTGTAGCCTACAATTTGAAATTTGCTTTCAAAGATCTTTTGAGTATGGTAGCCTCAAGGCCCTAAACCTAGCTTTGCCTTCATTCGGCTACCTTTAACTAAATCTTTTATTCAAATTATTACGGATTTATTTTAGATTATTTGAATAAAAATCATAAATTGTCATAATACACATATATGTTTTGGATGATGAGAAGAACATATATTCAAATTTTGGTTAGGTGACCATTTTTACATTGTATATGCTTTAAAAATGTACATTAGTGTTTGAATTGTCGTCAAAATCAAGAAATGCAAGGGGATTGGTCTTTACACCTCATGAGAGTCCTGATATGGTTGCTTTGGCATGAGTAGCTGGAAAAGTATGACTATTGTGGGCCGGGTTGGCGACCTGATGCAGGCCTTTTGGTAGGGAGGCCAGACAGAAGCAACCGCTTAAGGATGTTGTATGCCCCTATGTGCATTGGTAGAGAGCTCAATGTATATGTTGGGAGGATAAAGTGAGTGCTTTAGGTCGTGTTTTTTGTCACTTTCTAATGCGGGAGCTCAAATTTGATCTGTTGATGGGTTGAAATGTGATTATCTCTCTATCATATCAATACACAATCCTTTTGACCAAGGGGCTTGTTTAGATTATTTTTTAGATGGAGAACATTGTTGGTGATGGAGGAGGGTGGTCCTAGAGAAGAAGGAGCTCATGCATGTTGTTCATGTTGATGATTTAGCTAGGTTTTTGGAGGATCAAAGCTAGAAACCATCATATAAACATTATTTAGCATAAATCCATATAAGTTCTTCTTCTTCTCATGTTCTATTATTTCTTCCTCTCTCTAATACCTCATTAATGTAGGTTCTTCTATATCCATGGTGTATATCCCTCTCTTTACCTAAAGTGTCTCCTTTTTCCCTTCCCTTCGGCTAGTTAGATCTAGATCTAGCTAGGGTGGACGTTTTCTAGGGGGTGCTTGGAGGAGTTCAAAGTTAGATTTGTGCATGCTGCTATGTGTTCTTCATCTAATGTGTGTAATTTATCCTATATTTAGTAATAAATACATGAAATTCCTACATGTGACTACTAAATCTCATTAAATACATCCTATAAAAAGGTCTAAAGATGACATTATTATGGGATTTTGACTATATCTTGAGGAACTTCAAGATTGATACCCTCTTTACTATAACATAAAATTTAAAATGAAAATCATGAACATTTTTATCACCATGCTGCTGCAAAATTTGAAACATATATGTACCTTGCCTAAATGGCCCGCTTAAGCATTTTTGCCACTTTTTGCAATATTGTACTCATACAATGGAGCTTTGAACTAAATTTTGCATGGTGATTCACTAATTTCATAATAAGAGATTTTGAGCTTTACTTGTGATATGACCTCTGTATGGCCAAAATCAATGGTGGGATATGGCTATGTATGTGAGTGTTAATTTCCAAACATGGTTTTTAATGCTTGGATGGTACTATATCATAGTAGAGGATTCTGATCAATAACTCTTTGTCTTCATAAAATATGATTATTTAGCTTAATCAATCAAGTGAAATTTGAGGTAATGTAGTGTTATGTGATTGTATATAAGTCAGGAAAGCAACAAGTTATCCTTCTAGAAACCCTTGGGTTGTGAGAAGGTACTCATAATCATATATTATTCAGTATATGTGGGCTACTGAGAATTCATATGAGGTTTGGTTCCTTCAATATCCCAAAAACACCTACTTATATGAGTGTTGTTGAGGTCGTATCTCATGTTGTGCATGAAAGTCATGCTAATGTGACTGAAATATGTGATAAGATGCCCTACATGCAACATTGCCTATTTTATATGATGCATGAGGTAACTCTAGTAACCAGTAAATATCTAATGATGTCATGTAGGTCATAGATAGATGAGTCCCTACTTTTTATACCCACACTGAATGGAGTGTGGAGGGATCTTCATGAGACTGATTAATCCTAAGATCATGTATGGTGGGCTAGGAACTTTAGAGTCACTAGCTAATAGTTTGGGTGCTACATTCCATATAACTAGTGCTTATTAATATAATATGTAATTGACCTAGTGGTGTATTAATGTAGTGACATGTCGCTTCTCATTGTATTAATTTTACCACTATGATGTGCCTTGTGCAAGTTACTTACTCTTTATATAAAAGTGTAATATTATTATAATATGTTGTGTAGGAATGTTGTTTTTATATTATTGTCTGTTTCAGCTTATATAGTGGGATTTGTATAGTCTAAGTACCATACATATGTCTTATCTCTTGTTGGGATTGCGGTCTCATTCTCACGATCGTCCACTCTTTTTAGGTTCTCAAACTCAAAACTAGGGTTTTACATGTAAGGAGTCTCCACTCCCCAAGCACAAGTGAGCAACATGTGGGAATCTTTTGGTATTGTGGTGTCTAGAGTCATGCTTGTGCACTTGGATATAGCCAGGGGGGTTTAAACAATTAACATCGATGACTAATATTTTTGTCTTTTATACATTGTATATATTGCTATATTGTAAATGTGAACAAGAGGATTGTTTGTATAATTACATGTATATCAATGAACTATTGGGCCTTTATTTATGCTTGTCTATGAGAAGGTTGTTTGAAAAAATGTATTTCATCTTTTCCTTGGCTTCTTGGTTTATGATGATAACTAGGATTGATTCAACACTTTGTTTTAGGGTTTCTCATATGGCTTCACAATGTGCTTCTATGTTGATATTAGGGTCGGGTTTTGCATTTTATCATATCATAATAAGATGATACTAAATTACTATAATTCATTAAATAACATTCATAATAGTAGAGATTGGTATGAGAATAGGACTTCAAATGTTTTAATTAGTCTATGTGTGAATTTTCATCTTAAATAGTGATTGGTAGCCAAATTAAATAATATATGAAAGAAAATGTATTAAAACTACTGTAAAATGTATGATATTTGAGTTAATATTATCTATTGCCCTAAGTTTTTCATTAAATATATGATACACAATATCTCTAGAACTATCAGGTTGCCATGTTATAGTTTGATGGTTTTCATATTTGGAGCATATCCTTGGCTCTCTCAACTGTTATATCTTGATCTAAAGCCCTCGATGCTGTCTCCTACCATGTAGGAAACCTAGTTTCCACATATAAGCATTCTACCTCATTCTTTTCTCTATAATCCCATCTTTTTGTTCCCTCATATCTCAAATTTATCTTCAATATGTTCAAGAGATCAAGACAATCAATTCTAGCCCTTATTTGGAACCTAAGTCATTCATGATCCAAACTCCCCTTATCTCTACCTTCTTCTCCTCCATACCCAAACACCACAAAACCAAAACTAATATCTTCCAAGCAATCATATTAGCTTCAAAGGGCCATGTCCTTTTTATACCTCCTATTAGTTTGATTGGAGGCAACCTCCATTGTAACTTAAATCCCACCTATGGTTCTTTGAAGAAGGTACTTGATCTCCCTTGATGTGATACCTCTGAACAACTCCTTAATGCATAACCATTCTCAAACCAATGTGAAGACCTTAAAACCCTCCCTAGACCCAAAAAGCCTTTATGGAGAGGTCCCCAACCTTTGATGGTTGAGGTTAAAAGGGTTTGTGCAGCATATAGTTCCTAGACTCCTCACACCATGAAAACACAAACTTTGACTTCATCGAGTACCTTGGAAGATGATTATTGGTCATACCCCACTACTTCTCCTAGAAATGTGAAACTGACTTGCACTTCTTCTTCATTGCCTTCACGTCACTTAGTTTGAATCGTTATTTTTCTGTGTCTTTATAGCAACACACCACGCTAAACAAGATTACTCAAAACCAAAGTGGTGACCAAACACTAATCAAGAACATTACAAAGAAGTAGAATAAAAACTAAGTGAAATTTTCAAACATATCAAGAGACACTTACACAAAGGTCCAACTTAACATATGTATATATATAATCTAGTTGACTTTACATGAGTTTTGTAGTCTCAGCCACAACGTGTTAAAAATATGTTGTCCACATATATACAACCTTTTTACTATTCAAGTCTTCAAGATATACAACCAATAAGTTGAGTCAATATACAAAACTCCCTATCCGGAACTGAGAGTACATGGACAACACAACCCAACCAACCTCTGTGTCTCTACAAATCTTGAAATTGTGCCTTCTCCCCACTCTGCATCTAACAATGATATTAATCACTTGAAAAGGGTGTGGAAACCCACGAGGTGAGACCCATGCCCTAGGAATATGATGTAACCTCTAGTAACATTTATTTCCTACTAAGGTCACATACATTAAGAAATTAAGGTAGATAGTATTACATATATGAAATATTATGGTATTACATATCTGAAAGATTATGTATCTTATATAAAATGTTGGGCATATCTAGAGTTACAAAAACATTTGACTTCTGTCACCACGTTATAAATCACCTACATATAAAAAAGAAACATACCAATGATCATCATATAATGTGTGTTCACCAAGTAACCCTAAAAGTTATGCTACACACTTGAATTACATTGTGGTAACCAGCCATGCTAACAAGATTACTCAAAACTAAAACACAAACGATCACTAACTTATCACATCACTAATAAAGGCATAATTAAAACCAAATAAAACTTCTTAAACATGTCCAAGAACATTTACATATAGGTCCAACATCTACATAAAAACACATATTATTCTGGGTATCTATACAACTCTTCAGTGCCCTCAGCCACAACCTTCATACAAAAGGTATTGTCCACATATATACATCATGTACAAGCATAATCATATTGTCAAAAACTTCAGTCAATATACATCATCCACAAAACTTCCATTTCTAGTCCTGAGAGTATAAGGATGACTCTAGGACACACAAACAACTAGTCAACCTTTCACCCCTACTGATCTCCAAGATTCTTCTCCTCACTACCTCAGGTCCGAAAATGTTGTTGACGATCGCCTAAAAAGATGTGGTGACCCAAAAGGTGAGACCCATGTCCCAGCGAGAGGTATAACTCTCAACAATGTTTATTGATTATAAGAGATTAAGCAAATAAGTCAACTAATATTACAGAATTTAAAAGATTAATATAATCATTAGAAGAACAAACCAAGTGAGAACCATGTGTACAATCGATTTCTCTTACCGCATTATACATCAACTAGATATTAAAATAAGGAAATCAAGGGTTATATCCAATGTGAATCCCTGAATAACCCTAATAGATATGCTACACAACTGAATACAACTTTGATTAAGCTCTGGGGAGTTTGAGGCATACCACTCAAACTTTCAACTAACTCATACGAAGTTGCAATCAGTTCCATACAAGATCTAGGAGTGCCGAAATCCTAAGATCACTTCTGTTCGGTTAGTACAAGTCCACCGCAATGACATATCAGTCAAGCTGCACTCAGTCTAGTCCACCCTTGGTACACAGACCATGGCACTAGAATTCAGGATATTCAACCTTATCATCCAAGGTACAACCACAGTTGTCCTCAATCACATCATATATACATATTCATTCATCCGAGATACAGATTTGACCGTTATGTATAACCTTGGGATCAAGATGTGAAGGATATACCCTCTCTGCACCCACATATACTCAACAATATCTGACTCTAAATTTCCTTTCTAGAATACTCATTTTACCATCCATAAAGTCTTGACATTGTAATAGTTCTACGACACATGGCACTACATTATTAAAGTTTCACTTGATTAGTTAAGCTAATTGGGTGATTTTAGACTGCATCAATCAATTTACATACAAACCTTAAGATTTCTACAAAAACATTGGTCAATAACAACTCTAGAAGATAAAACGTACAAGACACATTCCTCATCTCAACAACATAGGGTACTATTCCTTATAGATCGTAAAGAGGATTACACCTCCACTAGGTTCAAATCATGCCCATAGGCCATTTAGACCATTCATATTACCTCCTACAAGAACATCATTATCTTTCAATACTTTGTAGAAGGTTCTACAATTCATCAACATACTTGTTGTATATAGATTTAGCATGAGGTTTCATCAGACATAAGCACTGTTATGTTCTCAAAATAACATAGTAGGGTTACCATTGACATTATAGGAGTATATCTTCATCATTACAACATTATAGGAAGGTAGACATATTAAACCATCACCACATAATCATTTTTATCTAAGATTCAACAAGGTGGGTTGGATTGATGTCACAAAGCAACATGCATAGGTAGTCCATCGATTCATACACACAATTAGGTAAAAATTAAACTCTGATGACTAGAATACCCATCAGATCATGGATGCACTTATCCAAAAACAAAACCATCAAATCATGGTCACTGTCAAAACCAACAAATCACATAGTATGACCATCAGTTTCCATATTAAACATAACCATCGGTTCCTTTGGTACACTAGGGAAAAACATCAAATCATGTATATAGTACCATATTTTCTTGAGCTTTGTTGGTTAATCACTTCATGGACTAGTAGAGCCATCAATTGTGAATACTAGGTAAACCATCGGTTGTGAACATAGTCAAGCCATTGGTTTCAAGTGCTAATTAAACCATCAATTGTGAGGATGAGGTAAACGGTTGATTGTGAACATTAGGTAGATCATTATTTGTTAAGACTAGGAGAAATCAGATCTTCTATACTAAGTATAAACCCTCATATTAAGTGCTAATGAAACCATCGATTCATCTACTTGATGAGAGCATCAAGTTAAGTATCAAACATGACCATCAATTGTTGAATGAAGTGTAACCATCGATATCAACCTAAACAAAACCATCATTTCACTTACTAGTAAACCGTCAATTATAATACACAAGTAAAACCATCAAATCAGCAATTAAGTATAAACCATTGTTTGACATGGGGAGTCAGACCATTGACCATAGTTCTAAGTTAATCAGTTCATTATACTTAAGGAGAACCCATCATTTCATAGTTCAAGGAGATAAAGCCATTGATTTCCATAAACTTTCAAGGTTTGAGATGCTTACTTCAAAAGAAGAAAGTGCACAAGATCTAGGTGTAGTTCACCTACAAATATACTACCATATATACTCAAACACTACTCAAAGAATCATCTTGCTACACATTACCACATTTTTGGTACATGATCAATATATAGCAAGTTAAGGGTAAGCAGGAAACATGATGAAAATTATATAACTCGCCTTAAGGAAGAAGATGAATTTCCAAACAATAAGGTAGCTTGAAAGAGAGAAGAGAAACCCTAGCTTTAGCACTCCAACATTCCAAGATAGCTCCTTCCTTTAAGAACAAGGAAGATCTTGGGCAAAAGAGAAGAAAGAAGAAGTTCTTCAACCACAAGCTCGAGTTCTACCAAGAACACCATTGATTTTACCCAAATAAGAAGAAAGAAGAAAGAGGGCAATGAGAGAAATGAATATAAGGAATATGATCTTACTTGTTTATGTCAAAAGGCTAGGTTAGGAAGCTCCAAACAATTCTAGAGAGGGTAGATCCAAACCCTAGAGCAACATGTAACCAAGATTCATCCTCGAGAGCTCTTCTTCTTCCATCAAGAAAGAGGTTAGGGCCTCTCAAGCAATAATAAGGAGATGAAGGAGTGCAAAGAGTTCGTTTGGGTGAGAGGAGAGGAGCATATAAAGCTAGGATGAGAGAGGAAGGTGGGTTAAGGGTTGAAAGCATGCATGCCATGTGTCCAAAGGTCAAAACCTCCCATCCATGCAAAATAGACCCGTCATCGATTGTCAACTTAGGAGAGCCATCGATTAGCCACCTTGGTGAAGCATCGAGTTTTAGCATCAGATGAGCCATCAAATTATGCCCTCGCTTAGACACAAGTATAACCCTGATCCACCATCGACTGATGTATCTCACATGGAAAACCATTGATTGTTGTGCCTCAAAAGGAAACCCTCGAATCCCATGCTACACAAGAAGACCATAAGACCCCACACTCTCATAGAGGAACAATCAGATCCCTAACCCACTTAGGAAAATCATCGATTGAGGTACTTAGGTGAGAAACCCTAGGTCTCAACCCTAAGAAAACACCCCACATATGATGGTGCATGTAGGTGTTGAAGGGTGAAACTATATCAAACATGTCAAGGACATCTATGAGGCACATCATAATATGAAAATTACAGATAAAATCCTAGTTATGGGAAAATTGCATAAAAGTCCATATAAGCATATAAATTGCAAAACTTAATCAAATAATGTCCAAACTTGAAATGTAGTTTAGTCACATGATATCAAATCATAGTTAGGGTTTGATTGAAGTTTTAAGCACCCAATTAGACTAAGAAAGCATGTTTAACCATAAAGCCAAGTCATGGTCCTTACATACATATTTTATTAAGCCTGGGTAGTTTGAGGTGTACCACTCAAGCTACTAGCTGACCACTATGAAGTTGAAATTAGCCTTGTATAAGATCTAGGATGACCAAATCCTAAAGAACTCTTATTCTCGGTCACTACGAGTAACATACATAGCAACATATCTACCCAACTACTAAAAAGCCTAATATGTCCTAGGTACACATGCCACGTACACTAGAAACCAGGGTATAAACCCTCAAACTTGAGTTACGATCGCAATCACTCTCAATTTACATCAATGTGTGAGACATGGCCTCAATCACTATCTAAACCCTTGGAATCAAGATGACATGGATATATCCTCTGTGCACCAACATATACTCAACAATATACGAATTTGAGCTCCTTTTAGTTTACTCCTTTTACTGTCCAACAATTTCATATGCTGGAATTATTTTTTGGTCACATGGCACTACATGATTAAGTTACCCTTGATTGCTCAAGTGAGTCCAACATTTTTTACTGCAATAATCAAGTTACATACAAACATCCTAAAGATTATACAAAATAATTTGGGTTGGCAATCTCAAAAGATATAAAATGTATAAAATAATTTCATATCACTCTACACGTAGGTGTTCATACACTCAAAAAGTTATAATAGTTGAGTTGCATTCAATAATAGGGTTTTGTCTAACCATCATTACAACATCATAATAGTAACTTCAGGTCATACAATTGTATAAGATGTTCAACAAGTTGTAAATCATAGCATGTGGGTCGAATTGCTTTACTCATTAGGTACCAAAATGTCACATACATTGTATTTTTGAAGTTCAAGCACTATATTCCAAAATCCTAGACCTTTCATACTCAAGGAAAGTTTATTATACATCAATAAATTGTTCATTAAGATTAAGTAAATCTTAAGAATTCACATCATCATCTTATTATGTAAAACAATACTTAAAAAGACCATCTTTTAGCATTTTAAGAGTTTCTAAAGCAAGAACAATGACATGCATGTAGAAATTAGGCAAGGAATATGTTTAAAGTTATATTGATAGCCTTAGTAGAGAAGAAAATCAAAGTATATGATAGGAATCTATGAAAACAGAGTGATTCTAGAACAAGGAAGGAAGAAAGGAGGGTTCTTAAACCCTATGTGTGGGTTTCCCAATAAGAACCACCGTGAAACTCATCCAAAGGAGAAATGAAGGTGAATACCAACAAGAAAAAATAGTTGAGAAACAAGGATCTTACACAGAAGAAGCAAGAAACAAGATCAAGAGACTTAGATCAGTCAAAGTAGAACTTGAACTCGAGCATGCAACCACAAAATCCCACGATTGTCAACCCCAATGGATTCTCATCAACCTCTAGATCGCACCACCAAGATCATTAAGATAACAAGAGAGTGAGAGAAAAGGGTATTTATAGATGGGTGAAAGTTGATATGATTTAGGCCGATCATTAGGCAAACATGCATAGAAGCTTTATCAATCACGTACAATAGAAACTCGTAGATCATTGAAAATCCATTGGCCACTGATAACCCATTGGGTCTGTCAAACCAATAAATTAGTAATCTCTTTGGTCACGAGATTTGTCAGGCAAAAAGAATCGTTGGTTTGACGACTAGGCTAAAAATCGATCGACTGGTGAAATCACTATACTACAAGCTATGCAAGTATAAATCCCAAGAAAAGTTTAAAAGCATCCAAAGGAGAAAAAAGTGTAAGATTATTAAGATCATCACAAAGCAACTCGAGCAGGTGTTAAATTTATGTTTACACCCCTGAAAGAGGGTAATTGCATAAAGGTCCACATATTGCAAAGATTGTATCTCTAGAACAAATAGGGTCTGATTTGATTTCGATACTAAGATCCAATTAAGCCAAACTCTCCTTCACCCCCAAATCAACTCTTCTTGCTCCCAAACTCCGGATTTGAGTTCCCCTTACCTCAATCTTTGTTTTCCACTCTTCATCACCATTTATTTATCCATCTCCAAGGAGAATTCGCCCTTACAGCCCGGAAGCACGTTTGGTGTTGTTCTTGTTCATTTTTCATCGAAGAACCTTGCAATATGAAGAGCACGGGCAAGGCAATCAGGAAGGGGGGTAGAGAATATGATGGACATCCTCAACGGAGGCAAAATCTGCTCCAAGTGGGCCTCCAATTTGTCACATCAGTCTGGTGGTGCTTCATCACCGTCAAATCCAATTTCTAGATCCTTCAAACGGCTGACATCTATGAGCGCCTCCCGACACCGCTCCTTCTATAGCAGCCACACTTCAGATCCAAGCTACAAAAACCCCAAAGAGGAGGAGGAGGAGGAAGAAGAATAAGAGATGTAAAACATAGTGGACTCAGTTAATGTTGATGCACCAGCTCACAAGAGGAGGGCTAAGAAATCAAATGATGCATCTTCCTCATGCTTACTGCCACGACCAGCTCCAGCAAGACATTCCATTTCCTCAACTCGACCTAGTGTAAGATATGAGAGGGTGCCCTTGAACTTAGACACAAGTTTAGGGTCACACACTTATGCATAAGAGGAGGAAGATGATACTGAAAGCTAGGAGATGGAAGATGAATCAGTGGACGTTGTGTCCAAGATAGAAGAGGATAGGTTGAGATGGGTGGCAAAGCAACCAGAGGGAACCACCTACATAAGAGGAATGATAAGAAAAACTGTGATGAGGCCTCTCCACCCTGAGAGCTTGACAAGGAGGGTGATCCACACTAGATATGCATGTATGACTATCGTGCAAGCTCTAGGGATCAACTAGACATTCAAGGGTCAAATGCAATGTTGTGGGATGTAGAAGATCTTGACTGAGGTTGAAGAAACCTACTTGGAGATGACTCATGAATTCTTTGCAACCTTAGAGAAGGTACAATACCAACGATAAGATGCCATCGAGTTCAAGCTGAATAGCTCGACACATATGCTTAAAGTTTCCCAAATCAATGCCAAATTAGAAATGGCAGAGAAATTCAATGAAGGAAGGATTGAAAAGAGTGGTAGAGCAGATTACTCCAAGATGTGGAAGACAATTTCTGGTCAAGCTACTTTTTCTGTAGGAAAATCCAAGACCGGTAAGATTTACAACCCCTTCATTAGATACCTACAGAAGGTCCTAGTAAACACTTTGTTTGGCCGTTATGACAATCAAGGGTGTTGCTCACAAAAATATCTATTTGTTATGGCCACAATTGTAAGTAGGGGATTGTAAACATAGGTGCCATGGTGATTGACCACTTGAAAACAATTCCCTCCAAGAGTAAAAATCCATTCATCATGGGGGACGATCATCACCACAATGGCAAAGGCAGTGGGCTGCAATCTAGATGGACTTACCAAGGTAGAAGGAAGCAAATATGTTGATTTAAACTATCTTGCTAGGTCCAAATGATCTCCCTCAGAGATAGCAAAATCTTCTATGTTCTAAACCCCAGGTATCCTGGAATCACCTTGGAGCTCCCATACCACACCACCCCCTACTCATGGATGTGGGGCCACCGGAGAACTTTGAGGTGATATCACAGTATGAGGAAGAGCACCCAAGAGAGGGGTTCAATGTGCCAAACATGGACTTACCTGAAGAAGGAGGAGAGACAAATGTGCCAAAGCAGCATCACATTTTTGAGCAGTCATGCCGCACACGCCAGAGATTTGAGGATTTTGATGCACAACCACCTCCAACAAATGCATACGTTATGTCAGCCATTCATGCACAGTTGGAGGCAATTCAACTGAAAAAATAGTCCATGTTGTTAGATCAGCAGTAGATGCATCATCAGATTAACCACATGTACCACTACCAGCATACACAGGTACAGAGGAACCCCCAATGGGGGGAGGATTTGGATGAAGTGTTGGATTAATTTTCATGCAGGTCACCTTATATTGAGAATCATGCCAGTGACCCCTCTTTGACCCGACTCTTCACTCACCATCTTCTTACCCCTCCGCCTCATGAAAGTATGCCAAAGTTCACATATCAGCCGTGGCCACCTCCAAAAGTTTGGAGTGGCCAAATCTAAATCTCACTACTTCACTATCATCACCATATGCCCTATCTATTCCAAGGGCAAAGAAAAAGAAAAAAAATGCAAAAATAAAATAAAAAGATGCTCATGTTTAAGAGCATGTAAATAAATAAAAGATGAGTGCTCTATGCAATAGCACCCCGAAATCGTACTGCAATCCTTTCTTTCATTTTCATACCCATTGAGCTAGGAAACATCAAACCTAGCTCATTTTGCCCTTTCCGCGGCCATGTCGGTCATTTGGTGTGATTTGAAAGATAAGAATGAATGCATGAAGGTGAAATAACACTCCTGGTCATCCTTGATTAATGCCATCATGAAACGGTCTACCCAGAACTACATGAAATAAATACGGATAGCTTGTGTGTTTTATGCACTATATTAGAAGTCCATATGCTTTGTGATCTTTTCATGATTGGCTTGCGATAGCACGAGAGGAGAGAGGTGGAATGCATATACTTAGTTATTATTGATCCCATTAAATAATAATCATCCTTTGCATTGCATTTGTCATTTCTAGATTGTGGAAAAATTGTAGAGAGATTGAGTTGGAGCATACTTGAGGACAAGTATGTTTCAAGTTTAGGGTGGTGATTCAGCCCTATTTTAGGGCTTCACCTTGTGTCATGCTGCATTTCAATCACATATATACCTGTTAGATTACATATTATTTCCCTTAATATGCATATTTGTGTAAAATGCACTTATGGACATTATTTGTATGTTTTTCAGGCATTTGGACCACGCTTGATGGAAGAGAGAGGAGTGATACTAGGGTTTCTCTACCCTTGGAGAGACCCAAAGTGAAGTCAGATGCTCCCTCAACCTACCCCTAGTGGCCAAAGATCCATTAAAGCAAAGATGTCCAAGAAAATCCAAAGAATCAAGTCAAAATGCTGATCTAGAGACCAACACGACCGTGGTACCACAGAACAGCCGTGCTAGGACACTTGTAAAATCAACAGGTTCAAAGCTCAATTTGTACAGAAATTCCCATGGTCGTGGTACCAAAGAATGATCGTGGTACCACAGAATGGCCGTGGTGCACTGACTCTAGAACGTTTGTGCTTCCCAGCACGACCATGGTACCTATAGAGAGAATGATCGTGGAACTGAGAACGGGCAATTGAATTTGAGCCACCATGACCGTGCTACCCTTGCCCCACCATGGTTGTGCCATTTTTAGTACAAAAGTGACCTATTCCCTATGATTTTTCACCATTTCTCACCACGGTCATTCCCATCCACCACGACCGTTCTCACTCCTCCCCACCCCATGCTACCTACAAGAACCCAACTACTTTTGCACTATTTTCCCATGCTACCCCTACTTGACCTAGTGCTTCCCCCGCACCTATATCTACCTAGGTGGTGGCTTCATCATGAGGTTAGCTACCTTCCACCACCTCTTAGCTCCCCATTTTTTCCCCTTAGCCATTCCACTCCATTTCCGCCTCCATTTCACTCCATTTCACCATTTCCACCACCATAACCCTCATTTCGAAGCCTTCCATCCGCTTCCCACCATCATTCCACACCATTCCATCCAAGAAGAAGGAGGAGGTCGACATTGCAGTAGATGGAGAGGAGGATTCACTCATCTACACCTATCTTCATGGCTACTTCTTCCTCTTTCTCTTCCCTTTTTGTATTTTGCTTTGTTATGAGTAGCTAGGCCCCTTTTGTGGGTTGTTTGGGAGAAATTATGTTACTTTGATACCATGTTGGGGGGAAATGATATGTAAACATTATGAATTCATTTGGCAATGATTATGTTCTATTTTCATCTTATTTTCCATGAATTCTTTGTTGGTTCATGTGTGAAATCACCTAGGAATCTAGGGAAATTGACTATTTGTGGCAATTTTGGGATTTGCCCCTAGGTCCAATTCTTGGATCCCTAGGCTGCCTCCCATCTTCCTACATCCTAGTCAATCTCTCTAATCCTAAGTGAGAGATCTAAGTATCTAGATTAGGTGACTCTAGTGCAATTAGCATGGAGCCTTCTCAATGCTAGAATGTGGGGGAATTGGGATCTAAGTAGCTAGATTAGGTGACTCTAGTCCATACACTTCCCACCATCATTCCACACCATTCCATCCAAGAAGAAGGAGGAGGTTGACCTTGAAGTATATGGAGAGGAGGATTCACTCATCTACACCGATCTCCATGGCTACTTCTTCCTCTTTCTCCTCCCTTTTTGTCTTTTGCTTTGTTATGAGTAGCTAGGCCCCTTTGGTGGGTCGTTTGAGGGGAATTATGTTACTTTGATACCATGTTGGGGGAAAATAATATGTAAACATTATGAATTCATTTGGCAATGATTATGTTCTATTTTCATCTTATTCTCCATGAATTGTTTGTTGGTTTGTGTGTGAAATCACCTAGGAATCTAGGGAAATTGACTATTTGTGGCAATTTTGGGATTTGCCCCTAGGTCCAATTCTTGGATCCCTAGGTTGCCTCCCATATTCCTACATACTAATCAATCTCTCTAAGCCTAAGTGAGAGATCTAAGTATCTATATTAGGTGACTCTAGTGCAATTAGCATGGAGCCTTCTCAATGCTAGAATGTGGGGGAATTGTGATCCAAAACCTTAATTTCACCTCCCCATTACTACCCTCGGCCCCTAATTGCCCTAGTAATGTCTAATCTAGAAACCTAGACTTGACTAGACTCTTATTGAATTGAACCTAAGCCTTAACCCAATTGAGCCTCACAAGGATAATAGAAGTTGTTAGGGACTAGTTCCTCTATACATATCCTATCTTATCCATGGCCAATTAGTAGCTTAGGTCAATTCATTAGTCTCTAGCTAGTTGTTTGGTTTGGATATCTAAATGGATGAGTAATGCTTGCATGTTATCACCCCAACCTCGTTGACAAGTTCATACCCCTAAACAACCCACACCTCTTTTTACTTCTTAAAACCCTAGTTTTGTGCCTGCTTAGCTTAATTATCTCTTTTCCTTGCTTAGTTAGCTTCTTGCATTGTTCTTGCTTAGTTCTTGCTAGCTTAGATCTTCAACTTCTCTTTTGCTCTTCTCTTGCTTGCCTTAGTGTAATTTGCCTTTTCATACCTAGTTTAGTCGTTTCCTGCTTAATTAGATTTAATCTAGTCTAGGGTTAGCTTAGATTTCATTCTTGCCTTTAATTTCTTTCTTTCTCACCTTAGTTTAACAATCAAATCAACTTCAAATCCTTATCCCTAGTCTCCACATTAGAAACCTAGCAAAACAAACCTAGCTCTAGTGCCCCCTTTTCTCCCTGTGGATTGACCCTATACTTACCGCCCTCCTATACTACGACATGACCCTGTGTGCTTGTAGGTGTAGTGTTTTAGTTTGTACGAGTGTGTTGAGTTTGGGTCATTATAAATTCAAAAGTTTAATCCACATGTGTGCTTCTATCCGCGGAGTTGCATCCATTCAAGTCTCAATTGAGTGTAGTATAACGCCATTTGCGAGGGCATGCCTCCTACCCTATTTGGTTCTTCAAAGGAAAACCCTTTTTTCTTCATCCAATAAACACATGTTATTCTCTTCCACTTTAGGTTTTTGATACTTTTGTTCACATTTTTCATCTAAAAGCCTGAAAACTTGAATATGACACATTTACACTGGTCTGTTTGGGATATTAACAAGTTCCTAAAGGACTTAAGTGTTTTAATACTATTTACACAACAAATTATTAAATTTTCTTACATCATTTTCCATGAAAGTAAATTGTTCTAATTCCATAAATACTCTCAATAGTTCATTAAACCTCAATGGTTCTACTCCTTAGGCATTGAAGTTCTTTGACAACCACTGGATCCTTCTAATCCACTACAAGTGTATCCTATGGTGTATTAGTGAACAAAGTCTCTAGATCTCCAGATCTTGGATGGACCATCGATTTAAACTACAAATAGCATTATGAGAAAGAATTTTCTCTTTCTCCTTTCATCACCCTAATGCTAATAGATGTTCAATTTGCAATCTTTTTCATACTGCTCATGCATTTTCCTCACCCCTTGATAATGTCATTTCTTGAACATTACAAAAAGGTCCTCCAACATTTGAGTTCAAAGATTGCAATGGTTGATAAAATGGTTGCTTCCCAAGATAATTATACATGGAATCTGATGGACCCATATTCATGTAATACATGTTGTCGGTTGTTAGTGTCATTTTTTGCTCCAAACGTTGCTCTAATGTCACATTTTTAAAGATCATTTTTTGCCAAAGGCTATACTAAAATATTTGATGTAGAATTCTATAATACCTTCTCTACTACTAAGCACATTTCCCCTATGTTCATTTTTATACCTTTCAAGCTCACTTATACTAGCTACTATACTAGTTCAATATTAGAAATTCCTTTAGCTTTCAGAAACTCCTTAATGCATGGATCTATTAAATGGAGTCTATATGCAACAAACACACTATTTTGTTGCAATAAGAAAATATCTATGGTAGTCGATGGAGTATGACAATATCTCTATGACATTCAAATGTCTCCATAGGATTGATTTAGTAAACTAAAAAAGGGTTTTCAAGATCTCAACTTCAAGTGATCCATAAGAGATCACTTTTTATTTTACTCAAAATCCTCAAGAGGTCATAGGACTCTTGTTATGTATGTTGATGATATTGCCATATGTGTAACTGACAATAAGGGCATGATCAAAAGAAGACACTCGATCTCACTTCCACAATAAAGAATTGGTCTTCTCTAGTCTTTTATGGTGATTGAAGTTATTCACTCAAAGTTTGGGATATATGTATCTGAAAGGAAGTGTGTCTTGAACCTCCTAAAAGAAATGTGTAGTAGAAATGCACAATCCATCTCAACTCCCATAGATTTATACAAAACTTAAAAATGAGGGGGAGATGTGCACCAATTCAAAGAAGTATAGAATCATGGTTGGATTTTATGATTAGTGTGTTGTAATATGTCATATGTAGTAGTGTGTTTAGTCAAAACGTGAGTGAACCTAGGCCAACACAAAAAATCATTGTGCAGAAGATCACTATATTTTTGAAGTATGCTCTAAGGAAGAACTATTATACAAGAAACCCTTACAAAATTAGATTACTATAACTAGGCATGATGGCATAGATTGAGCGGGAGATTTTATGGACCCACACTCTACGCTTCACTCCTGTAGAAATCATCTAATTTCTTAGATGAGCAAGAAACAAGATGCTATTTCTTGATTTAGACAAAGCATAATATAGAGCTACGACCACATACTTATTGTGATTTATAGTTGGTATATTATATTCTATAGGAATTCCACATTCTTTTTTACTCTACCTCTTTGAATTATGATAATAATGTTGCCATCCACATTACCAACAACCATGAAAGCCATGAAACAAGTCACATTGAGGTAAACTATCATTTCATTTGTGTTCTGGTGAAGACTAGAATGTTGATCATTCTACATGTAAAGACAAAGGAGCAGGTTGTAGACATTTTCATCAAGCCTCTTCCTCCTACCTTATTTTCATACATGAGTGTTGTTAACATTATTATACTGTGTTTTGTTATGTCTTGTTATACTTTGCATGTTTGATGATTCCTCTTTAGAATGATCACAAACCACTTTTCTATATAATAAGTCTATCTCTTATCCTATACATCAAGTGGTCTTGTAATTGTTTTAATAATCTCAATATATCCTATTTCACTAAATGGTATCAAAGTGGTTTCATCATCCTTAGCTGGACCTAACCATTATTCCCCTCTCCACCCTTCCTAACCCCATGATGTCTCCATCTCTCCTTCTTCCTCGTCGCCTCTTCATACTGTAACCCTATTGCCTCCATCCTTTCTCCTTTCACCCCCTGTTGTCGTACATTTTTCCTTCCTTCCCTATATTAGTGTCCTTTATCCCCACCCAATCCATGCCACCAAAACCTTCCTTACCTTCCTAACCTACTTCAAGACCACACACAAACCCTTCTTCCTCCTCCTATGCTCCATCTTACTTCTAAACCCATTGCCACCCTCTTTTTAACCTACAATTATTATCACCATCAATCCTACCACCTTATATGATGTTTTCATCACCCTTACCACCTTCTACTATCATCATAACCACCTCCTTAACCTCCACCCACACTAGTGTATTACCTACCACCATCACCATTGCGTCCACCAACAACAACCACAAGGATCACCTCTTCCCTATGGCTCCCTCCCTCACCCTCATCTCTCTCCATGTTTCCATTCTGACCAACTACAACAACATGTTCCCTTTACAAACAATAATATCTCTTAGGCTCTTCTTTTTCCTTGTTGGGGGTGTAACCCCACATACTACCCATGTAACATGTTGCAGTAGATGCCACTGTGATGTAGGATATTCTCTTTGACTGCTATTACTGCCCATTAGTTGGGTCTTAATGATTTCTATGATGGTGGTCACTTAGTACTGACTTCTTTTTGTTGTTTCTATGTGTGTCTAACCTAACTATTGCTCTTTCTTATTCAATCTTCTTGCTATGATAAATTTTTATAAATCATTTTGTCTTGGTGTGTCACAACTGTCAAGCTTGACTAATCTAACTACCATACACAATTTGCCTCAATTAAGTTGTATGCTAGGGCCCAAGGAAAATATTTTCATCTCATTACTAGTTCATGTCACCCACCTATACGTTTTGAAGTTGCTGATGCCAAAACCAAACAAGCCTATGACCTCTGGTTTAAGGAAGGTTCAAGCGTGATCACTTAGATGGTCAATATTATAGAACCCAAGATTAGGCAATCTATTTTTAGCATCAGAACTGCTAAAGAAATGGGGGTTCAACTCTTATATATCTACTCTGATAAAAAATATCAAAGAAGGTCTTTGATATCTTCAAGAACTATCCATTAAATAAATATTATATTGATATCCATGTTGAAGACTACTACAATCACTGTTGTGCTCTCTGGGAGCAATTTATGGTCTACCACCCTCTTTCTACAAAAATTACCAAAGTTCAATGCCAACAGAATGAAATACAACTAGTCCAAAATTTTTAGCAATTTACCCACCTCTTTCTTTGGATTTGTTGATTAAATTCTATCTAGGACCCCAAGCCCTATTCATGATGTCTGAAAAAGGGTCTAGGGTCTTCCATATGTATATTTTCGACCCTATGAATCTTTTGATGCATTTTCTCTTCTAATTTGGTCAGGAGACTAAGGACGCAACTGTGTTTGAGGTTGGGTTCACTCTTCAAGGGGTCTTGAACATGGAAAGAGGCAAGACTCATCCTGGGTAGAGAAATTGTGACTTCTTTGGCTGTAATAATCATATTGAAGATTGATGTTGGGTTTAAGATGGTGAACTGACATGGCCTAATCAAGTCACCACGAAGGGTGTTGAATATGAAATGCTTTTCTCTTGTGGATATGCTAATCCTTTGACTGACTAGATCCACTTTGAGTTTGAAAAGCTGCTACAATAATGCCTACATGACGAGACTACTATTCCTTGTCTAGATGGAGGTTATGCTTTCTTGTGTCTACTTCTACATATGGTAAAAATAGATGGGACATTGATTTTGGTGCCTTGTCCCATATCTCTAAGATATTTTTAACCTTACTAAAACATATGTTGTTCTTACTATAATGGCAAATGACAGTTATTCCTTGGTGCATGGCATTGGAAATATTTGAATGTCTACGACCTTAATACTCAAATATTCTCTCTATGCTCCTAGATTTCCTTTAAATCTTCTATATGTTATAAAAATATACAAATATTTAGTGCTAGAGTACCTTTGACCTTAATGGTTGTGTCTTTTAAGATCTCTATATAAATATGAGGATTGATTTGGGCCATTATGAACTGGATGGTTTATACTATCTTGATACTTTGTGTGCTTCTACCACTACTCTGTCATCTTTAGATTATCTAACCTATAGTGGGACTATAGTCTTGGACACCCATCTACTAAAAAGTTGCAATGATTACTTCCTCACGTATCTGATTCTATTTTCAGTATGAATAATGTTATTCTATAAAACAAAATCATTCACATTTTCCTAGAAAAAAGATTGTTGGTTCAAATTCTTTTTTGATGTGGTGCATGTTAATATCTTGGGTCCTTTATCTGTGACAAGTCTATCAGGTTTTTGATATTTTATTACATTCATCGATGACTTTTCTAGATTTATTTGGTTGTTGTTTTCTCAAAAAGCGTACACACATGCTTTTCTACTTAAATTATAATACAACTCTCTAAGCCCATTAAAATATTTCATACTAATAATGCCCTCAAATTTGTGCACATTCTATTACTTTTTGTAAAACTCTGGGAACTCTTCATCAAACCTCCTACTCCTAAAAATGAAATAGAATGGTGGCGATGAGAGGAAAACTTGTCACCTTATAGAAGTCTTACAAACAATATGTTTCTGTAACATCCCTGACCTGGGTTATGAGTTAACCCTAGGTGTTTTGCCTAATTATGTAATTAAATCTTTGTGATTAACTCTGAGCATGTAATTAAGTTTCTCAGAAACATATATTTCAGTATTTGCTCCTTTTATTTAAAGTTGTAGCATTGTTTTGATATACAGGGACCTATGTGCAATTTACCCAGTTAAAAGGGTTACCTTGCAATTTGCACATGATGAGATGTTCCTCTGATGTTGAGACATCATGAGAATCTTTTTGGCAAAGTATGAGGGATTTCCCAAGCTTGGGCACCAAGGTGCAGCTGTGGAAGCAATCCCGGTGCTTGAAACCCTAATTTGGGGTAAAATGCAAATTACCCAAATGAAGGGATGCAAATTGTAAAATATGTCATCTAAAGTATCTTTTTAGACTCTTGCCATCATTTAGAGAAGAAATGATGAGGAAGTCACCTCAATTGAATTATCAGGTTATGAAATATACCTTGTGATTGAATAATCAGGGTATAAGTGCAATAACTCTTTATGTATGTACCATATTATTAGATTGCTCTTCTTTGCTTTCTTTTTCTAGACCTTAAGATAAGGTTTGTCCTTGGAATAAAGAGGAAGGGACGAGCAAGTAAAGAAGGAAGGACTTAATTGGAATTATGGGGAAACTTATGGGCCTTTAATGAAACATCACCCAAGTATATGTATACTTCACCTCTCAAGCAAAGGAACTTTTCCTTCGTGCAAATCACTGTTTCCTCTTTGCTTGGCCGACTAAGGACTGTCTTGGAGCTCAAGTGGAACGACCAAGGGTGCAAGGTAGGTTTGGACCCCTCTTCTTGCCTAATTCTATGGTTAGAACTCGAATTCAAGGGCAACTTCATGGCTAACTCTTGAAACCCTACCTTTCTAGCCATCTATTTTCGTTCTTCCTTGGAGTTTTCACCTTGGCCAACCTGTGGGAACTCAAGGACTCCATTAGAGCTTGGAGATTGAAAGCTTGGAGCTCAAGGAGCAAGCTTTAGGCGGGTTTTATAACTCTAGACCCATGCTTTACTATGTACATCTTCTATATGCAGTTTGATGATAGCTCTTAATGTTTCCCTACTTTTCCCTGCTATTTTGCAAGAAAATCCATGGGATATTTGTACTGTTCTTGAGCTAGGAGATGAAGGCGTGATTTCCAAGAAAAACCCACCGCTTTTCACTTTCTTAAACGGTCTCACCAGTTTGCTCTCTCGGTCTCAAGACCGCGAGGTGAGCAAACGGTCTCGAGACCGCGACAGGGAAAACGGTCTTCAAGACCATTTGGCCCCGTTGATAAATCTGTTCCTAATTATATAGGCTAATTACCCTCAAAATTTGGGAGGCTAACTCCAAGGGAATCGGGAGATATGACCCTTTTAAGTAACAACTTTATTTGAATTTATTCCTGCTTTTCAAACGGTCTTAATTTGCCTTTTTGGGCAAACAGTCTCAAGACCGTGTAAGGTCGTTGACCAGGCATTGACCGTATGAGATTACTGTTCAAAACTATGTTAATTAACAACTCACCAAGTTTGATGGTCTAATTCCAAACGGGCTAAGATTTGAAGGGTGAATACTAGGGCTAACCCTAGGTGAAATCAGTATTGAAATTTATGGTGACCTAATTAGGGTTTTTAGGGTTGATTGACCTAAACGGTCTCAAGACCATTTAGGGGCCACCCAAACGGTCTCAAGACTGCGAGGGCAATCAACCATGACCGTTTGGAGGTCTGGGGTCAAGATTAGTTGACAAATTTAAGGTACAATTACACCAAATTACATTGCAATTAAAGTATTGATATGATCATCAACTCAATAGGTCAGACCTTGATGAATTTGCACTAGAATCCAAAATTGGATGGGCAAATGGTCTCAAGACCGAGAGGACAATCACCCAAGACCGTTTGAAGGTCTAGGGTTAAGTAATTTGACCAATTGAGGACCTAATTGCAAATAAGTTATCAATTTAATCAAAATTCTGTTTTGTGGTTCAATCATGGTTCAACCCTATCAAATCACATTAGACTTTGATGAAATCTTGGGAAAAACGGTCTCAAGACCATGTGGGGTCCACCCACATGACCTCAAGACCGTTTGGGCCAAGTTTGGGCCCAATTGGAGCTCAATTGAAGGGTTCAACCTTGTGTTAATGCACATTGTTGAGTGTTGATGGGTGAACATTGATAGACCCTAATTGAATCGATTTCAACCCTAATTGGTCAACAATTGAGGAGCAATTGAATGACCAATTGGTTAAGCATAATCTTAATTGACTCAATCCATAAGTGGTCAACATAGCTTTGACCTTTTGAGGGCTTCAACATCGGTTGACATCATCGGTTGTATCATTGATTTTGTTGATGGACCAAACGGTTGAGACCATGTGAGCCTCGCGGTCTCAAGACCGTGAGAGGGCTCGCGGTCTCAAGACTGTGAGGGGGCTCACGGTCTCAAGACCACGAGGGGCCTCACGGTCCTGAGGTCAAAGGATGGCTCGCGGTCTTGACATCAACTTGACCCTCGCGGTCTTAACATCATTTTGAGCTTCGCGGTCTTGAACCAATTGAAGAGGCTCGCGGTCTTGGAGTCTAAAGAGGCTCGCGGTCTTGGAGTCTAAGGAGGCTCGCGGTCTTGGAGTCTAAGGAGGCTCGCGGTCTTGTAGTTAGAGGAGGGCTCGTGGTCTTGGGAAGTCAAATTAGCTAAACGGTCAACACTTTCAAACGATCTCAAATCAATTGGGGATTGATGGTTGAAGATCGATCAATGTGATTCAAGGTTGACTTCATTCAATCAATTGATAATATAAATGGTTCAATGTTGCCCTAATCAAACCCTAATGATAACCTCGGATATTAAGTGGCTAATTGACTAGGATTTTGACCATGATGATGATCAATGGGGTGAATTACCAAAATACCCCTAAAGGGTAAATTGGGTAATACCTTGATCAGATCAAACCCTAATCACATGATGATGATGTTTTAATGATGTTAGCCTATGATGACTTAATCCAACCTAATCTAGAGTGATGTTGACATCACCTAATAGTATTAGGAGAGAGAAAGTACTTCTTGAGAGAGAAAGTACTTCTAGAGAGAGAAAGTACCCTTTTTAAGTGGAAACTCAATTAAAGCATCTCCAAAGCACATGAGTGAGCATAATTAGGGTATGATTCACCTGTGTGAGATCATAGAAACCCTAATTATGATAATTGATGAACCTTGAACTAATCTGAGAACATCAGTGATGATGTTACTCATACATGATGATGTTATGAGTTCAATTCATCTTAATATGAATAGTAAACCCTAATTCAAGGGTGATGAAATGTAATGTGAATAGTAAACCCTAATTAAAGGGTAATGGCATGCAAATGAGTATTAAACTCCAAATGATGAGAATCAGAGGATTTAACTCTTATAACAAGAGAGGGAAGTATATTCCTTATTTTGTATTACCTTTATCAGTTGAATTAACTATGCAGGTTCTGATATGAAGGTGATCTTATCCAGGTATGGATGTTGATGTTATATTCATTGAAGGCATGTTGTTAGACTTATGAATAAGAAAAGTAACTTGATGCCTTGTCAATGGCATCCTATGATGATAATAGGTTGTGAGAGCCATGAATACCATCAAGGTCATGCTTTAGAGATGACTTGTGATGAGTATGATGAGGAATTATGAATGATATGAGTTAGGCCTGTTACATTTAGTATTCTTCTGTTTTAGCTGTTATGCTACTGATTATTGTTTGAAGAACAATGTATGTTGTTAAAGAATACTAAATGTACCTAACTAATCAAGTATAATGTAGAGCCCTGATCATAGATCCATCATTTTCAGAGATTAAGTGATGGTGAAACAGGTTTTCCTCAGGGAACTCCTGGAGCACATACTTTTGAGTATGTGGGGTACATGGATGTGTAGAACCTTACATCCTAGTGTAGGAAAGTGATGTAGATGTGTAATCCATCCATCCTTCACTATAATTCCATACTGTATCAGTGGTAGGTAAACATGAAACCTCCTGATGACGAAGAAAGCACAGATATCCGTATCAGTGGTAGGTAAATATGAAACCTGCTGATGACAAAGAGAGTACAGAACGCCAGTGTGACTCTAGAATAGCGAAGGACCAGTTTACCCTGGTGAGCTATAGTAGTAGAGACACGGGATGTCCTACAAGTGATCCTCTTACTGACTGAGGAAGGTGAAGGTCATGAGAATCCGACTCTCTTAATGACCTATGTATGATACTGATGTGACTTCTCAGCGATCAGTTGGAGTATGAGTGGTATGCCTCATCTCCACAGGACATAATGTTGTTTGTAAAACATAATCAACCATGAAGTATAACTTGTTAGAGATGACTCCAAGTTAGTTGATTGATGTTACATTGCAATAGTGTTTATATTCTCCATATCTCCTAAATTGTAGAGATCTTGTTATACCTGCAACTGTTATAGAATACTTTGAAGGCTTTACTGCTTAAGATATTCTTTGATGTTATAATAAAGCTTCTGGCGAAGAGTTATAACTCTCGCTGGGACAATTATGTATAATTGTCTCACCCCGTAGACTTCAACTTTTTAGGTGGACGTCGGAGACAAAGGAACCAGCCTACATGTGTCCAGTCTCAGCAACAGCAGCACCAGGAGCAGTAGTAGAATCTCAGGTGGAGATTGTCCTGCCATGTGGTGTAGTTAGAGTCAGTTCTATGTGTCCTCTGTACTCTCAGGTCTTGGAGTCTTGCGTTATGTGATCTTGAGATTTTGTATCCAGATGTATATAATTACTCAAGAAGTAATTATCCTGAGATGTAAACAGTTTATCTGTTGTTATGAAATAAGTTTTTTATGGATCCAAGTTCTTATCTCGAAAAGTTTTAATTTCCCGTGATTTTTGTCTTCCGCTGATTACCGATTCGCTTCCACTAAGTTTTAATCGTGTTTATGTCATGGTTTGGAGATCAGAGCCCACAATTAGTGGTATCAGAGCTCTAGGTCAGTTGAGTCTACAGAGGCATAGGACTTAGGATGTCGAGTCTACCTTTAGTACTCCTTCCTTATCTAATAGAATCTTCTGCTCCTCAGGAGAAGAAGATACATAAGAATGTCAGAACATCACGATGAGTACGTGGCAGAGAGTAGTGCTAGTGCACCTCGAGGTGGTGCAAGAGTTCCGAGAATAGAACAACATGCACCTGAGTCACCAAGAGAGCCACCCCAGTTCGACCCACCTGACATGAGTAATCCAGCTGTACAGACGATGTTCGGGCAGTTCATGACTGCCATGACACATATAACCGACAGGATGCCCATTCCTGCACCTAGGGCACCTGTCCAGCCTGAAGCACAAGGTATCAGTAAGACATTCGAATGACTTCGTCGTGTCGGAGCTACCGAGTACTTCGGAACTGCCGACCCTGCAGATGCTGACTTATGGTTGACAGAGTTGGAGAAGGATTTCAGGATTCTTATGATTCTGGAAGCTGAGAAGGTTAGACATGCTGTCTATCTTCTCAAAGGCAGTGCTGGTCACTGGTGGAACATGGAAGAGCAGAAGAGGCCTGGAGTAGAGTTCTCATGGGAAGAGTTTCATCGGGAATTTATCAAAAGATATTTTCCAAAGACCTTCCTAGATGAGAAGATCTCTCAGTTTGAGAAACTAAGGCAGGGTATGATGAACATTAGCGAATATGAAGCTAAGTTCATGGAGTTGCTGCGGTTCTGTCCGCACATGGCTGCTACGGATGAGGAAAGAATCAGAAGATTCGAGAAGGGTTTGAATTCTGACATGTCAAACCCTGTATCTACCTTAGAGAACCGAGAGAGATTCTCTACCTTCGTTGAGTCAGTCTGAAGGATAGAGAGATCTGTGGTTGAGAAGAGACAAACCCATAAAAGATATCCACAGTTCCAGGGTTCTTCATCTAGGGATTCCAAGAAACATAGATTCTCTGCACCTAACCCTCCACCACCCAGATCGAGTTTTCAAACTCAATGGGCACCAAGCAGAGGTAGAGGACGGAGTCAACCGCTTCAAGGGACACACAGTTCTGCATCAGTGTCAGTTACTGGACCACCCAGACCACAGCAACAGGAGAAGAGTTGCTACAACTGTAGTAAGGTGGGACACTTGATGAAGGATTGCCGTTCTAGGCCTGTCGGTGTGACACAACAACCCCCGAGATAGAATCAACAGGGATCTCAGAATAGACAACATCAAGGAGCAGCTCGAGGACGTGGACAAGCGTCTCAAGCTGGATCATCAACACCACCTCAACACCAGGCGACAACGAGGTTCTATGCTATGAACCCACCTGAAGCAGTGGTCAATCCACGGGTAGTGGCAGGTCAGATGAAACTTTTATATTCTGATATGTCTACATCCTGTGTTGTATCTGTTCTGATTGATCCGGGTGCTACGCACTCTTTCATCACTCGTGAAGTGATTCGTAACTGCAATATGACTGTTAGTCATAGGATAGATAGTTTGTTGTTGGAGACTCCGTTGAGTGGGTCTGCCGTTTTGCAGGAGGTATGTTCTCCCTACATCCTCTTCTTTTCTGACCATCGCATTCAAGTGGATCATATACCACTTGATATGCAGGGATTTGATATAATCCTCGGGATGGATACCTTGGAAAGGTATAGAGTTGTCTTGGATTGTGAGTCCAAGTTGGCTGTGTTTGCTGATGAAAGCAGCACATGGATCTTTCAAGGAGAAAGAAAGATTCTGCCCACCTGTCTTGTATCAGCTATGGTTGCTGATAAGCTGTTGAGGCAAGGATGTTATGCATTCTTGGCCCATGTAGTGGATGTTACCAAGGAAAGTTCCAATCCTGCCGAAGTTCCTATAGTCAGGGAATTCGAAGATGTGTTTCCTGAAGAACTTCCTGGTATACCACCACCTCGGGAGATTGATTTTGAAATTAATCTGATCCCAGATACAAAACCCATAGCTCAGACTCCGTATAGAATGGCGCCTGCCGAGATGGCAGAACTCAAGAAACAGCTTCAAGAGTTACTTGAGAGAGGTTTTATCCGACCGAGTACTTCACCTTGGGGTGCTCCGGTCTTGTTTGTTAAAAAGAAAGATGGGTCAATGCGGTTATGCATCGACTACAGACAACTCAATAAAGTAACAATAAAGAATAAGTATCCTCTGCCGAGGATTGATGATCTCTTTGACCAGTTGCGTGGTGCAATAGTCTTTTCTAAGATAGACTTGAGGTCTGGATATCATCAACTCCGTATTAAGGATAGTGACATATCCAAGTCTGCCTTTAGGACAAGATATGGTCACTATGAGTTCACGGTTATGTCGTTTGGACTAACCAATGCACCAGCTGCATTTATGGAACTCATGAATAGGGTTTTTCGACCTTTCCTTGATCAGTGTGTTGTCGTCTTCATAGACGACATTCTGATTTATAGTAAGGATGCTCAGCAGCATGGGCAGCATCTTCGCCGAGCGTTGACCTTGCTAAGAGAACATAAGCTGTACGCTAAGTTTAGCAAGTGTGAGTTCTGGCTGCCGAAGGTATCTTTTCTTGGACATGTGATATCCGCCTCGGGAATTCGTGTTGACCCTACAAAGGTAGAATCTGTTCTACAATGGGAACAACTGAAGACACCGACGGAGATTCGAAGTTTCTTGGGGTTAGCTGGCTATTATCGAAGGTTCATTAAGAACTTTAGTTCTATAGCTTTACCTTTGACCAAGTTAACCCGGAAAGATGTTCCTTTTTCTTGGAGTGATAAGTGTCAACAGTCTTTTCAGTTGTTGAAAGAGAGGTTGACAAGTGCACCTGTGCTAGTGCTACCTGAACAAGGAAAAGGATATGTAGTTTTCTGTGATGCTTCCAAGAATGGACTAGGATGTGTGTTGATGCAGGAAAAACAAGTGATTTCTTTTGCTTCCCGACAGCTTAAGAAACACGAGGAGAATTATCCAACACACGATCTGGAGTTAGCTGCTGTGGTTCATGCTTTGAAGATCTGGAGGCATTATCTCTATGGAGAGACATTCCAGATTTTCACAGACTACAAAAACCTTAAGTATATCTTCTCTCAGCATGAGCTCAACATGAGGCAACGTCGCTGGATGGAGTTAATCAAGGACTACGACTGTACAATTGATTACCATCCAGGCAAGGCCAATGTTGTTGCAGATGCCTTAAGTAGGAAATCAGCAACATCAACCATGAACAGAGCACAACTAAACTCTTTAGTATGCTCTAGGAGAGATATGCTTATCTCCTTAAGGCAAGACAATGTACAGTTGAAAGTGTCATTGTTAGCCGGATTGTTGGCTGAGATGCATATTAAACCTACCCTAAGAGAGCAGATTAAAGAAGCACAGCTAGGTGATGCTGTAGTTCAGTAGATTAGATTTGAGTATGAAAATGAGAAGCAAGATGGTTTTCATGACTCAGAGGACCAAGTAGCTTGTTATAATGGGAGAATGATAGTGCCGCATGTGGACAACTTGAGGAAGTTAGTCCTGGAAGAAGCCCATTCTTCCATGTATGCTATGCATCCAGGGAGCACCAAGATGTATTGGAATTTGAAAGGTCTGTATTGGTGGCCTGGGATGAAAAAGGACGTTGCAGAGTTTGTTCTGAGGTGTCCTGTGTGTCAGCAAGTTAAAGCTGAACACCAGAAGCCTGCAGGGACAATGCAACCTTTACCCATACCACAGTGGAAGTGGGACCATGTGACCATGGACTTTGTTGTTGGCCTACCCAGGACAAGCAAAGGACATGATTCCATTTGGGTAATTGTTGATAGGTTAACTAAGACAGCACATTTCTTACCTGTCAAGACAACCTATTCTGCTGAAAGGTTATCAGAGTTGTATGTTCAAGAGATAGTGCGTTTGCACGGAGTTCCTGTCACAATAGTTTCTGACAGAGGTCCTCAGTTTACAAGTCATTTTTGGGAACAGTTACACCAAGACTTAGGCACCAAGCTAAGGTTTAGTACGGCCTTTCATCCACAGACTGATGGACAGTCGGAAAGGACCATACAAACCTTAGAAGACCTGTTGAGAGCATGTGTTCTCCAGTTCACCGGAAGTTGGGATCTACACCTAAGCTTGATAGAGTTTGCCTATAACAATAGCTATCAGCATAGTATTGATATGGCACCTTATGAAGCCTTGTATGGTAGACGTTGTAGATCACCTTTGTGTTGGTTTGAGACTGGCGAGCATCAGTTGTTAGGTCCTGACCTTGTGCAGCAAACCAAAGAAAAGATTAAAGTAATACAACAAAAGATTAAGACTGCTCAAGATAGACAGAAATCTTATGCTGACAAACTTCGTAGACCCTTAGAATTCCAGGTTGGAGACAGAGTGTATCTCAAGGTCTCACCTTGGAAAGGAGTCCTCCGTTTTGGTAGGAAAGGGAAGTTAGCTCCTAGATTTATGGGACCTTATCCAATCATTGAACGGATTGGAAAGGTAGCGTATAAACTAGAGCTGCCCCCAGAGTTACAGAGGTTACATCCTGTGTTTCACATTTCTATGCTGAAGAAATGTCACCCAGACACCGAGTCAGTTCTACAACCTATGGAGGTAGAATTGAATGATGATGAGGAGGGACCAATGTCAATCCTTGATAAAAGAATTAAAAGGTTAAAGAAGAAAGATATAAGTCTTGTGAAAGTCCTCTGGAACCATCGTGGTGTTGAAGAAGCCACTTGGGAGTTAGAGGATGAGATGAGAAGGAAGTATCCTGCCCTTTTCTCTTGATATGTCTTATCGATTTCGGGGACGAAAACCTTGTAAGGGGTGGATAATTTGTAACATCCCTGACCTGGGTTATGAGTTAACCCTATGTGTTTTGCCTAATTATGTAATTAAATCTTTGTGATTAACTCTGAGCATGTAATTAAGTTTCTCAGAAACATATATTTTAGTATTTGCTCCTTTTATTTAAAGTTGTAGCATTGTTTTGATATACAGGGACCTATGTGCAATTTACCCAGTTAAAAGGGTTACCTTGCAATTTGCACATGATGAGATGTTCCTATGATGTTGATACATCATGAGAATCTTTTTGGCAAAGTATGAGGGATTTCCCAAGCTTGGGCACCAAGGTGCAGCTGTGGAAGCAATCCCGGTGCTTGAAACCCTAATTTGGGGTAAAATGCAAATTACCCAAATGAAGGGATGCAAATTGTAAAATATGTCATCTAAATTATCTTTTTAGACTCTTTCCATCATTTAGAGAAGAAATGATGAGGAAGTCACCTCAATTGAATTATCAGGTTATGAAATATACCTTGTGATTGAATAATCAGGGTATAAGTGCAATAACTCTTTATGTATGTACCATATTATTAGATTGCTCTTCTTTGCTTTCTTTTTCTAGACCTTAAGATAAGGTTTGTCCTTGGAATAAATAGGAAGGGACGAGCAAGTAAATAAGGAAGGACTTAATTGGAATTATGGGGAAACTTATGGGCCTTTAATGAAACATCACCCAAGTATATGTATACTTCACCTCTCAAGCAAAGGAACTTTTCCTTCGTGCAAATCACTGTTTCCTCTTTGCTTGGCCGACTAAGGACTGTCTTGGAGCTCAAGGGGAACGACCAAGGGTGCAAGGTAGGTTTGGACCCCTCTTCTTGCCTAATTCTATGGTTAGAACTCGAATTCAAGGGCAACTTCATGGCTAACTCTTGAAACCCTACCTTTCTAGCCATCTATTTTCGTTCTTCCTTGGAGTTTTCACCTTGGCCAACCTGTGGGAACTCAAGGACGCCATTAGAGCTTGGATCTTGAAAGCTTGGAGCTCAAGGAGCAAGCTTTAGGCGGGTTTTATAACTCTAGACCCATGCTTTACTATGTACATCTTCTATATGCAGTTTGATGATAGCTCTTAATGTTTCCCTACTTTTCCCTGCTATTTTGCAAGCATATCCATGGGATATTCGTACTGTTCTTGAGCTAGGAGATGAAGGCGTGACTTCCAAGAAAAACCCACCGCTTTTCACTTTCTTAAACGGTCTCACCAGTTTTCTCTCTCGGTCTCAAGACCGCGAGGTGAGCAAACGGTCTCGAGACCGTGACAGGGCAAACGGTCTTCAAGACCGTTTGGCCCCGTTGCACGAGCGTGGACCGTATAAGAAATCTGTTCCTAATTATATAGGCTAATTACCCTCAAAATTTGGGAGGCTAACTCCAATTTAATCGGGAGATATGACCCTTTTAAGTAACAACTTTATTTGAATTTATTCCTGATTTTCAAACGGTCTTAATTTGCCTTTTTGGGCAAACGGTCTCAAGACCGTGTAAGGTCGTTGACCAGGAGTTGACCGTATGAGATTACTGTTCAAAATTATGTTAATTAACAACTCACCAAGTTTTATGGTCTAATTCCAAACGGGCTAAGAGTTGAAGGGTGAATACTAGGGCTAACCCTAGGTGAAATCAGTACTGAAATTTATGGTGACCTAATTAGGGTTTTTAGGGTTGATTTACCTAAACGGTCTCAAGACCGTTTAGGGGCCACCCAAACGGTCTCAAGACCGTTTAGGGGCCACCCAAACGGTCTCAAGACCGCGAGGGCAATCAACCATGACCGTTTGGAGGTCTGGGGTCAAGATTAGTTGACAAATTTAAGGTACAATTACACCAAATTACATTGCAATTAAAGTATTGATATGATCATCAACTCAATAGGTCAGACCTTGATGAATTTGCACTAGAATCCAAAATTGGATGGGCAAACGGTCTCAAGACCGTTTGGAACTCATCCAAACGGTCTCAAGACCGAGAGGACAATCACCCAAGACCGTTTGAAGGTCTAGGGTTAAGTAATTTGACCAATTGAGGACCTAATTGCAAATAAGTTATCAATTTAATCAAAATTCTATTTTGTGGTTCAATCATGGTTCAACCCTATCAAATCACCTTAGACTTTGATGAAATCTTGGGAAAACGGTCTCAAGACCATGTGGGGTCCACCCAAATGACCTCAAGACCGTTTGGGCCAAGTTTGGGCCCAATTGGAGCTCAATTGAAGGGTTCAACCTTGTGTTAATGCACATTGTTGAGTGTTGATGGGTGAACATTGATAGACCCTAATTGAATCGATTTCAACCCTAATTGGTCAACAATTGAGGAGCAATTGAATGACCAATTGGTTAAGCATAATCTTAATTGACTCAATCCATAAGTGGTCAACATAGCTTTGACCTTTTGAGGGCTTCAACATCGGTTGACATCATCGGTTGTATCATTGATTTTGTTGATGGACCAAACGGTTGAGACCATGTGAGCCTCGCGGTCTCAAGACCGTGAGAGGGCTCGTGGTCTCAAGACCGTGAGGGGGCTCACGGTCTCAAGACCGTGAGGCCTGAGGTCAAAGGAGGGCTCGCGGTCTTGACATCAACTTGACCCTCGCGGTCTTAACATCATTTTGAGCTTCGCGGTCTTGAACCAATTGAAGAGGCTCGCGGTCTTGGAGTCTAAAGAGGCTCGCGGTCTTGGAGTCTAAGGAGGCTCGCAATCTTGGAGTCTAAGGAGGCTCACGGTCTTGGAGTTAGAGGAGGGCTCACGGTCTTGGGAAGTCAAATTAGCTAAACGTTCAACACTTTCAAACGATCTCAAATCAATTGGGGATTGATGGTTGAAGATCGATCAATGTGATTCAAGGTTGACTTCATTCAATCAATTGATAATATAAATGGTTCAATGTTGCCCTAATCAAACCCTAATGATAACCTCAGATATTAAGTGGCTAATTGACTAGGATTTTGACCACAATGATGATCAATGGGGTGAATTACCAAAATACCCCTAAAGGGTAAATTGGGTAATACCTTGATCAGATCAAACCCTAATCACATGATGATGATGTTTTAACGATGTTAGCCTATGATGACTTAATCCAACCTAATCTAGAGTGGTGTTGACATCACCTAATAGTATGAGGAGAGAGAAAGTACTTCTTGAGAGAGAAAGTACTTCTAGAGAGAGAAAGTACCCTTTTTAAGTGGAAACTCAATTAAAGCATCTCCAAAGCACATGAGTGAGCATAATTAGGGTATGATTCACCTGTGTGAGATCATAGAAACCCTAATTATGACAATTGATGAACCTTAAACTAATCTGAGAACATCAATGATGATGTTACTCATACATGATGATGTTATGAGTTCAATTCATCTTAATATGAATAGTAAACCCTAATTCAAGGGTGATGACATGTAATGTGAATAGTAAACCCTAATTCAAGGGTAATGGCATGCAAATGAGTATTAAAATCCAAATGATGAGAATCAGAGGATTTAACTCTTATAACAAGAGAGGGAAGTATATTCCTTATTTTGTATTACCTTTATCAGTTGAATTAACCATGCAGGTTCTGATATGAAGGTGATCTTATCCAGGTATGGATGTTGATGTTATATTCATTGAAGGCATGTTGTTAGCCTTATGAATAAGAAAAGTAACTTGATGCCTTGTCAATGACATCCTATGATGATAATAGGCCGTGAGAGCCATGAATACCATCAAGGTCATGCTTTAGAGATGACTTGTGATGAGTATGATGAGGAATTATGAATGATATGAGTTAGGCCTGTTACATTTAGTATTCTTCTGTTTTAGATGTTATGCTACTGATTATTGTTTGAAGAACAATGTATGTTGTTAAAGAATACTGAATGTACCTAACTAATCAAGTATAATGTAGAGCCCTGATCATAGATCCATCATTGTCAGAGATTAAGTGATGGTGAAACAGGTTTTCCTCAGGGAACTCCTGGAGCACATACTTTTGAGTATGTGGGGTACATGGATGTGTAGAACCTTACATCCTAGTGTAGTAAAGTGATGTAGATGTGTAATCCATCCATCCTTCACTATAATTCCATACCGTATCAGTGGTAGGTAAACATGAAACCTCCTGATGACGAAGAAAGCACAGATATCCGTATCAGTGGTAGGTAAATATGAAACCTCCTGATGACGAAGAGAGTACAGAACGCCACTGTGACTCTAGAATAGCGAAGGACCAGTTTACCCTGGTGAGCTATAGTAGTAGAGACACGAGATGTCCTACAAGTGATCCTCTTACTAACTGAGGAAGGTGAAGGTCATGAGAATCCGGCTCTCTTAATGACCTATGTATGATACTGATGTGACTTCTCAGCGATCAGTTGGAGTATGAGTGGTATGCCTCATCTCCACAGGGCATAATGTTGTTTGTAAAACATAATCAACCATGAAGTATAACTTGTTAGAGACGACTCCAAGTTAGTTGATTGATGTTACATTGCAATAGTGTTTATATTCTCCATATCTCCTAAATTGTAGAGATCTTGTTATACCTGCAATTGTTATAGAATACTTTGAAGGCTTTACTGCTTAAGATATTCTTTGATGTTATAATAAAGCTTCTGGCGAAGAGTTATAACTCTCCCTAGGACAATTATGTATAATTGTCTCACCCCGTAGACTTCAACTTTTTAGGTGGACGTCGGAGACGAAGGAACCAACCTACAGGTGTCCAGTCTCAGCAGCAGCAACACCAGGAGCAGTAGTAGAATCTCAGGTGGAGATTGTCCTGCCATGTGGTGTAGTTAGAGTCAGTTCTATGTGTCCTCTGTACTCTCAGGTCTTGGAGTCTTGCGTTATGTGATCTTGAGATTTTGTATCCTGATGTATATAATTACTCAAGAAGTAATTATCCTGAGATGTAAACAGTTTATCTGTTGTTATGAAAGAAGTTTTTTATGGATCCAAGTTCTTATCTCAAAAAGTTTTAATTTCCCGTGATTTTTGTCTTCCGCTGATTACCGATTCGCTTCCGCTAAGTTTTAATCGTGTTTATGTCATGGTTTGGAGATCAGAGCCCACGGTTTCGTTATCATGTACCAAAAGCATTCTGGCCTGAAGCAATTTCTGCTGCTTGGTTTTAGATAAACGATACCTTCTTTTGTACACTACAACCAAGTACCTTATAATCTTTTTTTGGTCCTAAAAAATCCTAACTTCTTTTTGTATTTATCAATAATAGTGTCTATACAATATGTCGTTATGCATAAGAAGATAAAGAGAAAAGAGTTCTATAACAGAAGAGAGATAAGGTTCATAGAATAATGTCCCAGTAGAAAAGAAACACTCCATCCCAACACTTTATAATTAGTCAAGTAGAAAACACCTTCAAACAGAGAACCCTTCAAAGAATGTAGCTCTTCTTACTAAAAAACCCTAATATTAGATATGTTGATTCCTACTCAAGACAAAAACAAGCTGCCTACAAGAAGGTGTAAAATAGAAAAGGAAGGGTGTTAATCCGGAACATAACAACTTTAACGAGAAACAATAGAACCAACCTTAATAAATGAGGCCTTGATAATCCTGTATGATAGTTCTATAAAGCTTATCCACAGATCTACATTTGCTCTCATGCACTCGGAGGTTTCTTTCAATCCAAACATTATAACAAATGGTCATCAATAAGATTTTCTCATTCTTAGCAGAGTATAGAATAAAATTGTTCCAATCCTTAAAACTAATCAATCTATTAAAGAGAGTACTATCATTGATGAAAAGATCATGAACATTAGAGCATTCAAAAGAAACATGTTTCATGTCTTCATAAGCATTTCTACATAGAAATCATATTGAAGTAGTTTGAACACCTATTCTTCTACCATTGTCACTAGTAGGAAGCTTATTCAGCAAAGCTTTCCAAATGTGAACACAAAACCTTTCGAGAATACCATCTTTCCAAATCCACAAAGCACAATCATCTTCCTATTCAGAATCCCTAATGGTATTCCAAATAAGTTTAGCACTTGAGGATCTACAACCTTTAAAAGAGATAACATCTCTACCTCCAGAGGGAACCTTAAGTGATAGAAGGAAGTTAGAAACCTTCAGATTAGCCCTATTTTGGGAACAATACCACAATCCTTCCTTGATAAACATATCAACAAAACAATCCAAGGAGCTTCCTGACTTGATAACATAATCTTTACTAAGAAGACTCATTAGGGGAATATTGTTGTGATATGGATCTAGCTAGAACCTTGTACTTTTACCATCCCTAATACTAAAATTCATAAACCTCAACATCTTCTCTCTTTGTTTTAGGATTTTAGTAGAACAACAAGACATTTTGGTTGTCAGGGCAACAAACCAAATGGACATCCTTTTGAGATACAATTCATTTACCCATTTGGCCCACAAAGAGTCCTTTTTGCTAGCAACATTCAAAGCGTTAAGGATCAAGCATCTATCAACCACATATTTGACTTTCTTAATACCTAAACCCTTATCTTTCTAGGTCAGTGACATAATCCCACTTCACTAAGTAGACATTGTCATTGTTATTAAATTGGCCCCATACAAAGTCTATATATAACTTTTTAATCAAATCACGAACTGATTTTGGAAGAGGGAAGTTTTGAGTCCAATATAAATGAAGGGTAGCAGGAGTAGAGTTAATCAGTTCCCTTCTCACAGCTAAAGAGAGCATCCTTGCTTTCCAACCTTCAAGTCTTCTCTTCATGCAATCAATAATGAGGGAGCAAACATCCTTAGACAATTTTCATGTGAACAAGGGAACACTAAGATAATCTAAAGGTAGCTTGCACTCTAAAAATTAAGAATTTCTTGTACTTCAATTTTCATTGCACATTTGCTGAAGATAATACCACTCATATATGGATTGAACCTCAGACTTGAGATATTACCAAACTCCTTAAAAATACTAAGAATAGCACTGGCATTACTAGCATCAACCTAAAAAAGTCATAAGATCATGGAAAAAAATAAGATGAGAAATCGATAGAATATCAGAAACCTTAATTGGAATCATACATTAACCCTTATCTTGACTTTAATCAACTTGGATAACCCCTGAATCACAATAACAATCAGATATGGAGCTACGTGATCTCCTTGACGAATACCATTAGAAGGATGGAAACTATCTGAGGGTTCCCCATTGAAAAGCACTTGAAGGAAGTAGTATGAAAAATGTCCAAGATCTAATTGATCCACTTAGTAGGAAAACCCATAGTAAGCATAATGGAGAACTAATAGTTCCAATTCACTGAATGGTAAGATTTATGGATATCAACTTTCATACACCTCTTACTACATGCATTGTTCCTACTAAAATTATGAATAAGCTCATTTGTTAAGAGAAAAACATAGTTAATACTACAACCTCTAATGAAAGCATACTGCTCACAATCAATAATGGAAGGTAATATCACTATTAGCCTATTAGCCACTATTTTTGAAATGATCTTTATTACACAAGGCAATAGGTCTCCAATTGTTCAATTCATTTGTAGTTGACGCAACCTTAGGTATAATAGAAATAATGGTACAGTTAGACTCCTTCAAAAGTTTACCACTACGAAAGAAATCCTGAATGGAAATGCTCATTTTGAGCCAATAACACTCCAAGATTTTTTTTATAAACATGGCATTAGATCTGTCTGGCCCATGAGCCTTTGTCAAGGTTGAGACTATCAACTACATCATTTACCTCAGTTTGAGACACTGGAATAATAAAAGTATATTTCCGATTTAAACAAAGTCTAACACCAAGCCATGGACCTTGGAACTTGCCACTAGCATATACATGAGAATTGGACAAGTTAGAGTAACATATTTCCTCAAATTAGCAGGATTATGATTCATACATCCATCAACATTCAAAGCTTTGATATTGTTCCTTTGCCTCCTTATTTTTAGAGAGATGTAGAAGAAACATGTATTAGAGTCTCCCTCTTTTAGCCACTCAATATGATGTTTCTACCTAATGATCTTCTCCTCAAGAAGAGAAGCTTAAACTAATTTCCCCCTCACCATTTATCTTTTTCAGGGAGAAGATGATTTGTGGGATCAAGATCTTATAATCTTATGTATCCATATGCCATTTTTCTATGTTCCAATCTTTGACAGTACATGCTTTTTCATGGATTCACAAAGGTTAACCCCCACTCTACTAAATGGATGTTCTTAGGCTCCTCCCAAAAATAAAAAAAGGTACAAGTTCTATACTCCTAATGTTAACAATGATTTGTAGAAGTTGTGATATTTACAAAAAACACACCTTAATTCTCTAAGACACATTCCTTGTTGACCGAAAACCTCTTCGGTGATATCCCACTACTTGTTTGAGACGATGACATACCACATGATAGTTATACAGTTTAGTCTAAGCCCTCAAGGTGTACCGACATCGTAGAAAATCTACAATTCCTCCATGGGCATAAATTTTTCTAATCGTCTCTCTTTGTTAGTAGATCAAAACAAACCTCAGGTAACATATGACTTGGATTTTTTGATTGGTTTGTAGAAAGCAATTTGTCATGTAAATTACATCCTATAAGAAATTGTATTTAATTACTAACATTGGAATGATCATTTCCTACTTAACTTCTACCCTTCCTCCAGTCTTTGTTCATATAACTACATCTCAAGCTCTAGAACATCCCTCATGCCACCAGGTAATGGACGCCAAAATACACATAATAACTAATCAACATACCTAAGATATGGTTTATTCTCCTTCTCATTACTCTCTAGTGGGTTGTCACTATCAAGTACCAACATGAAGGTATAGTTGAAAGTTTGAAAGATTGCCTTATGGAAAATGGATCTACCTAAACATATGGGGTTTATTATTTTGAAACTTTCTCTTCATTTGCACACCATAGATATATTTGTGTGCTTATTTCGATTGCAATTAATCATGATTTGACCCTTGTTTCATCTGGATGTGAAAATGCATTCTTGTATGGAGTTCTAGAAGAGGAAATCTATATGGAGCAACCTCCTAGATCTATTTCTCAGGGAGTCAACCTAGTTGCATGTATGAGATGCTTGTATGGACGAGATGCTTTGGCCTTGGAGACATGGCAAACATGGTTAGACATCTATACCTCATTTCCTCTCTCACCCATATCCATATATATACCTCCTTTTTCTCATGCAACCAAACCCTTTGAACCCTCACTCTCTCTCATCTTGCTCTTAGAGCTCATCCCCTCTTTGTTGGTGGTGAAGGAGGAGCTCTAGGTTCAAGAAGGAGGCCTGTCTTGCTTGCATGTGTACCTAGGGTTTAGATCTACCCTAGTTGAAGTCATTTGGTGCTTCCTTGCTTGGTTTCTTGACCTTGGTAAATGAGATCTCCCTCTTTTCCTTTGTTTTTCTTGCTTTCCTACCCCCTTCTTCCCTCTTCTTGGTCGTATCCAACGTGAAGCTTGGTTGGATCCAAGGACCAATCTTGTTCCTGGAACACAACCCATAGCACAACCACCTCACATGATGGCACCGATAAAGATGTAGGAGTTGAAGAAACAATTGCAAGAGTTTATAGAGAAGGGTTTCATTAGACCAAACACTTCCCTTGGGGTGCTCCCATGTTGTTTGTGAAGAAGAAGGATGGTTCCATGAGGCTTTGAATAAATTATTGACAGTTGAACAAGGTTACAGTGAAGAACAAGTCCATGTTGCCAAGGATTGATGATATATTTGACCAATTGAGAGGTTCTACAATGTTCTCAAACATAGATCTGCGGTCAAGATATCACCAGTTGTAGATCAAGGAAGATGGCATACTCAAGTCTACTTTTAGGACTAGGTATGGCCATTATGAGTTTGTGGTTATGCCATTTGAGTTAACCAACCTGCCAACAACTTTTAGGATCTAATGAACAAGGTGTTCAGACCGTATTTGGATCAACTTGTGGTTGTGTTTATTGATGGCATCTTCATATACTCCAGGGATAGCCAACAACATGAGAAACACCTATGCCAGGCGTTGATGTTGTTGAGGCAACACAAGTTGTATGCCACATTTAGTAAGTGTGAGTTCTGGTTGATCAAGGTTTCTTTTTTGGTCCACGTCATATCTACTAAGAATGTTTCTATAGACCCTAAGAAGGTGCAATCAGTTCTAAAATGGGAACAACCCAAGACACTAACAGAGGTATGGAGTTTCCTAGGTTTGGTAGGTTACTATAGAAGATTCATTAAGAATTTCAGTTATGTAGCTTTCCCCTTAACAAAGTTGACCAGAAAAAGTGGTCCTTTTGTCTAGGATGACAAGTCTCAACACTCTTTCTAGCTTCTAAAGGAGACGTTGATTAGTGCACCAGCTTTAGTTCTTCCAGAGCAAGGGAAAGGCTACATCGTCTTTGGTGATGCTTTGAAGAATAGCTTGGGATATTTGTTGATGCAGGACAAGAACATGATTTCTTTTTCTTCACTACATCTTAAGAAACATGAGGAGAACTACCCAACACATGATCTGGATCTTGCAGCAGTAGTTCATGCCTTGAATATTTGGAGGCACTATCTATATGGAGAAAAGTGTCAGATCTTCACTGACCACAAGAACCTTAAGTATATCTTCTCGAAGCAAGAGCTGAACATGTGGTAGAGAAAATGGATGGAACTTATCAAGGACAATGACTGTACAATGGAATACCATTTAGAGAAATGTGGTGGCTGATGCTTTGAGTAGGAAGTCATCTTCTTCATCGTCTACAGACAAGACACAATTACATGCTTTGGTATGTCACAAGCGGGACATGTTGGTGTCGCTTCAGATATGAACCTTCAGTTGGAGGTTTCCTTTATTAGAATGGTTGTTGGATCAGTTGCAGGTGAAGTCTACCTTGATGCAGTAGACCAGGGATGCTCAGAAGAGTGATGTTGTGACAAAATATCAGGTAGAGTTTGATAGTAGGAAGTATGATGGATTTCTTGAGATAGAGGATGGGACAGTTTTCTTTCATAATAAGATAGTGGTTCTAGATGTTGATGGTCGGAGGAAGATGGTTCTTTAGAAAGCCCATTCCTCAATGTATGCGATGCATCATGGAAGTACCAAGATGTACCATAACCTAAAGTATCTATATTGGTATCCTGGTCTGAAGCATGATGTGGCAATGTTCATTACTAAGTGTCTAGTTTGTCAACAGGTCAAGGTGGAACATCAGAATTCTATAGGAACTTGCAACCTTTGCCAATACCGTAGTGGAAATGGGATCATATTACTATGGAATTTGTGATTGGTCTTCCTAGAACATCCAAAGTTCAAGATTCCCTTTGGGTGATAGTTGATAGGTTGACCAAGTCAGCTAATGTCCTTCCAGTCAAGATGACATATACAACAGAGAAGTATGCACAAATATATGTTGACGAGATAGTATGTTTGCATTGTATTACAATTACCATAGTATCTAGCAGAGATATGCAGTTTACAAGTCAGTTTTGGGAGCATCTGCATTCAGCTATGAGGACATAACTGAAGTTTAGCACAACTTTCCACCCATATATAGATGATCATTCAGAGAGGACCTTTAGGCTTTAGAGGATCTTTTGAGAGCATGTGTCTTGCAATTTACATATGAGTTTGACAGATTTTGCCTACAACAACAATTACTATAGAAGTATAGACATGGCACCATATGAAGCATTGTATGAGAGGCATTGTCGGTCACCTCTTTGTTGGTATGAAGTTGGTGAGTATCAAATTTTGGGTCCTGAGCTAATGCAGTAGACTACAGGGAGTTCAAGGTGATACAATAATAGTTGAAGGCAGTTCATGATAGGCAAAAGTTGTATTCTAATAATCACTTCAGACCATGGAATTCCAAGTGAGATATCATGTGTATCTCAAGGTTTCCCCTTGGAAAGGTGTGTGGAGGTTTGGTAAGAAGGGTATGCTGGCTCCAGGTTTATGGGACCATACCCTATTTTGGCACATGTTGAAAAGGTGGCGTACAAGTTGGAGCTATCTCCATAGTTGCACATGTTGCATAATACCTTCCATGTCTTCATGTTGAGGAAGTGTCACACAGATGTAGAACAACCATTGCAACAAGTGGAGGTTGGGTTGAGGGAGGATGTGTCGTATGATGAGGTTCCTGTTTTGATCCTTGATAGGAGGATGAAAAAGATGAAGCAGAAGGATATATCCTTAGTTAAGGCATTATGGCATCACTGTGGTGTGGAGGAAGCCACCTGGGAATTAAAGGATGAGATGTGTAGGAAGCACCCGTCTTTGTTCACGTAGGAATTCAGGGGCGAAATCATTGTTAGGGAGTTTATAGTTGTAAGACCCCTAACCTTGCTTCTTGGTTGAACATGCTTTATTACCATAATCAGATGTTTAAACCTTAATCATACCTTAAAATGTTCTTTGATATCATGTAACAAGCTTAAGTTTCAAGCTTGGTCCAGTTTGGACACTGTTTGAGCAAGTTATGCATATATGTGCTTGTCTTGGACCTAATTGCAATTTACCCATATCTAGGATTTTTCTTGTAATTTGTTAAATTATTGTTGTGCCTCACATATTTTAATATTATTTTTGATATAGTGGTGCTTTGGGGCACTTTGTTACACTTTGTTTTGAGTGATGACCCCTTGTGTTGAGGTTAGGGTTTGCTCTCATGGATGCCCTAACACATGGTTGACTTTGAGTGTTGGCAGTCGCCAAGAATGTGATATTTAGTGTTGGTGGTCACCAAGGTTTTTATGTTACCTCTAGTGTTTTTGGTCACCAAGGTTTCTTGTGATACCTAGGGTTGGTGGTCAATGAGGTTCCTAACTCATCTTGGTCGCTAAGATTTCCTAGGGTTAGCGACGATTCCATTTTCTGATCAGTTATTTGCCAAAGTTCTTAGTGGTCATATGCTTTTTCTGAACAAGTTTGCTCAATAAGATTTCTTATTTTGTTCGTCAGGTTTCGATCATATGGTTAACCTATTTGCATGTATGGTATGCTTTCATGGACGAGATGCTTTGACCTTAGACACATGGCAAACATGGTTAGACACCTCTACCTTATTTCCTCTCTCACCAATGGCCATATATACCACCTCTTCTCATGCAACCAAACACTTTGAACCCTCTCTCTCTTTGAGTTAATCCCCTCTTTCTTGGTGGTGAAGAAGGAGCTCAAGGTTGAAGAAGGAGGCCGATCTTGCTTGCATGTGTACCTAGGGTTTAGATCTATCCTAGTCAAGGTCGTTTGGTGCTTCCTTGCTTAGTTTCTTGACCTTGGTAAGTGATATCTCCCTCCTTTCCTTTATTTTCCTTGCATTCCTACCCCCTTCCTCCCTCTTCTTGGTCAGATCCATGGTGAAGCTTGGGTTAGTGGTTGAAAACATCTTCTTTCTTTCCTTTTCAACCTAGGGTTTGCTTCCTTTTTGGAGAAGGGACTAGCTTAGCGGAGGAAAGTACTCAAGCTAGGGTTTATTCCCTATTTTCTTCAAACAACCTTGCTGTTTGGAGTTTCTACATCATCTCTAAGGCGAGTTATATAACTTTCTTCATGATTATTGTTTACTCATACCTTTCATGTACATGATCTTGCTCTTAAATGAAGTTCTAAATAAGAAGAAGCTACCTTTGCCTAAGGTTTCAATTTAGGGGATAGTTCTTGAGTTTTATCATCTTGGATGAACCCTACACTTTGTGCATGATTCTCTTGATGGAAGTGGTGACCTTAGACCTTTCTTCCATGTGGAAAACGTTGACTTTTGATCTCCCAAATGATTGTTCATTTCTAAGATTTCAAGCTGGTTTTTCCTCCTTGCAACGGTACATGATGGTTTGGTTGTGGTTCAATTTACTTGACTTCCTTGTGCCAACCGATGGCATTGACTTTGTTTCTATTTTGTATCTTATGTGGTTGCCAATGTTTTGAACCCATGATGGTCGCCAATGTTTTTGGACTCATGATTGGTCACCAAGGGTTTTGATCTTACATGGTCGGCAAGAATTTTGTTTCAAAGTGGTCGATGAGATTCTAACCTATATGGTCGCCAAGGTTTCACCTATGTTGTCATTGGGGTTTTGCACTTTATGTGTGGTTTCCAAGAATCTTTATTTCAATCGGTCTCCAATGTAACCTAACCCTAGAGGCCGCCGATGTAACCTAACCCTAGCATCCGTCAAACATGGCTAACCCTAGCGGTCGCCAAAGATGGCTGATCCTAGTAGTCGATGAAGTTTCTGAACCTAGAGGTCGATGAAGTTCCTGACCATTGTGCTCACTATGTTCTCTTGAATATATGATGGTTTGTGTTCAAACCTATGTAAGTATATGCACTGTTAGTTAGTTGAGGGCTGATTCGTAACATCAACCTAATCTGCCATGTTGAACCTAACCCTAGTGCAATTACATGATGGTGAAAAATCATGCCTAGTTCCATTATGTGTTGAAATGATGAAAGAATGCTCTCTCTCTATGTTGTTGTAACCCTAATTATTTGCCACATGAACATTATAATCTATAATAAATAATGTTATGCCAAACTTGTATATCACATGTATGGTGATGGTTGATGAGCCTTAATGAAGCATGTAAGGATAATGGTGTTCTTACACATAATGATGTGATGGTCTTAATGACTTTTGGGAATAATTGAGCCTTAGTGAGGTGTTATCCTCTGGATGATGTTATAAGGCTTTGTATCCTATGATGGTATGATAATGATAATGATAATGGTCTCATGTATGATAATAAAATACCATGTAGTGTTATGATCAAAGTTTATATTTCATACGTTTTATATCTTCTGAAGTTGTAACATACCAATATTTTTTTACAACTCTGTTAGGTTTATATGTAACTTGATTGACGCAGTCTTAACTCACCCAATTGACATTAAATAATCAATTGAAAACCTAATCATGTATTTCCCTGTGCCATAGATCCATTTCAGTGTTAGGACTTGCTGGGTGGTGAGATGAGTATTCCTAATGGAAGCTCAGAGCGCATACTGTTGATCATGCAAGGTATAAGAGAGTGTGTGTCCTTGACATCATGATCCCAAGATTTTGAGGATGGCTGCGGTCATGCCTCGGTAGGAGAACAACTGCAGTCATGTCTCAAATATTTGTATATATATGATGTGATTGAGGACAACTGCAGTTGTACCCCATATAATAGGGTTTGAATACCTTGGTTACTAGTATCGTGACCTATCTACTAGGCTATTTTCTAGATGGACTACATATGTCACTACAAGTGAATCATACTGACTGAGGGCGGTTGACATCTTAGGAGTCCAGCTCTCCTAGATCTTGTATGTCATTGATTTTGACTTAGCAGTGGTCAGTTGGAGTCGGAGTGGTATACCTCAAACTCCTTACTACTTAATAAAAAATGTAATGCAACTGTGTAGGATATCTATTTAGGGTAAAACACAATTCACATTGGGTGTTTTCCCTTGTCTTGTCTCTTATACTGTTTAGTTGTTATATAGTGTGGTAAGAGAAATCAAATGCCAGTAAATGATAGTTCAATCTATTTCTTTATACATCTAGTTAATCATGCTTGCTTCTATGCCTATCAATTTAGGTTTCTTAATCTGTTTAATATGCTTAACTATTATATATATATATATATAATGCAATCAATAATTGTTGCTTGAGAGTTATGTCTCTTACTGGGACATTGGTCTCACCTTGTTGGTCACCACATCTTTTCGGGTGATCCTCAGTGACTTCATTAGGATCATGTTCTTGGGGAAGAGCATCTTGGAGAGAATTAGGAGTAGAAGGTTGGATATTTTTTAGTAGAATCCTTGGGTCGTCCATGTACTCTCAGGTCTGGGTAGGGGAAGTTTTGTAGATTATACATATATCGACATGTGTTTTTGGCTGTGTGTCGATATTTTGTATATGGCATGTATATGTGGAACATCTGTTTGTATACAAGTTGTGGCTGATGCCACTGGACATACATGTAAATACATGATATGGTATGTGATGTTATGCAAGTTATTGGACCTTTATGTAATGTTTCTGAACATGATGGTCTAATTTAAAATTAGTTTTAATTTACCCTCTTTTTTGGTTATATGGATAATTAGTTGTTGATCACATGTTTTGTTTTGAGTAATCTTATTTAGCGTGATGCAGCATCACACTATCATTCTGGGAGATAGGCTAGTAAATGTTCCTATTGATCCCAAAAAAATTGAGTCGGTGACTCTTCTCCTCCTTATACTCACAACAAGAAATATAGAGTCCTACTTGGCAAACTGATCTACTAAAGTGTCTCTAGAGATTGTATCAGTTATGTTGTTGGACTTGTTAGTATGTATCAAGAAAAACCTTGAAAATATCACTTATACATTATCTGTTATATCCTCAAATACTTAAAAGGCTCTCCTAAAAAGGGAATTATGTATAGCTGACATAGATACTGTGTAATTACTGAATATTTTGATTTAGATTATGTTGACTACATAATTAATTCTTATTCTACATCTGATTATTGCACTTTTGTAAGAGAAAATCCGGTTACCTATCATAGCTAAAATAGACAATTGTTGTATGATCAAGTGATGAGTATAGAACCATGGGTCATACCTCTGGTATATTAATGTGGGCTCAAGATATTTCAAAGAAAAATGATATATGTAGTTCTGAAACTATTCCAATATATATGAAAACAAAGCATCTACCTTCATTTCTAGCAATCTTACCTTTCATAAGTGCATCAAACACATTGAGGTGGACCTTCACTTTGTAGGGGAGTCAATTATGTCCAGACACATCTCTAATCCTTACATTAGGATTAGGGATAAACTTGCTGACATTTTCACAAATCCACTTCCAAAAGCAAGATTTACTTCCATGGTGGACCAGGTGGGCATGAGAGACACTATGATCTAGATGGAAGGGGACTATTAACATAAATATGGTTCTTTGTGTTTTGTCTTGTTATATTTTATATGAATTGTTTTTTTTTCTCCTCACATTTTTCTCATATCACTTATCTTTTTAATTAGGATCTTTCTCTTATCCTATATAAAGGAGGTCATGTAATTGTATTGGTCATATCAATATAATCCTATTTTGCTACATGTGATAAGATAGGACCATGATCTATGTAATCTATAGCTTGAGGGGGAATGTTAGAATACATGAAATGGACCTCTCTATACTTACTCTATCTCCCTCTTTCTCTCATCTTGTACATGTGATAAACTATACCACACACTCTCCTATTAAAGACAAGTAATGCCTATATTTTTCACTAATATAATTATCCTAAATGGTCATATGCTACTATTAGTCTTGGATATGATTGGTGAAAGACGAGGGAGGCTATTATCATGCATTGCCATAGTGGATTAAAATAGAGGACATGTGATTTCTAGAACAATTTATCATATCCAATTTCTATATTTTTACTGACAACCAAATCTAGTAATTTGTTTATTTTATGCCATGTTGTAGGATTTGTTGTTGTATATATTTTCTTCACATCTTTTATTCTTTTATTGATATCAAACAATGGATGTTAGATTATCAACAGTTTGTCTTCCTTTGAAGCACACAAAATGCTGATGATGCTTATAATTTCCTAGTTGGTGACATATGTATAAGTTATGTTGTCAAATTTATCCTGACAATAAGGAAAAAAGTAATTCTCAACTTGTGCTTTATTATGAGTTTTCATTTATTCACTAACACATATTTTATATAGCATTCTATACATAAGAACATCTAGAACAAGAATATATAATATACATCATTTTATACATTTAAGAAAATTTACGTATGTTTTACCATCTTTCCTTCCTTTACAACTGTCATTTCACTTTTTTATGTTTCTTAAAATGATTATTAGTAGCAATCTCTATAAAACTTTAAAACCTATTTCTACATTCTCTATGATTTTTTTACAAAAATTACAATGTCAATGTAGGGGTTTAAATGATGTGGGTCTATCAATACTCATACTCTTAAAAATTTAGTTTAGACAATATGGAAATAGGTATGGACTTGTATCATAAAATTTTAGATCTGCACCATACTCATACGCCCAATACCCCTGGGTATGTGGGTAAGTAGCTCTGTATAAAATGTCATATTATTAATGTGATAAATGTTACCTTATATTGCATCTAATGTAAAGTGATAAATGTATGCATAACCTTACCCATGTAATTTAGAAAGTACAAGTATGTGTCTAGATCAATATAATAAAAAAATCTCACTTCATACCTATACTGGAAGTACACACATGTATGCAGTTTGGGTAAGCAGTTATGTATAAAACATCATATCCGTAATGTGATAAATCTTTCAGTAAGTTGTATCTATTTAAATACTACAAGATACTGATATGTAAATAGAATTAACATTGCATTATTATTGTAAACAATGAAGTATTTTTTAGGTTGAAAATGAATCAAGTTCATTGTTTACTTATTTATAGTAAATGTTGTGTTGTTGGATTTATGTAGCATACCATAATACTATTTTGATTTTAGTTTAAGATTACTTTAATTAGGTTCGTAATTCAAAATGTTATTTCTCAATTATATGAGTAATCTCAACTATTATATTAATTATAGTAGTGCATAATCTCAACTATTGTATTAACTAGAGTAATGAAGTATAATATAAAAACATGATATTGAAATAATTATTTACATACAAAGAGTATACGAGTCTAGTGGATATGGGTCCAAGCATACCCATTAGTAAATTAAAGTGTAGGTCTAGGGGTATGCACATCTACTGGTTTATAGATATATAAATCTAGACTCATAGTGGGTTTTAGAGGGCATGGATTGCATGTATGGGGGTATATTCAGACCCATTTACAACCCGACTACAATGCATGCCGATGTAATCATGTTTTCTTGTTCATTATTAAATTGGGACTTAGGCTCATTTTACAAGACTAGTTTTGGGTAAAAGCTACTAGTTGATTTAATTAACAACTAAATCATTCTTCTATTGAATGGAATTGTAACTATTTTCTACATATTTTAAATGTGTTTTGTTGTGGTTGTAATTATGACCATATGACTATAACATCCCTTATAAATAATTTAAAAGTCTACTTGGACCCCAAGAGGTATGTATTGTATATGATTTAATTTTAATTTTATGTATCAAAAGCATATTGATTGGAAACTTCTCTTCTTCCATGGCTTGACTATTCAGTCTTATTTATTTCCCTTATGCATCATGAATTTCTCTTCTCCTACTATCTCATCCAAAGGTTCTTTTACCAATTTATATACTACAATTTATTCTTCCACTCTACCTACCCTTACGACAAAACTTGGATCATCATTTATTCATTTATTTATCAGCAAATGTGATCCCTTTCATTCTTCCACAATGATGTATAACCATATCAAGTCTAACTAAATGGAAACAAAAGTAATAGAAAAATACATATACTAATACAAGAGAAATATACTCATAAAATATCTAGGATATGATAATTTCCATACCTTTCTCCCTATCTTTAAAAATGAGTTCTATTTTATATCCTAAAATGGTTGAGAATAATGAGAACCAACACATGTTTGTCTCCTCCTTATATCTTGACAATGTCGTTAGTAGCTTCTGGTAGAAAGAAGCTCAATTTTTTTTCCGATGTTGAACCTATTTTATTTTTAGACAAAATGGATAACTAATATATGTTACATTATTTCACAAATTGACTTGCATATTTTTGACACTCATTTTTTCTCTGTCGATAGAAATTCACTATTAATGTTAATTTTCTGGTTAATGATAGAATCTATTCTACATTCAACACATTTTCCAGATTTATCATTTTCTTACTTTTCCATATTATTCTACCTTGTTAATCCACCTAATTTCACCCACTTTTACCCACTTTGTAGCTTCCTATATAGAAATTTTCATTAGACTAGAAGTGCAATTTACTCATCAATACTGCTTCTTACAAGTCTCTTATATAAATCATCCAGTTGAATTAATATGAATAAAATATTTATTTTTGCTCATGAATATTCAATTGCTTTTTTCCAAAGTAATCTGAGGGATGATACTAAATTATATATCTCTAATATTTTATTCAAAATATGTAGTTTCCCATGATTTTGTCCAATTTATTCCTAAAATTATAGGAAAATCAAGAAACATGCAACATTGCACCCGGGACACCTGGCAGATTGGGGCAATCCGTCGGTGACACTTGATAGATTGACTCGATCCACACGTGAAAATGTGTGGCATACCAGGGTGATGTGTTGCCTCTTCTAGAAGGTTCTATCAAGAACTATGAATAGTAATTCCATGTAAATATACACTCATATCCAATGTATTCCTGGCCCCTTCTCAAACCTACTAGAACAAGAGGGTCAAACAATCCCCCTCAGAACCAGAGGGTCAAACAATCCACCTCTTTATTTTCCACATTATTCATGATTATAGGATCCTTCACTTAACACCACTTCTCTCAAATTTCCATTATCATACCATGCTTATAACGCTAATATGCTCTATCTGCCTTGTCTACGCAACCATTTTAACTACTCCAACTACTTTAAATTGTTAATATATGCTTAAAACTGCATACGTGACCCATCTAAATATTCATGTTCATCTGATCTTGGAAAAAACATGAGATTGTGTTTTTAATCCATATTTGCTTACCATCCTCGAGAGTTCCCTACATAGTGGTCCTTATCTCCCATGAGAGTTCTCCATCATGGGAGGTTGCAAGGTGATTATGACCCCAATTTACCTATAAGTAGGATTGTTATGACCTCATCTGAGCCTAATTGGTAAACTAGGATTTACCTGGATGATTATATGCTTAATTGGATTGATCATTGATTAAATATAATTAATGATGATAATTCAATTATGATGTTTTAAACCTAATAATAACGTTAATTGTTCTATTGTTTGAGAAATTAGGATTTGATAAATATAAACCCTAGTTGGCTGAAATTAGGGTTTTGATAGTACATGAATATGGAATTTGATCAGGATAACAGTGTGGGAAATGATTTTTCATATTTTATACAAATTTTGTATTTAATTTAATTTTTTATATGATATGTATAACTCAATCATACATATTGGAGAAAAATTTCAGAATATTTGAGTGTTCTTTGAATGCGGTTCTCGATCGAACTATACTTTGACCAAAATGCTAACAGAGTGCTTTTTAGCAGTGTAGTGTTTTATTTTTATTTATTTATTGATAACTCCAAATGATCTGAAATTTTAAATGGATATCTGAAACTCAATTATAAACAACATGTAAAATTTTCATAATTTTAGGATTCGTTTAGATCTTATCAGTAGATGAATTACAGTAATATTTTTATGACAGAAAATTCAGCTGAAATAAGAGAAAGTATAGTGAGGGGTCAATGTGCAATTGACCCAAGCAGCTCAATTGCTCTATATGGTCAACCTAACACACAAGGATCTCTCATAATCCGTGATTCAAACTAGAGAAACGAAATCCTAGAGAGAGAGAGAGAGTTAGGGTTTGAGAGGAGAAATTGATGGAGATGCTGACCTAGGGTTTTGTGGTCTGAGGAATGATGAAATCATGTAAGTTTAGCTTCTTTGGATATAGTTTCATGGTGAATATTCTCTCACATATCAAAATTCCGTCCCTCCTCTGATTTGATCCGAAATGGTATCAAAACTTCCCCTTTTCTCACTCTTTCTTCATAATCCCTCATTTTTAGGGTTTCCGAGTTGAAAGGAAGAAGAATTGGGTGAATTGCAAGGGATTTGATACGAGATCGAGATTTTCATGGATGAGCTACGTTTTTAAGGTGTTTTCACACCTTAGGGTGAGTGGGAACTTCCTTTAAATAGTATATTGCATGAAAATTGGTTAAATCATCCATAATCTTTTAATGCTTAGTATGCGACTACAAACCCTGAATTGTGTGTTTGATCTAAGTTGTTGCAAAATGATATGAAATGGATTCTTCCTATATTTGGATGAATTTTAGATGATAAAATCATATTAGAAATGCATACAATACATCCTAATGAGAATTCCCTAAGTATTCGTAGATGTTATAAGAGTAAACTGAAATATAGGGAATTTGTCTATGACTGAAATGCTGTATAATTAAATAGAGAAATTTGTTTATCTGGATCCCCTTGGTTATGAATGATTGTTTATCTGAATGCATAATACATATATGTCAGATACTATCTTGGATTTCATTTAAAGTGAGTAGTGTTTGTTTGATATCTCAGTAAAGAGGGTGAAACCCTAGATACGAGGAAAGTTGGATATTTATGAATAGACATCGTGAAATCCATTTGAAGGGATTTTCTTGACATGATAGACTTTATTTATTCAATTTTATTCTTGATGCATGATATCTCAATGAATGGCATGGAAACCTAAATTCAGCTCAGTTCCAAGGTTTCATACATATATTGATTATATATGATTTGTTGAAAATAGTCTTTATTCAGTGAATGTTTATGTCGTATGAAATCCTTATGAGAGCCAAGTGATACGTGAATGAGGTAAAGGAAACCCTAAGGATAGGGTGTTCAATGAATCAAGTATTGTGATATCAATGTTCTCAGTATGAGATGTGGTGATGCTTAAAAATTCAATTGCATGATTCTAGTGTATAAAGTGCCAAGTTGACATGTGTTTTGTTTATTTAAGAATTTTAGTATGCCTGTATGTACATTATGATGACTACTCAGAATATTATAGTGTTTTGAATATACCGCTCTGCTAAGTTTAGAATGATATACATGTTGTATTATAAACTTTCCATAAATAGACACGGTACCATAGAGATACCCGAGTCAATTATAAGTAAGGAAAAGATACAATATAGTAAGAGCTTTCCAAGAATAATAAAATAATAGACATAGGTGCCCTGAACACCGTAGATTACCTACGGATGTCTGCACTATAGGGAGGAAACTATCCACCCTGGCAGTGACCAGTATATGGGGATCGGATCACACCTACAGAGCGTGCAGGGAGACGAAGCCCTTGAGGAAGTCTCCTAAGAGAAGATAGGTTACCCAACACAAATCGGAGATCCCGGTGGTAACCCAAAGGTACCCACATAGCGTACCAAGATGAGGCCCACAGAGTGTCTCAGACCCTCCGCCTGTGTACTCAGCCTAGAAGGAGAGGTCCAGTTAAAGGCCAACTATTTAGCCGCCTTAGTCAGACGTGACAGTTTGAGTCAAGTAGACCCAGATTTAGTTCTAGGCTTAGCTTCCCGGGTTTTAAGCTAAGTCTTGTATGGTGAGATCGTAGTTTGCTACGGTCTTCATATGTAGAATACACTGCATATGATTAGGGCATAAGCTAAAATATGTTCATATAGGTTTAAAGAGTTTCTTATAAGTAAGAAAGGTTAAGAAGGATTCAAGTACAGTTTCCCAACAATTATTCTTTGTATGTTTCTGAATTATTAGTTCTCCTTGAAATAAATCAGGAATGCTCATATATTGATTTGCTCTTATTGATATCTAGAGTATCCTGACATATTTATGATTGCTAATGATCAATCTCTTTAAAGCTTACTGCTGTTATAATTGATATCAGTTTCTCAAAAGTATATCTGTAATTATATCAGTGCTTTAGACTATTTCTTTGAAGTACTCATTCACTGAGTGAGTAGGCTCACCCCTCTACTCACAATTTTTAGGGATATCCCATGGACTTGAAGAAGGTCATTACATCAGAGTAGATCTACCACAAGAGTTAAGTCTGAGTATAGTTAAGTTCAGTCGGTCCTTGTCACTCTAGGTCATTGTAAATAAATAAGAGAGAGTTGTAAATGATGGTGCATACCATTATTCTTCTTTTAGCAATATATGCGAATTAGCAAGTCTTATGTGCTTAAAAGTATGGGAAACATAATGAATGTTCATACATGCATTTTTACTATTGAAATCAAATTAGAGAAATCAATGTTTAGATTCCCTTGTAAAGTTAGTTTATGTGGTTCAATGTGAGAAAACAAAGAGTTTGAAAGAGAAGAAAAAATTAAGGGTGATCTTTATATTACGTTAAATCCTCAATTTATGCCCTTAATCTCATGATTAGTGGTGATTGTGAGATCGGGGTGTAACAACTTTGGTATCAGAGCTTAGGCTGAGTTGTCAGGGACCATCAAGTTAGTAAGTTAGAGTCATAAGTGTGGCCAATAGGAGATGTTATGATGTTAGCTCTGGGGATTTGAGTATTTGGATATCCTGGCCCGGTATCTAAGTACTTGGATCAACCGGTATCAAGCTACTCTATCTATTCTTTCATGTATACCCTAGCCAGTTATACAGTGGAAGGATGGTTTAGAGAGGAACCCTAGAAATATTAGGGTTAGAAAAAAGATAAGTAATATGAATTAAGAGCATAAATATAAAATGAGACAGAACTTTCATTTCATATTGTTATTTTATTGGAGATGAATAGAAAAACTCTTATATGTTTGAATTTAGATATTCAATATTTTGAAATATATATGGGTCTTTAAGATTTGTTCTACATTATGCAGTTGTAGTGTTTATTGATTACATTCTTTGTATCAAGTAGACTAGAAATGATCTTTGAATGAGCTTTCCTAAGTGGATACGTTTTCTTCCACACATTTGAGATGAATAGGAGTTGAGTAATCCTGAGTAGCTCTTGGCTTCAGGACTGTAGGTTCGGCCTGGTCCGACTGGCAGGATGCGTTACTAGGATCTAATGACTCCTATTAAAATATAATAAGAGTAGACTCTAGAATAAATTAGACCCACATCATAGTGAGAATGTACATACACTAAGATGTTGAAACATATGGGAAAGATTAGAATAGTTAAGAATCAGTTGAAACTGATGTCTGAGATCCAACTTTGGGGCCTCATATGAGAAACCCTTAATTAGGAATAAAGGAACACGACATAAGATTCTGATTAAGTTTAATTATTAGTATTATATGAACTCTAAATATGAAATATGGAAAAGATATGGGAAAAGTATGTAAGGGCCAAGATAGTAAGAATCAATCATGAGAAGTGGATTATATAATCGAGTACAATGTTTTTATGTACTCCAAAGCAAAGGGAAAATAGAAGAAAAAAGTTAAGTATTCGACAAGTACATAGAAGTGAAGAGTCTTCAGAAAAGTTAAAGTGAAGAGAACTAGATGAGCATGTAAATCATAAAACTAGGATAAGAAAATTAGTTAAAACAAAGAGAAATGTTGGAAATAATGATCTTGATTAAGGAATGAGGGTTATCATATAATTGAGAGCATGGAATGTATACCTTTATTGTGAAGTTAATACATTCATCCTAATGCCTTTGGATTCTAAGTCTCTATAGAACAACAAACTAATTTCTAAAATAAGAACAAAAGTGTGGCTTAACTAATGAATAAGTCATACAAAGGTAGACTATATTCAAGAGGTAAAAACTTGATTAAAAGAGATACTAAGTTTGACCCATGCATGAGTCATTTGATTTAAAATGAAGGATATGTAATGTATTAAACATGAGTTGAAACTAGTAGAGAGATTATGGATTTAGAATTTCAACTTTACATTAGCAGAAGGATAAAAAGAAATATGTGCAACATGGTATATATGATCATACACCTAAAAGAAGCAACATGATCATAAGAGAAAACTAGAAGTTAAATATGATATGTGGAATAGCAGTATATGGGAAGGGGATTATGGAAAGTAATGAAAAGGTTTGAAACATGGTGGAGTAATATAGATTATAAAAGAAAGAGGTTGCGAGATTCAAGAAAGTGCTAATTAGTCAAGTATCCTTGTTGATAATTAATTAAACCTACATATGAGAAATGTATTATTGAATGTTTGAAGATAAGAATTCTAAGTCTCAAAATCATCTTCTCTTTCATATCTTCCTTAATAAGAGCAATTTGGGAATGAAGTGATATGAAAATGAATCATATATGATGCATAACCACCATGGTAGAGACATCTAGTGAATGTAATAATGACACACAATATGATGATGAAACCCTAGCAGGGTAATTGAGAATGTAATATATCTGGATGGCCAAGTAAGAGAAAGGAAATTCAATTGATAAGATAAAGAAGACTTTAGTAAAACTTGTGAGATCCAAAGTTTGAATTTCAAATTAAGGGAGCGAAGTCACATCACAATAACATCATGCTACTGATAAGGACTAAACCCTAGAATGTTTAGAGTTGTAGTAGTTCAAGGGATGTCACTAGTGATTTGACCTTGAATACTAGCATCTCTATAAAACAAGATCATGAGATTTGCACTATGAGAAGTAAACTAGCACTGATAGTAATCTAGGGTTTAAAGATAGCTAACCTGAAAGGTAGATAAACAATATGGAAATGATTCAGAGTAAAGAGTAAGATATAAATTTGAAATGTAACAAGTGTGTTTTGAACAAAAGGAGAAATACAATATGAGTGAAGTGCGACATGAGATAAATTCTTGCAGTGATAGCAAGAATGATGAATAATCTATTCGTACCTTGTATGTTTCAATTTTAGGAATGTTTAATCTACATGATTAAAATGAGAAGGATAAGTAGCAAAAAGTAAGTAGTAGTGAATGAGGAGAGAGATAAGAGAAAACAATGTCTTTTAGTAATATGTGAATTTGTTTTTAGAAGTATAATTTATTGAAGGTATGTTAAGGGATGTAAATTGGTTCTACGTATGATTTCAATGTACATGTGCAAGCAATATGTTAATTAAAGGTGCCTGATAGTTGTAGTCATTCATACCAATAATCCATCTTTGTATTGTACATTTGTGGTATGGTGATATGGGTTGAATAATGATGGAACAAATGAAGGGTTACGCTGAATAAGGTAGTCTTACCTATTCACTCATTTGAATAAAAGGGATGATAATTATATTGTATTGATATGTAACCCTTATGAGGTATAGCTTGTTATACCTAGCTTTAATATAAATAAGTGATGGTAATTGGGTATGAATAGTCCTTGAATGACTAATAAAATCATGAAGTACTCTATTACTATTGTTGAAACCCTAGTATGCTATAACCTGATGGCTACACCTTGAATTATGTGTGGGTTCATACTTGAGAATAATATGGAATGTGATGTTAATGCTTCACCTTATGCATCCATGATGCAATGGGGTTGCCGTGAGTAGTATTTTACAATTGTTGTTGAATCTAGTCTTCCAACTCAAGACTATTTTGCTATTTGAGTAGCACAATAGTAAAATTCAAAACAACACGGTGAACTCTCTTTTGTGACTTAGAGGTAATACATAACAATAGTACATATTGAGCCGTATGAATTGAGATAGTTGGATCAGATTATCGATGTTGAGGTAACACCTTAAGAGTATGAAAATATTGAAATGGTTGTTTCTCTCTCTATCCTATGATTGATTGTGGCATAGAGAATTCGTTTGTTATCATTGAGAACCATTTCAAACATGTTGTGATTTAGTAAAGGAATAAAGGACTTAATGTTGAAAACTGCATTCAAGTATGAAATATAAGAATATAATGACATGTAAGATTTCAGAAGCTTTAAATAAACCTTGAATGTACTTTACTTGCATATTTATGTTTCAGGGATGAAAACTTTTTAGGGGGGGGGGAGAATTGTTATGATCGCATCTGAGCCTAATTGGTAAACTAGTGTTTACCTGGATGATTATATGCTTAATTGGATTGATCATTGTTTAAATCTAATTAATGATGATAATTAAATTATGATTTTTTAAACCTAATAAGAATGTTAAGTGTTCTATTGTTTTAGAAAGTAGGGTTTGAGAAATATAAACCCTAGTTGGCTCAAATTAGGGTTTTGATAGTACATGAATATGGAATTTGATCAGGATAATAGTGTGGTAAATGATTTTTCATATTTTCTAAAAATTTTGTATTTAATTTAATTTTGGATATAATATGGATAACTCAATCATTCATATTGGAGAAATATTTTAGAATATTTGAGTGTTCTTTGAATGTGGGTCTCGATCGAACCATACTTCGACCAAAATGTTGACAGAGTGCTTTTTAGTATTGTAGTGTTTTATTTTTAATTATTTATTGGTAACTCCAAATGATTTGAAATTTTAACTAGAGATATGAAGATCAATAATAAACAACTTGAAAATTTTTCATAATTTTTGGATGCATTTAGACCTTATCAGTTGATGAATTACAGTAATATTTTTATGACAGAAAATTCAGCTGAAATAGGAGAAAGTATAGTGAGGGGTCAATGTGCGATTGACCCAAACAGTTCAATTGCTCTATATGGTCAACCTAAAACACAAGGAGCTCTCATAATTCATGATTCAAACCAGATAAACGAAATCCTAGAGAGAGAGAGGGAGAGTTAGGGTTTGAGAGGAGAAATTGATGGAGATGCTGACCTAGGGTTTTGCGGTCTGAGGAATGATGAAATCATGTAAGTTTAGCTTCTTTGGATATAGTTTCATGGTGAATCTTCTCTCACATGTCAAAATTCCATCCCTCCTATGATTTGATCTGAAATGGTATCAAAACTTCCCCTTTTCTCACAATCCCTCATTTTTAGGGTTTCCGAGTCGAAAGGAAGAAGAATTGGGTGAATTGCTAGGGATTTGATATGAGATCGAGATTTTTAGGGATGAGCTACGTTTTTAAGGTATTTTTATACCTTAGGGTGGGTGGGAACTTCCTTTAAATAGTATATTGCACGAAAATTGGTTAAATCATCCATAATCTTTAATTGCTTAGTATGCGACTACAAACCATGAATTGTGTGTTTGATCTAAGCTGTTGTAAAATGATATGAAATGGATTCTTCCTCTGTTTGGATGAATTTTAGATGATAAAATCATATTAAAAATGTATACAATACATCCTAATGAGAATTCCCTAAGTATTCATAGAGGTTATAAGAGTAAACTGAAATATATGGAGTTTGTCTATGACTGAAATTACTGTATAATTAAATAGAGAAATTTGTTTATCTGGATCCCCTTGGTTATGAATGATTGTTTATCTGAATGCATAATACATATATGTCAGATATTATCTTGGATTTCATTTAAAGTGAGTAGTGTTTGTTTGATATCTCAGTAAAGAGGGTGAAACCCTAGATGCGAGGAAAGTTGGATATTTACGAATAGACATCGTGAAATCCTTTTGAAGGGATTTTGTTGACATGATTGTAATGACCCCACCTTCCGGTAACCCCCAATTAAGGGAGACCAAGAGGTTAGAGCCATTATCCCAATTTCTGGATCAAAAGTTTGACAAATAATCAATAATAATTATCAAATTCTACCAGACTATACTGAAAAGTTGTACTAAAAAAACAAAATTTTGCATACCTTTTTCAAAAACTTGGATATCTAACTTCTACCCACATCTGGACTCTCTTATAACTAATCCTCCTTGCACTTTATTTCTTAATTTCACACTATGCCACTTTACTGTTTGTCCTTTTCAATTTATACCTAAAACGCCGACAAACAAAATGTCGGTCAACATAAATGAATATGTCGGTATGTGGGGGAAACAAAAATTATGCAACTAGGGTAACAACGTAATCAAGCAATTATCATTTAATAACCAAGATTACATCTTAAGCAATACTACTCAATCCTTAACTATCCCCTATCTCTGTGCTATCCCTACAATGGACTTGGATACTACCTCTCTCATATGGTAGATCCTTACCCCCATGGTCCTACCTCACAGGTAGCCAATACTTAGGGCTGCAGAGTCGCATGGCCCTACCCAAAGGTAGTCCAATCCCTGACTCATGGTGACTTGATGGACCTACCCCATCGGTAGCCATGTACTAAGTCACCCAATGACCTAATGGACCTACCCCATAGGTAGCCATGTACTAGGTCAATCTATCAAGCTATAGAGGAGACTAGGATCTGAGCTAGTAGGCATGTATCTTAGGTGATAGTCACATCCACGTTATGGTTTGCATGAATTAAATTCATCCAACAGTTTAATTCAAGTCACCAATGAAAACTTCAGAAATCATCAGAAAACTAATTTGGGATATTCATAAGCGTAACCACATACCTGTCAGGCTGACTTGAATGCAGAAATAATCCAACTAAGCAAGAAATCCAGTAATCAAGAAAGCACACAAGATGATCCTGAAATATGCATCCAATTTTCCTATCATTGATCAGGCCATCAAGGTCTATTAAACCTAGCTCGCTGCCTAGGGTTTCTAATCCACTTTAAGGGTTTCTATTGCAATTAGGGTTTCACTTCATTTTTACTATTTTAAACCCTAATTTTATATAATTACTCATAAACCCTAATTATCTCATCTACTCTTCATGAACGACATTAAGGTTACCTTTTAACAACATATAACCCTAATTTCGGTTTAAAGGCACAATTAAAAGTCCAAAAAGTCTATTATGCCTCTTTTACATTAAAACTACCATTTTTATCCTTTACGATCATTAGGCCCAATTATCATCCTGAATTTCTTTCAAATTAGCAACTTATCTATATTTATCACTAATTTCACATTTATCCACTAGAAAACCCTAATTATCATATTAAAGGTATTTATCCACAATTGGGAACTTTTATACTCAAAATATCTTAGAACCATCATATCTCAACTTTATTCATGAATTTGAAAAATTAAAGCCATTAAGAGTCATAATTACTAACATTAGGGTTTCAAGGCCCATTAAAGCTCATTCATGTATATGGAACTCTAAATTAATCCAGTTACATGTAAAGTTCATCCTTTTAGATCTTTATGTGTATTTTTATAATAAATAGGTTAATATCAACTTTAATCATCCACATAACCCTTCTCAATACATTAATCATCTCAAATTAGGGTTTCTTAATCATTAATGCACTAAAGTTGATAACTTCCACTACTTTTCGAATTGAAAGAGGAATTAGGTTCTAAAACTATTTTTAATGGATTCCTCGCATTTTTCTGAGCAAGATTCATATTTTATATGCATCCATCTGAGCTACCAATAAAAAGATACAAATTTTGCAATATAAACTTACTTGGACCAATAGCAGGCTGCCACGTCATCTCTTTCCCATGCAACACAACCGCTTTTGAAACATAACACAATTACTCATTTGCCCTCACGTAAGTGGTTGGTTATTTAACCCACGGAGGGGCAAAATGGTCCAACGACACCTAGGTCATCTTCCACCTCCAGCTAGCCGCAGTGGCTGCCGTTTGTAGCCCTTCGCGGGGCTGCCCACTCCTCCCTAGGCCATAAAACTCGCCGCCATCCACTGATTTAGGTCCGCCACCCTCCGCCGCACTCAGGACACTGCTTGGTCACAGTCATTGCGGCCCATCTCAAGCGTGCCAAGCCGCAATGTGCGGCTGTTCTTGTAGCCATGTTGTTGCTTCTGCACAGGGGTTAAAGCATGATGACGATGGCTAAGCTTCTCTCTGGCATCGTGGGCCATCATGCCTCCATCGTGATGACTTCACGGATCCTCATTGCTCCAGGGTTCGAACTACCCTCTTTGTTAGGGTTTGTATGGAAAGAACAAGAAGAAGAGAGAGGGTTGCATGGGATCTCTCTTGAACTCGAAACAGAGGTTCTACCCCTTATATAGGGGAGGGTAGCAACGCCCTAAGGTGTTCATCCACGAGGAAACCAGTCCAACTCTCAAAAGGAAACCTATTCCTTCATTGAGAAACAATCTTCTCTCTCCTAATTATCTTCTTAATAAACCATATTTATTGGATATTTAGGAATTCGAAAATCCTCTCTCTTATTCTCTTTATGCTTGTCTTTTAATCCATTGACAAGAATTTACACTTTCATTTAGCAAACAATACCTCTTTTTGATAATATCAAAAAGTCATTAATTATGTACCACATTATCCTCTTATTTTGTATTATTTGTATTTTATCTTTCTTTTTCTCCTTTGGGGATCCTTGGACCCCAAGAAACTCTAATATTTCAAAATCCTTTTTAGTGGATACTTATTATCCTTCTAGATGCATCTACATTCTTCATTTTTCATTATCTTACTTATTTCTTTATTGAGATATTCTTTTGCAAGGATTTCTCATTATCTTTCATCACCTTTGTCATATTTTCATATTTCTTTTATTAGGAATCATATGTAAACGAATTTTACTCAATTGTGGCCATTAATTCCACTTTCTAGATATTTCCAAGTATTTCTCATAAATACTTTGCTTGATATGCATTATCTTATATCTTTTCCTATTATTTGGACTTTCTTCTTTTCTTCTCTTTTATATCCATTATTGGATTAATATAATAATAATAGGAACCACGAAATTCCTAATGTAAGGGAGATTTACAAAGAAATCCCTTCTTTGAAGCAAAGCGTACAACCTTTTCAATTAAGTCAAAATTCACAAAATCATTATATTTCAATTATGAAAACACATGCAAAATTGGGGTTGTAACAATGATAGACTTTATTTATTCAATTTTATTCTTGATGCATGATATCTTAGTGAATGGCATGGAAACCTAAATTCAGCTCAGTTCCAAGGTTTCATACATATATTGATTGTATATGATTTGTTGAAAACAGCCTTTATTTAGTGAATGTTTATGCCGTATGAAATCCTTATGAGAGCCAAGTGATAAGTGAATGAGGTAAATGAAACCCTAAGGATAGGGTGTTCAATGAATCAAGTATTGTGATATTAATGTTCTCAGTATGAGATGTGGTGATGCTTAATAATTCAATTGCATGATTCTAGTGTATAAAGTGCCAAGTTGACATGTATTTTGTTTATTTAAGAATTTTAGTCTGCCTATATGTACAGTATGATGATTACTCAGAATATTACAGTGTTTTGAATATACTGCTCTGCCAAGTTTATAATGATATACATGTTGTATTATAAACTTTCAATAAATAGACACGGTACCATAGAGATACCTGAGTCAAGTATAAGTAAGGAAAAGATACAATATAGTAAGAGCTTTCCAAGAATAATAAAACAATAGACATAGGTGCCCTGAACACCGTAGATTCCCTACAGATGTCTGCACTATAGGGAGAAACGATCCACCCTGGTAGCGACCAGTATACGGGGATCAGATCGCACCCACAGAGTGTGTAGGGAGACGAAGCCCTTGAGGAAGTCTCCTAAGAGAAGACAGGTCACCCAACACAAACCGGAGATCCCGGTGGTAACCCAAAGGTACCCATAGAGCGTACCAAGATGAGGCCCACAGAGCATCTTAGACCCTCCACCTGTGTACTCAGCCTAAAAGGAGAGGTCCAGTTAAAGGACAACTGTTTAGCCACCTTAGTCAGATGTGACAGTTTGAGTCAAGTAGACCCAGATTCATTTCTAGGCTTAGCTTCTCGGGTTTTATGCTAAGTCTTGTACAGTGAGATCATAGTTCGCTATGAGTCTTCATATGTAGAGTACACTGCATATGATCGGGGCATAAGCTAAAATATGGTCATATAGGTTTAAAGAGTTTCTTATAAGTAAGAAAGGTGAAGAAAGATTCGAGTACAGTTTCCTAGCAATTATTCTGTGCATGTTTCTAAATTATTAGTTCTCCTTGAAATTAATCAAGCATGATCATATATTGATTTTCTCTTGTTGATATCTAGAGTATCCTGCCATATTTATGATTGCCAATGATCAATCTCTTTAAAGCTTACTGCTATTATAATTGATATCAGTTGCTCAAAAGTATATCTATAATTATATCAGTTCTTTAGACTATTTCTTTGAAGTACTCATTCACTGAGCGAGTAGGCTCACCCCTTTACTCACAATTTTTAGGGATATTACATGGACTTGAAGAAGGTCATTGCATCAGAGTAGATCTGCCACAAGAGTTAAGTCTGAGTATAGTTAAGTTTAGTCAGTCCTTGTCACTCTAGGTCTTTGTAAAGAAATAAGAGAGAGTTGTAAATGATGATGCATAACATTATTCCTCTTTTAGAAATATATGCGAATCAACAAGTCTTATGTGCTTAAAAGTATGAGAAACATAATGAATGTTCATACATGCATTTTTACTGTTGAAATCAAATTAAATAAATCAATGTTTTGATCCCCTTGTAAAGTTAGTTTATGTGGTTCAATGCAAGAAAACAAAGAGTTTGAAAAAGAAAAAAAAATTAAGGGCGATCTTTGTATTACGTTAAATCCTCAATTTATGCCCTAATCTCATGATTAGTGGTAATTGTGAGATCGGGGTGTAACAAGGACTTTTAGGACAATAATGGGAAGGACACATACATCTCCAGCCCTAAAAGTTTGACTATAAATAATTTTTTTTTCATTTTCCTTTCATTTTTATCATCTCAAAATTGCCTTTTCTAAATCATTTAAAAATGAATCGATACCAGTTTACCACGCGAGATGGGGGTGCTATTTTTTTTTGCAAACCATAGAGATTATATATTAAGCCCGCTCTCTAGTGTAGGAAAAAGAGACTCTAAGTCAAGATTGGTGCTCATCTGGAGCCAGACATGTTTGTCAATAGAAAAATTAAAGCTATGGGCTGAGAGATGATCATGTTTTTCCAAGACATCTGCGGTGTTGTTTAGGATCTTTGCAATGCACTTGATCTGGCCATCTTCATGCATATCCATGAGGTGTTTAATTTTTGTGGCGTACGACTTGAACTTGCCAACTCTGGTATTGGTAGAGTTGGCGAGGCTGACCGCTTGCTTGGAGTCAGAAAGAAGGATGAAGTTCCTCCAGCACTTTGATTTGCATACTTCTAGGCCGTAGATGATCGCCTGGAGTTCCATTTCAAGGGGGGTGCTAAATCTTCTCACTCGTAATAAGATTGCTAGAACTAAAATCTTTTTTTATTTTTTATTTTTTATATATCAAACTTGGATGCCATTTCAGTTTTCCACCATGGACTCATGATATTTAAATCTGATTTTTCCTCATTTTCCATATAAAACTTAGTGGCAACTACAAACACACTTTCTTTTTTCTAATTTCTATGCAACCACCAAACTATGTTTCACCATCAAAGATATATGTAGAATTTTACATTATTTGGAAATAGGGTGAGATAGAGTAGAGACTCCACTGGGGACCACCAATACAATCTAGACTGAATCCCCATTTTCTTGCAAAGATTAAGCATTTTAGGGTTACTTTTTAATTTTTCTTTTTTGTTTCTTTCTCTTTTTTTCTTTTTTATTCTGTTTGAGTTGAGGGTTTGGAGGCACATCAATGGGATCCACAAGCCCATGTCACATGGATCAAGGTGATCCACTTCCCCCTAATGTTGTCTAGGGTTAGTTTTGTAGTGTTCTCTTCCATATATTGCTTTCACAAATTTTCTCTTATGTTAAGATTTTAACTGCACTTCCTTTTTATAGGGTTTTAGATTTTCTATCCTTGCTATGTCTATTTTTTAAATAATAAATAATAAAATATAAAATAAAAATAAGAAAAGGATGAATACAAGGTATGGGTTGTAAACAAGATCTTTTCATTCTTGAATAATATAATGATTGTTTATCTATCTTCATATGGCTTATTTTTCACACTTTACGAGATTGCTTCCAAAAATGTTAAAAGCTTACACCAGAAGAATGCACACATATAAACCTATGCATCATGTAATGGGTGCCAACATTTAGTTGGTTCGCTAGAAGAGGCATGAGGGTATGAGTAAAGGTACTGATACATCGTTAATATGGATGTCCAACGCCTTGATGACACCTCCCTCTCCTAGCACTCAAGATTGACTACAATCTTTATGTTCACAAGGTGTATTGGGAGTAGTATGATGAATGTATATTCATCTATATTTTTAAAATCTTTTATATTTCTTATTTAGGACTTTCTTTGCTATTTTCCAATTTAGGGATTCACTCCATTGGTTTTGCTTTTGTCTCTTTTTAATTAGTTTGGTTTGTTATTTGTTGAAGAACAAATTAATTTGCTCCTTTAATCCCAAAGATCAAGAACCCTAAATGATTACTCAATGTATTACAAGATCAAGAGGCCTCAACCACACATTTTTTAGACTTCTAGAAAACCAATCATTCTATTGACACCCTTCGATAACTCAACAAATAATAAGAAGGAGCCCCTAATCGAACCAATTGACTGGGCACCCAATTGATCAAGTTAACCCAAACAAAAAAGGTGCATTTTCACAAATGAACTGACCGACTCACCTCGAATCAGTCGATTGACCTATATTCAAGCCAAAGTATCATTCTACTCAACTGACTAATTAATCCCTAATTAGCCTATTGACTTGCACAAAAGCAATGCATCATCTAGAGTGTCAGATTCAAACTTTCCAACTGCATCCAGATGTGTCTTTAGAGTTTCTGGGGTACTGCCTTCTCTATAAAAGGAGGGGGAGATTTCCAAACATAAGTATCTTATACTCTATCACCTAGAGCCTCCTTTGGCTGCATAAGGCTAGGAGGGAAGGAAGGAGCCGTCATCTTCCATGCGGAAGCCACCACTTTGTTTCTAGATTTAGAAACATAACTCTTTCCCTTCCTATTTGTTCCTAGTGCTTATGCATACCATTTATGTGTAAAACCTTCATTACAAGGGCATGTTGTGTAGTCCCATAGCCTTTTTCTTTTTTTAATTGTATTCGACTCCAAGGTTCTATAGATTAGATGTTTTTCCTCCAATATGTACTTGTTTTTGTTTAGATTGATTATATCTTTGTTGGGTGATGAGATCAGAGATCCCAACACTGTATGAACCCATAGTCTCCTGATGAAATCAACTAATGGACCTCTATGATTGACCTATCCATTTTATTTTATATAGTTAGCTATAACTCTTGGTGATGTGATCCTAGATCCATGAGTTATAACATTGGTTGAAACTCATAAAATCTTGATGTGAACCCCGATAGAAGTTACTATATGGTTGAACAAAGATCTGAAAACACTTAAATTATAGGTTTGTGGGGAGTCCGACCATTAAAAAATTTGTGTTCTATAAGAACACAAATCGGTATGGTCTTGATCTATTTAATAAAAAATAAGGAGTTGACTTGATTAGATGTTAATATGTGATCGACGCTCATGAAACCCAGACCCCCAATATATCTTCATAATTGATTGAATCTTAGATTTGATTAGCTTTTGTTTTGGCATTCTTATATTCCTATTTTAGTTATAATCTCTCTCCAAGATCGTATTATAAATATTACTCTTAGGAATTGTTTTGGATAAAAATCTTAAAGATGTTGTTCGATGGGATCGAAACATTCTTGTACCACAACTAACTTATTCATTTATAGATGAGTTTATTGCCACTTTAAAGGCTAAACTCTAGGGAACAAGTTCTCTGCTTAATTCGTTGTGTAAATGACATGCATCAAATTTTGGCATTATTTCCTAGGATAACAAAGTAGCTTTTGAGCCCCATTGCTTTGATTAATTAAAACTTTTTATTTTCAAATAACAATCACTCTTATCTAATTAAAATTATTCTTCCTTAAAACATAAATGTTTGTTTGATCCTTTTTTTAGGTACTAACGGTTTAAGTGACTCTCCCAAAGTGTTGACTCTACATTGTTTGTGTTTAACCCAGAGATTGAAAAAACCTTCCATCACCTAAACCGGACCGATCGGTACAAGTTGGAGAAAGAGGAAGTCAACTAGTAGATAGAATGGGCATTTTCCGCTCAGAGAGAGGCCATCTTGATGGTGTCAAGGGCAGCCATATCTTTCAAACTAGAAGCCTGAGAAGCCACACTACAAGAAGAGAGAGGCAAAAGCAGCTTAAAGACTTCTCAGTCCTAACACACAACATCCTATTGTGCCACCTACCATCACTGCTCCATAATTTGAGATCCATACACAGTGGATCACCATACTTCAGAGCAACACATTTTCCAGTAATAAAGGCGACAATTCTCGAGATCACCTCTGACACTTCTTTGACTTATGTGCCTTGCACAAGATAACTGACGTCTTTGAATACATTATTAACTTGTGACTATTTAAATATTCTCTATCAAATCAAGCAAACAACTGGTATAATTCTATAAAGGGATAGTTCATCACCACCTAGGAATCTCTCCATGTTAAATTTCTTGAAAAATACTTTCCCCCATCCCTCACCTATCAAATCAGGGGGGAAATCAGCCAGTTCACCATGGTTCTTGGTGAAACCTTGGGTGAAGCTTTGGAGAAATTTAAGGATATCCTCTATCATTTCCTACATCAAGAATCTCTCTGGTCTATTTGAGTGAGACTTTCTACTAGGGTGTCGATGATAAAATCAAAGTTTTCCTTGACATATCATATGGAGGTAACTTTATATTTCAAAATTTTGGCAGCATTCAGGAAGTCATTAAAAGAATCTCTAAAACCTAAGATTGATACAATCATGGACAATGTGGAGTTTTCAAGGTGGCCAAGGTGTAAGATAGTTTCCATCATATCTATTCCCAAAAGCCTCAAGATGCTCGTCGTGAAGAAAGATCATCTAGATTCCTCTTTCAATGCCTATGAAAGAAGGGGACAACCACAACAACCTTGGTATCTACAATAACAAGTAAAATCTACATATTTTCTTTGTGGAATATTCCAAGCTATGATAATTCCACTTGACAGTGATAGCTTCTTTACAACACTCCTGTGCAACCTGACAATGGAGAGCAGATGGGGGATCTTAAATCCACCAATAACACTCCCAACTAAGCTTATAACAATTCAAACCAAACTAGAGATCATCTTGATTTATAGTATGGAAACCCATCTAGTGTAGAGAATGCGACACAATAATGACCTTTTCAAATGAACAACCAAGGCCGTCCACCCCTAGGGTTCTAGTACAATAATCAAAAAAATTGAAGGAACCAAGGAAATTACTGGGGTAATTTCCAAAATTATGGGTGCAATTTCAAAACCTTATCAAGCACTAAAAATGCAGCAATTCATTCCCATTTCATCCATAGATGAAATGATTGATGAGCTACAACAATAAATTTAGTTTCAGATAGCCCATCATAAGGCAAATATTCTCAATTGGCCCATCTCATAACCAACCAATATCCTCATGCATGAACCCTTGTTGGACAACCTGAGGATAACCTCAAGCATCCCAAGTAGCTAAAAGTCATTTTGATATGTTCTAGGAGCATATACAAACCACCTCTCCCTCTAGAGAAGCCATCTAACATTCCCTTAGATTTAAACTACGATGATACTGTGATGGTTAAGAAAAAGAGAACACCTAAAGAATTTGTTGATCCTAATACAAAAATAACTCCCATTTTCGATGCTCCACAAGTTGAGGCCTTCATGCCCAATGTGCTAGTCTACAAGCCACGTCCACCCTACCTGATGCACGTTAAGGAAACACAGCTAGACGTCGATTCATGAGATTTTAGGAAGCATGAAAGCTTCACGAGGACATCCCTTTCCTGGATGCCTGCATGGTCAAAATACTTGGAGACTCTAATGATTAGGTAATGTAACAGACAAATATGAAATCATGAAGCCTGAGAGAACTACTTATGATATTGTCCCGAACAATATGCCTAAGAATTAGAATGACCCCTGTTCCTTTGAGATTAGTTGTAATCTTGGTGAAAATACTTGTAGAAAAGGACTTGTAGATGTAAGTGCAAGTATTTCCATTATGTCTTACAGTCTATTCAAAATATTGAGCTATTTAGATATGCTACATATGCCAATGACCATTCAGCTTGCAGATTCATCATAAAGGATATCCCAGTAAGAGTAAGAAAGGAATCCTATGTCCCTTGTGACTTTGTAATAATGGACATCAAGGAAGACCTCTTCTAAGCTCTTATTTTTTATGTTGTTATCAACTACTTATGCCTTGATCAACCTTAAGGCTGACACCATTCTCTTATAGTTAGGTCGGCAAACTCTAGAGTTTTCTATTTTTTCAAGCATGAAGGGCCAAAACATCTATGAGGAAGTTTTCATGCTTGAAATGCATCGAAAATCTCTCCCATCTTAGACTAGGAATGTGAACTATTAGTAGTTCCACTACATACCACTCTTACAACTTTGACTGAGTCAAACTTTAATGATGAGCAGATCCACAAGTGCAAGGTCCATTTAGACACTTTTGAGACTATATCTCACATACAATTTGAAGACCTAAAGATGGTCTGTGTTGTTTAAGAGAAGGTTGTGCCATCAAAGGATCCAAAATGAAGGCCCTACCTAAAAGGATCAAGTATGCCTTCCTTGATGAACAAGAGACTCTCTCAATTATCATCAACTTTGACCTTATGCCCGAGCAAGAAGACAAGCTAATGACCACGTTGAAGAACAGAAGAGTAGCATTGGGATATAATTTGACTGAACTAACATGGGTTAGTTAAGCTAGCCTACATGTAGAAGATCCCCACGGTCGAGGACTACAACCTACCTAGGTACCCTCAATGCAAGCTAAATCTAAAAACAAAGGAGGTTTTCTACATAGTAGTCATCACACCTCTCACTACGGGGATCATTTACCCAATCTCTAGCTTTTTGTGGTTCATTTTACCCAATCTCTAGCTCTTTGTGGTTCAACCTCATTTAAGCTGTGCCCACAAAAGGAGGCATCACAATAGTGAAAAATGATAGCAATGAGCTCATTGCCACACACAATCATATGGTGGAGGATTTGCATTGATGATAGAAAATTGAGAAAGGCCACAAGAAAAGACTACTTTCCTCTCCACTTTCTTGATCAAGTGCTGAAGCACCTCATTTATCAAGTATACTTCTTCTACCTTGATGACTACTCAAGATTATACCAGATTCCTATCCATCTTGACGATCAAGAAAAGACCACTTTCATCTTCCCTTTTAACACTTACACATTTAGGAGGATGCCTTTCCTCCCCTGTAACACTCCAACTACCTTCTAATGATGCATGACTGCCATTTTGTTGGGTTGATAGAAATAGTGATGGAAATTTTCATGGATGACTTATCTGTATATGGTGATTGTTTTGATTCTTGATTACAACACTTATCTCTTGTGCTAGAAAAATGTGAAGAAGCTTTCAGTGCTACACCAGGAGAAATGCCATTTAATGGTAAGAGAAGGCAATGTTCTTGGATAAAGGGTGAGCTCTATAGGAGTAGAGGTCAATAGAGTAAAAATTGAAGTCATCACAAAAATTCCACCTCCCTCAATTGTCATGAAAGTCCATGCATTTCTTGGGCACACCAGAAACTATAGAAGATTCATTGAGACCTCCCCAAATATTTCCAAGCCTCTCACTAATCTCTTATTGAAGGAGATTGTTTTCAATTTTGATCATGCTTGCATGCTTAGATTGAATAGACTAAAATAAATGCTCACATCCACTCTAGTTATCCATGCAGTGGATTAGTAGCTACCATTTGAGAACATGTGTGATACAAGTGACTATGCGGTACGAGCTATACTTGGGGTACCAAATTGATAAGAACCACCATGTTATCTACTATGATTTAAAGAATTTAGAGGATGCACAAAAAAAACTACACCACGATAGAGACGGAGATGATAGTGATGCTCTACACCTTCGATAAGTTGTGATCTTACTTGGTAGGTTCCTAGGTGATAGTGTATATGGATCATGCAACAATCCATTACCTTATAATGAAGAAAGATTCAAATATAAAATTCATGTGATGGATACTACTCTTATAGAAATTCAATCTAGAGATCTGTGATAAGAAGGGTTATGAGAACATAGTAGCTAGCCACCTTAGTTATCTTGCCTTATCAGATAATGATAAGATGCCAATTGATGATTCATTTCCAGATGATCAACTACTAAAATCTGAGTCTCATATTCTATGGTTTGCTGATTATGTTAACTACCTTGTAGCCTTGTCCTATATCCTGAGTACACATGACATTCAAAGACAGAGTTATTGCATGACGTCAACAATTTCTATTGGATGACCCCTATCTGTTCGAGTTATGTGTCGATGGCCTTTACTATAGGTGTGATACTGATGAAGAATCTCATGCTATTCTACGGAATTGTCACTCAGGCCAATCATTTGGACACATGCGATAACAAAAGGTGGTCAGGAATGTTCGTCAATGTGGATTCTTTTGGGTCATGATGCTTAAAGATTCCTATGATATTTTTCTTGCATGCCACCAATGTCAAAGATCTAGAAACATATCTAACATGGGTTGGATTCCTGTGACTACATGGTAAGAGTTAGAATTTTTTTACATTTGACGAGTTGATTACATGAAACCTTTTCCTTTTTTTGTGGGTTTACCTACAATTTTGTGGTTGTGAACTATGTGTCTAGGTGGGTGGAAGCCATTCTGACAAAAACCAATGACTCCATTATGTGATAAACCTTTTTAAGGACACTATTTTCCCAAGGTTTGGGGTCCCTCACACTGTGATTTCAGATGGAGGATCACACTTTATAGAAAAGTATTTTGAAGCAATGCTACTGAATTCACCATAAAGTAGCTTCTCCCAACCATCCTCATACTAGTGGTCAAGTGGATGTCTCCAACCGCCAAACCATATCTATCTTGGGGAAGACTATGAATCGTACCATGAAAGATCAGACCTTGAAGATGAATGACACATTGTGGGCATATAGAACTACCTTTAAGATGCCTTTGGGAACCACACCCTTTCGACTGATCTACATGAAATCTTTCCAACTCCCCATAGAGATGGAGCATAAAGCCAGTTGGGCCATTAAGACCCTCAACTTTGATTGATTTTTAGCTGGTGACATATATTTCCTTCAAATGTAAGAACTTGAAGAATTGAGAATATCCACCTATGAAAGTGCAAGAATATATAAGGATAGGACAAAAATGTGGCATTATAGCCATCTGAGAAGAAAAGATATGAAAGAGGGTGATCAAGTTCTTGTATATAACTCCATACTGGGACTATACCCTAGGAAGCTCAAATATAGGTGGTATAGGCCCTACCCAGTGAAGCATGCCTATCCACATAGTGCCTTTCTCCTATGGGATAAGTTCAAGGATGAATTTGTAGTGAATGGACACTGACTCAAGCACTACATTATTGCTGAATATTTTGTAATGTAGGGAGTAAAGTTCTACCCTACCAATGAAGATCTAGAGATAAAAGAGCTTCCACCCCTTCCTACTTTGGAATTGGAACTAACGACTACTTGGTCACATGTGTCTGGCCTTCAATATTAAAACATGCTACTTTTTGGGAGGCAACCCAACATACAATTATTCCTTACACCTTTGTTTTTGTTTTATTTTTATTTTTTATATCTAATTTCTCCATTTAATAATTCCTAACTATTTTCCTTCTCTATGCGCATGACATCTCACAAAAAAATATTTGAACCAATCGACTGATTGTCCAAACGCTCGACCAATGATTGGGGGGGAATTTTGCAATTGAGAGGTTTGTTCCCATTCAATGATAGTTGAGTTAATTGTCTATGTCACTAGTTGACCAAATGGTAGACATCATCTTGTGTATATAGATTGGCCACTTGGGATGGGGGTCAACTTATAATTTTCTTCTCCAACCCTAGCCTCCTCTACAATAGCATCATTTCACAACACTGCCTCCACCCCAGTCATCCAAATGGCCACCACCAGACGAGACACCTCACCCCTTACAACAACACAACTTCACCAATGCCATTGACAAACCACCCTCCCAGCTTGCCACTCCTCAATTTACTCTAAGACAATTTGTAGGTGGTTGATCCCTTCCTTTGGTGACCTCCTCAACTTACAGTGCTACTTCATAAAAATTTCCTCCAATGACATCTACCCTCCTCCATCATCCGGACAACCTACGAGCCAACGGACCAATAACACCATCCATCACTGTAGTGCCTAGTCGAGTGGCACCACCATGACTTCACCACTACTGAATCACCTCTCTGACAACCTACTCTCATCCAAGGCGAGTCAAATGACTAAGTCATCCAACCAGTCAGTTGGCTAATATGATAGTTGTTCCCTCGCCCATGTCATTCAATCGATCAAAAATCCTAGTAAACTAGTTGGTTCCTAACTACCAATATTAATCAACTACTTCCAATTGACCAACTCGTGTTCCAGTCAACTAGTTGTCATTACTGCAACAACAACCATGTCCTAGGAGGGATCTAGACACAAATTTTTGAACTATCTCCTCAAGGGGAAGAGGAAGGATAAATAATGAATATACACCCCCATAACCCTCACTGCCATCATGTTGTGGGAGGGATTCATACTGTGGAGCCCAAATTTACTACCCACTCTCCTGTCCCTGACAACATGACGACCGAAATTGACATGCTTGATGAGATTATTGACCACATCGAGGCAAGCCACTCGGACCACCCGACTTCCACACCTTCCTCCTTTACCAAGTAGTGTATTGCCCCTCTTCTAGGCAAATACTTGTAGTTCACCAACAACGACCAGTTCGAACTCTTATAGGACATGATAGAAGTGGGTGTTACACTTCCTCGATGGGTGTGTAGATCCACCTCTCTACCTTGGGGAATTATGACACCATTGACAACATTCTGTGCTTGAATCATATCTCACTATTTCCCTACCAAATCCACCCCATCTATGTCGATATAATAGTGGACTTCCTTAAAACATTATAGGGGCACTTCAATTTTCTAGAGGGATTCAACTATTCTTTTTGGATCTTCAATGATAATTATCACCCCACTGCTGGCTAAGTTACTACTACCATCCTTGATGTACAGAACCCATCTTGGTATGATGATTGCATGGGGCACAATCATCAAATTACTCCTATAAAGTATGATACTGGAAAATTCTGGGCATAACTCATCAATCGTCCACCTTCCCCCCAGGGACAAAGGACTCACAACTACATAATTTGGTGGTCATCTACTTACACCAGATCCTAACTTGAACCATCTACAACTGAGCTGGCACATAGGGCACCAACACCACCACACATCTATATACTCTTTGGTACCTAATGAACAATGAGCCTTTCAACTGTGGGAGTGCCATTCTTGACCATTTTTACCTCTAGACATTATGCATCATCAACTCTCCATTAAGTCTGGGCCACATCATCATTTCCATCATAGTCTCTTTGGGTTATACCCACATCCCCATCCAGGCCATCCTACCTAAGTTGATCCAATACCTTATTGATTCACCTTACTTCCAAGTTAGCCATATTATGCGCCCTAGCATATAAGAATATACTAATTCTCTCATATCTCAAGACAATGACATCACACCCCCCGTTCATGCCCTGTTAGCCGCAATGACTCTATGCTATGATCTTTCAAACATGATGACTTAAATACAACAATTCAGCCATGAGAATCCACTCCCAGTGGATGACATTTCTGATCCCACTACTCATTGCCACATTGTATTCTAGGAGGAAAATGATGAAAAGACCATACCTGCCCTTCCACCACACATCAGGAGGAAAACTACTAAGGATGCAAGTCCTAAGAGACCTTAGGGTTTCTAAAAGATCCATCAATAGCTAGATCACATTGAGCATTCCCGGGTGCGCATGGACCGCGAGCAACATCGACATGACCATCATTTATATCATATGTATCTTATGTAACATTCTCATGAGATATGGCAGGTTGAACATGGAAATTACAACCCCACCATTACTTACTATGAGGAATATAGGGCTCACGGGACGTATCCTATCCTCACTTCCCAATAATGGGGACAAGACTACATCGAGCCCTATTCTTAGAATTGATCCCCATGACATATGTGGGAAACACATCACCTACCCCCAACCCTTCAACTCCACCATCACCACCATCGAGAGACCATGGTGCATGGTAATCACCACAATAGATATCTCCCCTCCATCCTGGATTTATGATTTGCTCTGGATGAGCAACATTCTATGTTTGGGGTGGATGTTGGTGGTACATACTCATTCCACCCACTCTATCTTACCTTTTTCTTCTTAGAACTTTTAGTTTGATATCTTGATTGCATGTCATTTTAGTTGTAAATTTTCATTTATTTCTCTTTTGTTGTATGTATTATGGCATTTATCCAGTCAACCATTTGTCTCATGTACATGTGTATCAATGAATCCCTTTGAATTGAGTGGATTTTCTTGCAATATTTCACAAAACCACCATTACTAGAAACCATCTATCACATAAGACCTTAGGTAGCACTACTCCTTGGAAAAATTGGCAACCCATAATGGAGAGATAGGAATCAAACACAATATGTCTTCACCCGATTTTTGGAAATAACTTGTAAAATTTATCGATTTTTTTTCTTATTATAGGATGATTTGGACTGATGTTTTGATGCTTCCAAAACAATTTAATTAAAAAAATGAGATGCACATGTTTAGACTCTTCTACCACCTTCTTATCTCTCTATTTACCATAAACAAAATCAAAAGCAAAAAAATGTGCCAAACTCTAAGTTCAGGGTGGCACACCCTTTCTTCCACTACTGTTTCTTCATACCCCTCATATTTCATAGGGTTTACCACCAAGAAAAGATGCCAAAGTGCACACCCAAAAAGTGCAATCAAGGTAATCACAACAAAGAAAATAAAAGATCTCAAGTTGATAGAGGATAGGTCGTGTTCTTCGATACCTCTTGCACTCCATTTTTCTACCTAGGGGAATCTACACACCCTCGATTCACCCAATCAATAACCCTATTCTTGTGTAGAAACTTGTAAGAATACCAGGGAGTACCAAAAACAAAAGGGACATGACATCTATTTCTTTGCAAGTCTTGAAATGGAAACAAGTCGTAAAACATTTTCAAGCAGAAAATGTTCAAAAATGTGTTTTGTGATTTTAGAAAATCAAGGTTGCTTGGCCATAAAAAGTGGTAAGGACAAATAGTGCTATGCAAGTGAGGAAGACAATATGTTTGTATTAATCAGTGTATGTTTGTGATATTTTGTTGCTCGAGGACGAGTAATGTTCAAGTTTGGGGTATTTTAATGAATGCATATTCATCCATTTTACCACATCTTTTAGATCATTTATTTATAACATTTTATTACTATTTCCCTATTTCAGGATTTAATTGCATTAAATTTTGCTTTTATCTCCTTAAATACAATTCTAATTAGTTTTCTTTAGTATTTGTAAAAATTTACTTGATTTCTCTCCTTCAATCCCATAGATCAAGAATCCTCCTATTACTCAAAGTATGAGAAGATTAGGAGGCTTTAACTGCATATTTTCAACCTTCTAAAAGATCAGTTGATCAATTGCCCCCCTCTGGTCGAACAGCTTGCAAGCCTGAATTGGAAAGAGCCACAACCTCAACCAATTGACTGGCTACCCAATCAACAAACTTAACCCAATCAAGAAGGCACATTTTCACAGACGAATCAGTTGACTCACCTTGGTTCGATTGACTGAGTTGCCTTTTTTCTAAAGTATATGTCACTCAACTAAAAAATTGATCCCCAATTGGTTGATTGACCTACATAAAAGAATCACTTAAACTTCCTCCCAGTCGACAAGTTGGGTCACCAACCAAATGAGTAGAGCACTGGATTCAAACTTTCTAGCCACCACCATATGTGCTTCTATGATTTTCTAGGAACTTCCTTATTTGTAAAAGGAGGGGGAGTGACAAACAAATACCATCACTCCCATATCATCTCAGAGCCCTTTTTGGGAGAATGGAGAAATAAAAGAAGAGAAGAAGTCACATTCTTCCTCATGGAGTCTGCAAAAGTGACGCTAGTTCCTAGCAACATGATTTCTTCCCCCTATTTTTGTCTTTGTTTTTGTTTTGAGAAATACAAAGTAGTTCCTTTCATATTAGGTCATGGGCAATATCCCTGTCACCTATATTTTATCCTTTTTTAGAACCACTTGTATTTTATCTTTGTTGTATTTGACTCCAATATTTATATTAATGACGTGCTTTCATTTGATCTTATTACTTGACTAATGAATTGATCCCTCATTTTTCTCGTCCATTATAATTCATGGTGACAAGATCACCTGATCCATGGGTTGGAACACCAGTTGAAACTTGTAATCTCTTGATGAAATCCTTGATAGAACCTTACTAGATGGTTGAACAAGGATCCACAAGCACTGAGATACCAATTTGTGAGAAGTCCGACCCTTGATATATTTGTGCTCTGTAAGGACCCAAAATCTATATGGTCCTGATCTATTTAATAAAACTAAGAATGTTAAATTGATTAAGGTTAATACATGATCTATGGAAGTGAACACCTGGACCTCCAATATCTCTTACTATTGATTGAATCTTAAATTTGATTAGTTTTTGCTTCTATAATTCTTAGTTTTTATTTTTGTTAAAATCTATCTTCAACACCAAATTCTAAATATTACTCTTTGTAGTTGATTTGAATAAAAATATTAAATATGTTGTTCCAAGGGATTAACCCTTTCAAGCACTACAATTAACTTATTTGTTTATGTGTGAGTTTATTTCCACTTTAAAGCCTAAACTCTAGGGAATAATTTCTCTAGTGAATTTGTTGTGCAAATGGCACACATCACCATCTGTTACCTTATGACAAAAAAACACACCAAGCCCAGGATTATCTGATGGATACTAATGTTATAGGAGTTTGATGTATAGATCCATGGTATTTAAGGTTATGAGAACATGTTAGATGGCCACCTCAACCATCTTGCCTTGTCAGATAATGATGATATGCCAATTGATGATTCATTTCCAGATGTTCAACTACTAAAATATGAGTTTCATATTCCATGGTTTACTGAGTACATGAACTACCTTGCATCTAATGTCCTACATGTTAAGTACAAAAGACATTCAAAGACAAAGTTCTTGCATGATGTCAGGAATTTCTTTTGGGATGACCCCTTGATTCATCCCTATTTTAGGGCTTCATCTTGTGTCATTTTGCATTTCAATCACATCTATACATGTTAGATTACATGTTATTTCTCCCAATATGCATATTTGTGTAAAGTGCATATATGGACATTATTTGCATGTTTTCAGGCATTTGGACCACGCTTGATGGAAGAGAGAGAGAGAAGGAGTGGTCCTAGGGTCTCTCCACCCTTGGAGAGACCCAAAGTGAAGCTCGATGCTACCTCAACCTACCCCTAGTAGCCAAAGATCCATTGAAGTAAATATGTCTAAGAAAATCCAAATAACAAAGTCAAAATGCTGATTCAGAGCCCAGCATGGCTGTGGTACCACAGAATGACCGTGCTAGGTCACTTGCAAATCAACAAACATCATCAATTGAAGTTGGAATCACCACGGCCGTGCCACCTAGAACGGTCGTGTTGAACCGAGACAAAACGACTATGCACCATTGCACGACCGTGTAGCAGCAGACACAGAATGGACATGGAGTAGAGAACTTCATGGGCATTTCGAGCCACCACAGCCGTGCTACCTTACCCCACCACGTCTGTGGTAACCACCACGGCTGTGCCAGCCTCAATACAAAATTGACCATCAACCTGTCATTTTAGCATTTCAATTGACACGAGCCCTGGTGAACCACCATGATCATGTTTACCCCTACCCACCACGATCTTGGTGATCCACCAAAACCGTGCTACTCATAAAACCCAACTATTTTTTCCACCATTTTACCCATACTACCCCACTTGACCTAGTGCTTCCCCCACACCTATATATACCTAGGTGGCAGCTGGAGGCCAAGGTTGGACACCCCCATCTACCTCCTACCACCTCTTAGCTCCCCATTTTTTCCCCTTAGCCATTCCACTCCATTTCCACCTCCATTTCACTCCATTTCACCATTTCCACCATCAAAACCTTAGTTTCCTTCCATTTCCACCCATTTCCACCATCATTCCATGCCCCTACACCTTGGAGGAGAGAGGAGGACGCCCTGTACTAGTTGAAGTGGAGGATTTCTTCATCTACACTGAGCTCCATGACTTCTTCTCATCTACACTAAGCTCCATGACTTCTTCTCATCTACACTAAGCTCCATGACTTCTTCGATCTCCTTCTCTTCTCTTTTTGTAGATTTCATTATTGTGAGTAGCTAGGCCCCTTGGGTGGGATGTTTGGGGTGTAAAATGGTACTTTGATACCATGTTGGGGGGGAAATGATATGTAAACTTTATAATTCCATTTGATAATGATTATGTTCTATTTCTATCTCATTATCCATGAATTTCTTGTTGGTTTATGTGTGAAATCACCTAGGAATTTAGGGAAATTGCTTATATGTGTGAATTTTGGAATTTGCCCCTAGGTCCAATCCTTGGATCCCTAGGTTGCCTCCCATATTCCTACATCCTAATAAATATCCCTAAGCCTAAGTGAGAGATCTAAGTAACTAGATCAGGTGACTCTTTTGCAATTAGCATGGAGCCTTCTCAAGGCTAGAATGTGGGGAATTGGGGTCCAAAACCCTAATTTAACCTCCCCATTACTACCCTCGGCCCCTAATTGCCCTAGGAATTTCTAATCTATAAACCTAGACTTGATTATACTCTAATTGAATTGAACCTAACCCCTAACTCAATTGAGCCTCGCAAGGGTAGTAGGGAGTGTTAGGGACTAGTTCCCCTATACACAACATAGCATATCCATGACCAGTTAGTAGCTTAGGTTAATTCATTAGACTCTAACTTGTTGTTTGGTTTGGATAATATAAATGGAATCATAATGTTTATATGTCATCCCCCAACTTAAGTGATAATGCATCCCCTAAACAGCCCACATCTTCATTAATTGCTTTAAAACCCTAGTTTTCATCTTGCTTAGCTAGTGTTAACTTAGTTAGCTCTTTTCTTGCTTAGTTAGCTTCTTACCCTATTTTTACTTGTTCTTGCTAGTTTAGCTCTTTACTTGATCTTGTGCTTTTCTCTTGCTTGCTTGAGTGTAATTTGCCTTTTCATACCTATCTTTGTCATTTCTTGCTTAATTAGTCCTAATCTAGTCTAGGGTTAACTTAGGTTTTGTTCTTGCTTTCCTTTCTTTCTTGCTTAACTTAGTTTAACAATCAAAGCACCTTTAAACCCTTAACCCTAGTCTCTGTAGTAGGAACCTAGCCAAGCTAACCTAGCTCTAGTGCCTCCTTTTCTCCTTGTGGATTGACCCTATACTTGCCGCCTTACCTATACTATGACACGACCCCATGCGCTTGTGGGATAGTGTTTTAGTAGAAGTAGGTGTGTTAGTTAGTTTTATAAATATCAAAAGTGAATCCACCCGTGTGCCTCCGTCCATGGGGTTGCATCCATTCAAGTCTCTATTGAGTGGTGTGTAACGCCATTGGCAGGGGCACACCAAGATTTCTGGCCCCATTGTCAGAGAAAAAAGGCGCTCAGCCTAGCTAGCTAATTTTTCTTTGATTTTTCCTACCACCCTCATCATTACTATTCTTTATTCATTATGCTTTGCATTCTTTTTGTATATTGGTTTGCTAACTTGCTTTCTTTTTTTTGGTTGTGCTTTGTGCATGTGACAAGCCATTCAGGAGGAAATAAGATGGAAGACCAAAATGCACCTCACAAGCCACTTCAAGACTACTTCATGCCTAGAAAATACAAATCACCAATTGCTAGCAAGGTTGATCAACTTACAGGGGAGCAATTCTCTATTCCTTCAGGTCTTCTTGGGCTCATACCCATCTTCTATAGCTCAGAGAGTGAGAACCCCTACAATCACTTGGACGCCTATTTTGAAGTATGCTCCACCTTTAGGACGCCGACGACTAGTGATGATACAATTCGGTTGACCTTGTTCTCTTTCTCCCTCAAAGATAGAGCTAAAGATTGGTATGACTCAAGAAGGGACATCATGAGTTGGGAAACAATGAAGAATGCCTTCTTGAGACAATTCTACTCTATATCAAAGTTAATACAAATGCGGCGTGTCGTGACAAGTTTTAGCCAAATGGGCAATGAGCAGTTTCATAATGCATGGGAGAGATTTAAGAAGCTTTTGAGAGAGTGCCCGCACCATGAGATCCATTTGTGGCATCTAGTTCAATCATTCTACTCTGATTTGTCTCTAAAGGACCAAGACACAGTGGACTCTTCTTGTGGAGGAGTTATCATGGCTAGGCCACCTGAGGAGATATGGCCTTTCTTTGAGCAGTTGGTTGAAGGATCAAGAATTCAAGCTTCTAGCATGATGAATGAAAGGGGGTATACCTTTGGTGTGACACCTCCTACTCATGATGACTCAAGCCCTCAAGTGATGAAGATTCTTGGTGACATGGTGAGCTTCATGAAGAACCAGGTGATAAATGTTCCTTACCACCTGATCAATTCTATTGAGTTCTATGGTGAGGAAAAGAAGACACCTCACTCCTATAGCTATTAAGAGCCACAAAGTCCAAAATATAGCTCGAGGTTTGAGGAGGAGGTTCTCTCTATATTGAAAATATTTGATGATGTTCAAAAAGATGTTGCAAGGCTAGAGGAGAAAGTAGAGCTGCTATCTTCCCTAATTGCTCTCCAAGAAGAAAAGTTGTCTTCTAGACCCATCATGAGCTACCATGAAGAAAGCGGACCCATGCCCTCTTCTCAAGTTTTCTATAATCCACCTCCCATGCAAGTGCAACCCATCTACCATTTTCAAGATGATCCCAAGCCTTATGCTCCACCTCCCCCTCCATCACCACCATTTTCCCAACAATTCACCTTCCAACCTCAATTCTACCCCCCTCAATTTCAACCCCAAGTATCACCTCCACATCCTCTACAACCACAACTAGCTCCCCCTCTCCACCATGAGAAAGGAAGCAATGTGATAGTTCTAAGTAGTGGGAAATCTCTTGATCATCCCACAAGTCAAAGAAAGTTTGATAAAGTAAAGCAAAGGCAACCAAGTGGTGATATTGTGATTGAGATTGCTGAAGATGATTCAGTGACACATCCTGTTGATTTTGGTATACCATGTGCTCCACCTCATACTCCATATGCAAGTCCCACCATCCCTACCGTTCCACCTCATGTTCATGCAAGTAAGGCAAAAACTAGTGATCCTACATTCATTGAAGCACTAGATGAGCCACCAAAATTGAAGAGGATGCAAAAGCACAATGTTAATATTCTTGAGGTGTTTCACCAAGTGAAGGTGAACATTCCACTCTTGGATGCTATCAAGCAAATCCCATCATATGCCAAGTTCCTCAAGAACCTATGCACTGTGAAGAGAAGGTCAATGGGGAGGATTCCAAAGGAAGTAATATTGACCGAACAAGTGAGCCCCATCATCCAAAATTCACTTATCGTGAAGAGAAAAGACCCAGGAGCCCCACTCATACCTAGTTACATAGGGGGACATCAAATAGACATGTACTTACTTGATTTGGGATATAGTGTGAATTTGATGCCATACAATTTCATTGTTGAGATGGGTTTAGGCAAGTTGAATTCGACACATTGCACTCTCCAATTAGCAGATAGATCCATAAAAGTTCCTAGGGGAAGAGTGGATGATGTCTTGGTGATGATAGATAAAGATAAATGCACAGTGTTCCCGACATATTTCATCATACTTGATATGGAGACTGAGGATAGGAAGATTCCCATCATCTTGGGAAGGCCATTCTTATCTACAGTTGATGTCGAGATTCATGTATGTAATGAAACCATGACAATTTCATTCATGGACATGAAGATCAAGATCAACATGTATAAAACCCTAACCCAGTGGGTCCGAGATAGGGCTATTGGACATGATCACTTCACAAGTCCGAATGATCATTTGAGAAAAGAGGATCAAGATGGAATAGTTGATGATGATTATTGAGATCAAAGGCATGATGAAAATAGATTGAGTGCAAATGAGGGATGCATGTTTTGCAAGAATGGGCACATGAAGATACCAAATGGATGATTTACTAAAGAATCACCAAGAAGCCAAGCTGAAGGCAAGAAACTCAACGCTTGTGGGAGGCAACCCACCTAGGTTTGGGGAATTTTTCACCCGACCTCTCATTTTGATACTTTTGCTTTGTTTTTACACTTTTCCAAGAACACACACACTTGTTTTTAATAGTTTTTGTTTAGTTTTAAGATGTGTAGGTGAAAATAGGGTGAAATGAGGAGAATTAGATGAGGTTTTGACAAAGTGATTCATGAAATAGCCAAAGTACTCACCATAGCCATGGTGACATGGAACGGCCGTGGTGATACATTCACAATCAACAGGGGAATCAAGAAAAATCAAAATTGAAGAACAAATCCACCACAGCCGTGCAAGGCATCACGACCATGTAGCCACCTACATAGAACGATCATGTGGGGCTCCATGACCGTGTAGCAGGCTAGCCACCACGGCTGTGCCACGCAGCATGACCGTGCTGCAACCCAACTCAACACTTAAGTTAGTCATTTTGCAAAATCCCAAATCATTTCCAAATAGAACCTCCGCGAGCACCACGGTCATTCTCCACGAACAACAATCGTGCAACACTCCCCAGCCCTCCTACCACCCTCAAATATCCACAAAATCACCCCCAATACATCTCCAATCAATCCCCCACCATTTTCACCACCTCAATCTCTAGATTTCTCCCTTTTCCATCCACAAAACACCCCATCTTTCTCAAACCCACCCCAACAACCCCGTTCTTCAAAGAATTTTGAACTTTGTTGATTTATCCTCCGATTTCAAGCCAAAATGAAGCAAATGGCTAAGAAGGCTGTAGCAAAGACTAAGGATGTGATCTCCTATGGATGCCGACCCAAGAACACATCCTCTTCAGCACCGACGACTGCTCTTGCCCTCCCAACACCTTCGACAGCCTCTGGTTCACAAGAGGAATCACCCCATATGGCTACAACAGTGGACCCAATAATGGAGGAATCATCCAGTCTACCTAGCGGAGGTAGGGAAGTAGCCCAACCATCCATCTCAGAAGCCTGTCCTTCAGTTGCAGCGGCTCGACCATCATTTTCAGCTGCACGCCCCCCGACATTTACAACAATGCAACTGCAACAGCAGTTGAGAGCACGACGGCGGCTACTGGTAGATGATATTGATGAGGTCATTCCAGACGCACAACCAGAGGATGCACCTGAAATGCATTGTGAGCCAACAACAAATAATCAGGGTAAAAGAGGGAAGAAACCCAAACATCCAAAGTGCTTGACACGCCGAGTGATCACCACTCGCTACGCATGCCAGGAGACGATGAAGAGTTTGGGCATCTTTGATTTTTTTTCAGGATGTCGTAGAGCCCGTTGGGCTAGTTGAGGTGTTTACTACTGTGCAGGAGACCTATGTGGATCTTACACAACAATTCTTTGTCACATTAGAGAAGGTTTCGCAGGATGCCATCAGTGTCACCTTGTGGAGTAGCACCTACCTTGTTACTACAACATTTCTAAATGGCATATTTACTCTGACTCTAGAGGTAGAAATGCCACTTGATGAAGGAAGCACTGATAGAGAAACTAATGCAAATTACATGGCTATGTGGAAGAAACTCACTGGGCAGAGCGGTTTTATAGCTAGTAAATCAAAGACTAGCCTGATCCACAACCCTGTCCTGAGGTACATTCAGAAGGTCTTAGCAAACACCATCTTCACCTGTTATGAAAATCAAGGCACTGCACAAGGAAAGACCTTTTCATGTTAGGATGGATGGTATAAGGGAAGATTGTAAACCCGGGGTCCCTTATCATTGATCATATGAAGACAATTCCATCCAAGAGAAAGAACCCGTTTATCATGGGAGGGATTGCTACTTCCATTGCCTTAGCCCTAGTACATGATGTATCTGGCTATACAAAGGAGGAAGGAGGAAAGCTAGTTAACTTGCATTACTTAACCCAGTCATCGATGATATCAGTGATTGACCAGAAGATTTTCTACCAAGTCAAGCCTCCTTATGCTGGTATTTCACTTGAGCTCCCCTACCATGCCACACCTCTCTTAGAGGGATGTGGCCCATCTCTGGACTTTCTAGACATCTTGAGGAGATGGGAGGAGGAGCATCCTAGAGACACATGGCAGCAACAGCCTAGAGATCTACCTGAGGGGCTTGGAGAGTCACAGGAAGCTGCCGAGAGGAGGAGGACAACCGAGGAGCGGGAGAACTGCAAAGTGAGGCGCTGTGAGGGGGAAACATCATAGCAACAGAAACAACCCACAAAAAATGCATATGACATGTCCACTATACATGCACAGTTGGAGGGTATTCAGAGCACTCAAGACCACATTTTGAGCACCCAAGAGGGTATTTTGCAGGCACATGAGGGTTTCCAGCGTACTCAGGATGCCTTGTGGTTAGACCATCAATAGATGCATTATCAGGTCAACCACCTATACTGGTTCCAGCATGCCCATGCACAGAGGAACCCCCAGTAGGGGAAGATTGGTGGAGTTTACCGTCAACATATCAGGACTGTAACATATCGAATCTTGGACCCTACCCTAGAAATTTGACCTTTTGAGTTTGACCAAACAAGGTTGAGGTTAGAGTGATCATAGTAACCTAATGTATGAATAATGTAATCTAATGTGTCACATAATTCATTTGGTGATAATAAGGAGATAAATAACTTAATTGGAGGTATAATGAAGTTAATAGGCTGCTAGTGGGCCATATAGCATATCTCATAAAAAGGAATCATAAAAGTGAAAATAGACTTCAAATTCATATTCTACACATCAAAATAAGCCTACATGCCAATTTTCATCTAATTTGGACAATCTTGAAATAATAGGAGAGAGAAACTACCTAAAAGGTGTAATTAATAGATAAATGTAATTCATGTCATCAAAAGTTGGAAATAATGCCGAATTCGTATTCAACACACTTAAGCTAACTTATGGATGAAGGTTCACCTAATTTGGATAATCCATTTGTCATTAATGCATGAAGAAAGAGAAACTAAGTTTTTTTTATAATAAATGCATTAAAAGTTCTCAAAAGGCAAAACTAATTTCATAATCAGAATCTACATGCTTTAATTAGCCTCTGTGTCAAATTTCATTTAATTTGGTTAACGTTAAGGCCCGTAATGGAAGAGAGAGAAAAAGAAACATTAAAATAACCTCACATTTATTTGAAATCCTATTTGATTAAGGTTTTCGATGATATTTATGTCACGCCTTGAATTTCTACAATTATCCTAAAGTAATCCGTCATGCTGGCTTTCCTTTCTTTGGGAGCCTTGTGGGCCGTTGGATTTCCATCCAGCGGTAGAGAGCTCGTCTCCTACCTCAAGTAGGAGACGACTATAGTATTTTCGATGACTTGTCTCTGAGTTTTTCCCCTTTCTCCCTCGATTCTCCACCTCATTCCATGATCCTTATCCCATTGTGATTAGGAAAGAATTCCACACAACCTGACCCCTAACATAACCCCTCTAGTTCCCTATAAAAGAAACCCCCAAAACCCCTTCTCCATCCTATCTTCCTGCGATGTGGAAGTAGTACTCTCGCCTTCGTTTGCCTACTTTGGGTGCTGGTAACTCTTCAGTTTAACTCCTTCAACTGGTCCCTCATCTCAATTTCCCCCCAGAATCGTGTATGCTACCATCACATTCTCGACCTCCTCTCGGCCGAAACACACCCAATCGTCGATCTACCTGAACCTCTACGACGAAATTGATGATTGGGTAACTTTCCTCGCTCTTTGCTCTTCACATTTTTGCTCTCAGATTTGAAATTCACCGTGTCTACCAGTTTTGCCCAAATCTACCAAGCTGCTACCTACTACTTCGAGCAGCAACGGTGCAGGTAAGGTTGGGGGTGATACCCCTTGGTTTAATCCCCCATCTACCCCCTTGGTTTCTTATTTTCTTTTCTTTTTCCAGGGGTATAAGGGTCCTTCTGACCTTTGTTTTCTTTTACCTTGAACGGTGCCTAGTTGGCTTGACTAACTGACATGGCCACCTGTGATTGGGCCATGTCAGAGGTCCGACTCTCTCCTGCTTTCTCACCAGCGAATACTGACGTGGAATTTTGTGATCTGTCAAGGATTAAAAATTACTAACTAATTATTTATTAATAAGAAAAATACAAATAAATACTCGTTGGATTAAAAAAAATGCAAGATTTCTAATGGTATTAGTTTTGATGTGTGAATCTGATGTTTTAAAGAGTTGATATTAATGGATCTAATTAATGATGAATTAATTGTAAAAATTCATAATTAAGATTTATAAGTCAGAAAAATGTAATAAAATATGTTTTAAACTCAGAAAAAGATAACCTAAAATATGGCATGGTTTTGATAACCTAATTCACATATAATGAAAAAGGTGATTTTTGTAAGGGTTTGGATAATGAATATGAGATTGATACAAGATCTACCTATGTACTTAATAGGTTCTTTGGATGCTTAGGCTTGGACCTAGAAGTGATTTTGGATTATTAGACTCTGAATTTGAGGTATGTTTGCATCCCTGATTATTCTTTTAAGTAGTTAGCCTACTTTTATCTTTCTCTTGGTCCTATGGACATCAACCTATACACAATGTCTTTTCTTTTGACATCATCGTTCATGTGAACTACCTTATTTTTTTATTGATCATGTGATCATGTATATTCTTTTGGACTCTTATATTATGCTTTGTTCATGTAGGAACTCCATATGATGACATGTGATGTCCTTTGCCCACTTGTGAGGTGGATGTATATGTTGGTCACTTTTATGGTGACTAGTTTGTATAATGTGACTATACTTTCTACTTGCCTCGACATTAAACGTTCTATGTGATTCAGTAGCACTAGAGTAGTGTAATTGCAGTGGTTTTGGGGTTATGTACCCTTTATGCTTATGGGATGGAGGTTTTGTTCCCCATACCTGGATTTCAACTTTATGAGGGTTGGCCCAATTTCATATATTTGGGAGTTTGGTTATGTGCCATTCTTTATCAGGTTTCAACTTTATGAGGGTTGGCTGTCATTGTTATTTATATTGTTCTAGGGATATGCTTATCTCACATGCATGCAGGTTGATGATGATATGTTCTTTGTTTCCCACCATGGTAGTGGATGTATGTATTGATAGCACATTCTTTTTATTTATTAGTTATGGCAAGTATCCCTTTTTTTGTGATCTTTTCTCTTGATACCCAGTTGGGTGGTACTTATCTTTTCTATGGGAAGCTTCATTATATTTGTTGTCCTTTATTTCTTAATGTTGCTCAATTTCCTATTTAGTATGCACATACCATCCTTTACTGATGTCTCCATTGTTTCTCTTTTGCTGGGGTATGCTTCCAACCCTAGGTGGAGGACTTGGATGACAAGGCGTGTTGACCTGGACTTAGATTGTGAAGTTAAAGCTTGGAGACAATCTTGAGGTGGTTTAGATTTCCTCTACATGGATCCTTATGATGTAAGTTTAAGTTGCTCCTGTGTTTTATAATTGAATATAGTCATGATTTTATTTCACTGCTACACTTTGGTTGTTTTGTATAACATTAATAAAGATTTGAAAATTTTACACCCACTCCATCATACGTTTTGAGTGTGTTTGGATTGGAGGTTTGATATTTCAAATTTTTAGTAAGGAGGTGATTTCACTTCTTTACAACATGGTATCAGAGCCCATGATAGTTGAAATCTAACTATTTCAATTTTGTCTCCCTATAGAACCCTTGACTTTGCTAGCTAAGTGAGTTGTTGACCCTAGAGTTGATCAATGAAAATCTTTTGTGCAACAAGGTTTGTTTTGAGGATGAGACTATGTTAGGAGATCTTGTTATGGAAATATTGTGACTTAGTTCTTGTATTGATTTTTAGTGCACATGTTGGATTTACATCGCAAAGTATTTCATCAACAAAAATTATTTTCATTATACTACTATATGTATAAATCTTTTCTCTAGTTTGTCAATGTTTTCTTGAACTAAGTCACAATCAAGAGAAATCTAGTTAGAGTAGAATCTAACCGTAGTTTCTACAACTAGGACTGATATAAAGGTGTAGTTGACCTACCCTATGACTTTTGGATGTTCAGGTAGGGTTGATAGGTTAGAGACATGAGGTCCTAAAACTCAACCCTAGATGGTGACTTGATAGTTGGATACATGAAAATCATAACCCTCTACAAACTTTCATAACTTTGAGATGTGGGTAGTTCTAAAATGTTGTTTAGTCTGACTTGTTAGGTTGAACCTTTTTAAGGGGTGGATAGTAGTTAGTTGTGGATGTTTTGATCTATAGATTTCAAGGACGAAATCCTTTTTAAGGGGTGGAGTGCTGTAACATACTGGATCTTGGACCCTACCCTAGAACTTTGACCTTTTGAGTTTGACCAAACAAGGTTGAGGTTAGAGTGATCCTAGTAACCTAGTGTATGAATAATGTAATCTAATGTGTCACATAATTCATTTGGTGATAATAAGGTGATAAATAACTTAATTGGAGGTATAATGAAGTTAATGGGCTGCTAGTGGGCCATATAACATATCTAATTAAAAGGAATCATAAAAGTGAAAATAGACTTCAAATTCATAATCTACACATCAAAATAAGCCTACAATTCAATTTTCATCTAATTTGGACAACCTTGAAATAATAGGAGAGAGAAACTACCTAAAAGGTTTAATTAATAAATAAATGTAATTCATGACATCAAAAGTTGGAAATAATGGTAAATTCATATTCAACATACTTAAGTTAACTTATGGATGAAGGTTCACCAAATTTGGATAATCCATGTGTCATTAATGCATGAAGAAAGAGAAAATACGATTTTGATAATAAATGCATTACAATTCTCAAAAGGCAAAACTAATTTTATAATCAGAATCTACATACTTTAATTAGCCTTTGTGTCAAATTTCATTTAATTTGGTTAATGTTAAGGCCCTTAATGGAAGAGAGAGAAAAAGAAACATTAAAATAACCTCACTTTATTTGAAATCCTGTTTGATTAAGGTTTTCGATGATATTTATGTTATGCCTTGAATTTCTGTGATTTTCCTAAAGTAATTTGTCACGCTGGCTTTCCTTTCTTTGGGAGCCTTGTGGGCCGTTGGATTTCCATCCAGTGGTAGAGAGCTCGTCTCCTACCTCGAGTAGGAGACGACTACAGTGTTTTCGGTGATTTGTCTCTGAGTTTTTCCCCCTTCTTCCTCAATTCTCCACCTTGTTCCATGGTCCTTGTCCCATTGTGATCAGGAGAGGACTCCCCACAACCTGACCCCTAACATCCCCCCTCTCCTTCCCTATAAAAGAAACCCCCAAAACCCTTTCTCCATCCTATCTTCCCACGATGTGGCAGTAGTGCTCTTGCCCTTGTTTGCCTACTTTGGGTGCTGGTAACTCTTCGGTTTAACTCCTTCAACTGGTCCCTCATCTCAATTTCCCCCAGAATCGTGTGTGCTGTCGTCGCTTGCTCAACCTCCTCTCAGACAGAACGCACCCAATCATTGAGCTACCTGAACCTCTATGACGAAATTGATGCTTGGGTAACTTTCCTCACTCTTTGCTCTTCACATTTTTGCTCTCAGGTTTGAAGTTCATCCCATCCGCCATTTTTGCCCAAATCTGCCAAGCTGCTTCCTACTTCTTCAATTAGCAATGACGCAGGCAAGGTTGGGGATGATACCCCTTGGTTTAATCCCCCTTCTACCCCCTTAGTCTCTTATTTTCTTTTCTTTTGCCAGGGGTATAAGGGTCCTTCTGACCTTTGTTTTCTTTTACCTTGAACGATGCCTAGTTGGCTTGACTGGCTGACATGGCCACCTATGATTGGGCCATGTCAGAGGTCTGACTCTCTCCTGCTTTCTCACCAGTGAATACCGACGTGGAATTTTGTGATTTGTCAAGGATTAAAAATTGATAACTAATTATTTACTAATTAGAAAAATACAAATAAATACTCATTGGATTCAGAAAAATGCAAGCTTTCTAATGGTATTAGTTTTTACGCATGAATATGATGTTTTAAAGAGGTGATTTTAATGGATCTAATTAATGATGAATTAATTGTAAAAATTCATAACTAAAGATTTATAAGTAAAAAAAATGTAATAAAATATGTTTTAGACTCAGAAAAAGATAACCTAAAATATGGCATGGTTTTGATAACCTAATTCACATACAATGAAAAAGGTGGTTTTTTTAGGGTTGGAATAATGAATATGAGATTGATACAAGATCTACCTATGTGCTTAATAGGTTCTTTGGATGCCTAGGCTTGTACCTAGAAGTGACTTTGGATCATTAGACTCTGAAGTTGAGGTATGTTTGCATCCCCAATTATTCTTTTGAGTAGTTAGCCTAATTTTATCTTTCTCTTGGTCCTATGGACATCAACCTATACACAATGTCTTTTCTTTTGATATCATGGTTCATGTGAACTACCTTATTTTTATTGATCATGTGATCATGGATATTCCTCTGGACTCTTATATTATTCTTTGTTCATGTTGGAACTCCATATGATGACATGTGATGTCTTTTGCCCACTTGTGAGGTGGATGTATATGTTGTTCACTTTTGTGGTGACTCGTTTGTATAATGTGACTATACTTTCTACTTGCCTCTACATTAAACATGCTATGTGATTCGGTAGAACTAGAATAGTGTAATTACATTAGTTTTGGGCTTATTTTCCCTTTATGCTTTTGGGATGGAGGTTTTGTGTCCCACACCCGGGTTTCAACTTTATGAGGGCTGGCCCAACATTTGATATATTTGGGAATTTGTTTATGTGCCTTTCTCTGTCATGTTTCAACTTTATGAGGGCTGTCCACCATTGTTATTTATATTTTTCTAGGGCTATGCTTATCTCACATGCATGCAGGTTGATGATGATATGTGCTTTGTTTCCCACCATGGTAGTGGATGTATGTATTGATAGCACATTCTTTTTATTCATTGGTTATGACAAGTATCCCTTTTGTTGTGATCTTTTCTCTTAATACCCAGTTGGGTGGTACTTATCTTTTCTATGGGAAGCTTCATTATATTTGTTGTCCTTTATTTCTTAATGTTGATCAATTTCCTATTTAGTATGCACATACCAACCTTTGCTGATGTCTCCTACTGTTTCTCTTTTACTGGGGTATGTTTCCAACCCTACGTGGAGGACTTGGGTGACAAGGCATGTTGACCTGGACTTAGATTGTGAAGTTAAAGATTGGAGACAATCTTGAGGTGGTTTATATTTCCTCTACATGGATCCTTATGATGTAAGTTTAAGTTGCTCCCGTGTTTTATAATTGAATATAATCATGATTTTATTCCATTGCTACACTTTGGTTGTTTCGTATACCATTAATAAAGATTTGAAAATTTTACACCCACTCCATCATACCTTTTGAGTGTGTTTGTATTGGAGGTTTGATATTTCAAATTTTTAGTAAGGAGGTGATTTCACTTCTTTACAACATGGTATCAGTGCCCATGGTAGTCAAAATCTGACTGTTTCAATTTTGTCTCCCTATAGAACCCTTGACTTTGCTAGTTAGCTCTAAGTGAGTTGTTGACCCTAGAGTTGATCAATGAAAATCTTTTGTGCAACAAGGTTTGTTTTGAGGATGATACTATGTTAGGAGATCTTGTATGGAAATATTGTGACTTAGTTCTTGTATTGATTTTTAGTGCACATGTTGGATTTACATCACAAAGTATTTCATCAACAAAAATTATTTTCATTATACTACTATATGTACAAATCTTTTCTCTGGTTTGTCGATGTTTTCTTGAACTAACTCACAATCAAGAGAACTCTAGTTAGAGTAGAATCTAACCCTAGTTTCTGCAACTAGGACTGATATAAAGGTGTAGTTGACCTACCCTATGACTTTTGGATGTTCTTTTAGGGTTGATAGGTTAGAGACACGAGGTCCTAAAACTCTACCCTAGATGGTGACTTGAAAGTTAGATACATGAAAAGCATAACCCTATACAAACTTTCATAAATTTGAGATGTGGGTAGTTCTAAAAAGTTGTTTAGTCTGATTTGTTAGGTTGAACCTTTTTAAGGGGTGGAGAGTAGTTAGTTGTAGATGTTTTGATCTATAGATTTTGAGGACGAAATCCTTTTTAAGGGGTGGAGTGCTATAACATACTGGATCTTGGACCCTAACCTAGAACTTTGACCTTTTGAGTTTGACCAAACAAGGTTGAGGTTAGAGTGATCCTAGTAACCTAATGTATGAATAATGTAATCTAATGTGTCACATAATTCATTTGGTGATAATAAGGTGATAAATAACTTAATTGGAGGTATAATGAAGTTAATGGGCTGCTAGTGGGCCATATAGCATATCTCATAAAAAGGAATCATAAAAGTGAAAATAGACTTCAAATTCGTAATCTACACATCAAAATAAGCCTACATGTCAACTTCATCTAATTTGGACTACCTTGAAATAATAGGAGAGAGAAACTTCCTAAAAGGTGTAATTAATAAATAAATGTAATTCATGACATCAAAAGTTGGAAATAATGCCAAATTTGTATTCAACACACTTAAGTTAATTTATGGATAAAGGTTCACCTAATTTGGATAACCCATGAGTCATTAATGCATGAAGAAAGAGAAACTAAGATTTTAATAATAAATGTATTAAAATTTCTCAAAAGGCAAAACTAATTTCATAATCGGAATCTACATGCTTTAATTAGCCTCTTTGTCAAATTTCATTTAATTTGGTTAACATTAAGGCTCTTAATGGAAGAGAGAGAAAAAGAAACATTAAATAACCTCACTTTATTTGAAATCCTGTTTGATTTAGGTTTTCGATGATATTTATGTCACGCCTTGAATTTATGTGATTTTCCTAAAGTAATCTGTCATGCTGGCTTTCCTTTCTTCGGGAGCCTTGTGGGCCATTGGATTTCCATCCAGTGGTAGAGAGCTCATCTCCTACCTCGAGTAGGAGACGACTATAGTGTTTTCGGTGACTTGTCTCTGAGTTTTTCCCCTTTCTCCCTAAATTCTCTACATCGTTCCATGGTCCTTGTACCATTGTGATAAGGAGAGGATTCCACACAACTTGACCCCAAACATCACCCCTTTCATTCCCTATAAAAGAAACCCCCAAAACCCTTTCTCCATCCTATCTGCCCGTGATGTGGCAGTAGTGCTCTTGCCCTCGTTTGCCTACTTTGTGTGCTGGTAACTCTTCAATTTAACTCCTTCGACTGATTGCTCATCTCAATTTCCCCCAAAATCATGTGTGCTACTATCACGTGCTTGACCTCCTCTCAGCCGGAACGCACCCAACCGTCGAGCTACCTGAACCTCTACGACGAAATTGATGCTTGGGTAGCTTTCCTCACTCTTTTCTCTTCACATTTTTGCTCTCATGTTTGAAGTTCATCATGTCCACTAGTTTTGCCCAAATCTGTCAAGCTGCTACCTGTTGCTTCGAGCAGCAATGGCACATGCAAGGCTGGGGATGATACCCCTTGGTTTAATCCCCCTTCTACCCCCTTGTCTCTTATTTTCTTTTCTTTCGCTAGGGGTATAAGGGTCCTTATGACCTTTGTCTTCTTTTACCTTGAATGGAACCTAGTTGGATTGACCGGATGACATGGCCACATGTGATTGGGCCATGTCAAAGGTCTGGCTCTCTCCTGCTTTCTCTCCAGCGAATAGCGACGTGGAATTTTGTGATTTGTTAAGGATTAAAAATTGATAACTAATTATTTACTAATCAGAAAATTACAAATAAATACTCATTGGATTTAAAAATATGCAAGCTTTCTAATGGTGTTGGTTTTGATGCATGAATGTGATGTTTTAAAGATGTGATTTTAATGGATCTAATTAATGATGAATTAATTATAAAAATTCAGAACTAAAGATTTATAAGTAAAAAAATGTAATAAAATATATTTTAGACTCAGAAAAAGATATCCAAAAATATGGCATGGTTTTGATAACCTAATTCACATATAATGAAAAAGGTAGTTTTTTTTAAGGATTTGGATAATGAATATGAGATTGATACAAGATCTACCTATGTGATTAATAGGTTCTTTGGATGCCCAGGCTTGGACCTAGAAGTGAATTTGGATCGTTAGACTCTGAAGTTGAGGTATGTTTGCATCCCCAATTATTCTTTTGAGTAGTTAGCCTACTTTTATCTTTCTCTTGGTCCTATGGACATCAACCTATACACAATGTCTTTTCTTTTGATATCATGGTTAATGTGAACTACCTTATTTTTTTTATTGATCATGTGATCATGGATATTCTTTTGGAATCTTATATTATGCTTTGTTAATGTTGGAACTCCATATGATGACATGTGATGTCTTTTTCCACTTGTGAGGTGAATGTATATGTTGGTCACTTTTGTGGTGACTAGTTTGTGTAATGTGACTATACTTTCTACTTGCCTCTACATTAATCATGCTATGTGATTTAGTAGCACTAGAGTAGTGTAATTGCATTGGTTTTGGGGTTATGTGCCCTTTATGCTTTTGGGATGGAGGTTTTGTGCCCAATTTGATATATTTGGGAGTTTGGTTATGTGCCATTCTCTATCATGCTTCAACTTTATGAGGGTTGGCCTCCATTGTTATTTATATTGTTCTAGGGCTATGCTTATCTCACATGCATGTGGGTTGATGATGATACATGCTTTGTTTCCCACCATGGTAGTGGATGTATGTATTGATATCACATTCTTTTTATTTGTTGGTTATGGCAAGTATCCCTTTTGTTGTGATCTTTTCTCTTAATACCCGGTTGGGTGGTACTTATCTTTTATATGGGAAGCTTCATTGTATTTGTTGTCCTTTATTTCTTAATGTTGCTCAATTTCCTATTTAGTATGCACATATCCACCTTTGCTGATGTCTCCTATTGTTTCTCTTTTGTTGGGGTATGCTTCCAACCCTAGGTGGAGGACTTGGGTGACAAGGCGTGTTGAATTGGACTTAGATTGTGGAGTTAAAGCTTGGAGACAATCTTGAGGTGGTTTAGATTTCCTCTACATGGATCCTTATGATGCAAGTTTAAGTTGCTCCCGTGTTTTATGATTGAATACAGTCATGATTTTATTCCGCTGCTACACTTTGGTTGTTTTGTATACCATTAATAAAGATTTGAAAATTTTACACCCACTCCATCATAACTTTTGAGTGTGTTTGGATTGGAGGTTTTATATTTCAAATTTTTAGTAAGGAGGTGATTTCACTTCTTTACAAGGAAAACTACCCGCCTCCAAAGTCAGACTACTGGGGTCCTACTACCAGCATCCTCCACCACAGGGAGGACCACTGCCACCGTAGTGATCATCTACCCTATTATTCCCAGACTTTAGTGTCATGTTGAGGACATCGTGATTTAAAAGTTTGGGGTGGTAGGGCGGTATGCCCTATTTCACTTTCACTCCTATCTTACATTTTCACCTGCCATTTACTTTTGTTTGTTTTCTTTTGCTCTCTTTAGCTTAAAATTTACCTACTTTGCATACTTGCATGTCATGTATTTTGCCTCTTGTCATTTTTGCGTAATTTTTAAAAATTGTACTCTTTTTTCCATGCATTGCATATCATGTAGATTTTTGGTAATTTTTGCATGTTTTATCTAGGATTTGCTTGTTACTACTTTTAGTCCAATAATATAGGCTTAAATGTGATTGAAGGCAACTTGGCACCATTTTGGCCAATTTTGCCCAAATTGGAAATTTCTTGCCTAAAAGTGTGTTTTAACTCAATCTCTGATTTTTGGATTAAAAATGATGACCTTTGACAAATGCAAGTGAGTTATCGTTGTTTATTCATAAATAGTATCAATTCTTGACTTTTTACATGTGCATTACCTCTCTTGTATTTGTGAATGATTTGGTCGAATTGTGACTTGTGCAAGCTATGAGCGCTTAGTGTTTATGAAATCACTTAATTGAAGTATCAATTTTAGGTTTTTCATTTATGTGGCATGACATTGTTGGATGAAGTGTTGGATTAATTTTCATGCAGGAAACTTTATATGAAGAATCACGCCAATGACCCCTCTTTGACCCGACTATTCACTCACCATCTTATTACCCCTCCACCACCTGAAAGGATGCCAAAGTGCACATATCAGCCGTGGCCACCTCCAAAAGTTTAGGGTGGCCACATCTATATCTCATCGCTTCACTCTCATCACCACATGCCCTATCTACTCCAAGGGAAAAGAAAAAGAAAAGAAAAAAGAAAGCAAAAAGAAAATAAAAGGATGCTCCTATTTAAGATCATTCAAATAAAGAAAAGATGGGTGCTCTTTGTAATAACACTCTAAAAATCTTACCGCAACCCTTTCTTCCATTTTTATACCCATTGAGCTAGGAAACATCAAACCTAGCTCATTTTGCCCTTTTCCGCAGCCACATGTGTCATTTGGCATGATTTGAAACATAAGGTTTAAAGCATGAAGGTGAAACAACACTCCTAGTCATTCTTGATTAACACCATTATGAAATGGTTTACCTAGAACTACATGAAAGAAATATGTATAGCTTATGTGTTTTATGCACTATATTTGAAGTTCATATGCTTTGTGCTCTTTTCATAATTGGTTCCTAAAAGTACGATAGGAGAGAGGTGGAATGCATGTACTTAGTCATTATTGATCCCATTTAGCAATAATCACCCTTTACAGTGCATTTGTCATTTTTTGCTTATGAAAATTTTACAGAACGATTGAGTTGGAGCATACTTGAGGACAAATATGTTTTAAGTTTGGGGTGGTGATTCAACCCTATTTTAGGGCTTCATCTTGTGTCATTTTGCATTTCAATCACATCTATACCTGTTAGATTACATGTTATTTCTCCCAATATGCATACTTGTGTAAAATGCACTTATAGACATTATTTGCATGTTTTTCAGGCATTTGCACCATGCTTGATGGAAGAGAGAGAGGAGTGATCCTAGGGTCTCTCCCCTCTTGGAGAGACCCAAAGTGAATCCAGATGCTCCCTCAACCTACCCCTAGTGGCCAAAGATCCATTAAAGCAAAGATGTCCAAGAAAATCCAAAGAGGAAAGTTAAAATGTTGATTCAGAACCCAACACGACCATGGTACCACAAAACAACTGTGCTAGGCCACTTGCAAATCAACAGACATCCTCAACTGAAGATGGAATCACCACGACCGTGCCACCCAAAATGGCCGTGTTGAACCGAGACAAAACGGCCATGCAGCATTGCACGACCATGTAGCAGCAGAGGCAGAACAACTATGGAGCAGAGAACGGCCTGGGCATTTCAAGCCACCATGGCCATGCTACCCTTAACCCACCACGCCCATGCCAACCTCAATACAGAATTGACCATCAACCTGTCATTTTGACATTTTAATTGACATGACCCATGGTGAACCACCACAACTGTGTTTACCCCTACCCACCACGACCGTGCTACTCACAAAACCCAACTACTTTTTCCACTGTTTTACCCATACTACCCCCACTTGACCTAGTGCTTCCCCCACACCTATATATACCTAGGTGGTGGCAGGAGGCTGAGGTTGGCCACCCCCATCTACCTCCTACCACCTCTTAGATCCCCATTTTCGTCCCTTAGCCATTCCACTGCATTTCTACCTCCATTTCACCATTTCCACCATCAAAACCCTAATTTCCTTCCATTTCCACCCATTTCCACCATCATTCCATGCCCCTACACCTTAGAGGAGATAGGAGAACGCCCTATAGTAGTTGAAGTGGAGGATTTCTTCATCTACACCGAGCTCCATGGCTTCTTCTATCTCCTTCTCTTCTCTTTTTGTAGTTTGCATTGTTATGAGTAGCTAGGCCCCTTGGGTGGGCTGTTTGGGTGTAAAATGTTACTTTGATACCATGCTAGGGAAAATGATATGTAAACTTTATAATTCCATTTTATAATGATTATGTTCTATTTCTATCTCATTCTCCATGAATTGCTTGTTGGTTTATGTGTGAAATCACCTAGGAATTTAGGGAAATTGCTTATATGTGTGAATTTTGGGATTTGCCCCTAGGTCCAATCCTTGGATCCCTAGGTTGCCTCCCATCTTCCTACATCCTAATAAATCTCCCTAAGCCTAAGTGAGAGATCTAAGTAGCTAGATTAGGTGACTCTAGTGCAATTAGCATGGAGCCTTCTCAAGGCTAGAATGTGGGGGAATTGGGGTCCAAAACCCTAATTTCACCTCCCCATTACTACCCTCGGCCCCTAATTGCCCTAGGAATGTCTAATCTAGAAACCTAGACTTGATTATACTCTAATTGAATTGAACCTAATCCCTAACCCAATTGAGCCTCACAAGGGTAGTAGGGAGTGTTAGGGACTAGTTCCCCTATACACAACCTAGCATATCCATGGCCAGTTAGTAGCTTAGGTTAATTCATTAGACTCTAACTTGTTGTTTGGTTTGGATAATCTAAATGGAATCATAATGTTTATATGTCATCCCCCAACTTAAGTGATAAGTGCATCCCCTAAACATCCCACATCTTCATTAATTACTTTAAAACCCTAGTTTTCATTTTGCCTAACTAGTGTTAGCTTAGTTAGCTCTTTTCTTACTTAGTTAGATTCTTGCCCTATTTTTTCCTTGTTCTTACTATTTTATCTCTTTACTTGCTCTTGTGATTTTCTCTTTATTGCCTTAGTGTAAATTGCCTTTTCATACCTAGCTTAGTCGTTTCTTGCTTAATTAGTCCTAATCTAGTCTAGGGTTAACTTATGTTTTGTTCTTGCTTTCCTTTCTTTCTTGCTTAAATTAGTTTAACAATCAAAGCACCTTTAAACCCTTAACCCTAGTCTCTGAAGTAGGAACCTAGCCAAACTAACCTAGCTCTAGTACCCCTTTTCTCCCTGTAGATCGACCCTATACTTGCCGCCTTACCTATACTATGACAAGACCCCATGTGCTTGCGAGATAGTATTTTAGTAGAAGTAGGTGTGTTAGTTAGGTTTATAAATATCGAAAGTGAATCCACCCTGTGCCTCCGTTCATGGGGTTGTATCCATTCAAGTCTTGATTGAGTGGTGTGTAATGCTATTGGCGGTGGTACACCACCCCTATCTATTTGAGTTGTGCGCAGATGGCCTTTATTATAGGTATTTCTCCAAAGAAGATCGTCACTCTATTTTGGAGAAATGTCACTCAGGCCCGACCAATGGATACATGAGCTGACGAAAGATAGCTAAGAAGGATCTTCAATGTGGATTCTTTTGGCCACAATATCTAAAGATTTCTATGATTTTGTTATTGCATGCAACCAATGCCAGAGATAGATAAACATATATAAGAGAGACCAGATGCCTATGACTTCATAGCAGGAATTAGAAATTTTTAACGTTTGGGAGGTTCACTACATGGGACCCTTTCCTTCTTCTCATGGGTTTACCTACACTCTTTTGTTTGTGGACTATGTATCCAAGAGGGTGGAATGCATTCCCACAAAAACCAAGAACTGCAAATTTGTGAAGAATCCCTTTAAGGACACTATTTTCTCTAGGTTAGGGGTCCCTCACACTGTGATTTCAGATGGATGATCACACTTTCTAGAAAAGAATTTCAAAGTGCTGCTAAGGAAATATGGAGTTCTCCGCAAAGTCACTTCCCCATATCATCCTCAAACTAATGACCAAGTGAAAGTCTCCAACTGCCAATTAGAATTTATCTTAGGAAAGACCATGAACAACACTAGGTTGGATTGGGCCTTGAAGCTAAATGATGCATTGTTGGGGTATAGAATCGCTTTTAAGATGCCCTTGTGAACCACACTTTCGATAATCTAAGGGAAATATTGCAACCTACCCATAGAGATGGAGCATAAATCCATTTGGGCTATCAAGAATCTCAACTTTTTTCTATATACACCTGGCGATAAATGTTTCCTCCAAATGCAAGAACTTGAGAAATTTAGAATGTCCTCCTATGAGAGTGCAAGAATCTATAAAGACAGGAAGAAGATGTGGCATGATGCCCACCTAAGAAGAAAATATATCAAAGAGAGTAATCTAGTTCTAGTGTACAACTCCAAATTGAGACCATTCCCTAGGAAGATCAAATCTATTTGGTATGGGCCTTACCTAGTGAATCATGCTCATCCACATGGAACCTGCCTCTCGTGCAGCCATTTCAAGGGTGAATTTTTAGTCAATGGATATTGACTCAAGATCCACCTTACACCTAATGATTTTGTGGCACAAGGAGTAAAGTGATACCTTACCACTATAGATCTAGAGCTAAGGGAGCGACTACTATTTCCCATTTTGAAACAAAAATTAACTATAACTTGATCACATATGTCGGGCCTTCAGATTTTAATAAGGCACTTGTTGAGAGGCAAACCAAGATTCCACTCTTCCTTGAACCTTTGTTTTTGTTTTAATTCTTCTTTATTTTTATATCTAAATTCTCCTTTTTATATTTGCTAAATATTCGTCCCTTTCTAATGCATGATCCTAAAAAAAGAAACTCAAATCGATCAATTGGAATGCAATCGATCGACCCAAATGAGTGGGAAGAAATTGCAATCAAGCGCTTCATTCCATTTCAATACCAACCCATTTGATTGAATGGAACACCGGTTGGTTGATTTGGAGGAGTGCAACTTGCCTATATAGATTGACAATAGAGGGTGTTAAATCACCATTGTTTTCTCCCACGCTATCCCCACCAAGCAGCAACATTCCACCCGTCCTTCTGTCTTCTCCAGCTCCCCAACCCACCGCCTCCAGGAACATCAACACTAAAAGTAAAAAGAAAATGAGATGCACAAGTTAAACCACTTCTACATTTCTCTATCACCTTCTTATCTCTCCATTTGCCAAAAACAAAATCAAAAGCTAGAAATGTTCCAAACTCCAACTTCGGGGTGGCACACCCCTTATCACTTTACCGCTTCTTCCATACCCCTAGCATTTAATTGGGATGTGCCACCAATAAAGAAAATATGCCAATGTGCACACAAAAAAATGCAATTAATGTAATCACAAAAAAAAGATCTCAAGTCAAATATAGGTGAGATCACCTTATTCGATATCTTCATTCACTCTACTTTTCTACCTAGGGAAACCTATATACCCTAAATATACCCATTTCGTAAAACCTATCCTCATGTAGAACATGTAAGAATATTCAAGAGTACCAAAAATAGAAGGGATATGCATCACTTTCTTTGCAAGTCTTGAAATGGAAACAAGTCATGAAACAATTTTGAGTGGAGAATGTGCAAATATTGTGTTTTGTGATTTTAAGAAATTAGGACCGCTTGACCATAAAAGGTGGTAAGGACAAAGTAGTCCTATGCAAGTGAGGAGGACACAATGTCAGTATTTATTGGTATATGCTTGTTATTTTGTGTTGCTTGAGGATGAGCAACATTTAGGTTTGGGGTAGTATGATGAATGCATATTGATCCATTCTTATCCTATCTTTTAGATTGTTTATTTAGGACATTTTGTTGATATTTCACAATTTTAGAAATTAATTGTGTTAGTTTTCTTTTGTCTCTTTCAATATAATTTAATTTAGTTTTGTTCATCATTTGTAGAAGAACAACTCAAATTTTCTCATTTATTTCCAAATATCAAGAGCCGTCAATAATTACTCAAAGTATCAGAAGATTAGGAGGCTTTATCCGAATATATTTTAGACTTCTAGAATACCAGTAGGTCCATTGTCCCCCTTTGGTGTGCTAACTTAGTAGTAGAATAGGAAGGAGCCTCTAAGAGAACTGATCATCTTCCCTCCCAGTTGATTGACTTAACCCAAACCAAGAAGGCACATTTTCACAGATGAATTGATTGACTCAATAGAAACAAGTTTAATGACCTACCTTTAAGCTAAAGTATAATTTCACTTAACTGACTGATTGATCCCTACTTGGTCTGTTTACCTACAAAAAGCCATGCATCAATTTCACCCCAATTGGTCAATTAACTTGCATAATATTTTTGCATCAATTTCACCCCAATCGATTGATTGGGACACCAACCAACCGATTGGAGCACCAAATCCAAACTTTCTAGCCACCTCCAAATGCTTTTTAGGGTTTTTGGGTCACTTACTTCTCTACGAGTTCCAAACATAAGCATCTCATACTCTATCACCCAAATCCTCCTCTGGGAGCAATAGGCTAGAAGGGAAGGAATGTGCTGTCATCTTCCTCACTGAAGCTACCACTTTATTTCCAAATCCTTCAAAATAACTCTTTTCATTATCATTTGTTCCTTTTGCTTATGCATATCTTGTCTGTGTAAAACCTTAATTACTTGGGAATGGGGAGTACCCCCTAGACCTTATCTTATTTTAATTGTATTCAACCCCAAGGTTCTATTAATTATATGTTTTTCTTCCAGTTATGTACTTGTTTTATGTTTAGATTGATTATATCTTTGTTGGGTGATGAGATCATGAACTCCAATGCTATATGAACCCACAATATCCTAACGAGATCAACTAATGGATCTCTATGATTTATCTATCCATATCTAGTTAGTTATAACTCTTGGTGATGAGATCCTAGATCCATGAGTTGGAACACCAGTTGAAACTCATAAACTCTTGATGAGATTTGTAATGAACCCCACTTTTGAGTGTCCCTTAGTAAAGAGAAGACCTTAAAGTTGAGGATCATTACCAACTTTTCTAGGGTCATATTTAACAAATACTATAGAATAAATAATTTCCATTTATTTGAACTTGAATGAATACATATATGTGGATTATACTCCTTAAGAATTACTTGAATGTTTCAACATGAGATCTAACATATATTGAGAAGAAGCATTACATCTGACTAATCCTCCTTGACATAAAATTTATGCATTCTAGTGTACTTATCTAAATCATCAAGATTTCTTGATTCTTCATGTCTTCAACTAATAGATGTAGGTTAACCTAAAATCCTGACAAACAAAATGGATTATTATATTGCTATATTGTGTACGTGGGGTGCATACAAAAGTACACTTATTAGATAACAACATATATTCTCAACCACCAAATAGATGCACACATAAAATGGTATTTTCATTAAGATAATCTAACCCATGTTTGTCAAACCACCTTGGGTGTAATCATCTTTCTCTATCCATCATTGGACTTAGGTGAACTACCCCTCAGTAGGTCTAATACTGGGTATAGGTTATAAAGTTTACTTTATGTGATACTCAAATGGGCCTCAAAGTTTGCATGAACTAAATAAGCATCCAACATGATATTTTCATCAAACTTCGAGAAACCTCAAAAAACTTTAGAAGTCGATACATGTGAGTATTCATAATTGTAACCACACACCTTATGTAGAACCATGCATTATTCTTCAAAAATGTTCAAGAAATAAAATCAACAGATCTAAGCAATCGATCATTCAGTCAACATTATCTACATGTAGGTATACCATATATGTGTCAAAATATATTCATAACATGCTAATCAAACCTAACCTAGGTCTTAGACTAGGGTTTAGGGTTACATTGTAATTGGAATAGGAATAAGGGTAACAAACTCTAATTCCATCACATCAGAATTCATTAGGGTTATATACCCTAATTAGACATTAGGTGTAACCCTAACTCCACCATATCATGTTTCATTAGGGATATAAAGACTACTTATTGGATCTAATCATATTATTGCATTATGAGTACCTAGGTCATATTGTTCACATTAGAATCATAACAAGATAAAAACACTGTTTTTAAAACCCTAGTTATCCACGTATATGATTATTGACCAAAAAACCCTAATTATTCATATTTATTATCATCATAATTCTTGGGTCCTCATATATTTAGAAACATCAGGTATTAACACAAAATACATGTATTTAAGAATTCAAGCAATATGCTAATCAAATCTAGGGTTTTAGTGTACTAATCACACTAGATTCATATATTCCCTATACTTTTGGGATCACAATCATATATATGATTTGAATTAACTTTATCCATGATCTATACATTCTTCTAATAAAAACATATACAATATTAGGATTATTCAAGATACCAATCATTTACTACAATTATTATAAACTATATCATTTATGGGCCAATTTTAGAGAGCCATGTCATAAAATCTATTGTTATCTAAATTATCATAGTCAGCAATGGGGTCGGGCCAGAGCCTACAGGCTCACGTTACCTAGGCATAGCGTGCCTGTGTGGATAAGGCTAAAGAAAGAATTAAAAGATAAGTTTGGCCCTTACCTTAATGAGTCGATCTTGGGGGTAGGAACATAACTTTTCCACTCATCTCCTTGTTGCTCTATTCTACACACCTCAATCATCCTGGCACCATGGCTAGTCAAGTCCCTAATTGACTCTCTGAATTAGGAGGCATCAATCCCAATCGAGAGGTTAGTTCCCTTCACCATAATCATTCAATCTCCTTTGGCCCTTTTCTGGCGAGGAGTGGCAACTCGAGAGGCGACAACTATAGTGTGGCTAAAAGCGTAGAATGTCACAGATTGGAGGATCCACAAAAGGGTGTAGGGGTAGCATTTAACTGAAGTGATGTGATCAATGAGTTTTAGCGGTGTTAATGACAACTTTATATAGGTTTGAGGTGTTGGAATTCTATTGCGAGCCCGAGTTCAAAGAGCCGATTTCCCATGATTTTGGCATTATCACCACAAAAGTAGATAACACCTAATCTATGGCTATTAGAGTTTCTTTGGTACTCCCGAAGATTTTAGGATAGCTAATTTGGTGAGAGGAGTCTTGGGAAGAGAGAGAGAGAGCGAGAGAGAGAGAGGGACCGTGGAGGAGTCTTGCTCCCATCAACCTCTGGTCAGTTGGTTGATGATGAAATTCCTACTCTCTAGTCTTGGATCAACAACTACAAATCTTGATGGTATCCTGTGTCACACCCACTAAGGTCCCAAATATTTGGACCTTAGTGTGACATCATATTATCATTCAATTGTTGATGTTATCCAAAGACTTTAGTAAGACAATCTCAAAATTTCCAAAAATCTAATAGGCTAGTAGGATTATCCAATCGATCTCAAATTTTGATATTTTAGATTGGATCAAGTTTGAGATCGAAATAGTAAAGATAATCACCCCATTATTGATATTCAAGTATTTATATAAATTAAACACCCATGTCACAAATAATCATGTCATTATATAAAAACTTGGAATTTGTCTTCAATTAGTGATTATCTTCTGTGGTGTCAAGTATTAGGCCATAATATGATCATTTTATATTTAAATACTAGGAATTTACATAAATATTAAATAATCATTCCTTTAATTATCTAGGCCATTTATCCTCTTAAAATATTCTAGAATCTTTCCAATTATCTAAAAATGAGTTGTTAACCATTCCTTAAAAGTATTTACGTCATATTATGCACAAAAATGTAATTCTTTTTATCCTATCTTCGAATGGGTTGTTTGCTATACAAGTAGCCCATATGGGATTCAATGGGAGTGTATGGCCCATGACTCAAACCTAGTACTTCCAGTTGACCCAACAACTATATTATTCTTTTAGTTATGAAACTAAGTCTTGAGATATTCTCAATACCGAATTATTAAATCATAACCAGAATCCAAATTTACCAAATCTGAGGATCATACTTCCACCCCTCCTTAAAAAGGTTTATATGGTGAAAGATAACTCATCTTAGCCTCAACCTTTGGGGCAATAAACCTTTTTTTTGGATAATTTTTTTATCTAAATTACCTTTGATAGCTTTCATTGAACTAATTTTTTTTAATGAGGTTGGAACCCAAATTCAACTAAAGTATATTTCCACATCCTAAAGCATTGCATGATGTTATCACTTGGTGTTCACTTTGTGATTTCATTTTCACCAAGCTTTAAACCCTACCAATAATTATTCAACTACATTAGTACAAGGGTGAGGTAACACCTCAAAACCCTAGATTATGTCATTTATTTCAATTTTTAGGTATTTAATTTCACATATCAATTTTATGTATGATATGTGGATACCCTATATATAACACCAATAATAAGATGAAATAAACATTTAGCTATAGTCCAAATGCAAAATTCAACCCATTCTAACAATAAAGAGGTGTACCCACACATAATCTAACAATTCAAAATTTTGATCATCCTAAACAATGACTTCAAACCATGAACAAGTTTTAATTCCATAAATATCCATAAATTTCATAAAACCAGGATAGTGTTTTTCTTAAAATCCTTGACTTTATACAAACTCCCTATAAGATTTCCTTTCCAACAATATTTATAACTTGTTGTATTCTTCATACCTACATCTCGTGTATGATACACATAGTTTGCACACCAATTCACTAAGATTACTATCCCAGAGTTTAATCCTTTTTTACTTTCCAGTTAAGGCTAGTATATAAGGGTCAATCTCACATGACAACATTTTAAGGTTCATTTTCTTTTAGTCCTGATTATTTCAAAATTATTTCCTTTTTTTTGGTATTTTTGAAAGATTGAAAATGTAAATTCTGATTTTGAGGGGGGGTTGATTAAACTAATACAAGAACTAAAAGGAAAGAAGAATAAAAGATTATGCTAACTAGGAAATGGAAAGATTAAACTAAGCAAGAAAAATAAAGGAAGAAAATGGCTAGCACCGAATAAAAGAACTACCTAATAAAGGAAAACAATATTGCAAAAATTTAAAAGAAATGCGATTAAACCAAACTTTGAAAGAAACAGTTGAAATCAGATGGGGAAAACAATGAGGCTTTAGGGGTTTTCACCACCTTTTTTTGGTCGGTCAAAATGCGTGTTACTATTAATACCAAAAACTTTGGGCACTGGGTACCCCATTACATAGACATGAGCTAAGAAGCTCAACAAGGGTCAAAATCCCCACGCAGGGGGACACTCTAGAAACTAATCCAAAACGAGACTAAGAAGACTAAACAACTAAGCAAGCTAGGACCAGACAATCCTACTAGAAGAAATCCATAACAAGCCACTATTATATGCCTTCAGCGTACCCACAAATAGTAACAACAAAATGACATAGAACAAAAACTAGCAATCCTGCCTGTAACTAGCCATGAAGTCTCTGGTCTTCTTAACTACTCTAGACTAGGTCTCTCACTGGAAAAAATCCAAAAGGACCTCTACCATATCAGCAATCACCCGAAGGTATATCATGCACACAACAACAACATGGGCTAATGAAGAAACATGGGATCAACCCCCCTCTTAAACCCAACCCTCATGATGCACTTGACCACATATCATCCAACACCTTGAAGGTGATCTAATCCAACTGTAGCAGAGGAGACAAGAAGAAATACAAGGTTCATCCTTTAGTTGACTACCGATTAATGTCCTTGAGCTAGACAACCACCGTTCCCCCACTGACATTTGAAACAATCCCTGAATGTGTGGGATCCAAGTAGAAATCCAGCCCCTCTTCATCGGTCGGCAATCAACTGGAAACCAGAAACCTGCAAAGCTCGACCTCACGCAATAGCAGAAAGGATTAGGATGAGAAGAAGAGAAAGAGCCTCCCTCTGAACCCAACCCCACCTAAGGCCCCTGTATGCACAGAGACCCCTTGTCGAACACCTTGAGGGCGATCGATCTCTTGGCTATGAAGAGCCACCTGACTCGACGAGGACCACCAGCCACAGGGCTGGAACCCGTAGGGTTCTAGCAGCGTCACCGCCGGGGGACAACTGCAATCCCACCAAGGAATTCTAGCCACCGCAGCAAAGGCGCAGCTAGACCTTGCACTGCTGCACCAGAACAGACACCTAGGAACAACCAAAGACCTGCAACCACGATGAAGCCATCAGAGAAGGTTCATGTAGCAGGGCGGCGGGCGGTGAAGGTGGGGGGTCCGGCTCGCGTGGAGGAGCAGATCCTCACGGAGAGACCGCCGGGGTACGCCCAAAAGCACATGGCAAAGTTGAGGCCCCAGAGACGAAGCAGGAGCGTGGGAGAGACCAACCAAGTGGGCGAACCACCAAAGAAGGAGGACGCCGCCTCGGGTGGGGGAGCCCAGAACTGATCGTTGTCGCCAGGGACCTCTGGTGGAGGGAGCGCCAACACCCTGGAGCAGCACACCGCCAACATAGCATCACTCCAAGAGGGGAAGAGAGGATGCCAGTGAGGTGAGTAGCAACGATCTACAAATATGGAGTGGACAACTTCTCTCCATCCGCCACGCTTGAGCGGGATGGAGTCGACTGAGTTGAGGTAGCCGAACCCAACCCAGATCTAATCATCGGATGCGTATCACCTCACCCTCCCACCCCGAACCACCGAGACAACACCAGAAACGCCGTCGGGCTCCTTCCTCCTGAGGTCCACTTCGACACGCCTAGGAACGACGCCTTTAGGATATGTCTGCCGGCCAGAAACCAACCCAGAGCCGAAGAGCACCAGGGGGAGGAAAGCGCTGAAGTGGCGTTCCCTCCCCCAGTGTCAGCTGCCGGGAAGGATTCTAGAGAGAAAGCAGAGCAAGCCCTAGAGAGAGAGTGTCCGACTTTCTTGGATGGTTTTCACCACCTTAAGATCGAATTAAGAGTATACGATAATTAAAAGACGAAAGCGGGTATGCGAATTATTCATAAACAAAATGCAAAAGTCACACTCCACGTGAACCCATTGGTTCTAGCGTTCATGCTTCATAGTTCATCATCCCAATGGGAATCTTTCCACAGTCACATCCAAACCTCCATGCAAGTGATTTAGTTGTTCTAAATTCTGGGTTCCACGGTTGTATGCGTCAGAATTAACTTGTGATAAAAATGAGAGATCACTTCATCTAAATCGATGATTCTCTAAACCAAAAGCCATTTTTATAAGAAAAATTGTAAAAAATGAAATCCAACCAACATAAAGGATAAGGGTATATTCCCCTTGCCTCGATAAGAAACTACTCACTACTCATAGTGAGGATGGGACAAACAAAAAGAGAAAAAGAAGAAGCCATATACCACAATTTTAGAATCTCTGACGAGTCCAAGGCAGTGACAATTAAACGGCTTGATTACTTTGTCTCCCACTCCAAGAAGAAAACATGAGAAGAAGAATGAGAAAAAAGAGAGATCCAGATGTAGAAGAGAAGAATCAACTTTATTTCTTTGAATGTAAAGTTACAATAAGAAAGGAAATTTACAGACTTCCACTACTGATTGCGTACAAAAATTTGGGACTTTTTTCTTAGTGGAGTCCCCCCCTCCTTTTATAGGGGAAGGAAGGGTATAAATCCTACATACAAGATTCTCTAGAAGACTTCTGGCTAAAGGCTAAAAACTTTTTAGATTGGGTCAATAGAGGAAATGGTTGATTACTTTTCATTATGTTGACTGTTCACATTATTTTTTCTGCAAATTCCCACAACATCAATTTTGAGAAACTTTTTGGGTTAGTAATAAGTTAAAAAGTGGTCCAAAAATATATTTTTCCTATAGATAATTCAATTCCCTTTCCAACACATACTTTCCCATTAAATTTCACCTTGGGATGTGAGAGTTATGACAATTTTAGTGCGTGTATATATTTAAAACAGACACTGCGAGAATTTATGCAAAATATCTTCCAAGGGAAATTAGTTATTGAGCCATTTTCCTACAAAAACCAACTAAATATAATTATAAATCCAAATAAATAGAAAAAAATCTAAACTAATACAATTAATTACAAAACTAATAAAATAAATAACAAAACAATCCTAAAAGATATCTAAACGATGTAAATAAAAAGGATAAATATACATTTATTAAAATACCTTGGACTTGAATCTTTTCTTGTCCTCAAGCAAACAAAATTATAAATAAAGTTCAATTTATAATCACAACATGTCATTCCTCACTCTTGTAACATAACTGCAATCCTTACCTCCAAATTTTGGCCAAATGACCCAATCTCCTAAAACCACAAAGCACAAAGTTCTATATTCCCTATCAAAATAATTATTATATCTTACTTCTAAATCAAGATTTTGTAGAAAAATAGGCTTCATATTACTTTTACTTTGACACTCTCAATTTTTTTCCTAAGTTGTTGCACAAGAACAGGATAAAGGGGGAGCGTGAAAACAAAGAAGAAAGTGATGATTTTTTTTATCCCTCCTGTATTCCACTCGGGATTTGAATTTATGGAGTTGTAGCTACATTGGTCACAATTTTTTCATGTGCACTTTTGACATCTTTTGATGGTACTCCCCTTTATGGGGTATGGAATTTTCATTTTGGGAAGCATGCCACCCCGGACTTGATTTTTGTCCGGTGGTGATTCTTTGCTTCTCTTTTTTAGAAAGAAAGTAAGGGGGAAACAAAAGGCATCTTTGTGCTTATAACTTTGACATATTTTTTTTCCAGAGAGTCATTGATCTAGTTAGAATATTCCTATAATTCACATCATACAAGTTTTATAACAAGATAATCTATTCTTTAAATAGAGGGAATAATTATTCTTGTTTCTGATTGTTTCCTTATGAATTACCAACTATTACAAGGAGTGATGTTATTAGGGGTCCTAGGTGACACGGTGGTTTCAGACATGACAATTTGTAACAATTTTTGCAAAATATTTACTAATTCAAAGGGGTAAAATGATAAACATCTATTCATGTTGGCCGACTAGATAATGACCTTTACAACTAAAATAGAAAAGGATGGATGACTACATAAAGGCCATAAACTATAGGAAACACATGAAAAATAAAAAGGTATGACAAAGCAAATAAGGGAAAAGATAGGGGGTGGAATAGAATTGTACCACCCACCCCACCCCAGACTTAGACTTTTGCTCGTCCCGAGCAAAACCTAAACCTGAGATGGAGGGATGAAAATCACAGTAGTGACAGATAGTAAGGTGGTGGAGGAGAAGGGAAGGCATTGTAGTAATGATTTGATGGATTGCCTAGGAACCACTCCATCATCTTTGTTTGAGTTCTTTGAAATGTATCCTGGAATGCTTGGTGTACATATGTATACCAAGGGCAAAAATTTGAAATAATATTATTAGATTCCCACAGTTTGGGATATAGTGGAGGATAGCTGTAGGGAAGCAAACGATGATTATTTATGGGAGGCGAGGATGGTCTTCAGTATGAATCTTCATTTATTTCCCTATAATTGCCACTAATGTCAATGGAAGGTAGTTTTAGGGAGGAGAAGGGAAATATCCATTGATGAAATTTTGCTGTGCCACTTGGGTTGTGATTTGCAATGATGAATCAGAAGGGGTTTGATGCATATCATAGATTGGTGCTACAAAGGGAGAGGGAGGATAAAAATGGGTATGGTCACAAATGGGACAGGGGTTTTTTGGAGGGGAATTTCTTGAGTGGTGATGTTGGTTGTACTCCCAACAAGATCAATGGGAGGGGAAATGTCCATATTGGGACGACAGATTGGGGCAGCTTGGGTACCAATATGATTGTCCACCAGAGAAATTTGGGTTTCAATAATAGGTGGTGGTTGATAATTCAGAAAGAGTTGCTGCATTTGATTGAACTGGTCCATGTTGTCAAGGAAATATACTTTTTCTTCTTGAGTATGGTTCATTCTACCCTCAGAGGCTTGGAAATTCATGAATTGTGTTCCCAAATGTAGTGTGAAAAGTCCTACCTCAATGTTAATGAGTGCCCTAATAGTGGCAAGGAAGGGCCTGTCAAAAATGAGAGGGTAACGACTGTCTTCTTTTATATCAAGCATTACAAAGTCACAGGGGATATAGAAATTTCTGATTTTGACTGGCACATCATCAATAATGCCAAGGGGTTTGGTGGTGGAGGAATCTGTAAGATGAATACACATAGGAGTGGGTCTAGAGTCTGTGAGACTGAGCCTTCTGCACATGCTTAGAGAAATGATGGATATACAAGCCTCAAGATCAGCTAATCTTGAATAGCTAGTTGAATATCCTATAGAACAATTGATCCCAAAAGATTCTGGGTTGTTACATTTGTTTGGCATCTTGTTCTGAATAATGTCAGATGCGGTTCTTGCTAGTTTATAGCTTCAGATTCTTCAATCGTGCACTTACGGTTTAGACGGGCCTTGAAAAAATTCTTCCACTCAGGTAGGTCGGTCATGACGTCTAAAAGCAGGATGTTGACGCATAGTTTCCTCATGATATCCTTGAACTTGTTGAACTTATAGTCCATCTGGGTTTTCTTTAATTGGCCAAAAAAAGGTATATGTGTCTTATACTCACACACTTCTTCTTGAAAGGTGGGAGTGGTCAAGGGTTGTGTTGCAATAACCTTATCATCTTCCCCTTTTCAAAATCTATGAGTGGACAACTTTCCCTTCATGGTGTGGTAAGGACAGATATAGTAGTAACATCTTTGAGTGTTCCACGTGCTTGGGATTGGGTTGAGGTTGGCCAGAAAATGTGTCGGTAGGAGGTTTTTGTTGAGCAAAAATACTAGCAAACTGAGCATATGTAGACTTCTGAGGTGCTATTATGATTTGCTCTAAGGAAGAAATCTTATCATTAATTACAGGAGTGGAGACATTCTGTTTAGGTGATGGTGGAGGTTGATGAAGGTTTTGATATTGTTGTCCCTGGTGAGGTCCGCAATTTTGCAAATCCCCCCTATAATTTCCTTGATTCCCCAAATTCCATTGGTTGTTATAATTGTTGGGAAAACCTGGTGGTGGATGAATGATGGCTCGAGGATGAGGTGGTTTTATGGGGGGGGATTTGAGAGGAATTTTCAGCTCCTAAAGGGTTTCCATATTAGAATCTGACATGATTTCTAGCTTGGTTGGGAGTGTAGTAAGCTTGACCCGGAATACTATAGATGGAGTTTAGGTTTTCTAGTGGTCGACCAACTGTCGGCTGTATAGGAGTATTGTAGAGATATTGACATTGTAGGGCAGCATGATCATACCCTTGGCATATCCCACATAGAAATTCAACAACCCTAACTTGTTGAGGTTGCCTCTCATAGGCATTGAAAGAAGATTCTAGGTGATCCTATTTCAAGAAAATCAACTTAAGGGCTTCAACAATATTTTGAATGTCAGGCTTTACCTCCACCTTAGCTACCTTGAGGACTCCATCAGTTCCTCATCTTGCCTAAGTTTCAGAGGCACATTTTACAACCTCCCAAGCACTGCTCAAGCTCTAGAACATGAAATTTCCTCCAGATGAGGAATCAAGAAATTTCTTGGTGTCATCGTCAACACCACGATAAAATATCTCAATAAGTTGAGATTAGGAGATGTCATGATGGGGCAGTGACGTAGGAGTTCCCTAAATCTTTTCCAAGCTTCTCCTAAAGTTTCTCCAGGGACCATTGAAAAGAGAAGGATTTGTCCCATGATCTCATATGTAAGGGAAGGAGGAAAGTATTATTCAAAATTTTTGTTTAAAGTGCTTCCTAAGTGGTGATGGGGTTTTCATTCTCCATGAAATTATGCCAATTACTGGAAGGCCCTGAGAGAAAGTATTTAAAAAGCCTAAGTCTAATGGCATATTCAGAGACACCTGGGATCTTGGTCAAGGAACTAAGGTCGCTGAATCATTGAAGGTGATCTTGACAACTCTCACCCTTGTTCTCAGAAAATGGGTTGGCTTGGAGCATGGTGATCCACTGAGTGTGGATCTCAAATTGGGGGGGGGGAGTAATCGCGGGTGGCACAATTGAGTGTTGAGCATATCTAGTTTTTAGATTGGAAAAATATTTTAATTGTTTTTGTCTCTCGACCTCCCTCTGAGTGGCTTCTACGACCAATGGCTCACCCATATAAGCTGCATGCAAATTGGCTTCTTGGGCCGTACATTCAACCATCATAAGTTCTCTTTGAGCGGCAAGTGCCTGCTCAATCCTACGGGCAACTTCCTCTTCCTCCATCCTAATTTTATTTTGTCAATTTAAGTGATGGAAGGTTCTCTCTGGCTCGGGATCAAAAACTGGCGGCATAGAATCGTCTGATAGACGACACATGCACAATTATACATATATATTTGAGTGCAGAAAAATGTACTATTAGAATGAAAACTCAACAAAAAGAGGAGATAGCACTTCCAAAATATTATTCGGAAGACATAAAAAAAGGTTTTTCAAAAAATTTTCAGGGTTCCAGAAAACAATATGTTGTCTCCGACAACGACGCCAAAATTGATATGCGTCGTTTGCACACCAATTCACTTAGATTATTATCATATAGTTTAATCCTTTTTTACTTTCCAATTGAGGATATTACATAAGGGTCGATCCCACAAGACAACATTTTAAGATTCATTTTCTTTTAATCGCAACTATTTTCAAATTATTTCTTTTTTTTTTGTAATTTTGAAAGATTGAAAGAATGTAAATTCTGATTTTGAAAGGGGTTGATTAAACTAATGCAAGAACTAAAAGGCAAGAAGAATAAAATATTACACTAACAAGGAAATGGAAAGATTACACTAAGAAAGAAAAATAAAGGAAGAAAATGGTTAGCACAGACTAAAAGAACTATCTAAGAAAGGAAAACAATATTGTAAGAATTTAAAAGGAAGACGATTAAACCAAACATTGAAAGAAATAGTTGAAATCAGACGGGGAAAACAATGAGACTTTAGGGGTTTTCACCACTTTAGCCAAAGTGAAGATTGAATCAAGAGTATACGACAATTAAAAGACAAAAGCGGGTATGCGAGTTATTCGTAAACAAAATACAAAAGTCAAACTCCACTTGAACCTATTGGTCATGGCGTTCACACTTTATAGTTCATCATCCCAATGAAGATTTTCCCACGGTCGCATTCAAATCCCCATGCAAGTGGTTTAGTTGCTCTAAATTCTAGATTCCACGGTCGCATCTTCCGAAATTAATTTGTGATAAAAAGAAGAGATCAGTTCATCTAAATCGACGATTCTCTAAACCAAAATCCATATGTATAAGAAAAATCGTAAAAAACTAAATTCTATCAACATAATGGATAAGGGGCTATTCTCCTTACGCCAATAAGAAACTACTCGCTACTCATAGAGAGGATGGGAGAAATAAGAAGAGAAACAAAAGAAGTCATAGACTACAATTCTGGAATCTCCGAAGAGTCCAAGGCGGTGATAATTAAATGGCTTGATTGCTTTGTCTCCCCCTCTAAGAAGAAAATGTGAGAAGAAGAAAGAGAAAAAAGAGAGATCTAGATGTAGAAGAAAAGAACCAACTTTATTGCTTTGTGTGTAAAGTTATACTAAGAAAGGAAATTTACAAACTTTCACTACTGATTGCGTATAAAAATTTAGGACTCTTTTCTTAGTGGATTCCCCGTCTCCTTTTATATGGGAAGGAGGGGTGGAATCTCTATATAAAAGATTCTCTGGAAGACTTCTGATCGGAGGCTGAAAACTTTAGGGATCTAGACAATAGAGGAAGAAACAGTTGATTGCTTTTAATTATATTGACCGTTCACATTCTTTTTACTGTAAATCCCCACAATAGTAATTTATAGCATATTTTTGGTCTAGTAATAAGTTTCGAAGTGGTTCAAAAATATATTTTTCCTATAGATAATTCAATTCCCTTTCCAACATATACTTGCCCATTAAATTACTCCTTGGGATGTGAGAGTTATGACAATTTTGGTGCGAGGTATTTATTTAAATCAAACACTGCGGGAATTGTGCAAAATATCTTCCAAGTGAAATTAGTCCTTGAGCCATTTTCCTAAAAAACAACAAAATATAATTAAACTCCGAATAAATAGAAAAATTTAAATAATACAATTAATTATAAAACTAAGAAAATAAATAACAAAACAACCCTAAAAAGATATCTAAAAGATGTAAATAAAAAGGATCATACGTTTATCAGTGTATCCTTAGCTTTAGCCATTTTCTTACGGTCTCTAGGGGTATAGGTATCTTAAGTGATCTACTCATGCCCCCAAGGTCCTCATGTACTTATGAAGTGCCTTTCACCTTGACCCCTCAGGCCGTACTCTCAGATGTGGTCAATCTCTTAACCTCATGGGCATTTTGTACGCCGGGATGGCTTTCTCCTGACCCACATGCATTAGGTACTCTAGGCATGATCACCACCTAACCTCTTAAGTCTTATGTACCCTTACTCGTACCTACTTTACCCTAGGATTGAGTTCGGGATCTACCTTGCATGATGTTCATTGAGATGTTATCGGTGTATTTTGCTTCTTCATTACTTACACCTTGGTTTAAGGCAAGGTCTCTAATATCAATATGTATCTATGTCCCATGACTCATCCTTCCCCGGGAGAGCCTTTGACTTAGATGTCATTCATAGCATTTTATTTCAATTTGTAAATTTTCACATTACACATTTTTATTAATATTTCCAAAATCAAAACATTCATTCTTATATGTTTATGCACCAATGACATAAATCCAAACGTGCACCCTTCTTTTTCAGACTTGGTGGCTGTAGGAATTATATACCTTAGATGCATGATTTCCTTCAATGTAAATTATTTTCCATTACACATTTATCCTGGGATTTCTCTAATGAGGGTTTCATATTTACATACATCGTAATTATATCTCCCACTTGACAAATTATTTTGGTTAGGTAGAGGTAGAGGCTTCCATGCCTTGTGCCCGCATTATCCCATCACATTCCATCCCTTCATGGTTAGGTCCTTAGAAGATGTCCATAATCACATTAATTCTTAACATGACATTAGATCATCTCACCTCTTAGGGAAGGTGCTAACCTAGGGTGTCTTCTTGACCTCCAGGAGGAGTTTAGGCTTTCTATCCACAACCTAACTTCATAAGTTGAGGGTTATCTCTCCCCCATTTGTCTTTTCCCATTCTTGGGTTGTCCCACCCCAGGTCGGGACACCACCCCTAAAGGTGAATTGAGGGTATTATATTACTAATTTCATATGTTACATATGCATATTATAAACTCTTCATGTGCACCATGCATTCTTGTTGTTTGTACTCTATGTACTTGCATGAATGGGAAATTGTAGCTATCTAAACTAGGATACAAAAATTGAATTTCCAAACCCATTTGGATTTTCCTCTTTCCTTCACCCCTAATTTGGGTTTGATTGAGGTGGGATATTATTTTAGCAACACTACTCTTGGTCCCTAAAATTATGCTTTTGGATTAGGGTTAGGTATTACACCCTACATTTTAGGGTTTTGGATATCCCATGATCCACTTAGGGTTTTCCTAAACTAACCTTAGTTTCGTCTAGGGTTTACCCTCACTAGAGGGACCTACACTACCTGTCATATCTTTCACATTTATTTCTTTAATCAACATCACCTTTGAATTGGTGGAGGAATCCTTAATCGTACTTCTTCTCGAAACCCTAACTTGAGATGAGAAGCGAAGTGTATTTTAGAGTTTATTAAGCAAAGAGATGAGAAGTGGACGAAATTTAGAGATGATGAACCTACAGGAAATATTATTTTAGGCAAACTTTAGGTTTTGGAAAGCCATGTATCACATTTTGTAAGGGAATCCTTGTATACCAACTTAATGATGCGGAGGAAAATATGGCCAGACCCCAAAGCCCTGACCCTCTCTAAACACCATTACCTTTAGGTTATGCCCTAATAATTTCCCTTATATTTCTAAAGATTATTTGAAATTATTAACTATTACATATTATTTGCAAAATTTGGGCTCTGATACCAAATGTAAGGATCCCACTTTTGAGTGTCCCTTGAGTACGAGAAGACCTTAAAGTCAAGGACCGTTACCCAACTTTTCCAGGATCATATTTAATAAATAATAAAAAGCATTAAACAATTTCCATGTATTCAAACTTGAATGAATACATATGTTTGAATTAGACTCCTCAAGAAGTTACATGAATGTTTCAACATGGGATCTAATATTGAGAATAAGTATTACATCTAACTAATACTCCTTGACATTAACTTTGTGCACTCCAATGTACTTATCTAAATCTTCAAGATTTCTTTATTCTTCATGTCTTCGACTAATAGATGCAAATTGACCTAAAATGTTGACAAAAAAATTGGATCAGTATATTGTTATAATCTATACATAGGGTGAATACAAAAGTGCACATATAAGATAACAACATATATTCTCAACCATCAGATAGATGACCATATAAACTAGTTATTTTCATTAAGATAATCTAACCCATGTTTGTCAAACCACCTTGGGTGTGATCACCATTCTCTATACATAATTGCACTTAGGTGAACTACCCTTGGTAGGTCAAACCCTAGGTTCATATTATTAGAGTTTACTTTATGTGATACTCATATGGGCCTTATAGTTTGCATGAAATAAATAAACATTCAACATGTTATTTTCATCAAACTTTGAGAAACCTCGAAAAACATCATAAGTCTATACGTGTGAGTATTCATAGTCATAACCTCATACCATCAATATAACCATGCAATACACTTCAAGAATGTTCAAGCAATCCAAACAAAAAATCCAAGAAATCAATCATTCAATAAACATTATCTACATGTATGTATACTACGTACATGTTACCATATATTCATAACATGCTAATAAGACCTAACCTAGGTCTTAGACTAAGGTTTGGGGTTACATCAGATTTGGAACATGAATAAGGATACCAAACCCTACTTCCATCACATCAGGATTTATTACGATTATAAACCCTAATTAGACACTAGGTGTAACCCTGATTCCATTATATCATGTTTCATTAGGGTTATAAATCCTATTTATCATATTTAAACATATTATTGCATTATAATACTAGGCTAGATTATTCACACTAAAATCATAGAAAGATATACACATTGGTTTCAAAATCCTAACTATTCATGTATATGATTATTGACCTAAAAATCCTAAAAATTAATCATAATTATCATTATCATTCTTGGGTTCTCACTATATTCAGAAATATAAGGTGTTAAAACAAAATAAGCGTATGTACTGATTTTGAGAAATTATTATTCAAATCTAGGATTTTAGTGCACTAATCACACCAGATTGTATATCCCTATAGTTTAGGGACCTCTACCATATTCAGACTTTTAATTAATTATATCCACAATCTACAATGTTTTCTATTCAAAATCATATATCATATTGATATTAACCGAGCTACTTATCATTTAACAAAATTATTCGACATTAAATCATGTATAGGCCAATTCTAGAGAGCCACGTCATCAAATATAATATTATCTAAATATCTTAGTCAGCACGGGGTGATGCCTGAGCCTACCAACTCACACCACCTTGGCATTCCATGCCCACCTTGATAAGGATAAACAAAGGATTAAAATACAAGTTTGTCCCTTACCTTTCCAAGTCAACCACAAGGGTAGGAACGTAACTTCCCAAGCCATCTCCTTCCTCCTATCTCCTAGTGCCTCAGTCATCCTTGCACCATGTCTAGTCAAATATGTTATTGACTCTCTACATTATGCTACACTGATCCCAACCGAGGGGTCCGTTCCCTTGGCCATCATCTCCTGATCTCATCTAGTCCTTTCCGGTGAGGATTGGCAATTGGAGACACATCAAATATAGTGTGGCTGAAAGGGTATAAGGTCGAAGATAGGAGGATTGATAGGAGAATAGGGGGGGTGCACTTAACTAACACAATGTGATTGGTGAGTTCCAATGGCATTAATGACAACCTTATATGGGGGTAATGTGTTTAGATTCTACTTCCATCCCAAGTCCAGAGAACCAGTTTCCCTACTATTTGGGTATTATTGCCACAGAAGGAGATAACACAAAATTTAAGGCTAGACGAGTTTGATTGGCACTCTAGAAGCATTTTGGATAGCTAGTTTTGTGATAGGATGTTTGAGCAGAGAGAGAGAGAGGGACCACGAAGGAGTCTTTCTCCCATCAACCTCCTGTCAGGAGGTTGATGATGAAATCCATGCCCTCTACTCTTAGATGAATGGTTGTGAGTCGTGATGGTATCCCATGTCACACCCACTATGTTCCTGGATATTCTAGACCTTAGTGTGACATAACATTATCATCTAACAACTGTTACTATCCAAATACATTAGTAAGACTATCTCAGATTTTCCAAAAATCCTTTAGGCTAGTAGGAGCATCCAATCCACCCCATATTTTGATTTGATCATCTCATTCGCTTTATCTCAAACTAGACCAAGTTTGAGATCAAAATATTAAAGATAATCACCCCATTCTTGATATTCATTACTGATTATCTTATGTAGTGTTAAGTATTAGGCCATAATATGATCATTTGATATACGAATAATTGGAATCTAGGTAAACACTAAGTAACCAGTACTTTAATTACCTAAGTCATTTTCCCTCTTAGAATATTATCAAATCTTGATAATTGTCTCAAAACGAGTTTATTAACCATTCCTTAGGATTATTTACATCATATTATGCACAAAACTTCAATTCTCTTTATACTATCTTTCAATGGACCTGCTTGTTATACAAATAGCCCATTTGGGATTCAATGGCCCGTGACTCAAACCTAGGACTTCCAATTGACCGAACCACTTTATGATTCTATTAATTATAAAATTAAGGCTTGAGTTATTCTCAATATCTTACTAATAAATCATAATCATAAAATCCAAATGTTCCAAATTTAAGGATCTTACAAAATCCTTGATAAAGCTTATTGGACAGATTAACAAGGATCCACAAAAACTGAGATCCCAAATTTGTGGAAACTCCGACCCTTGTGGGATTTCTATTTTGGAAGGACACAAATCCTCATTGCCCTAATCTAATCAAAAAATTTAATTAGTTGATTGATTAAAAGTAAATATGTGGTCTATGATGATGTACCTTGGAGACAAAGTATCTCTTAATGATATATTGAATGTTAAATTTGATTAGCTTTTATATCTTCAATCTTTAACTCCTAATTAATTTGTAATCTCTCTCCAAAATTAGATTTTAAATATTATTCTTAGAAATCGGTTTGAATAAAATTCTTCAACATATTGTTCCATGGAATCGACCCTTCTTATACTACAATTAATTTATTCATTTTATGGTGAGCTGATTGCCCTCAAAAATTTAAACTCTAGGGAATAATTTCTCTAAAGAATTTGTTGTGTAAATGACACACATCATAGTACCCATATCTGAAGAACCCAGATTGGTTGCGGTCTTTGTGTTATAAGGATGGATCCTTCCTATACAATCTATGCTTATGACTATGTATGTCACATCATTACTCACGGGCTAAATAGGGGAACTTCATCTTCTATGTATGCATCTTATGATTACTTGTTATATATTTTATAATATTGTTTCTAATCCCTTGTGCGTAGGTTAAAAATATTTTCAGACCAAAATATCTTTTTAGAAGATTAAATTTATTCTCAAAATTAAATAACCTTTTCAAAGATTAGTACTTCATGTATCAAATAATCTTTATAAAGATTAATAATCCTTTCTAATTAAACAATATTTATTAACATTAACAATCCTTTCAAATCAAACAATCTTTTGATAAATTAATAATATTTTAAAATTAAGAAGTTCTTTTTAAAGGTTAAAACTATTTTCAAAGAAAATGATATTTTTAAGACAAATAGTATTTTCTAATCAAGAAATATTTTAAATATTTACAAAATTTTCAAATTGAACAATCTGTTTAAAGCTTAAAAATCTGCTCAAGACCAAACAATCTTTCAAGGATTAAGAATATGTTTTAAAGAACAACCTTTTTGAAGATAAGAAATCTTTTTAAAGCTCCACAATCTTTTCAAAATTTGAACAATCATTTTTTAAAACTTTTTGAGTAGTCTAAAGAGTAAAGGACCTTTTTTGAGGTAACCTACTTTGGAACCCTTTAGGACAGGCAATTCTTCAAATTTGACAAAGACCACTTGTGAATGTCGAGTTCGTCCATTGCCAGGGTCTTGGTCTCTAATCTAAAACTGGACCATATAGTTCTTTCCACACTTACATCTATGGTTTTGTACTATGACCTTGAACTTGATTATCCTAATCCTTACATGCCTACATCCATGGTCATGGACTAGGACCCAAAACCTAACCACAACCTATACCCAATTTCATGATCAATTTGAAGATGCCAAGTCATGGTTCCTTCCTTGTTGACCACTCACTACTTCCAAAGGACAGAATCCCCATGAGGAACTCCTAAAACTAGGAGGAAAATAAGATTTCATGGATGATGCCAAGGATTTTAGTTTGGGAACTCCATTAGACGAGGACACCCTAGGGAGGAAAGTGATTGATTAAGAAAAATAACCCACCTAAAAGGGGCTACCTTATTCTTGATCAACTACTTAAATCCCCACCTCCCCCCTATTTTAAATAACCCTCTTGGAATGCCAACCTAAGGAATGTCATACTAAACTAAAAGAACAACGCATCACTCCACTCCCACCATCATTGGCAAGCACATCTCATGTTAAAATTGAATAAAGCATCCATATCACCCAATCTAGGGGTAGGTGCCATCACTTAAAATCAATCTAAAAACAAAGGGATTATCACGTGTCTTTTGTCACAAGAAGATCACAAGGTACCAAGGAGTCTCCTCTTTTTTGTTTTCCCAAACAAAGGGGAAAGTCTTCTTAACATTTTGTCTATTATAATATGTGTGGAGGGACTCATCTCAAAGCACAAAAATATTGTCTCATTTCTTATTGGACTCTTCTTTTGAATCATGTTGATCTGAATTTTAGGACATCACTGGAAGATCAAGAAGCCCATACTTCACCCTGTCTCATAGATGACTAACCCAATTGGCTGAAAGCAGTAGCACGAAGTGACAGTCTAGTATAGGCATTAAGGGGGATGCCGGAAGCAACAAGAAATATGAGATAGTCAGATGGGAGAAGATACAAAGAAATAACAAAGATACCTAAAACTTCTTCCTCTCAAAAGGTCCTTAGTAATGCATGTAGGAACAATTGGATAATCTACCCTTCATGCCTCAACTAAGTAATGGATACCCGAGAGGGTGGAATTACCTGGGGTTTGTCAAACATGGAGGTCCATACCACATCTCGCCAACACTATTCTTTCCATATAGCATGTGGAGCCCTGACCAGCCTCAACCAGAACCATTTCAAATAGGACCATAATAGGATCCACCATTTGTGAACAATAGGGCAGTCCTAGTAACTCCAAAAGTGATGATATCCATCTTGATTCTTGAAGGAGAGGCTGAGGGGAAAACAACAGAGGAAGAAGTTATAAGTGCAAAGGAAGCCCTTATTGAGGAAGAGAAGTCCTCACCACAATAAAAGTTCACACATAATACATGAATGTCGAAGATAAAACCCTAATTTACATTCCTTTTACCCACTACCACACTACTAGTATAATTTACATGTGGGAGGAATGTATAGATTCCTTCCACTGGTGTACACGGTGCCGCCACAACAATCAAAATGCTAGTGATACTGGTGGTGGTTGTTCACTAGGAAGCTGTCATTCTAGAGCCTATAGTCATGAACCCTCTCCTTCTTGATATTCTACAAGAGTTCAAGCAACTAGAAGGGAAGAATGACATTGGGAAGACATTCAATGACTTCTATCATTTCTTGGATGCAAAGCCAACATGAAACTTCAACATGCCCAAGTTCCATGAGTACTCCAGAAAGGAGGATTTGATGGCACATGTCAAATAATATTTCTCAGACACGGTAGAAGAGCAAAACAATGACAACGTAATGATCCTTTTCTTCACACAGACCCTGACAGATCATGATTTAGTATGGTACGATAAGCAATACATGTTGACTATCATGTCTTGGTCCAAGATGGATGAAAAGTTGCGGACTAGTACACTTGGAATCTATACCAAGTCCCCATAAAAGAAGACCTGGAGGCATTGCAACAAAAGGTAGAATAAAGCTTCTTTGATTTCTTTAGATGATGGATATAATTTTATGCCTAGCTAGAACTCAATCCCATAAATAAAGAGGCCCTAGACATGGTCATAATAGTATAAATTCCATCCCTCAATGCGCCAATATCCCTACAAAAGGTATAATGCCTTCCCATAACTAATACATGTAGGTTTAAAGATTGATAATTCCTTAAAATAGGGGTCTATTAGAACATATTCATCATATTTTCATTTCTATTCACCTCTACAACTACCAATCGAAGTCCAAAAGGACAAAGGTTGAGGCAACACATTCCACTATGGGAGTTGTACTCATCCCGATCGAAAATAACAATCGACATCAAACTTCCTTCCAAATTTCTCAGATTCAAGAACTAGAAGCTCAGGCAACCAACATCACAATGCCCCAACATCAACAAGCTCAGACGGAACCACCTAGATATGAGCCTCAATACATGTGTCTAAAATATTCATGGCTTCCAAACATCTTCTACAGGTGTGCACCATCACCATTTCTACTACCTATACAACAAGTCATGGCAAGCACCCTTCCTAGAACAAGTAGCCTGACAACTCAAGTAGAGATAACATCCTCATCTCCCATGTCAAGAGAATCTTCCAAGCTAAAAAGGAAGTTCACTCCATAGGAGCCTCCTTTAGTTCCATCATTCTAGATATTAAGAATCTACTAAAGTTTCCCTCCATAAGGGAACCACCGAATCCCTTAGAAAAAAGTTACAATGCCAAGGCCTTTTGTGACTTCCATCGAGCCTAGGATAAAAGATAAATTCATGCCTTATACCAAGAATTCCCTATAATACTTGATCAAACCTGGAAAAAGTCAACACAATTGCATTAGAGGATATGTCATCATCTTCCAATGCTATAATATCATATCAACACTAGAAGATCCCATACAAGAGCGTATCCTTATTTTTGGATCAATCCATCAAGAATTGGACCCACATCATGTAGATTATTGCTTCTATACTAGAGAAGAAGCTGGTGATTCCACTAAGTGTTATGAATCCAATCAACATACTAAGAACTCACCAGGGGTAGAAAGGGCAGATGATGTGGGTTCCTAAAGTGCATGTCTTGACAAAAGTATAGCCGACTCTAATTGCTCACCCTTTAGAGGTGGCATAATTTGAAATGCCCAAGCTTGCATCTATACCAAGAATGGACCAAGATTCCATCCCCACATGGACCCCTTCACCCATCGACAAGGGAAAACACAAGGTAACCACATATGAAGGAGTCCCTACCAATGTAAAGAAAAGGAGTTGACCAAGGTATCCATTCCCACAATCAACATCAAGAAAGTGTCCCCTCATACTGAGCTTGGCAAGGAAATCAATCTGAAAGATGAGGTACCCATAGGAGAAAGTACAAACAAGCCTCTACTAATAATGAAAATCTATGATAGACTCAATATATGTTCTTGCTTCATCAAAAATGGCGTATGACTCAATGTGTGCATCCTCAAGACACTCATTAGTTTAGAAAGAGACCCTTTCGACCTATAGCCAACTACAAGAAATCAACTTTCTTTGAATGATAATAAAAACACCCTATGTGAGATAACTCCAGAGCTAAAAACTAAGCCACAAACCTTTTATTGTATTATTTGGGGGTTATGGAGATGCATCCCTCTTTAAACCTTCTATCAAGAAGGCCATGGATTCATCACAATAAGGAAAATTCCTCATCTCCACATCAAAGGCTTAAGTATCAGTTTTTCAGGCATGCATGTCATGGTTTAGGCCAATAACACTAACACCATAACTTACATAAAAGAAGACAATATCTAATTATGCTTTAAGATGCTGCATATTACCAACATCCATTGGGTTCCACCACGAAGAAGGCACCATGATATCTCCCTTATGACCCTATGTTGTTTTCCCAATGACTACCAGAGATGTGCATCCGACCAGATTAAGATCTGGGAGCTAACTCCAGGTATGTATAAAGTTCATCTAAATCCTTCCAAGAGGAAAAGGTTTGAGTCTATTATATTATAACCCATCCTATGCATGACCTTATATCACTAAATGGACACCATATTATAAGCCCACAAAATTATAGCCCACTATAATGGACCTAACCAGAGAGGCTATCTAAACTATCTTCCACTGACTCAAAATCTAAGAAGAGAATCCATACACATTGGACTAGATGAAGAGCATGAAGTGAGAGCAGACTATCGATAGGACCTTGGCCCTAAGCATAATGATTCTCATCCATATTCCTCATGCACCATAGTTATAATAGAAGAAGATGCTAGAATCATCAAGGCTATCATCCCTGTGACAATATCCTGCCTTGTTCAAGAGGTTGACTATGACTAGGACAACTATCCTATGATTTTCATTAGCATCAGGGAGATAACCCTCATCAATGAAGATAACTAGGGCATCTGTACTGCCCATAAAAACCAATAGTTTGAAGATAAGATCATCCCTCTAAACAATGAAGCAATCAAGCTCAAACCTACCCCTATAGTCTACAATCTGTGCCCTGAACACCCCAATGCCAAATAAAGCATTGGAAATTACCAAGATGGTTATGTTGACCAAGAAAAAATAACCAGCCAAAGACCTAAAGAGACATATGTACCATCTATTGTAGCTGGATTTGATCCTCTTTAGAATTTACCCAGCTGGCCAAACCAAGATGACTTTGTGTCTACATGTCCCAAATACATGGAGGATAACTACGACGTTTCATGGGAAGATTCCAAGACATGATTGAACTATGTGGGGCTAATGCCATATTCAACATGGAAGCTACAAAAGACCCACAATCTCACATCTACCTTATGCAAATCATTAATGAAGTCCATAACTGGTGTGTAGACAACCACAATGTCTTGAAGACAGATTCCCATAGTACACCCCAAAAAGAGCTCATTAGAGGAACGACACCCCAATGTGATAGAGATCCTAGAGTGGTTGTTTATTCATGCTCTACCACATACATGTTCTCCCCCACAAAATCCTAAAATATGCAAAATCCACAAAATCCCAAAAAATTACAAAATTTAGAAAACTTGAAAATAGTCAAAGACAAGATGGCTCTCCAATACTTTGTTGACTATTTTATTGAAGTAGCACAAATCTACAATGACAGTTTATAAAAATATCATCAACCTTTTTACATCGAAGATGATATGAAGATAGTAATTCTCAGCTTAGGCCTTTAACATTGAAAAGTTCAAAAAGGGTCAGATCTACCACAAAACACAAGGACCAATTAATAGAGTTTCTATACCACTACATCGACGTATTTGCATGGAGATACTCTGACATGCCTTAGATGAGGCAATCACAGATGACTGACGACCTATCATCCCAAACATTCATCCTATACAGCAAAAGGTTAGGTGGATATAGTGATAATGGAGCCTCAAGATCAGGGAAGAAGTTTACAAGTAGTATAATGTTAATTTCCTAGGGTTGATCAATTATCCTACATGGATTGCCAACATTGTACCCATACCCAAAAATATGACATGGTACAAATGTGTGTGTATTATAACAACCTCAACAAGGCATCCCCTAAGGATGACTTTTCTATTCCACACATACATGTACTTGTGGACAATACAACTAGTCATGCACTCCTCAATTTCAATGACATGTTCAACGGTTATAACTAAATTAAAATGGCCCAAGAAGATAAAGAGAAGACAACCTTCATCACAGAGCAGGGAGTATTCTGCTATTGGGACATGCCATTTGGTCTCTAAAATGCTTGAGATATAAAATCAAAGAGTGATGGTCACTCTGTCCAATGACATGATGCATAAGGAGGTGGAGGTTTATGTAAAATACATAAAAAAATGATAGTCTATAAGATCACATCACTAATCTTGAAAAGCTATTTCAGTGACTATAATGATTCTCACTATGCCAAAATCAAACCAAATGCACCTTTGGGGTTACATGTAGTAACCTACTCGGGTACATTGTTATTCATAGAGGAATTGAGGTCGAGCCTGGGAAGGGTCAAGCTATCCTATAAATTCCCTCGACCAAATAGAGATAGATATACAAGGTCTGTTTAGTCATTTTCAATACATTAGTCACTTCATTCCAAGATTACACCTATATGTGAGACTATTTTACAGCTACTAAAGAATAACTTAAACTCTGGATGGAATGAGCAATGTGAAGAGGACCTCTAGAATCTTAGGGACTACCCATTCAACCCATCAATGGGATGATAGTCCCAGGACATCCTCTCACCCTTTGATTATCAATCTACAAAATATTAGTGGCAAGAGTCCTGAGACAGTAAATGATTGATGGGGAGCATGATATATACTCTCTATATCAAAAGTTCAATGATACTGATGTAACACCCCTAACTTGGGTTATGATGTAGCCCTAGATTTTTTGCCTAAGTAATATGATTAGAACCTTGTCTTAATCTTTTGAAAAATAATTAAGGCTGAAGGAGAGCTCAAGTTTCAAGTTTGAGCATGTTTGAAGGCCGTTTGTGTTATATATGATAGTTTTGGTGCAAATTGCAATTTACCCAAAATGGGGTTGATGTGAAATTTACCACCTCTAGAATGTACCTTCTTTCTATTCACATCTTTTAGAGGAAAGAGAAAGGAGGGGGTGCCTTGTTTGAGTCTTGGTTGAGTGATAGAACTCTTGGAGGTGAAAGAACCAAAGAATGTTGAGTATCTTGAACCCTAGATAAGGTTGTGTCGAGTAATGAAGAGTATATGGGAGTGCCTATCAGTTTAGAAACCATAGAGGAGGTCCCATATCAGTTTAGCAACTTTTTGGAAGTATTCATATTGGGCTAAGAACCTCAAGTAGGTGAAGCCTATCGGTTTAGATGTTCCTTGAAAAAGTTGTATCAGTTTGCATACAAAGCAATATTGGGTTGTGATATCTTGTAAAGCAAGACACCCAATGGCTGATATATCATCATTGAATTATCCACAAGAGTTTTTCATGTCGAGATAATTATGGTTGCATGGTGCTACCATGCATGGACACGTGTCACCTAGTTACATACGGTGATGACACCTCACATATACTCTCTCTCTTGAAACTCAACTATATAAGCCCCTCTTTTCACAAGCAAATAAACCTTTTTACTCTTTTACCACCTCCTTGGTGGAAGACCCTAGGAGCTCAAGTAGCAAGAGGAAGGTCGAGCATCTTGTCTAAGGTGATGCCATGACCATCTTCAACCTTGAACAATTATGTATCTCAGATCATAATTCTTTCTTTCTTTTCTTCTTCCCCAAGTTTCTAACTATGATGACTTATTCTTGATGGAGGTGAAGCTATATCATTATCTTGGACCTTTAAATAGGCCATCTTCAACCTTTGGAATGTGGAACTTTGAATCTTGAAGCTCTAGTGGTGATCTTGAGGTGGGTTATATAACTCTACTTCAATTCTATTGATATTCACTTTCAATTGTACAATACTTGGTGATTTCTTCTCAATTTTGATTTCCCTTGATTACATGATGACTCTATGAGACCTAATGGATATATGGGTTGTTGTCCATGAACTAGAGTGTTTATGGACAAAATTTTGGAGCTTGAATATGATAGAATACGATATCAATTTGAAGCACATCTAAACTGATATCACTTTGAAGCACCTCTAAACCGACATCACTTTGAAGCACCTATAAACCGATATCACTTTGAAGCATCTCAAAACTGGTATCAATTTGATGTGCTATAGCAAAAAAAGTGATAGTTTCATGACTGACACACAATATGACAGTGAGTCTGAAACCCTAGAGCATGGTGTGGCTGATACACCAAGTAAGGTGAAGACGTTACACTAAAGTGAGGTGGAGGTGATACACCCAAGTGAGATGAAGATATTACATCCAAGAGAGGTAACGATGTTACACCCTATTAAGGTGAAGATTTTATACTAAAGTGAGGTAAAGATGTTACATTAAAGTATGGTGAAGGTGATACATGAAAATATAAGTGAGGTCCCTACCTTAATAAGTGATGGTGTGAGGGAGATGATGATGCCTAACCCAGTATCATCTAACCCTAACCCTAGAACCCAATACACCCCTAACCCGACATCAATTGATGGTGTCTAGGATGAAACATCCTTTGATGACTTGGCTGACACACACCCAAGATGATAGTGTGGCTGATACACTAGAATGTTCTATGGCCGACTCACACATGTTGATATGCATAGGGCGATATACATAGGGAGATGCAAGTATATATGCATAAAGTGACACAAGTGTATATACATAGGGTGATACAAGTGAGATGCCTTAGGGAAAAACAAAGGGAGGTTCTTAGGCCGACACAAGTGATAGTGTCTAGGCCGACACAAGTGAATGTGTCTAGGCCGACACACGGGTTAGTGTGTAGGCTGATACACCTTGATGAGTGTAAGTCAACACATAATGCATATAATCAATTGATACACTATGAAGTAATGAGATGGATACACTTTGATAAGTGTAGGCTGATAAACCCTAACGAGGGTCAAACTAATGTAATAAGTATGTTGAAATCAATATCTTAGTAAGGATGAGAGAGAAACTTATACTACTCATATAATAAAGCTAATACCTCATGTTGATAATCAATTGATGATAATTAATGAGAGTTATTAAGAATTCTTGAATACTAATGGAAATAATATAAGCTCTTATGATGTGAATTAGGGTTTGGTTGTTAAATATGAACTTGAAAACCCTAATCGGCTATAAGGGAAACCCTAACTCTAATTATGAGAGGGTTGCAATTTGAATGATTCTTTTTATGGCATGGTGATGATATATACTTGATATTACTTTTACCATGAAATCCTAACCTTGCTGGTATTATGAGATGATGAGCATAGCCAAGTATGAGCTATTATGATTTCACATGATACAGATTATATAGGCCTTGTGAGGCATGTGATATACTTGTACAACAAGTATGATATATATATGTGTGTGTGGATATATATATATAAATATATATATATAAATAAATATATATATAAATAAATAAATATATAAATAAATAAATAAATAAATAAATATATAAATATATAAAAAAAAATATATATATATAATATATAAATTATATATATATAGTCAGGCTAGAATACACTCGAGTGTATCCGGAGCGGAATACACTCAAATAGTTTTTCATGATGCAATATTTTTTTTGAAAATCTAATCCATTGATCTTCTTAAACATCTCGTGAACAACTCATACGCAAAATTTGAGCACATTTGGATATGTATAGCTCATGTTATGAAGACCGCAAAAATTATGCATTTCAAATTAGTTTCACACGTCGATTTTGTTTCCCTTGGATGAGTGACTTACACTCATCCAAATGGGCTCAAAATTTGTATGTAGCCTAGTTATAGTATGACGGTGAAGATCAACGGTTTACATTTTGCAAAAAATAGTCTTGATATGCAAACACACTTGAGTGTATTTGTGCGATCTTTACACTCGAGTGTATTCTAGCTTGAATCTCTCTCTCTCTCTCTCTCTCTATATATATATATATATATATATATATATATATATATATATATATATATATATATATATATATATATATATATATATATATATATATATATATATATATATATATATATATATATATATATATATATATATATATATATATATATATATATATATGGGCATTCATTCGTTGCCCACGCGGGTAGCCTGCATTTTCGCTACCCGGCAGCCAAAAAAGTAACTCTTCTGGCCCAAAAAGTAACTTTGCTGTCAAAAAAGTAACTATGGTGAACAGAAAGTAACTACACGAATAAAAGAGTAACTCTGTACAAAATATATAGTAGATATATATAAGGACAGGTTTTTTGATTTTGGAGGGGCAAATGATATTATTTTTGGCTAAAATTTTTTTAGAGAGCTAGACAAAATAGTCCTCTACAATTCCGATTTTTTTTTTGAAAAAAAGTGGTCGGAAGGGTGGGCGGGTAGCTACCCGCGCAGGTAATAAAGATGGGCCCTATATATGTATATATATACATATATACATACATACATACATACATACATACATATATATATATACATATATATATATATATATATATATATATATATATATATATATATATATATATATATATATATATATATATATATATATTGGTCAGCAAAAAAACATGTTACTATTGAAACCAAAACTATAGGTACAAAGTGCCTCATAAAAGAAACTAGATCTATGTGCCTCCACACAGGAAGAGCACATCAGATCAGGAAACGATAAAGAAAAAACCCCCAAATGTTTGAAACTAAGAGCAGGGAAAAACCAAACAAGGAAAACATAACTGACATAGAAGAAGGAGAATCATACAAACTCAATAACCCCACCCACAAATATATCTATACAAAACTCCTTGATTTTTTGCTAGAAACCATTCACCAGGTTAGCTTTTGCTCCTTCTACTTGAGATACTGGACAGCTGGGACAAGAACACATAAGTCTAAATGAGTATTGCATGATCTGCCACATCAATGCAACCTCCCTGGAGCTGGTAGAACTGCCACTTCAAACTCAACTCCAAATGAGAAAGGTAACTAAACATACTTCATTATTTAGATGAAAGTGACTCAACCTGGGCACGCCTTGAGCTTCAGTAGACAACCTTCAACAATCCAAGAACACTGACAGTCGTATCACCCACAAAGAAGTATTACATGAAAGGTCTCTAATCGGCCACCTACATTCAAGGTGAGCCATAGATTGAAGTTCACTTCTTCCAGTATAAGATATCTGATCAGGGACCCTAACAATCAACCACAGAAGTAGCTGATAGCTTCACAAAAGAAAGAAGATTAGGCATCCAAGGCAACATTTGAATATGTGACAATCCTACTCGCATCCTTTTCCTTTCCCTTCTTTTTCTTTTTCCTTGATCTATCCTCATCTTTGATCTTGAATGGATCAAAATCTAGATCAATGGAGCTAATTGATGAATATCCATCCTCATCCGAGACCCTTGGTTGCTGATAGTAATTAAAAGACAACCTAGCAGATTGAATTATGATACTAGTAACCTTAGGTTGTGTTGGAACATCTAGTTCCCATTCCAAATTCCAGCAATCAAATTCAGGAGTTTGTTGTCTGCAAGGCATGTCTAGCTCCAGGAGAATCAGTTGAGTAGATGAGGAAGAATCTTGTGTAGCCGGAATGCCAGTACCTTCTTCTCTCTCCGATCTCCTCTCATGGGTTTTCTCCTAGACCTTTTCTTCTTTACCTTGAGCATTCTGAAGAACACCACAGTCTTTCTCAAATTGTATCTGCATTTCCTTGAACCCCTTAGGTTCTCTAGAAATCATAGGGCAAGAAGAGAATCTATGCCCGAAACACCTGCAACCTGTGCAAACAAGGGGCCTCACAACACAATCAACCTTCAATGATCTTTGGGCACCATCAATGTCTACCAAAACTGAGCTAGGTATCAAAATAGGAGCCTTGAGCTCCACGCAAACTTTTGCACTTTCAAGGCATATGATCGAGAGAGAAGCGTCCACCAGGTCGAGCGACCTCCCCACAAGGCTGGAAACCCACACAAGATTCGTCTCTGTCCAAGGGAATCCTGGGTTCTCTATGCTAAAATAGACTGGAACGACAAGGAAGGATAGAGGGGAAAGACTTGCCCCTGGCTCCCACGGTTGGACTACCAATAGGGAGCCATCCATCATCCAAGGAGCTTCATCTAACACCCTTTCCCTTTCCATAAAGGTCGGCATCATAACGATGAAACCTTCCTTCTCCTCTGCCACCACTACACAGTCGCCGTTGGAGCGCCAATGTCTTCTGATCCAACCAAGGAGTTGACTCCGGTATGGCTTCCTTCCAATGAAACAAATCGAGATGCATCTGGACTAGTCCGGCGCACCTTGACTCAAAATCATTGTACACGGTTTGCCATATTTCACCTCTGGCTCGAAGAATGGTAACACCGCCATGTCTCTAGCATCTCGGCCGACTCTGCAGGCTCCCAACCGGTCAGGCGGGTTACTGCTTATGTCTTCCTGAGGCTATTTTGGAGGCTGCGATTGAGGATGGGTAGCCAACGACAGAGAGGAAGCAGTGTTCCCACCCATTTCTTCTTGTGAGGGTTTGGCCACCGAGCCGCTAAAGGATTGTGGGGATCGAGCTTTGCCACCATCAGCCACACTTGGACTTGACAGAGACACCAGGATTGGTGTGGATGAGCTCTCACCCTCATTTTTGCCTCTAGAGTCAGGGATCTGACCGCCACCACGCCCACACCCTCTCCCTCTCCTCCCTCGTCTGCGACCTTGAGTCATCCTTCTAATGAAGTCATCCTTCATATGTGTGTGTGTGTGTGGGTCTGATAACCTAGAGATGATTGTTGCCTGGTAAGTGGTGACATTGCTCAATGATGAACTGAGGGTTTGATACCCAAAACATGTGATCATGATAATGATAATGTTGAAGGGATAAGATTCCTTGTAATGTGTTCAAAGGGATTGAGATCCCATGATGGGTATAACAAGATGTGTTCCAATTGATACAAGATTCCCTGAATAAAAATCTATTACACCTTTCTTTATAGAATTTATTTACAATTCATGCTTGTAAATTGATTGATGCTAAAAGATGTTGTAATGCACTTAACTTATCAAGTGAAACTAAAAATGTAGTTTTCCCTGGCCATCGATCCATTCATTGTCAAAATTTGTTGAATGATGAAATGAGCAATTCTACAGGAAACTCAGAGCACATATTGTTGAATATGTGGGGTGCAAGTTGAGGTATCTCCTTGTATCCTTAACTCACATGATTGGCTGCGGGCCATACCCTGAATATTAGGATTGGCTTCGGGCCATACCCTAACAAGAGTGAGGTTGTAGGCCATGACTCAATACACAATTAGGATTGGCTACAGACCGTACCCTGATAAATGTTATACATGTTCTTCATATTTCTTTTAAAATGGTTAGATGATATATTGCTCAATCATAGATATCTGAACTACTTAAATGATAAAATTTCTCTTCTCTACATCATAAGCTTGATCATTGTATGCATAAGTGTATGCATAATAATGAGAATGATTATTGAAAGATTTAGTTATATGTGTAGCATATTTCTCTTGAGATTGGAATGTAGAAATATTGAATGGGGCTGCAATTGTATTTGTATGACATAATCGGTAGTTGTCATATATGTTGTTCATATTCCTTCTAAAGTGATTACTTGATCTAGTGTTCAGTCATAGTTATCTGAACTGCTCAGATATGATAATATTCTACCATGCTCATAATATATGGTCAGCTCTGTTTAGTATAGTGTAGCTTTACTTTCTTTTCTAATAACAATATATCTATGATAATAATAGTGTTGTTGGGGAGTTATATCTCCCGTTGGGACTTTTGTCTCACCCCATGGGTTCCACAGTTTTGTAGGAGGATGTGCACGAGGTAACAAAGACCGTGTAGCTGAGACAGGATAACAACATGAAGAAGACCTAGTGAGGTGGTGTACTGTCAGTTGTGTCTTATTATAGATAGAAGTCCTGTGTGTCGTCCATGTACTCTCAGGTCCTTGGAGGATAGTTTCTATCCATTTTATTTATGACCGATATGAGTTTTTGGCTAAAAGGTTTTATTGCTAAACTTTGCTCATGTACATGTTTTTGGTAAAAGCAAACTAATATCATTTGAAACAAGGATGTTGCTAAGATAGCACATGTGTGATGTATCATGTTGTATATGACATGCCTTGAGCCTTTATGTAATGAATTTCTTGGAGATGGATCTTTATGAAAAATGGTTTTAATTTTTAGTGATTTTCACTAATCTGGTGTTAATGGTTGTTTCATGTGGTTTTGTGTAATCTCATTGTCTGCGTGATAAAGAGTGTCACAACTGAGGCTACCTGTGTGATAATGAATTCCACAACTGAGGCTCACTATACTACAATTGAGAAGTATTGACTAGCCTTGATACATGCACCAAGGAAGCTACCTTAAGATTTGATGACATGCCCTCTATAGTTTATTACCAAGCATGACCCCCTCCGCTATTTGAGTGGTTGACCTACCCTTATTGGACTATGTCCAATGTGGAAAGTAACACTATTAGACTTCCAACATCACTTATCTAGCAATGAAATTAGTCAAAGCCTAGGATCTAGCCAATGAATTAGTAAATTTTACATGATTACCAATTCCTAGATGAAGACATAGAGATGGTTAGCCCGTCTGACATGGTTATCCTTCCAAATATTTATTTTTTTATGATCTTCTTTGATGGATCAATCAATCACAAGGGAATAGGATTAACCCTTTGGAACCCCCAAGAAGAGTAAATTCCAATAGCATGAATGTTAGAGTTCAACACCACTAACAATGTGGTTGTGTATGAAGCTTGCATCCTAGGACTTTAGCTTGCCCAAAATCATGGGACACGTCACCTATAGGTCAATGGGGACTCCCTTCTTGTGTATCTCATGTCTAGAACAATTGGAAGACACACCATGAAAACTTGGTTCCATATCAAGAAAACATGTGCTCTTTGGCTCAAGACTTTGGGCACATCTCTTACCACTTCATCAGAAGAGAACACAATGCATTCAATGATGCAATGGCTACCCTTTCTCCCTATATCAACATCCATGGGACCAAACCTTCTCTTTTGAAACAAAGACAATTTCTTAACCCACCTACTGCATGGTCAACTACAACGTGCCTGACAATGAAGACAAGGCTTGATTTGATGACATAACTGTGTATCTACAAAGCCAAGCCATTCCTAAAGGCCTCTTTTAGAGAGAAAAATGATGCACATGATTTCCATAACAAATTTGGGGCATATTTAGGCATGTTTTCAACATGATTTCTCTCATATTCATGTGTTATGTGATTGTTTTGCCTAAATTGTGTAAAATAGTCCTTTTGCATCAATGTTATCCATTTACAATGTATTATGGCCAAAATTGCATTATTTTATTATTTTCCTAATATATTGTTGCTCTATTGTATACTTTACCAAGAAAAAAGTAGAAAGTTAGTACGACTAACTTGTTTCGCTGGTAGCAACATCATAAGGATGGTAACTGACAATAAGAAAATGAGGATCGAGAAAGAAGGAGGGGAAGCTTCAAAAAACATACTAGTAGCACCGACCCAAGTCGGTGGCACCAAAATTTGAACCTCAAAAGTGTAATAAAGTGATAAAGTGGGTGGCACCAACTTATGTCGGTGGCACCGACTCATGTTGGCGGGACTGATATTTCTCTATTAGGAAAGATCAAGAGAAATAACATTTGATGATCCATGACCAAGTGGTGCCCTAATTCTCCCTATATAAACTTAAAGGGGGGCAACCACCTAAAGGAATCTCACTGAGTCACATCTCATACCCTAACTCTCCATGTATAAACGTAAAGGGGGGCATCCACCTAGAGGCATCTCATTCGACCACATCTCACATACCATTTTAGAGCGGAGGCATATCATCTGGAGGCCACTCTATTCGGCTATCCTTGGAGGAATAAGAGTCCATGAAGGAGGAGACAAAGAGATTAGAGAAACATTTTAGGAGTTTTCTATGGATTTCTTCTCCTTCCTCTCTTCTTCTGATTCTTTGTTGAGTACTAGGGGCTAAACCCCCATTCTTTAGGACTCAATATTAGGCCAGTGTTAACTCTATGAATGTTCATATCTTGATTCAATACTATTTGATATTTTCCTTTAGATTTTGATAATTGCACCCTCAATTCCACTAAATAAGCAGTAATTCCTTATCCCTCTTTTATTTGCACTTTCGACCCCCATATCAATTCTAGTTCTTCTTCTCATGACAGTTGGAAATTTCTTCATAAAACACCTTGAATTTCTCTCTCGAACTCAATCATTTGCTATCTTCCATCTCTTTTGAGCCTATGGGCCCTCCTTAACCTTCAACCCATGGATCAGCCATGGTGGGGTGGTGTTTTGCTTTTTTGACCACCCCACGTCTTAAACCAGTGCCTTTGTGACCGCTTGAACTCGGTAGAGATGATGCCAAAGTCGGAGGTCATTGTCTTTGACCACAGTTGATCCTCCATATCATTTTTTACCTTTCAAAATCAAACTTGTAGAAGGTTTGATTCACTAGTAGCTTTTGTCAAGTAATACAAGAGAATATTTGACGAATTTCCCCCTGAGATCTTCATGCTCTGTGTAATCCCTCACATGGGCAAATAGGATATTTAAAATCTGTTATTTAATACATTCATGTTTTCTATGGGATGGCCCGTGTCACATGGCATGTGATCACTAGGCCAACTCAACACAGCCTCACAAATGATTTTTATTTCTTTTATACTGTTTAATTAAATGGTTTGCTTTTGTTTGAACTATAATTGGATAGATTTGGGAATATTCATATCTAATTTATCTAATGTTATTAAAATGCAAATAATAAATACTCATTTGGAATCTTTTTAAACATGGAATAATCCTAAGATGCTTTAAAAACCTATTTTGAATCCAATTTAAAGAACCATGAAACCCTATAATTCAATTTAAGTATCAATCATTAATGGGCGTTGAATGTTCTAAGTAGGGTAATTAGGTTAATCAAACCTAAGACTATGTCTAGGGTTTCTTTGACCTAAGAAGAGAAACTAGGATCTTTCTCCAAGAAAGGTAAGTGGCCCATGCACTTTGAACATAAGTATTGATTGATTTTATGTACATATGCATAATGTACATGGAATATTATAAATGCATTATCTAAAGTTTCAATTTCAAAAATTTAATGGGTCTATAATGAATTGAATTTCATTTTTATTTTCAATACTTATTGTATCATCTCTATTGCAAATAAAGAGTAAATTATAAGATCTAAGAGCAAATTAAGAGTTTTAAGAGAAAGACAATAATAAAAGATAACTTATATAAGATCCTCAGAAAGAGAATCCTTGGACAAAATTAAGAGGCACTTTGGTGCATAAGGGAAGAGGTGCTTATGTGCAAAGCCTAGGATTCTTATATAGATCAAAGATAAGAAGAAATGATCTAAAGTCTAATGTGTCTTTTCTCTAACGTTTGATGTCTAGAATTTATTTTTAGTTTATATGTTCTCTTTAAGATATAATGTGTTTCATTCCACTTACCAATTTGTTTGATGCGTGGATGGGGGTGCGATACCTGTAGGTAAGGAGAAATCTTAGAGGATTGGAGATATTTTATGTGCAATGACTAGCTCAAGGACCTTCATAAGAAAAATCTTGGTGTGTTTCCTTCTATATCTAGTTTAGTTTTTTTTCCTATTTATGATAAAATATATGTGTTTAAGTGTGAACAAGTTTGGTTTAATTCATGTGTGAGTTATATTGAGGATTTGATTATGAGAATTGTTATCTTTATCCTATGATGGTTTATATATGAACTCTATTTTATGCAATGAATATCATGATTGTGACATCCCTCTTAAAGTGAATGTAGTTTATTCATTCTATCTATGTAGTATATGTTTTCACGTGTCCTATTGTATGTGTGTGACATACTTCTATTCGACTAGGTCTACTACTATCAGCAACCAATGATCCTTAGCCTTGAAGGGTAGGGTAACGCCATTCATGTTTATGGTGCTTTTCAGTATAGAGTTCATTTTATTGACTGAGGGCACCCTTGAGTTGCCTTCATAGAGTCTAGTAAGTAGACTTGATGTGCCAATAAACACTGGACCATCTTTGTCTTTGTTCATGAATTAGTCAATAATCGTGTTTTAATGAACCAAAACTTAAAATATTGTCCTATTCCATGGTTAGAAAGCTAGTCAGGCTAGTTCCTTAGATTTGACCAAACAAGGTTAAATATTAGAACACATTTACATAATAACATAATTATGTGCCTACATGTAAATAAAACCATGAAATATAGTACATGTAATTTATTTACTTACATATGGCTAAATAAAAATGAATAATTTTCTATGGAGTAATAGTTAGTAAGTTAATGTCCATAAATATAAAAATTATCATATAATTTAAATAAATAATGAATTAATGGACATAATGTATAAAATGGGTCCAATGTAGAATTTCATATATATATATATATATATATATATATATATATATATATATATATATATATACATACATACATACATACATACATACATACATACATACATACATACATACATACATACATACATAACTCCTTTTGTAACTATGTGACATTAATAGGACTTAATTAAGTAAGTGTTGACATAATGTTTTGATAAATATAATGATAATGTATCAAAATTCCTAGTTGTGACATAACTCATAAAAAGAAATCTCAAAATAAAAATATAATAGTGTAAACATGTTCCTTGGGTGTCTATTGCCTTAGGAGCCAAGTTTCACATTATTTGCATAATAATAAATATTTTAATTCTTTTTAAAAAAGAAAATAGGATAAGAGACAAAAGTAGTAAATAAATTACAAAAAGTGGAATTAAACCTCAGATTCAAAGTTTGTAGATAGAGATTAGCCTATGTGTGAATTTTCATCCTATTTGGACAAACTTGTCTATCCTAGTATGGTTAGGAGAGAGAATGTACTTTTAAGGCCAAAATATTAAATAACATGTTAAATAACTCCAAAAGGGAAAATGAATTATATAATCATGTTCCTCATGTTTAGGCTAGTTTGAAGGCTAAGTTTCATATGTTTGGAGAGTTTCTAGATGCCTTAAAATCATAAAAGAAAGAGAATATATGTTATAATCTAAAATAATTAATGAATACAAAAATCTTCAAAAGTGAAAACTATTGCCAAAATAGGAATATACACATCTTAATTAGCCTAGGTGCAAATTTCACCTTAATTGGACTTCGTTTGGGCCCTCAAATGAGTTTGGAAAGAAACTTAAGTAAACTTTAATATTTTCCTAAAGTGTCAAATTTATATATCTATCACACGTTGATTTCATTTATTTCCTAAAGTTTTCCTATCATAGATTTCCTTCCTTTTCCATAGATGTGTTGGGAAGCGTTGACCGTCCCATCTTGATCGGACTGTGTGGGCCTCGTCTTCAACCCCAAACTCATCATGTGGTATGAATATGGACTGGTGGCTTTTGCATTGATGATTTCTCTCTCATCAGTTGATGATTTGATAAGATTTATTTGCCCACAAGTTCCATTTTTTATCCTACATCTAACCATACCTAACTCATGGCCTATTGTAGCAAATTCTAGAAATGCCAAAATCTCCTCTCATGATTTCTCGAAGCTCATAATCCTGGAGCCCTAGGACGAGATCACACCTATCAATAAGCATACCCCTCCCATCATTGGACCTCACACAACCTTTCTCTCACTTCAATTCTGCCCAAGATTTCACCTTGTGCTGTTGCAAGCCTATGGATCACAGAGCAACACTGGTGACTCATTCTTCCTCCTCACATCGTGTCGATCCAAATTGACACTAGGGTAAGATTTGGTGAGAGTTCTTCTTCATCTTCATGCAATTAGTTTCATGTATTGTTGCGCCAATCGAAATCCCCTAAACTTCCACCGTGGACTCACCTGGTGCTTCATAGACATGGCAGGGAGGGTTGAAGAAGGGGATAACCCTTGGTTATTTCCCAATTTTGCCCCTCGCCCATCCTTTCTTTTCATTTTCTTGCCAAGGGCAATTTTGTAATTTCACCTCATGGTTCAATAATAGCCAGAGATTTGATTATATAATCCATGGACAATAATGCTCTAGAACACTATAAACTCTCGATAATTGATTAAGGGAAAATTGGTCATTTGCAAATTAGTTTCAATAATAAATCAGTTATTAGTATGGATCTTGTACAAAACACATCTTTTTATTGGAAGCTCCAAAAAATATAAAAATATATGTTTTAGAATCCTTGGAATTTTCTCTATCTTTTGGTCTAATTTTCATCGCATGATTCCAAAGTTTTAAAAACATGATTTTTAGGGTTTAATAATCTAGATTCACTAAATAACAATTGAAGAAAGATTTTAATGGGTAAAAATTGGATCCTAGATCAAATCCATGATTAATACCCTTGTACCCACTTTCTAGACTAAAATCCTAAATTGATATAGGGTTTTATTAAAGGTTTGGATTTTTAGAGTTTCACCTAAAATAAATCATTAAACTGTAATTAATGAATCAAATATTATATATAGGTTTGAGTTGACTCTAGACCTGGAAGATTAGGACTTGATCTTTAACTTAACACTGAAGTCAAGGTATGTTTGCATCTAATATTATTCCCTTTGAGAAAAATACCTAGTTTCTCACTCTCTTGACATACTAGCCTACACAATCTCTCTTTTGAAGAATTTATTCTATGTGAAACATTCTAATTGATTGGGATGTAATGATCAACCTATTTTTTGGAGTTTCTTTTGACTCTAACTTGTATCTTTATTCTAGTTAAACCCTTATTTTGATACTTCTATGGTTGATGCTTATTTTGTCCATTTTTGTGATGGAAACTTTATTTTTTCTATACAAGGCTACACCTTATACTTGCCTCCACATTTATTGCATATTATGTGATTAAGTAGTCGTAGAGTAGGTGTAATTACTTTGGTTTTTGGGTTGTGTGCCCTTATTATATTTTTGGGATGGAGGTTGTGTGCCCCATACCTGGGTTACATGCTCACTTTTATATATACTGGGGAGATGGTTGTGTGACATACTCTACTAGGTTTCAAGGTTGCAAGCGTTGGCCGCCTTATTTATATTGTTCTAGAGCTATGCTTATCTCATATGCATGTAGTTTAATATTCTTATGATGGTTTTTGTGCCCAAGTTTTATGCATGCTTTTGAGGCACAACTTCTAATTCTAGTTATGACAAGTATTCTCCACGTTATCAAGTTCCATATTCTTTATGCCTAGTTGGGTAGTCCTTTCCTTTTCCTTTGGAAGCCTTTTATTTGACGTTCTTTATATCATAATATCACTCTATACCCTATTTAGTGTGCACATACCAACATTTAGCTGATATATCTACCTTTCTCCTTTTTGTTGGGACACACTTCCAACCCCAGGTGTAGGTCAAGGAGAAAATAACCTAGCTATACCAGGACCACATAAAGTATAACTGAAACCTTCTGGGAGACTTTCTCGAGGTGGTTAGGTGACCTCAACTGATCCTTTAGTTTAGTTGGTTTTCATATGTATCACCCTACGTGGTGAAGTTTTGATACAATACCAAGTTCTATAATAGTTAGGTGTTTAGTTTTTTCCGCTACATTTGGTTACTTAAATAATACTTTTGAATAAAATGAATTACCATCCCTTTGCAAAAAAATAAATTATAGTGGTGTTTGATATATGGGAAGCTTCCAATTTATTTGATTTAGTAGGGAGTAGATCCCCTTTCAGATCCCACTCCTTACCAGTATGGTATCAGAGCTAGTGACTATCATTTGTTTAACTATTTCAATCTTGTCTCCCTTAGGATGATTACCTTTTTCATAGGCTCCTTATACCTAGTACCTCTACCTTGTGCAGGCAAACCTTTATGGTGGGAGAAAACTCATATGTTGACAAACTAGCTGGTTATGAGACACCCCAAAACCCTAAGTACGGAATGTCAAGGATGGACCCTCCCTTTACCCCTCTGGTGACTCAAGTTAACCGTCCAACTGGAAGTCTGTCATCAATGGGTTAGGATACATCGGTCTTTGTGTTGCTAATGCGAGTGTAGTCATCTATTAGCTTTGTTGTGACTTTTCCTTAAAACAACTATGGTAGGAAAGATGAACACTCCTCCTGTGTCTAAAAATCTCAAGGAGTACTCATTAACTGACTTCATGAAGATGCAACCCCCTTAGTTCAAGGGTGAAGGGGAACTAGAGATGGTTGATAAAGTTGGTGTTTGGGTTTTAGCCATGGAGCATACTTTTGATGGTATGTGATGCATTGAATAATTTTCACTTTTCATAGGCTATTTTACTATGTATTTTGTGCACCTATTGATCATTTTGATATTATTTGTGCATGATTTATCATTATTGGATTATGACACTTAATTACATCAAATATTAATTATTTTTACTATTCCATATTGATTTATCATTAATTGTGGAACTTATGTTCATTCTTGTTAGATTTCAGGAAAATTAACAAGAATTTGATCATCTTGGTGCTACCAACAGGCCAGTCGTTGGTACCGACATTGGAAGAAAAAGAATACGAATGAATCGAAGAAACTCAATGGTACTAACAAAAGAATTGGTACTTCTCGAAATTTCAATAGGAGCACCCTTAAAATGTCTTGGTGTTACCGATGCCCAAGTCAGTGGTACTGACTTGAATAGGAAATTCAATATGAGATGTCAGGAAAAATCTTGATGCTATCAACATCTATGTCGGTGGTACTGAAAGTTTACAAAGGATCACAAATTTGGGAAGGCCTCGATACCAATGTTGGTGGTACCGACTTGTCATAATCAAGCCAGAGTAAATGTGACGACCGTCTCGTGAAAACAAGATTAACTAATGCGGAAGCATTCATTAAGCAGCGGATTACCGAAAATCACTAAAAATTAAAACCTCTTTATCAAAAGATCCATCAAGTAAAAACTTTCTCACATAGAACAAAGGTAACACAATTACATTCTTGTTCACAGGTACATATTCTGTATCATCTCCTTTTGAGAATTACAAGCATTAACTGTCCTGTCAAGCTAAACACAGACAGTTCAAAATCTCGAGGCATTGAGCCAAAATCTCGAAAGCACTAACTACTACTCTGAGGACCTGAGAGTACAGAGACGACACATAGGACTTTATATACATCTATACATGGCATAACAGACAATGTCTCCACCTGAGATTTCACTAATGTTACTTCTGCTGCTGCTGTCCTTCCCTTACTATAGGGTTTCTGTCTCCTCGTCCGCGACCACCTAAAAATGTAGTTCCCACGGGGGTGAGACAATTGTAAATTGCCCCAGCGAGAGATATAACTCTCCTCCAGTAACATTATTATTGCAGCTTAAGAAGATAAATATGAACAGAGGAATCATATTTGCTTGATAGTAGTTAATTCAATGTCTATCAGATTAGAATATTAATCTTATTCAACATTGCAATTATAACTTGAAAGAGCATCATATCACATATCCATTAGGGAATATGAAGAACATGTATAACATTTATCCACTACAGAATCATTATCATGGCATTAACTCTCTTCAGGCTTAGATCATATATCTAAATCCTGGCATTGTCATAGTGGAGTCATGGCCTGTAGCCACACTCTTTTCTCAAAGTATTGGGATCTCAATCCCTCAACTCATCAAGTACAATTCCACTTCTTAAAACATTCATCATTATGATTATAGAATCTGGGTATTTAAACCCTTATCTCATCATAGAACACTTGTTACCACTTATTAAGTAACTTCATACATTCAGGTCATCTGACCAAGGACATTATAATTCTTTCTACACAAAGTATTGCACATAGTTCATAAAGCTCATATCACCTCTTATTACCCCTTAATAGGCAACAAGACATATGAAAGCTTATAAGGTCTATAGAACATTTTCAATGTACAGAACATCATAGCCCATACCTGGCTATGCTCATCTTCTCATCACATCTGCATGATTAGTAATCATGATGCAATTACATATCAGTACCATGCAATATAAGGGTTATCTTATTATATTCATAACCCATTAGTCTGTATTTGAGCTTCACATAGAATTACTCTGTGTTAGAGCTTCACATAACACCACCTTGCATTAGGGACTCACATAGAAATCACCCTACATTAGAGATTCACATAGCATTTACCCTACATTAGGGATTCACATAGCAATTACCATGTGTTAGGGTTCATATAGTATTACCCTGTATTAGGGTTCACATAGCAAGGACTCATTATGGAATAATAAGTATTTTAATCATACTTCATTATTCTCATCATTTATCTTTAAATGAATTATCAAAACACATCATGAATTTCTCTTTCATCTTTGCCAGACTATGATTACATCATAGTTTATAGGTTTGGATTAACCCTTTTCATAAGGCATGTTGGCCTACATTCAATAGGGTACATTTCATCTCAATGTAACCATTGACATGACACATCTCATGTGTTATTCATCCAATTATATTGGACTTATAACACATCAAGGTATACCAGTATTGGGGTGTTGGATGTGATATTTATCATATCTTGATGTATCGCTTTCCTCAACACCTTTATCTTACTTGATTTTCATACACTTAGCTTGTATTAGGGTATTACCCATCCTAATACTTTATGTACCAAATCATCACATTTATCCTGTAAGGTAGTGATCATTAGTCACTCGCTTAGAATATACAGCCATTACCAATACTACGACTCATCCATAAGTTAGGAATTAACAAAAAGACCATATTAGGTCCCTTTCAAATCAACTCAAAGTTAAACATAGAGCACCACGGCCGTGTAACCAAGAACGGCCGTGCAAAGGATAGTCACCACGGCCGTGCTACCTTACACGGTCGTGTTACAGAAGATCACCACATGAATCATATTCATATATGAATTCTATTCTTTCATCCTTTAAACTTGATTAGGTCACATCAACCCTTCAATCAAGTTCATATAACTATGATTAACATAGTGTATCAAGTTATTGATCCTATAAGCAATTAGGGATTCATCCCTTAATTGACACTAATCACTTAGGTACTATTAGGGTTTCAACCTTTGTACCTTAATTGATTATCATTACTAATCATCATTGGATCACTAGAACATTCATCATCTTAATTCTCAAAGATTCAATCACATTGGACACCTCCATTACATAAGGTATCCAATTGAATTAGGGTTTCCAATGTTGATTCCTTCAATCATTGAATTCATGGAACCAATCATCAATTGGACCTATACTCATACTTCAATTGAGTTTAATAGGTCAACCTTCAACTGATTTGACCCTCAATTGACCCTCAATTGGTCATCAAACGGTTTTGATTCAATTGAATTAGGGTTTGGAATGGATGATCCAACAACACTAATCAATGCAAGATTGGTTACTTTGAAACTATTGAACCATCATCAAAATTGAGCATGACCGGACCCCAAACGGTCTTGAGGTCATTTGGATGACCTCCAAATGGTCTTGAGACCGTTTGACCATCATATCATCAAAATCCAAGTCAACCAATTAAGGTTTGGATCATTGGATTGATCACCAAATCAGCAATTGAATTGTACTTCACTCTAGTGACATTGGATATTCAATTGCTCAACCATGCTTAACACTAGACCTCCAAACGGTCTTGGATGAACCTCAAACGGTCTTGAGACCGTTTGGATGAGCTCCAAACGGTCTTGAGACCGTTTGGCTCATCCAAGCCTTGGATTCTAGTGGAATTTCATCAAGGATCGGTCTATCTAGTTGATCAACAAATCAACACTTAATTGCAATATGATTTGGTACCTTTGGACCTTCAATTGGTCAACTATACTTAACCCCAGACCTCCAAACGGTCTTGGGTGATCCCCAAACGGTCTTGAAACCATTTGGCTGATCCCCAAATGGTTTTGAAACCGTTTGGGCTAATCAACCCAAAATCTCAAATTAACTCATTGGAATTTCATCACTGATTTCAATTAGGGTTTGCCCAATTGAATAGCATTCAACTCACAATTCCTTTGGAACTAATCCATAAAATTTGGTGAGTCATTAACCAACATCATTAGTAACAGTAATATCAAACGGAAACCCTTGGTCAACTCACTCAAACGGTTTTGAAACCGTTTTACCAAAAAGGTCAAATTAATCAGGTTGAAAATCGACACTTAATTCAATTAGATTTCCCTAATTAATTAGCCTTCAACCTATGATTACTTTGGATTTAACCCATAAAATTTGGTGGGTCACTAAAAAACATCATTAGAAACAGTAATATAAAACGGTAAACCCTTGGTCAACCATATCAAACGGTTTTGAAACCGTTTTCCCAACTAGGTCAAATAAATCAGGTTGAAAATCAGCACTTAATTCAATTAGATTTCCCTAATTGATTAGCCTTCAACCTATTATTACTTTGGAGTTAATCCCTAAAATTTGGAGGGTTATCAACCAACATAATTATGAACAGGAATCCAAAACGTTCAACCCTTGGTCAATCATCTCAAATGGTATTGAAACCGTTTGCTCCCAAATGGTTTGCAAACCGTTTGGTCACCAAACGGTTTGGTGAAACCGTTTGGGCCAAACTTTGAAACCGTTTGCCCAAGATATTTGGGGAGGTGTGTGCTTATGATGATGTCATAATAATAAAGCTCCAAAATCACGAAAGATACTGTGGTTTCCATGGAAATTGCATCAATCAACCAAAGTTAATTTCGGAAATGTAGAAATAATAATTATTTGACGGAGAATTGAATGCAATAACAAAGTTAGGGTTTCAAGTTATAAAACCCACCTCCAATTGAGATCCAAATCTCTAAGCTCACGCCATTAATGGTGGATGAAGCTCTTGCAACTCCCCTTAGGCACGTACTCAAGCTTTTGATTGAAAATTTTGGCTAGGGTTGAAGAGGAGATCGAAATAAGAAGAAATCAATGATTTATTTTCGATTTCCACCATGGAATCAAAGAGAACGAAGGTCAAGGGTTTACCAACAGGTTGGGGATCGTCCTAATGCTCCTCCATAGCTCCTTGGTCGGTTTTTCAAGCAAGGGGAAGAAAGAAATCCGAAAAAGCCTTTGTTTTGGCTTAGAAAGGGCACTTTTATAAGAAAATTGATGAGAGAGAAAATGCCTTATTAAAATGCATTTAATCCCAAAACGATGGCCGCCTCTTCCCCCCTTATCTTCCTTAGGGACGAGGCTATCTTGTTTGCCTCTTATTCCTCTCAATTATCCATGATTTAAATAAAAGCAAATGAAGCACCTTAAATCATATTATATTAATATCCATATGTGAGTGGATATTTCTTTTTCATATAAAATTGTGAGTGAGTTATCCACTCCCTTGGATATGCTCATGCCTTTGCAAGGCTTTAGGCTCATACAAACACATCTGAATCCAACCATTTTAATTTTGGTTGAAGGCCCTTCAATTAATAAATTCATTTTTTCCCTAAATTGAATTAGGGTTTCACTTAGGATTAAATCTTGATTATTTTAATATCAAGATTCTCTCTCCTCCAACTTAATTCAAATGAGATGCCCCTCTCATTTTCTTTACTCTACATGATTCCAAGAAACATTAAGAACCTTATTTAAGTGGTAATTGGCATATTTAACCCTAGGTTTTGGGTAAATTGCACATTACACCAAAACTAGGTTTTAATGCACAAGGATTGCTTTACAAGCTTAAACTTGATGCCCAAGCTTGTGAAAACCATACCACTACATCATATTCATTATTATGATGTCTCAAAATCATATGAATATTTTATCATGCAACATTTGCAATTTAACCCCTCCACTTGGGTAATTTGCACTTTAGTCCAAAATAAGCAATCATTGCTTCAACATTGTTCAAACAGGACCAAAATTGAAACATACGTTTCTTATGAGCCCTAATTACTTTTCCTAAGATAAGATTAAGAATATACTCAACATTATTAGGCAAAACACCTAGGGTTAATTCATAACCCAGGTCATGGATGTTACAGTAAAGATCACAATTAATCCAACAGTCACAACTTAATGATGCCCTAAGTCAATTCTATGACAAGGGAGGAGTGCGGCTAGACCTAGGGATCATGTTATATTCCATTGCACGATAGAGGAGAGACATGAGGAGAGAAAGGAGAGGATAAAGCTACGTTCTAGGCTGTTTGTGCACTTATGGAGGATAGATTTGCAATCGAAAGATAGCAAATCACTGTGTTCGTTAGAAGGAATCATCTAGATCATCTTCTATAGGAGTTTTCATTACTTCTTTGATGTTTTCCTCATATATTTCTTCTCCATCTATGTGTAGAGCAATTGAAATCATGTAGGGCTAATACCCTTGTTCCTTAGGAATCAGGAGTAACCCAGTTATGTACTATAATTGATGTTTATGAGTTAATGTTTATGTTTTCCAAATTTCTAGAGATACTTCTAGGATTGTTTCACAAATTATATGTGCCTGCTCACCATAGGTGATTTATTAGACCATTAATTTCTTTGAGAGAGGGATTAAGGGTTGGATAGGTCATAGAGTTACATAGCCTAGACCGCGCTTCAAGAGAAGTCTTACGACTATGAAAAGGATAACCCAGAGGTATTATTAAAGCACCTGACTAATAACAAAATCACTATGAGAGTGGGATTTATATCTAATTAAGTACTTAATTATGTTGTGAGAGTGGGTAATTCTTGCTACAAGTCTCTTGGTCCAAGGTTAGGTGAACTAAACATTGATACTTAATGTTAAAAGAAGTATAAATTGTGGTGAAACTGTATTTATAAGGAATCTATTCCATCTGTGATCACAACCTCAGTAACTTAGTTTTAATTCTTACAATTAGTCAGTTAATCAACCAATCACCTTTTCATAGGTCTAGATGATCGAGTGATAGTTACTAGTAGTCTCTGGGTTCATGTTTCCCCATGTTCGATATCCTAGCCTCTTTTGGTCTATATTACTTTGATACATGCATTTGTGTTTAAGACATGTAGTAAATGAGCATCAAGTTTTTGGCATTGTTGCCAGAGAAACAACAATGCAACACAATGTGTGTTGTGATTGGCCACTCTAGGGCACAATTTTAATTTACTTCTCATCATTTTTAAACTAAAAATTTAAATCTTGATTCAATTCTTAGTATCCATTTCTCAAATTGATCTTACTATTTTCAAGTACTAGTGTATGGTTCTGACAAGAACCACCAACTATAGAGAGTCAAATCCACAGAATTCCAGTCAAGATGAAATCTTGCACATGGCAAGAGTATGGTGAATCTGCTAAAGGACTAGTCCCAACTCCACTGCCACAAGTGATTCAACCAAAACAACTAGAAATCGGTGACGGTAATGTGGAAGCTAAAGAGCAGACTGTCTGGGAGACAATAAAGGCATCTTCTACTATAGCTCAGTTGGGGTCAATCAAAAGACTAGACATCAATGTGGGCAGTTATAAGATAGACCCAAGTCTGGTATCCTGGTTAAATCACAAGCATTTCATGGTCAAATATGGAGGACCCAATTATGCACATCAATAACTTTGTAGAAAGTTGTGACATGGTGAAGATTGACAAGATTCTAGCTACAATGATATATTTAAAGTTGTTTCCTTCCTCATCGTCAAATAATGAAAAATTGTGGTTTCTTAACCTTTCACCAGAGTCAATAGAAACCTAGGATCAGATGATTGATGTCGTCTTTGAGTGTTATTTTCCACCCCAAAAGAAAAATGAGTTAGTTGGGAAGATCTAAAATTTCAAGCAATAGACGAAGGAGTTGTATTCAGAAGTGTCGAACCGATTCCAAAAAATGTTGAGGAAGGTCCCTCATCATGGTATTGATCTTTATGGACAAGCAAAGACATTCTACTATGGGCTACACAAAGGAGAAAGAACCTCACTGGATAGTGTAGGGTCATGATTTTCCTCGACAATAAAGCAACAAGGTGCCATGAATACTGAAGAAAATGGCTAAAAATCAGTCATGGGGTGAGGAAAAAGAAGTCTCAACATCAGTTAAAAGAATCAAGGAGTCTAAAGTCATCACGGCATTGAATGATAAGTTAGAAAAAATTGCTAGGAAGTTAGATCAGAAAATTGGAATTTCATCTGAAGGTGAAGAAGAAGAATATATGTATATGTGGTAGCAGAACTACATGGGTGGCAATGACTAGTTGTGGAGGAAGGATCATAAACTCTCTTGGAAGGATCCCAACAACTTTCAATAGGACCCATCTTAAGCACAACATGCCAAGCCACAACAAGGCGGTACACAACAACAGTATCAGCAAGACATGTCCCCCCAGTAAGATAACCACATAGAAGACATGCTAGGCAAGTTGGTTAGTCAAAATGAGGCAATCATTGGCCAAACACAGAGAGACTTGTAGAATCAAGGAGCACAGATCCACAACATAGAGAACTAGATCTCTCGTATAGCAGTAGAAGTGGCTTCCTTGTAGAAACTAGGCCAACAAGGATTCTTAGGAAATACTAATATACCATCCAACAACCAGAAGGTGAAGGTAGCGTTACTACACCGTGGGAAGAATTTTTTGGATGAACAAAAGACCATTCTGGAATCAAACAACAATGCAGGTGACAAGGGACCAATGTTGACTAGTGATCCTCCTGAGCTAGCCACCACATCTCAAGAGAAGGAGGTTGTAGAGGAATTTGAAGATCCATAGGAGACCAAAAAGGAAGCATATGTTCCACCTCACTAAAGGAAGTTGGTGACTCTAGTGTCATTACCAAACAGCTTGAAAGCAAAGAAGGTTGACCAACAATTTAAGAAGTTTTTAGACACGTTCAAAAAACTTCATGTCAACATCCCTCTTATTGATGCAATGGAACAAATTTCATCTTGTGGCAAGTTTTAGAAGGACATAATCAATAAAAAAAGTTGGATATCTGATTTAAATGTAGTGGTATTGAGAGAGGAAGTTAGTGCCCTCATTTAGATGAGATTTCCACAAAAGAGGCAAGATCCAGGTTGTTTCAATATGCCATGCTACGTCAACATGACCAATTTTGTGAAAGCTCTATGCGACTCAGGGGCAAGCATTAATGTCATGCCCTTGACCACTTTCAAGAAGTTGGGACTGAAAGAATACAGGAAGAGAAATATGACCATACAGCTAGTAGACAATTCAATGGTTAGGCCATATGGTATTTGTGAAGATGTTCTATTCAAGGTTGACAAATTTGTGTTTCTAGTAGATTTTGTAGTTATGGAGATGCAGGATGATCATGGAAATGAACTACTCTTAGGGAGGTCATTTCAATATACAACATATATGATCCTAGAAATGAAAGACTAACATTGGGTATTCAGGGTGATCGCATTGAAATCAAGTGTACGATTATGCACATTCACTTGGTGATAAGGCATAATGTCACATGTTGCAACATTCATAAGGAGAGGTGTCTCTATTTCTAGGGGAGCCATTTCTAGACATGGATCATGTGATGACAAAGGTATAGAAAGGAACTTTGGTAGTGGACATTATGGAGCATACCAAGGAAGTGTCATTGATAAAGGCAATACAGTATCCTAATGATGAAGAGGAGGAGGCATGCCCAATGATAAATGAAGAGGTGACATCTTTCACTCTTACTCAAGCATACCCACAACTACCTTTGGAAGTGTGCATCATGAATTTGATGGATGACTACACTCATTTTCGTTCTTTGGAGGAGTATTTTTTTCCTCAGGGCATTGCCATGTTTCTACACCGGGCACAATGAGGACTTAGGACCACCTCCACCACCGTTAATTCTATCCTTGTAGAGTCCTACAAAGCTTGAGTTGAAGCCATTGTAGCCGCATCTGAAGTAAATTTTCTTGGCAGCAAATGAGAAGCTTCAAGTCATGATCTCAGCCTCATTGAGCATCCATGAGGAGGTGCAACTGCTTGTTGTGCTAAAGAACCACTGGGAAACATTTGGGTGGTCCATTGAAGATATTAGGGGGATCTCCCCTAACTTTTTCCAGTTTAAGATCCAAATTGAAGACAGAGAAAATTGATTGTACAACCTCAATGAAATCCCAATATGATCATGATAGAGGTGGTAAAGAATGAGGTAGTGAAGCTTCTATCAGCAGGTATAATCTATGCTATTTTTTTATTCAAATTGGGTTAGTCCAACCCAAGTGGTTTCTAAGAAGAGGGGGATAACGATCACAACAAACTCAATGAGTGAATTGATTTATACTAGATTGGTGACCAGGTGGTGTGTGTATTGATTACCGCCTATTGAATGCCTCCACACTTAAGGATCATTTTCCACTCCCCTTTATTGATCAAATTCTTGAGTGGTTCTCTGGCTGTTCTCATTTTAATTTTCTTGATGGGTATTCCGTGTATAATCAGATTTCTATCAAGCCATATGACCAAGAGAAGTCTACCTTCACTTGTCCATATGGCATATTTGCTTACCATCGAATGCCTTTTGGCCTTTGCAATGCACATGCTACTTTCTAGAGATGTATGCTTGCCATTTTTTGTGATATTGTAGAGTGTTGTCTTGAGATGTTTATGGATGATTTTTTGGTGTATGGAGAGTTGTTTGAATGCTGCCTTGCCAGTCTTGACAAAGCCTTGCAAAGGTGTGAGGACACTCGTCTAGTGTAGAATTGGGAGAAATGCCATATGATGGTGAGTGAAGGGTTAGTTTTGGGACACAAGGTGTCCAATAGAGGAATGGAGGTCAACCCAGTTAAAATTGAAGTCATCTCTAAGATACCTCCACCATCATTGGTGAAGGGGGTTAGGAGTTTTCTAGGAATGCCACTTTTTATTGTTATAAGGAATTTTATAAAATTGCAAAGTCTCTTTCTGAATTGTTGGAAAAAGATTCCGAATTTAATCTTGATGAGCGGTGTTTGAAAGCTTTTGAGGTGTTAAAGGAGAAACTGGTGTTTGCACTTGTGGTTCGGGCTCCAAATTAGAGCCAACCATTTGAGCTCATGTGTGACACATTGGATTATGCTGTAGGGGCTGTTTTAGGACAAATCAAGGACAAAAACCCCACCTTTATTTATTATACATTGAAAACCCTAAATGATGCCCAACTAAATTACACAATAATAGAAAAAGAGCTTTTAGTGATAGTTTTTGCTTTTGAAAAATTTTGCCAATATTTGATTGGGGCAAGGGTTATTGTGTGGATTGACCATGCACTGATAAAGTATCTACTACAAAAGAAGGATGCAAAACCTAGATGGATAAAATGGATTTTTCTACTGCAGGAGTTTGATATTGAAATCAAGGATAAAGTAGGGATGAAAATGTGGTTGTAGACCATTTGTCTAGATTGGATAGAGTGGATGAAAAGGATCTAGAGATACACATAGTTGAGGAGTTCCTAGATTAGCAGTTGTTTGTTATGAAAAATAAGGATCTGTGGTTTGCAAATATTGTGACCTACTTGGCTTGTGGCGAGCTGCTAGAAGATTGGGGGTATCAAGACAAGAGGAAAATTTTCCATTCTTTGAGATTTTGTGTTGGGATGACCCCATGTTACTCAAGTAATGTAGGGATGGGATTTTGAGGAAGTGTGTGTCTGAGTGTGAGATGGAGAGTATCTTGGCACATTGTCACTCCCTACCTACTCTGGGGCACACCACACTAGCTCAAGGAAAACAACAAAGGTTTTAGAGAGTGGATTTTATTGGCTATCAATTTTTAAGGACACTTATAAATTTGTGTGAAATTGTGATGCATGTAAATGTGCATGAAATATATCTAGGAGACATGAAATGCCCCTAAACATTTTTCAAGAAGTCAAGACTTTTGATTTTTGGGGAATAGATTTCATGGGACCTTTTCAGTCTTCTAATTCCAATTTATATATATTATTTGCAGTTTACTATGTATCTAAGTTGGTGGAAGCAATTCCAACCCACACCAATGATGCTCAGTTTGTATGCAAATTTGTGAAAGACCATATTTTATATAGGTTTGGGGTGCCACGAGTAATGATAAGTGGTGGGGGATCTCACTTCACTAATAAGAAGCTTGGAGCTTTATTGAGAAAGAATGGAATGAGGCATAGAGTAGGAACCCCGTATCACCCACAAACTTAGGGGAAGGTTGAGGTGTCTAATAGGGAGATCAAGAAGATTTTAGAAAAGACAGTCTCACCAAATAGGACCAATTGGAGCATGCAATTAAATCACGCTCTTTGGGCATATAGGACATCCTATAAAACACCTATAGGAACAAATCCATTTAGGTTGGTCTATGGGAGAGCATGTCATTTACATGTGGAATTGGAACACAAAGCCAAGTAGGCTTTGAGGAAGTTGAATTATAATCTGGATGATGCAGGGAAGAAAAGAATGTTGGAGCTCAATGAATTGGATGAGCTCATGCTAGATGCCTATGCAAGCTTAAGGATCTATAAGGACAGAACCAAGAAGATTCACGACTGCCATATTTTTCACAGAGTTTTCACTCCAGGATAGAAGGTGCTTATATTCAATTCTAGGATGAAATCACATCTAGGAAACTGCGGTCTAGATGGAGTGATATGTTAGTGGTGGTTAAGGCATTTCCCCATGGAGCAGTGGAAATTAGTGATAGGGCTGAGTGATTTCTTGTGAATGGCCAGCGGCTGAAACACTATTTTGGGCGAGATTTGATGCATAAGGGAGAGGAGTAGAAGCTCCTTGATCTTCACTTATGACTTTTTGTTTTATTCATTGAGACCATGATGTAAAATAAGGGTGCTAGTTGGGAGGCAACCCAAGTTTCCCTTATTGTATTTGGGATTTTGTTCTTTACATTAGTGTTAATATCTTTGATTGTTCTAGTTGTATTTTATATATGTAAAAAATGTACCTTGATCAATTTTATCTAGTGTGCAAGAAGTATAAAAGTTAGTACCAATGACACATAGTCAGTGGAGCTCACACAATGGGTACAAATTAACATGGGCAAGATTTATCAACTCGGTATCACAGTCAAGCAAGTTGGTGGCACCGACGCTTTCCAATAGGGACAAATAAAAATTTATACCACTCACAAGGACGTCGGTGGCATCGAGTTCTTGTAGAGTTAGGCCACATTCACTATGCATGCTCAGTACCACTGACACACATGTCGGTAGCATCAACACTTGCATGACGTTGTAGGTTTAGGATACCGAGAGGCCATTCAAGAGTATCGAGAATATTAGTGACTCGGTACCACTGACCCATAAAGTTGGTGGCACTGACAACTTTAAACAGGGGTGAGAAAAAGTAGCTCGGTACCACTGACACACCCGTTGGTGGTACCAAAACATAAAAACATAGAATCCATGGATGTGCAAATAAAAGAACCAGATCATCTTTAATCAACGGTCTATGGTACCAATCCAACACACATTTTCAAAATTCGTTACCACTGACGTATGTCGGTACTACCGCCACAAGGCAATCTACATGTCGTGATATCAATGGATGAGAAGCGTCAATATCAACACTTGATATTAACTTCACATAGATCGTAGGAGATGAGTCAATGCCACCGACACATACGTTAGTGGTACCAACACGGGGCCTGAAGGGAGATCGAAGGCTATAAAAGGAAGGATGTGGGTAGTGTTTCAACTACACCCACACCACATTCCTTGCAAACAGAGCAGTGCTAGAGGTTCCAAACAATTAGTGTCTACCCCGAGGTCTTTCTCATCCATCTCTTTCTCATTCCAGATCAATGGCGACATGAAGGTCTGCTTCCTCAGTGGTAGGAGACACATGATGGTGCCAAAGTTGACATGTATGGCTCACATCAACAAAGACCAGAAGAAGATCTATGCCTCCCTGATGAATAGGGAGTTGATCCCCATAAGGTATGAAGATTGTGCCTTCCTTGCCACAGTAGGCTTCACCAAGAGCCTTGGCTAGGTCTGTGTTGTCCAGGGCATGGTGGGTGATCACCCTTTCTTAGGTGATTGGCCAACCTACCAAGAGATCATTTGTGAGTTCTTGGCATCCCTGGAGGTCTGTTGCATCCCCGAGCATGGCAAAGGATGGGTGAAGTTCTATCTTTTCAACACCACTCATCACTTGACTCTGGTGGAATTTAACGCCATCTACAGGTATCTAGTCGGGGAGGTGCGCTACACCACCAACGAGTTCAACTACTCACGAGCGTGGAGGATCTTGACATACTTGCCACATGGCTTCACAATTAGATAGCACAAGAACTCTGTCATGGACATCGAACATCTATTTGCTCGGATTCTACACCACTACCTCACCAACATGATCTTCATCAGGTCCATGCAGGGGTAGGGGAAGGTGCAATAGGTGGACCTCTATGTCCTTTGGGCACTCTTGGCCCTAGGGGAAGAGAAGGTCGACCTTGGTTCCTTCTTCCTACAACATATGTTGGAAGTCAAGCGGCAAGTGCAGAGGAAGCCCCCAATCCATTTTGGAGGGCTCATTACTCCAATTGCTATGCATCTCAACCTCGACCTCTCCACCTCTGACCCTTTGAGGACCTCCTCAAAGTTGGATCTCAAGCATTTCAAGAGAGCACACCTCATCAGCGCGTGCGACGGGAAGGTGTATGCTTGTTGTGTAGTCAAGGACTAGTGGAAGGAAAGGGAACTCCCTAACCCCATCTTCATCCTACGAGGGATGAGACACTTGAGGTGTCCAAAAGAGGATGCAATGGAGGAAGAGGAAGAAGAAGTCAACACAAAACAGGACCATGGTGAAGAATAAAAAGAAGAAAAGGAAGAGACAACCATATCATTCACACAGTGGCAGGTCATCTACAAGTCTTCTAGAAGACATGGCATTTCCATCTCCACTGCTCCACCACCTACCTAGCATGAAGACCCATACTCCATGACAAGTATGTATGGTCTACTACAAGAAATCCAATAGGGGTAGCAACAATAAACAACAACATTGGTGGGCATCCATGATGTTCAAGGATGACTATATCAGAACTAGTAGGCCATTTTTGAGAATGCGCACCTTCTTCTAACCAACCAGGTGAACATGCATACTCACCTTAGCAAATGAAGAACTACAAGAACAATTATTTGACAACTACTAGAGCCAAGGATATTTTGGCAACTACCCATAGCCTCCAGAGATGACACAACAGCCCCCGACTTTCCAGGGCACCTTCTACCCCCATGATCCAAACATTCCACCACCACCATCATTCTGATATGGTACCACTATTCCATCTCTTTGATTGGATTCTGACTATGATGACATAATCAAGTTCAAGCTTACGGGGTGTTGGAACAACTCTATATTTTATTTGCTTTTTAGTTTTTATCTTTTTGAGTTGTAGGATCCACATCTACTAGTGTAATTGTGGAGCAGTATAAGAATTATTTCTGTCTTTTTCATCATGGAATGTGTTCTTCTATGTCTTTGCAATGAAATTTGAAGAAAAAATTGGAACAGTTGCAAATTCTTAAGGCAGCATCACCCAGAGGAAGTGTATGGGTTAGTCATCTTAAGGACATTTGCTATGAATGGAAATATTAATTTATCCAGGAATTGTGGATGATAGTGGGGTTTGAGTTGATCCACCACCTTAAGATGATCAAGTAACCTAAAAATTATTTCCTCTTGATTGCATTTCATATCATGATAGGTGACATGATAGTTAGTTTCCTTTTAGTGCATTAGTTACAAAATGAAAAGGAAAAAAACTTTTGTACATATCATTTAGTTGCATAACAAACCCATGTAGATTGCATATCTTTTGCATCATTCATTCTTACATCATGTACCCATGTTGTTTTCTTCTAAAATTAAAGTGCAGGGATACACATCCATACCTCTCAAAATAATATGAGTAAAAAGTGATTTGTTATTGTGAAGATTGAGCATAATCTTTAATCATGCTAAAATAGTGGGCCAACAAAAAAGAGAAAAAAAATTAGTGTGAAATAAAGAGGGAGAAAAGGATGCCCTGATCCCAATTTGAACTTTTCTTCAAAAAGAGTGAAAATGTTTACATTATGTATTCTTGTATTTCACTCTCATCAATCTGATGAGACTTTCAATGCATGCCTCATTCCACCCATATCAGTACGCATTATGGTTCATGCATTTACTCATTTTCCTCATGTTTAGGTTCATCATGTTTATTTTTGCATAAATGATTCAAAATTACTTATGATTCTTAATAAGCCACCTACTTCATTCCACCCATTCCTCTTATGGGTAGGATATATATGATTGATATCCTCATTCATTCTTAAAAGGAGAATTGCTTCTGATTAGTTGGTAGTTAGGAAAAGAGCAATGTAGATAGGGAATCACATGATGCACCAAGCAAATGTCTGATTGACAATGATATTAACTGCTCTATTGATAGTGTTTCACTGGTTTAAGGGAAGACATCTTTAATGAAGATTTTTGGTCGCTTAATAGTAGTTAATTGTTTAGTGGTCAGTAAGGGCCAGCTTGGGACCTCCATGTGGGGGTTGTTGAGAAATGAAGTTCATATTCCTTGTCTTTTTGTTTTCTTATCTCAAATAGATCTGAGGGTGTGTTGCTCGAGGCCAAACAATATTTAATCTTCAAGGATTTTGAAGCATTGAATAATTTTCACTTTCACAGGCTTATGTATTTCGTGCACCTATTTTTCATTTTGATATTATTTGTGCATGATTTATCATTAATGGCCCATGACACTGAATTGCATCAAATACTTGTTATTTTTATTGGTTCATATTGATTTATCATTATTTCTAGAACTTATATTCTTTCTTGTTATATTCAGGCAAATTGACAAGAATTGGATCATCTCGGTGCTACCGACATTGGAAGAAAATGAACATGGATGAATTGAAGAAACTCGATGGTACTAAAAAAAGAATCGGTACCATTAAAATTTCAACATGAGAACTCTAAAAATGTCTCAGTGTTACTGACGCCCAAGTCAATGATACCAACTTGAACGACAAATTCAAAAGGAGATGTCAGGAAAAATCTTGATTCTGTTGACATCTATGTCAGTGGTACTATAAGTTCACAAAGGATCGTGAAGATGAGAAGGTCTCGACACCACTGTCAGTGGTACCACTTGTCACAATCAAGCCAGATTAAGGATCACAGTTAATCCAACATTCACAAATTAATGATGCCTATGTAAAATATATGACTAGAGAGGATTGTTTTCAGACCTAGGGATCATGTTCTATTTTGTTGTATGATAGAAGAGAGCTATGAGAAGATAAAGGAGAGGAGAAATCTACATTCCAAGTGGTTCGAGTACTTCTGGTGGATAGATTTGCAGCTGAAAGACAAAAAATCATTGTGTTTATCAAAAGGAATCATCTGGATCGTCTTCTCCAAGGTTTTTCATTATTTCTTTGATGTTTTCCTTATCTCTTTCTTCTCCATATATGTGTAGAGAAAATGAAATCATGCAGGACTAATCCCCTTGTTCCTTAGGAACTGGGAGTAATCTAGTTATGTACTGTAATTGACATTAATCAGTTAATGTTTATGTTTTCCTAATTATTGGACATATCTCTATGATTGTTTCACTAATTATCTGTGTTTTATCACCATAGGTGATTTATTAGACCATTAATTGCTTCGAGAAAGGGATTAAGGGTTGGATAGGTCCTACAATCACATAGCCTAGACCAAGCTTTGAGAGAAGGCTTATGGCTATGAAGAGGATAACCCAGAGGTATCATTAAATCACCTAACTAATAACTAAATCACTACGAGAGTGGGATTGTATTAGATTAGGTAGTGAATTATGCCGCGAGAGTGGGTAATTCTTGCTACAAGTCTCTTAGTCCCGGGTTAGGTGAACTGAACATTGACAATTAATGTTAAAAGTAGTATAAATCATGGTGAAACTATATTCCTAAGGAATCTATTCCATCTATGATCACAACCTCAGTAACTTAGTTTTAAATCTTGAAATTAGTCAATTAATCAAAGAATCACCTTTTTCATAGGTCTAGATGATTGAGTCTTAGTTAGTAGTAGTCTCTGGGTCATGTTTCCCCACATTCCATATTTAGGCCTCTTTTGGCCTGTATTATTTTTATATTTGCACTTGTGTTTAAGACGTGTAGTAAACGCGCAAGTGTATGGCATGCCCACCACATGAGAAGGTTTGGTTTGCTTCTTATGTGCTGGATGGACCATCTAGTGTTTAGTGGAATGGAATTTTGAGGACTCGTGACATCTCTACTTTGACTTGGGAACAGTTCTTGGTGCTTTTCCATCAGAAGTATGTCTGCATTACTTCCCTAAAGAAGAAGGAAGTGGAATTTTATAGTCTAAAGTAAGGTTCCTTATCTATCTCTGCTTATGTGCAAAATTTTTGTTGCTTGAATGTTATGCTTCTAGACTGAGTGAGGATCATAGGGCTGACCTATTCCTTCAATGACTCAACTACAAGTGGGTCGTGCTCTTGTCCCACAATTTCCCTTGACTTTTCAACATATGGTTGATAAAGCTTTAGCTATTGACTCTTATCCATGATATCTTCCTAAGGAACATGACAAGAAGAGGAAAATCTCAGGTAATGGTTGGAAGAGGGACATGTATTTTAATTATAATGGTTATCATCCTCTCGGGACGTGTTCTCATGGTGGAAATCAAGATAGACCTCAACCAGGGTCTCAAATTATATGTCATCATTTCAATGAGCTTGGTCATATTTGACCTAGATGTCCCCAACTTGGTGATGGACATGCACCATCTCAACATCAACAACCTCAAGCACATCCTCATAATAATGACAATAATAATGGAGGTAGACCTATTGAGAGACATGCTGGAAGAGTCTTTGCTTTGGATTGCCAAGAGGTTAATGAAGAAGATTATGTTGAAGGTAACCCATAATATCTTAGTTAGACATTAAATATATGTTTTCTATTTTGCATAGTACCTTGAAGATGAAAGTGATGAAATACATGGTTTTAGAAAGACCATTCTTTGAACCTGTAGTATTGTTTGACTTATAGGTAAAACCTTTTAATGGGTTGGAGTATAGGTGATTGTTTACATTGAGATGTCTAGATTTCAAGGACAAAGTCATTTAAAAGGGTGGAGTGTTGTAACTAACTAGAACTTAAAATCTTATCCTATTCCATGATTAGCTAGTGAGGATAGTTCCTAATATTTGAACAAAAAGGTTAAATATTAAAACACTAATAACCTAATTATGTGTCAACATGTAAATAAAACCATGAAATATATTACATATAATTTCTTTACTTACATAATGGATAAATAAAAAATGAATAATTTGCTTTGGAGTAACAATTGGTAAGTTCATGTCCACAAATATTAAAATTTATCATATAATTTAAATAAATAAGGAATTAATGGACATAATGTATAAAATGAGTGAAGTGTAGAATTTCATGCATAATCATATATATAACTATTTTTGGAACTATGTGACATTAATATGACTTAATAAAGTGTGATATAATGTTTTGATAAATATAATGATAATGTGTCAAAATTCCTAATGGTGCCATAACTCATAAAAAGAAATCTCAATAAAAATATAATAGTGAAAACTATTCCTTGGGTGTATATTGACTTGGGTGCCAAGTTTCACATTATTTGCATAATAATAACTATTTTAATTCTTTTTGGAAAGAAAATAGGATAAGAGCCAAATGTATTTAATAAATTATTATAAGTTCCCAAAAGTGGAATTAAACCTCAGATTCAAAATCTACACATAAATATTAGCGTATGTATGAATTTTCATCCTATTTGGACAAACTTGCCTATCCTAGTGTAGTTAGGAGAGAGAAATTACTTTTAAGCCCAAAATATTACTTAACATGTTAAATAACTCCAAAAGGGAAAATTATTTATAGAATTGTGTTCCTCATGTTTAGGTTAGTTTGAAATGTAAGTTTAATATTTTTGCAGAGTTTCTAGATGTCTCAAAATCATAAAAGAAAGAGAATATATGTTATAATCTAAAATAATTAAATAAAATACAAAACTCTTCAAAAGAAAAAAATAATATGTAGTTGGAATATACATGTCTTAATTATCCTAGGTGCAAAATGTCACCTTAATTGGACTTCCTTTGGGCCCTCAAATGAGTTTGAAAGAAACTTAATTTAAACTTTAATATTTTCCTAAAGTGTCAAATTTATATCTCTGTCACACGTTCATGTCATGGATTTCCTTCCTTTTCCATGGATGCATGGGACAGCGTTGACTGTCCAATCTTGACTGGACGGTGCGGGCCTCGTCTTCAACCCTAAACTTGTCATGTGGTATGACATGGACTGGTGGCTTTTTGCGTTGGAGATTTCTCTCTCACTGGTTGACAATTTGACGAGATTTCTTTGCCCACATGTTCCATTTTCTATCTCACATCTAACCATACCTAACTCATGGCTTGTTATATCGAATTATAGAAACACCCATATCTCTTCTCCTGTCTTCTCAAAGCTCCTACTCCTGGAGCCTTAGGATGAGATCGCACTTATAAATATGCATACTGCTCCCATCGTTGGACCTCATGCAACCTTTCTCTTGTTTCAATTTTGCCTAAAATTTCACCTTGTGTTGTTGCAAGCCTGTGGATCAGAGAGCAACATTGGCAGCTCCTTCATCTTCACATTGTGTTGATTCAAATTGACACCAGGGTAAGGTTCAGTGAGAGTTCTTCTTCATCTTCGTGCAATTAGTTTCGTGTATTGTCACCCCAATCAGAATCCCCTAAACACCCATCATGGACTTTCCTACTGCTTTGCATCCATGTCAGTAAGGGTTGAGGAAGGGGATAACCCTTGGTGATTTCCTAACTTTGCCCCTCGCTCGTCCTTTCTTTTCTTTTTCTCGTCAACGGCAATTTTGTAATTTCTTCTCTTGTTTTTAATAATATCCATGAATTTGATTATATAATCCATGGAAGATAATGACATATCACACTATAAAGTCACGATAATTGATATAAGCGCAAATTGGTCATATGAAAATTAGTTTCAAAAATAAATCAGTAATTAATGTGAATCTTGTGAAAATCACATCTTTTATTGGAAGCTCCAAAATTTATCAAAAAAGATATGTTTTAGAATCCTTGGAATTTTCTCTATATTTTGATCTAATGTTCATCACCTGATTCCAAAGTTTTAAAAACATGAATTTTAGGGTTTAATAATCCATATTCACTTAATGATAATCAAAGAAAGATTTTAATGGGTAGAAATTGGATCTTTGAACAAATCCATGATCAGTACCCTTGTACCCACTTTCTAGACTAAAATCATGAGTTAATGTAGGGTTTTACCTAAGGTTTGGATTTTTAGGGTTTCACCTAAAATAAATCAGTAAACTGTAATTGATGAATCAAATATTATATGTAGGTTTGAGTTGACTCTAGACTTGGAAGATTAGGACTTGATCTCTGACTTAACACTCAAGTCAAGGTATTTTTGCAACTCATTTTATTCCCTTTGAGCAATAAACTGAGTTTCTCACTCTCTTGACATACTATCCTACATAATCTCTCTCTTTTGAAGAATTTATTCTATGTGAAACATTTTACTAGATTGTGATCTAATGATCAACCTATTTTGTTGGACTTTCTTTTGACTCTAACTTGTATCTTTATTCTAGTTGAAACCGTAATTTTGTTAGTTTTGTCGTTGATGCTTATTTTGTCCATTTTTGTGATGGCAACTTTATTTATTCTATAAAAGACTATACCTTATGCTTGCCTCTACATTTATCGCATGTTATGGAATTCAGTAGCCCTAGAGTAGTGTAATTACTTTGGTTTTTGGGTTGTCTTCCCTTATTATATTTTTAGGATGGAGGTTGTGTGCCCCATACCCGAGATTTGTACCAACTTTTGTATATACTGGTGAGATGGTTGTGTGCCTACTCTATCAGGTTTCAAGGTTGTGAGCCTTGGTTGCCATTGTTATTTATTTTGCTCTAGTGATATGCTTATCTCACATGCATGTAGGTTAATATTCTTATGATGGGTTTTGTGCCGAATTTTTATGTGTTATTTTGAGGCACAACTTTTATATTCTAGTTATAGCAAGTATTCTCCATGTTATCAGTTTTCATATATTTTATGCCTAATTGGGTAGTCCTTTCCTTTTCCTTTGGGAAGCCTTTTATTTGACATTATTTATATCATAATATTGCTCAATACTCAATTTAGTGTGCACATACCAGTGTTTTGCTGATATATCTAACTTTCTCCTTTTTTATAGGGTACGCTTCCAACCCTAGGTGTAGTTCAAGGAAAAAATAACCAAGTTGGACTAGGACCACATCAAGTATAACTGAAACCTTCTGGGAGACTTTCTCGAGGTGGTAGGATCCTTTAGTTTAGTTGATTTTCATATGTATCACCATGTGTGGTGAAGTTTTGAGACAATATCAAGTAATATAATAGTTAGATATTTTGTTTTTGCTACTACATTTGGTTACTTGAATCATACTTTTGAATAAAATGGATTACTATCCCTTTGCAGAAAAAAATCATTGTGGTTTTTGATATATGTGATGTTTCCTTTTTATTTGATTTAGTAGGGAGTGGATCCCCTCTCGAGTCCCACTGCTTAGACGTGCCATAGAGGACCTTGAAGAATCTTCAGTTGACAAAGGCATGGGGTTCAAATGTTGTTCGTAGGTCCTATCTTGTCATTGTGTGCCCTTGGTTCTTATAGAGCACGTCATTTACAGGATATTCATCATCAAGGATGCCAACCAGGATGTATATGTCTCTTAAGAGCATCCTGTAGGTGGATGCCTTATCCATGTCTTTCATCTTGCATGGTAGGGGTGGAGGCACAACCTGACTAGCATCAAGGAGACTTCATGTTCAGGGAAGACTAGATTTTCTAGTATCTTGGGGGCCTCCTTGAGCATACAATTATTGTTTCCCTCCTCATCATCAGAGGGGGGCCCATCATGTTTTTCTTTGAATGCATATCCTTGATGCACTCTACCTTCATCGGATTGTGTTGCAGGCTTCTTGGATGTGAATTCACTCCATATATCTTCATACATGAGATGTGGTGATAGGGATTTGTAAGCGAAGAGTATTTCAAGCCTGTACATAAATTCATATGAGGTATACCTTATACCCCCTTCTTCTAGAATAGAGGTAGGTTTGGGAATTTATTCATTCTCCCTAGTCTATTATTCTACATGGCATGCACAAAAGTTTCATTGTCATCTTGATTGACCTTCTCCCTAGTGGCTTTTTCAGTCTCATTCTCCCCATGTGTATAGGATATATTTGTTGACTGACTAGGGGAAGAAACAAAGTTCACTTCATCATTGGTAGGATTTCCCACATTCTATACAGAGATATCTCCCTCTTTGTGCTTGGAGAGGACCATTGTGGCATAATCTTTGGGTGAGGGTACTGATGGGTCACCACCTTGTACTACCAATGCCACATGCATCACATTTTATGTCCCCATTTTTTAGGATTAGGGGAATGTCTTCCCTCTTCATGTTGTGCCTTCTATATTTTAGCACTTAGCTCAAGGTGATGTGGAATTTATAGGTTTTTCCTTCCTTTTATGGAGTTCCTCGGAGGCACAATTTTGTTGTAGTAAGTTTTTTCCTTTATGTAAATCACCATGCTCATTTTGCAACTCGGTAATTTCTTTGGCCATGTCGACCATCATCTCCATCATCTGGTACTGATTGTCTAATGCATGTGTTGAGATGGGTTCACAAGGGGTCGAATTTGTATTGTCACCTCCTTCACCTACAATGTTATTGTTTGTACATATATAGTTAAATTTGTAAACTTATTGACAAATATAAAAATGATCTCACCCATGACTTCAAACTGACGCCCAATCTCCATGAACTGCATCACAGTTGGAGGTTTCCTTCTTTTGGAAGTAGATGGAGCCGAGACAACTTCTTGTTTGGATGTCTCTGTAGGAGGGGAATGTAGTTCATTTCCTCCATTGTGCTGGTGTGGATCACATGATGGTTCTTCTAATGTTAGTGTATGTTCAATAGTTGTAGGCTCTTTTTTGGCCTCCTCTCTCCCCTTTTCATTACTTTCTGTGCTATAGACTTCTCTGGTATAGTCTCTAGTTGTATCACCATCTCAGGGGCATCTACATGTCTTGTTTGTATGGCTGTACTTGGTGATCCTAATACTTAGGCAGCTGAGGGAACACGAGTTTGATCCTTCTCCAACTATGTTTCTGGTAGGATGATTACATGATCTTCTGGAAGGTGACAAGTGGGTAGTTATTTACTCCTCTCTTAGACCTTTCTACTGATGATGAGAAGTATAAGGTTTCTCCCTTCTAGGTCATGCTATTGTTTTCTTGAGCTCCTCACTATGATCTTGGGCCTCTTGGCATGCTCAAATGGCTGACCTCCTTCAGTATGGGTGATTTATTCTATGTGAGACTCTCTAGGATGAGGGATAGGAGTTGATCATGACTTCATTTTCAAAATATCACCCATCAAGAAGATGTGTCTATCACAATCGTAGGAGATCATTTCTGATAGGGGGAGGAGGTCTATGTCTTTTTAAATCTATAGAATAGATTTTTCTTCTTCCTTTCTAGAAGAAAGTTGGTGTCAGGTACCTCACGTGTACAAATTTGATCATGCTTGCCTCTATGAAGTTGGTAAGTACCCTAGGGTACTCAAGCATGTGCACTATGTAAATCACAAGACCTCCCATGAAAATTTATTTAGATCTATCCTGACCGCTTGACAAGTCACTTTGTCAATGAAAATCCTTCCAATGTTTATTGGCTTCTTTTCCATTATACTCCACAAAATGTGGGCATCACTGTGGTCATATACCTAATGTCAGCTTGAGTGAATATTGTGCAGGCCACGCTCTTATGGATGACCTAATGAGGCCAGAATGCATTTGAGAGGCTTCTGATTGTCATGGAGTATGGATTGCTTCTCCTGATAGTCTCTCCCAGATTATGTGAGTTGAACCCTCTGGCATCTCTTTCAGATCTTGCCTTGTTTTTAGTGTAGCTTCTTCCTCTATTTCATTGAAGAAGGAGTTCAACATCTTCTTTGTCAGAAATGAAGTATTTTTTCATTAGACTGACTAATTTGTATGGCCCTCCACATTTTTCAGTTTCTTCTTTCTCAATTGAAAGTTTCTTAAAAAAAGACATAAATTCTAGGGTAAGCTCCTCATATGACTAATAGTTATAGGTTTGTGAAACCTAGAAGCTCCTTACCATGTCGTGAATCTCGAGCTCAGTTAGGGTATGGACACATTCATTCCTTGTTGCTTTAAATGTCCTCTTCTTTTCCATAATTTCTTAACTTTTCTGATTCTCATTATCTCTGGACTCAAACTAGTTGTCAGGTTGGACTAGTTCATATGTTGGTCCCCCCAAGATATTGGCTACATGCCCAGTTGGCTCTTCCCTAGGTTTTTTTTGCTTGCTCCTTCTTGTCCTCCCTTCTGGTCTTGTCCTCCTCCTCTACATGCCCTGACCATCTTTCTCTTTCTACCACTACAAAAATGGTTGATAATTTTCCTCTCTTGGGCTATGAAATCTCCTCATGAGGAATGTATTCAAAAGATTTCATATATTCAAAATCTACTAACTGTGAAGATTCCTTAAGGTTGGGTGTCTGAAGTTGTTTTAGGTAATCTACCACATACGTGGCTCTCATGGTCTATAGTGTAGGATAACCATGTTCTTCTAATTACTTTGTTGCCTCAACCTTTAGCCTTTCTACCTTCTCCATACATTGTTTTTGTAATTTTTCTTTCAATGAAGCTACCTCCTTCATTCTTTTAACTAGGGAAGGTGGTAGTTGTGATTTGGGAAGACCTATGTTACCTTCCATTCTAACTAAATTATGTGTAGATATGTGTATATCTTGAGCAATGGGTTAGTTCAGATCAGAGACAACAACTTTGTCTTTAGGTGACAACCAATGAAAACTTAGAGCAGGTCAACTAATGAAATAAGTCAAGGTTGGGACCTAGCAATCGATGAAAACAAAGAGTGTCAATAACCAATGAAAATCAAGCTCTCTCTGGCAATGAGAAGGCTCAGGTTATCTTTTCAAAGGGAAAAGGCAACAACATCAGTGAATTAGGGGTAGATGTTAGAGTGATATGGCACTTCAATCGCATATTAATGGAAGTGTTGTAAAAAAGGAGGGGTAGGGAGGTCACTAATTGATGAAAAATACCTAGAGAAGAACCCATGATAACTTCAGGGGCTCCATCAGTGGTTCCAAGAAAAGTTAATTGTATCAAAGATCAATCTTTAATAGAATAAAAAGAGAGGTTGGGGATCATCATGAATCGTTTCTTGTTGACGATATCTTTCATGAATCTTCCATATGCCAGGATTTGTTCTATTGCTTCCACCAATGGAATGTTGATGTGGAGGTTTTGGAAGATCTCAAGAAATTTCCTAAAATGCCTTTGCTCTTTCCTCGGCTTCATACTATTCGAGAATGGCACACTTAGATTCTCTATGCACTTGTGTGGTGGAACATATGGAACTTTGGGGGTCTCCTCCCCTAAGTTTGCTTCAACACCACCTTCTGAGATAGAATTTGGCACATCTTCTATGGATGGCACAACTTGTGGCTGCTTCTCCTTGCTTGTGGGTGTCTCCTCATTAACGGTGGCTGCTCCACTATAGAGTAGAGCCTTCACCTTCTCTTCTTTGTGTGGCATCCTACACCCTCCCAGTAGTCCATACAAACTGCGAGGGTATGGAACTTTGGGCACATATTCCATATCTAATTGTATGATGTTCTTCTCAGGTATCTCCTCAATAGGGGGCTCTGGCTCCTTGCTGACTGAGATATATTTAACCTGTTGATGTTGTTGAGCAGGTGCGACATTCCCAATAGGTTCCTTCTGAATGAGCTTCTTCATGGAAGCCATATCCTCCACAATTTGAGAAATTTGATACTGCATGCATTGTATCTGTGCCCCATGGTTTTGAAGAACCTGCTGTGTTTGTCCCATGAATAGCTCATTTTGCTGGAGCAGTTTCTTGAGCATCTCATTGGTACTATCTTCTTCATTGTTTCTATACCCCTGTTGCCTCATGTAATTGGCCTTTTCTACCTCTTCTTCCTATTCCTTCTGATATATCTTCTTAGCAATCAAATCCAACTTTTCATTCAATGCATCAATTGCCTTTAACTCTACCACACTCTTGATGTGTTTTAGGCGTTCTCTCTCATTACCCCAGGATTGGTTTTTAGCCATGTTCTACAAAATCTCCTGGCACTTAGATGGTGGGTTGTTGAGAAAGAACCATGTTCCTGCATTGTCTATAGTGACACATTCATTTTTGTGGAGCCCAAAATAGAACATCTTTACTTGGTTCTCCAGATTTATTCCATGGTGCGGGACTTTCCTGAGCATATTTTGGAATCTCTCCCATGCCTATGTACATGATTCTTCAGCCTATTGCTTGAAGTTATAAATTTTCTGGACCAACTCATTGGTCTTCTTCAACAGGAAGTATCTTTTGAAGAATACCTCAATCATCTGATCCCATGTCTCAATGAATTCCTTTGGCAGGTTGTATAGCCATTCTTTTGCCTTGTCTGCCAGTGATGTTGGAAACAACTTCAGGTAAATAACTATCTGTGGAAATTTATCCACTTTCACCATATCATAGCACTCCACAAAGTTGTTGATGTGTGCTACCGGGTCTTCATGAGTATGCCTGTGAAAAGCCTACGACTTGACAAGTGCAATCAGACCTGGATCAATCTTGTATTGTGCCACATTTACTGCCTGTCTCTTGATCGGGCCTAGCTGAGAAGTCGAAGAAGATGCAATGATCTTCTCCCATATGGTCTTTTCTCTAGCTGTCTCTTCGTCACCCATTATTGCTTTACTAGTACCTTGAAATTTCAAACAACAATGTATGAACCGATACTAATAATTGAAAAAGAGAAATAATATTTGCAATTTAGTTCAAAGGATTAAAATAAAAGTACAAGAAAAATAAAAAGTGGCCTAGAGTGGCCGACCACATCACTCATAGTGCTAAAAACTTGCTGTCTCCCTGGTAACGATGCCAAAAACTTGACACACTAAAACCGTTTGTATGAACGCAAGTGCACACGTTGAGTAATATAGGCCTATGTGAGGCCCGAGTTGAACTCAGGGAGATGTAGTCTCAGTGACTACTACTAACTACGTTGCGATCAGCTAAGCTGATTATAAAGTTAGATTTGAGTTTGAACAAAAATAAAAGGAAATTAAAAGAAAATTAAAAGTGGTTGATTCGAATGTGATAGATTCCTTAGGATTACTGATTTCACCATGAGGTCTCGTTATATCTTATTTCTACCGCATTAATATAAGTTTTACTCTTTACCCTAGATAGAAAGCCTGTAGTTAGAATTTCCCGCTTCCATGGTGCAATTCACTACCTAGATCTAAGCCAATTCCACGTCTGTAGTAATTTATATCTTAGTCTAGGTGCATTATCGAAAAATCTGGGTTTCTTTCCACTAACCGCACATTACCTTTCCCAAGGAACGCGTAGGATAGTGTATAAATTATGGTGTTCTAACATTTAATCCTCCTTCCGGAGCAATTATTAGTCCATAATCCTACCGATGGTGATCAAGCATAGATAGGTCGGGCAATTCCACAATTATATATCCAGGAATAAAGAGAAATCTATATTAAATCATGTAAAAAGTCGATACAACGATTCCCCGGGCTACTCCCGGGTCCTAAGGAAAGAAGAGGTTTAGCCCCGCATAGTTTTCAGTTGTGAATACACACAGAGAGAGAAGAAAAATGTGGAAAACATGAAGGAAATTCTTGTAACCCCTGGAGAGAAGGTGTTCTAGATGATCCTCCTTGAGAAACACACGTTCTGCAGTCTTCTGACAGCAAAATCTTTCGTCGGAGGCGCTCGGATCTCCCGGTTGACATTCTTCGGCTCCGTTCTTCTCTCTCTCCCTTCTCTGGCCTTCGTGCGATGCAATGTGTTAATCCCCTTAGGTATAACCGTCTTCTTTTAAGTCATAGGTCAACTTACGGTACCACATATCGTGGAACGTCGGATCTGGGCAGATCTAATAATTGTTGATTTCCAACAAAGTCAGTGGCACCGACTGCCTCGGGTGCGGTCCTTGCCGTGGCAAAGTCGGTACCACCAACTCGTGATGGTCGATGGCACTGAGTTGATGTGCGTAGTTTGAACTTCCGCTTTGAACGAATCTCAGTGGCACTGACTCAGTTTTTGGTGGCACCGACTCTTTTGATCTTTATCACCCGACCACTGTTGCTATCTCGGTGGCACTGACTAAGATGGTCGGTGGCACCAACTTTTCACTACACATAAAGTACCTAAAAAATCCATAAAAATGTGTATAAGGATGGGGAATGGATAAAGTAGTGTAAATATGATAAAATGAGCATAGTTTGATGCAAACAGAATATACAAGCCAATAATAATGATTTATGCAAATATGATCAACTAATTGACTAATAAATGCACAGAATGAATATAAAATATGCTTTTTAAAAGTGACTCAAAACTTGTGCATCAATTTTAAACAATTCTTATCACCATAAAAGACAAATTCCTTTACAAGTAAAGTTGACAAGAGGGCTTGAAAATCTTTAAGAAGTTTTTGATAAACTGCCTATGATATCTTGCATGGCCCAAGAAACTTTGCACCCTCAGTCACTGACTTTATAGGAGGAAGTTTGGATATAGCTTCTACCTTAATCAAATTGACTTTTGTTCCTTTCTTAGAGACTTTATGTCCCAACACCATAACCTTTTGAACAGTCTATAGCCTGTTAAGCTTTCTTTTTTGGGGAACCCATTTTGAGTCAGGTTATTGGATGGACTTGCAGTCAGGGAGCAGAGATGTAAATGACAGATATGTTTTTAGCCGACACGAGTAAGGTAGGATGAAGATAAAAACCTCATGGGTTAAACTAGAAAGAATGCCCCAACATTATTCCTTCTTGTACCATAAAATGACACTTTTAGCAATTGAGAGCTAAGTGTTTTTCCACACATCTCTTCATCACAAAAGACAAATTTCTTAGGCATTTATCAAATGATGTTCCATAATTAGAAAAATCATACATAAATACTTTCATTATGTCCCAAAAAATAAAAAAATGGAAATCATACACTTTTGAGAAGTTGTAAGTGAATTACATAGAGTGAACAACATTCGTCTAGAAGTGCAGATACCATAGAAACAGGTAAACATCATCTTTTCTTGATCATCTAGGTGGATTGATACCTGATGAATCATGAATAGCCATCAAGATAATAGAGACATGAGTGGTGGGAATGATGCTTCGACATTTGTTCTACAAAGGGTTAAGGTAAATGGTCCTTCTTGGTTTCTAAATTTAGTTTCATATAGTCAGTGAACATTTTACACCTGGTTGCAGTCTGGGTTGCAATTTCATCACCATTTTGTCCCTTCTGGACTATTTTACCATCATTTTTGGGCACCACATGAAATGGGCTCATCCATTTGTTGTTGTTGATGGCATATATGATTCCAACTTCACACAATTTGATAACTTCTTTGTTCATATCCTCTCTCTAATTTTGTTTTAGCCTTCTTTGGCCTTGATATAAGGGTTTAGTGTCTTCTTCAGGGGTGATATGTGCATGCAATTAGCTAGATTTATTCCTTTGATCCCATAAATAGAGTATCTGAAGGCTTTCCTTCTCAATTTTATTTAGATAGGAGTTGTCCTTGATACTCCTTTGATAGAGCAGAGTTAATGATAATAGGGTTTCTCCCTTTACTATTCAAGCCCCTTATGGAGTTGTTTTGACTTGTGATTAGGTTTTCATTCTTCTTTATCTGCTGGAGTTCTATCTAAAGAGGCATCATTAACTGTTTCTATTTTGAGTCTTCTTTAGTTCTATCATCTTTTTTATCTGCATCCAAGTACTCCAATAATCCTTTGACCTTAGGATCATCCATTTCATAGGTTTGATTAGTTAGGGCCCTCATCAAGGGGTCAACTATGGCATTTTTCTCTTGGATATCAACACAAAGTTGGTTGTAACTATCAATAAAATACATATACTCAAATGGTGATGGAATCTCATTTTTGGATCTTCATTCAGCAATTAGAATTTTTATAAACACAATATATTAATGCTAAATCATTATATACACTATGAAAGGGAAAGTAAACACAGTTAAAGAGTATATAAAAGTTGTTTGGCTGGAAACAAGATAATAATAAGAAGTAGAAACAATGATAGAATACTTAATGACATTCTTTTATACAACATGTTTTAGGTATTTTTATCCATTATATCAACATTAGGCCTTTGACCACTTCTAAAGGAAGGGTGCGTGAGGGGAATTTGAGGCTCAAAGTCTATATGTCACCCTATTTCTACATGAGGGACCTCAAGACTGAAGTCAATGAGCTAAACCCACTTCAAAACATGCCTTGTTCCCTTACCCCAAGAATTCAGGCAGGTACATAAGGGTCACATAATGGATTTTTGTAAGTTATGTTCAAGGTTTATCAATGTAATACAATCAAATGTGAAAATAGTGATTGCAGGCACAATAGCTAAACCAAGTAAGTATCCAAGCATTCATACAAGCATATACACAAACAAGCCAATATCATGGTAGGGTCTAGAGATTAAGTGTACCTTGTGAGTAATGAACAAGCTATAAATCATGAGTGAGATTCCTAGAGAATGCCCGAGCCTAAGTGGACCTCAGATGCAGAAAGATATAACAAAGGGTCTTAGATCAGTAGGTTTTGTTAATCTAAACATGAAACATGCCATGTGGATGTTATCCTAAACCTGGGTAAAAGAAAGTTCAAGTATTGTCTCATCTTATCAAACATGCATGCATTTATTCAACACAAGTATCAACATTAAGTCCCACATCTAGGTTAAACATCCACATTATGAGTGATAGTATATAGAGATAAGGTTTGATTTGGAAAGTGAGGAAGCATGAGAGTTAGATTATCAACAAGGTCTAATCATGCAAGATCACATTTAGTCGTACTACATCAATTTCATACCACATGGTTTCATTTCCAAGTTATATAAGTATTAAGTAGATCAATTTAGGATTTAGAGCCATAACATGATAAATCTACTAGTTTCAACAAGATACAACATGATATTATCATAAAAGTCAACATTTCATCACATGGAAACAACTAGGTCGACTTGGTCATTTTACACACAATAGGTACTTGAGACCCTATGAGTCAAAACTAGTATATTAGAGTAAGATCTTGGTTCAAAAGGGTACAAGTCACAAGATGATTTTAGTGATTGCAAAGTTAACTGGTTATGTGATGATAAATTAGGTTTAAATTCATGCTAGATCAAGTTACATCATGAAAGTGCAATAAAGAGTAATTTTGAGTCAAGATAAACATCGGGGAGGGGGGGTACATATAGATGGTTCAAGTCATCAATCATGTCTAAAGTGAGAAAAGGTTATTGACCTAGAAGGTTTAGGGCAACATGATACCATTATTGATACAAGGAAGCATAATAGGGCATGAAGGTCATTGATTACAATAAATGTAACACTTTTAGCAAATACTTGCAAAATACAAGAATATTTATCATGTCAAACCATTTCTATTTGATACATTTTCCCAGAAAAATGGTATATAAACTTGCTATATTTGGATGTAGGGTTAATAAGATATGATTTTGTGAGATTAAACCATTTTCGGTAATTTTAGGGGAAAGGAACTCACATCCCTCTTATTGTTCGGTCCTGGCCCCGCTACTTGTGTAGCATGGGCTCGCGATAGATGGCATTGACCAGAGGGAGGTGCGTGTGGGGTCGATTATCACTTGTTGGCTGGTCGGGACCCAGTCTTCATGGACTATGCTTCGGTCTATGCGGCTCCTCTATGTGAGAGAGGGTGTGGGCCCGGACAGGGTGCGGCCGCTGCTTGGTTGCCAGGGATGGGTGGTGCGATTTAAGAGGAGGGAGAGTGAGAGGAAGCATGAGAGAGAGATTATGAGTGGGTGAGAGGTGTGTAAGGAACAATGAGTCACGATGGGTGGCAATCATGTGTCGCTAGTTGCATAGCCCTAAGCGGTGGGGTAACGAGCTAGGCAGGGAGTCATCCCCTAGCTCCAGCTAGGGTTTCCAGACCTAATGTGGGTGGCAGAAGCTAGCATAGGGGCCAGATGAGGGGATGAGAGGCAAGGATAATGGTGCGAAACAAAATAAGGGAGGCTTGTGAAGAGTGTGGGGTTGTTTATAGGTGGCAAGGGTATTGGAGTTTTGAGTTTTAGGGTTTTCTAGGGCCAATAGCCATGAAGTAGGGAGGAGGAGCTAACATAGCGTGCCTCCGGCTCCGCCCAGAGAGACAAAGATCCCCATTGGTGTCGGTTGTGGATCATATGTGATAAAGGACATTAAGGATAGTTGAGAGGCAAGGGGGGATGTGTTTCCATGTCTGAGCAAGCAGCAAAGCTATTGCATGATGTATGTGAACGACAATCATCGGCCATTCGATCAGTCCCAGATCCATGGCTCGCTTGATCCAATGGTCCATGTTGCCACCTGGTTAGAAGAGAGGTCAGGAAAGGAAAAAGAAGGAAACAAGGAGAGGTGGGGACCAGTGGGTCATGTGCCTTGTTCAGGGCCCAGTTAGGCCAACTAAAGGCCTAAAAGGGGTGGAAAAGGGTGAAAACAAGCTTTCAAAGGATGAAGACTTCAAATGTGTGTATCTTATTCATCCTAGATCCAATTTGAATGAAATTAGATGTGTTGGAAACATGAGAGAACCCTCTCCAATATGAGAATAATATTAAGGTACAGTGGTGTATAAAGATGAGATAAGAAATAGGAATGAGGATGATGGTGTAATGTCGATCAAAATTAGATTTCAATTTAAATTGAAAGTCACCATAAGACATAAGTACAAAGGATCACTAAATCGAGCATCAAAACATATTCAATAATGAAATTGAGGGCCAAAGTGAGGAATCATTGCAAGGATGGAGTGAATTGCACCTACATGAGGAGAGGGAAACGTTTGGGTTATCACATCCTCCCCCCTTAAGAGAAATTTTGTCCCCAAAATTAAATCAATCATTCAATCGAGATTGGGATTTCATATTCTATAAACTAACTTGATATTCCTTCAACATCGACATCATTTGAACATTGAGCAATCAAGCATCATAGTCAGCACATAATCACATTGATCATCAAATTTGGGATACCATCACACGAGTCACATATTGGGAGACATCATCCTATAGATCACAATTTGAAGAGATCAGATTATAGGTCACATGAATATATTTATACAAATCAAGAGTAAAGCATGAATTTCATTCCCTACATTTTGGGTTATAGATTCTAGATTGGACTAGGTGGGGTTATACATCCATGATTGAGATTTTGTATTTCAACAATTTGTGACAACCGTCATATTTCAATATCATGATTTCATGATCAAAATCGATGTAAGGTTCCACCCTAGTCCACATGGAGATCACCCCTAAGTCATAAATTGAGTGAATCAACATAATCATCATTTCAAGTGTTCGAGATTTGGGAAAATCAAAGTCATCAGTCACATATTGAGTGTGATCTGAAGATCCAAATAGGGTGATCATAGGATTGAGTCAAAACAAGATCAATAATCACGAGTTAAGAGTCCATAAATCAATATCGAGAGTCAATTTTGGACACCAACGTCATAGGTCCAAACATTTTGAAGTTAGGGTTTAGGTTCCTACTTAGACCTTAGGGGTGATCATTCATTCATATTCAACAACCGAGCAACATTTTGTGATATACATACTCATTTGTATTATCATGGTATCGAGTTTGGAGAATGATATGGATCTAGGTCTTTTCTAGGAGCTTAACCATGGGTTATAGTCAACATTGTCATATTTTAAGATCATCATTAGATTGAGATTCAAGATCAAGTGTCACTATCATCTTAAATTTGACCTATGAGAGACTTAGGTCAAGAAATCAAAATTGGGTGGGAGGGTTACCTTTCTGAACTCTAAATAATCAACAAGATGAAAATTTAGAGCCAGTCACAATAGGGATGTGACCTATGTTAGGGGAGTCATAAGTTGAATATCAGCCTAATCTAGAACACTTGTCCTCACTAGTCATCAAGTATGTCAAAATATGGAGAGTATCAATTATTAAATCATGTCTCATAAGGTCATGAGATCAAGTTCATAATAGGACAACCATGTTTCAAGATTTTTCATGATCAATGTCAAAATTTTATTCCCTTCCTTTCATGATCAAGGTAAGGTAATAATTTTGGGAAATTGAGAAGTCAAATTGGGAAATTAAAAGTTTGAGAATAATAAGGAAATAGTGATATCCATGTCCCTCAAGTTTATAAAAAATTGAGTTTACAAATAGGCATAGAATTCAATAGGGAAATCCTATTGTATCCAAGTCTTTCATCATGATTTGATATTTTCAAAAGCATGCTCGTTTCATATCATGATCATGATACATACCAACATATGGGAAAGAGTTTTCTTAGTTTTGATCAAAATAGGAACAACATAGGTTTATTCAATAGGGGACTTATCAACCATGAGGTATGCAACATGAGTTCCACCTTATTTCACCACATGAATCATTATCATTTATCTCAAACATGGGAAGAACATATAACAAATTGAGTAAAATTGAGTTTGCATGGTATGAGGTTTTTCATATGAATATATCACTTACATGAGTACTTTCATTTAGTAGAAATAGGGTTTTAACTTTAGGATCATATCTTGGGATTATAATCTTAATCAACTTTCATGATTTCAAATGAATTTTAGCTTTCCCATGCATAGGCTATCCAAAATTGAGAACTTATGAGATTAATAGTCATGAGAGAAGAATCACATGATAAGAAGAGAGGAATAAACTAATCATCATCTAGTTGGGTGACTTGGGTAGTTCTTAAATAAGATGAGAGATGATAGAGGACTCTCTAATATTTAGGGAAGATACCTAATCCAATCTTGGATCCCCATTGGGTAGGTAGGTGTGCAGAGGAACCTCAGCTACCACACTTAGTTAGATAGGGTGATTATTATATAGAACCTCCACATTTAGCACCATGCATGTTACCTTAGTTTCACCATTATGGATTTTGGTTCTCCCTAGGTTCTTAATATGTGTTATGCCTTAAACATATATAGAAGCCTATGTGAATCGCTATGACACCATTATCAGGAAACTATTTATTATCCTAAGTCCACACTCCTAATGGCTACATATCCAAAGGTGAGTGGACTTGGGCATCCGTCCCAAGAATGGCACATAGTTTTACACAAGAAATATATATGAAAAAGGCAATAACAAAACTAACGAGATAACACGATTTAAACATGAAGAAAAGAAATATGTACCCCTCTCTATGTCAAGAGTATTCATTGGTGTTTCATTTCAGAGCTTAGAGCCTTGACTATAGTGGATTTTCATTTGGCAACTAAAATTTGATAAACACAATATATTAATCCTAAAGCATTAAGTACACTATGAAATGACATGTATACATAGTTTAAAAGTATATATAAGTTTTTGTTCTAGAAACATGTTAAAAACAAGAAGTAGAACCATGGTGAGAACACTTAAATGATATTATTTTATACAAAGCATGTTTTAGGTATCTTCATACATTATATCAACATTAGGCCTTTGACCACTTTCAAAGGAAGGGGCCATGAGAGGCATTTGAGGCTCAAATCCTATGTGTCTCACAATGTATACATGAGGGACCTCAAGACCAAAGTCAATAACCTAAACCTATTTCAAAACATGCCTTGTACCCTTACCCCAAGAATTCAGGCAGATATGCAAGGGTCATATAGTGGTTTCTGTAAATTATGTTCAAGGTTTATCTAGGTAGTATTAATCAAAAGTGGAATTAGTAATCCTAGGAACAATATCTCAACCAAGTAAGTAAGTATTCAAGCATTCATACAATCATACATACAAACATGCCAATATCATAGTAGGATCAAGAAATTAAGTGTACCTTGTGAGTTATGAAAAAGCTATAAATCATGAGTGAGATTCCTAGAGAATACCCAAGCAAAAGTGGACCTAAGATGTAAAAGATAAAATAAAGGGTCTTAGATCAGTAGGGTTTTGTTAATATAAACATGAAACATGTCATGTGCATTTTCTCCTAAACTTAGATAAAAAATGGTTCAAGTATAGTTGCAGCTTGTCAAACATGCATGCAGTGATTCAACACAAGTATCAACATTAAATCCTAGATCTAGGTGAAACATCTGTATGAGTGATATTAGATAGAGATATGGCAAGTGAAGAATCATGAGAGTTAGATTATTAAGAAGTTCTAATAATGCAAGATCAATTTAGTCATATTACATAAATTTCATGTAAGATGGTTTCATTTCCAAGTTATAGAAGCATTAAGTAGATCAACTTAGTATTTAGAGAATAACATGATAAATATACTGATTTGAACAAGATAGAGCATGATATTAAAATAAAGGTCATATTTCATCGCATGGAAACAATAGGTCAACATGGTCATTTTAATGCACAAATTAGGTACTTGAGACATTATGAAGCAAAACTAGTATATTAGTGTAGGATCTTGGTTAAAAAGGGTACAAGGTACAAGATGATTTTACTTATTTCAAAGACAAAAGGTTACATGATGATAAATTAGGTCAAAACTTAATACCGTATCAAGTTACATCATGAAAGTGCAATAAGGAGTCATCATGAGTCATGATAACCATCAGGGGTACATATAGATGGTTCAAGTCATCAATCATGTGTAAAGTGAGATAAGGTTACTAATCTAGAAAATTTAGGGCAACATGAGACCTTTGTTGCTACAAGAAAGTACAATAGGGCATAAAGGTCATTAATTGAGCTTAAAAGTGACACATTTAGAAAACAATTGTGAACTACAAGAAGATTTAGTCTATGAAATCATTTTTTTTTTGGAAAGATCTCATTTTTCCAGTCAAAATGGTATATAATTTGCTATTTTTGAGTGTAGGGTTAAAAAGAAATAATTTTTGGGAGATTAAACCATTTTAGGGGAAAGGAACTCAAATGGCACCCTCTAATTGTTTGGTCTTTGGTCCGCTCCTTGTGTGGCATGTGCATGCGGTAGTTGGTGTGGACCAGTAGGAGGCACGTGGGGTGTACATGTTTCCTACTATCTACTCGGGACCCAGTCTTCACTGACTCAGTATCGGTCCGTGAGGCTCCTCTACGTGAGAGAGGGCACGGACCCAGGATAGATGATGGTCATTTCTTGGATGTCGAGATGGGTAGCATGATCCAGGAGGAGGGCGAGCAATAGGGGAGCATGAGAGAGAGATTGTGAGTGGGAGAGGGGTGTGTGAGGAGCGAGGAGACATAATGGGCGGTGATTGTATGGTGCTAGTCACACAGCCCCAAGTGGTGAGGAAACAAGATGGAGTGGTAGTCATCCCCTACCTCCATCTAGGGTTTCCCATACCCGATGTGGGTGATGGCGGTAGCATAGGGCCAAAGGAGGGGGTGAGAGGCAAGGAGAATGGTGGGGAACAAAATATGGGAGACTTGTGGAGAGTATGTGGATATTTATAGGTGTCAAGGGTATTGGAGTGTTGGGTTTTAAGGTTTCTTAGGGCTAGAGGCCATGAAGCAAGGAGGGGATGAGCTAGTATGTCTCTGACTCTGCCCAGAGAGCCAACACTTCCCATTGGTCTTAGTTGTGGGTATTATGGGCCAAAGGACATCAAGAACAGTCAAGAGGCAAGTGGGGAATGCACCATCATGGCTGGAGCAAGCAGCAAAGTTGCTTCATGAAGTAGGTGCCCTCTCTCATAGTGATTAAGAATATATTGAATATTCATGGTGATCAAGCACAAACATGGAAAATTAATAAACATCCATTACTAAAATCATAAACGAAGAAATCAATACTAAAATGAAAATAACCATGCATTAAAGTTAACATTGGGCTACCCATGGATCCCAACGAATATAGGGATTCACCCCTCGTGATCAATGTGAGATCAAAATAAGGTTGGAATAATAATAATAACATAAATACTAGAAAACCCCTATAGACAGATGTGAGGATGAACCCCTACAAAGATCACCACTACTGGACAATGTTTTGGTCGTGGAACTGCTCCTCGAGGGTTCCAGGATGATGCTTGTTCCACCTATTCACATCTTTGTCATTTCCATCTCTCAACTATTGTAAAATGATTGATACCTATTTTTGGCCATCCTCTTAGGTTTTGATCAAAGAGGCAAAAATGCAACTTATCCAACTATTTGGATACTACTTCTTGTAATCATGGCCTTCACAAAAATCTCAGTGGTGCCAACTTGGAAGTCAATGCCATAGACTTTTCTCTTTTCTTGATTCGGGTAGGGTTGTCTCGGTGCCACCTAGATAAGTTGGTGGTACTAAGAGTATACTAAGGCACTGTGATCATTGATGTCAGGACAACTTAGTTGACCACGGGTGGTACCAACTTGGCATATTGGTTGTATCGAGTCCTACCTTAGTGTTATCGAGATGACTCTGTGGAATATTTCTCCTTGTGCTCCATGTTGGTGGTACTGACTCTTTTCAATTTATGCATGTTTTTCCTGCAATGACACAAGCAATGCATCAAGATATAATAAAATACAATAATTAGAACCAAATGCACTAAAATAGATAAAAGATATGCATAAGATATTCATAAGATATTTGTATAAAAGATACATGTATCATGAACATACTACAACTTTTCTCTAAGAATATACCTAAAATAATCTACAAATAGTAGTACAAATGTGTGCATCAGAGCCCCCTAAGCTTGAATATTGCTCATCCTTAAGTATCAAGAAACACTACTTTGGATTTGGTTGATACGATCAAAAGAAATACATATATGTGAACTATATCATCCTAACCATCCTTGACTTGAGAGACCCAAAATAGTCCTCTCGAAGCACATAGCAAATAGCTTCTATACAAGAAACCAATTATTAAAAAGCAAAACATCAAAAGCAGACCACTAAACACACATATAAGTCGAAGCATAGAGATATCATGGAAAGCCTAAAATATGTTGATTGCATCACAAATATTCCTATCTACACTATCATCTATGTTATGTAGTTCCCCATCTTTACATTAATGATGGGACTGAATCTTTATGTTGGAATACCATTTAGAGTAGTGGGTGCAAGTAATAGGTGTCATGGAATATGGTTCACAACATAATCCAAGTCATCTATCCAATGAAATAAAATGATGCACCTAATTGATGTATGCAATGAAATTTAATGTCTCGTAATGCCTTCTATTTACGGTAGAATGGTGAATGTTGTGGATGCCTTATCCTAATGATGAATATAGGTAAAAGGTGTTTATGAAACCACAATATCAATCTTTTGAACTTCAGGTAGATATAAATATTACTTTCAAATTCTTTCGTCCATTCTCCTTTTTCCCTTTATTCTACTCTTTTTTCTTTCATTTTTCCTATAATAATTTCCCTTCTACTATCAATGTATATATGATACATGAGCTAGGGCTTTAACAAAACTTATAGAAGGATCAAGGATGGAATAATTTGTACTCTCTTAATTCAAAAAAGTTGTGGACAAAATCAAATTACATCTTTCTGGATAATGACGTGCAACATGTAAACTATATGCATTTTTGTTATACAAACTATCTTTACAAAGTGAACTATTCATGCAACTATATTTTCTTCATTTTTAAGTGAAATTATAGAAGTATATGTTGTTGTAAAATTGGGGCATCAAATAAGGCAGTGGAAATAAAAATTTTATGCCTTTTTTTTAAAAAAATTATGCCTTTTCTTAGATACATTGTTGTTGACACGATGTGCTGGTTCAAGATTCAGGCATAATTTTTTTGAAAGTCCAATGATAATTCTCGCAACACCTCATGCTACTTTTTCAAGTAGCACACAAATAGTCGTCAGCAATGGCTTGCTGGTGTAGCACCACAGACAGTGGTTGATGGCATTTTCCTAGTGTGATGGAGACAACCTCCAAACCTCTCACGTTGCACCAGGAGAGCCAACGGGAAGGAGTCGTCCCTTTGATGTCAATGTGTTAGTGCTGACTTATACTCCCAATTTTGATTGCTCAATCGGTCGATTCACATTTTTCTTTTGTTCTTGAATGATTCACTTGCATGATTAGATCCCATCTTGTGATATATGTTTTCTAATGCCCCAAAAGAGTAGTATTAGATCTAATATGGATTTAAGGAGTGGTGTAAGTGCATAAAATGTTGGATCACTAGAGATAATGATCATATGTTTGTATGTTTGATTGTTTGCTTGTCATTTTGAGAGAGAAAGAGACACACCTATAACATAGATCTAACCCAATCTCGAGATAGGAGCACTACGGATGATTGCTTGTAAGCTATGCTAAGGGTACATCAATGAGAATGGGTGTTTGCATATTGGTGAGTGCACTTGGTTGGTGAAAACCATCACACTCATGCCTTCAAGAATATATGTGATACCTTAAAGATTAATAGGGTTCCTTAGGAAGTAATCTACTACAAGGATTTCAACTTCTCTTTGAGGTATAAAGTACTTGCATGATATCAAAGACTGAAACATGGAAGTATTCTAATTTGGGAGGAACTTGCAGATGCTTTTGTTATCAAGTTTTTCCCAGTTGTGAAGATAATCAAATAAAGAAACAAGATTAGTGGTTTTGTTTAAAAACATGGGGAAAACCTAAGTGACACATGGGAGAGGTATAAAACATATCAAAGGGACTGCCCCCACCATGGTTTTAATGAAGGATATTTAGTTACTACTTTTTATGACAAACTCACTTAGAGCGCAAGGACATTCATAAATGCATCCATTGGGAGTGACTGCACGAGTCATGACTTGGAGCACTCCAAGGAGATTATATACAATATGGTTGCACTGCAAGCTGATTGGGACTATGAAATAGGACCAAGTGTGAATGTCTCTACTTCTGGGACCACATTTGATTCAAAATCCTTAGAAGCCCTCACGTTCAAGCTTGACAAAATAGCCACAAATGTCCATGTTTTGAAGTAGACCAATGTTAAGGGTAAGCATCGTACAAAGACCATCATGAATTATGTTACCAAATGGGAGAGTGGTCATGCTTCTGACTACTTCATATACACTAATGAGTAATAACAAAACCAAGAAGGGTCAATGGAAAATGTCTCGTACGTTAATTACAAGAGACCAAATCACCTAGGAGTCTCTTATGGAAACACCATTGTGGAAGAAAACTCTCATATGATGAGTAAGCCTAAAAATCGACCTTATAAACCATCTAGATTTGTGGGAGTTGGTGGATCATCTAGGATTACTCGCAACACCAATTTCTAGCAAAGAAAGGAACCACTACTAAAATCATCCAGCCTCAACCTAATTTGATGGCTAAGATGTATTCTTTCACAAAGAGGCAAGTTGAGGTTAGTGACACAGTGAACCAAAACACCATTAATAATAACAACATATTAAGTGAATAGAAAAGATATATGATATGCAACAACACAACAAAATGATTAATCAAAAACTTGTAAAATTGTCGGATCTTATACAGAACCCAGTTGGGAGAAACTCGTCTAACATAGAATGGAACCTAGGAGTCTACGAAACTTCCATGATTTCCACTCTTAGGTTAGGGAATCTCTTTGAATCCACATAAACCATAGTTCAACAAGAGGATACTCCTATTTCTGACCATCAACCAAAAACTATTGAGGTTTAACATGATAAAGACATTGTTGTTGTCCCGAAGAAAATAAGTGTTATAACCAAGATTTTTCCCTTTCCTCAGGTAGGTGTAGTGCACATCATCCTTGCACTAACTCCTCACTCTAGCACTCAATTTCATAATTGAATATGTTTTATGCTCTATTGGGTGATCCTTCGTACCCATGTCTTATGGTGACACTCAATTTAACATGAAGCCTAATTTTGAGCTACATTACACATCATCATCTTCATTCATATTTTGATATCATCTTTATACACCACCCTACCTTAATTTTTTACTCATAATGTAGAGGGTGATCTCATGTTTCCAACACATCCCATTTTGTCTAAATAAAATCTAGGATGAATGAGATACACACATTTGAAGTTTTCCTCCTTTAAAAACTTGTTTTCACCCTTTTCCACCTCTTTTAGGGCTTTGACTGTCCTAATTGGGCCCAGAACAGGGTGCATGACCCACTGGTCCCCAATATCTCCTTCTTTCCTTCTATTTCCTTTCATGACCTCTCTTTTAACCCAAGGGTAGAATGGACCGTTGGATCAAACAAGTCACACACCCAAAATTAGATCGTCTAGAGGGAGATCTTATCATTTAATCTCTTATGTTGACATTGTGATAGTAGATTAGTAATTATGTTAACAATGTGTTACACTATGAAAGTGGGTAGTGCAAGATACAAATGCCTAATCAAAGGAAGCAGAGATAATTTATGCTAATTAAAGAGAACCTATGCATAAATCACACGGTGGTAAAACTGGCATCCTAGAGATCCCATTCTTCTGACCTTAAAACTAATTTAATTATTTGTTCTTTACTTTCCATTTCTAGTTTAATTAAATCAACAAACTCTTTACTTAGGTATAGCTTATCTATTTTACTTAGTAATAGTCCCTAGTAATCCTAATTTACTGAGATCAAGACATTGGGCATCTTTGAGTCTTTTACTACTTTTTTTTAGGTAAACCAAGTGACTCTTTTATTCATCCCACTCTCCTTGTGTGAGTATTTTACTGCTTGAAACATCTAATTTTGTGGATGTTATATGCCTATTTATCATTTGTTTCCCTCCTATACTAGGTTTATGTGAATATTCTTGTAATTACTTGCATACTACTATCATTTACTTCCATTAACAATAAGATTTAACTTTTCCACAAAAATCAATTATTTTAAAGGATATAGTCATCCCACGGTTGGTGACACCCAAAACTCAACTGATGGAACTTGACTTGACATAGGAGACGCAATCTTTTAGTTGGTAGACACCTACTAATGGACAAACCTCATGAAATTCGTCAATGGCCTGACAGATCCCATCTGCCAATTGGAAGCCTACACCCTCTACCGAAAAAGCCTACCAATGGAAGCATCGCTCCATCTAGCAATTGAATGTTGAACTATTCTACTAGAGGAACTCTTAGGCACACCAACTAATGAAAGTTCTGCCATCATGTATAAACAAAACGCCAAGTCTCGTTCACCAATGGAATCTCTATAGTAGCAACCATCTCCTTAGACAGTTTGGCACACACCCCATGGCACATGCCCCAAATCTTGGAGGACAAGTAAAGCTCTTGTCCTTTAGGTGCCTTTACATGCCATCAATCTCCATAAATAAGGACCCTAACCTTCATAGAAGGCACATTTTCTACCACACAAAGAACTACCAAACTCCACTATGGTTTCTAATTTTTGTTGGTAGGAGAAGGATGAGAGTCCAAAACCCATCACTTCACACCCTCTAGAGGTACCTACCTTCCACCTTTGAGAGAAGAAGGATGTAGAGGTCTTCACCACCATCGCCACTACCATCCATCTAGAGAGGAGGTTTTCATTAATGTCCAATACCATTATGGATGTTGTTTTGTACAATCACATGTTTCTTCCCTACTCTCTCCACTTCCACTACTTTTTACTTCTGGGCATGAATTTCTCTATTCATAAATTTGTATTCTCACTTATGAACATGAGTGGCTAAGCCCCTTCACTTGGATCAAGAGCAAACACTAAGGCTATCCCAACATGTAAATATGCATACTCATTTGTACATACTCTTAGACATTTTTATCTCCTTACTCTTGTTCTTGAAATTTGGGAGTAGCCACTTAGCCATTTTATTACTTGGGTTCTATTATTCAAAGATATGGGGATGTCCAAAATGTCATTTGTCATATGATCACTGTATGATGGTTGAAATGGAAGAGTGCAACTAGAGTATTATGTGATCAGAAGATCCCTCTCAGATTAGAAATCAAGTTTTATAGAACAACTATATGACCAACCACGCTCTACGAGAGTGAATGTTTGGCAGTGAAGAAATAAGGTCTCAACAAGATGAACATGGCTGAAATATGTATGTTGAGATGGAAGTATGGGAAGACAAGAAAAGATCGCTTGAGAAATGACTATATAAGGAATAAAGTGAAGGTGCCAAGCATTGAGGACAAGTTGTGTGAGTGACTCAAGTGGTATGGATATGTGCAACACAGACCGACTAAAGTGCCTATACGAAGCAATGCTATTGAGTCAAGAACAATTAATAGAAGAAGAGGAAGGCCTAAATTAACATGGGAAGAGCTTATAAAGAGAGATTTTGAATCTCTACATCTTGATCAAAATATGATTCATGATAGAGATGAATGGAAACGAAGGATCCATGTATCCAACCCCAACATACTTGGGATGGAGGATTAGATGATGATGTCTCGTTGGTTCACATTTTGAGCCGGTCGATTCACATTCCAATTCAGTCGATGTACAACCAATGTTGTTTAGATTGACTCAACAGTTGAATCTATCGACTCAACACTTGAGTCAGTTGACTCACATTCTTCGTCGGTAAATTTTCAGTCAATGTTTTTTAAATTGAATACCAAGACACTTTAGTAATCAAGTTAAACCTTATTCATGAGTAAACTCCTATTCCACATGCATACTATATGTGTGACCCTATAGGTCACAAGTTATGTTGGTGGTGAATGTTTGTAACTAAGTTATGATATCATAAGCAATGAGGAGTATCTAGAAACACATCATTTCTACCCAAGTAAAATGAAAGTTAGAGAACAACTTCAACCTACAATTTATGATTAGTGTTATAGTGATTGTATAGTTCCTTTGTTTCTGATATCCAAATTGAAGTTGAGGCATGGAATTGTCATCCTCTCAATGTTCAATCCATGTTCCTTGAACTAGAGCAGACTGTATGAGATACATGTGAGTTCACATATCTTATATTGAGTCACATGAGTATGTCCATACATTTCTCAGTTTCACTTATCAAGTGGCCATGATATCAATCTCCCGTAGGAGGGAAAAATCCCATCTACATCACTCACAATCAATCCATGTGTGTCACAATGTACCTGAGAGTCACCTTTATGGTAACCTTTATTCAATGTCAAGTTGGATGATGTCAAAATATATCTAACGACATGATATGAGTGTAGTGACTTCAAGTCCAAGAACCACAATAACCACTATCACTACACGAGTCGATTCTGACTACCATTCAATGGTCTCTATGTATCACTCTCAAGGTGGGTCTATCTAATGCATTGTCCTCTAACATCTACTTATGTGTTTGACTTGATATCCATATCATGACTGATGAGACTCTGACATCAGTCAACACACACTGTAGTCTTATGTATCATTGTCATCTATTTTGCTTCCACAGTAATATCTGACTAGGAACATAACAAGAATGTATGTACTCTTATCATACGTATGATCTCATTGTTTAGGTCATCAACCTGAAGACATATGTCATCGAGAAACATCATTTCTTAGACATCTACTATGTATGTGTCATCATCTCATGATTGAGACAAACATAATAGATGGAATTGCCTTTATCATTATCAAATTAGGTATCTAATGTCCCATTACAATCATCATATGATTAGATTTATGGGCATGCATACCAACAGACTCCCACTTGGACTTAGATCCAATCACCCATGAATCTTATTCCAAGTGATCTTAACATGTCCATCATGTTTTCGCTACACAAGTGATTTTGTAGTGGGTTACCAATATTTGCTTCTAGTCGGTATTTTGCAAGTCTTCACATCTCCTTGATGTACGATCTCTTATATGAGATGGAAGTGCCCTAATATTCTATTTGGGTTCCTTTGCCTATCTAGTAGCTCCATTGTTGTCATAGTATTTCTACTACATCATCAATGGTAGAAACCTCCCACAAGTTCATCTCAATGAACTTCTTGATCCATACAATATCCCATGTTGTTTTCAAAACAACAAGGTACTCAAATTCTATTTTAGAATTAACAAATATCTCTTGCTAGAACTTTTCTAGTTTACATTTTAGTTTTAAGGTCAAACACAAATTTAATTTGCAATCATAAATCTTCTTTGTCATTTTGTAAGCATTCATCGGTGTATCCCTTTACACCCAACTCTTCCTTATTACCATATATAAGAAGTTGATGCTTAGTGCTTCTCAAGTACTTAGGATGTTCTTTATGGCAGTCTAGTGACCTTCACTAGGATCTGACATATATCTTCTCATCATGTCCAATACATACAAGACTATGAAATGAGTACATAACATTATATGCATGATAGATCCAACTACCAATGCATATGGCATCTTACTCATGTGTTTCCATTCTTCATAGGAATTGTGACATTAGGCTCTTGAGAGACTAATGTCATGGGACATGGACAAATTTTCTCTCATTGAGTCCTACATATTGAACCCCTTCAACATATTTCCAATGTATATGCTCTTACTTAGGTCGAAAAGCTTCCTAGATCTATCTCTTGATATCTTGATTGTGAGAAACCATTACACCAAATGAGATTACTCAAAACATAAAGCAAAATTGATCACTAATTAGTCACATACCCAAAAATATGGGTAAATTAAAACCGATTTCAACGTCAACACATGCTCAGAAACATTTGCATAAGAGCCCCACATCTTTCTTTTATCCATACTATGCTAATAATTTGATACAAATTGTTCTATCTCCTTAGCCACAACATATATATATATATATACAAAAGAACTATATTTATATATGCCACACAAACAAGCACTAATATGGTAACAAAAGTCTGATTCATTTGAAACACCATATACAAACTTTTCCTGCCCGAACTTGAGAGTAAAGGGATGACTCTAGGACACACTAGACATCTAATCAACTTTCTCAAAGATTCATTACTATAGCTCCTCTTTGCTGCCACATGTTTGTTTTCGTCACTTCCGATTACCTAAAAAAATGTGGCGAACCACAAGGGTGAGACCCATGTCCTAGCAAGAGATATAACCTCCAGCAACGTTTATTGATTACAACATTTTTAATTAATTAAACAGTTAAGCAGTTTTATTAGATATAACAAATAAGCTCAACAACACTGATGATTAACAAAATACACAAAGGAGCAGATAATAACTATCTTCATTAGCCAGACTATTCTCATATCCCTATTAACAATATAAGGAGTCTAGCAGCATGAACATCTCTAACATCATGAATAAATCTGGTATCATATGCATAGCTAACAACATCAGTATGTCTAACAGGTTGAACATATCAACATCATAAGAAGAGCTACAACATAAGAACAACTATCTGGATAAGCATAATTAGTAGTATATGCATCTCTAATTACAAAGGCATGGCTAGCATGCTAAACATAACTAACAAGATGAGATAGCTAGCATCATGATTATAATCAGCAGTAGCAGTATAGTTATCAACACAAGCATAGATACTGTATGTATGAATCTATAATATTAATCATATCTACAACCTAAGTATATCTACTATCTCTTAATTGCACTAACCATAATATTTATGTAAAGATAACAAACAAGGGTTATCGTCCAATGTGAAACATCATGTATAACCCTAAACAAATATGCTACACGGTTGTATTACGTCTTTTATTAAGCCCTGGGGAATTTGAATCGTACCATCCAAAGTCCAACTGACCCCTGCAAAAAGCTATTCGGTTCCGTACAAGATCTAGGAGTTCTGGTATCTGAAGAACTCTTCCCCTAGATCTGTACGAGTAAAAGGCAGTGACATATCAGTCAAAGATGCCACCACAGTGACATACAGTCAAGCTACTAACCACTAGTCCACCCTTGGTACAGGTCACAACACTAGAAACTAGGGTATTCAAACCCAATCACTGAGGTACAACCGTAGTTCTCCTCTAATCACATCATGTTATAATCACCAAGACATGACCGTAACCATTCTCAATTACATCAGATGTATGAGGCATGACCATAGGCAACCTCCACAATCTGCATTGTGGATGACAAGGATATATCCTCAACCTTCCACCCCCACATACTCAATAGTATGCACTCTGAGTATCCCTTAGGAATACTCGTTTCACCATCCAACAAGTTCTAACACTGAAGATGGTTCTACGACACAGGGCACTACATGATTAGAGTTGCACTTGATTAGTTATGCCAATTGGGTGAATTAAGGATGCATCAAACAAGTGGACATACAAACCCACATTCACTTCTAGCAAGCATATAAATATCACAACTTTTAAAAGATATAAAATGTGTGAAACATAATTTCTCATCTCATCATCACATGGTACTATTCACTTGCCATTCATGAGAACACACTAGTCATCATATTGTCACAAGATATAAATCCTTTTCACAATATCACAGGTTATCAACCCTTATCAACATAAGAGGATTACACCTCATTCAGGGATCAACCATGCGCAAAGGTCATTAAGATCATCATACAATCACATGATATAAATCATTTTCAAAATATTAGAGGGTATCAACCCTTATCAACACAAGAGGATTACACCTCATTCAGGGCTCAACCATGCAAAAAGGTCATTAAGACCATCATATTATTCCCTACAAGATCATCATTATCTTTGCATGCCTTATAACAAGGATCAACAACGTCACTTACATATAATACACTAGATCAACACAATATTGCATTAATGAGCTAGGAGATATTCATAAACAATCATAATAGGTTTATATTAATGTTAAGAACATTCCTTTATTACATCAACATGCAAGGAATATAGATATGATTAACCCTCATCATATTCATAATGCAAATGTTTAGCATAAGAAAGTATCAACCATGTGGCTATGATAACCACCAATTAACATATTAAGGTTATGATCATATTAAGGAGGTTATTCCACCCTCATTCCATCACATAAGAATGTTAAACATGAATACTCATCTTTATCTATTTGCATTAGAGTTAGGTTCAACAAGATAAATTATATTAATGTTACTAATCAGCACTTATACCCAAACCCTAACTCATGACATCCCCATTGGATCATGGTTGCATAAGGTGAAGCATCACCATCACATTCCATAACATTCTCAAGTATGAACCCACACATAAATCAAGGTATAACCATCAGGTTATAGCATACAAGGGTTTCAACAACAACAAGAGAGCACTCCATGATTGTATTAGTCATTCAAGGACTATTCATACCCAATTACCATCATTTAGTTATATTAAAGCTAGGTATAACAAGCTATAACTCATTAGGGTTACATATCAACACAATATGGTTATCATCCCTTCTATTCATATGAGTGAATAGGTAAGACTACCTTATTAAGGGTAACCCTCCATTTATTCCATCATCATTCAACCCATATCACCATACCACAATGTCAGCCAAAACCATTTGATGCTTAAAAGGTAAGACCATTGGTTTTTTACAAAACTAAACACCTTAGATAAACCATCTATGAAGTCCTTGATTTGTTATATTCTATAAAGATTCACTATCTAACCCTAGACATCCCTTGATTAATAACACAAAAATTTCCATTGAGAGTAGGGTAAAACCCACAATCGATTGTTCATTTAAAACAAGCCATCCATTGTCAACAAGTAAGCTCCTTAAGTTGATAATATAAAGGAAACCATATAAATCACATTATTAGGACCAAAATATTACCTTAGCCATCATTCCACTTTATTGGAGGAATAAACATTAGATCTTGACCACTGGGTCAAGTTCATATGTTAAAACCATCAATTACAATATAGGTTTGACCATTGCATCAAGTGACCCAAGAAACCATTGGTCTAAGCTTAAATTGATGCTAAAACTATATGATTAACTCACCATAGGTTTTGGAGACCTGATACACCATCAGTAGTGACCATTAAGTCACTACAGGTTGTTAGATCATCACTATATTTATTAATCAACATCAAATATTAAGCTAATGTCATCATTGATTGATAACATCAGTAGGGTACTTAATGGTTGATCATTAAACTTCTAATTGATCCAAAACTTGATCTAAAGGGGTGACCATAGGTTGTCACCATCATATGACACCTTTGATCTTGACCATCAGTAGTCATGAAGACAACACCATAGGGTTGTTGCAATAATACCATCATTGGGCTATGGGTTTATAGAAGAAATCAGATTTAAACCCTAAAATTGACCATTGGTTGATAGGTGCTTAGCACCATAAGTTGCCAAACCAATCTGATGCAAGTCATATTATACCTTAGTAATAACGTACACATGATCACAGGTTCATCTAGAACTGAAATCAGAATAGGGAACATTATAAAAATCAAAATGCAAGTGAAGCATAGGTTTTTAGTGCATGGATCATCACTTTCAAGTAAGAACTTGAGCTAGAAATCTTATGGTAAGCAATAAACGTGGAGCAAGTTATAAAACTTGCCTCTAATTACAATATGAAACCCCAAACAGAAGAAAACTTGAGCAGGTAGGATAGAAAATCCAATCATAAACTGTGAACTCGTCCATCTAGCACCTTTCTTCATCAAATGAGCAAACCCTAAGCATAAGGAGCAAGAAAGGTAGGGTTTTAGAGCTTTAGAGAAATTTCTACCATGGAAAAGCAAGGCTTAGTCCTAGATAAAGGTAGCAGGAAGGATAACAAAGAAATAAATGGAGGAAAGAAGGAGATTCTTACTCTTTTAGGTCAAGATCACCATAAGGAAGCTTTTTAAACCCTAAAAGGAAGTCAATTGCAACCCTAGATTCTTTTTCCAAGAAGGCCCCCTGTTTCTTCTTCCTTGGACAAGAAATTCACAGCAGCACAGAGGGAGGATGAGGTTTTTAGAAGGAGGGAAGTGGTGGAGAGAAAATGACTCGTTTTGGTGCTTAGGGATAAGTATATGAAACTTTAAGATAAAGAAAAAGAAAGAGTTGAAGTTCTAGTATCTTTCCAAATGTCCATGGCCTTAAACTATTAAGAATATACAAGAACACACATAAGCAGATCCCCCACCATCCATAGATACATGCTTATCCCTCATTTCTTGAATTTTCAAGAAAAACAAATCATTCATTAGTTGATAGCTACTAAAGGTAGCTCATCCATGAAGGGGTAAACCCTAAAATACCCTTAGAGAAAACACCTTCAAACTAAGGTTCAAACAGGTGCCCCATGACTCAAAAAGCTCAAGAATGATGATATAATATACAAGGAACATAATGCAATTGATAAATTGCAAAGAAAAGCTCTTAATTGGGTAAATTGCAGAAAAGTCCCAAATGTGCGTAAAATTGCATAAGTTGCTCAAATAGTGTCCAAATTGGGCCAAATTTTAAACTTAAGCTTATATTATGATTTAAAAGCATATCACATGGTTATATTAGGGTTATAAGAATTAAATTATGATAATTAATCTTATTCAACTCATTAAGCAAGTTTAGGGGCCTTACAACTATAAACCCCTAACAGGGATTTCACCCCCAAAATCCAAGGTAAACAAAGATGGGTACTTCCTTTGCACCTCATCCTATTACCTTCTCACGTTTACTTGCATATCATGGTGATGTCACATCATTCATACATATCTCATCTTGGGTCAGCACAAAAACCCCCACATAAGAAGACATTTGCAAATATGGAACATAGAAACTTGTTGTGCCACCTGTACAAATTTAATAGTAACTTTCAACTTTGAATTCTAGCTATCATACTAAAATTATGTCTATTGTATCAACAAAACATCTATCCTTGATAGTGATCTTTCCAAACTATCATTGAACCATACACAACATTATAGAATCACTTTTGTTTTTCCTTTCAAACAACATTTATAGGATCATCATCAACTCTCTCTCTCTCTCTCTAAGGGAGAGGAATAATTGGAATGTTAATTTAATAAACATCTCCAACCTTCACATGCTTCCCATACCATTGATACATCTTGGATTCTAGGATTCATTACCTTGGTATCCACCTCATGTGCTATAAGGAACTCACATCCTTATCTCATCTACTTTTACCAACATAATAAATTTCAAAACATATAAGAGGAGTCTCTCAAATTATTGGAAGGCTCAAAAGAAAACTCATCACAAACTTTATGATCTTGGAACGAAGTCCAAGAAACCTTATGCTATAATAATATATCCACCCTCATGTTTGCAGCGAATCCACACGTACCAAGTGGCAATGATCCACTTGAAATATGTGCCCTAAAAAGGAAAGACACAAAGTGAAACACACTTCCCATACCATAGTAGTATTTTTCAAGGGTCACTAGCAAAAGGTAACTAATTCTATTTTCATTATGCATGTTACAGCTTCTTATGAATCATTTTACCTTTTTCATTTTGGGTTCCTTGCCATTTTCATAGGAATCATCATGATTAACATATCTCATTACTCCTTCCTTGATGACTATTTATCCCACTAGTGTATGTTATCTTATTTTATTATGTTTTTCAACCACTTATCAAGAGGTAAATCATCATATTCTTCATTTTCTTCATTAAACAAGGATCATCACCCTTAATTTCTTTCACATGCCATGCTTATTTTATATTAACACTTTCTTACACACATAGGTTGGTATGAGATTAACTCAGGTTCCACCTTATTCCTTTGTCATTGTTCTCATTTATCTTCTCATTTTATACTTATTATTGGAGTTCTCTCCATCCTATGTGGATTTCATACCTTGAATCACTTTATAAGCATAGACTTATCTGTCTTTTACCTTATTATCTTCTTGAATCACATCTTCAAGAACTCCTCTTTTCCTTATTTGTATTCAGATTTAGATTTCATGGTGTTGTATCTTTCTCTTATAGTTAGCAAACGTTCAAGTTTTGATAGATAATGATGTAATTCTCATCTTCTTTAAGGTAGGATTGAGATACTCACACCATGATTTTTTACTCATTATGCTCTTTAGATTGTCTCAAAATGACTACTTGATCAGATTAATAAAAAATATAACAATCTAAGAGTTACATACTTACCTTTCTTCAATAATTGAATACATGGCCAGGGTATCCAAATATTGATATTAGGCAGTATCACCATATTTTTATGTCATATTCCTAATTTTGGCATCATCCTAGTCCTAAGTCCTAGTATCCCTATAGACTCAGTGAACCTAAAGTTCTGATACCAACTTGTAAGAACCCGTTACACTAAATGAGATTACTCAAAACATAAAGCACAATCGATCACTAATTAATCACATACCCAAAAATATGGGTAAATTAAAACTGATTTCAACGTCAATACATGCTCAAAAACATTTGCATAAGATCCCAACATCTTTCTTTTATCCACACTCTATCAATAAGTTGATACAAATTGTTCTATCACCTTAGCCACAACATATATACACATGAGAACTATATTCGTATATGCCACACAAATAAGCATTAATATGCTAACAAAAGTCTGATTTGTTTGAAACACCATATACAAACTTGTCCTACCCAGACCTGAGAGTAAAGGGATGACTCTAGGACACACTAGACATCTAATAAACTTTCTCAAAGATTCATTGCTATAGCTCATCTTTGCTGCCACATGTTTGTTTTCGTCACTTCTGATTACCTAAAAAAATGTGGCGAACCACAAGGGTGAGACACATGTCCCAGCAAGACATATAACCTCCAGCAACGTTTATTGATTACAATATTTTAAGTAATCAAACAATTAAGCAGTTTAATAAGATATAACAAATAGGCTCAACAACACTGATGATTAACAAAATACACAAAGGATCAGATAATAACTGTCTTCATTAGCCAGACTATTCTCATATCCCTATTAACAATATAAGGAGTTTAACAGCATGAGCATCTCTAACATCATGAATAAATCTAGTATCATATGTATAGCTAACAACATCAGTATGTCTAATAGGTTGAACATATGAACATCATAAGAAGAGCTACAACATAAGAACAACTATCTAGATAAGCATGATTAGTAGTATATGCATCTCTAGTTACAAAGGCATGGCTAGCATGCTAAGCATAACTTACAAGATGAGATAGCTAGCATCATGATTATAATTAGCAGTAGCAGTATAGTTATCAACACAAGCATATCTATTGTATGTATGCATTTACAATCTTAAGCATATCTACAACCTAAATATATCTACTATCTCTTAATTGCACTAAACATCATCTTTATGTAAAGATAACAAACAAGGGTTATCATCCAATGTGAAACGTCATGTATGACCCTAAACAAATATGCTACACGGCTGTATTACATCTTTTATTAAGCCCTGGGGAATTTGAATCGTACCATCTAAAGTCCAACCGACCCCTCTGAAGGGCTATTCGGTTCCATACAAGATCTAGGAGTGTCAGTATCCTAAGATCTCTTTCCCTCGGTCAGTACGAGTAAAAGGAAGTGACATATCAGTCAAAGCTGCCACCACAGTGACATATAGTCAAGCTGCTAACCACTAGTCTGCCCTTGGTACAGGTCACGACACTAGAAACCAGGGTATTGAAACCCAATCACTGAGGTACAACCGCAGTTGCCCTCTAATCACATCATGTTATAATCACCGAGACACGACCACATCTATTCTCAATCACATCAAAGATATGAGGCATGACCACAACCAACCTCCACAATCTGCATTGTGGATGACACAGATATATCCTCAATCTTCCACCCCCACATACTCAAAAATATGTGCTCTGAGTTTTCCTTAGGAATACTCGTTTCACCATCCAACAAGTTCTGACACTGAAGATGGTTCTAAGGCACATGGAACTACATGATTAGAGTTTCACTTGATTAGTTATGCCAATTGGGTGAATTAAGGCTGCATCAAACAAGTGGACATACAAACCCTCATTCACTTCTAGCAAGCATATAAATATCACAACTTTTAAAAGATATAAAACGTGTGAAACATAATTTCTCATCTCATCATCACATGGTACTATTCACTTTCCATTCATGAGACCACACTAGTTATCATACTATCACAAGATATAAATCCTTTTCACAATATCACAGGGTATCAACCCTTATCAACATAAGAGGATTACACCTCATTCAGGGCTCAACCATGCCCAAAGGTCATTAAGATCATCATAATATCACAGGATATAAATCATTTTCACAATATTAGAGGGTATCAACCCTTATCAACACAAGAGGATTACACCTCATTCAGGGCTCAACCATGCCCAAAGGTCATTAAAACCATCATATTATTCCCTATAAGATCATCATTTTCTTTGCATGCCTTATAACAAGGCTTAACAACGTCATACACTGGATCAACACAATATTGCATTAATGAGCTAGGAGATATTCATAAACAATCATAGTAGGGTTATATTAAAATTAAGAACATTCCTTTATTACATCAACATGCAAGGAATATAGATATGGTTAACCCTCATCATATTCATAATCCACATGTTTAGCATAAGAAAGTATCAACCATGTGGATATGATAACCACCAATTAACATATTAAAGTTATGATCATATTAAGGAGGTTATTCCACCCTCATTCCATCATATAAGAATGTTAAACATGAATACTCATCTTTATCTATTTGCATTAGAGTTAGGTTCAACAAGATAAATTATATTAATGTTACTAATCAACACTTATACCCAAACCCTAACTCATGAACTCCCCATTGGATCATGGATGCATAAGGTGAAGCATCACCATCACATTCCATACCATTCTCAAGTATGAACCCACACATAAAACAAGGTATAACCATCAGGTTATAGCATACTAGGGTTTCAACAACAACAAGAGAGCACTCCATGATTGTATTAGTCATTCAAGGACTATTCATACCCAATTACCATCATTTAGTTATATTAAAGCTAGGTATAACAAGCTATACCTCATTAGGGTTACATATCAACACAATATGGTTATCATCCCTTCTATTCATATGAGTGAATAGGTAATACTACCTTATTAAGGGTAACCCTCCATTTGTCCCATCATCATTCAACCCATATCACCATACCACAATGTCAGCCAAACTCATTGGATGTTTAAAAGGTAAGACCATTGGTTGTTTACAAAATTAAACACCTTGGATAAACCACATATGAAGTCCTTGATTTGTTCTCTTCTAGAAATATTCACCATCTAACCCTAGACATCCCTTGATTAATAACACAAAAAGTTCCATTGAGAGTTGGGTAAAACCCACAATCGATTGTTCATTTAGAACAAGCCATCCATTGTCAACAAGTAAGCTCCTTAAGTTGATCATATAAAGGAAACCATCTAAATCACATTATTAGGACCACCATATTACATTAGCCATTATTACACTTTATTGGAGGAATAAACATCAGATCTTGACCACTGGGTCAAGTTCATATGTTAAAACCATCAATTACAGTATAGGTCCGACCATTGCATCAAGTGACCCAAGAAACCATTGGTCTAAGGTTCAAATTGATGCTACAACTATATGATTAACTCACCATAGGTTGTAGAGACCTGATCCACCATCAGTAGTGGCCATTAAGTCACCACAGGTTGTTATATCAACACTATATTCATTAATCAACATCAAATATTAAGCTAATGTCATCATTGATTGATAACATCAGTAGGGTACTTAATGGTTGATCATTAAACTTCTAATTGATTCAAAACCTGACCTAAGGGGGTGACCATAGGTTGTCACCATCATTTGACACCTTTATCTCGACCATCAGTTGCCATGAAGACAACACCATAGGGTTGTTGCAATGGTGTCATCATCATGTCATGGGTTTATAAAAGAAATCAACTTTAAACCCTAAAATTGACCATTGGTTGATAGGTGCTTAGCACCATAAGTTGCCAAAACAACCTGAACCAAGTCATATTATACCTTAAGAATAACTTACACATGATCAAAGCTTCATCTAGAACTGAAATCAGAATAGGGAACATTATAAAAATTGAAATCCAAGTGAAGCATAGGTTTTTATTGCATGGATCATCACTTTCAAGCAAGAACATGAGCTAGAAAGCTTATGTTAAGCAATAAACGTGGAGCAAGTTATTAAAATTGTCTATAATTATAATATGAAACCCCCAAAAAAAGAAAACTCGAGATGTTAGGGTAGAAAATCCAATCATAAGTTGTGAACTCGTCCATCTAGCACCTTTCTTCATCAAATGAGCAAACCCTAAGCATAAGGAGCAAGAAAGGTAGGGTTCTAGATCTTTAGAGCAATTTCTACCATGGAACAACAAGGTTATGACCTGGAGAAAGGTAGGAGGAAGGATTAAAAATAAATGGTGGAAAGAAGGGGATTCTTACTCTTTTAGGTCAAGATCACTAGAAGGAAGCTTTTTAAACCCTAAAAGGAAGTCAATTGCAACCCTAGATTCTTTTTCCAAGAAGGTCCCCTCTTTCTTCTTGCTTAGGTAGGAAATTTGCAGAAGCACAGAGAGAGGACGAGGTTTGTAGAAGGATGGAAGTGGTGGAGAGAAAGTGGCTCGTTTTGGTGCTTAGGAATAAGTATATGAAACTTTAAGATAAAGAAAAAGAAAAAGTTGAAGTTCTAGTATTTTTCCAAGTGTCCATGGCCTTAAACTATTAAGAATATATAAGAACACACACAAGCAGATCCCCCAACATCCATAGAGACATTCTTATCCCTCATTTCTTGAATTTCCAAGCAAAACAAATTATTCATTAGTTGACAGCTACTAAAGGTAGCTCATCCATGAAGGGGTAAACCCTAAAATACCCTTGGAGAAAACACCTTCAAACCAAGGTTTAAATAGGCTCTACATGGATCAAAAAGCTCAAGAATGATGAGATAATATACAAGGAACATAATGAAAGTGATAAATTGCAAAGAAAACCTCTCAATTGGGTAAATTGTAGAAAATTCCAAAATGTGCATAAAATTGCATAGCTTGCTCAAACAGTGTCCAAATTGGGCCAAATTTAAAACTTAATCTTATATTATGATTTCAAAGCATATCACAAGGTTATATTAGGGTTATAATAATTCAATTATGATAATTAAGTTTATTCAGCTCATTAAGTAAGTTTAGGGGACTTACATTAATTCCTAAGATATAGGATGTTTAGCCAAAAAAATTCATAGAGAAGGTAATTCCCATCCAAGTTTTAGCACTTGTAGGATAAGGGCATGATTCCCCATAATTATGTGGAATATAAATATGCTCCCACTAGCTTATTGTACTCACATATTTGCTCTTCATTCTGAATAGAGTCAAACTCTTTGACTATCTTGTCAAATTGAAGATTCCAACTTTGAGATGCTTACTTCGATCCATAGATTCACATTTGTAGTTTACATACTTTATTTTTAGTAATTGGATTTATAAAAGCTTCAGGTTGGGTCAAGCACACATCCTCTACAATATTCCTATAAAGGAATGTGGTTTTAACATTCATCTACCAAATATCATAGTCATACCAAGCATGATGTTGATGGATTTAAGCCAATTGGCAAAAATATTTTGTTATCTTCAACATATTTAACTTGGTTGAAACCTTTAGCAACCAATCTTCCATTATAGGTTTGTGCATTACCATCCATGTCAGTCTTCTTCTTGAAGACCCAATAGCACCCTATGGGTTTTATCCCTTCAGGTGGATCCACCAAGGTCATACCTTATTGGTGTGCATGGATTCCATCTTGGATAGAGTGGCTTCAAGCCATTTTTGATATGTTGGTCCCTCAATATCTTCTATGTAGGTTGTTGGATCATCTTCTATGACCAACTTATCACCTTCTTCAGCCATAAGATATCCTAATCTTTCAAGCTCAAGGTGTGTCCTACTAGATCTAGACGGTTTGTGTTACATAAGGAACTTGAGACTCCACAACAATTTGTGATTCTCATTATTCCTATTGTACCTCTTTAGGTTCAATGTTTTCTTGAGGGTCTCAAACATCTCAAGTTCTACTTTTTTCCCACTGATTCCTTTGGAGTTGAATTCCAATTTAGGAATGCAACCATCTTGGAAATAAACACTTTTGTTGTCAAATTGGAAAATTAAATTGTAGTATTTAACAAAATAACATTTATGTGATTTTTGGATAAATATTCAAGAAAATATTTTCTTATATAAGATTTCTTCCTAATCTTTATGAAAGATATATCATGATACTTCCCATGCCATGTCTCATATGGTGTCTTTTGAACCATTTCAGATGGTACACTGTTTAGAGCAAAGCATGTGCCTAAAAGGAAATTGGAAGATCATATAGATTTATTCATGATCACACCATGACTAATAGGGTGTGATTCCTTCTTTCTGATACATCACTATGTTTTAGGTGGAGTTTATTGTGATACATTATCACGGTCTCCCGGAAGGTCCTCAAAATTTTGGTTCAAAATATTTTCCACATCGATCATATCAAAGTATTTTAATACTTTTACCAAGCTGGTTATGTACTTCATTTAGGATCTCCTTCAACACTTCAAGAGATTCAGACTTGTATTTCATTAAATACAAACTACCATATATTTTGAAATCATCAGTAAATATAATGAGGTACTAGTGATTACCTCTAGAATTTTCTCTAAAAGGTCTGTATACATCAGTATGTACGAGCCCTAATAGAATACTCTCTCCCAATATTTATAGTGAAAAGAGTTTTTGCCATATTTCCCAACAAATAAGACTTGTATGTCCAGACTGGTGACGGTGGTGGAGATTCCCTTCCTTATTTACTCCTCCCTTAGCTTTCAGTGTAGAAGACTTTAGTTTCTAGATAGCTTTAGAGCTCTTCTTAGCTTTGTCTATTCCCTTGGACTTCCCTTTGCCTTATTTGATCATCATCATATATTTGGGTTTGTCCTTCTTTGTTGCACTTTAGCTATACTCAACATGCCAAGTAATTCTGACAATGGCTTGTAAATATTGTTCATGTTGTAGTTCATGACAAATTGGTTGTATGATTCTGACAATGATTGTAGACTCACATTTGTGGCCAACTCTTAGCCTAAGGGAAATCCTAGTCTAGAAAGGCTCCCCACATACCCAATCAACTTGAGTATGTGGGGATCTACTAGATCTTCTTCAACCCTATTGCACTTGAACAACATCGTTGAGACATCATATCTCTCTTGTCTTGCTTGATCTTGGTACATGTTCTTAAGATGTGTTACCATCACAATAACAACCATGTTCTAATGTTGTCTCTACAACTCATAGTCATTGAGCATAATGTTAGGAACTTAACATCCACGATATCTTCAGAGTGCTTCTTGTAAGCATCCTTATCATCCTTAGGCGTGGTGGGAGCGGGTTCATCTTGCTTTGGCATCTCTAGGCACTCTTGAGTGAGAATGATTCTCAACATTCTGAACCGATCATATAAGTTATTCATGTTAAGTTTGTCCTTTTCAAGGAACGATCACAATGAAACATGTTTGTGTTGCCATTAGATTCTACAAAGAAAAATTTAGAATTTTTGTCAAAACACTTTTGATTTGATATGATGACATTAACGATATAAATTAGGCCTTTATTAATTATCTATCCCACTATTTTGTTCAAATTGATAGCACTCATTACCAATTTAGAAGATTACAGCCTACAACCTTCTAGTGAGCCAAGATCCATACTTCATCAAAATATGAGTCAGCTTTGATTGATCACTATAACGTCCCAAGAGCTAGGATGTTATCCTATTTCCATGATTAGGGGATTAGAATGTTTGATTCTTTAGACTTGACCAAACAAGGATAAATTTACCTTAATGAATAAATAACATTGTATGTGACACTTGGTTCTATAAAAAACATCACACATTCACATAGTAACTTAATAATGTGCTAAAATTCATGAAATATGTTACATATAATTTCTGTGCTAAATAATATTCACATAATGGTTAAATAATAAGAGTAATGTACTTAAAACATGTATTAGAATAACACTTGGAATTTTTATGTGTAAACATCTAAATTAAAGTGTAATTAATGGACTAAATATGCTAAATGAGTAAAATGTGCAATTTCATGCATAATAATATAATATAACTCTTTTGGAAATGAATCAAAGACAATATGATGTTCACAATAAAGATATAATATTTTAATAAACATAATGGCAATAAGACCAAAATACTAATGGTGACATAATTCATAAAAGGAAATCTCAAAACTAAAACACAATGTAAAATAGTGTTCTATGGATCCCAATTAGCTTGGGTGCCCAATCTTGCTTTATTTGAACAATAATATCCTAATTTTATTTAGAGAAGAAAATATGATAAGAAGTCAAAAGTGTTAAATAAATTACTAAATGACTTTAAAAGTGGAAAAAAACTCCATTTGAATTCCACATACCAAAATTAGTCTATATGTAAATTTTGACATTAATTGGACAAACTTATTTATCCTAGTGTAAATTATGGTCCAAAATATAAAATAAAATAGTAAACAATACCAAAAGGGAAAATTGATTCCAAAACCGAATTCATAATGTCCTAATCAATCTAGGTGCTGATTTTGGTAAAATTTGAACCTTATTTGAACTCTAAACTAAAAAGGAAAAGATAATATACAAATATTAATCTTAATATTAAGATGATTCAATTTATGCGACTAAGTTCCATGTTTTGTTCGTGTGTCATGCAAGACTTACCAATTTCTGGCTTCTTTGGGGCCTTTTTCATTTGTTGGATTTAGATCACACGGACCCACTTTTCTCTCCTACCTCGTGTTTCCTTTTATTTCGCACGATAGGGGAACCAAGTTATTTTCTCGATTTTTTTTTCTCACAAATATTTGTCCAATGGTTTATTGTTTGTCCCTGATTTCTTTTTCTCTGCTCTAATTTTCCCTTTCTGCATCCAACGACCCTAGATTTGTAGGGTTCCTCATTGTTTATATATGTGTTGTGATGCCAACCAATTTTTTCCCCTGTTCTTCCCTTTCTTACCCCTTTGGCTTATTTCCTTTGCCACTCTAGGCCATTGGGACTATTTTTATCTACCCCAAACTCTCACAATGCTCCCTGGGATAATTTTGTCATGCTATTGTTTTCTTTCATGTCAGTTGTTCCATGTACTCTTTGACCACCTTTGTTCTTCTCAGCCATCGTGGCTTGCTGGTATCCTAGAAACCTTGAAGGGTCTGAGAGATAGTTGGAATTTTCTATCCAACTGATCAATGGTCTTTTAGCAACATTGTTTCTATTGATTCAAGTATGCAAGCCATACCTCTCTTTTCTGCACTTTCTTGTAGTGTCTACTTTTTACCTGTGCTCTCACAAATTACACCTCTTTTCTGTTGTGTGTTGCTCATCCTCGCCTCATCTGAACCACTCAAATCCATCTTGAGTCGCAGTTTTTCTCGTGTTGAATAGTTGCTCATTTTATCATCTTTTACTTCTTAGTTAGTAATAGCAGAAAGGTCCTTATGAGATTACTTGTTGTTCTGATACCCTTTTTGGGGTCTCGGTGATCAGAAGGATCATGGGATGTCAACGGTGTGGTTGCCCCAAGCGTAGGATCTAAATGTGGGAAGTTTTATCTCCTGACCTTGTACTCCAGGTTGGTAGGTTGTCACACCTAGGGTTGAAGAAGCTGGGTTTCATTTCTCAGTTATACCCCTCCCTTTTCCTTCCTTCTTTGTTTTTCCCTACAATGGTATTTGTGTACTTTCATCTGGATTCTATTATGGTGAAGTCATGTTTTTGATTGGGAGGACCCAGGCACATGGTGAGACTCTCTAGGGCCTACTTCGTTGGGCCCTCCTTCTAAAAGGATAACTGATACACATGTGGATTTTTTGATAGTTCTGACTGGTCGAATTTTGTAAAATTCGTAATAAATCCATTATAAGTCATAAAAATAAAATAAAATATGTTTTGAAATTATACAATAATAATTTATCCAATGGTATTAATTTCATCATCTGAATCCAAACTAATAAATATATGATTTTATGGATTTTTTTAATCAGTTTGAATTTCTAAAATTTATAAATAATAGTTTATAAGTCAGATAAATAAGATAAAATATACTATGAACTCAATAAAATATAATATATAAGATCACATGGTTTTGATAACCTAACTCATTAAATAATAAAAAGGCAATTTTTAGGGTATATACAATTAATGTAAACTTAGTATCATTGATGTCTTCAATAGGTTGCTTGTGGATGAGATGGAATTAGGGTTTTGACCCTATACTCGTGTAGACTTGATCCAGGGTATGTTGCATTCCCTATTAATATATATTGAGCAATCACCCATATTTATCACTCTTTTGGTCCTATGGACATGTGCCCTACACACTATTCTCTCTCTCTCTCTCGTAAGTGATTAACTCATTTGAGTACTTATATCCTTTTATTGATCTCTTTTACCTGATTTGATGGATAATCTTATTGGGCTCTTATCTATATCTTGCTCATTTTATTCCATGAGAAAACCCCAAATTGATCAATTGATACTCTAATCTTCTTGTGATGGACTTTATGATCTTAAGTTGAGTGTCATTTGTGGACATGATTGGATATTTGGTTATGGGTCCTCTGACCCCACATGATAATCATTTTATATTATCATCTTATTGTTTCATATGACTGAACTTTCACTTGACTCTACATTTATGCATGCTTTGTGATTCAGCAGCCATACAGTAATGTAATACTTTTTTTGTTTTTATTCCTCTGGGGGTTTTATTCCCCCTATGTGATATTATTAAGCATTGAGGTTTTAGTCCTCCTACCATGCACTAAGGTTTTAGTCCTCCTGTACTTCTATATATTTGGGATGGAGGATCGTATTCCCAATATCCTGGTTTGTATACCAAGGGAATTTGGTTGTGTGCCATACTCTGCCAGGTTATAGGTTGTGTGTTGTAATGTCCTAGGATTGAGGCCTCAAATAAAATGATCTTTAAAGGAATGATTAAACTACCCATATCACCAAGGTTCACCTCCTTTTTTGGGAGCCCATCACTAAAGAACTTCATAGTTAAGTGTGCTCGTATTGGAGTAGTAATAGGATGGGTGACCAGTCGGGAAGTGGCCCCTGACTTGCGCATGAGTGTGGACAAAGTACACAGTTAAGGCTAGTGGTGGTCTATGGGGCCATTCGATTCCTGAAACTTTTCTAGAGCCTAGGGCAATGGGCCCAAGCATTTACAAATGGTATCAGAGCCATAACCCCTCCAGTAGGTGGGGCCCACATGGGCATGTGGTAGCTCAGTCTTGAGCCGTGCGTCCATGCATGTTGGAAAGGGTAGTCCATGGTGATGTAGCCACCCCTACACTGGTATTCCGCGAGCGGGAAATGGTTGCCCATGGGTCATTCTAGGTCTACAGTGAAATAGGAAAATATTATGAGGCCATATAGTTGAGCCTTTATGAGGATGTCAAGAGTCTAAGTGGGGGAGATTGTAACGTATCAGGATTCGAGGCCTCGGATAAAATGATCTTAAAAAGAATGATTGGACTACCCATATCACCAAGGTACACCTCCTTTTCCGAGAGCCCATCACTAAAAAACTATATAGTTAAGCATGCTCGGTTTGGAGTAGTACTAGGATGGGTGACCAGTCGGGAAGTTGCCCCTGACTTGTGTGAGAATGTGGACAAAGTGTGCAGTTAAGGCTAGTGGTGGTCGTTGGGGCCATTCGTCATTCATGAAACTCTACTACAGCCTTGGGCAGTGGGCCCGGATGTTACATGTGCCCTAACCGCCACTGACTTGACATTTTTACTAGTACTATGCTTATCTCACATGCATGCATGTTGGTTATTGATGATGGCTTTTGTGCCCAAAATATCTATGTGTGCTTTTGTGGCATACCTTCTTTTATTTAATGGCAAGTGTAATTCTTGAATATCATCTTTCAAATTTTATATTATTTTGACACCCGCTTGGATGGTACTTTCCTCTTCTATGACAAGCCTTGTTGTAACTGATGTCCTTTTTCCTTAAGTTTCTCAATCCATATTTAATATGTGTTGGGAAATAGAGGCACAAAGTATAGTAATGGAAAAAAAAATATCTATCTGTATTCCCATAACAGCAAGATCGCATCAACTACTACAAAATAGGAAAGATGGTTATAGCAAGTTATACCTTGTCCTGGAGCAAGTCCAGTGACAACACTTGATTCTTTGCAACTGCTGACAAGTTGCTCTTTGAAAGTGGTTGTGAAGCTCCTAGTCTTCACCATGAATAGTGTTTGAGCAACCTCTACAGTGACTCCGGTGGTCTCACCATGGACTGGAAGAACTTGAACTTTTGAAACCTGAGTTAGTCAAAATGGTCGTTTTGCACACCCAGACGATCATCTGGTGTGTGAGACATTTGTCTCGCACTGCCAAACGGTCATTTGGCAGTTCCCAATTTGAAATGAATTTGGCTATTTCGAATCCAATTAATATCTCATATTATTCCTCAAGTAAAGAACAATCAAAACTATTCGGGAAACATCCCGAACCTTCATTCAACCCAACCGGGTCATCTCACGTAGCAAAGACACCGGTCTCACTCACCCAGATGGCTGTCTGGTGAGTTTAGATGAGTCGGTTGGTTCAATCACATTGAATTGGTCGGTTCAAGGGCTGAACTTAGCCAAATCGATCTTCGATCAACCTGACCCCCAAACAACCGTATCAACTACTTGAGATGCATGTCTGGTTGCCCAAATGGCCGTCTCACTCAGTGAGATGGTTGTTTGGCTAACGTAGTCAATCAATCAAGCAATCAGTTGTGTGAATTGAATACATAAACACTTTAGTGATCAATCCAATTGTCGTCCTAGATCAAAATCCTCTTCTAGATGAATTCTGATGTGTGTGACCCTATAGGTCCCATGTCTCATTGGCAATGAATGTCCATAACTAGCTTATGACATCACAAGAAGAGAGTGGTGTCTAGTCGCACGTCAGTGCTATGCAAGTGAAATGGAAAGTTGGAGAACAACATCAACCTACAATTTCTGTAAGGTGTTATAGTGATTGTATAATTCCTTTGTCTCTAATATCTAGGATGAACTCAAGGGATGGTTGGTCATCCTATCTATGTTCAATCCATGTTTCTTGAACCAAGAGAAGACTGTATGAGATAATGTGACCTCAATATCATATATTGATTCACATGTGCATGCACATGCATTTCTCATACTAGCTTATCAAGTGGCTAGGATATCATACTCCAATAGGAGGGACAAATACCAAATCTATCAGTCCAGTCTATCCCCACGTGTCAAAGTCACCCAATCATCACTGTTATAACAACCCATGTTTTAGGACTATGTTTGATGATGTCAAAGCGTATCCAATGACATGTGACGAGTGTAGTGATTTTAGGTCTAAGAATCACAACCACCACCTTCACTATGAGAGATGACTGTGACCACAAAACCATGTGTCACTCTCAAGGTGGGTCTGTCTGATACACTATTCTCTAACATGTATTTGTGTGCTTCGTTTGATATTGCCATATCATGACTTAGTAAGACTCAGTAATCAACCAACTCACACTCCAGTCTTAGGTGTTACTGGTGTCTATCCACCTTCCATAGTAACAACCGACTAGGGACATCATGATAATATTTATATGTACTCTTAACATCTGTATGATCTCATTTTGGCCAGGCTAATATTGAAGACATACATCATTGAGTAATATTATTCTCTAGACATTCACTTTGTATCCTTATTTTCTCATAACTGGTCGAAACAGATGAATTGGAAGCTTGCCTTTATTTATGTTATTATTAATCAAATCCTTTTAGGTAATTATGCCATGTCAATCATCATATAATTGGCTCTACATGCATACCTTACCAACAGACTCCCACTTGCACTTAGAGCCAATCACCAATGGATCTCATACTTAGTGATCTAAACATGTCCAACATGCTTTTACTATGCTAGTACTGATTTAGTGGGTTAGCAACACTTTTCTTATAGTCAGGATATTGCATGTTTCTTATCTCTTCGCTCTGAGATGAAACAGTTGTATTATGGTATCTGATATTCCTTTCCTAACAATTAGCTCCATTAATGTCACAATATCTCTACTGAGTCATCAATGGTTGGAACAACTATAAGTTCATCACATAAATCTCTAGATCCATATAGTATCACTCTGTGTTCACAACACAAGTATACTCAACTTCTATTGTAGAATAGAATTAATGGTTGTTAGTTTGGAACTCTTCCAACTAATAACATCCTTTTCTCTTTTAGATCAAACATATATAATTTGTGATCATTTTTGTTATTATGGAAGCTTGCATCAATTGTAACCCTTTACATCCAACTCTTCCTTTTATTACTATCATCATTGACTAGCAATCTATCCTTAGTCACTTCCCAAGTACTAATGGATATCTTTAATGACTTTCCAATAATCCTTATTGGAATTTATATAATCTTGTCATGTCCAATACATACAAGATTATATGGGATAAGCTTGTTAAAGCTTATATGATAGATCCACTATTGGGCTGGCCCATTGAATGTTATTCATGATATTTCCATTCTTTGCAAGAATCGAAACATAGGGTTCATGAGAGACTAATCAGAATTATCTCTCATTGAATCCTTCTGTGTTGAACTCTTTCAACACATTGCTATTGTATGTGTTCAAACATCCATTGTGAAACATTCAAGAACTATCTCTATAGGTCTTGATTCTTATTTCATAAGAAGTTTCATCTTATCCTGCATAGTTGAAGGTGTTTTCATGCCACTTCTCAACATTCACAATATTGAGATCTTATTCATCATCATATGTGGAATATTCATATATGCTCCCTCTGAATCCTTTTTGTAATTACAGATTTCATCTTTTATCTTGATTCAAGTCAAACTCTTTGACTATCTTATCAATTCAAAAGATCCCATTTCTGAGTTGTTTGTTTAAATTAAACTTTGTATTTTATAGACTTAATTTGCATTCATGAAGTTATGAAACCTTTTAGGTTGTGTCACATACACATCCTCTATTATATTCCTTTCAAGAACTCGATTTCTATCTTCATATGCTAAATTTCATAGTCTATTTCAACTACAACAACAAGCATGATAATAGATAAAGGCATTTCTATCATATTCAACAACTTGAACTTGACTTGAAAGACTACTCAACCAATTCATCCTTTTATGTTTATCCATGTAGGTCTTGATTATAAGACCCGATTGCACCCTTTAGGTGTTACCCCTTTTGGTGGGGCTATCAAGGTCCTACCTTGTTAGCTTACATGGATTCCATATAGCTCAGAAATAGATTCTAGTTGACTAGTTGGCCCGTCCTGTATGACCAACCCAACTGAATTGTTGGATTCACAATCCTCCAATCTTGGATATGTTCTACTAGAAATATTTTGTGTAGTGTTATATGATGAACCTGAGATTCCACAAAAACTTGTGATTGTCATTTCTCTCATTCTACCCTTATTGTTGATCTCAAACACTTTGAGTTTTACTTTTACTCCCACTGATTTTTTAGGAATTCAGTCATCCTATTAACAAAACAATTTTGTTATTGGATTGAGATGAATAGTAATATTCAATAGTCATGGCTTTAGATAAACCTTCTCAAGAAACTACTTTCTCAAGGTATGCTTCAATCCCTTAGACTTATTGGGAGATTCCCAAATCATATCTTATATGATGTCTCATAAACCATTCATGTGGTAAATTATTTAGTGATAGGTATATATTTGTGAGGATATAATAAGAATAGATTAATGGATAATTATATCATGACTCGTCATGGTACAATTCCTTCATTCTGACACATCATCATGCTCATATGAATTTGACTTGTGATACATTATCACAGTTCATTCCCGAAGGTACTCAAGGTATTGATATGAAGTATTTCAACATTTGATCATATCAAATTATCTTAATACTTTCATCAATGTCACTCTTTATTTACAATCTCCATGAATATTTTCAAGATATTAATGCTTTCATTTCATTTGGTACTGATGTAGCCCTATTTTAGGGCTCCATCATGTGCCATTTTGTACTTAAGTCACATCTAAACATGTAGATTACAAGGTTTTTGCCCCTAATGTGCTTATCATTGCAAATATGCTTATGGATGTTCTTTGCATTGTTTTCAGGTACTTGGACGAGAGATAAAGAAGGAGTTCTAGGGTTCCCCCAATCATGGAGGGACCCAAACAAGGCCCCAAAATCTCCCTCAACCTACCTCCAATGGCCAAGGGTCGTCATCAAGCAAAGACATCCACAAATGATGAAGTTTGAAAGACAATCAACTGAAGAAGACCACAAGACAGCCGCGGCCACCCACAACGGTCGTGCGTCTTTTATCAAGAATCAATAGTGACAACATGAAATTTGCACCCAACGGCCACGACCGTGGCCATCAAACACAGTCGTGGCCAGAAGAGTCGAAGACGATAGTGGCCACCCACCACGGTCGTGCGTGTATTGTGAAGATTAAACAGGTTGTCACCCAAATCACCACGGCCGTGGCCTCTGAAGAACAAAACGCACGTGTTGTTGTGCCATGACCACATCGCCCTCCTCTAAAACGGCCATGTTATCCAACACGGCCGTGGTGCTACTCACCCATCACGACCGTGGCACCCAGCCACGACCGTGGCCACCACCATACTTAGCTTTTTCACCACTCCCTCCATACCACGACTGTTCTACCACCCCACGACCATTCCCTACTACCATCACCACGGTCGTGGCACACCAACATGGCCGTGGTGATCCACCCACCCTACCCTACTTTTACACTGAATTTCCTAAACTAACCCTACTTGCCCTAGTGCCTCCCCACCACCTATATATACATAGGTGGTGGCTGGGACATGAAGGCTAGCCTCTCCCATAGCTGCTCCAAGCTTCCACCTTCCTTCCTTGTGCTCCTAGTGCAATCCCTTTGCATTTTAACTCATCATCCACCATTTCCACCCTCATCCCACCTTGGAAACCTAGTTTTCTAGGTTTTCATCCATAACCCCCCATATTTTCATGCTCCCCTGCACCCTTGGAGGAGGGAGGTCATCCACAGCAGCTTGGAGGTGAAGAAGAAGGCCACTTCATCAAGCTTCATGACGTTTCTACCTCTTCTTCCCCTCTCTTTTGTAGTTTCTTTGATCATGTGTAGCTAAGCCCCTAGTGGTGGGCTGTTTGGGGTTAAAATGTGACTTTGATACCATGTTGGGGGAAAGTTTCTTGTAATGAACTCATATTCTATCTATGATGATTTCCTCTTACTTCTATCTCATTTCCTATTTTATTGCATGTGGTTTATGCTTATAACATGGATTGCTTGCTTTGAGATGTTTGATGACACTTAGCTTCTAGGAGGAATTGGAGTGTATGTGGCAATCTTAGGATTGGCTCCTAGGTCCAATTAGTAGATCCCTAGCTAGCCCCCTTTGTTCCTACATACACATCCCTCCTTCTATAAGTGAGTGTGAGATTTAAGTAGCTAATGTAAGTGAGAGTGATATAATTGCCTAGGGCCATCTAAAGGCTAGAGTGGCTAGTGGCATGAGGTAAAATATCCTCATCTCTACTCCCATCTCTACCCTCAACTCTCAATTGCTCACTATCACTTACTCTAGAAACCTAGATTTGGCTAATCCCATTAGAATTACACCTAACCCTAGTCTTCTAATAGTAGTGTAGGGTATATTCTAATATCATTGACCTTATTGTTTGGTTTGGTAATATAAATATAATTTGAGAACCTTGCACGTCTAATGATCTCCCCCAACTAATATCAAAGTTACATCCCCCAAACGGCCCACCTACCCTAATCAACTTGTTAAAACCCAAACTGCTCTATTTTCTTGTTCATGCTAGTTTAGTTTAGTTGTTTTTGCTTAATCGAGTTAATTGCTTAGTTTTTCTCTTTAGTGTTAACTTAGGCTCTTGCTCTTGCTAGTGGTTAGTTTAATTTCTTAATTGCTCCTTGCCTTGCTAGAGTAGTATAGTTCATCTTTCTCGTGTTTGGTTAATTGTTTAGCCTAGTTGCTTAGTTTTGTCTTGCTTAATATAATCTAGCTTTTTGATAACCTAGTTTCCATTATGCCTTTCTTACTTGTTCATCTAGAGTAATCAACAAACAACCCTTTTAAAACCCTCAAACCCTAATCTCCGCACTAGGACCATAGCTCACACGAACCTAACTCTAGTACCCCTTCTATCCATGTGGACCAACCCCTATCTTGCCAATCACCTATACTACGACAGTACCCCATACGCTTGCGCGTGACCTATTTAGTCTTTGTGATCGACTCGGTTAGGGACAATATAAATTTCAAAAGCAAGATCCCATCCTGTGCGTTCCAACCTCGTGGAGTGCACCTAGCCACCCTAGTTGGCTAGCGTGTGCACCTCTAGCGGAATCAGCACCAAGATTTCTAGCACCGTTGCCAGGGATAGAGGTGCTCGACCTAGTTAGATAGTGTAGCTTAGCCCTTCCTTTTTCCCTCACCATTGCTATTATTTATTTTTTGTGTTACTTTTGCATCTTGGCTTGCTAACTTGGTTTCTTGTTGTTTGTTTGTGTATTATGGAGGTGACAGATGTGCATGCACTGCACGCATTCTACTTGTACCGACTTGGTGTTGTACGACCCCAAGATTGGTAGAAGGAGGTGCCAAGCTCGCCGCAATTAGCACAGAGAAGAGGAGATGGCTGAAAACAACCTGCAACCGGATGCTCAACCTCCACTGCCACATCACCCACTCCACAAATACTTCACACCGGGGAACTACAACTCCCCCATCACCACCTTGGTTGACTAGATGTCGGGTCAACAGTTCTCCATCCCACATGCACTCCTTGGACTCCTACCTACCTACTACGGGATGGAGAATGAAAACCCCTACCACCACATTGACGCATTCCTTGAGATGTGTTCAACCTTCTGCACTCCCGCCCCCACTGACGATTCCATTAGAAGGACACTCTTTCCTTTCTCCCTCAAAGAGAAAGCTAAAGAGTGGTATGTGTCCAAGCCGGAATTGGTCACATGGAATGAAGTGAAAAATGAATTCCTCAAGAAGTTCTTTCCCATTGCCAAGCTATCTTACATGAGGAGGTGCATCACGTCGTTTGCTCAGAAGGAAAACGAGCCCTTCCACAAGGCATGGGAGAGGTTCCAAAAGCTGCTCTGAGACTGTCCTCATCATGATGTACCCTTATGGAAACTCGTTCAAGCATTCTACACCGGACTTGAAGAGCAAAGCCAGAACAGTGTGGACTCCTACAAGGGCACTTTCATGGAAAAACTGCCCGAAGAATCATGGCCATTATTTGAACACCTTGTTGAAAATTCTCACCACCGCGCTTCTACTAAAGGGGGGCATTGCATCCGAAGCTACATTCCTCCATCTTCCTCCACAGCTCCAACTCACAATGATACTGACCCAGACATGATGAAGATGATGGCCGACATGATGCAAATGATGAAAAATCAAGTTGGTGGCTCTTCAAGCCAACCCGCTATGGCAGTTGATTTGGTGGATGCGAAAGTGAATGCTCTACACTCCTTTGGTGGCCAAAACAACCAAGGCCCCATGTCCAACTCCTGCACTCCTAAGTGGAAGAACCATCTGAACTTTTCTTGGAAGCAACAAAATGAGGATGGATAAGGGAAGGGCATCCGAGGCCACGATACAACTCTAAATTTGAAGATGAGGTACTCAGGAGGTTGTGGAACTTGGATGAGGTAAAGAGAGAAGTGTCCTCTCAAGGGAAGAATATTAGCCGCCTGGAATAAAGACTTGATCAAATTTCCATCTCACTTTCTCTTCGTGAAGAGGGGAGACTTCCATTGCAACCCATGATAAATCCAGACAACGATGGTGGTTATGTGAATGCTACTCAAGCTGCATACATCCCACCATGAGGCCAAGCACCCTCACTCCTACAATATCAAGGACCACCACATCCATATGCTCTGCCACCTCACCAACCCCCACTTAACTACCAATATCCCCCACCACCTTCACATACCTATCAACCACCACCTACACAACAACCTCCCCAACAACCAACTTGCATACTCCAAAATCCTAACTCCACCCATCAAAGACCGCCACCACCTTCGTCTTCACAAGCCCCCCCTTCTCCCCATGAACAAGTGAGTATGGTGTCAATCATATGGGGAGAAAAAGCTGCTCAAAATCTTGAAAAAAGGGAAAGGAGAGTGATTGAGGTTGATGACAAAAGCTCAACGCCAGAAGGGTCTAGCAAAGATCACAAGAGATCCGGAGAATTTGCCACTCAAGCACTACCAAAGGATGTTAAGTGCACCCAAATTTCTACTACTCCCGGCACAAATGTAGAAGCGCCCTCACTTGCCCCACCATCTCTTGGGAAAACTGAAATAGCAATAGATAGGGATCATCCAGATGTTTGTGACAAGGCCATGTCCATTGCTTCACATACCATTGACATGGAAGCTCTTGAAGCCATACCATTATGGGAGCCAAAACCTTTTCATGAGACGAGCATCACCATCATCCCTCCTCAAGTTCCAACCAGTGTTGCGAAGATATTTGATGAAGTCGGGAAGCAATTCCATGAAGGTCCGGCTCTCCAAGAAAAGGGCAACAGTATCATGAATCTCTTGGGAAACTTGAAGAGAGGAACAGTGGGCATCGCATCATTCTTTTCATTACTGAAGGATGTGTACATGGGGAAGAAAAAGTTAGTGCTACTACCAACCAAGGAGATTTTTGCTTCAAACTCTATGAATTTCATCTATGACATTGGCTTCCCTGAAAAGAGAGACGATCTGGGAGTGCCTCTCATCACCTGCTACATTGGTACACAACCCATCGAGCACTCCCTCCTCGACTTAGGCACAGGGACAAGAATCATGCCATGGAGCATGTATCTACATCTGGGCCTAAATAAAATAGAATTGGTGGATTGTGTCCTTGTCTTAGGTGATGGAACTAAAAGGAAACCCTTGGGAATATTGCAAAATGCAATAGTATCAATGGATGAAAGGATAAACATTGCATATGTAACCGACTTTCTGATAGTGGATTCTGAACCTATTGATGGGAAAGAATACCTCATATTGGGGAGGTACTTCTTATCCACTGTAGGTGCAAAAAGCAATGTGTGTACAGGCACTCTGACGGTCACCTATAAGAGGAGAAAATTTAATTTCTTTATATTTACTGAGGAGGAGAGGGACAAGTTGGGTAACGAAGACTTTGGTGAGAGTCTATGCTATTATGATCCTCTAGAGTTGTGGAGATCAAGTCCATACTTCCGCTCGATACACACTCCATGGGATGAAGCACATGTCATCAGAACGTTGGATAGGATCACTATAAAGGAAAAGGAGGACACCGTGGGTGTCGATACATAGCAAAAAAGAGCAACAAGCCCAGCTGAAGGCTATAAATTTAGCGCTAGTGGGAGGCAACCCACATGGTTTGAGATTCTCAAACCTTGTTTTATCATACTTTTTTTTGGTTTCCAAGACACACACACTATACTTGATTGTTTTTCTGTTTGTGAATCATGTTAGCATAGGTATAAGGAAGAAAAGATGATGCAAAAAAGGGTTTATCCAAAGAGGAGGTCAAAATGGAGGAAGAGATTGCAAATCAATAGAGGAGCTACAAGAAGAAGGACAGAACGGGCGTGCCATTCAGCACGGCCGTGGTGGCCCTGTCCTGCTCACCTAGTGTTACATTGACCACTCCAGCTCTTGGTGGTTGTCTTTCGCGACCCCACGCCGTTTACCCTACTAGTATAAACTTCTATTTTATGCTGAGGGCAACATAATTTAAAAGTTTGGGGTGGTAGGGCGGTAAACCCTTCTCTCACGGCACTTTTCTCCATGTGCCTTGTGCTAAATTTTTGTAACATGATAAAACAGTTTGATTGACATTTCATACTTTTTTACCCTGACGTAGTGTGTCTTCTTGCATTCATGCATACATGTAGTTTAATTTCATGCATTTTTGCATAATTTTTCAAAAATTTTGCTTTTCCATACCATGCATCGCATCTTGATGTAGTTTTTGTAGTTTCTTGTGCATTTTAAGTATGATTTGCTGCTTTATGCTTTAAATTCCCCTAAAGTAGGTTTAGATGTGATTTAGTAAAAATTGGCACCATTTTGGCCAATTTTGCCCAAATTTGAGATTTCTTGTCTAAAAAGTATGTTTTGACCCAATCTCTACTGTTTTGAGTAAAAATGACGACCTTTGACTAGTGCAAGTGAAATGTCATGCTTTATTGCTAAGTGGTATCAATGTTTGGCTTTTTACATGTGCATCACCTCTCTTATGCTTGTGATTGATTTGGCTGAATTGTGAACTTGAGCAAGCATTGAACGCTTAGTGTTTGTGGAATCAATTGTTTGATATATCAATTTCATCTTGTTCATTCATGTGGTGTGATATCTAGGATGAAGTATTGGATTAACTTTCATGCAGGATGTTGTATGTAGAAAATCATACCAATGACCCCTCTTTGACCCGACTCTTCGTCCACCATCTTCATACCCCTCCGCCTCATAAAAAGATGCCTTAGTGCACATAATCAGCCTTGGCCACCTCTAAAAGTTTGGGGTGGCCACATATCTACCCCCCTACTTCACTCTATCCACCATATGCCCTATCTACACCAAGGGCAAGAAAGAAAAGCAGAGAAAAAGAAAACCTAAAACAAAATAAAAGGATGCTCCTATTTAAGAGCATTCAAACAAAGAAAAGATGAGTGTGTAAAAACACTCCAAAAATCTTACTGCAACCCTTTCTTCCACTTTCATACCCATTGAGCTAGGAAACATCAAACTTCACTCATTTTGCCCTTTTCCACTGCCACGTGGGTCTTTTGATATGATTTGAAATATAAGAGTGAACACATGAGTGTGAAACAACACTCCTAGTCATTCTTGATTAACGCCACCATGAAACAGTTTACCCAGAACTTAATGAAAGAAATATGGATAACTTGTATATTCTATGTGCTATATTTGAAGTTCATGTGCTTTGTACTCTTTTCATGATTGGATTGTGAAAGTAGGAGAGGAGAGAGGTGAAATGCATGCACTCAGTCATCTTTGATCCCATTCAACAATAATCATCTTTTACATTGCATATGTCATTTCTTTTTGTGGAAGTTTTGTAGAGAGATTGAGTTGGAGCATACATGAGGACAAGTATGTTTTAAGTTTGGGGTGGTGATGTAGCCCTATTTTAGGGGTCCATCCTGTGCCATTTTGTACTTAAGTCACATCTAAACATGTAGATTACAAGCTTTTTGCCCCTAATGTGCTTATCATTGCAAATATGCTTATGGATGTTCTTTGCATTGTTTTCAGGTATTTGGACCATGTTTAGATGGATGAGAGAGAAAGAAGGAGTTCTAGGGTTCCCCCAATCATGGGGGTACCCAAAGAAGGCCCCAAAATCTCCCTCAACCTACCTCCAATGGCCAAGGGTCGTCATCAAGCAAAACATCCACAAATGGTGAAGTTTGAAAGACAATCAACTGAAGAAGACCACAAGACGGCCGTGGCCACCCACCACAGTCGTGCATTTATTGTCAAGAATCAACAGTGACAAAAGGGAATTTGCACCCAGCGGCCACGGCCGTGGCTATCAAACACGGTCATGGACAGAAGAGTCAAAGACAGTCATGGCCACCCACCACGGTCGTGCATTTATTGTGAAGATTCAACAGGTTGTCACCCCAAATCGCCATGATCATGGATTTCTACCACGACCGTGGCCTTTGAAGACCAAAATGCCCGTGTTGCTGCGCCACGACCACATTGCCCTCCTCCAAAACGGTCGTGTTATCCAACACGACTGTGGTGCCACTCACCCACCACGACCGTGGCCACCACCATACTTAGCTTTTTCACCACTCCCTCTATACCACGACCGTTCTACCACCCCACGACCATTCCCTACTACCCTCACCATGGCCGTGGCACATCAACACGACCGTGGTGATCCACCAACCCTACCCTACTTTTACACTATATTTCCTAAACTAACCCTACTTACCCTAGTGCCTCCCCACCACCTATATATACATAGGTGGTGGCTGGGGCACGAAGGCTAGCCTCTCCCACAGCTTCTCTAAGCTTCCACCTTCCTTCCTTGAGCTCCTAGTGCAATCCCTTTGCATTTTAGCTCATCATCCACCATTTCCACCCTCATCCCACCTTGGAAACCTAGTTTTATAGGTTTTCATCCATAACCCCCCATATTTTCATGCTCCCCTGCACCCTTGGAGGAGGGCGGTCATCCACAGCAGCTTGGAGGTGAAGAAGAAGGCCACTTCATCAAGCTTCATGGAGTTTCTACCTCTTCTTCCCCTCTCTTTTTTAGTTTCTTTGATCATGTGTAGCTAATCCCCTAGTGGTGGGTTGTTTGGGGTTAAAATGTGACTTTGATACCATGTTGGGGGGAAGTTGCTTGTAATGAACTCAATTTCTATCTATGATGATTGCCTCTTACTTCTATCTCATTTCCTATTTTATTGCATGTGGTTTGTGCTTATAACATGGATTGCTTGCTTTGAGATGTTTGATGACACTTAGCTTCTAGGAGGAATTGGAGTGTATGCGGCAATCTTAAGATTGTCTCCTAGGTCCAATTAGTGGATCCCTAGCTAGCCCCCTTTGTTCCTACATACACATCGCTCCTTCTACAAGTGATTGTGAGATTTAAGTAGCTAGTGTAAGTGAGAGTGATATAATTGCCTAGGGCCTTCTAAAGGCTAGAGTGGCTAGTGGCATGAGGAAAAATACCCTCATCTATACTCCCATCTCTACCCTCAACCCTCAATTGCTCACTATCACTTACTCTAGAAACCTAAATTTGGCTAATCCCATTAGAATTACACCTAACCCTAGTCTTCTACTAGTAGTGTAGTGTATATTCTAATGGCATTGACCTTATTGTTTAATTTGGTAATCTAGATATAATTTGAGAACCTTGCATGTCTAATGATCTCCCCCAACTAATATCAAAGTTACATCCCCCAAACAGCCCACCTACCCTAATCAACTTGTTAAAACACAAACTACTCTGTTTTCTTATTCATGCTAGTTTAGTTTAGTTGCTTTTGCTTAATCTAGTTAATTGCTTAGTTTTGCTCTTTAGTGTTAACTTAGGCTCTTGCTCTTGCTAGTGGTTAGTTTAATTTCTTAATTGCTCCTTGCCTTGCTAGAGTAGTATAGTTCATCTTGCTCGTGTTTGGTTAATTGTTTAGCCTAGTTGCTTAGTTTCGTCTTGCTTAAGATAATCTAGCTTTTTGATAACCTAGTTTCCATTCTACCTTTCTTACTTGTTCATCTAGAGTAATAAAAAACAACCCTTTTAAAACCCTCAAACCCTAATCTCCACACTAGGAACCTAGCTCGCACGAACCTAACTCTAGTGCCCCTTCTATCCCTGTGGACCGACCCCTATCTTGCCAATCACCTATACTACGAAAGTACCTCGTACGCTTGCGGGTGACCTATTTAGTCTTTGTGATCGACTCAGTTAATGACAATATAAATTTTGAAAGCAAGATCCCATCTCGTGCGTTCCGACCTCGTGGAGTGCACCTAGCCACCCTAGTTGACTAGCGTGTGCACCTCTAGCAGAATCAGCACCAGGTACATATCATCATATTACCAGTAAGTGAAAATGAAGTAACTAGTTAATTATCTATAACATTCATTCTATAAGTTCTTCATGCATCATATGTATGAGGTCTAACGAAAGACTTATCCTCCCACAACATCTAGTAAAGGATGTCATGTCATATTTGTGTGTAAATAAGATTTTCATGTTTCCTTAGGTTTAATAACCAAGGGAATCTACATCAACATCAATATGTATTCTAGGCATGCAACTCTCATATTCGTACAAGATGACTAATGGTAATGATAGTCTCGAGTTATCAATTACAATTCTTTGGTATAAACATTGTAAACGTTCATCTTTGGACCGTTTCAAATAAATACGCAAGATGTTTTAGGGCTAATGTCATGCAAGGTCATATCTTTGAAATAGGAGTGCTAATAATTCTTTATTGATAATCATTCTTGTCCATACAAGATGCATATAGAAAATGTTTCTATTCTAATGACATAATGAAATAGCAGTTCTAATAACTCTATTACATGCCCATTGGGCTAAGATAAATTTAAATGTACACTATGGCTTCCAAAACACTTGCTCTGCCTTGTATATATTTGTCCTTCCATGAAGGCCTTTACTTCTTGTTAGATCCTGCACATCAATAAGTCAGATCTCTATTTGGTATCACATACCAAAAAGATGTAAAAAATTTTATCTTATGTTGTTTATACCTAAACTGGAGGCCTCAGTGCCATCCTTCTTCTTCTTTAGTTCCTCTAACCAGAGTGAGAAATTTCTTTTCCAATGTCCAGGATGGTGACAATGGTGACAATTGCCTCTTTGTTTCTTTACTCCACATTTTTCCTTGAGATCTGAAGACTTGGGCTTCTATCTAGATTTAGAACTCTTCTTAGCTTTGTATTTGCCTTTAGACTTCCCCTTTATCTTGTTGATCATTATCACGGACTTGGGCTTGTCTTTCTTTTGTTTTTGTCTCAGCTGTCCTCAATATGCCCAACAACTCTATCAATGTCTTGTCAAAGTCGTTCATGTTGTAGCTCATGACAAACTGACTATATGACTCTAGCAGCGATTGTAGAATCACTTTTGTGACTAACTCTTGAGCCAAGGGGAATTACAGTCTAGCTAGGTTCTCTACATACCCAATGAGCTTGAGTACATGAGGACCTACTGGATCTCCTTCTGTCATGTTGCACTTGAACAACGCCTTGGAGACATAATATCTCTCATGTCTTACCTGATCTTGGTACATGTTCTTGAGATGTGTGACCATCTTAATCACCTCCATGTTCTCATGCTGCCTTTGCAACTCATGGTTAATGGAGCATAACATTAGACACTTGACATCCACGACGTCCTCAGTATGCTTCTTGTAAGCATCCTTGTCAGCCCTTGGAGCATTTTGAGCATGTTCCTCTGGTTCTGGCATTTCCAAGACATAGAGCTTGCACTCCTGCGTGAGAACAATTCTCAGCATCCTGAACTAGTTCTGGAAGTTATTCCCAACAAGTTTGTCTTTCTAAAGGACCAGTCTTAGAGAAAAGTGATTGTCTATTGTTGCCATTTAGTTCTACAAAAGAATTTTCTATTTTGTCAAAAACTCATTTTTTATTTGATTTGATTTGATTAAAATTTGGGTGATCACAATTAGGTCTTTAATTAATTATCTTCTCATTATTTTGTTCAAATTGATAATCCTCAAGTATAAATTTAGAAAATTGTAGCGAACAAATTTCTAATGAGCCAAGATCCATATTTCGTCAAGTCATGAGTCAGCTTTGGCTGATCACCCATACTTGACTACCTAGGTAGGCAAACTTTCCAATTGCATCATATGCAACTCTTGGATAGATGACATGCACAACTCCTTGGCATAATCATCTACATGCTTCTGGTCCTAGACGCTCTGAGAATCAGCAGTTAAGCCTAGCCCAATAGACAATATGATAATAATGTACCCCGCTTTGGCAGAACCTACATTACTACCATCACACTTCTACAAGGTAGACGGCGCACTGTGCTTTGGCATAACATATGCTTGGTCGAACAAGCTTTTCATGTGTATTTCTATTGGAAAGGATCTTAGACTTAATATGTTTGATTTAGGGGTTTCATATATATCACATATATATACATATAATGTATCCAATCACCACATATATAGTAAGTATCATATACATGCTATATCCCACAACGTAAACATGCAATGTAAAATCAAAGGTGATGGTTATAGCCATGTCTTGGAGCCACAAGGAATTACTACCACCTAGGTCAATCATCACATTGCATTTATTAATCTACAGTTGATGTAGAACTATACTTGCCAATCTGGGTAGATCGGTTCAACCTTTGAACTGCTCGTCTCACCTCTTGGCTGGTCGGTCAGTCCTCCTATCCAACTGATGTTTACAATCCTTCCAAATGGTCAGTTGGGCCTCCAGGGACGGTCGTCTGGCCTCCTATCCAATCAATGTCTGGACTCCTTTTAGATGGTTTGTTGGGCCCACCAAGAAATCATCCAGTTCCATCATCCTATGTCCTCCATGGTCCTTTAAATGATCAGCTCGTCTCACAAACTATTTGTCTCAACTGGAGATGAACAAATTCAACCCCGTTGTGTGAAAAGAAACTATCCTATTGCTACTTTATTAGATTGAATAAGAGAAACCTCGAGTTACATTCAAGGGGAGTAAATGTAGGAAAGGATTAACTTTACATTAGGAAGAAGGAGGTAGAGGTTTGGTACGCAGACTGAGATAAACTAGAAACCAAACCATCCAACCCCACACAAATTTAGGGTTTAGGCCATAATCACACTACACACCCACCATCAAAACCACTTTTAGGGTGGCATGTTTAAATTGCATATATATCATATCACAGGTATATATATATATATATATATATATATATATATATATATATATAGAGAGAGAGAGAGAGAGAGAGAGCGTCAGGCAAGAATACACTCGCATGTACAGATCCCACAAATACACTCAAGTGTGTTTGCATATCAAGACTATTTTTTGCAATATGTAAACCATTTATCTTCACTGTCATACTATAACTAGGCTACATACAAATTTTGAGCTCATTTGGATGAGTGTAAGTCACTCATCCAAGGGCAATAAAATCGACGCGTGAAACTAATTTGAAATGCATAATTTTGCGGTCCTTATAACATGACCTATAAATGTCCAAATGTGATCAAATTTTGTGTATGAGGTATTCACAAGACGTTTAAGAAGATCAACGGATTAGATTAAAAAAAATATTGCATCATGAAAAACTACTTGAGTGTATTCTGCTCTAAATACACTCGAGTGTATTCTAGCCTGACTCTCTCTCTCTCTCTATATATATGTGTGTATATATATATATATATATATATAGTTTGATCAGATACACATATGAGAGCAGTTTAAATATTCATATTGTATGCAATAAATAAACAATAAAACCAAAATCCGATCATATTGATTATCCTAAAACATAGTAAATTGACGTGGCTCAGATACCACTATTGGGAAATACAGCCACAGACTATAGCAACAAAAACAAAAATTTAATCTATATGTATTCTCATAACAGTAAGATCGTGTCAACTACTATGAAATAGGAAAGATGATTTTAGAAAGTTATACCTAGTCCTGGAGCAAGTCTAGTGACAAAACTCACTTCTTTGCAACTATTGACAAGTTTCTCTTAGACGGTGGTTGTGCAGCTCCTGGTCTTCACCACAAACAATGTCTATACAACCTCTATAGTGACTCTGGTGGTCTCGCCACAGACTGCAGGCTGGCTTTTCTCTTTGAGAAACACCCAAAGGACTCTTTCCTCTAGAGTAGTCCACACAGACCAACTAAAACTCTTGTCGTTCACCAAGAACAGATAGGACGGAGTTATTCCTCCCATTGGTGTACTAGTCACCAACCTACTCTCCCGCAACTACAACTATTTGTTGTTATATCCCTTTGGCTATCCCTCCCTATTGGGTAGGACTTTCCTGGTTTCTCTTGGTCACCACAACTAGAAAGGACAACTATTATTAGAGGAATTGATTCTCAGTTGTCTATGTTGTGTTTTGGGAAGCCCCCAGTACCCCTCCTTTTATAGCCGAGGTTAGGGCCAGGGTTCCTAGTATGTACGAGATCATGTAGGAGTGGAAAGTACTAGAAGAACTTGAACTTTTGCAACCTGTGTCAGCCGAAAAGGATGTTTCACACACCCATACAGTCGTCTGATGTGCGGGACAGTTGTCTCACACTACCAAATAGCTGTTTGGTAGTTCCCAATCTGAAACAAATTTGGCTATTTCAAATCCAATTAATATCTCATATTAATTTTCTTGTTCCTAAAGTAAATAACAATAGAAACTATTTGGGAAACATCATGAAACTTTGTTCGACCCAACCAGGACATTTCACCCAGGCGAGATGCCCATCTCACTCACCCAGAATACCGTCTGGTGAATTGAGATGAGTCGGTCAGTTCAATCACATTGAACCGGTCAATTCAAGGGCTAAACTTAGCCAAATCGATCTATGATTAACCTAACCCCCAAATGGTCATCTCAACTACTTGATATGCCCATTTGGTTTCCCAAACGACCATCTCACTCGTTTGGAAGATCCAATTAGCCAATCGAGCAATCAGTTGCATGAATGAATACCTAAACACTTTAGTAATCAATTCAATTGTTGTTCAAGATCAAACTCCTCTTCTAGATGAGTTCCTATGTGTGTGACCCTATAGGTCTTAGGTCATGTTGGCAATGAATGTCCATAACTAGCTTATGATATCACAAGCAGAGAGTGGTGCCTAGTCGTACATCAGTGCTACCCAAGTGAAATTGAACATTGGAGAACAACTTCAACCTACAATCTATGTAAGGTGTTGCTGTGATTGTATAATTCTTTTGTCTTTGATATCCAAGATGAACTTAAGCCATGGTTGGTCATCCTCTCAATGTTAAATCCATGTTTCTTGAACCAGGAGCAGACTGTTTGAGATAATGTGACTTCAATATCATATATTGATTCACATGTGTATGCGCATGCATTTCTCAGTCTTGCTTATGAAGTGGCCAAGATATCATACTCCTATAGGATGGAAAAGTCCCATATCTATCACTCACAGTCTATGCCCATGTTCCAAAGTCACCCCATCATCACCGTTATAACAACCCATGTTTTAGGACTACATTTGATGATGTCAAAGCGTACCCAACGACATGTGACGAATGCAATGATTTTAGGTCTAAGAATCATAATCACCACCTTCACTATGAGAGATGACTGTGACCACAAAACCATGTGTCACTCTCAAGGGTGGGCCTATCCAATACACTGTTCTCTAACATGTATCTGTGTGCTTGGTTTGATATTTCCATATCATGACTTAGTGAGACCCAGACATCAACCAACTCACACTACAATCTTATGTGTTACTGGTGTCTATCCACCTTCCACAATAAAAATCAACTAGGGATATAATGAGAATATTGTATGTACTCTTAACATATGTATGACATCATTTCAACAAGGCTAATACTTTAAGACATACATCATTGAGTAATATTATTCTCTAGACATTCACTTTGTATCCTCATTATATCATAACAGAGTGAATAAGATGAATTGGAAGCTTGCCTTTATTTATGTTATTTTTAATCAAAGCCTTTTATGTAATTATGCTATGTCAATCATCATATGATTGGCTCTATGGGAATACCTTACCAACAATATGCACATACCAACCTTTATGATGATATCTCTACTTTTTCTCCTTTTATTGGGGTATGCTTCCAACCCTAGGTGTAGGACTTGGAAGATTGGACTTGGTGACATGGACCTACTAGGTCGAGCTCTTATGGAGAAAGAATTGAGATAGATGGATATCCCTCTACTTAGATCCTTATGTTGTAACATCCATGTAAACCCTTAACGGATATTATGATGTATTTTGTAAAATTGAATATAGTCATGAAATATTATTTTGTTGCTACTATAGTTATTTTGTATATCATCATTTGAGAAATGAAAAAAAATTACACCTATCCCAGCGTACCTTTTGTGTGTGTTAGGAATAGATGGATTCATTCCTCAAATTAAGTAGGGAGTGGATCTTCTCTTGTGCCCCACTCTTTACAAGATGGTATCAGAGATATAGTGGTTGCATTTCTGACTATTTCAATTTTTTCTTCCTAATTAGAACCCTTACCTTACATAGTCATCCTTTAAGTGAAATGTTTATCCTAGAATTGTCCTATGTTATTCATGAGATGAAGAAAGGTCGATCCAGAATTATATAAGGTAGGCATAAGCATCATGATTATTAAATCATTGTGGTGACCCATAGGCTCGTAACCTATATAGGTTAATGGTGGCATATCTCTTTGATGTTATGGAACTTGACCTCAGCATGAAGGATATGGGAAGTGATGTTGTACATATGAGAATCTTAAGTTATTAACCCTAGTGTAATGAGACTTTAGTTAATCATACAATATGATGAAGGTTAGTTATGGCATGTATATTTGGTTATTATGAGGTTTGACTTGAGGATGTTGGAGTATTATTACAAGGAAATCTTAAATGGAAAAGAAAATTGTGAGCTGGTTTCTGCATTGATTTTGATGCCAATTTCAGTTTTACATTGCAAAGTTTTGCCATAAAATTATTTTCCTTTATAATACTATATGTACAAAAAAAAGTTTTCTAGATTTTATGAATGTTTTCTTGAACTAAATCACAATGAAGAGATATGTGAAGTTTTGGTAGATAAACCCTAGATTAAGTTGCGTAGAAATCTCAACCCTAGTTTTGGTGTTTGGGTGTGACAACTAGGAAAATGTGTCTTGTGATAATGATTTAGTTGACCTACCCTTTTGCACCTTATGATCTTTAGTATAGATATGTGAATCTTGGGGTTGATGGGTTACTAGCACAAGGACCTAAAACTCAACCCTAGGTGTGTATGACATGTTAGGTTGACATATGAACCACATAAACACCTAAAATATTCACAACTAAGAGATACATAAGTAACCCTAATATATTGATGTTGTTTAGCTTAGCTTACTAGGTTAAATCTTTTGAGGTGTGGAGAGGAATGGTAGATAATATATGAATGATGAATTTCGAAGAAAAAATCCTTTTTAAGTGGTGGAGTGTTGTAACGTCTCAAGATCTAGCATCTTATCCTATTTCCATGATAAGGAGACTAGAAAGTTTGGCTCTTTAGACTTGACCAAGCAAGCATAAAATTTACGTTAATGAATAAACAACATATTATGTGGCAATAGGTTCTGCAAACAACATCACACATTTACATAATAACTTAATAATGTGCCAACATTCGTGAAATATGTTACATATATTTTATTTGCTAACTAATATTCACATAATGGTTAAATACAAAGAATAATGTGCTTAAAACATGTATTAGAATAACACCTAAAATTTTTATGTGCAGACATCTAAGTTAAAGTGGAATTTATGGACTAAATATGCTAAATGAGTAAAATGTGAAATTTTGTGCATAAACTATAATATAGCTCTTTTGGAAATGAATTGAAGATAATATAACTCAAATAAGTAAATGTTGATAATAAAGATATAATACTTTGACAAATATAGTGGCAATGAGACAACATTCCTAATGGTGTCATAATTCATAAAAGGAAATCTCAAAGCTAAAATATAAATGTAAAATTGTGTTCCTTGGGTCCCAGTTATCTTGGGTGCAAGTTGCTTTATTTAAATAATAAAAACTATATCCTAATTTTATTTAGATAAGAAAATATGAGAAGAAGCCAAAAATGTATAAATTACAAAATGACTTTAAAAGTGTAAATAAACTCTAAATTTGAATTCCACATACCAAAATTACTTTATTTGTAAATTTTGACATTAATTGGACAAACTTATCTATCCTAGTGTAATTTAGGAGAGATAATATAAGTTAAGGTCCAAATTATGAAATAAAATAGTAAACAATACTAAAATGGAAAATTGATGCCAAAATCGGATTAATATTTTCCTAATTAGTCTAGGTGCCAATTTCGGTAACATTTGCACCTTGTTTGAACTATAAACCAAAAAGGAAAACACGATATACCAATATTAACTCTAATATTTATAGGATTCATTTATTTGATTGATTTCCTAAAGTTCCCAATTTTTCTGTCTCACACGGGGCTTTCTGGTTCTGGCTTCTTTGGGGCCTTTTTCGTCCATTGGATCCAGATCATACGGACCCCCTTTTCTGTCCTACCTCATGTTCCCTTCAGTTTCGGACGATCAGGGAACCAGGTTGCTTTCGCGATTCTTTTTCTCAAAAATATCTCTCCGATGGATTATTCTCTATCCCTGGTTTCTTTTTCCCTGCTTTGATTTTCCCTTTCCGCAGCCAATGATCCCAGATTTGCAGGTTCCTCGTTATTTATACATGTGTCGTGATGTCGATCGCTTTTGTCCCACGCTCTTCCATGCTTACCCCTTTTGCTTATTTCCTTTGACAATCTAGGCCACAAAGTCTCGCAATGCTCCCTGGGATAAATCCCTCATGCTGTTTTTTTCTTCCATGCTGGTTGCGCCAAGCACTCTCTGACCACCTTCGTTCTTCTCAGCCGTCGTGGCTTGTTGGTAGCCTAGGAGCCTTGAAGGGGCCGAGAGATAGCAGGAATTTTCTCTCAAACTGCTCATCGATCTTTTAGCAACATTGTTTCTATCGATTCAGGTATACAAGCCATACCCCTCTCTTCTGCACTTTCTTGTTGTGCCTGCTTTTCACCTGTGCTCTAGCGAATTACACCTCTTTTCCGTTGTGTGTTTCTCACCCTCACGTCGTCTGAACCACTCGGATCTGTCTCGAGTCGTGGTTTTTCTTGTGCTGGTCAGTTGCTCATTTTCTCATCTTTTGCTTCTTAGTCAGTAATGGCAGAAAGTTCCTACTGGGATTACTTGTTGTTCCTATACCCTTTTTGGGGTCCATGTGATGGGAAGGATCAGGGTATGTCAATGGTGTGGTTGCCCCGAGCATAGGATCTAAGGATGGGAAATCTGATCTCCAAACCTTGAGCTCCAGGTTGGTAGGCCGTCACACCCAGTGTTGAAGAAGTTGGGTTTCTTTTCTCGGTCATATCCCTCCCTTTTCCTTCCTTCTTTGTTTTTTCATGCAGGGGTATTTGTGTACTTTCATACGGATCTTGTTTTGGTTCAAGTCATGTTTTCAGTTGGGAGGACTTAGGCCACGTGGTAAGACTCTCTAGGTCCTACTCAGCTGCGCCCTCCTCTCTAAAAGGATAATGGCTAAACATGTGGATTTTTTTGATAATTTTGATTGGCTGAATTTTGTAAATTTGCAATAAATCCATTGTAAGTAAAAAAATAAAAAAATGTTTTGAAATCATACAATTATAACCAATTTAATGGTATTAATTCCATCATCTGAGTCCAAACTAATAAATATGTATGATGTTATCAATTTTTATAATTGGTTTAAATTTGTAAAATTTATAATAATAAGCAATAAGTCAGAAAATAAGGTAAAATATGTTATGAACTCAATAAAATATAATCTATAAGATCGTGTGGTTTTGATAACCTAACTCATTAATAATAGAAGGGTGGTTTTTTAAGATTTATACAATTAATGTAAACCTAACCTTAATTTCATTTATGCCTTTAATAGGTTGCTTGTGGGTTGAGATGGAATTAGGATTTTGACCCTAAACTCATGTAGACTTAATTCAGGGGATGTTGCATTTCCTATTATTCTATATTGAGCCATCACCCATAATTATCACTCTCTCGGTGCTTTGGACATATTCCCTACACACTGTTCTCTCTCTCTTGAGAGGTTAACTCATTAGAGTACTTATATCCTTTTGTTGATCTTGTTTACCTATTTTTATGGATAATTTTATTGGACTCTTATTTATACCTTGCCCATTTCATTCCATGAGAAAACCCTAACTTGAGCAATTGCTACTCTACTCTTCTTGTGGTTGAATTATATAATCTTAAGTTGCATCACATTTATGGACATGATTGGATATTTGGCTACTGGTCATCTGACCCCACATGATAATTGTTGGATTCGTGTTTCATATGACTAAATTTTCACATGTCTATACATTTATGCATATTTTGTGATTCAGTAGCCCTAGAGTAAAGTAATCGTTTGGTTATTTGGGTGATATTCCCTTATGTGATATTGTTAAGCACTGAGGTTTTAGTCCTCCTTCCATGCCCTCAGGTTTTCATCCTATATATTTAGTATGGAGGATTGTATGCCCCATACCCTGGCCTATATTCCAGGGGAGTTGGGGTTGTGCGTCATTCTCAATCAGGTTACAGGTTGTGTTCCTATTACAACCTCGATTTTTCTTATATGACTGTAATTGCAATTATTTTAAAAGAAATGTACTTGGTTGTAAATTGCATGATTTATGAAAAAATATAAAGATTTCTTTTACAATTTTTCCCTGTGCATGGTTTTTCATGGATCCTTTGGTAATAATGGGTCCAAGATAATAACAGAGGAAGATAAGTTAAACGAAAATAAGTAATGCATTAATAATAAGAAAGGAAATTGGAATAAAAGTGAAAATATAAGAAATAAATAGGGAAGTGTGGGTAAGATCATAATAGATGCTGTTTCGAACCCCACATGGATTCTTGAGATACAAGGAATCGAAATAAAGGAAAATAATAAATGAGAGAGAGGAAATATGAATGAAATATATATATTTAAGCAATAACTTACACATAAAGAAAAGGTTCATTTTCTTTAAAATAATGACTCACTACAAAAAATTTGGCTTTTGTTGAAGAACATTTGTGAGGAACCAAAAATCGTGAATAATGATGTCCATTTGTGAGGGCTCATCCTTCAAATATGGGACCAAATCCCTCAACCGTGTTCTTGACATCGTTAGGCATTTTATGTGAACATTGGTCCCTCACAAATACATTTCTTACGAATCACCCCCTCAAAAACTCCATGCTAAATGTTCCCTCCATCTCATAATCCTTCCCTCCATTCTAAAACACTGAATCGTCTATCAAAATTAATGAAAAAATCACCCAGTCCCGGCGGGTGATCCTTTCCCCCTCATTTCCTCCGCACTCCTCCACTGAACCCTCCCCCTCCCGATTCTCTCATCGGTTCCTCCGCACTCCTCCACTGAACCCTCCCCCTCCCGATTCTCTCATCGGTTCCTCCGCATTGGGTCATCCTTGACGCCAATCGCCCTACTCGGTTGCTGCCGTTCATCCTTCGCATTGGGCTCATCCTTCATAACTCCTTACCGCCGTTGACGGTTGCTGCCCTCCGCCATTGAGGGTTGCTGCCCACCGCATTGGTCGTTGCTGCTACGCAGGCACCGTGCTTGATTGCCGCTGATCGCCCTGCTCGGCCATTGGTCGTTTTTGCTACGCAACTTGCTTCTTCGGCCACTGGAATCCTCTCTAGGTTCGTATCTTTTTCTGTTTTTCTCATTTGGGAGAGCACTAGCCCCCACTTCGACCTCTGATAGCCAAGATTGGTTCTTCCTCCAATGGGCTTCCAGTTCATACCTCATGTGTCCGCCTCATCTCCCCCCAATGTGATCTGCATAGGATTAGCTGGGTTTACTTAGTAAAAATACTAACCATCTAGTATTCATATGAGTTATATCCCCCTCCCCTAAGGATTAACGTTCTCACGTATAAGAAACATATCACAATGTTGAAAAACTTTGACTATCCTCAGTTGCATGGAGATGGTCATACAACAGTAATAGAGAGTAGTCAGGGGCGTGTTCAATATTTGGAAGTGAGGAAATAGCTCCTTGGGAGTAGCTACCATAACTAAATGGAAGGGAATCAAAGTTGTGATGTACATAAATTCCTAGGCTATGCATCTATAGTATAGCATCCTCATAATGATTTTCTATCATACAACTTTGTGTTTTGTCAATAAGAAAAGAATAATTTACTGATGTGATTGAGTAGATATAGTATTTGATTGAATATTGTCTTTCTCGAATATGTACAATATCTATTAATTGTACAAACTCGAATTTATGTATAATACCTACCATGTAATCCAAGTCATACTTGATCAAATATTACTCATATATAATTGTTGAGGCTCAAGCTTGGTTCAAAGCAATACACATGTGTGCATGTATGTTTAATTTTGCTACTCTATTCTATTCTATATGAACAAGTGTTCTCATGACACACATATATATGGGTCAGAGCCAAAGTAGTTGATAATGAATGTATTAATAATATTCCTAGTTTCTTTGAAGACAGTATGAAGGAAATAAGCAATACCTCCTTTAAATCTATTATATGTATCCTTTACTATATCTGGTGGTATAGAAATAAGGTGATTTTTGAGGAATGGTTAGTCAATGTGAGTGTGCTATAGTCTATTATACATAATGAGATAAAAGTGCTTCTTTACTAAACGAGCCCTGTGTTCTATTTTCTGGAATTGCTATGCTTGTGCTTATTTTCTAAAGATGAAGAAGGGTTCCATCTGATGTTACTGGTTTATTGATGTAGTGGTGATCAAGATGCTTGTAAACTGTTGTGCTGAAATGATCTTTCTTTTGAAGAGCAGTTCTAGAGGTGACCAAAGCATCATTCTGATTAAAAACCCTTACATTTAAACCCATTCCTATAAACACATTTCTTATTGGGTGAAAATTGTAGATTTCTTTGGTGGCTGCATTAAATTGCTTCTCAAGTGAGGCAAAGCTTGGGGAGTTACATTCTTCTCTTCTAACTCAACATTGTTGGCTTTTCTTTTCCCATAGTCAATTTTCTTAGGAAAGATCTTGTCAAACATGTATGATGGAATCACCAACATGGGATTATATTTTTATCTTCCTCCATGCCAACATGGTTTAGATAGTTGACTCTCATGGAAATAATATTGTCATGGGGGGTCACTTGTACGAGTGTTATTCTGTTTTCTCACTGCGTTGTTTTTGAATGTTTTGTTTTTGGTTGTAAGTATAATATAGCCTGGTGTTTTTGCATTTTGCAGAGGTACACTAAGTCATTGTCAACATCTCAGAGGTCTGCTCTGGTTGATAAGTCTAGGCAGAAGCCTCAAGAACGAATGGGTGTTCTTAGTAATGTGGGTTCCTCCTAAAACAACAATTGGATATATTATATGTCTTTTTTCCTTTACCCCCTCCATCTAAAATAATACCCTTTCTGTAACATGTGGTTGTGATGTATGACCTAAAAGCCAATAACTATGGTAATGATCCTCGGCTAAGTGCAGCTCTGTACTTAGAGATTAATTAAAGGCCGACTGCCCAGGGCTCCCATGTGACACATCCATTCCTAATATAATAGTTGGCACTTTGGAGATCTTTGGCATGGATGGAGGATGCTCAGCTGTGGTGAACTTCTCTGCATCTTCCATCCATGCCAAAGATCTCCTAAGAGCCAACTATTATATTAGGAATGGATGTGTCCCATGGGAGCCCTGGGCAGTCGGCCTTTAATTAATCTCTAAGTACAGAGCTGCACTTAGCAGAGGATCATTACCATAGTTATTGGCTTTTAGGTCATACATCACAACCACATGTTACAGAAAGGGTATTATTTTAGATGGAGGGGGAAAACAAAAAAAGACAAATATACAAATGTTGTTTTAACAACAAAGGGATCAAGGAGGAACCCACATTACTAAGAACACCCATTCGTTCTTGAGGCTTCTGACTAGACTTCTCAACCAGAGCATACCTTTTGTTGAATGCATGTCTGAAGCTTTCCATGGTCATGACAGACATTCTATTGATGCTAAGTGTGCACAAAGATGGTATGCTACTAACTTATAATGATACATATCATACAAGTGAACCAGAAGTTACATTCATTTTACGCCCATGCTTTAGTGCTTCTATGCCCATCATTTGATTTTTAGAGATACCAAACTTATTTACATATCATTTCAGTTTCCATTGGAGACTATAACTTTGTAATTCTACTATGTCTGCCAATCAAAAATTCTGGTCCTCTTCCTTTTCACTTCCTACTTCTATCTGTGATGAAGTGGAAATAATTATTATAAATTTCTTGTGGGGATAGTGTGAAGGCAAGAATGATATCCATCTTCTTAAGTGGGATGATGTAACCATCTTCTTAAGGTAGTCTATGGATCAAATTGATCCATGAGAAATACCTTCTTAAGGATTCTATCTAAAATATTGATATCTATGGTCAACTTTCTTGGTATTTAATTCAGATGATCATACATCTGAATTTGAAATCCTATTACGAAAGATTGCTAGAAACAACATCTTAGTGATGAACAACCTAAAAAAAGAGGGTTTTTCTATACTTCTATATGTTTTCTGTGTAGACGTTCTAATGAATTTATCATACATTTATTCTTTAATTGCCATGTAGCTGATTTCATCGGGGTAAGGCTGTTGAGTGTAAACTCATTGATAGGATTCCCCTGTATATTTACAAAGTTAATCAAAAGTATATACATTTTTAAATGTGTTTATTGTACTCCCAGGTTGGAGGCTATTGCTACTCATCTCTGTATCCAAATAGCCATTTTTCGGAAGTGGGTATTTTCCTCTTTTGATATCTAGCAGCTATCAATGAAAGTAATCTTTTTAGATGGGATAGACACTTCTACAATGTTTCTTTTGGGAGGAAACTTCTTTTTTTCTGTAGTGGTTGGTATATATGAACTGTTTTCTTCTGCTAGTCTATTGTTCTGCTGGTTTACAGTCTCTTATTATCATAATTTGAGTGTTGTGTTATTAACAAGATACCAAACAATGAAATTGTCCCTGTTGTCCTGGTCTGCATGTCATATGTTCTATCTCGGTTGGTGTTAAGTCTTATGCAGCTGACTTATTTTAAGTATTTCAGTTCTTAATTTTATGAGATGTTATACATGATATCATATACTTATATGTTTAAGTATTTCAGCTGACTTATAGGGATAGTTAGGTATTTGTCTCATAATGCTTGTTATAAGTAATAACAATATGTTGATATCAGATCTAAGAAGAAATAGACTGTCAGTGCCTTTATGCATAGAGATCTGCTACAATATTGAGATTCTATGGGATATGTTGGACATAACCCATAGCATCAGGACCACACACAACTTTGAATCTCCTTTGGTAGAGTCTAAATAGCCATGCGTCAAAATACTCCTTTGTAGTAGAGAGATTGCCTAGTTTGAGAAGAGAAGCTGTGTAGCTAGTCTGACAGTATAAGTAGCCCCTGTAATCGAGTATATGTTGAGACATGTGAGCAAAAGTTAATGGATGGATCTGTGAACTATTATTGATTAGGTGGGTACCTATGCTATTGCAGTTCTTGAAGGACTTTTCTTGAAGGATGTTTCTTCTGCCTCTTTTTTTGCTTCTTGTATATTGATAGACTTCATGTATGTCTTCTCCCTTCCCTCCCCTTTTCTCTTTTTCCTTTTTCATGTTGTATATTCGACACCCTTTTGCTGCAATTGTTGCAAAAAAAATCAGTCCTTTTATACTACTGTTTCTTTGATTTTTTTCTATTTCCTCTTGTGTCTCCTATTCTAGCTTCTTTTCTTTTCTTTTATTGCAATTTCTCCTTCATTTCATGTTCGTGCTATTGCATCTAAATTTTTGTTACTTCTATGTCCCCTCTTATTGCTTTTTCCTTGTTACTCATATCAGAAATTCAGATTCTTACTTGCATCTCCTGCTCGCACGTCTACTAGACTACTAGTATCACTTCTATTTGCAAGTTTTCTTCTACTTTTTCTTACTTATTATTGCTCCTACATGACTACATCTCCTACATGACTACATCTCAAACAGCTGTTCCTCTACTTATTATATATTTTCCTTCATGTAGATGGATTTTCTAATAGATCGGAGTTGGATGTATATTGGGAACAGAGTGCGAAGTGATGTATTCAAGGCAGGGTTACGAAAGTTCATTGAGTTTGCTCTTATCCATCAGAGACCAACTAGACAGGGGAAATTAATATGTCCTTGCAAGGTATGTTTGAACAGATACCTTAAAATAGAGGAGGAGGTATTCTCACATGTATTACAAAAAGGATTTGTGCATAGCTATGATGTTTGGACGTTTCATGGGGAGGTGATTGGTAGGAGCAATCCTGTTGTGGCACCAAACATGCCTAGCACCGACAATATGCATCAGATGTTGGAGGATTTGTTTGGTATGGGTGACACAACAAATGACCAATCTACTGAAGCTACAGAGGAACCTGCAAATGTAGATGCACAAAGATTTTACAAGCTACTAAAAGAGGCAGATCAACCACTCTATAGAGGTTGCACAAGTCATTCTAAGCTATCGTATTTGGTTGCCTTGCTATTTCTGAAGGAGGAATCTGGATGGTCCAACGATTCTTTCACAAAGTTGTTACAGTTGATTGTTTCAGGATTTCCGGAAGAAAATTGTCTATTCCCGGAGACGTACTATGAAGCAAATGTGATCGTGAAGGATTTACGACTTGATCATTCTACTATAGACGTATGTACAAATAATTGCATGTTTTTTCACAAAGATGCAGCTTCAAAAGAAAATTGTGATACTTGTGGTGCTTCAAGATGGAATGAAAAGCAATACAAAACAAAGGGAAAGAAGGTAGCTGCTAAGTTCATGTATCACTTCCCTTTGATACCTCGGTTATAGAGGCTCTATATGTCTTCATCTATTGCTAAAGACATGATTTGGCCATCAGAAGTAAAAGGCAAGGATGGTCGTATTCATCATCCTTCAGACACACCAGAATGGTTGTCTATTGATGCCAGGTATCCAGACTTTGCTGCTGAACCACGCAATGTTAGATTGGCATTAGCAACAGATGGATTTAATGCATTTGGCAATATGAGTGCATCACATAGCATCTGGCCTGTGTTGGTGACACCTCTCAATCTTCTGCCTTGGCTTCTTATGAAAGAACAATTTATTATGATGTCCCTATTTATCCCAGGTCCACATATGGTTGGCAATGACCTTGATGTATACTTGGAGCCATTAATTGAGGAGTTGCAACTACTTTAGGAGCTTGGAGTCAAAGTTTATGATGCATATAGAAAAAGGAACTTCACTATGCGGGCAATGATTTTATGGACCATTAACGATTTCCCAGCATATGGTGACTTATCTGGTTGGAGCACTAAAGGTAAGAAAGATTTGGGATGTCCTTGTTGTAATGTGGAGACTGTATCAAAATGGTTACAGTATGGGAAAAAGCAATGCTATGGTTTCCGTCGACGTTTTCTTCCAATGAATCATCCGTATAGATGTGATAGGAAAACTTTTGATGGTGAAAAAGATTTTCGACTTCCACCTAAGCCACTATCTGGAGAAGATATACTGAGGAAATTTGATGGGTATGAAAATATCACAGTTGGAAAAATGAATAAGCACAAGAGGCTAGGAGATCAAATTCAACCATTACCTCCTGGTTGGAATAAGATAAGCATCTTTTTTCAGCTACCTTATTGGAAGTATTTATCTGTTAGACACAATCTGGATGTGATGCACATAGAAAAGAATGTGTGCGAGAATATTTTAAACACATTATTGGGTGATTCTAAGAAAAGTAAAGACAACTTACAAGCTCGTCAAGATTTGAAGAAAATGCGCATTCGAAGAGATTTATGGCCAGTAGATGCAGGTGACCACTATTACTTGCCTCCAGCATCTTACACCATGACTAATGCACAGAAAGATAAGTTCCTATCTGTGTTAGAAAAGTTGAAAGTTCCTGATGGCTATTCTTCTAACATATCTAGGTGTGTTAGCAAATCTGATAGAAAACTTGTTGGGCTAAAAAGTCATGATTGTCATGTTCTTATGCATCAACTTCTACCTGTTGCCTTGAGACATTGCATAAGCTTAGATGTGTACAAGCCTATTGCTAATTTGTGCTCATTTTTCAACAAGCTTTGCTCTAACATTATTGATGTGGAGGAATTCAAAGAATTGGAACAAGAAATTGCTGTCACTCTTTGCCAGTTGGAGAGAATCTTCCCTCCTTCTTTCTTCACCATCATGATGCATTTTCCCATTCATTTAGCTTATGAAGCCAGGCAAGCCGGATCTGTCCGAACTAGGTGGATGTACCCAATAGAGAGATACTTGAAGAAATTGAAGAAGTATGTAAGAAACAAAGCTAAACCGGTTGGTTGTATTGCTAGTTGCTATTTAGCTGAAGAAAGTTTGACATTTTGTGGTAGGTACTTGCATAATTTTGAGACAAAACTGATCCGCACTCCTCATAATGTTGATGGATCTCCAATTAGAGTTGGAGTGTCAAGAAATTTCAACATCTACACTTTGGAACAAGCCCATCGTTATGTCCTTTTCAATAAAGAGGAATTGGATGTTTACAGAAGGTAAGATTTAATTACGTCCTAAAATTCTTGCTGATATTTGTATATATGTTGTACATTAATTTAGACACTTCTTATAAAGCAGTGAACACATGTCTATTCTTCAAGATATGGAACCCAACATTGCCCCACGGACCCTAGAAACAAAACATGCAAAGGAGTTCTCTAAGTGGTTGAAAGAGCATGTAAGTCTCAAACATAAATATTGTTGTCACTCTTAATGTTCAAGTTAGTGTAGATTACATTAATGTTTTACTTTTTTATGAAGGTAATGCAAATGCGAGAGATTAGGCCAAACAGTATTAGCGATGATTTGAGATGGTTATCCCAAGGCCCTTGTGTTGAGGGAATGTCTTATGAAGGATTTTTGGTCAATGGATATCGTTTCCGTTCAAAGCCCATTGAAAGTACATGTACTACACAAAATAGTGGAGTGTATTTGTGTGCTGACACTTCAAGTTATTCAAGTGGTAGAGATTGAAATCCTATAAATGCTGAAGTCACGTACTATGGCTACTTAGAGGAGGTTATTGAGCTAACTTATGGTCCAGGAATCAAAGTTCCGTTATTCAGATGTTCTTGGTATGATGAAAGCACTTCTAACGGGTTGCGAATTGATGAGTATGGGTTCACACAAATCAACACTTCAAGGATAAAAAAAAGGAGGAACCATTTATCCTGGCTTCTCAAGCATTGCAATGCTTTTATGTGAAGGATCCTAATGATGATGATTGGTGCACAGTGCTAAAGCATCCTCCTAAAGATTATTCTGAAGTACCTCTTATTGAGAATTGTTTGACTGGTTTACAATCTGATGGTGGTGTAACTAGTGATGTGTCTTGGACGAGGAGTGACACCGGGGGATCTTTTGTTGATAGAACTAAAAAAAAGAATGATGGGGCTAATGTTTAGTTCATTAATCTGTCTGTTTTGTTTGCAAGTCTAGAATAATTTACTTGGGGAATATGTTGTATTGCATTTTTTTGGCAAACTATTACTATATGGCATATTCTTTGCAATTTATTTAGTCTTGTTTCATATACCAGCAAGTAGGACATCATTATTCTTTTTTGGGATATGAAACCAAAGTACTCTACAAGTTATATGTTTTTCAAATGCTGAATATTCATATGTTGGTGTCTCATATTCTCCGCAATTTATTTGTTTTTCAAATGTAGCTACTACTTTTGTTACTGACATTTCTGCACTAATAATCTAATTTTTTTTCCTTGTCAATTGAAGGATGGCAGGAAGAAGATTCACTAGATCTAGTTGTAACAACACACCCAGTCAACCTATTGCTGTCCCTCCATCCATAATTGAAGAAAATTGTGAGGATGAACCTACTCTACTGTCCAACAATATTGAAAATGATGTAATAGTTGAAGAAAATGTTGAGTATGAACAGGAGAATAGGAAGTATGGACGTGGGCCTGCAAGTGAGCAAAGCCTACTTCCTAAGCAAGGGCAGCCACGTCACAAGGTCCAATGGGATGATGAAGGAAATGCTATTGGGGAGAATGGTGCCAAATTGAATCGTTATTGTCATATGCTAGCAAGGAAACCACACATATGGCATCTAGACTTGAAGTGGAACGAACAACCAGAACAAGCTTTTGTAGATAGAAAATCATTTATTGAGGTAATCTTTTTCATAAAAAGACCAACAAATTGTATGATTGTTATATCTAAAGTAATATTTTCTATGTTTTTGTAGAAATACTTTGATTTAGGCAGTCACCCTAATGCATGGAACCACATTGATGAACACATTAGCAAAGGGATATCAGTGTGGAGGGCACGTGTAAAGAAAGATTACTATGAAAAGTACAAGATTGAACCAGAATTGATGATGAAGAAAGTTGAGAAAAATGCTTCCATAGATATGGACCAGTTTAAAAATCTTGTTAAAGAATGGGGAACCGAGAAGTCTAAGGTACAATGGTTTCATATAACTTTTTTTTTATCAATAAGCGTGTTTCTCTTTCATTACTCACAAAATTTACAAAGGGGAGCAAAGCTCAATACATCTATAAAGATAGATATCAAAAGTCAAAAAGAAGGATGCAATTTATCTATGCAAACTTCTATAATCAGTATTTATGAAATAACACACACTGTTTGGTTTGCACCTACTGTCTTCAAAAACACATCTGTTTCTATGTATCCATATGTGATAAATGATAAGAGTAGCAAGAAGAGCTTCTGTTATAACCCCAATTTTTGGGTTCAAATAGTGAGAAATGTAATTTCTCATATTAAAGCTAATGGAACAAATAATGATATGTTTTGTTTTGATTAAATGGATTCCATTCACAATAGCCTTGATTGGTTGTGTTTTGGGCTTTGTTGGCTATTGGGCCCAAATACCGAGGAAATTCAATTAGTAAATGAATAATCGAAATTCTAAGAAAAGAAATATGTGGAAACCTCTAGAAGGCAAATCCAAAGAGGATTTCGTGCCTCTTGGGTTCCTTGGATACCAAGGAGTCCAAGGTTGCAAAAGAAAGCAATAAGAAAAGAAAAAAATTAAATAAGTATTTCTTTATGAAGAAAGAAATTGAAAATATTGATGAAATATGGAAAGTAAGTAAAAAGAGGTAAAATTGAGTTATCCTTTGTGGAATTTCGTATCCCAAGGATTCCTAATGATAAAAGGGATGCCAATATGGAAAATAAAAGAGAAATAAAGGGAAATCCTCAAAAAGGAGATATTTTAATAAGAAATAAATATAATATGAGAAATTGACTTTTAAAGGAAGATAAAGGCAAACGAATGTTCCCCAATGTGGGAATCCGTGCCTTGAGTGTTTCTTGAGGTCCAAGGGACCCAAAATAACGAGATAATTGCAAAGTGGAAAGAGAAAATAGCAAATTTGCAAAATAAAAAGATAAAGAGATACATTATTAGTGAATTTGTGATATTGATAAAAAGAAAGTATCTTCCTATTAAATGAAAATAGAATGTGTGCCTTTAGAATAAAGGGCAAGTAAATAAAAGAATAAAAGAAGTTATTTTCGTTTTCCTAATGTCTAAAGAATAAAGAAGACTAAGGAAATAAGAGAGAGAGAGAGAGAAACTAACTTATTAATGAAGGAAATATATATTCCTATTAGGAAAGGGTTTTGCTAATGCATAGATGAAGGGTATTTTCTACTAAAAGGAAATATAATTTCGTGGGTAATGGGTTCAAAGGCAAGAATAATGAGGATAAGAAAAAGGTTTTTTGTATTCCTATATACCCAAATAATATAATTATATTAGAAGATAATAATGAGTGAAGAGGTTGCTTCTTAGCTAAGGGATATAAGTTTCCTTTTGGGAAAAGAACTCGAATCCTCGTGAAGGCACTCTTTAGGGCTTAGTTTCTCATCCCTACATAAGAGGGTAGTCGGAGTTCAGGAAGGATCCCACGCGCACACCTCTCTTCTTCTTCTTCTTCTTCTTCTTCTTCTTCTTCTTCATGTATCTTTACGTTCAAACCCTAGCAGAAGGAAATAGGGTGATCCTGGCGCAGAGAGGAGTCCAGGAGGGGTTGCGTTGAGAACCGGATGTGCGCCGAGGTCAGAGCATGACCTGGCCAGCATTTCCGTGCCCTAAACGACTCTCCAATGAAGCCACACGGCTGCACTTGGCAGCTGCAAGTGCGGGATCGCACAGCCCATATCAGCCACCTTGGCCCCACCTCGGATCTTCCCCAGCCTCGGCAGGGAGCGGCGGAGCCAGTAGACTGCCCCTGATGGCCGTCGTGGTCTGGAGGAGGCGGCAGGGCCGCGCTGGATCGCTGCTGCAAATGACATCGTAAGGGTTCGTAAGGTGGGAGATGACCAAAACTAAATCGGACGACTATTAAATGAATAGTTTGAGCAATTTGGGTTTATATAAATGGAAAAGAGTACTATTAGGGTTTGTTAACCTAAAAGAGGTAAAGTTTGAGAAATTGATCTAAGAAACCCTAATGAGTATTAATGAATAATTAATGCGGATTAGAAACCCTAGAAAGTGAATACAAGTCAATAAAGTAGATTCTTGATAAAGTGTGTAATAAATAGAGTACATATTTATTTCAGGAACTATGTGATGATTGAATTACTTGCTTGGATCTGTTGATTGACTTGATTGTATACATATGAAGTATATGTTGAATAATCTGCATGACTCGCCAAGTCAGGTATGTGGTTACGCTTATGACTATACCGAATAGTTTCCCGAGGATTTTATCGACGTTTCCCTCAATGCATGAATTAACTGTTGGATGTCTATTTATTTCATGCAACTATAAAGTGACTATGATTATCACTGTAAATGAGTATATATAACTGGCTAGATCCGGGTCCACCTCTGTTACTTTGAAAAGGCTAAAAAGGGGGTAACCCTAGAGCAAGGTCTAGGTTACCGAGAGTTAGAAATTGGGCTACCTACGTGTAGTGCCATGCGACTCGTTAGCCTGCCATGAGTTAAGGAGTGGGTTACTTACGAGTAGTGCCATGTGACTCAACCCTAGAAACTGGTTCACCTATAGGGGGAACCATGAGGGGTTTAATGGGGATTTACCATAAGGAAGGTAGGTTCCAGGTCCACTGCAGGGATAGTACAGAGGATAGGGTACTCGTGGATCGCGGATGTTATATTTAAAACGTAATCTTGATTGATTAATGATTAATTGAATGATTACATGGTTATCATAGTTGCAATATTATTGTTTCCCCCACATACCAGCTTTGGCTGACCGACGTTTTGTTTGTCGGCGTTTTAGGTACAAGCCAAAAGGACAAATAGTAAATCGTCACATTGTGAAATACATGAAGAAAAATACAAGGAGGATTAGTTAGCGTAGAATCATTATGTGGATAGAAGTTAGAAATCCAAAAATTTCAAAAGGTATGCAAAGTTTATTTTCTTACAACTTTTCAGTTTAGTATGTTAAAATTTGATAATTATTCTTGGTTAATTGCCGAACCTTTGATTCGGAAGTCATGGGTATGGCTTCGACCTCTCAGTCTCCCGTAATTGGGGGTTATCGGGAGGTGGGGTCGTAACATTTGGTATCAGAGCATAGGTTCCCCAGTTAACCATTAATAATTATTAAATTTACAAACTCCATAGAACCCAAGGGAGTTATTAGAGGATTATCCGAAAGACAGAGGTGTCTAGAAAAGGATCACGACCGGGGGCTGGCAATATTTTCCTCCGCACCGCTAGTCGGAATACGAGGACTCCCGGATCCGTGTGACTGCCTGGCTAAAGTCTTAGGGTATGAATCGAAATAAGATACCTTTAGGACTTCTCATCTTATTCATCCCTTCTCATCACGAAATTCTGATAAGGACTTAAAGGATTAGGGTTTTCTTTCTTCTCCTCACCCTCTTGAGGTATGGGTAAGGTTATTAAGGTTTAAGGAATCCTCCACCAAATTAATGGAAGGCATGTAAATAAGATGTCATGGACATAAGCTTAATAGATTAAGCGTAAATTAAAGAATAGATACATGCTTAGGTCGTATGACATAAGTTGTCATGTCCTCAGTAGAGACCTGAGGCTAGACCTTCTTGTCAGGAGGATAAGTCAGTCCTGGAGATAGAGATCTCCATTGCTAGTAGAGACCTGTCACATCCTATGAGGATGATGCTAACCCTAACCCTAAGTGATGGTTAGAGGGAGACGAGTTGGATCAGGTGTTTAAAAGGACATGCCTTTGGGATCCATGGGTGACCTACCACCTTTGACAACCCAATCTTGGAAAAGGTCATGTATGCTAGGGTAAAGGATAGCTCTTTAGATGATGATGTTAGTGAATGACCGTAGAAACCCTATGGGCTTGTGCAAGTAGGGCATAGCTGGCACCTAGGGCACGTCATAATGCTGGCAGTAGGATGAAACCCAGGATAAGGAATCATGAGGGAGCATAAAGGGTTAGGGATGATCTTGAACAAACATAAGTTCGAACCTAGGCTTCAACCACGTAGAGTATGCTTTTAAAGATGATCTTTCATGAAGAAAGGATATCTAATGGTGAGGTTGGATGTGGGGTTAACTCTAGAGAGAGAGCAGGAAACCCAACAAGAAGGTTGGAAGCTTAAAACCCTGAACGATGGATGATAGTGGTTGCCTCATGATCGATCCCTGAAAGTTGATGATATCTTGGTTGCCTTTAGAGGGACCAAACCCTAGAGATGAAGATGAAGCATCTGGTGCCTATGTGCCTACAATATAGGTGTTTACCTTCTGAGGTAGGGAGAAGAGTTCCTTAGACCTAGAGAGGTTTAGTGAACATGTTATGAGGCCTTGTACCTTATGGTTTGTCCTTGAGGAGAATCCAACTCTAAGTGTTGCTCAAGTCGAAGGATGATAGGAAGTGCACGAGATGCCTTTTGCGAGCTTGATTCACGGTTAAGAGATAAAGCATGCAGTTGGACACCTAAAAGTGAACCTAGGGTTCCTAGGCCTAAGAGGGGAAGTGGTATACCTAATGCTCATGATGAGAATTAAGTTGCTATAGTTTCGAGCATGGTACGCCTCATGAATAAAGGAAAAGGGAAGCCCCTTAAGTTTAAGGTATGTTTGATGAACCCCTCATAGCTAGGTTGAGGATAAAGGAAGGTATGATCTTGATCCAACATTGAGGAAAGAGGACAAGTATGACCTAGCATGGTTCAGTAGGTGATCTATTTATGCCTTAATAGCTTGCTAGGGTTAAGTAGGCTCATGTGGATGTAAACCCTAGACCTAAGAGCTTTTATGACCTTGCTGTCAAGAGATAGTTTTCCTCCCATCCTGGGGGAGAGACACCTTTGGTAGGGTGTATATCAGTTTTGGTTAGTTTAAGGTAACCTAAAGAGGTCTCTTAGGATCTTGAGAAGCTAAGTGAAAAGTACATGGTATGGTAATGAACCCGTAGGCCATATATATCCATCTCTAAGTGCATGCAGATATGTTACCATGGGGGTAACCGGTATAGGGCTTGATCAAGGTAGGTAGGTTACCATGATCCTGATGAAAGGATGAAAGTCAGCCCATGAATGCAGAAAGAGAGATGATGAAGACTTGGGTAAAGTTCTAAGTGAACATGTACTATGATGGGGAATCTTAAGTCTACCCTAGGGTCGGGTAGGGATAAGATCGATGAAAGTAGGAGTTGCCAAATTCCCTAGTTGCACGCGACCATAGGGTCGGGAGGTAACAGCTATCATTGTCTGAGGGCCATGGGTTAGGAGATTGATCACCTTCATGAACTCATGGGACCCAAAGGGCAGATGAGTAGGGCACTCTCTTGATGCATGAGGGAAGAGGGATGACCCCAAAAGAGTCGGTACCCTATAGACCTAGAGGAGATGACCAAGGATATAAACCTCAGTAGGTTCAATACTAGTTTGATATCTTGCGGTTTAAGATGAAGAGACATATGTGGCACGTTGCAACTTAGATTTAAAGGTGTACTGGCAAGGTGGGATGTACCATCTCCACTCTTGGAACAGGAAGAACTCTGTATTTGGACTGTAGCCAAATGCCTATTTCCTCTTGTTATGGGGGTGAGAGATAGGATATTACGCATGCCATACATCAAGGATAAGAGATAATGTAGGTTGGAACATTGCCACGAGAAATGGGTATAGAGAAGATATCTACCCTGGTAAAGTGAATGATACTTGGATGGTTTGTAAACCCTAAGAGGAATGAGGAAGTCACCTTATGAGGATGTTTCTAGCATGAGCTAAGTGGAGCTTACAAGTTATACCAAGTTGAGTTTGGTCACCATGATGATGAAATCAGAGAGTGTTCTTAATGAAGGTAGATATAGAGTTTGAGGTGAGATGATAAGTGAATTACATGGAAGTGTATGTCTTCAATGTTACCTAATACCTAAGAATGTGAAGTGGTAATGAATGCTTTGGTCGAGATACATCTGACTTGTTTGTTTGGCTAACCCTAAAGTTTGGAAACAAGAGGTGTTTGAATAACACTCAGATGTAACAAGATTCGTCGAAAAGTTAAGGGTTGTTTAGTTAGCCAGTCTAGTCCTTGATGCAATGAAAGGATGGTGGTAGAACCTCAGATGCACTTCTATGGAAGAGAAGGTGATGAAACTTCGACTAGAGTGGTTTAGGGTTTCGGAGGAATCGATCTTGGAAGAATCATGACATACAGGAAATCATGATTGAAGATCACCATACACCATGGAAAATGGAAATAGCACTTTGGATGCTTAAGATGAAATTGCATGTGGTTTATGGCCATGCAAGCCAAGAGGTAAAGGACGAACCCCAGTAACCCAGTGTATCGATATAGAGGACAAAAGAGTCCCTGAGAGGGAATGGGAGTTCATCACTATGGATGTTGTGATAAGTCTCCCCTAGACCAAGGAAGGTCAAGATGCAATGTGGGTTACAGTAGTTCGCCTTACCTAGATGACATGTGAAAGGAAGAGTTCTGTCAAGGGACATATTTGGTTGAACTACCCATAAGAGAGATGGTTCAACTACACCATGATGCGAGTTCAAAGGTTCTTGAGTTTGACCTAAAGGTTCCCTTCCCAAAAGGTGGAAGTAGGTACATGAAGAACTCGATGTTAGTGTAGTTTATCACCCCTAACTAATGGTTAGTATGATTCAGACTAAAGGGTCTGATGAGAGCATGTGTGCTCGTACAGGGTGATGTCTAAAGACAGTTCTTGTCCTACAAAAGATGTGACAATGACCACCATAGCCAATATCGGGTTTTATAAGAAGCTCTGTAAGGGAGGTTGTGTCGGTCACCACTTCAGTAAGGTGATGTTGGTGAAAGAACCATATGATGGTTAGAAAAGGGACCACAGTGCGTGTAGATGAAGTCACTTTGATCATGCAATGGCTGAAAGGAGCCTAGAGACGACAAGAGTCGTGAGCAGATGCAAAGTAGAATAACATGCAGTACACTGTGGGAGAATATAATGTGAGAATCCGACCCCTCTGAGCTGCAGTCGAGAAAGCTGAGTCCCCGATACATGGGTCCATTAGAGATGGATGGGTGGAGATGGTTAGGTTTTGACCCTACCCTCAAGGTAAAGTAATGTGGGATGTTTTCCATGTGTCCAATTTAGAGCACTATGTGAGGTACCCCGACCATGTGCTGAGCAATGAACCTAGTAAGCCCCAAGGGAGGCAGACATGGCCTGAGTCACCTGTGTAGTTTATAGACGCCATGATGAAAGAACTCAGAGAAAAGAATATGAGATGATAAAGGTTCTTTGGATGCGCCATGAGTACGGTAAAGCCACATAGGGGCCAATGATGGACATGGAAAAGTCTTATCCTGAATTGTTTGTTTGCTGTTTGAATTTTGAGGACAAAATTCCTATAAGAGGGGAAGGATGTTATAACCCCAATTTTTGGGTTCAAATAGTGAGAAATGTAATTTCTCATATTAAAGCTAATGGAACAAATAATTATATGTTTTGTTTTGATTAAATGGATTCCATTCACAATAGCCTTGATTGGTTGTGTTTTGGGCTTTGTTGGCTATTGGGCCCAAATACCGAGGAAATTCAATTAGTAAATGAATAATCGAAATTCTAAGAAAAGAAATATGTGGAAACCTCTAGAAGGCAAATCCAAAGAGGATTTCGTGCCTCTTGGGTTCCTTGGATACCAAGGAGTCCAAGGTTGCAAAAGAAAGCAATAAGAAAAGAAAACAATTAAATAAGTATTTCTTTATGAAGAAAGAAATTGAAAACATTGATGAAATATGGAAAGTAAGTAAAAAGAGGTAAAATTGAGTTATCCTTTGTGGAATTTCGTATCCCAAGGATTCCTAATGATAAAAGGGATGCCAATATGGAAAATAAAAGAGAAATAAAGGGAAATCCTCAAAAAGAAGATATTTTAATAAGAAATAAATATAATATGAGAAATTGACTTTTAAAGGAAGATAAAGGCAAACGAATGTTCCCCAATGTGGGAATCCGTGCCTTGAGTGTTTCTTGAGGTCCAAGGGACCCAAAATAACGAGATAATTGCAAAGTGGAAAGAGAAAATAGCAAATTTGCAAAATAAAAAGATAAAGAGATACATTATTAGTGAATTTGTGATATTGATAAAAAGAAAGTATCTTCCTATTAAATGAAAATAGAATGTGTACCTTTAGAATAAAGGGCAAGTAAATAAAAGAATAAAAGAAGTTATTTTCGTTTTCCTAATGTCTAAAGAATAAAGAAGACTAAGGAAATAAGAGAGAGAGAGAGAAACTAACTTATTAATAAAGGAAATATATATTCCTATTAGGAAAGGGTTTTGCTAATGCATAGATGAAGGGTATTTTCTACTAAAAGGAAATATAATTTCGTGGGTAATGGGTTCAAAGGCAAGAATAATGAGGATAAGAAAAAGGTTTTTCGTATTCCTATATACCCAAATAATATAATTATATTAGAAGATAATGATGAGTGAAGAGGTTGCTTCTTAGCTAAGGGATATAAGTTTCCTTTCGGGAAAAGAACTCGAATCCTCGTGAAGGCACTCTTTAGGGCTTCGTTTCTCATCCCTACATAAGAGGGTAGTCGGAGTTCAGGAAGGATCCATCGCGCGCACCTCTCTTCTTCTTCTTCTTCTTCTTCATGTATCTTTACGTTCAAACCCTAGCAGAAAGAAATAGGGTGATCCTGGCACAGAGAGGAGCCCAGGAGGGGTTGCGTTGAGAACCGGATGTGCGCCGAGGTCAGAGCATGACCTGGCCAACGTTTCCGTGCCCTAAACGACTCTCCGATGAAGCCACACGGCTGCACTTGGCAGCTGCAAGTGCGGGATCGCGCAGCCCATATCGGCCACCTTGGCCCCACCTCGGATCTTCCCCAGCCTCGGCAGGGAGCGGCGGAGCTAGTAGACTGCACCTGATGGCCGTCGTGGTCTGGAGGAGGCGGCAGGGCCGCGCTGGATCGCTGTTGCAAACGGCAGCGTAAGGGTTCGTAAGGTGGGAGATGACCAAAACTAAATCGGACGAGTTTACCCCTCCGCGCTCTGCAGAACCAACAGTTCAAGTGAGGGGCATATGAGTAATTCGGTTATGTTCCAAATCGCGGGCCACTTCGTTGCATGGGAGTGCATATGTGGCGCCATCTGATTGGTTGAAAAGTAAGTATTTTTACTAAAATCATATCTATTTATTCGAAGCTCGGATGACAAAAAGTTATATATGAAAGTTGATCCTCAGAACGAGAGGAATCCAAATAAATTATGTTTAAAGTATGATTCTATTTGCAATCCGAAAATTAATGGAAGTAATCATCTTTAATACTTTAAAGATTAAGGAACCCTAATCTGATATGATTAATGTGTTTAATAGGGTTTAATGGATCATAAGAGTTGATATTAACCTGTGAAATGCAAAAAGGTGCATTAAGATCGAAAAGGGTGATCTTTGTACGTAATTAGTTTAATTTGAAGATTATGTACATAAATATGCTGAAATATGTAAAGTACATAAAGCTATCATCTTTAATGATTTAATTAATGAAAAACCCTTAGATTTAATGATAGATGGTTTTAATGTTGATCAATGGATAATTTAAGCCTATTATTCATAAAAGTGAAAATAAGATCTAAAAAGATAATCTTTTTATATAATTGGCTTAATTTAGGGTTTTGTGCATGAATATGCATTAACGAGCTTGAAAACCCTAATTTAGGTGAATATGAGTTTTAAATGTTTTAATTGTTCAAATCTGTAAATAAATAGGGACATGATGATCCTAAGTCAATTTTGGGTATAAAAGACTATTAAATGAATAGTTTGAGCAATTTGGGTTTATATAAATGGAAAAGAGTACTATTAGGGTTTGTTAACCTAAAAGAGGTAAAGTTCGAGAAATTGATCTAAGAAACCCTAATGAGTATTAATGAATAATTAATGCGGATTAGAAACCCTAGAAAGTGAATACAAGTCAATAAAGTAGATTCTTGATAAAGTGTGTAATAAATAGAGTACATATTTATTTCAGGAACTATGTGATGATTGAATTACTTGCTTGGATCTATTGATTGAATTGATTGTATACATATGAAGTATATGTTGAATAATCTGCATGACTCGCCAAGTCAGGTATGTGGTTACGCTTATGACTATACCGAATAGTTTCCCGAGGATTTTATCGACGTTTCCCTCAATGCATGAATTAACTGTTGGATGTCTATTTATTTCATGCAACTATAAAGTGACTATGATTATCACTGTAAATGAGTATATATAACTGGCTAGATCCGGGTCCACCTCTGTTACTTTGAAAAGGCTAAAAAGGGGGTAACCCTAGAGCAAGGTCTAGGTTACCGAGAGTTAGAAATTGGGCTACCTACGTGTAGTGCCATGCGACTCGTTAGCCTGCCATGAGTTAAGGAGTGGGTTACTTACGAGTAGTGCCATGTGACTCAACCCTAGAAACTGGTTCACCTATAGGGGGAACCATGAGGGGTTTAATGGGGATTTACCATAAGGAAGGTAGGTTCCAGGTCCACTGCAGGGATAGTACAGAGGATAGGGTACTCGTGGATCGCAGATGTTATATTTAAAACGTAATCTTGATTGATTAATGATTAATTGAATGATTACATGGCTATCATAGTTGCAATATTATTGTTTCCCCCACATACCAGCTTCGGCTGACCGACGTTTTGTTTGTCGGCATTTTAGGTACAAGCCAAAAGGACAAACAGTAAATCGTCACATTGTGAAATACATGAAGAAAAATACAAGGAGGATTAGTTAGCGTAGAATCATTATGTGGATAGAAGTTAGAAATCCAAAAATTTCAAAAGGTATGCAAAGTTTATTTTCTTACAGCTTTTCAGTTTAGTATGTTAAAATTTGATAATTATTCTTGGTTAATTGCCGAACCTTTGATCCGGAAGTCATGGGTACGGCTTCGACCTCTCGGTCTCCCGTAATTGGGGGTTATCGGGAGGTGGGGTCGTAATAGCTTCATTTCTATTCTTTAGCAGGTGTACTTCATTTCTGTTCCAGCAACAGGTGTACTTCAACACTGCTGTAGATTTTTTGATTCTGCTCAATTCCTCTGATCTCAGGGAGCTTCCACACTCCACACTTCACATCAGTCCCCTTTCCAATGTGGAATTGGACATTATAGAGATATCTATCTCTTATATTGAGGATGTTCTTCCACATCCAGCTATTGGCTTGCTTATATTGAGGATGGTTTCATATAACTTGCATGTATACCTATCTACTTTTTCTAATTATATGTTTCTTATGGTTTAGAAAATTTCCGAGATCAACAAGGCAAACAGAGCAAAAAAAGTGATGGATCATACCACATGATCAAAGCCATGGAGTTGTTATCGGGCAGAAATGGTATTAATAATGGACACTTGTCTTTCTTAGTAGGAGTTGAACATATAACATGGACAATTATTATGTTATCTATCATGTGTAGGTCAGTGAAAATCAACCCGTTGTGCCTCTTAACAAATTTTTGGAAAAAGTTTACGACAAAAGCCCACAAGTGGTTAGAAAATGGATATTTGCTTTCCTATGATGTCTACAAAGCTACATATGATTAGATATCTCAATTTAAGCTTTCCTTTTATGATGCTTTCTAATTACAGCTTGAAATCTCTGATATCATGGAAAACCAAGTAGCAAACCAAGAAAAAATAGATCCTAGAAGTGTTGATAATCTAACACGTGCTGCTTATTTGCAAGTTTTAAATCCTTCCAAAAAGGCAAGGATCCGAGGTGTTGGAATTGGGCACAAAGAGATAGGACATAGGGGAAAAGCTGCCCGTATAAGATATGAAATTCTTCTTGAGGAAAGCAATGCAAAGGATGTATGTTGGAGAGAATCTAAACTTGAACTATTAGTTACAACTAGTCTATTAGATTGATGTTTGTAATTTGTTTTCTATTTCAGGATAAACTTAAGAAACTTGAAGAAACAGTAAATGGATTGAAGAACTCCGTCTCCCAATTAATGACTTGGTATAATCAATCACAGGTAACTCAGATTCAATTGTCTATGTCAATGTAATATATAATTTTTTTTTGACATTGTTGATGTAATACATCAACAATGTCAAAAACTTGCATTGTTTTACATCAACATTAATGTCTACAGGTGTTGATGGCGGTATTAATGTTTTTTTTGACATTGTAATATATTATTGGGGTCTCCCAATTAATTTTTTTTGATGTAAAAATACCGCACAATGTAATATATTATTGGGGTATTACATCAACATGATGGCGGTATTAATGTTGATTGTGCAGCTGAATACCCCAATCAGAATACTACAGGTGTCTTACACATGCAAAGTGGCACAAATAGGTCGGATGTGGGTTCTTTTCACATACAAGACAATACAAGTAATGGTGCAGATGTAGGCATGTTTCCCAGCCAAAATAATTCAAGCGGGGATGGCTTAGGAAGACTTTCTAGACCAAGCAATTCAAGGGAGACTGGAGTAGGCAGACTTTCCATACAAGCCAATTCAAGGGAGAATGGAGTAGGCAGGCTTTCCATACAAGGCAATGGACATCCACGGATCTTTGTGCCACAAGTAACTCATTACAGCTATAGATTATTTTCAATATTCATACACATAAGAATATTAACATGTACACTTTATTAAAGGCTGCAGTTGAAAGTTGGTCCCCTTCTTCTGGTAATAATCGACAAAGTTATCCTCAAATGCAGAACACACCAACCACATCTTCATCGGTGTCTTTCACACCAAGAAATCAGCGTTTAAATCCTGTAAGTAATTCATTTCAGCTTATCTACATGAAGTGGGCGTTTAAGGCGTTTTAGGCCCAAATTATGCAATTTAAAGGCTAAACTAGCATGAATCGAGTCTAGATTTGGTCAAATTAGATCACCTTCAGTCATTGCATGGTTGATATAGGTCTAATTTAGAGTAAATCAGGTCAAATTTTGGCAAATTAGGTCTGGTCTGAGGAAAATCAGGTCTGATTTGGGGAAATGAGGATTGATTTGGGCCAAATTGGTATGTCCTCATAGCGCTGTTTGTTAATTTTTTTACTTTTTCATATTTTTATTGTTCTTGCTTCTTTCTCTTTTCTTTTTTTATCCATTCTCCTGCATCTTATTCCTGCGTCCTACTGCTATGTTTTTTCTGAGTTATTCATCCTATATTCCCTCCTACTACTATGCAAGCATGTGCATATTTTCTTTTTCAAATTTGTCCTATACATCCTTCTACGAAATCTACTACTACTATTTACATATCTAATTTTCTTTTTCTGATTTCTTCCTCCTAAATCTCCTCTCTTAGCCACTATTTTTTGCATGTTTCCATTTATTTTCACTGACCTATTCCTTCCTCTATATTTTCTAATTCAGCACCTGCTACTGCTGTTTTTTATTTTGTTTTGTTGATTCTTCCTCTTTCAATCTCCTTTTACTGCCCTTGGTTTGTCTTATTCTGACTTCTTCCTACAGAACTTCTACCATTTGCATGCTCTTTTTATCCCATTTTCTCTCACCAATTCGTACTTGTCTTCCTCTTACTGCTGTTTCATTTTCTTCATGTTAATTCTGTTGTCCCTGATTCTCTTATAGTTATCAATTCAAATTAAAGATGGCAGTAATTGTGATGATGAATATTGTTATTGCCTACTATTTCTGCTCCAGATGCCCTTGTCCCCTGCTTGTCCCCTTCTTTTGAGTCATTTTCTTAAGGGGCTGTTGTTATTAATAACCTTGGGAATGGCCACTCTCTGTATGGGCAAACTCTATCTACTTTGTTTTTAACTTTTGGCTGTCCAAGCTGCTCCAAATTGTTGGGAATTGTTCAAAAACATATATTTGTTATTCTTATTATTCTGCGTTGTAATATGGGTCTGAATTGGTTTGTGACCATATGTGATAAATGATAAGAGTAGCAAGAAGAGCTTCATTTCTGTTCTATAGCAGGTGTACTTCATTTCTGTTCTAGCAGCAAAGTATTTCTCTTTTAGGTGCTCGACTCTTCCACAACCACTTGGTCCAAGGCAAGACCTCATGTTTAGACCTGCAGACCTCCCAAGCGTCTTTTAGAGAGATAGTTTTTAGTTTCCCGAGCATGCAGATATCATCTCCACTTCCCAGCTCAACGCTGCTGCAGATTTTTTGAATCTGCTCAATTCCTCTGATCTCAGGGAGCTTCCACACTCCACACTTCACATCAGTCCCCTTTCCAATGTGGAATTGGACATTATAGAGATATCCATCTCTTATATTGAGGATGTTCTTCCACATCCAGCTATTGGCTTGCTTATATTGAGGATGGTTTCATATAACTTGCATGTATACCTATCTACTTTTTCTAATTATATGTTTCTTATGATTCCTTTTTGTATTTATATTGATAGGGTAGAATTACTTTTAATGATGGATTTCAACGGACAATTCACCTTGGAGTAGACCAAAACCGAAATATAAGGGTAAGTTGTTTGTTGTACTATGATTTATGTATTAACTTTAAATTCTATTAATATAATGATTTGTCATTTTAGGAGAAGAATATTCAAGTACCTAACCGTATGAGGCGTGGCATTGATGAAGAACACAACACCATTTGAAGGAATATGGAGAAATTATAGATCTTAAGAGTTTCTAGCATGATATGTTGATTGTCATCAATCTCAAATTTTAAAACCATATGTACTCTTTATTTATATCAACGTTGAGCACGCAATGTATGGATAATATTTTGCTTCAATATCAAAAATTGGTTTGAGGTGATTTAACATTTTTATGTGTCATTTTGGTGTTGAATCTTCTTATGATGTCATGTGAATTAGTATAAAAATATTGCTTGAGGTTATGTATACAAAGTTTTCATTTAAAATTTGATATTCACTATAGTAACAATTAATTAACATTTAATAAATCATTCAATAATCAATAACCAAATCATTTACAGTAGTCCCTCATAAATATATTGATGAAGGTCCAGATTGACCATCAAAATTGCATTCATGAATACCACATAGTCCCTCAAAAATATATTCTCCAGGACCATCAAGTCCCTCAAAAATGTATTCATGAAGGCTAAATAGTCCCTCAAAAATGTATTCATGAAGGCTAAATAGTCCCTCAAAAATGTATTTATGAAGGCTAAATAGTCCCTCAAAAATGTATTTATGAAGGCTAAATAGTCCCTCAAAAATGTATTTATGAAGGCTAAATAGTCCCTCACAATTGTATTCGTGAGGGCCACTGGTATTTGTCACGTGAGTTCTCTTCACGGACCATTTGTGAGGGCCAGACCCTCAACCGTCCCTATTTCTGAGGGCCTGTAGAGAGGGGTTTGTGACAGGACTCTCCCGTGAATAATGGCCCAGTTTTTTGTAGTGACTCCAAATTTGGCACGCCAATATATTAAGTCATTATTAAGTTTCCCTCAAAATTTGGGATTAAACAGAGTCATGGTTTGAGAGTTATGACTTTTCCAAATTTTCCTAAAATGAAAGGATGTTAAATACATGTCACAATTTTTTTATTTTTGTTTTATAGAGTGCGTGTTGTGAGCCGTCGGAACAGGGATCTAACGGTGACGCTATCATCTCCTAGCTTGGATTGGTTTGGGAAACTAAAACAGCTGGAGTTGGACTCTTGATGGGATTTCTTGCGATCTCGATCTTCTCGGACCTAGCTGGCTTTCCCATTGAATTTGGGAGAGGAATTCGAGCTAGCCTGCCCCAGGTTTCACCCTGATCGGTGCCTTCTAGGAAGTTCTCCCAAACCACATGCCCTTCCGCCAAGGGTAGGTATAAAAAGTGGGTGTACAACCCCTCTGCGAACCCACCAAGCAAACTTGAAGGACCTCTATGAGTTGCTCGTTAGGTTACTACCATCAATTACCCAAGGAATCGGAGTTCCTACCCTAGTCCTAGTCATCGAATCACCAGAGTTTCACCCTCATCACGCCACCATCTGAAACCACCCCCAAATGAATTGAAGGGCTCTACAACTTCATGGTGCCCAGGCGGAGGAATGGGCGTCGTTTCTTGGAGTCGGGGAGGCGGGAATCTTAGAGTCAACCTTGGAGTTGACTCGCCTAGACCTCAGCTCACAAGGAAGAGATTGAGCGGAGGTTGAAGACAACACACCGCGAAAAGACTATCTTGCCCTGGTCTTCTTCAATGCAAGGTAAGGACTTTTAGGTCTTTTCGCCTTTTCTTTAGAAGATGGTTGCCGCACGAGCGGGTTGCCTTCGTGGTGGCCCGTGATTGGTCCAAAAGGCTTTATTTTGCAAAATCATAATAAATCATAGGGTTGTCTAAAAGTAGCAAGTAATATATGCATTTTGATCACAAAAATGCGATCTACATGTTAAAAATATAAGCTTGGTCATTATCTACTTCTAATTCGAAAGATGTGCAAAGTTGATGCTTTTAATACTTTAATGGGACCAAAACCCTAATTTGTGAATATTAACGAGTTTAATAGACTTAATCAATGTTGCTAATCAAAGTTTGATCTTTTATGAAAGGAAGGATAACCTTGGACTCAAATGAATACTAAAATCCAAGTTTTGTGGAATTAGGGTTTCTTATGCATAAAAGAGTTAAATGATGGAATTAGGGTTTGTCAACCCAATAAGCATGCATTTGTCAAGTATTCTTCTTTTCACCTCCCTAACCCTAATTTGGCTTGAAAAGGGTAAAATTGAGACTTGTGCATAAAAGATACCCTTTGTAGCATAATTGTGTTTATGGAATCTAAAAGTAGGGTTTGTGGTTTTAGGAGATGGAAAAAGGGCAATAATTGGAGAAAAGAGTAATAGAGAATAAAGACATAGGAAACTGGACATAAAAACCTAACTTGAGAAGAAAGTCAGTCCTTTGATGGGATTTCGAGTCATATAATGACACATGAGTGTATGTGTTTAATTTTAGGCTGACTTGCTTGATTTTGATTTAGTCTACTATTCCTGTTTGGACTACAAATTCTCTTGAGACAGGTATGTGGTTACGCTTATGGTTAAATCGTTTTAGTTTCCCGGTGATTCCCGAAGTCTTACCGATTGCTTGGAATAATTGCTTGATTGTCTTTTATTTCATGCAACTATAAAGTTACTATGACTATCACCATAATTATATGTGCATAACTAGCTCAAATCCTGGTCCTCCTTTGTAGCTCTGATGTTGATGAGATAGATGACCTAGTACATGGTCTACCCGTGAGGTAGGATCGTCACGTTATCACGAGTCAATGTGTTGGTCTACCCTTGGGTAGGACAATACGACTCCATGACCCTATGTATTGATCTACCTATAAGGTAGGATCATGGGGGTTATTTGAGATCTACCATATGAGAGGTAGTATCCATGTCCACTATAGGGACAACACAGAGGCTAGGGTATGTAAGGATTGAGTAGTCATGTCTAAAATGTAAAGTTTGCTTGTTAAACCATATTTGCTTGCAATATGTTGTTACAATTAAATGCAAGATTATTGTTTCCCCCACATACGAGTATAATTCATTATACTGGCCGCCATTTTGTTTGTCGACGTTTTTGGTCATTAAGAAAATGGATATTACTTTAAAGTGACATTGATGGAATAAAGCTTAATAAAGAATTGGAGGATTATAGTTAGATAAGTTCTTTCTTGGGTAAAGAATTCCACTTACTATATTTTGCAAGGTATGAATAGATAAATTTTGTTCCATTAAAATCTTAGTTGTAGTTGAATTTATTAATTATTTTTTATTATTTGCAAAACCATCGATCCTATTTTGGGATAACGCCTCTGACCTCTTGGTCTCCCTTAACTGGGGGTTACTGGGAGGCATGGTCGTTACATTTGGTATCAGATCTGTGGTTTTCCATTTAATCTTCCATAATTATTAAATTTTATAAACTCTTTTGAGACCCAAGGAGTTATTAGAGGATTTTTCGAGGATGGAGGTGTCTAGAAAAGGATCACGATCTGGGGGCTGTCAATATTTTTCTCTGCCCCTCTAGTCGGTCAACGAAGACTCCTGGATTATGTGTGACTGCCTGGCCGAAATCCAAAGAATTGACTCGAAATAAGATACCTCTAGGTCTTCTCATCTATCTTTGTCCCTTCTTTACCTCTTATTTCTGGAGAAACATTAAGAGCTTAGGGTTTTCTCTCTCTCCACCACCTCCTATGTTTGGGAATACAAAGTGTTAAGGATTAAGGGATCCTCCACCAAACAATAAATACATGTAAACAAGAGGACATGGACATAAGTTAAAGCTTATATCTTCCAAGTTATAAATCTATGCTTAAAAAGATTTTTAACTTGTGTGTAACAACATGGCTTGTGTGAAGACCATAGCTATCCCCGAGGCCACTGAGAACCCTACTAGGGGTTGGCCTCTCTGCAAGAGGAAGGGATCTTTCGAGAAAAGGAAGAGGAACCATGGTGATGAGTCCTCAAAGAAGAGAAAGAGACCCGAGGGAGCCTCAGAAGAAGGCTCAGACCCTAAGTCGGTTCCTTTCGACAACCCAGAGATGGACCATGAAGAGGAACACATGTTCGAAGATGAGGCCAAGTTTGAGGAGAACCTGACTGGTGGTCCAGGACCTACAATGGTAGTTCACACCCCTGATGCCCTATGGATGGAACAGTAGAAGAGGCTGAATGAGGCCATTAGTGCCCTGGCCCTCAGGGATATAGCCAGAGATGAGAATGGTGGGTCGTTTTCCGTCCGTACCTGACTTGGAGTCACCATTCTAGAATTCGTCAAGCTAAACATTGAGAAATTATGGGGAGAAGATAAGACCAAAGTGGTCGACAAAGCATATGCTTGGCTGATAGCGATCGAGAACGGTTTCTACATGTTGGAGGTGCATCCGAACAAGAAGGTCCCTTGTACTGCACATCTTTTGGAAGGAGAAGCCAAGATCTGGTGGGAGAACCACATCATGGGTTGAGATCTGAGTGCAGACCCAATTGCATGGACCGACTTTAGGACTATCTTCATAGCTAGATTTATTCCCACCTCAGCTAAGAATGAGAAGGAAAGGGGGTTCACCAACCTGATCCAAGGTAACTTATCAGTCACAGACTTTGCCATAAGTTTCGCATCCTAGAGCGTTTTGGGCACATGATGGATGAGGAAAGATGAGTGGATCATTTTTTAGAGCATCTTCATCCTGCCATTAAGCCTCATGTGATGGCAAGTAAACCAAAAACCTTCACCGAATCCTACAACACTTCCCTGGACATGGAGAGGACAGTGATGCCTGCTCAGAATCCACCCAAAGGATATTTGGGTTTCACTGAAGGTACCCAAGGCCATAAGAATGATCATAAGAAAGGACAAGAGAACAACCATACCAAGGGAAAGCATGGAGGAAAAGGAAAACCCCATCATGAGAACAAATGACCTAGGTGTCGTACCAGTGGAAAATGGCATTCAGGTGAGTGTCGCTACAAGAAGAAGACGTGCTACCATTGCCAGCAAGAGGGACATCTTCAGGCCAACTGTCCTCTGCCAGACCCAAGGGGGCCAGGTCTAGTAGTAGCCCCACCTGTAGTAGCCCAACAGGTAGCTGCAGCCCCACCTGCTGGAGAAAGAAGATAAGCTTGAGTGTTTTCTATTGACAATGAGGAGGCTCAAGCAAATGCTAATCGGTTGATAGAGGGTAATAACCCTTAAAGTTTTCTTTTATGTTTTAAGATAAGCATGTAATGGTCTAATGTATGGTGAAAAACAATGTAGGAATGCTTGAAATCATGGGACATAATGTAAAAGATTTATTTGACTCTGGATATACTAATACTTTCATTTCGAGAAATCTCACAACTATGCTTTGTTTGGATATCAAGGATTTAGGGTATATCTTGGATGTCACAACCCCAAGTGGTAAAATCTTTACGTCTCTTTTGAAAACTCATGTGATACCTGTTAAATATAGAGATCATGAGTTCCCTATGGATTTTATCCTCCTTTACATGAATGACTTTGATGTGATCATTGGTATGGATTGGCTTTATACCTATAGGGCCAATATTGACTGTAGGAAGAAGAAGGTAATCATAAAGAAACCAGGTCACCCGTCATTCATCATTAGGGGTAGGAAGGATGCTACCACCATCCTGTATGTGTCAGCTTTGAAGGCAGAGCGGATGATAACCAAAGGTGGTCAAGCTTTCCTAGCAATCGTTACCGAAATGGAGCCCAAGGTGCAACCCTTAGAGGAAATAGAGGTAGTCAGGGACTATGCAGATGTTTTCTCGGATGATTTTCCTGGGATCCCTCCTGAGAGAGAGGTAGACTTTTTGATAGAGCTATCACCCAGGAAAAACCCTATTTCACGAGCACCTTATAAGATGGCCCCTGCTAAGTTGCTCGATTTGAAGAAACAACTACAGGAACTGTTAGACAAGGGTTTTATCTGCCCTAGCACATCACCATGGGGAGCACTAGTTCTCATTGTGAAGAAGAAGGACGGTTTGCTCAGAATGTTCATAGACTATCAGATGATCGACCAAGATACCATTAAGAACAAATACCCTTAGCCCTAGAGAGATGACCTATTTGACCAGTTGAAGTCAGCTCGAGTCTTTTCAAAGATTGACTTGAGATCGAGTTACCACCAGTTGTGAGTCAAAAGTGAGGACATCTCAAAAACCACTTTTAGAATTGGCTATGGCCACTATGAGTTTGTGGTTATGCCTTTTGGGTTGTCCAATGCCCCGAGTGTGTTCATGAACCTCATGAACAGTGTGTTCCAACCCTTCCTTGACTCTTTTGTCATAGTGTTCATAGATGACATATTAGTTTATTCTGATGACCTAGAACAACACTGAGACCTCCTGAGTAGAGTCCTTGATATCTTGAGAAAGCAGAAGTTTTATGGGAAATTCTCGAAGTTTGAGTTTTGGATAGACTATGTCATGTTCCTTGGACACATCATATCTAGAGGAACCATCTCAATAGATCCATCCAAGGTGTCAGTTGTTCAAGATTGGCCAGCACCAAAGAATCCCTCAGATATCCACAACTTCTAGGATTGGCTAGATACTATCAACGCTTCATAAAGGATTTCTCAAAGACAATTTTATGTCTTACCAAGCTCACCTGAAAAGATGAGAAGTTTGTGTGGTCGGACCTATGTGAAGCACGATTCCAAGAGCTGAAGGATAAGTTGACTACAACCACAGTGTTTACTCTACCGTCCGATAATGAAGGTTTTATGATCTTCACTGATGCATCAAAGATGGGACTCAGATGTGTGCTAGAGAAAGATAGAAATGTTGTTGCCTATGCCTCTAGACAACTCAAACCCAATAAAGTGAATTATCTGACACATGATTTAGAGTTGGCTGCAATTATTCATGCCTTGAAGATTTGGCAACACTATCTGTATGGAGCCACCTTCGAGATCTTCACCGACCATAAGAGCTTAAAGTATCTCCTAACTCAAAAGGACCTAAATCTATGACAGAGATGATGGATGGAATATATGAAGGACTGTGATTTCATCATTACCTATCACCCTGGAAAGGCAAACATTGTAGCTGATGCTCTTAGCCGAAAATAGCTCAGGTGTGCAGTTGTCTTGTCTAGCCAGTGGAAGAAGCTAGACGATCTTATGGAGTGGACTCCACAACCATTAGTAGACCGAGTCCATTTGGATAATATATAGATTAAACCAAACATGTTGACTGAGTTGGTAGCTGCCCAGTTAGCTAGTCCAGAGCTTGACAAGATGAAAGGTTTACTGGAGAAACCTCAGACCCATCTCTCTATAGGAGTAGATGGCGAGATCTGATACAAGAGTTGTATTTGGGTTCCTAAAAGATTGCCTTTGAAGGATCGTATCTTTCAAGAATCTCATGGTTCGAAGTACACAGTACACCCTGGCACTACCAAAATGTTTAAGGATCTGCAACGGTACTTTTGGTGGCCCAGAATGAAAAGAGATATGGTGGCATATGTGGCCAGCTGTCTCACTTGCCATATGGTGAAGGTTGAACACCAGTGACCCTGTGGATTGCTACAGTCAATTGAAATTCCTGAGTGGAAATGGGAACAAATCACCATGGACTTTGTGGTGGGTTTCCCCAAGACCAAGAGAGGTCATGATGCAATATGGGTTGTGGTAGATCGCCTTACCAAGTTGGCACATTTCCTCTCCCTAAAGACCACTGCCAAGGTGACAAACTTAGCTGAATTGTACATCTGAGAGATTGTACGACTACATGGTGTTCTGAGTTTGATCATTTATGACCGTGATTCGAAGTTCACTTACAAGCTATGGAAGCAGGTACTAGAGGAACTTGGCACTAGACTAAAGTTCAGTACAGTGTATCACCCCCAGACTGATGGACAATCAAAGAGGACAATCCAGACTTTAGAGGATTTGTTAAGAGCTTGTGTGCTCAATTGGGGTGGTTCATGGGAGCAATACCTATCCCTCACTGAGTTTGCTTACAATAAAAACTACCAAGCCAGTATCGGGATGCCACCGTATGAAGCTCTTTATGGGAGGCAGTGTCAGTCATCACTTCACTGGGATGATGTTGGTGAGAGGACCTTGTTGAGGTCAGATGAACTCCAGGTGTATGCAGATAAAGTCACTTTGATCAAGCAAAGGCTGAGGAGAGCCCATGATCGACAGAAGTCATATGCAGATGTGAAGCAGACTGAATTGCAATTCACCATGGGAGAGCATGTGTTTCTGAAAATCCGACCCCTCCGAGATATAGCTAAGAATAAAGGAAAGTTGAGTCCTCGATACATGGGTCTGTTTGAGGTTTTGAAACAGATTGGTGAAGCTGCTTAATGTTTGGCCTTACCCCCTCAGTATAGTATGATGCATGATGTTTTCCACGTGTCTAATCTGAAGCACTGTGTGAAGGACCCGAGCCATGTGCTGAGCATTGAACCTATTAAGCTCCAAGGGAGACTGACATATCCTGAGTCACCTGTGAGAGTACTGGATACCAAGGTGAAAGAACTCAAAAATAAAGAAATAGAGATGGTAAAGGTTCTTTGGAAGCACCATAGAGAGGATGAAGCCACATGGGAGCTGAAGACAGACATGGAAAAGGCATACCCTAAATTGTTTATTTGATTGGTTGAATTTTGGGGACAAAATTCTTATAAGGAGGGGAGGATGTTACAACCTCAATTTTTCTTATATGACTGTAATTGCAATTATTTCAAAAGAAATGCACTTGGTTGTAAATTTCATGATTTATGAAAAAATATAAGGATTTCTTTTACAATTTTTCCTTGTGCATGGTTTTTCATGGATCCTTTGGCAATAATGGGTCCATGATAATACAAGAGGAAGATAAGTTAAAAGAAAACAAGTAATGCATAAAGGAAATTGGAATAAAGGTGAAAATATAAGAAATATATAGAGAAGTTTGGGTTTGATCATAATGGATGGTGTTTTGAACCCGACATGGATTCTTGAGATACAATGAATCGAAATAAAGGAAAATAATAAAGTGAGAGAGAGAGGAAACATGAATGAAATATATATATTTAAGCAATAAATTGCACATAAAGAAAAGGTTCGTTTTATTTTGAATAATGACTCCAAATTTGGCATGCCAATATATTAAGTCATTATTAAGTTTCCCTCAAAATTTGGGATTAAACGGAGTCATGGTTTGAGAGTTAATATTTTTCCAAAATTTCCTAAAGTGAAAGGATGTCAAATACATGTCACAATTTTTCAAAATTTTTTATAGCGCGCGTGTTGTGAGCCGTCGGATCAGGGATCCAATGGTGATGCTATCATCTCCTAGCTTGGAATGGTTTGGGAAACTAGAACATATGGAGTTGGACTCTTGACGGGATCTCTTGCGATCTCGATCTTCTCATACCTAGCTGGCTTTCACATTGAATTCAAGAGAGGAATTTGAGCCAACCTACCCCAGGTTTCACCCTGATTGGTGCCTTCTAGGAAGTTCGCCCAAACCACAGACCCTTCCACCAAGGGTGGTTATAAAAAGGGGGTGTACAACCCCTCTGCGAACCCACCAAGTGATCCTGAAGGACCTATGTGAGTTGCTCGTTAGGTTACTACCATCAATTGCCCAAGAAATCGGAGTTCCTACCCTGGTCCTAGCCACCGACTCACCAGAGTTTCACCCTCACCGCGCCACCGTCTGAAACCACCCCCAAACGAATTGAAGGGCTCTATGACTTCGCGGTGCCTAGGCAGAGGATTGGGCATCGTTTCTTGGAGCCGGGGAAGCGGGAAGCTTAGAGTCAACCTTGGAGTTGACTCGCCTGGATCGCAGCTCGCGAGGAAGAGGCTGAGCGGAGGTTGAAGACAACACACTATGAAAAGACTATCTCGCCCTGGTCTGCTTCAACACAAGGTAAGGACTTTTAGGTCTTTTCGCCTTTTCTTTAGAAGATGGTTTCCACACGAGCGGGTTGCCTACGTGGCGGCATGTGATTGGTCCAAAAGGCTTTATTTTGCAAAAATCATAATAAATCATAGGGTTGTCTAAAAGTAGCAAGTAATATATGAATTTTGATCAGAAAAATGTGATCTACATGTTAAAAATATAATCTTGGTCATTATCTACTTCTAATTCGAAAGATTTGCAAAGTTGATTCTGTTAATACTTTAATGGGACCAAAACCCTAATTTGTGAATATTAATGAGTTTAATAGACTTAATCAATGTTGCTAATCAAAGTTTGATCTTTATGAAAGGAAGGATAACCTTGGACTCACATGAATACTAAAATCCAAGTTTTGTGGAATTAGGGTTTCTTATGCATAAAACAATTAAATGATGGAACTAGGGATTGTCAACCCAATAAGCATGCATTTGTCAAGTATTCATCTTTTCACCTCCCTAACCCTAATTTGGCTCAAAAAGGGTAAAATTGAGACTTTTGCATAAAAGATACCCTTTGTAGCATAATTGTGTTTATGGAATCTAAAAGTAGGGTTTGTGGTTTTAGGAGATGGAAAAAGGGCAATAATTGGAGAAAAGAGTAATAGAGAATAAAGACATAGGAAACTTGACATAAAAACCTAACTTGAGAATCAAGTCATTCCTTTGATGGGATTTAGAGTCATATAGTGATACATGAGTGTATGCCTTTAATTTCAGGTTGACTTGCTTGATTGTGATTTAGTCTACTATTCCTGTTTGGACTACAAATTCTCATGAGACAAGTATGTGGTAACGCTTATGGTTAAATCATTTTAGTTTCCCGATGATTCCCAAAGTCTTACTGATTGCTTGGAATAATTGTGTGATTTTCTTTTATTTCATGCAACTATAAAGTGACTATGACTATCACCATACTTATATGTGCATAACTAGCTCAGATCCTGGTCCTCCTCTATTGCTATGATATTGATGAGATAGATGACCTAGTACATGGTCAACCTGCGAGGTAGGATCATTAGGTTATCATGAGTCAATGTGTTGGTCTACCCTTGGGTAGGACCATATGACTCCATGACCCTATGTATTGATCTACCTGTAAGGTAGGATCATGGGGGTTAGTTGAGATCTACCATACGAGAGGTAGTATCCATGTCCACTGTAGGGACAACACAGAGGCTAGGGTATGTAAGGATTGAGTAGTCATGTTTAAAATGTAAAGTTTTCTTGTTAAACTATATTTTCTTGCAATATGTTGTTACAATTAAATGAAAGATTATTGTTTCCCCGACATACCAATATAATTCATTATACTGATCACCGTTTTGTTTGTCAGCATTTTAGGTCATCAAGAAAATGGATATTCCTTTAAAGTGACATTGATGGAATCAAGATTAATAAAGAATTGGAGGATTGTAGTTAGATAAGTTCTTTATTGGGTAAAGAATTCCACTTCCTATATTTTGCAAGGTATGAATAGATAAATTTTATTCCATTAAAAGCTTAGTTGTAGTAGAATTTATAAATTATTGTTGATTATTTGCAAAACCAATGATCCTATTTTGGGATAACGCCTCTGACCTCTTGGTCTCCCTTAACTGGGGGGTTACCGAGAGGTGGGGGCATTACAGTTCCCTAACCGCCACTGATTTTACATTTTCACTAGTGATATAGTTATATCACATGCATGAAGTTTGGTTATTGTGATGGGTTTTGTTCCCTAAAACAAATATTTGTGCTTTTTTGGCATACCTTCTTTTATTTAATGGCAAGTGTAATTCTTGAATATCATCTTTTAAAATTCATATTCTTTTGATACCTGCTTGGATGGTGCTTTCCTCTTCTATCGCAAGCCTTGTATCTGATGTCCTTTTTTCTTAAGTTGCAATCAATATTTAGTGTGCACATACCAACCTTTATGATGATATCTTCTACTTTTTCTCCTTTTATCGGGGTATGCTTCCAACCCCAGATGTAGGATTTGGAAGATTGGACTTTGTGACATGTACTTGCTAGGTGAAGCTATTGGGGAGATAGAGTTGAGATAGTTGGATATCTGTCTACTTAGAACATTATGTTGAAACTTTCATGTAAACCCTTTATGGGAGATGATGATGTACTTATTGAATATAGTCATGAAATATTATTCTGCTGCTACTTTGGATATCTTGTATATCATCATTTGAGAAATGAAAACAAATTACACCTATTCCAGAATACCTTTTGTGCATGTTCGGAATAGATGGAATCATTCCTCAAATTAAATAGGCAGTGGATCCCCTCTTGGGTCCCATTCTTTACAATCGCCCACAACTTGATTATTTAGGTAGGCACCTTTTGCCAATTGCATCTTATACAATTCTTGGATAGATTGTGTGTACAACTCCTTGTCACAATTCATCTAGATGCTTCTAGGCACTTAATGTCATTAAGGTCACCTAGATAAGCCTGACCCAAAAGACAACATGATAGACTAGAAAATCTATGTATCTATCATAGCACTTCCTCGAGATAGATGGTGCACCACGCTTTGGCATAACCCACACTTAGTTGATCAAGATTTTCATGTGTGTTGCTTATGGAAATCATCTAAGACTTAATATTTATTTAGGGATTTTATAGATAAATACACATACATATTCAATCACCACATACTTATAATATGTATCATATATGTATTACATCCACAAATGAAAAATGCAATCATAAAACATACAAGCGATGGCTTTGGTCGTACTAATGCAATTCTTTGGAGCCATAAAGAATTTCTACCACCTAAGGTCATACATCACTTGTAAAAAGTTGTATCAGAAACTATGTTGTTGGACAGGTCGTCTGATCGGATGGACCCTCCAGTCTATTAGTTGAACACCCAGTCGGTAGATTGGATTCCATCAGTTGGCCGACTGGCTTTGGCTCATGCAGTCGAATGGACTCCTTCAGTCAATTAGTTAGGCCACCTTTCGACCAATTGGCTCCTTCTATCGACGAGCCTCCTTGATCCTTCAATTGATCAACTTAACTTCCCATTCAGTCAACTCTCCTGGTGTAGAATGACTTCTCTTTTCTAAAATAGAAATTAAAACTATTCTATTCCTATTAACTTGTGAAATTGTGAAAGGGAAATCTCTAGTTGTATTCAAGGGGAGTATAGTAAGGAGAGCACTGATTTACATTTGGAAATAAAGAGAGAGGCTTGGCATGCAAACCGAGTAACGGTGGGAAAGAAACCAAACAACCAAGCACACACATCCACACAGGTTTTATCTATAAACACACATTCATCCACCATCAAAACAATTTTAGGGTGACATGTATAGATTATATATATATATATATATCATATATAAATATGTATTGTATATTTATATAAATTGGGATCATATGTAATATATAATCAGATATGCACATTAGACACTTTAAACATTTGCATTGTATGCAATAAGAATGATAAAATTAAATCTGATCGCATCGATTTATGTCCCATATACCATAAATTGATGTGGATCTGATACCACTGTTGGAAAATTAAGGAATCAGATAAGGCAGTTCAAACAAATTGTATGCTCAAATCTTGAACCAGCAAATCACATCAACAACAATGTATTTAGGAAAAGGGTTTTGTGAGGTATATACTTGGTCTTGGAGCAAGTCCGGTGATAATCCTCACAACGTCTCATGTTTCTTCTTCAAGTAGCACATGAACAATCATCAGCAATGGACTCCTCATGTAGCACCATGGACGATGTTTGATGGCATCCTCCTAGTGTGATGGTAACAGTCCTCAACACCTCTACATAGTCCACACGGACCACAGGGAAATCCATGTTGCGCTACCAGAGTCAACAGGAAGGAGTTGTCCTTTCAATGTCAGCGTGGTAGCACTGACTTGTACTCCCTAGTTGTCTCTCCCTTTTATGGGTAAGAATTGCTTTGGGCTCTCACATTACCACAACTATGAGAGGACAACATTTTTCAGTGTTATTTTTTTCTTTTGAAAGCCTTGACTACCCATGTATTTATAGGAGGGCCAAAATCAGGATTTCCAGATCAACTGGGAGTCGAAGTGACAGATTTTCACAAATTTTTGGCTACTATGAATCACAAATCAGTCATTTCACATTCTAAACCAGTTGGTTCGCATGTGAATCAGTTGACTCAACGATTGAATCAGTCAATTCACTATATTTCCTATTCACAAATATATTGCTTTCAATGTGATGATTAATTCATAACATGATGTCAACATCAATCCTTGATCCAATCTTACTAATCTCTCAACTGATCGATTCACATTTTGAACTAGTTGTTTCATATTCTATATCGGTCGATTCACATCCTGAACCTTTCGATTCACTTTCTATTTTAGCCAATGTACAATCAATGTTGTTTAAATTGACTCGACAGTTGAGTCAGTCAACTCATGTTCTCAATCAGTCAATTTTTAGCCAATGTTGTTTAAATTGAATACTAAAACACTTTAGTAATCAAGTTGAACCATATTCATGAGTAAACTCCTATTCTATGTACATCCTATGTGTGTGACCCTATAGTCCCAAGTTATGTTGGAAGAGAATGTCCATAACAAATTTATTACATCACAAGCAATAAGCATTATCTATCAACACATCATTACTACCCAAGTAATTGGAAAGTTGGAGAAAAACATCAACCTACAATCTGTCATTAGTGTTACAGTGATTGTATAGTTATGTTGTCTCTAATATCCAGATGGAACTCAGGGCATGGAATCTCCATCCTCTTAATGTTCAGTACATGTTCATTGAACTAGATCAGACTGTATGAGATGCATGTGAGTTCACATATCTTACATTGAATGACATGAGTATTGCCATACATTTCTCAGTCTCAATTATCATGTGGTTGGGATATCAATCTCTTGTAGGAGGGACAAATCCCATCTACATAGCTCACAATCGATCCCCATGTGTCACAATGTATTTGAGCATCACCTTTATGGTAACCTTTATTCAAGCTCACGTTGGATGATGTCAAAATATATCGAACGACGTGTGATGAGTGTATTGACTTTAGGTATAAGAACCACAATCACCATTGTCACTAAGAGAGCTTATTTGACTGCCATTAAATGGTCTCCATATATCACTATCAAGGTGGGTCTATTTGATACATTGCTCTCTGACATGTACCTATGTGTTTGACTTGATATCTCATATCATAACTAAAGAGACTGTCATTACTCAACACACACTCTAATATTATGTATGATTATCGACTATTTTACTTCCTTGATAATATCTGACTTGGGATAGAATAAGAATATATGTACTCTTATCATACATATGATATTATTGTTCAGTTCCTCAACCTGAAGACATATGTCATTGTGTACCATCATTCCGTAGATGTCTACTTTGTTTGTCTCATCATCTCATGACGGAGACAAACATAATAGATGGAATTACCTTTATCATTATCAAATCAGGTATCTAATGCCCCATTACAATCATTTTATTATTACCTCTATGGGCATGCATATCAACATATGCTTCCTATCATGCCATGTAATGCAATCAATAAGAGAAATATATTTGGATCATGTAGTTCATCATATGGTGGTAATGAAACAAAATGAGGCTGGATGAAATCAAATGACTAGGAGACATAATCTTCATATCCATGATACATCTCTCTTCTAGTAACTAATGTGATAGGATGAGACATTAAAGCATCCTATTTCTTGGTCGGATCAGACGTCTTCATTTCATAAGCCATTGGTTGAATTAGGTATTGAATTTGCCACATACATCTTTGGATTGACTGTTCCACCCAATTCCTAATGTAGATTACTCCTAAATAAGAAAATTTAGTTTTTAAGCAGTACACATACACTATGACTTCAAATGAAATTTGTGAAAAATTACTTCTAAATCCACTTCTACACTAGAAGGTTGTGGATTGCATAAAACAAAGAAAACTTAATTTAATAGCAAACATGAAACTAAGGAGAAGTGAAAAGAATAAAAAAATCTTATATAAAGATGCAAGGTAAAGATTGATGCAAGATAAAGATCTTGTTCCATACCCCTAAGCTTGAATTCATCAATTTTCTCTCAAGTTTTGGGGGGAAAGAAAGTTCCTCACGACAATATGGAACCGTTGGATAGAATATGTTGGTGAGTTGAGGTGGATCAGATGGCATCAGTGGTAACTGTGGGTAGTTGGAAAAGTTTTCAATGCTCCACTAATGATCATAAAGAGGTTGTCGTGTGTACTCCACACACTATAGATACTAATAAAGATCGCATAGTTTCTCAACAAGAGGCACTCACTGGGCAACATCGCCTATTGGTGCATGAAGTTTTGATTCTGATTTGGGAAGAACCTCTCTAGGGGTGATGCTATCTGGGTCATGTTTGTTGGTATGTATGCCCAGAGAGACAATCATATGATTGGATTGGCATATGTTCTGATTGATTTGATAAATATCAAAGGCAAGCTTTCAATTTATTCTAGCTCAATCGATTATGAGATAAATGATGGAGTAGAATGCATGTCTAAGAATGACAATACTCAATGACGTATGCCTTCAGGTTAAGGACCTGAACAATAAGATCATACAGATGCTAAGAGTATGTACATTCTTGTTATGCTCCTAGTCGGATGTCATTGTAGAAGGTTGATAGACAACAATGACACATCAAGACTAGAGTGTGTGTTGGTTGATAACAGTGCCTCATTAGTCATGATATATGATATCAAACCAAGCACACAAATACATGTTGGAGAATAGTGTATTAGACAGACCCACCATAAGAGTGACACATGGGACCATGACATGGTAGTCAGAATCATCTCTCATGGTGATGGTGGTGATTATGATTCTTAGACCTGAAATCACTACACTCGTCGAATGTGATTGGGTACACTTTGACCATCAAATGCAGTCCTGAAACATGGGTTGTTATAACGATGATGATTGGGTGGATTTCACGCATGAGATAGACTGTGAGTGATAGATATGGGATTTTCCCCTCCTAAGAGAGTATGATGTCCAGGCCACTTGATAAGTGAGTCTGAGAAAGGAATGTGCATGCACATGTAAATCAATATATGATATTAATGTCACACATATCTCAAACAGTCTGCTCTAGTTCAAGAAACATGAATGAAAGTTTAAAGGATGACAACTCCATGCCTTGAGTTCATTCAGGATATCAAAGACAAAGGAATTATACATTCACTGGAACACCAATCACAAACTGTAGGATTGAAAGTTGTTCTCCAACTTTCCTTTTCACTTGAGCAGCACTGATGTGCGACTAGGTACCACTCTTTGCTTGTGATGTCATAAGCTAGTTATGGAGATTCACTACCAATGCAAAATGGGACCTATAGGGTCACACATAAAGGATTAACCTAGAAGAGGAGTTTATCCATAAATGATGTTTGGATTGATTACTAAAGTGTTTAGGTACTCAATCAAACATTCAATCAATAGAATTGACTTGGAATCATCAAGTTCAAGTGTTGAACCAACTGATTAGAGTGTCAGGTTGATTGAGAACTGAATTGACTGTGTTCTGCACAATCTGGACCACCAACCGACCGGTTCACTGGGTGAACCGGCTGACTCATGGTCAGTGAGATGACCGATTCACTCTGGTGAACTGATCGGTTCATTTGGACCAAACAAGAAGTGTTGGGTTTTCCCAATTTGTGAGAAAAAATTTTTGTTTCACTTATTCAATTCGATTGGGACAAGAATTAATATTTGCATTAATTAGAAATGAATAGGGAAAGTCAATTGTAGGTAGGTCTGGGAAGTGAAATGACCAGTTCACTGGGTGAACTGATCGGATCAAACTCCCAACTGACCAGTTCACTAGTGAACCGATCAGCTCAACTTTCCAAATGACCATTTTAGTTATGAAATGATCGGTTCACCTGCCCCTGCTCCCGTACAGACTGGGAACCCTGACCCTGCTCTCTACTATAAATAGAGGGGTACAAGGGGCTTCTTCAGAGACAACAAATCAGAACATCAGTTGCTCTACAAAGTTGTTGTCCTCTCTGGTTGTGGTAACCGAGAGAGCCCAAGCAAGTTCTACCTGTCCAGGGAGGAACAATGAGGGAAAGACAACTACAGAACAACAACTAATTGTGGGAGAGTTTGTCGATGACTAGTACATTGAAATAAGGGGACAACTCCTTCTAGTTTGTCCTTCAGGATGACTTGAGTTCCCAGTAGTCTGTGTGGACTATCTATAGAGGCAGGAGACTTCTGCCGTCATAGTCTGGGTTAAGACCAGGAGTTGCACAGACGTCGTTGAAGATAGGTGGTTGAAGAACGCACTTGTTGTAAGGTATAGTTGCTGAGAAAGCCTCATGACCAGGTATAACTTGATAAAACCATCCTTCCCATTACATAGATATTGATGTGATCTGTTGGTTATGGATTTATGGTCAAGTAAAAAAAATTGTTTCCGCTGCCTACTCCGGCCATGTTAAACCCAACAATGTCACCTATTGTTGTTGGCCCATCTAGATAAAGTTTAGCATGTTGTACATGCTCTCAAAAAAAATATTGTCTCTCTTGTGTATAATAGTGGTGGATAAAGATGCATCATGCAAGTGTAGAGTGTGATGTAGCCTCCTTATAGGCCTCAGTGGTGTAGCTTCAACTTCCATGACTTCCTCCTTGTTGTCATTTCCCTCTTACTCATCGTGAGTACCTCTCACATCAACATATCTCCAATGAAGGTTTTCAATATTTGTAATGTCAATGATAGGATCTAGGACAACTCACTCATATGTCTTGGAGATACAAAAATGTGATCTCCATACTGGGCAAAGAGCTTGACCTTGTGGAAGTGTTTGAAGTCAATACTCCCCTCTAATTCAACTAGTTTGAGATGGGAGAGGTCGAGGTTGAAATGGATGGTGATCTTAGTGATGAGACCAGTGAAATGTATGGGAAGCTTCCTCTTTTCATTTTTGTCCACCTGGTATGCATACCCCAAGAACAATGCATCGAGATTGACCTTCTCACTTCTTTGTGACAGAAGCATCCAAAGCACATAGAGATTTATCATCTCGACCTTCCCAATATTCTGAGAAATGGTATGTTATATGCATTCAGTCAAATAATTGCATAGAGTACATGAAGAATGCAGGAGCATATAAGGGGCATATGTGGTTTTGTATTTTATTAATAAACTAATTACATGAGCATTTAATTATTTATTTAGGATCTAAAATATTTCACTTATATACATTAATATATAAAATATATAAGTATAGTGTGTTATGTATATGCATATATATGTATACATATATGTGTACCTAGGTGTGTGTGTATAACTAGATTAATGAATGGTTAAAAAAGATAACTGATAATAGAGCACACATATCGTCTAATAAAAAGAGATCGCATATGCACCACAAGCAGTCATATATGTGTTGCATACACGACCATGACCATATAATGGACTATATAGGTGCTCTTGGAGAGGTGGCTAAAATGCATATGCATCCTCATGTTAGGCATATGAGAACATTAGACCTTCTCTTCACCATGTGTGGATCTGGTGAACAACATTTTTTCCAGCACGAGATCAAGTGTAGTTTTGTGATTAACCCAATGGTGGTTGCAAGAGCTTTTGTCCTAACGTATTTAGAGATGTAAGCCCCTTCCAGAGTCTTCATGGCTTCTTCTCAATGTGTTGGGGAGTTTTGTATCACTTCATCTAGTGACACTTCTCCTTTTGATTTGTTCAGAAACTAGTTGCATTCAAGCCTTTAGGATCAATCTATTTACAAAGCTCAGGTGTTAGTGGTACCTTCTTGGTATTGATTATTGGAATGGAGACCTTTCCTTTCCCTTTTTATGTGTGTTGGTAGGGACTCCTACATAAGTAGTTACCTTATCCTTGCCCTTGTCAAGAGATAGTGGTTCTTTTGGTAGAATAGAGCACTGGTATGTCTCTGTTGTGACGTACAAAGGCCCCATGGATGATACCACAACCATAGGGAGAGGAATTGAGTTTGTTGAATATTCCATGGGAATGGTGCCTTTGGGACCCATACCATCTATACTTTGGGTCCTTGGCAAACTTGCAGAATGTTGTTCGGTTGCACTTTCTACCCTTATTAGAGCTCTTGGTATGTTGATTGGTTGTATCTTCTACCCCTGTCAAGCTCTTGGTATGCTATTCAACCTTCTGGTACTTACTAAGATGTCTGGCTTCTATTCCTAGACCAAAGCAACAATCTGAATACTTTGAGACCAATTCATGATTTTTTGCTCTAGGGGAAGAACGAATCCACATGATGAGTCCTCTAGTGATGAGAATATAGACACTATGTTTGAAGATGAAGGCACCTATTCTAATGTGATTGTGCTGAATATACTAGCATCTATTAAGTATTGCAAAGTATGCTTAAGTGTGGTGCATGAATTATTCTTACGCTCTTTCACTTGGTGGAAGTCATAAAAGGCATTGGCATTGTAGATTTTAGGCAAGGGATTCAACAAATACCTTATGGCTAAGAATTTGAGTAGGTACATGATAACTAGCAGGATCTTGCTAAGAGAAGCTCCAAAGGGAGTGAACTTTATTTGCCTTAGAAGTTTATTCTAATGAAGGAGATGAAGTTGTTAGCTCAGATATAGGTGCCGAGTTACTTGTTGTCGGAGGTGCATTTGCTACTACCTGTTGCATTGGTGGTTGGAAAGGCAGTGATGTGTACCCATTGTAGTTTCTCGATAGTTACGGGTATTGAGGGGGCATGTACGACGGCTAATAGTTGGGTGGCGCCGTGTGAGTTTCTTGTTTCTGAGGTGTCAAGGTATAAGCCGTCTGAGTTGTTGATGCCTTCTCTGGAAAGAACTGAACGGTTGGTTGTTGACACTTACTTCCTCTTGTAAGGACGAGCACTTCCCCTATCATTACATCTGTGGATTTTACTTTGTTCACTTAGCCTTTTGGTTGGTTGTTGTAGAGGTGGATTGTGACTAGAAAAAGAGGCCTATATTATGGTAGACCCCTCTCTTAATGGAAATTTCAATATGTAATCCTACTTGTATGAGTTATGGGAAGGTGTTTACCTCTGTAGAGATAAAAGGGTCATGTAGGCCGGCATGAAGGATTTGATCAACATGTCCAAGGCCTCTTTATTTATGGGCTTGCATTCTAGATGGTTGGCCATCTCCCTCCATTATCCAACGAACAAGGAGAAGGTTTCATATGCCCTTTTTTGAAGAACTCCATGTCTTCTTTGGTCATGACTTGGTCTAAATGCTAGGCATACTGATCCACAAACTTCTTAGACATCTTGGTCCCAGTGGTTGTGGAATCCATGTCCATCTTATTGTACTAGACCAATGTAGGACCCGTCAGGGTCCATGAAAAGCAGCCTATTAATACTTTGTCATCATCTTGGACTTCCACCATATCAGAGTAATATGCATTAATGTGGGCCATTGGATCACCCTTTTCGGAGTACTCATGAAACTTTGGCATGTTGAAATTGTCATGCAACTCCGCGTCTGGGAAGTGGCAAAATTTACTAAACATTTTTCTACTATGTTTCTTCCACTCTAGTTGTTTTCTCTAATGCAAGACCTCAAGCAATAGTGGATTCTTGTACACTAGCTTCCTGGAGTTCCACCACCACTCTTATCACCTGGTTGTCTTATTATCATTGGTGGTGCTATGTACACATCTGATAGGAATTCATACCCTCCTCATGTGTATGGGTTGTACCAAGAGCGGGGCGCTGGATACAACGAGCACATACTGGAAGTGGTCCTTGCCCATTCAAATGATTTTCTTGAATCTTCATGACAGTGATGACTGTTACAACCCCAATTTTTGGGTTCGTATAGTTTGAGATGCAATTTCTCCCATGACATGTATGATTGAGAAATTGTATGATTTATGTGTAATGAGTGGATTTCTTTGCTAATATTTTCTTTAAATATATGATTTTGTGGACCCTATTAAATTAGTGAGTCCAAGATGATAAAAAAAAGACAAAGAAAATTTAAGGAAATCAAATAATGCATAAATAAGAAAAGAAATTGAGATAATGATGAAAATATGAGAAATATGTGGAAAGATGTATGATTGAATCAACATGGATGAGATTTCAAATCCACAAGGTTTCTAATGGTAAAAGGAATCCAAATAAAGTATACAAAAGAGTAAGAGAGAGAAAATATGAATAAAATATGCCTTTTTAAGTGATAACTTGCATATGAAGAAAATATATCATACTTTTTGTATTTGAATCCTAAACTTGGCACACAAATAGTTTAAGTCCTTATGGACTTTCACTTAAAATTTGGTATTAATTGGACATGTGTTTTGTGAGATATGATTTTTGGAAGATTTACTAAAGTGGAAAGGAAAAGAAGAAATACATTAAATGTCACACATTGGATTTATTATTTGGTTTAAATAGGACTTGGGGCGTGCACTGTGAGCCATTTGATCTAGCATCCAACGGTGCCTGCAGATCATCTAGATCCAGTCAGAATCGGAACAGGGGAGGAAAAGCTCGATATTTGACTCCAATTTTCATGACATCTAGTGCATGTGCAAGTAAGGAAATCGCATGGTTGGGTTTGGGAGATGTTTCTGTGCAAAACCAACCTAAGTTTCTCTAGGTTCCAGGGTTGTTCTAGGAAACATCCAATCCCTGTGGAACTGGGTTTGGCAGTGAGGTTGGGGAGCCAACCCTAGACCTCCACACCTATAAATAGTACCCCCTGGCTTCACCCAAGCATCTTGGGTGCCAACGGAAGGGTTTGGTCCTTGTTTCCCCCTCACTCTCCTAATTGCTAATACTCTAGTGAATTTCTATCTGTAGCATGGCCGCTTCTCGTGCATGAGGACAAAGAAGAAAATAAAGGGAAAAGATGGCTCTGCTCTTAGCTTCGAAGAAGACCAAGAAGGGTAGGAGTGACATCTCTCCATGACCCCATGTGCGGCTCATAAGAACGTGCCTTGCACATGGCGTAAGGGGGTTTGTGGATCCTTAATCCGCATGGAAAAGGTGAAGGGAAACCAGATTGCTGACGTGGCGGTCGACTATTGGATGAAAGGTAATTTACCTTGCAAAATTTGTAATTAATTATTGGTAACTCTGATTAGGACGAACTATATATGAAAATTGATCAGGAGAATACGAGGAATCCATTAAAAATATAATGGAATACTGATTGTTCTTAAAATTAAAAAAGGATATAAAGATATCATCTTTAATGGTTTAATTGATGAAAAACCCTAAGAAATGAGGATAATTAGACTTTATAATGTTCTTTGGATGTTATGAGCAAATATTAACTTATTATTAATAAAAGAGAGAATTAGGTCTAAAAAGATGATCTTTATGCATAATTGTCTTAATTTAGTGTTCCATGTACATGAATATGCATTAATGGGCCTAGAAACCCTAATTTTGATAATTGTGACTTTTAATGGTTTTAATTGTGCAGATCCATGAATAAGATAGTGATATGTTGTTACAAAGCCAATTTGAGTATTAAAGATCCTTAATGTGGATAATTTGAGTAATTAGGGTTTTTATGAGTAGAAAAGCTATTTTAGGGTTTGTTGACCTAAAAAGGATAAAGTTTAAGAAACTGATCTAAGAAGCCCTAATGAATCCTAATGAGACTTAGAACCCTTGGAAAGGTGTCCCAAGTCAATAAGGAGTTGTCTGGGATATGTTTGTGACATTTAGACATTATACATGTTTTTAGGATCAATGTTTGCTTCATTGATTGGCTTGATTAATTGGGCATCTAGTTGGATTTGGATATATTTCTTCTTTGAGATCTCCAAAATAGGTATGTGGTTATGCTTATGACTAATCACTCTAGTTTCACGGGGATTTCCAAGGTTTTATCGGTTGCTTAGAAATAACTACTTGGTTGACTTTTATTTCATGCAACTGTAAAGTGACTATGACTATCACCATAAGTAAATGTGCATGACTAGCTCTGATCCTAGTCCTCCTCTGTAGCTTTGATGATGATGAGATGGATGCCCTAATACATGGTCTACCCTTAGGGTAGGATCATCAGGTTATCATGAGTCAATGTGATGATCTGCCATTGGGTAGGACCATACGAATACACCACCCTAGGTCGTGGTCTACCTGTAAGGTAGGATCATAGGGGCTATTTGAGATCTATCCTATGAGAGAGGTAGTATCCATGTCTATTTTAGGGACAACACAGAGGCAAGGATATGTAGGGATTGAGTAGTTATGTTTAATACATAAAGTTTGATATGTTAAACAATAATTTGGTTGCATTATGTTGTTACAAATAAATGCAAGATTTTGGTTCCCCCACATACCAGTATAATTCATTATACAGACCGATGTTTTTTTTGTCGACATTTTAGGAATATATGAAATTGGACAAACAATAAAGTGGAACTTGTGAAGAATAAAGTTAAATCATAAAGGAGGATTTAGTTAGATAGAACTCTATAGTGGGTAGAAGTTCCATATTCCTATTCTTGAAAGGTATGTGAAAAGTAAATTTGTATCCTATTTTAAGCTTAGTCTTTGGTAGAATTTATTAATTATTTCTTATTATTTACAAAACCATTGATCATATTTTGGGATAGTGGCTCTGACTTCTTGGTCTTCCTTAATTGAGGGTTACCGGGAGGCGAAGTCATTACAATGACCTTCTTGGCCTCATGAGTATCTCCCTTTGTGGCTATAGCATCTTGTAGGATTCAATATGGTTTTTGTTGCCTCCTAAGTTATTGAGACTACCCCAGTGTTATCAAATGTTGGATCTTGATAGGTCCATGGCTAGAATAGTTCTAGTTGAGGCATGTGGGAACCCTAGTACCGTATGGAAAGAATGGTGTTGATGACCTAGTGTGTGTAGATTTCTATTCGGTAAACCTCAAATAGTTCCATCCTCTTGCATAACCTGAGCTTGTTAGAGACATGAAAATCATGTTGGGAGGCTTCTCTTATGAAGGACCTTCCTGAGAAACAATTGTCTCAGGCATTACCGTGGCTTCTTTGTGCTTTTCCATTCATGCACACTTGTCTTTCTTGTTTTGGATGACAATCTCCCTTTGATCCCCTGTCGAACTAAAAATCTACACCATTTTTCCCAACCATCTGGGTTGACCGTTGGTAAGACCGTGTGAAGTATGGGCTACTTGCTCTTCCTTTGATGTCCTAAAATTCACATTAGCTGATTGTTGGTAAGACCGGGTGAAGTATGGGCTTCTTACTTTTTAGTTCGGGTGAAGTAATTTAAGATCATAGTCTAGGACCATATATGTAGGGTTGTAAATGGGGGTAGGGTAGGGTAAAGACTTAACCCTTACCCTTACCGGCATCTTGGACGCAAGTAATGGGTAGGGTAATTATCCTTTGTCTAAAAACTTTTACCCTACTCTTACCCGCACCCTTTTCCTCACATGGTAAATGGGTTGGGTAAGGGTGAAATGGGTAAAATAACATGAAGATAGTATAAGATATTTTTAAGAAAAAAATCATATGATATTCCCTACATCAAACACAAGACACCCTTAATACTATTTTTTGATAGTAATAATATTTTTTTGTGATATACAAAAAATAGTATTATATAACCAGATAATTCTAAAGACAAGGCTCAAAATTTTTATATATTATTTTTTATTGATAAATCCATTTTTCTCCCAAATATACGACTATAAGAGGTAGTAGCATGCTACCAATTGACTATTGAAGTTTTGGGAATCATAGTAGTACAAATTGATAAAGTAGTGGTGTTGCTTGTGGGGGGTTTTGGTAGGCATTAATACATACATTATAATCTGAAATTATAAATTTAGATTTATACTAATGGGTAAATGAGTGAAGCATGTAGGGTAAAACTTCCCCCATACCCAACCATTTATATGTGGGTAAAGAAGGTAAAGAGTAAACAGGTGGTGGGTAAAATTATGCTTACCCTTACCCTTACCCTACCCTATAGGATATGGGTAGTTGATAAATGGGTAATTCCCTACCCATTTACAGCCCTACATAGATGTGAGCTTACAAGGAGCTAGGTGGTCTAGTTTTAGACCATAGTCCAGGACCCTAGATAGGAAGACAAAGTGTGTTATTGGGACAGTTTTGGATCATTGTCCATGACCCAAAAAGATTTGAAAGTTGAATTTGGATCACTTTAAGGTTATAGTCTAGGACCATGGTGGGGAGAACCCAGGATTGACAAATGACATCTTACTCGACATGGAAGAACCAACTCTTTAATTACAGTCTCTATCTTAGTGTATTCATTATGGAAAACCAAATATTGATCCTTTTGGTGAGGTTATTTAACTTTGGATGGGAAAGGTTGTTATTTCTCTTGAAAGGGTTTCTTGAGATTGTCAATACAAATATTGTTTTATTTGAGATTGTTTATCCTTTTAAAAAAAGATTGTCTGATTGAAGATTGTTAATCTTTTTAAAGATCATTTAGTTTGATATTGTTAAGCTTTCAAAAGATCATTGATTTTGAGATTGTTAATCTTTGAATAGATTGTTTGGTTTGAGACTATTAATCTTTAAAAGATTGTTTGGTTTGAGATTGTTAATCTTTGAAAACATTACTTGTGTAACATACCAAAACCTAGTATCTTACCATATTCCATGATTAGGAGGTTTGTATTCTTAGTTCCTTATATTTGACCAAACAAGGATGGATTTATACCCCAATACAGTTGTTTCTAATCCTAATGAATATTGTTAATGCATATAACGTGAATAACTCAATGTTAACCCATAACATGTATAGGCTTGAAAACAAATATAACACATTTAGTGGTATTAGGTTCTATAATCAATGTTACATATCATGATTCATTCATATTAACATAATAAGCTATGTGTGTGCCATTATGTAAGTGAATTCTTGATATATGTCACATATGTTTCTTTTGTCAACCAATATTCACATAATTGTAAAGATATGTTTAATGTGTGTACAATGTGCTTAATACATGTATTTGAATAAGAATTGCAGTTTTTATGTCCATAAATAAGAATAATGTACCATTATCTACATAAATATTAAATTGATGGACTACATAAGTCAAATAAGTAAAATATGGAAATCATGCATAATAATAAGAGGAAACTCTTTTGTTAACAATGTGAAGATAATGGGACTCTAAATGGTAAATAATTATGGTAATGATGTAATTTTATAATAATAAAATGGGGATGAGCCTAAAACTCTATTTGTATTAGAACCTACAAAAGGAAATCTCAAAGCCCAAATCTAATTGAAAAATCATGCTCCTTGGCTCCCAATTGGCTTGGGTTCCAAGTTTCACATTAATCAAATAATTCTAGATGCCTAATTTCATTTAGGAAATAAAGTATAACTTAAGGGATAAAATATTTAATAAAATAATAAAAAATATCAAAAGTGGAAATTTATGGTATTTTCAGATGCTATACACCTTAATTAAAATAAACATCAAATTTCATGTTAATTGAAATCTTCTAGTTATCACAATTTAACTATAGAAAGTCGTGACCTTTATTTGAATAGGACTATATTTGATTTCTTTCCTAATTGCAACTTTAAAAAAGTTTATATTTGTAGCACGGTTTTTTTTTCTATAGTCATTGCTTTAATTCCCTGTCATGTTATGTCTCTTAGAGCCATTGGATTGAAATTTGTGACTTCTACGTCGTCTTCTACCTTGGACCCAAATAGGAAAGAAGCGCAATAGTAACTTAGCTTCCTTTCTCTCATGATTTATCTCTACTTTCCTCCCTTTTATATGATTTTTTTCCTTCACCTCTGCTGCTTCTTTCAGTTTCAAATCAACCCTAGAATGATAAGGTTCCACTGCCTATAAAGCCTTAGCTATCTTTTTTTTTCCTTTCACCCTATGTTTTGTCCTCCACACTATATACCAGTCAACCCAGTTCTCCATCTTCCCTATGATCTCCACAAAAATGATGCCTCGACCTCCTTCTACATGAGGGTGTCACTTATGTGTCCCAGATTCATCATCACCTCCTCCCCAATGCCTCACCTCCTATCCATGGCCGTCCGGGTCTGGTCTCGGAGCTTCCAGCTATAAAAGAGTGAAATCACCCCTTTACTAAAAATTTGAAAACTAAAAAAACTATCCCAATCATACACAAAAGGTATGTTGAAATGGGTGTAAAATTTTCAAATCTTTATATAGTGGTATACAAAAGACCAAAGTGCACAACAGTGGAATAAAATTATGACTATACTCAATCTTCCAAAAGATTACAAAATTCCATCATATCTCCCATCTAGAATTTACAACAACAAAAGTATCTAGATAGAGGGAAGTCTAAACTACTTCAAGTCTTACCTCGAAAGCAACATATCCAAGATCCAGGTCCATGCCAAAAGCTAAGTTCTCCTTGCTCTTATTAAACTCCTTGATCTAACCCTGGGTGGTTGGGATTGCACCCATCAAAAGAAAGAAATAAGGTATGTGTTAATAATATGAACAACGAACAAAGATAAGAACAACAATGAAGCATAAGGGTATAGATTCATCATAAAATGAGAAGGCCAAGAGAATGAGGCATATAACAAAAGATTCTTGCCAAAACCAATATATAATAATGAATTTGCATGAATGATTAATATTGAACTAAATTTACTAAGTAGGGTTGAGTCACCTATCGTACCTCAACTTATAGATTAGGGGAGAGTAATCACATTCCCAGTCACCTATAAAATATTTTATATTGGGGAGACATACCACATTCCCCTAGGCAAAATAATACATACCATAAACTATGGGTGGTTGTACATAAGTACCACTACTATAGTAATAGTCAAATAAACCATCATGCTCAAGAGATAGTAAAGTGGAAAGATAAATCATCATATAATTGCAACATGGCAATGGGGTTCCAAGACTCAAGAAAAAAAATAACAAAACTAATTTTGAGGCAAATATAGCAAAGGAAACAATAATAGGACAACCAATGCCTCAATAAGTAAATTAGGGTTTGGATCACAATTTTCCCAACTTAAGGTGTAAGGATGCACATACCTCTCATATGGAATTCAATTATCAACTTTCACCACTTTTTGATGATCTGAGATCAACTTTTCCTATTTTCAATGTATAATCTTGTATTAGGGTTTTTCATATGCATTAATGTAAAGAAAACCCTAGTTTTGGACTTTTTGCACAAAACTCCTATTTATACTATGAAAATATCACCATTGATCTAGTTAGGTACTCTTGATTAAGAAAACATATTTTTTATCCAATTTGGAGTTATGATGATTACATTGCATTTTTGGTGATTTTTATATATTAAATTCATTTTTAGAAAACACCTTCTGTTATAACCCCGATTTTTGGGATCAAGTGGTAAGAAATATAATTTCTCATATTAAAGATGTTTGAACAAATAATCATATATTTGATTGAGAATAATAGGATTTCGTTTAAAATAGCCTTGTTGTTTGATTTGTGGGCTTTATTGGCTATTGGGCCCAATAAAAAGGAAAATAACAAAGGAAATTCAATTAGTAAAAGGATAATTGAATTTTAAGAAAAGAAATATGTGGAAACCTCTAGAAGGCAATGCCAAAGAGGATTTCATGCCTCTTGGATTCCTTGGGTTCCAAGGAGTCTAAAGTTGCAAAGAAAAGAAATAAGAAAAAGAAAAGATTAATCATGTATTTCTTTATTAAGAAAGAAATTGAAAACAATGAGAAAATGTGGAAATTAAGTGAAAGGATATATAATTGAGTTACCCTTTATGAAATTTCGTGTTACAAGGCTTCCTAGAGATAAAAAGAATACCAATGAGGAAAATAAAAGAGAAATAAAGGGAAATCCTAAAAAAGGAGGTATTTTAATAAGAAATAGATATAGTATGAGAAATTGGCTTTTAAAAGAAGATAAAGGCAAACCAACGTTTCCCAATGTGGAAATGTGTGCCTTGGGTTTTAGTGAGGTCCAAGGAACCCAAAATAATGAGATAATTGCAAAGTGGAAAGAGAAAATAGCAGATTTGCAAAATAAAAAGATAATGAGATAAATTATTAATGAATTTGTGATATTGATAAAAAGAAAGCTTTTTCCTATTAAAGGAAAAGAGAATTCGTGGCCAATGAATTAAAGGGCAAGTAAGGGAGAAGTTTTTCGTATTTCGAATCATCTATGGAATAATGTTTATCAAAGAAGATAATTAGGAGAAAGAGAGAGAGAGAGACTTGCTTCACCTTGAAGGAAAAGAGTTTCCTGAAAGAGGGGCTAGGTAACTCGTGGATACCACCACCTAAGGCTTCGTACCCTTTCCTATAAGAGGATAAAACCCCTGGGTCGAGCCCAAGAGATCCCTGAATCCCTTTCTCTCTTCTCCCTTTTCCCCTTCTTTCAAAACCCTAACTAAGAAGGGCTGCGTGATTATGAACCCACAAGGCGGTAAGAGAAAGTTTCGTCAGTAGCTTGATGATCCGTGGTATCAGAAAAAGGCTTGGCCATTGTGACTGAGCACCAGCTTGGAAATGGCAGCGGCCGCACGGCTGCCAACCCAGCCGCAGGTTGCAGATCCGTGCAGCCCAACCAAGCGGTGATGGTCGCGAGTTAGATGGCGCCTCAAGTGCGGCCAGGGACGACGGAGACAACACAACGAACTCCAGTAGGGTTCGAGTCTAAAACGGGAGGCTAGAGCCAACCCTAGACCTGCCTACCGCGGCTAGGGCAGCGGCAGATATCCCACGCGAGGTTGAAGATGAGCTAAAGTCGAGTTGGACCATTTTGCCCTTTGCGGGCTAAAGGAATGGTCGACTTAACCAGGGGCACGGACGTCTTTTCGAAATGTTTTCCTTTGCGTGAGCTTTGCATGGAAACAAACGACGTGGCGGCTCCTCATTGGTCGGAAGTAAGTTATTTTGTTAAAATCATAACTTTTTAATGGTAACTCCGATTAGGACAAGTTATATATGTATCTTGATCAGAAAAATGCAAGGAACCCATTAAAAATAGTTTTATAGCCTGAATCTGATCATAGTTTGAAAAGTAGTGTAATTTATCAACTTTAACATAATGATGATTAAAGAAACCCTACTTTGACATGATTAAAGTGATTAATAGGGTTTAATGAATCATTAGAGTTGATATTAACCTGTTAAATGCAAAAAGGTACTTTAAGATAAAAAAATGATGATCTTTGCACGTAATTAGGTTAATTTAGAGATTATGTGCCTAAATATGCTTGCAATATGAAAAGTGCATAAAAGCTATCATTTTAATGATTTAATTAATGAAAAACTCTTAGATTTGATGATAGATGGTTTTAATGTTGATCAATGGATAATTTAAGCCTATTGTTCATAAAAGTGAAAATAAGATCTAAAAAGATAATATTTTTATATAATTGGCTTAATTTAGGGTTTCGTGCATGAATATGCATTAATGAGTTTGAAAACCCTAATTTAGGTGAATATGACTTTTAAATGTTTTAATTGCTCAAATCCATAAATAAATAGGGATATGATGATCCTAAGATAAGTTTGGGTATAAAAGACTATTGAATGAATAGTTTGAGCAATTAGGGTTTATATAAATGGAAAAGAGTACTATTAGGGTTTGTTAACCTAAAAGAGGTAAAGTTCGAGAAATTGATCTAAGAAACCCTAATGAGTATTAATGAATACTTAATGCGGATTAGAAACCCTAGAAAGTGAATCCAAGTCAATAAAGTAGATTCTTGATAAAGTGTGTAATAAATAGAATACATATTTATTTCAGGAACTATGTGATGATTGAATTACTTGCTTGGATCTGTTGATTGACTTGATTGTATACACATGAAGTATATGTTGAATAATCTGCATGACTCTTCAGATCAGGTATGTGGTTACGATTATGAATAACCGCTTTAGGTTTTCCGATGGATTCCCGGATGTTTAATCGCGTTGAATGCAACTAAACTGTTGAATGTTTATTTCTTTCATGCAAAGTATAAAGCGACTATGACTATCACATAATGTATATGCCTTCTAGCTCAATCCTTGATTCCCTCTGTGTCGTAATGGTTGACCTGATAAAAGACTACCTAGAGGGTAGGTACATCAGGTCATGAATGACTTTGACTACCTAGAGGGTAGGGTCATGAATGACTTTAACTGCCTAGAGGGTAGGGTCATGAATGACTTTGGCTGCCTAGAGGGCAGGTCCATCAAGTCACCTTATAGAGGTACCATGTAAGTCCTAAAGGGACAACACAGAGTTGTGAAAAGATGGATTGAGTAGTTTGGCTTAAAACGTAATCTTGATTGTTAAATGATTAATTGAATGATTACATGGTTATCATAGTTGCACGATTATCTGTTTCCCCCACATACCAGCTACGGCTGACCGACGTTTTGTTTGTCGGCGTTTTAGGTACAATGAAAAGAACAAACAGTAAAGTGGCACATGTGACACTAAATGAGAATTAAAGTGCAAAGGAGGATTAGATATATTAGTATCAGTATGGATAGAGGAATAGAGATCCCAGTTTTCAAAAGGTATGTAAAGAAAATTTTTATTACCATTTTCAGTATAGTCTGTTAGAATTTAATAATTGTTTATGGTTATATGTCGAACCTTTGATCCGGGATTAATGGGTGCGGCTCAACCTCTCGGTTTCCCTTAATTGGGGGTTATCGGGAGGTGGGGTCGTAACACCTTCTGATGAAACTCAAAGCCAAACCTCAAAAGTATTTTTTATTAGAAAGACCATATTTTTCTTATTCCAAAACATATTTTCTTTTAATTTTTGGACAACCATAACAAAAGTTATGATTTTTTCTAAAATGAACCAATGAGAGGGTGATACCTCAGCAAAACAAGACGTGAGGCAAAGAGAGAGAGAAAGAAAGAGGAGGGGGACCCACCGCATGACCTGGCTCAGTTAGGGACTGCCACGTCACACGGTCAAGGTCGTCGTTGACTCACATCAAGGCAAAACAAAACATCGCGAAAAGACGAGAGTAACTCCGCGCGAAAAGCAAGAGAAGGGAAAGAACAGAGGGGCAGAAGAGGGAAACCACAATGAGGTTTCTTCCCCTCTCAAACATAGCAGATTGAGTAGGCAGGCATGAGATTAGGCAAAATCGTTATACTCAATAACTCGAGGAAATCACAGTGAGAAAAGAAGGAAGAGGGACAATTGAACTTACCCAATGCCTCAATTGAGGTGCTGGTGTTGTTGATGGCCACGGAAAGGCGCCACAAGCTCAGATCAGTTCTCAAAGTTGGAGGCGCATGATGAGAAATTGGCACTAGAAAAGAATTCTTTGGGGTGAGGCGAACCCCCTAGATGGCTCCTATATATATAGGCTCGAGATAATGGCCTCTGTAGTATAGGGGTGGGGAGACTTGGCCCACACGAATTAGGAAAATCACAATTATGCGATAAGAAACTATGTGAAGGGGTTAAAAGATGTAGATTTTGACGAGGAGTAAGTAGGCAAAAGAATCATTGAAATTCATTAAGAACCGGTCGAGATATCCCGATTTGAAAAATACACATGTTTTCCTATTTCGGATGAGAGGTAGAAGATGACGTCACTGCCGTTAGATTCTGATCTAACGGTCATGATGGGGGCATCATCGCGTGACCTGGAAGCTTAGTTTAACTTTGGAAAGTCTCAGATATTAAAGTGTGACATTTAAATCACAAACTCTTATCCCAATCGAAATATAATTAAAGTGATGGTATATTTATGTATCTTTTTCTCTCTCCTCATTATGAGATGGAACCCTAGTTTTTCCCACTTTTGAGATGGATGTTTCATATTACCCATTTATATGATGGGAATCTCATTACTTTTATATATATGATTGAACTTTCACTTGCCTCTACATTTATGCATGCTTTGTGATTCAGTACCCCTAAAATAATATAATGTTTTGTTTTTTATTCCCTTTTTGTGATATTATTAGGCACTAATGTTTTAGTCATCTTGTCATGCACTGCTGTTTTTGTCCTCTTACATATGTGCTCAATCCCTATTTATATGCTCATACTAGCATTTTTGTCTGGACAACATCCATTTTTTACTTCTCTTGTGGAGTATGCTTCCAACCCAATAGTTGAAATAATATGAAAGACTCAATATGATGACATGAACTTGGCTTAGAGGATCTGACTCTTGAGAGATATACATGAGATAGCTTGGAGTTACCTCTTCCTATTTGTTGAAGTTGGTTCATTCTTGTAAGCCCCTGGTGGGAGATTATTATATAAACATGTAAGCTTAATATGGTCATTACATTTATATTTGTTGCTACACTTTGGTCTTCTATACCACTCATTTGAGAGATAAAACATGCACCTTTTATAGCATACTTGATGATTTTATTGGATTTGATGGGTTTATTCATCAAATTAAGTACATAATGGATCCCCTCTCGGGTCCCATCAGATCCATGGTAGTCAAAATATGACTGTTTCAATTTTATCTCCCTTAGATTTCCTATCTTGTCCCATAAGTTCCTTATAGAGTCCTTACCTCATGTGCAAATCCGAGATGATATGTTTCCCCTATATGAGATGATAAATGAAGGATATTAAAAGTGATGAATTACATATGAGGGTGTTTGTAACACCCAGATTTTCATAACACATGAGCGGAAGTTATATTTTTTTTCTTTCATCTGGGAGTGTCACAAACATAAAATATGTTTTAGTCATCTGCAAGCCACTTTGTCCAGATCTAGATCTGCTGCGTCTATGCCATTTCCATGCCGCCACGAGCTGCTCCTCCTACTGCGAGACAAGGACAACGAGAAGAAGAAGGTGGAGAGAGAAGATCCGCCCCGTCTGTCGTGGTGTACTTCTCTCTTCTTCCGGATCTGCTCCGACGTTGTATAGAAGACTATTTCTCCACCGAGCTGCGATCATCTTCTTCACCATGCTCATGGCGAAAACTTCTCTCTCTCTTGTTATTCTTGTTTCTCTCACCATGAGCGAGTAGTTTACCTTCGCTGGGGTGCGGGGACTAGCCCCACTGCCCATGCTTTCATATCCTTTTGTTAAACATCCTATGGCATGTATATAATCTTTCATTTCATTGTTAATCATCGATGTGTGCTTGTGGATTGATCACCTGCTTGCATGTATCTTGTTCGTTTCCTATGTTGCGAGAACTTCAATGTGTAGGTTTTGAATGTCGATTAATGCGGTTGACTCCCAAACTAGAGATAGAATGTGATTCCTTGAGGTAGTAAGTGTATGATCCGTGTGGTGACGAGCCATCTAGCCCACAGTGACGCTTCTATGTGCCTAACGCCTGTAGAGGGGGCCCACAGCTTCATTTGGATTTATGTATCTTCGGAGCCGTAAGTATGTGATCTGGATGGTGAAGAGATATCTGATACCTAAGGTGATGCTTACACGAACCTAGCGCCTGTATGGGGGGTTCTATAGCAGCTCCATTTGAATGGTTATATCTTGCCTGGATGTTTGATGTTTGGATGTGATTGCATGTGTAGTGGTGGTGAAACCCGGGACCATCCCAGCGATTTCCATCATTAATCTTTAATCAACCTTTAATCCTGCTCTTTTACTTTTCTTGCATTTAGTTTAATTAAACTCAAATCAATCAACCTTGTTCTAAATATTAGTCTTGATTCAACTAGATTCGACTAGAGAAAGATTCTTAAAAATGTTATCCCTTGGGATTCGATCCTCTACTATACTGCGATAAGACCCGTCCGCTTGCGGGTGGTATTATTGCACGTTGTTTTGGTTAAAAACTTAGGGATTTCAACCCTAAGTGAGTTTGTTAGTGCGATAATATAAGCCACATCAAATTCTGGTCCCCGGCAACGGTGCCAGAATTTGACGTGGCTTATATTATCGCACTAACAAACTCACTTAGGGTTGAAATCCCTAAGTTTTTAACCAAAACAACGTGCAATAATACCACCCGCAAGCGGACGGGTCTTATCGCAGTATAGTTGAGGATCGAATCCCAAGGGAAAACGTTTTTAAGAATCTTTCTCTAGTCGAATCTAGTTGAATCAAGACTAATATTTAGAACAAGGTTGATTGATTTGAGTTTAACTAAACTAAATGCGAGAAAAGTAAAAGAGCATGATTAAAGGTTGATTAAAGATTAATGATGGAAATCACTGGGATGGTCCCGGGTTTCACCACCACTACACATGCAATCACATCCAAACATCAAACATCCAAGCAAGATATAACCATTCAAATGGAGCTGCTGCAGAACCCCCCATATGGGCGTTAGGTTCGCGTAAGCATCACCTTAGGTATCAGATGTCTCATCACCATCCAGATCACATACTTACGGCTCCAAAGATATAGAAATCCAAATGAAGCTGTGGGCCCCCTCTACAGGCGTCAGGCACACAGAAGTGTCACCGTGGGATAGATGGCTCGTCACCACACGGATCATACACTTACGACCTCAAGAAATCCCATTCTATCTCTAGTTTGGGAGTCAACCGCATTAATCGACATTCAAAACCTACGCATTGAAGTTCTCGCAACATAGGAAACGAACAAGATACATGCAAGCATGTGATCAATCCACAAGCACACATTGATGATTAACAATGAAATGAAAGATTATATACATGCCATAGGATGTTTAATAAAAGGATATGAAAGCATGGGCAGTTGGGCTAGTCCCCGCACCCCAGTGAAGGTAAACTACTCGCTCATGGTGAGAGAAACAAGAATAACAAGAGAGAGAGAAGTTTCTGCCATGAGCATGGTAAAGAAGATGATCGCAGCTCGGTGGAGAAACAGTCTTCTACACAACGTCAGAGCAGATCCGGAAGAAGAGAGAAGTACACCACGACAAACGGGCGGATCTTCTCTCTCCACCTTCTTCTTCTTCTCGTTGTCCTTGGCTCGCAGTAGGAGGAGCAACTCGTGGCGGCGTGGAAATGGCGTAGACGCAGCAGATCTAGATCTGGATGAAGTGGCTTGCAGATCTAGAGTTTACACTCTAGATCTGGGTGAACAGGCTGCAAAACCACCACGGGGAAAGTTCTTGGCTATGGAGATCGTCTCCCTAGGCCCAGGACAGACCTGCAGCCTAACGACATCTAGAGATGATGATTTGACGAGCTGGAGTCATGCTCTATTTATAGGCAGGCTGGGCACCGACTTAGATTCGCGACCTCTATAATTTTGCAGTAGGTCGCAGCTTTTCGAATGATGTCGTGATCGCGGCCTTTTTGTACGGTCGCGGCTTTTTGTACGGTCGCAGCTTTTCGAATGATGTCGCGGTCGCGGCCTTTTTGTACGGTCGCATCCTTTTGCACGGTCACGTCTATTCTACCACGGTCGCGGCATTGAAGAGGAAGTCGCGGGAAGCAACAAATGTTCATGATCTGGCTTAGGTGGAGAAGAAATAGCTGCGGTTTTGAGAGGTGGAGATGGTGGTGCCATTGCAGGTGCTGAAGTGCAGAGGTTGGATGGAGATCTGATGTTGCTGTGAAGTCCAGGTTGAGGCGAGGGTATCTTGACCTAACTGCGGTCATGGGGGCTATCACTCTGGGTCGCGGTTCCTTTGAACATGATCTGGTTGCGATGTTGATGCGGTTATGGTGGAGAAGCACACTAATCACGGTTGATTGAGGGTGGCGGATCCGCGGAGGCAGGCAGAGAGGTGTAAGAAGGCCGCAGTCACGGCTTGGAAGATGCAGATCATGATACTGAGAAACCGCACTCCTGTTGTCGTTGCTTGATCATGGTGCAGCGGGAGAGAAGGAGCAGATCATGATAGGGGGCTTGGTGGATGGAGACCGCGGGTGGAGGTCGTAGGTTCTGGGTGAAGAAGCCGTAGTCGCGGTTTTGACGACTTCAGGCCGCGATTACTGGAGTTGGAGGGGTCGCGATCTTCAGGTGGTCGCAATCATGAAGGTGTGATCGCGGTCAGGTGCAGGCGCTGTATTTAGCAGAGGTGATCGTGGGCACGATTTGGAAACCTACCCACAGTTGCTGGTCGCGATCCTGAGGAACTGCAGCCATGAAGATTGGAGGTCGCGGTTGCGGCTTCTCTTCAGGTAGTGGTCTTTGGATGTCGTGGACAGGTGTCTGCGATTATGGAGGATGGAGAGGAGCGAGCGGCCGTGGCATCTGAGGATCATGGGTTTTTGAAGAGGTTTCCGCGGTCGCGGGGTTTAGACGCCGCGGTCGTGGCTTGGGTATGCTATAGCCCGCGATCTGGAAGAAGGAAGAGAGAGCATTGTAGCTGGCATAAAAGAGATAAAGGGACCTTTGACTTGCTTTGACCAGGCCCAAACCAAGGGTTGAAATGGATATGGTCCTAGGAGATGAGGCCCACAGCTCAAAATGACATGTACAAGGGTGCAGAAAATCAATAGAGATAGGAGTAAAATTAATTAAGCCAATATAAGTTGCATCTAAGAAGATAAGGACAATAAAATCTCATTAAAGCAATTAAGCCAAATAAATGCACATATTAGAAGATAAAGCCAGTAAATGCATGAATGCAGCCAAAACTGGGCTAAATGAGATGATTGAACCAAGATGAATATGCATTCATCAGTCATACTTATCTTATCTTGTTCCCTCTCATCATACTCATGGATGAGGTTGTGGGAATCTCTAATCTAAAGTATCTTTTACTTATGATTTTTATCTGACCGTGGCCGCCATTATACAATAAATCCTCCTTTGTTGACACTGAAGTGTCCTCTATGGTGCAACACACCCTTTGTTGGCACAACGTGCCCTCTGTTGACACCAAAGTGTCCTCCATGGTGTAACACACCCTCTGTTGGCATAAATGCCCTCTGTGACACCCGCAGTGTCTAGCGCAGTGCGCCCTCTGAATCATCTCGGGACTCTCTGGTAAGGACTTATTATATAATGTATTATGCAAAGGTTTTGAATTAATTAGCTTAAGTCTATCTTTACTAAACTCTGAATCTGAACTTACCTGAAATTGAGTACTAAACATGTACTTAGTTTTGAATCTGAAATTTGAATCTGAATCTTTGCTCTTTCAAATCTGAACTGAAATCTATTATGGAATTTGGATATGTATTTCAAATTACAACATAATTGAGATTGGATCTATAACCCATATCATGTATCTTTATTCAAAATCTGGCTACTCACACAGTGAGTAGTCTAAGTCTAAATCTAAATCTCTTATTCTTAAGCTCTAAACTGAATTCATTGCTGGATTTGAGCATGTATCTCATTATCTGGGTAAACTTTATTCTAAAACTCTTATTTGGTAAGATTACTTCATTATACCAATTATATCATAAATGAGTCTAATGTCTTATGAGAAAGGATCTGACATGAATATAAAAATACTAAGTATATAAAGTATCTTAAGTCAGGCTTATGAAAGTATCATAAGTACAACATATCTAAAAATGTCAATACTGACAAGATGGTTCAATCCTTCTTATAAAATATGATGTTACCCTAAAACTTTGCATATGAACTTATATATTAAACCTTAAATATCAAAATAGAAATCTTATAAAATATTTTATTTCAACCTAATCATAACTTAATGTGTCATTATCTTATAATGCCACCATGAACTCTATTTTTACAATACATTGTGATCCCAAAAGTACCTTTATTTCTAAAAGTAGACCCTGTCTTAATATTCTAAAATTCATATTCTTATATTGTAATTAAATTCTAGATATTATTCATTCTAAGGAATCTAGTCTTAAATCTCTACATATGTATGAAATCTTAATGGCATGTTTCTACTTGAAATCTTACTACATTCTTATCCCACATTGTCAATCTGGGTTGCATACCTTATCTTGTAATCTTATTCAACAATATGAATCATTACTAATAGTTCTTATAGAAACATGATCCTTTAGTTTTCTCATGAACCTGGTTCATGAGTCCCTACAATTCTTATAAATCTACATAACATATCTCTTCTTGATATATTAGGCACATGTAAGGACGTATCCATGAATGTGTAAAAATCTTACTCGCATATCTTAACATCAAATCTTAGAACATTGGATCACATAAAGTATGAAGTCTTACAAAAATATACTAAGTTCGATAGATATGAATACTCATGGGGATGAACCACTTACCTTTATATTGAATATGTTCTCAATGTAGCCTTGTTTCCTTGATTCACAACATATATACCTAGTCATCCACAAAATTGTATAAGTTCATGTGTATTCACCTCTCTTTATTTCTAAATCTCAAACCCCATCATCCTAATCTCCTAGACTGAATTAGGAATCATACTTAACTAAGAGTAACTCTGATTTAAAGCATGTTTCATGTCTAAATATTGAATTAAACTTGATTCGCACATTATATAGCATACATGTACTAATATATTCATCACACCAAAAATATCATATGCTCTAATATATAAGTATATACCTCATATAGAAAGAGTAAACTCCATACATACTCGCATATACTACTCTTACTGACTCATTATAAAATTAGATGAAAATATAATTATAATAATTTTCCATACTACATAGCCACACAAAATACATGTTGCCTCACAAATACTCATGAATCATCTTACATAATGGTCACTTAGGCCAAAAACTAAATACGAATACAAACATATATATATATATGAAATTCCATCAAAACATTAAGAACAGTAAAAACGTGGTATATTAAGGTATGGGTAAAAATCTCATATTGTTTCATTGTCAATCAATGTGTGAAATATCTAAAATACCCTTATTAGGGTTTACATAAAAATAATATTTAAAACTTAAAATCAGAGAGATCAGGCTTTAGAATCATATTATATATATTAAAATGCTCCTACTGTAAAATATTTACCAAAATTTTAAAGACATTTACTATCTTTAATTATCAAAACATTGAAATCATATAGTTCTTAGCATATAAAATTTATGTGTTCCTAAACATGAAAATCATTTGTTGAGTATATTTTTATACATAGAGAACTGAAAATCCTTTCCATTGATACCTTATTTGTCTTGATTGGAGTCTTAGGTTAAAAGATATGTATTTTATAAGAATTACCTTGTTGAAGCAATGTCGATCGTTCAAAATGATCCAGTGGCTACCATCCCACCACATCACCCGCCTTGGCCAACCTGGGCCAACGCTCATGGAGCGGATCCACCTGATCCATCTCCTGCTCCACCCATAGACCCAAAGAGGGTGAAACCCCTATTTTAGGGGCACAAACTTCCGCCACCACCTAGGTTTCCTCTGGCGAGGTCAATCTCGAGTCATAGGCCACCATCGCACGAATTTAGGCCATCGGTAACTTCGGTTGGGTCTTTCGGATTAGGGCAGCATCAGAAATTCCCAAGAAAGGATAGGGATCAAAGATCCCAACCTGAAACCCCATAGCTTCCGCCAGTGGTGCCCCCTTCTCCTTGTGTCCTTTACTCTCATTCTATATCACTCAGATTTTAGCAAAACCCTAGATTAGTCGTTGTCTGCCCCCCTTCTATCAAAAATAGTAGGCTTTATAGTCTCTTTCTCCATGAATCTTGGGTGAGGACCCTTTCTTCATACCCTCTATTCGGGTCCTGTGGAACAAGGGTCACGGCTCTCAGTCCGCGCGGACTGGAGTCGCCCCCTCTTTTTTTTATTTGTCTTTTTGCATACAAGTCCAGTTTCTATAAATATTTCTATAGGCCACAACATGAGCCCATTTAGCCTCACATTTTTAGACTAATAATATATTGTCATAATCTTTTAATGGACAAGATATTAGGTCACAAATGTATGGTTAGACACTCCATACATGGATTTTAAGTAAATGACACATAATTACTGATTTAATTGTCTAGGCCACTAGATAAATCAAAATCAACTAAAATTTCTCCCACCATCTCATATTCTAATTATTATTCTACTAAAAATATTTTGGGCATTCATTATGACCACAAAATACCTAATTCTCAATTTATACTCCAAGGACCTGTTTGTAAAACTTAATTGGTCCAATAGGGTTGGAATTGGGATCTAGGGCACATGGCCCATTCTTTAGTCTTTCAAAGGGTCCATGAGCTCAATGGTATTCCAAATTATGAAAATAAGTCTTCACTCAATATAATTTCTCAATTGAAGCTCATGTATGACACATGTGATCAATATTTCTTTAGTTACATAACATGAAGACCTAAGCTAGGTCTAAGGCTCAAGCCATGAACTGGACTCATCATATTAGATATTTGTCACATTATTGTTCATAGGAATAAAACATTTATATTCATATACAACCGACTACAATCATACACATTTAAGTCATTATGTGTGTATTGGTTGATCAGATGACTTGTATTACACATTTTACGAACTTAATTACGTACCTAGCCATGGTTATGTTCATTATGTCCCTTGGCATGCCTTTACTAGAAAACCCCACATTAAAGGCTCACTTTATCTATGAAATTAAGGATGTTACAATGTTAATATGTTATCCCTAATGTGTTGAGACTCTAGTTACTCCTACCCCATGATGTAGGTTATAAATGATAAATCACTATAGACATTATGAGTTTTGCTTTGGGATGGAGTTGGTGATGATGATGTTAAAGTAGTAGGTTCATGAGATGCTAATAGGGAACTTTTTGTGACTTGGTTTTTGGATTGATTTTGGTACCAATATTGTTTTACATTGCACATTTTCTTATCGTCAAAGGAATTACTTTTTATTATAATAATATATATATAAAAGAATTTTTTCTCTAGATTTTATCAATGTTTTCTTGAACTAAGTCACAATTAAGGAATGTATAAATTTGGGAAGTAAATCCTAGAACTGGCTAGAGTTGAACACATAAATCCTATTTTTGAAGTGATGACTAGGAGTATGTGGCTTTATTTAAGGTTTATTTGACCTACCCTTTTGTACCCTAATGACTTTTTGGATGTTGATGTGAACCTTATGGTTGTTAGGTTAAAAACACAAGGACCTAAAATTCAAACCTAGGTGGGTATGACCTACAAAACAAGATAAACACCTAAAGCATCCACAACAACAATAGAAACACACAAAAAATCCTTATGTAACCCTAGTATCTTAAAAAGTTGTTTAGCTGGACTAATTATGTTACAAATTTTAAGATCTATAGAGTAGTTGGTTGTTAATGTATGGTTGTTTATATTTTAAGTATGAAATACTCTTTAATGGGTGGAGTGTTGTAACATACAAAACCTAGGATCTTACCATATTCCATGATTAGAAGGTTAGTATTCTTGGTTCCTTAGATCTGACCAAACAAGGATGGAGTTATACCCCAATATAGTTGTTTGTAATCCTAATGAATATAGTCAAGGAATGTAACATGAATAACTCAATGGTCACACATAGAATGTATAAGAATGAAAACTAATATAACACATTTAGTGGCATTAAGTTCTATAATCAATGTCACATATCATGATTTATTCATATTAACATATAACCTATGTGTGCCAACATGTAAGTGAGTTCATGATATATGTCACATATGTTTCCTTTGACAACCAATATTTACATAATCGCTACAAGATGTCACACAATGTGCTCAATACATGTATTAGAATAACAATTGGAGTTTCCATGTCCATAAATATGAATAATGTACTATTAGCTAAATATATATATTGAATTAAAAGACTAAATAAATCAGATAAGTAAAATATGGAAATTCGTGCATAATAATAAGCAGATGCTCTTTTGGTGACAATGTGAAGATAATGGAACTCCAAATAATAAATAATGATGGAAATGATGTAATGCTATAATAATAAATGGAGACGATTCTACAAGTCTTAATTCTATTAGAATCTATAAAAGGAAATCTCAAAAGCCAAATCAAATGGCAAATCATGTTCCTTGAGTCACAATTATATTGGGTGTCAAGTTTCACATTAATCGAACAATCCTTGATGCCTAATTTCATTTAGGAAATAAAACATAACTTAAAGGATAAAAAATTAATAAATTGATGAACAACCCCAAAAGTGGAAATTTATGGTAAAATGGATTATTTATGGTAATTAATCTAGATGTCAAATTTCAAGTTAATTGAACTTTCCTAGCTATCACAAATTAATTATAGAAAGTAATGAACTTTACTTTAATAGGACTATAGTCGATTTCTTTCCTAATAGCAATTTTCCTAAATTTTATATTTGTAATGTGACTTTTGTTGTTTCCTAGATTTCACTGTAGTTAGTGCTTTATTTCCTTATCACATTATGTTTACTAGAGTCTTTGGATTGAAATAGGTGAATTCTACATCGTCTTCTTCCTTAGATTCAAATAGGAAAGAAGCGTGATGGTAACTTAGTTTCCTTTCTCTCATGATTTATCTCTCTTTTCCTCCTTTTTATGTAATTTTCTCACCTTCACCTCCACTGCTTCTTTCAATTTTCAATCAACCCTAGCATGATAGGGTTTCATTGCCTACAAAGCCTTACCTATATCTATTCTCCTTTCACCTCTGTTCAATCCTCCATGCCATATACGAGTCAACCCAGATCTCCATCTTCCCTATTATCTCCAGAAAAACAATGCCTTGACCTCTAACTACACAAGGGAATCACTTATGTGTCCCAAATGCATCATTACTTCCTCCCTGATGCCTCATCTTCTGTCCATGGTCAATTAGGTTTGATCTAGGTGCTTCTGATAATTGAACCATGCGAAGGTATCTTGCAACCCCTCCCTCATCATTGGAGAAGCTTCCAAGCCTCCCAAGTTAGTCCCCAAGATAGTTATAAATTTGCCCTCTTTTGGCCTTATTTTCAGTAGTTGTGCATTGACCTTTGCTTCTCAAGATTTGGTTGATTTCTTCAATCTGTTTTTGGCTTGTGACGTTCACCAGGACCTCAAAACTCATTTTACGACTCCACCTCATCTAGTTTTCTATTTTTATTCAATTTAATAATTCACTTTACCTGACCATGGTGAGAGACCCTGCTTGGCCTATTGTGGATCTTTTCATGTGAGACTTTTTTCAATGACTTCATGGGGATCCCACAAACCATACTGGATGTTTTTGTGTGTTTTTTCCCTTTAGTCGCCCACTTCCATCTCACCATAGCTGGGTAGTGGTCATGGGCGTTCCTTTTTTTTGTTATTATCAGATTTTATTCATGAGTGTTTGGGGAATGAAGGAGAAAAATGCAAGGAAAGTTATCAAACCACCCAGGTTTATTTGATTTTCATCATCGAACATGGGTATTTTTACATTATCTTCCTCTATTTTTAATCTTATTGCAATGACTTTGGTCGTATCAATTTATTGTTATGCCATGTCACGCTTACAATGTTTTGGATAATCATGTGGGGGCGTCGTCGCCTTTTGAATTTTTCTTCTTATTTTATATAAATAAATAATTGAGTTAAGCTAGAATTCATAGTAATTCATTGGTAACTTAGAAATATACATATATGTACTTTTTGAACCCAAAAATAAGATACATGCAATGTCATCACTTTCAACTGAATCAACTTTGATTAATATTCAATATTTTAAGGTTCATACTATACACATTAATAAATACATATGTATGTATCCCATGTGTTAATAAGTGAAGAATACCTTGATGAGATCTAGGGTTTTAGAAACTAAATTTTGACATGTGTCTTTGAGCTATTTTGCATTCCATCATCCATATTGAGCAATTAACCTAATTTGTACTCTCGTTTGATGTATGTTGCATCTCTTATTCATCATATTGAGCAGTAACTTACATTTCTCTTTCTCTTGGTCCTTTGGGACATGCTACCCTATAAACTCTTCTCTCTCTCCTCTAAGAGATTGTCTCATGTGAGTTATATTGTATGAATCTTTGGTTGGATATTCTTATTCACTCTACAATGTAATTTACTTCATTATGAAACCCTGATTGTGAAATTGAACCAGGTTGTACCTCATTATAAGATGGAACCCTAGTTTTGACAACTTTTGAGGTGGATGTTTCATATTATCCATTTATCTGATGGAAATCTCATTAATTCTATTTATATGATTGAACATTTTCTTACCTCTACATTTATGCATTTTTTTGATTCAATAGTCATTGAGTAATACAATGTTTTGGTTTTTGGGTTTTATTCTCATTTGGTTTTATTCCCCTTTTGTTATTTATTAGGCATTGGGGTTTTAGTTCTCTTGCCATGCACTGAGGTTTAAGTCCTCCTGCACTTTTATATATTGGATTAAGGATTGTATGTCCCATACCCAGGCTTATATGCCAAGGGAATTTGGTTATGTGCCATTATCTATCAGGTTTTGGGTTATGAGCCCAAACTGACATTGACTTTATATTTTCTCTAGTCATATGCTTATCTCACTTGCATGTGGTCTGATTATGCTGATGAAGGGTTATGTGCCCTAATTTATTTGATTGTTCTTATGTGGAACATCTTGTTAGTATTTTGACTTATGGCAAATGCATTTTTTCAAATACCTTTTTAGTTTGTTTTTTATATCCATGTGGATATTCACATTCCCTCTTGATGAAAGCCTTGAATCATTAACTGTTGTCTTTTTTCCAAAACGTGCTCAGTCCCTATTTATGTGCTCAAACTGGCATTTCTATGTTGAAAACATCCATTTTTGTCTTGTCTTGTGGAGTAAGCTTCCAACCCCTTAGGTGAAAGAATATGAAAGTCTCAATATGATGACACGGACCTGGCTTAGAGGAGCTGACTCTAAGGAGATAGAGTTGAGATACTTTGGACTTCCCTATGCCTAGTTGTGTAAGTTATTTCATTCTTGTAACCCCTAGAGAGATATTATTGTATAAACATGTAAATTGAATATAGTCATTACATTTATATTCATTCCTATACTTTGGTCTTGTATACCACTCATTTGGAAAAAAATACACCTACTCCAACATACTTGCTAGTGTTTTTGGATTAGATGGATTTATTCCTAAAATTAAGTACAAAGTAGATCCCCTCTCAGGTCCCACTCCTTAAAGCAATTTGAGATTGTCAATATTTGAAAAGATTTTTCAAACGTACACATGAAAAGAGTTAGCAACAATGTCAAACATTCTCACTAGCCTAAAGTAGGACATGTATAGGAAGCAAATGACCCTCCTATTTAGCCCATTAGTTATATCAATGTTACATCCTCACTCAATCATGAATTGTGTAGGAGAGGTGGGTCCTTATCTTCACTATGGGTAAATGGCACTCATTGATGGGTAACCCTGGTTCAGCAGATACGGGTACTACTCCCAATACATCTTGTGACTACGAAATCTATAACGGTTCATGAGTTCTAGGAGAGTAGGATGCTTTCAAGGCCTTTTGATGCCCATCTTAACATTGTGTTTGTACCTTTAATGACATCTTGCATCACTTCTAATTATCCAACGTGAGGTTGGCACCCGTTCCATGGAATGGGTTGTTGGTGGTGAAGTGCATGTGATGATGGGTTTTAGAATTTTTAGAAGGAACTCCATGAATCATGTAAGTCTGAGATATGAAAATAAAGAATCAAAACAATGTTCTTTAAGAAATATTAGATCTTACTTCCAACCAACAAATCTTTTTTGCTATTTTTTATTCATTTTTGTATTATTATATTCTTTTTCTTTTTTTCCCCATAAAAAATGAGGGAAGTGAACACCAAAACCTAAACAGGAAGTGTGCTTGAAACTCTAAATCGACAAGAGGTAGAGACCCATAGAAAAATGGAATCAGGACTTCCAAAATAGACCAGAGATACATAGGGGTAATGGGGATGGCAGATCACCTCGATCTGTGAGCCAGGGGTTGGCAGATTAGATATATGTGCCACCCTAATCCCTAAACAAAATGAATAGGAAAAAAGAGAGAAAGAAAAAGGAAAACAAAAATGAACAATCTTGGTTTCCCCAGTGGATTCGCTAGTTGGCCACACCCTACCCAAAAAGGGGGATATAGAGGTATCTAAGAAGAACTATACTCTATTTGGAAATGAAACGTCATAGGAAAAATAGGGGTATTCAAAGTCAGCCCCACATTTTGTATGAGAAACAAGGGAAAAAGATAAATTGTTGAATCCATAGTGAAAATCTGAGCGATTATCCAAGTTGGATTTAAAAAAAAATAGAAAATAAAGAAAATCTAGATATTAGATTTGGCAGTCTTCTTATGGGTGGAGAAGTATTAGATCTTCTATCTCGTCAAGAAGTTAGTATCAAGATGCTTTCTAATTGCGGAGAGAAGAATGTATCAAGAAGGCTAAAACAAATGATAAGAAAATAGAATAGGAATATAAGTGGTTTTTATTTGTGGACATGCTTTTAGGGATGGAGATGGTCGTGTCCTTCCCGTCATTTCCCTAGAAGTCCTGATTTTTATGTGGATCGGTGGTCCTGATCACATCAGGACCTCCCATGGTAGAGATTCTTCATTGGTGATTAGGACTGATGCATAGTATTTTAGAGGGTGATTATCATATATATGCTAAACAAGAGGATCTGAATATTCAAATGAAAATAAGTAAGGATGGTTATAATAGAGGTAGAGAAGTTATAGTGATTTAAGAAGATTATATGTGGCAATAGAACAGATACGATGTAGCAATTTATAGATTAGATGTAGAAGTTGAAACAATTAGGCACAATAATTAGAGCATTTTATCATTCTACAGATGCTAATGAGGTAGGAGTGTCACTGGAAGGATCCTATTATCACAAGTAACATAAAAAATAATAGGGGAGGTAGTTTGATCCTCTGGCTTCATGTGGTTTGCAAGGGGCATGAATGTGGTGGGTGTAGGAGGTATTTATAGTGCAGGTTTTAGGTTATGGGAAGAACTTTTTGGAGAGGTGGTGGATCACCACGATGCACCATGATGTGGGTCATGCAGATCGAGGTGATCTACCACATCGCATGTGGTGGATAGATCAGATCTAGATGGTTAAAAAATGATTTCTCGATTTTCCAGTAATTTCGGTAATGTTCGGGAGGAAATTGAAGAAAACTTGCATAGAAAGATAACACAGGACTATCTCTCAAATTTATCTGGAAATCAATTGAATATTATTAAAAAAGAAAGGAATATTTTTATTCAGGATAATTCAACTGGGAAATTTGTGAGAAGTAGATTATTAAAAATTTAATTAAAGAACAAATTGCACTTTGGGTATGAAAAGTACGATTCTTTACAGAAGGTCCCAAACTGGGTAAAAGTGGGTGACAATGGGTGGATTGAATATGTGGATAAATATGCGAAAAATGTAGAAAAAAGGTAAAATGTGGTAATTGGGTGGAATGTGGAAAGCATTCCATCATTAACCAGAGAATTTACATTGAGTGATAAAAAATGGGGTGTCAACATTATCCATCAACAATAATAATTAGCCTGAATGAAAGTGAGATAAACATAACACTACTTAAATATAAATAAACAATGGTGGTTTGGGCACATAACCCAAAACCTAATAGAGAATGACACATAATCAAACTCCCCAATATATATAAAAGTAGTCATAAAACTCAGGTATGGGGCACATAACCTCCATCCCAAAACATAGCATGGGAACATGACCCAAACCCCAAGGCACTTATATCACTCTAGGGATACTAAATCAACATGTAACACCCAGACCCACTGCCCAAGGCTCTGGTAAAGTTTTAGGAATGACGACTGTCCCCACAGTCCACCACTAGCCTTAACAAGGCACTTTTTCCTCACTCGCGCGCAAGCCAGGATCAACTTCCTGACTGGCCACCCATCCTAGTACTACTCCAAGCTGAGCACACTTAACTATGGAGTTCTTTAGTGATGGGCTCCCTGAAAAGGAGGTGCACCTTGGTGATATGGGTAGTCCAATCATTCCTTTTAAGATCATTTTATCCGAGGCCTCAAATCATGAGATGTTACAATATCTCCCACTTAGACTCTTGACGTCCTCGTCAAGGCTCAACTATATGACCTCATAATCTAACCTCATTTCAGTGCAGACCCACAATGGCCCATGGACACCCAGCTCCCGACCACGGAATACCAGCGTAAGGGTGGATACGTCAACCATGGAAAGCCCTTTCCTACATGACTAGGTTGCACGGCTCAAGACTGGCATGCCACATGCCCATGTGGGCCCCACCTACTGGAGGGGATATGGTTCTGATATCATTTGTAATGCCCGAGCCCACATGGACATGTGGCATGCTAGTCGAGTTGTGCGGTTCAGACATGTAGGAAAGGGTTGTCCATGGTTGACGTTGCCACCGTTGCACTGGTATTCTGTGGTCGGGAGCTGGGTGTCCATGGGTCATTGTGGGTTTGTACTGAAATGGGGTCAGATTATGAGGCTATATAGTTGAGCCTTGACGAGGACGTCAAGAGTCTAAGTGGGGGAGATTGTAACATCTAGGCCTCAGATAAAATGATCTTAAAAGGAATGATTGGACTACTCATATCACCAAGGTGCACCTCTTTTTCTTAGAGCTCGTCACTAAAGAACTACATAGTTAAACGTGCTCATTTTAGAGTAGTACTAGGATGGGTGACCAATCGGGAACTTTTGTTTTTGCCTTGACTCGTTCCTATATATCGTCCTTTACCTCTCTACTCACTCATGGCCAGCTATCATTTATCCAAAACAATCCAACGTTGCATTGTAGAGAGAAGACTCGTTTCCTAGCCACTACGTACTTGAATAGCTCAGCTGCTCTTTGACCAGAATAAAACCTCTATTTTCTAAACACAAAGTAATCATCATCTCGGTTGGTATAGGACTCCAACTTTGTAGTAGACAAGGATATAGTGCCGAGGACTAGTTGTGCGTGATCAATACCTCTTAGACTTCACATCGTGGAGATCAAGGAAGCCAGGAAGGTACATCAGCTTGGTCTCTTTAGCACTTAGCTTTTACTTTATCTTCTCAAGTGGAAGTTTTCAGTCTTATGAAATATAATTAAATGAACCTTGGAACCAATAACTTAGATAGTTCGTTCAAATTCCAATATGATCCAGCAAGCAAGTTAAATATGTTTGAGCAAACTGTTAACATTGTCTATTTAAATGTTAAGTTCTTGACTTCCAATTGAAACCGAGATTTTGCCGGGTGTAATAATAATATGGAAATTTGGTATTTATATTGTTGCTCATCTTCTATACTCTTGCGATGCGGGGTTGTGTTAGTAGTTAAACATTATACAACTTTTGTTTAACCGTACATGAAGTCATAAGAGTCAAACTAACTCTTGTAAGACAAAGGATGTACTGTGAATCATATATCTAATGACTTCGTATAGACAAGGTTATATAGTAAATACTCATGCTTTCTGCTTGACGCACGTGAATGCAATGTTCCACACCGTGTTTAATATAATAGGTATAACCCTGTTTGTAACCACAACTATAAATTCTAATTTTTATGATGATGATTTGTGTACCCTCCGTGAAGTTTTATTTAGAAATGCCTCATATTTGTGACTAAGAACGTAAATACCCTTATAAGACCAAATATACCCAAGATTAGATATGAGTTTAATACTTTTTGAAACTCATGATTAAAATAAATATAGAAAATACTTGAATAGAAGAAGAAAATAAAAAATTTGAAAGGGGCACCCTGTAGTTACAGAGCCGACAATACTTCGGGGATCGAGTATATGAGAAAGTTGAATCTAGACCACACCTTTAGGGAGACGTCAGCAAAGGAAATAGCCTGAGTTGGCGGAGTGCCTCACCCTGGGGCGGGTAAAACATACCGTTTGTCTGAGAATGGACCCCCAATGGTTTGTGTACAATAACCTAATGGGCGGCGGTACTTGTGTCCTAAGCCACCAAACAAATCCACAAGGGACCCGGGGGCAGTGAAAGGGTTGCAGGGCTAACCATCTGAGCAGTCCTAGGACAAGGACCGTGATACCACCAATGTTACGTGAAAGGATGGCATGGGGACGAAATACGTACGTGGGGTTGGAAACTCAGAATGCGCACCGAGGAAAAAAAGGCAGTCAAAGGACTGTCAGAACTGGGATACGATAGACCCTTCTTAAGATCACTACAGATCCTTTTAAATGTGTAAAATAAAAGTTGAGAAGAAAATATCAGTCTTACAAATAGCTACATTGTCATTTTTTATTCAAATCATCATTTCCAATTACTTAACTCTTGTTGTTTATTTTTGACATTGATCACTCCTACTAGATATTTTGCTTATAGTTTTATTTCGTATTCTTTATTGAACCAGTTGATATAAATAAAGACAAATCTCATCATAGTATGTACTTAGACTCCCATGGGATCTAACCTATCTTCTCATCTCCTTTTTCCTATGGTGGAATCCACCATAGTTTGAGGGAGAACTTGTAGGGTACTTTTTGGTGTGGTCTCATCTTGATCCTGGATTTGCATAGCAGAGGAAACCATTTCTATATGAGAAGGCAGTACATAGACATATGACAGACATTAAACTCTTAAAACTTAGTATTCTCATGTAATTTTGGACTAAGTTGCAACCTTACTGATCTCTTCTAAGACTCTTGTGGTGTTGTTGGGTTGGTAGCACAATATCATATTCTTAGTATAAATTTTATCTCTCATTTTCTATGATATGCAAATGCATCATCTGGGTTGTTCATGTTTATCATTAATCTTTTGAAAAATCTGGACGTTACAGCATGGTATCAAAGCCATAAACCCCCCAGTAGGTGGGGCCCACATGGGCATGTGACATGTTAGTCTTGAGCCGTACAATCCAGGCATGTAGGAAAGGGTTTTCCAAGGTGATGTAGCCACCCTTGCGCTAGGTATTCATGATTGGGAGTTGGGTGTCCAGGGGCCATCGTGGGTCTGCACTGAAATGGGGTCATATTATGAGGCCATACAAGTTGAGCCTTGACGAGGACGTCAAGAGTCTAGTGGGGGAGATTGTAACAACCCAGGATTTGAGGCCTTGGATAACATGATCTTAAAAGGAATGATTGGACTACCCATATGACCAAGGTGCACCTCCTTTTCCGGGAGCTCATCACTAAGGAGCTCCATAGTTAAGTGTGCTCAACTTGGAGTAGTACTAGGATGGGTGACTAGTCAGGAAGTTACCCCGGCTTGTGCGTGAGTGAGGGAAAAGCATGCAGTTAAGGCTAGTGGTGGTCTGTGGGGCCAGTCATCATTCCTAAAACTCTACTAGAGCCTAGGGTAGTGGGCCCAGTTGTTACAAATGGTATCAGAGTTAATGGAGCCACCCATGCACTGGTAGTGTCTAGGCATGTTGAAAAGGGCTATCCGAATTGACGAAGCCGCCCTTGTGTTGGTAACTATGATCGGGAGTTGGGTGTACATGGGAAATTTGGGTATACACTAAAATTTGGAAATATTATGAGGTCATATAGTAGAGCCTTGGGCAGTGGGCCCAGGTGTTACAAATGGTATCAGAGCCATAACCCCTGTAGTAGGTGGGGCCCGCATGGGCATGTGACATGCTAGTCTTGAGCCGTTCGGTCCACGCATGTAGTAAAGAGTTGTCCATGGTGACATAGCTACCCTTGCACTAGGTATCCATGACCGGGAGCTGGGTGTCCATGGGCCATCGTGGGTCTGCACTGAAATGGTGTCATATTATTAGGCCATACAAGTTGAGCCTTGACGAGGACGTCAAGAGTCTAAGTGGGGGAGATTGTAACGTCTTAGGATTTGAGGCCTTGGATAAAATGATCTTATAAGGAATGATTGCACTACCCCTATCACTAAGGTGCACCTCCTTTTCTGGGAGCCCCTCACTAAGGAACTCCATAGTTAAGTGTGCTCAACTTGGAGTAGTACTAGGATGGGTGACCAGTCAGGAAGTTGACCCTGGCTTGTGTGTGAGTGAGGAAAAAGCATGTAGTTAAGGCTAGTGGTGGTCTATGGGGCCGGTCGTCATTCCTGAAACTCTACTAGAGCCTAGGGCAGTGGGCCTAGTTGTTATACAACATGCATGCAACTATTTAGAGGTAAGTGAAAGTTTTGTCATAATATGGTCTTAATGATATTTCTGTCACAAAAATGGATTAAATAAAACATCCACCACAAAATTAGGCAAATTAGGGTTCCATATCATAGTGAGGAATGATTTAGTTCAATTCTACAAGTAGGGTTTCATCAAGAAGCAAAGTACAACTTTAGAGTCCAAAATTAATTATAGATAGTTCAAGAATATAGGGACTCAAATTCATTAAGATTAGACCCAAATAGGTCATCAAGTCAAGAAAGAGAAAACTCATTACCAAAATACCTTAAAGAATCTCAAGAGAGAGAAAAATATGATCAATTTCTCAATATAGGATTCAAGGCATGAAACATATATCTAGAGAGGGAAATTAGATCAACTGATTAATATGGTTGAGGATATGCAACATACCTCAAGGCATGCATCAACTTGTCAAAGTACAAAACCTAAATCCAAGGTAGGTTACTTTTTCATCTAGTGTTGAATTTGATATACAAACCTTTAATTAGTATGTATATTATAAATCCTAAATTACTAAATCTTATTATAATTGGATTTGGGTTATGAATATTTTTTCTTTAACAAGTATTTATTTGGATTTTTTTAGTAAACAGTAACTAGTTATATGTTTTAGAAATAATGACCAACCAGATAAATCCAACCAGCTACGTAAAAACCATTATCTTCTCTAAAACCAAATTGAGCTTGCTGACCAATTGGTCTGGCCTACAACCAGCGACGCACACAACTGGACTAGTAAAATGACTGAAATGCCCTAGTCTTTATTAGCCAACAAAATTCATCGACATGTACAGAGCAAAGAAATGACAAACAACCATCTTCCACCTTTGATCTCTTTGGCTCACACATAAACATGTCTTCATCATTTCCCGAGGGTGAGACTAAACCTGCAAAAACTTCTACAGGAGCACCGATGGAGAATTAGCATGGGTAGGTAATGTTCGATCTCGAAGAAATTAAACATGGCATTTAGGTATCTCAAAACTCAAACTTGGATTTCACCCATGGTCCATTAAGGGAAATGGAGAGGAAGTATAGAAAGTGACTGAAGAAGAAGCACAACTCGATGAGTACGTGGTATAACTTCATGAGGTCACATAGAAAATAAAGGGGCAAACGACAAGTAAAAAGGGGTGCGAAAACTCAGAGAACGCCACAGTTGTTGTGTAAAAATAGAGGTGATGGAGCTAGACTCAAAATCATAAGTAAATTGTTTTGCACTTCGTAAAACATTCAGTAAAGGAAGGGAGGTATAAAAAAAACTAATTGCAAGTTTTATTGGTCTATGAAGGTCAAATAGCCTCAGGGTAGGTTTGGGTAACCGGTGGAATATATGGAGTTTTGGGTGGCAACATGTGCACTCTAAGACCTAATTGAAGATGTAAATGAGTCTGGTTAGGGATGGAAATTGTTTCTATGTAGTATACATAGGTATTTATAGGTATAGTCAACCTGATGAACTCAGGATGGGTAGGGAATTACATACACTTTTAGGCATTTTTATAATATTCCTCGAGGTTGGGTGAGGCAGGGATGGATAGATTCAGGAAAAGAAAGTGGATCCATTAGAGAAAGAATTAGGGAAGATGATTGATAGATGAGGGAGAGAGATGTCAAAGAGGGGAAGAGAAGAAAGAGGAACATTATTTTCATCTGAACATAGATGAAAGCGGAAGGTATACAATAGCCTTGATACTATTTGATCAAAATCTGAGGGGAGATATAGAATCCACATTTTGGAATGCAAACATGACAGGGACCAACTCAGGGAGAATAGGAAAGCCAAAAAATAGAATACACATGACAAATAAATGGAGTGTGACATTTAAATTAAGCAAACATTAGGCATAACACATGAGGAGAGCAAAAATATTGATATTTTCTTTTACTACTTAAATAAGATAGCTATGATTACCCAATTAATTTCAAACATGGCACCCAAGCTAATGAGAACCCAAGGATCACTATTTTGACATTTATTTGGTTGAAGTTTCCTTATGAGTTCTAATACAATTAGGCTTTATGCTCATTACCATTATATTTATTATACTATTACGTCTTTATCATCAACATTCATTAAATTGAGTCCAATTATCTTCAAATTGTTACCTGAAGAGTTACCATGTATTATTATGCACAAATTTCTATATTTTACTTATTTGACTATTAAGTCCTTTAATTCAATATTAACTTATATGATGGCACATTATTCATATTTAGGACATGAAAACTCCAATTGTTATTCCAATTCATGTATTAAGAACATTATACCTCTCACTAGAAATATCTTAGCCATTATTTTTATATTAAATAGCAAAGGAAACATATGTAACATATTTCATAAACTCACAAGGTAGCACAAATTTAGGTTATTAGGTTAATTAAGTGTATAATGATATGTGATGTTGATTATAGAACCTAATGTCACTTAATGAGTTATATATGTTTACAAGCCTATACATCTTAGGGTTACATTTGAGTCATTCATGTTGCATGCTTTAACTATATTCATTAGTGTTACAAACAACTGTATAAAGGTGTAACTCCATCCTTGTTTGGTAAAATATTAACTATCAAACATACTAACCTCCTAGTCATGGGATTAAAGTTTTTAGTGTCAAGATGCTAGGTTTTGACACGTTACATATATGCTCATGGACATTTGATGGGGATCCACGGATCGCTCTTAGACTTGATCTTGGTACGTACTAGCATTTCAGGGCCATTAATATTTCACTACAAATCCTACAATTATCCATAAGTAAGAAAATAAAATAATGTCAATGATACCGACCCAATGGTGAGTGCCACCAAGATTCACCTATGGAAACTTGTTAAGTAAAGCACCAACCCAGTAGCACCAAATAGGGAGTATGTGCCACTGAAATTCCCCTATAAGTATCTAAATGTGATGATCAATATATATTTAAACTAAGTTCATGGTATCCACTTGGAAGTTGGTGTCATTGAGATATTTCTATTGTAGTTAATCAATGTTGTCATGTTAAGTCGTTTCCACCGACATGGAAGTTAGTGACTCCAAAATCTATATAAAAATCACACAATATGTCAATATTAACTAATAAGATCCTAGGTGGTATCGATGGGTATATTGATGTCACCAAAAATCACTTGTAGAATCATCAATAATATCAATTTATCAAAGTCTGAGTCAGTTCCACCTACTTGGAAGTTGGTTATAATGACTTATGGCATCCAAAAACACACCCAAGTTCTGATGTGGATTTAGTGCCACTGACTTTGAAGTTAGTGGTATTGATATTTCCCGGTGTCTGCACATGTAGCAGACCAATCACGTGTCTTCTAAATGCATCAAAACTAAGTAAGAAAATCAAAGATAAAATGCAAAAGTAATCCTGATGAAATGAAAATGAAACATGTGGGTTGCCTCCCACCAAGTGCCCTTGTTTAAAGTCATAGGATCCACTAAGCAAGATCAAATTGAGGGAGGGTCAAGAGATTAATCTATTCATGCTCACACTCAATCTCACCTTCATTGCGATCCTTCAATTGTCATTCCTCTTAGAGACTTGTGAGCCATCACTCACTTCCACTACTTTATGTGGGTATGCCTTGACCACTGTGTAATGACCAGTCCTAGGGGAAACTTCACTTCAAATTGAACAACAACACTTATTGCTCCAGTTGAAATTCTGTATGAAGAATGTGTCTGCCATGGATATTTTTTGTATGCTCTTTGTAAAATCTAGAATTCTCATAGCCACCTAGTCTAATTTCATCTGGCCCATTCAATTCCAGCTTGTCTTCACACCTAAAATAGGTAGATCAATCTTCAACTTCTTAAGTGCCCATAAAGCCCTATACTCTAATCCCACTGACAAATGGAAAGTCCTGCCATAGATTAATATAAAGAATGTGGCACCAATGTGGGTCTTAAAAGTGGTTCTTTATGCCCAAAGGACATTATTAAGCTACATATTTAAATTGGTCCTTGTGTTGGAGAGATTTTTCTCTAAAATATTTGCACCGTCCTATTTGAGACCTCAACTTGAACTTGGGTTCATATATGGTAGGGTGAGCCCCCTCACTGTGAGATCCCATACTTCTTTAATAGGGCACCAAATTGATGATATATGAAATGCAAATCCTCATCACGAATTATCATCCCATGCACCCCAAATCTGCAAACAATATTCTTCTTTACAAACGTATATACAATCTATGCATCACTAGTCTAGTTGGGTATTGCCATCACCCATTTGGACACATAATCAATGAATAGAAAAATAGAAATATTGCAATTTGAAGACACAAATGGCCCCATAAAACTAGTTCCACGTTAATTAAAAAACTCAACTTTTGGAAAGATAGTTAGGGGCATTTCATGTCTTTTAGATATGTTGCTAGTTTGTTGACATGCATCACGCATTTTACATTATTATATGCATCCCTGAATTAGGACGTCCAATAAAATCCACACTTTGAAATCTCGTTTGATGTTATTGAGCTTGCATGATTCCCCTTGTGGGTAATGAGTGACAATGAGCAAGAATACTTTTCATCTCCCACTCGACGACAGATCATATTGAGATGACATCCCTACATAGTTTTAGTAAGATAAGGTCATCCCTAATGAAATAGAACAATGAATGAAAGAATTTCTTCCTATATTGGTATTTCTAGTCATCTGGCGATCACCCTACTAGCTAGATAGTTCACAATGTTAGCAAACTAAGGGTCTCTATGCTTAATAATCAGTAATTGTTCATCAAGAAAAGTCCCTTGAATGGATACATCTAACCCTATCTCATTCACTCTCTCCATATGAGAAATATTCCCTACCACAACATTTTCTGTGTCAACCTTGTCCCTAGCATCCATGTAAAATTCTTGCAAGAGCAAGATCCAATGAATCGATCAGGGTTTGATTTTCTTTTTCTGCAGTAAGTACTTTATTGTGGCATATTCAGTCCAAGTAATTACTTTAACCCTAGTTAATATTGTTCAAAATTATGAAAGGAAAAGTCAACCAACAAGAGCTCTTTCCCCTTCGTGGTGTAGTTCAATTGGGATCATTTAAGAGTTTGAGAAGCATATTAAATCATAGATGAGGCACAATCTTTCGTTTGGATTGAAATTGCTCTTACTGCATAGTCGGAAGCTTCAAACATTGACTCAAAAGGTAGGCTCATGTCCAGAGCCACTACCATAGGTGCAAAGATCAGTTTCTCCTTCAAAACAATTTGAGGTATTCAAGTGCATGTTGTTGATATCAAATTCCACGTCCTTTTGTCAAATGTTCTGAAAGAGATTTTGTGACACGTAAACATCATTGATAAATTGTCTATAAAAACTTGGGTGTCCTAAGAAGCTCCTCACTTCCTTCACCAATTATGGTGTATGAATCTTGGAGATAACCTCAATTTTAATAGGGTCAACCTGCATACCTAGTTGGAAACCTTGTGTCCCAAGACCATCCCCTTGTTACCATCATATGACATCTCTTCCAATTCAGAATGATATGGGTATCCTTTCATCTTTCTAACACCTGATCTAAACTTGATAGGTAGTCCATGAAAGAATCCCCATACATAGAAAAGTCATCCATAAAAATGTCAAGGCATCGCTCCAGCATATCAGAAAGATGGTTAGTAAGCGCCTATTTAAAGTTCCATGTGCATTACACAGACCAAACAACATTCGGTGGTAGGAAAATGTTCCATAAGGACAAGTGAAGGTAGACATCTCTTGATCATCAAACTCTGTACAAATTTGATTGTAACCCGAATAACCTTCTCAAAAGCAAAAGTGTGAACAACCAATGAGTCGCTCTAAATTTTTGTCCATAAAGCATAATAGGAAATGATCCTTTAGTGTAGCAACATTAAGACAGTGAAAATCTATATAAACATGCAAAGTAGTCACTATCCTAGTAGACACTAATTTGTTTTCAACGTTTGTGGTAATTGTTATACCACCCTTATTTGGAACCAAATGTGTTAAACTCCCCATTTAGAATAAAAAATTGCATAATTCATACCTATCGACATGATTTGATTACCTCCTTGTTCACCTCCTTTGTCATGATTGGATTGAGTCACTTATGATGTTGTACTATTGTCATGTATCCTTCATCCAAGCATATTTTATGATGGAGAAGGCTTGGATAAATTTCCTTGACATTAGCTATTAGACAACCAAATGTTTCCTGATGGTTCTTGAGCACTACTATCAACTCCTCCTCCTTCGATGCTCAATGAGTAAAGATGGTCACATGAAGCTTCCCTTATATTTTTAGAAAGGCATTCTTCAAGTTTGGTGGCAATGGATTCAGCTCCAGATTGGGAGCACACTCAAGTGACGTCATAAATGGATGTACAGTGGACCCAATTCCTCGAAGTGATGCGTATAGCAATTTGGTAATACATTCATAATAAGACACATTCCTTTATAATCCCATCATGAATAGTAAAGTCTATGAGACGTGTCAAGTATGCACTCAAAGGGAGTGTAGGATATGAATGTTATAATGCCTCCCTAGCTCCTTCATAAATATGGGTAGGTACAAGAAAATCTTCTAGCTCTTTTGGATGTCGTGCGACATTCGTAAGAGAGACTATGTACACTTCATCTATTTCTTCTAACTAGAGACACCCATAATCAACTTGTTGCTTAATATTTGCCATGTTCAAGAAGGGTTTCCACAAGAGTAGGGCAACTATGAATGCAGATTCAACACATTTTCATTGCACATTTTGGACTAGTTTTTCTCTTTTAAATTAATCAATACTTTTTATTTTTCTTAATTTTATTATTTTTCTTTTGTTCCTCGAATGTTAGGATTTAGATAAGAATTCATGCCCTTATGCAAGGAAAATCACCACTCAACTCAAAATCATAATAGTGGTCCTTATCCAATTCCATGTCTCAAGTTTGGAGGAAATTGAAAGGCAAAAAGAGGCAAATCAACATTTGTTACTTCGGCCAGTCGAATGACTAGATGTCCTAGTCAGTCGATTTCCCTGACCAACTCAAGGAACCTCCAAGCACAAGCCATTCATTTGACTCACCTCGCCAATTCACTGATTAGAATTTGACTTTAATTGCTTTCCAAAGTCAGTAAACCATTGAAGACTTGGTAGGTCGCCAGTTAGTTGATTTGTTCCACCAGTTGACCGATTTGAATTCACTCTCAATTGTTTCCCAAGTCAGTAGCCACTAACATTTTTTATAGGTATGCTAGTTGGTTGTCTTTTCTCACGGCCCTCCTTACTCATGTCACCAGTCAAATGACTCACCTGTAGCATAGTGCCCATGAGAGGAGCCTAGTCGACTGACTCATTCCACTAGTTAACAAATTGGAATTTGATCCCAATTGGTCCTCAAAGTCAGTAACAATTAGAGTTTTAGGAATCTGCGAGTCAGCCAACCCGACATCCAATCAAGTGATTGGAAGTCCAGCATATGCCCCAAATAAAGGCCAGTAGGCTGACGAGTTTTGCAAGTTGGTTGACTAGCGCAATCGACCGGGCACAAGAAATGTAGTCGTTGGCCCAACCATGGGTTTAGGGTCATCCATATAAAATAATAAGTTGACCTAACATTGGGAGGAGTCATCCACATTAAATCTTGATCCATTTTTTGGGCACAAGAGTGGGATAAAGGGGAAGGCAACGTCATCCTCTTCATAGAGTTTGACAGATCTGCTGATGTTGTCTTCTTCATCATCTTCAAGTACATGCTTTGTTCTCTCCTCTTTTGTATTCATTCTTTATCTATGGATATGAGTTATTAGACTCATTATTGGGGCAAGGGGAGTAGTCTCATTACCTATATTTTTTCTTAGTCATTAGCAAACTCAGTAGTATGGATATTTATTCATTTATTTCTTGCTCTTTAAACTGGTCATTTGATTTCTGTGTTAGATATAATCCTAAACATAGAGATTTCAAAATTTAGGATTATATCCTCAGAGGAATGCATAGAATTATGAATGAGATTATACAATAAGTTCTACGAGATGATTGGATGATGATCTGTGTGTAATGAGACCTCAAGCCCATGGGGAATTTCATCTTTGTGCTAATTTGTGTTACAAAATAAGATAGATTCACATGTCTTATCTAAATACTCGTGTTTGGTGAGTTATAACATTTAGGGTAATTACATAGGTGATGGTGATGAAATACAAATGTCCTACTTCCTTTTAAATATTATTTTCAATCCACCTTTCAATCATTTCCTTGCTTTTCAATCTTTAATCCAACCTTAGTTAATAATCACTCTCAATAATAAATTCTAAATATATTTGTTACCAACTTGTTTGTAAGTGATTCCTTAATCAAGTTCTCCTATGGGTTCGACCCTTTTAGCTATACTGTGATTGACTCATCTACTTGTGATGAGTGATTCTGCACTTGAGAAAGGGATTAAAACTTGGGGTTGATTTACCTTAGTGAATTGTGTTAGTGCATTTAAACAAACATCAAATTTTGGCATCACTAGTCACGAGTGCTAACTCAAAGTCTAATTGACTAAACCCTTATTTTGATGATGACTAACCATTCCACTTATTTGTGTATAATGCTTCTATTTGAGTGATTTCAAATTAGGTAAAGGCACACTCCAAGTGCCTAAACTTGTGCATCCTAACTTGGAGAAAACAAGTCAAAATCAATGCAAGTGCACTTTTATGGAAAATGCCTCAAATCTATTAGAATCATGTTGTAAATCACTTATAATGATTGTATGACTTGTAATTAAGATTAGAAAAAAAAAATCAAGAGTAATTAAATCAAATATTTAAGCACTTTTATGACACATTCCAAAATTCATCATAGGAACTTTTGTCGGTCGAGTTTCATCTAGGATAAACTCGATTGATGCCCTTAATGGATCTTGGGAACTGCCAGGGTCAGACTAGTTTCCCTGGGACAAACTCGATCGACACCCCTACATAGGCAAATCAATTTTAAGCCATCGGTAGACTTTCATCTAGGATAAACTCGACCGACAACTAAAAATTTATTTGTCTCATAGTGTTATCGTTCGAGTTTCCCAAAAGTAAACTCGACTGACCGTACTGCATGGAATGTGCAGAAAAAGTTTTTCTAGTCGTTGCAGTGTTTGCAAAACACAAAAATATATTTTTTGCAACACCCCAAATATTTGGAATTCATCATTAAGTGCTTCTACTGGCTAGGATAGATCCTCAACTATAAATAGGACCCCTTGGGCTTCATCCCATGGTTATCCAATCACTATGAAGGTCCATATATTATAGTTGAGTGCCTCCAAGAGCCTCCTTCTACTCTTAATCTTAATCACTTGTACATCCATTAGAGTGAGTAGAAGATTTGTATGAGAGCTAGTCCTCCATGTATATATTGTAAGGCTCTCACTTCCTCCACCTCCCAATCTCTACCATGAAGATGAAGATTCTCTCTCTTGGTTAAGAGAGGTGAAGAGGAAGAAGGAAGGAGTCTCTTGGTGAAATCTTCTCCTTAACAAAGGTGAAGTCAGAGGCGAAAGATCCAAGTCAAGAGTGGGTAATTCCTTTAAGGCGGAAGACTTGTTGCAAAGAGTGAGTAAGTCCTTGGTGAAGGCGGAAGACTCGTTGCAAAAGTGGGTTGGTCTTTGGTGAGGTAGAGGACTCCTAGTCATTGATGGGTAAGTCATTTGTGAGGTTATTGGCTCCCTTGTTCTCAAAGGGAAGGTTGGGTATCCTTGTCCCAGAAAAGGAAGGTCATACTGTATCTCTTATAATGGAATATAAGGAAGGTGAAATGGTTTCAAAATTCTAGAGGTTGACCTCTCTAGGTAGTGGATGTATACTATCCTAGTTTGGAGTTTGGAACCACTATACATAGCTTGTGTTATTATTCTTATTCAGTCTTCCTCATCCTTCTATGTATGTTTACTTGCACTCAAATTTCATATTAGCAACCTTATCTTGTGATATACCTTGAAGGTCTAATGAATTTGGTTTAAGTGTTTTATCTCTATTCACCCCCCCTATAAACCATAATCCTTGATCTCAACATTTGGTATCAGAGTGGGTCTTCTCGAAGAAATACTTATACAAGTAGGAGAAGATGGAAAACTATCAAGAGGAAAGACACTCCTTCAAAGAGAGAAAGAGAAGGGAAAAAAAGAATATGAAGAAGAAGGATAAGAGATAGAAAGATCCCAAAGGCTTCATCAACACAAATGAAAGCACTAGTGGATGTAAATATGGAAGATGCCATTTTTCTCTCATGGCAATTGAAAATAAATATTCATTTGAGGTAATCCTAAACTCTTTAGATAAAAAATCTTTGATTGCATTTACTCATTCTACTCCTTCTTCTCTTAAGTCTACTAAAAAGAAAAAAGAAAAAAGAAAAAGCTTGCTAGAATAGTTGATAACTTACATGAAGAAAAAGATGATCTTGAACATGCTAAAATTTTCTTGCAAGATGAAAACAATGCTTATCTTAGCAAGTAGACTCTCCTAAACTTATAAATGATAATTTTCTTGATAGGATTAGATTTCTAGAATCCAACCTCTTATGCCTAGTTGTAGTGAAGAGCATACTAAAATTATGAATTCTCTTGTGCTTGATATCGATGTTCTTAAAACTGAAAATGAGGACAAAGACTTTGTTTTGCAAGGAATGGAATATGAAATTAGTGTTTATCTTTATAGTATTGATTTTCTTGAAAATGGAAATGCTTCCTTGCTTGCTAAAATTAATGACCTTGAATCTTGTTCTAGTTCTACTAGTAGAGAGAATAATTTTGTTACTCTTCATATTAAAAAGATTCTTATATGATCAATGCTCTTTGCTTAGAAATTGATCTTTTGCATGATAGAGATAATATCACTTACTTGTCAACTACTATTACTTCTCTTATGCATGATAATCATAGTTTGAGATGTTCTATGTAAATATTCTTAGATGATAAAAAGAATCTTAATCAAATCCTTGATCATACTACTGAACAAATGGGTATATTTGACATTGGACTTGATAGTAGCCACGGGAACAACAAAGACAAAGGACCTTCAATTTTCAATGAAGAATCCTCTAGTTCAAATGATATGAGATCATGTAATCATTTTTATGAAATTAGTAATTATTCTACATATTTCCCTTTTAGGAAAGAACCCCATAGTAATAGGACTTGGGATGCTAAGTTAACCCCTCCAGACCCAAAAATATGATTGGGGACCATTCCATCTTTCTTCTTGTAGGTCTCTTGCTAAAGGATTGACTTGAGCTATTGATTTGCAAATTGGTTTCTCAATCCACAAAAGAAGAAGGGTGAGATGTGTATGGGGTGGCAACAAGTTGAAAATAAATGGTAAGATAGGGGTAATGTACTCTTGCTCATATCCAATCATTGGTTGTTTTTTGTCAAGTATAGTATGCTCTTTACATATGGTTTTTGAGTTAAAATTGGTATACTATGATTCTCATCACTTTCTTGCTCAAAAACTGCCCCTAATGCTTTCATAGTGCATTACTAACTTGCTTACACATGTTTGGATACGATTTATATTTTTATCATGCCTCTATATATGATTTTTTGAAATATATGTGCTTTTTGAAAGCAGTTGTTGTTAGTCGAGTTTGTCCTAAGGAAACTTGACCGACAAGAGCCAATGGGTGTTTCCAATAGATTTTGTTGGCTAAGAAGTTTAATCCATAAAATCGATCGACAACGCTAAGCACATAATACACAGATGATTTTTTGGATGAGAATTTCCCTATCAACTAAACTTTCTCAATTAATAGCCTTATTATATGGCAAGCTCCTTGGTACCTATACAATGTGCATATTTCCCTACTTTATATTTCCTATCTTTTATACATCTCTATCTTTCTAATTGTAATAAAGTGGTATACCCATATCTTACAATTACCTATCTTAAATTGTCATGCTTGTTTTGGTGATGATCTCTTTGAATTTCTTAGTTGTGATCAAAATTTCTTCTGATGTGCTCTAACTTGCTACATCCATCCAATTATATATATTGTTTTAGTACAACCTTGATTTTCTTTGTGGTAATCATATTTTGGTAATGATGCATAATTTTCCAGTGAGTAATATCCTTTCATGCTTCTGAAATTCCATACCTCTTTGTTTGGATATTTCTTTACATCTACTCATAGCTTTGTATTTAACTTGTAAATATTTTGCTATGACCTAGATCCTACTAGTAGTCCTAAATTGTTATATCATATACTAGTAGTCCATCTACATGTAGTTCTAGTCTTGTTCATTAATTGGTATCCAACTACATGCTATGCTTGTATCTTGTTTCATACATACTCAACCTTGCTCCTTGATTTGCATATCTACTGTCTTGAGTTACTTTCATGCATAGTCTTACATTGATATTTTCTAGAACTTCATCTAGGGTTGTTCCAATGCTTGTCTAAATTTTCATTATACAAATTGCTTGGACAAACCCTTAGTTTTTGCTCTTCTACTTCCCTTTTTTAACAAGTTGTGTTTTATCTCTTCAACTCCCTCACTTTTTGAAATGACAAAGGGGGAGAAAACATATCTTATGCAAATGGGAGAACACATATATGTAGAAGACATATAAGAGTTGAAGATACAATTTCTATAAATGTTATGAAAGGTAACCACGCATGAGAAATAACATCAATTGGGGGGTATCAGAACTCCATCAGCATCATTGAGGGGGAGTATGAGAACTCCATCAGCATCAAGTGAGGGGGAGTATGAGAACTCCAGTAGCATCGATTGAGGGGCATCATATGAACTCAATTCATTGAAACCCCTAGCTTTCTCCAAAGGTATGATTTTACTTAAATGCTTTCAATATATTTATGGAATGGTTTGTCATCTTCAAAGAGGGGGAGAATGTTGCTAAAAGTCTAATTGAGTAAACCCTTGTCTTAATGATCACAAACCATTCCACTTATTGTTTCTAATGCTTCTATTTGAGTGATTTCAGATTAGGTAAAGACACATTCCAAATGCCTAAACTTGTGCATCCTAACTTGGAGAAAAACAAATCAAAATCAATGAAAGTGCACTTTTGTGGAAAATGCCTCAAATATACTAGAGTCATGTTGTAACTCACTTGTAATGATTGTATGACTAGTAACTAATCTTAGAAAAATTAAGAGCACTTAAATCAAATATTTAAGCACTTTTATTGCACTTTCCAAAATTCATCACAAGGGCTTTTGTCGCCCGAGTTTCATCTAGGATAAGCTCGATCGACACCCTTGATGGATATTGGGAACTTCTAGGGTCGGATGAGTTTCCCCAGGACAAACTCGACCATCGTTGCACAGGAAAATAAATTTTAAGCCATCGGCCGACTTTCATCTAGGATAAACTCAACCGACAACTCAAAATTGATTTGTCGCATAGTGATATCAGTTTAGTTTCCAAAAGTAAACTCAACTAACCACACTATACAGAATGAGCAGAAGAAGTGTTTCTAGCCATTGGAGTGTTTGCAAAACTCAAAAATAGATCCCTATGCAACACCCCCAAATGACTAGAATTCATACTTAAGTGCTTCTACTAGCTAGGAGAGATCCTCAATTGTAAAAAGGAACCCTTGGGCTTCATTCCATGGTTAGCAAAGCACTATGAAGGTCCATGTATTATAGTTGAGAGCCTCCAAGAGCCTACTTAAACTCTTAAGGTTAATCACTTGCTACATCCATTAGAGTCAGTAGGATATTTGTAAGAGAGCTAGTCTTACATGTATATCTTGTGAGGCTCTCACTTCCTCCACCTCCCAATCTCTCTTTCTACCATGAAGATGAAAATTCTCTCTATGGATAAGAGAGGTGAAGAAGAAGAAGGGAAGGAGTCACTTAGTGAAAGCTTCATTTTGGCAAAGATGAAGTCAAAGGTGGAAGATCCTAGTCAAGAGTGGGTAATTCCTTCAAGGAAGAAGACTTGTTGCAAGAGTGGGTAAGTCCTTGGTGAAGGTGAAAGACCCCTTGCAATAGTGGGTAAGTCCTTGGTGAGGTAGAAGACTCTTGGTCATGGATGGGTAATTCCTTTTTGAGTTTATTGGCTCCCTTGTCCTCAAAGGAAAGGCGGGGTATCCTTGTCCCGAAAAAGGAAGGTGATATTGTATCTCTTACAATGGAATATAAGGAAGCTGCAATGGTTGCAAAATCCTAGAGGTTGACCTCTCTAGGTAGTGGATGTACACTCTCCTAGTTTGGATTTTGAAACCACTATACATAGATTGTTTTCTTGTTCTTATTGAATCTCCCTCATCCTTCTATGTATGTTTAATTCCACTCAAATTTCATATTAGCAACCTTATCTTGAGATATACCTTGAGGGTCTAATGAATTTGGTTAAGTGTTTTAGCTCTATTCAACCCCCACCATCTAGAGCCCATCATCCTTGATCTCAATAGGGACAATGGAATATCCTAAGAACCCTTATTGTTTTGAATAATTAGGATTTTTCTTTTTCAGTTGATATTCATTCACATTTACTTGTTTCTTCTCCCGTTTAAACTTATTTAGTCTCTTTTAATGTACTAGTGGTGCCTGTGATGCTCCACAAGTGTTGGTTCCACACCCTTCTACTTTGATTTAAAGATTGACAGGACCTTCCATCTCCTGTATTGAGCTTATAGAAATAGAATAGATGAGGAAGAAATAGCCCGATGGTTGAGCTTGTCTCTTGAATCCCAGAGAGAAGCTCTCATGCAAGAAATAAGAGCTTCCATTGGAGAGGAAAATCGATCTAGAGAGGTTGCTTCCCTTGAATCCTAACAAGAAAAGAATTGTAGGGGATTCTTAGTCCCTGAGGTTACATATGCACATCACCTGTTAGTTCCTCCAGCTATCACCTCTCCATAGTTTGAGATCCACTTGTAGTGGGTCACTATGATGCAAAGTAGTGCCTTTGCTGATAACAAAGGTGAGGATTGTCAACACCATTTGCAACAGTTATTGGATTTGTGTGCCTTGCACAAATATCTTGAAGTCTCATAAGATGATATCAAACTATAGCTTTTTAAGTACTCATTGACATACAACACCATGGAGGTTCCCTCCTCCACCATGATCTTGGCACCTGCCACGGACGTGGCCACTCTGTGCATTTACCTCCACCTCACAACACACCTCCACCACGCCTGTATCATCCCCCACAACTGTGTCACTCAACCCCCACCACGGTCATGGTACATAACCATGGTCGTGGTGACCACCTAACCCTACCCAATTTTTCCACTGCATTTCCACTTCTACCCCCACTTAAGCTAGTGCTTCCGCACCACCTATATATACATAGGTGGCAGCCACAACATAGAGGTTAGCATCCCTATAGGTACTCTACATCCTCCTTAGCCACTTCCTTGCATTCTATCCATTTACCTACCTCTCACCTTCCACTTTCACTCCATTTCCACCCTAAAATCCTAGTTCTCTAGGTTTTCCACCATAATCCCCTATATCTCCATGCCATATATCCATCTTGTAGGAGGTTCCACATTCTACAGTAGCTAGGAGGTGAAGGAGGAGGGTCTTCCATGAGCTCCATGGATTTCTACCTCTTTCTTCTTTTTTCTTTGCTCTTTTGTTTGGTGATGTGTAGCTAAGCCCCTTATGGTGGGTTGTTTGGGGTGAAATGATACTTTGATATCATGTTGGGGGAAGATAATTTGTAAAATCTATGATTTCATTCTATGATGATTGTTTGTTATTTACATCTCATGTTCCATGTCTCTACTTGCGGTTCATGTCTAAAAATATGAATTGCTTGTGTTTGTGTGCTTGAAACCACCTAAGTCTTAGAGAAGATATCTTATGTGGGCTTGTCTTGGGATTTGCTAGTGGATCCCTAGCTAGCACCCCATCTCTCCCTACAGTCCTTCTCCTACTCCTAGGTGTGAGATCTAAGTAGCTAGTATAGGATTGATTGGTGCAATTGCCTTGGAGTTTGTTAAAAGCTAGGTGGTGAGTAACGAGGGATGAAACACCCTCGCCTTTACTCCCAAATTCTCCCTTTGGCTCCCAGTTACACTAAGCAACCCTATGCTAGAAACCTAAATTAGTTAAATCCTAGTGAAATCTCACACATACCTTAGGCTAACTAATAGTATAGGGTGGTTTCTTAGCATTGGACTAGTTGCTTGGTTTAAGTAATCTAGAACAGATGATTAAGCTTGTTTGTTCTATGTTTCCCCCCAATTAGATTCTTAGTATCATTCCCAAATGGCTCACCTATCTTTATCATTGCTAAATCCCATCTTGTTAACTGATCTTGCTCATGCTAGTTAGTTGCTTGTTCTTAATTTCTTCTTAGTTAATTGATGAGTTCTTTCCAGTTAGGTTTTTCTTGAGTAGTTAATGCTCTTTGAGCTTGCTAGTTTTGCTCTTGCTAGTTAGTTTTAGCCTAGGCCATTAATTTCTCTAGGTCCTTAATTTCTAGTGTAGTTTCTTACCCTTGTTTAGTTAATTGTCTTTCCTTGCTTCTTAGACTTAACTTGTTTAGGATAAGTTGAGGTTTTTGATAGTCCAGTTTCCTTCTTGTCTTCAATTGCTTGCAACATTAGAGTAATAAACCAAAATCACCTTTATACCCTAGAAACCCTACTCTCCACATTAGGAACGTAGCTACCTTAACCTAGATCTAGTGCCCCCTCTCTCCCTACAGATCGACCCCTTTACTTGCCTCTCACCTATACTACGACATGAACCCAAGCACTTCTGGGAGAATATTTTTGTTTTTTGGGCCCCCTTTATATATTTGAAAGATCCCAAGTGCACGTTATGAGTCCCACGGGGTGCATCTAATCAAACCTAATTGGTTAGTGTTTGCACCTCTGGATCAACGCACCAAGATTTTTGGGATGTTGTCAGGGAGTAGACACGCTCGGCCTAGCTAGTTAGTGTGACTTAGCTTTTCCTATTACCCTCACCATTTCTATTCTTTGTTCTTTGTTTACTATTACATACTTTCTTTCTAACTTGGCTCTTGTTTTTTTATTTGTGTATTGTGCATGCTTGGTATATGCTCTATTTCTACCGCTTTGGTGCCCTTTGACCCCGAGATAAATAGAAGAAGATGCCAACACTGATGCAAGAAACACCGAGAATCTGAAATGGATGGCTCGGATGCTCGAAACCCTCCTGGAGGTGTCTCAAAAAATCCTCATGGGGGAGTTCCAACAAAACCCAACCGCCCTCTCCATGAATACTTCACCCTGGGGAACTACACATCCCCAACTGCCACCCTTGTTGACTAAATATCGGGTCAACAATTCTCCATCCCACCAGCCCTTCTCGAACTCCTCCCCACTTAATATGGGATTGAGAACAAGAATCCCTACCACCACATAGATGCCTTCCTGGAAACTTGCTCGACCTTCCATATCCCATCCACCACAGATGATCCTATAAGGAGGATCCTCTTTCTATTATCTATAAAAGAAAAGGCCAAGGAATGGTATATGTCTAAGTCCGAGTTGGTGACATGGGTGGTGGTGAAGAATGAGTTCCTCAATAAGTTCTATCTAATATCAAAGCTCACTCTGATGAAAAGGTGCATCATCTCCTTCACCCAGAGGGATAATGAACCCTTCCATGAAGCATGGGAAAGATTTCAAAAGCTCTTGCGTGACTACCCTCATCATGAAGTACATCTATGGTAGTTTGTACAATCATTCTACACTGGGTTGGTTGAGCCGAGCCAAACTAATGTTTATTCTTCCTGTGGAGGAACATTCATGGCTAAGCCACTGGAGGAGTCTTGGCCCCTATTTGAGCATCTAGCTAAGAACTCTTGCCACCGAGCTTCAAGTAAAGGGGATCACTTTGACCGAAACTACATTCCTCCTCCCCCTCCTGCAACTCTAGTCAGAATAGAAGTCAACCCCTAAATGATGAAGATGATGGCCGATATGATGAACATGATGAAGAGACAAGATGGGGGTTCTTATAGCCAGTTTACCATGGTAGTTGATGTTGTTGATGAAGAAGTGAATGCTTTGCAGGATTTTGGAATCCGAAATAATTAAGGTCCTATGTCCAAATCTTATACTCTAGAACGGAGGAACCATCCTAAATTTTCTTGGAAACAATAAGGTGAAGAGGAAAAGGACAGCCAAGGCATCAACAAGGCCCTAGGTACAATTCTAAGTTTGAAGAGGAGGTGCTTGGGAGGCTAAGAAGCCTTGGTGAAGTAAAAAAGGATGTCTATTCTCATGGGCATACAATCTGACGCCTTGAACAAATACTTGATCAAATTTCCCTCTCATTTTCTTCCCCTCACAACCCATGTCTAATACTAACAATGAATTGGTTCCATGGGCACTCCTCAAGGTACATACCTCCCTCCACCCAACCAAGTTCCCTCGCTTCAACGGTACCAAGGACCGCACATATGCTCTCCCACCTCCTCAACCTCCATTCAACTATCAATACACTCCACCTCCACCTCTCTCATACAAGAAAACCCTTCCTTAATATCACTCCCATCCACGACAACCACAACCACCACCATCTTAGCTATAATACATCCTTCAAAACCCAACTCCCCCACACCAAAGACCACCACCCCAATAACCACCACAAGCTTCTTCATATACCACCCATGAGCATGTGAAGGTGGTGACAGTGTTGAGGAGTGGTAGGACTTTAGAGCAGTCATAGGACACTTATGTTGATAGTGTATCCAGTAATGACAAAGTTGATCCTATGATTAGCGACGGTGATATTGAGATTCAGGTTGAGGATACTTTGATAGGCACCCAGGCTGATATTGTAATCCAGAAGGATGATATTGTGATTCTTGTGATATTGATTGATGATTTTGTTGATTTGAGCCGGTCGGGAGCACAATTCCCTCCTTTCCAAGATATACTTGAGGAATCATCCATTTAAAAGAGGAAGAAGAAGAACACTGAAGACATCATGGAAACTTTTAAGCAGGTGAAGATCAATATTCCATTGCTTGATGCAATCAAGAAAATCCAATCTTATGCCAAGTTCTTGAAATATTTGTGCACATTCAAGAGGAGAACAACATGAAGAACACCAAGGAAAGTCAAGCTCACTGAACACGTGAACTCAATTCTATAACACACCATGCTAAGGAAAAGGAAAGATCCCAGTGCTCCCATCATCTCTTTCTACATTGGACCACATCACATAGACCAACCTCTTCTTCACTTGGGTTATAGTGTGAATTTAATGTCGTATGATGTGTTTTTTGAATTGAAAATGGGACAATTGGGTCCAGTTCACTGCACCTTGCAATTGGTCGACTGTTCTGTGAAAATGCCTAGAGGACGAGTTGACGATGTGTTGGTGAGACTTGATGATGAGACCTCTGCCTTCTTTCTTGCTAATTTCATCATTTTGGACATGGAAAAGGACTCAAGGAAAGTGCCCATTATCTTGGGGAGACCCTTCTTGGCTACATCCGATGTAGTGATCCATGTGAGGACTGGTACCATGTATGTGACCTTCATGCACATGAAGATCCGATTAAACATTTTCAAGTCTTCTTAAAAGGCCAGGGTGATAGGTTACATGAAGGAAGATTGTTATCTTATTGAGTACCTTGACAAGATTGTAGAGGAATGCCTACCTACATGGATTCAAATTGCCACTCATGGTAGAGGTCTAGAGCCTATTGTGGAATTCCCAGATGATGAAGAGGATGAGGAAGATGAACTAGCCTTAGTGGCTGCAAGTGAGGACCTCCCATTCATTTCTAAAAACCCATGAAGAATTCCCTTGAACAAACTCCAATCCATGAGCTTAGGTCTCTTCCTAAAAGGTTGAAGTATGCTTTCCTAGGTGTAAATGACACCCTACGGGTGATCATTTCCTCTATCCTTTCTCGGAACAAGAAGATGCCTTGGTGGCAGTTTTGAAGAAAAACATTCAATCCATTGGATGGTTCATTTTTTACTTGAGGGGCATTGACCCTTCCATCTATGTTTATAGGATTTACCTTCAAGATGATGCCTGAACAATGCGGAAAATGCAAAGAAGGTTGAATCCAAAGCTTAAAGAGGTTGTATGACAAGAAGTGGTGAACTTTCTAGATGATGAGATTATCTACCCCATTTCTGATAGCCCTTGGGTGAGTCCCATCCAAGTTGTGCCCAAGAAGGGTGGGATCACAGTAGTTGAGAATAAGGATGGAAAGTTGATGCCAGTGAGAGAGAAGTCAAAGTGGAGGATGTGTGTAGATTATAGAAAGTTGAATGAAAAGACCAAAAAGGACCACTTTCCCCTCCCATTTATTGATCATATCTTGGAAAGACTTGCAGGGTAGAGCTTCTACTATTTTCTTGATGGCTACTCAGGTTACTTCTCGACAGCAGTTCATCCATCAGATCAAGAAAAGACAACATTCATGTGTCCAAGTGGTACTTTTGATTATAGGAGAATGCCATTTGGGTTGTGCAATGCTCCTTCTACATTACAAAGATGTGTGACATCCATCTTTGCTGACATGCTTGATTCATCTCTGGAGGTCATCATGGATGATTTTTCAGTGTTTGTCAAGACATTTGATGACTGTTTGCTCCATCTAGCAGTTGTACTTGAAAGATGTGTCAAGGTTTGTTTGGTGTTATCTTGGGAGAATAGTCACTTCATGGTTCTTGAAGGCATTGTTCTGGGTCACCAAGTTTCTAAAGCTGGCATTGAAGTTGATAAGGCCAAAGTGGACCTAATTTCTACTCTTACTGTTCCTTCCACTGTAAGACATGTCTGTTCTTTCTTGGGACATGTACGTTTCAGTAAAATTTTGAGGCCGCTTTGCCATTTTCTAGAAAAGGATGTGGATTTCAATTTTGATGACAAGTGTGTTGAAGCCTTCAACCACTTAAAGCATAAGCTAGTCTCTACTCCTATTATACATTCCCCAAATTTCTCTTTGACATTCAAAATCATGACGGATGCATCAGATATGGAAGTGGGGGTTGTTTTGGGCCAAAAGGATTGGCCAAGTTCTACATGACATCTATTATGCAAGCAAAACTCTAGATGAATCACAAAGAAACTACACCACTACCGAGACAGATCTTCTCATTGTCATCTTCGCACTCGACAAGTTTTGTTCTTCTCTCTTGCAAAACTAGGTGGTGGTATACACGGATCATGCAGCCTTGAAATATCTCATGGAAAAAAAAAGATTCTAAGCCAAGGTTGATCTGTTGGATTTTGTTGCTTCAAGAATTTAATTTGGAGATCATTGACAAGAAGGGAGTGGAAAGTTCTACAGTTGATCATCTCTCCCACATTGAGGCACCTTATGACGAAGTGAAATGGATCAAGGAAATGATGCCCCATGAGCAACTCTTTTTGCTTGACTCCACTCAAAGACCATGGTACAAGCATATAGCCAACTTTTTGGCAAGTGGGAGAGTACCAAGAACATAGACTAGAGGAAAGAAAGAGGTTGTTTGCCATGGTGAAGAATTATGTTTGATATGACCCACATCTATTCGAGTATTGTTCCGACTAACTCATAAGAAGATGTGTCCCTGAAACTGAGCAGCAAGAGATCATATCCATGTGCCACCGGCGTGTGTCGAGGTTATTTTGGTGGAAAATGCACAGCCACCAAAATTCTTCAAAGTGGATTCTATTGGCCAACCTTGTTCAAAGATGCAAATGAATATTGCAAGTGTTGTTTGAAGTGCCAAAATGTGGGCACTATCTCTAAGAGGGACATGATGCCTCAATCACCCATTCTAGTGGTTGAGGTGTTTGATGTTTGGGGGACTGACTTCATGGGTCCGTTTCCTCCCTCATTTGGATATGTGTGCATCTTGGTGCCCGTCGATTATGTATCCAAGTGGATTGAAGAAACTGCCACAAGGACAAATGACCATAAAGTGGTTTGTGATTTTGTCAAGTCGAACATCTTCAGCCTACACCATGAGTAATAATTAGTTATGGCGGAAGCCATTTCATCCATAGAACCTTTGAAGGATTGATAAAAAGACATGGTGTGAATCATCGTGTGGCTACTCCTTACCACCCTCAAACGATTTGTCAAGTTGAGTTAGCTAATATGGAGATAAAGCTCATTCTTGAGAAGATGGTGAGGTCGGACCACAAGGATTGGTCTTTACGTCAGAATGAAGCTTTGTGGGCATATAGAACATTATCAAGGCCCCGATTGGCACCATGATGTTTAAACTTGTGTGTGGAAAGAGCTTCCATCTACCAGTGGAAATGCAACACAAGGCACTATGGGCATTGAAAGCCATGGACATGGATGGATTCACTATCAAAGTGAGAAGAAAATTACAGTTGCATAAGCTAGAAGAAATGAGACATGAGGCATGTGAGATGTCAAAAGGTTACAAGGAAAGGATCAAGTTTTTACAAGATAAGTTGATCAAGAAGAAGGACTTTGATCTCGAACAATGGGTATGGCTACACAATTCTAGGATGAAGTTCTTTCCCCAAAACTCTGATCTAGATGGGAAGGGCCTTATGTGATCAAACATGTATATCCATCTAGAGCTATTGTGATATGTGAAAAGGATGAAGCAAAAGAGTTTACCATCAATGGACAAAGGTTGAAACCTATTGTTGAAGTAGGTCCAAACAAAGCAAACCAAAGTTTTAACATTGTGTTGCTAGTTGAGGAACACCCAGTTGATGAAGAGATGTGCTTAAATGCACATGAGAGATACATATACTATAAGGATGTGTCAAAGGTTCCACAAGGATGATTGAGTCAAGAATCAATTATCCCAGTTGAAGGTGTAAAATTTAGTTCTAGTGGGAGGCAACCCACCTAGGTTTGGAAACTTTTGCACCCAACCTTCACTTTTTGATACTTTTGCTTTATTTTTACATGGTTCTAAGAATACACACATGCACACTTTTGCTTGATAGTTTTTGTTTAGTTTTTAATGATATGGTAGGTGATAGGTTGAAGAGAGTGTAAAGATGAGTGCAAGCATGGATGTGTGAGAAAATGTGGCATCCATGCAATGAAATTCCAAAATATGAAGTTTTGTGAAGTTCTCAATGACAAGGCACTTTTGAAGGACTCATCACAGCTGTGGTGAAGCAAAATGGCCGTGGTGGAATGCGATGAAAATGTGACAGTGACAGGTGAAGTTTTGCGAAGCAATGGTCACGGTCGTGGCAATCAACACAGTCGAGGCGCACGTAGGACAACATGGTCATGACCACTGCCATAGGCATGGTGACACAATGGCAGGACAGTAGTGGAGCCAGCCGCAACCGTGGCAATTTAATTGTAAAAGCAACAAGAAAGTTGCAGGGATGGAAGGAGATTTGTTCATGAAAGACCATGACTGTAGGATCCACCACGTATGAGGCATATGAAGATCATCATGACTGTTGCAGCTTCCATGGGCGTGGAGAAGGTCATTCAGTAGCCGCCATCCCTGCCAACACGGCTGTAGACCCCACCACGGTTGTGCCACCCCCTCTCTACTTCGGTCGTGGCGGATGTCGATCCCACCTAAATATTTCACTTAATTCACCTATTCCACCATGACCACCCCCATTCTAACTCTTTCTATGCACATGCACACGACCATGGCGGTGACACAGGAGACACCGCTCCTCCAATTTTCCTCCTCCAACCCTCATCCTTCACCAATACACCTCCCAAACACTTCCTACACCTATGCCTACTCCTCCTCATCCTTTTGCACCACCCAATCTCCACTGAATCGACCTCTACCTCCATTTCTGCCACCACCAACTGCTCCACGTTCACTGATGCAGTCTTGTTTTTGGGCTTCATCTTGTGTCTTTTTGCATCTCAATCACATATAAACATGTTAGAATGCAAGTTAATTCCCTCAATATGCATATTACTGTCAAATGCACTTATGGACGTTCTTTTCATGTTTTTAGGTACTTGGACCATGCCTTAGATGGATGAGAGAGAAGAAAGGTGTTCTTGGATCCCTCTATCCATGGAGGGGTCCAAAGGAGACCCCAAATCTCCCTCAACCTACACATAGTATCCAAGAGTCGGGCTCAAGAAAAGAAGTCCATGGATCATGATGTTTCAAGTTCAAAGCGTTATTGAAGACCCCAACACAACCATGGTGCCAAGGAACAATCGTGCTCACCAATGCAAAAGTCATAGGAAAAATCTCCATCTTGACAAGCTACAGCAGCTCCACCAAAACAGACGTGCCACCCAGCACGGTCGTTCCAAGAAGCCCCCAAAACGGTCATGTCAGTCAATGCGGCCATGCTGCTAATGATCAGAATGAGCATGCTAACGAGAATGACCTCCACTCCACCTCACCCACCATGGTCGTGCTACCCAGCATGGTCATTCTACTCAGCACGGCCATGCTACCAACCTACATTTCACCACTTCCAATATGAAATTTCTTCATTTCCGATCACAACCGTTCCAACCATCACCCACCACAGCCGTTTCAACCATCACCCACCATGGCCGTTCTTCCCAGAACGGCCGTGTTGCCACCCAAAACCTAACTTTTTACACTAAATTTCCAATAATACCCCCACTTACCCTAGTGGTTTGACCACCACCTATATAAACATGGGTGGCGGCCACAGCACTAGGTTAGCATCCTTATCAACTCCTAAGCTACTCTAGAGCATTCAATATCCTCTCCCTTGCATTCAAGCCATCCACCTACCTCCCACCTTCCATTTCCACCATAGAACCCTAGTTTTATAGGTTTTCTACCATAATCCCCTACATTTACATGCTCTTTAGCCATATTGAAGGAGAAAGGATGTTCTACAATAGCTAGGAGGTGAAGGAGAAGAAGCTTCCATGAGCTCCATGGCCATCTACCTCTTTCTTCTTTCCTTTTTGCTCTTTTGCATGATCATGTCTAGCTAAGCCCTTGTGGTGGGCTGTTTGGGGTTAAAATGTTACTTTGATACCATGTTGAGGGAAAATAACTTGTAATGATGATATTTCCATTCTATGATGATTATATCTGGCTTCGATCTCATTCCCATTATCTTTCTTGTGATGTGTGCCTTTAAACATGAATTTCTTATTGTATGATGCTTGAAGACACCTAGCTTCTAGGGGAAAATGGATTGTATGTGGTTATCTTAGGAATTACTCCTAGGTCTAATTAGTATATCCCTAGCTAGCACCCTTTTTTCCTACATACAACTCCCTTCTCCTACAAGTGGGTGTGAGATCTAAGTATCTAGTGTAAGAGTGATTAGTGCAATTGCCTAGAGTTTTCTAAAGGCTAGATGGAGAGTAACATGAGGTGAAATACCCTCCTCTCTACCCTCATTCCTACCCTTGGCTCTTGATTTCTCTAATATCATTTACCCTAGAAACCTAGACTTGACAAGTCCTTTTTTAATTATACCTAGCCCTAGTTTCTCAACTAGTAGCATAGGGTAGATTCAAATACAACTTGCCTTGTTGTTTGGTTTGGCAATCTGGATTGAAGATTTAAGTCGTGCATGCTTTGTTAACCCCCCAAACTAATATCATAGTTTCATTCCCAAAATAGCCCAGTTATTCATCTCCTTGCTTAAAACCCACCTTGTCTTCTTAGCTTGTTAATGCTAGTTTAGTTAATTGCCTTTGTTAATTCCTAGCTAATTGCCTAATTCTTTATAGATAGTGCTCTTTTGAGCTTGCTTGTGTTAACCTTGTTAGCCAGTGATATCCTAGGTTCTTGCTTGCTTTTGTGCCTAACTTGTTTCTTAGTTGTTGATTTGAATTGCTAGTTTAGTGTAGTAGTTGTAGTTCTTTGATCTTTCTTAGTCACTTGTTTAGCCTTGCCTCTTAGATTTAACTTGTACAAGACAATTTAGGATTTTTGGTAATCTAGTTTTATTCTTGCCCTTAATTTCTTGCAATCTTAGTGTAATCAACCAAAACCAACCTTTAAACCCTAAAAATCCTACACTCCACTTTAGGAACGTAGCTCACCCTAACATAGCTCTAGTGCCCCCTCTCTCCCAGAGGATTGACCCTTTTCTTATCGATTGCCTATACTACAACATGACCTCAGGTGCTTGTGGGTATGTGTGATTAGTTTAAGTAGGTGTGTTGGACTAGGTCCACTATAAATTTGAAAGACCCTGTGTGTTTTTTGCTCACAAAGTTGCATCTACTCAAATTCCAATTGAGTAGTGTGTAACACCATTAATAAAAACATACCAAGCTTTCTGGCACCATTGTCGGGGAGTAGAGGTGTTCGTCCTAGCTAGTTAGTGTAGCTTAGATTTTCCTATTTCCCTCACCATTGCTATTCTTTATTCTTTGTTTACTCTTACATACTTGCCTTCTAACTTGCCTCTTGTAGTTTTTTTGTGTATTATGCAGGTGATAGTTGTGCATGCTTGGTGGATGATCTACTTCTACTGCCTTGGTGCCTTTTGACCCCGAGATAGGTAGAAGAGGACACCAACACCAATGCAAGCACTAGTGAGAATCTAAAATGGAAGGCTTGGATGCTCAAATTCCTCTAGGGGGTGCTCCACCACAACCCAACTGCCCTCTCCATGAGTACTTCACCCCAGAGAACTACAATACCCCAATCGCCACCCTTGTTGACCAAATTATGGGTCAACAATTCTCCATTCCACCAGCCCTTCTCAAACTCCTTCCTACCTACTGTGGGCTGGAGAACAAGAACCCCTACCACCATATAGATGTTTTTCTTGAAACTTGCTTCACATTCCACACACCTACCACCACTGATGACTAAATTCGAAGAACCCTCTTTCCCTTTTCCCTGAAAGAAAAACCTAAAGAGTGGTACATGTCCAAGCTTGAGTTAGTAACTTGGAATGCGCTGAAGAATGAATTCCTCAAGAAGTTCTACCATATTGCCAAGTTGACTCAAATGCAGAGATGCATTACCTCCTTCACACAAAAAGAGAATGAACCATTTCACGAATCTTGGGAACAATTTTAAAATCTCCTCTGTGACATGCCCTCATCATGAAGTACCTCTATGGCAGTTTGTTCAGACATTTTACACCAAGCTAGTTGAGTTGATCCAGACTACCGTTGATTCCTCCTATGAAGGTACATTCATGGCAAAACCACCTGAGGAATCTTGGCCCCTTTTTTAGCATCTTGTTGAGAACTCTTGCTATCGCGCTTCAAGTAAAGGGGAGCACTATGCCCAAAGCTACATTCCTCCTCCCCCTCCTATAGCTCCAGCCAGAACAAAAGCCAACCCCCAAATGATGAAGATGATGGCTGATATGATGAGCATGATGAAGAACCAAGCTGGAGGTTCTGCTAGCCAATCTACAATGGCAGTTGATGTCATTGATGAAGAAGTGAATGCTTCACACACCTTTGGAAACCACAACAACCAAGGCCCGATGTCCAACTCTTATACTCCAGAGTGGAGAAATCATCCTAAATTCTCATGGAAACAATAGAATGAGAAGGGGCAAGGACATCCAAGGCAAGATCAAGACCCTGAGTATAGATCAAAGTTTGAATAGGATGTGCTTGGGAGGCTAAGGAGCCTTGATGAAGTGAAGAAAGATGTGTCCTCCCATGGGCAAATGATTAGCCACCTTAAGCAAAGGCTTGATCACATTTCTCTTTTACTTACTCTTCGTGAAGAAGGAAGACTCCCCTCTCAACCTATGCCTAACCTAAACAATGATGGTGGTTTTATGGGCACCCCCCAAAGTGCCTATGCTCCACCACAGTATCAAGGACCACCTAGCCCTAATGCTCCTCCACCTCCACAACCCCTATTCACCTACCAAGACACTCCACCTCCACCTCACTCATACCAACAACCCCCTCCACAATATCACCCCCATCCAAGACAACCATCACAACCACAATCTCAGCCACAATTCATTCTCTAAAACCCAAATCCCCCACACCCAAGACCATCACCACATCAACATTCACTACCACCACCACAAGCTTCTTCTTCTACCACCCATGAGCATGTGAAGGCGGTGACAGTTCTAAGAAGTGGTAGGACCTTGGATCAGCCATGGGACACTTCTGTTGATAGAGCAGCCAGTGATGATAGGGTTGATATTGTGATTAGAGATGGTGATACTGAGATTCAGGTTGAGGATACTGTGACAGGCACCCGGGTTGATACTGTGATGTAGAGAGATGATATTGTGATTCATGTGATACCGATTGATGATTATGTTGATTTGAGGTGGTTGGGATCACAACTCCCTCCATTCCTAGATGCACTTGAGTAACCATCCACTGAAAGACGGAAAAAGAAGCACACTGAAGACATCATGGAAACTTTTAAGTAGGTGAAGATCAATATTCCTTTTCTTGATGCAATCAAGAAAATCTCATCTTATGTCAAGTTCTTGAAAGATTTGTACACATTCAAGAGGAGAAAAATAGGAAGAACATCAAGGAAGGTCAAGCTCAGTGAACAAGTGAGCTCAAGTCTATAACACGCCATGCCAAGGAAAAGGAAAGAACCCAACGCTACCATCATCTCTTGCTACATTGGAGAACACCACATAGTAAAGCTCTTCTTGACGGATTCTATTGTGAATCTAATGTTGTATGATGTGTTTGCAGAACTACAAATGGGACATATGGATCTAGCTCACTGCAACTTGTAATTGGTCGACCAATCTATGAAAACACCTAGAGGATGTGTTGATGATGTCTTGATGAGACTTGATGATTAGACCTCAACTTTCTTCCCTATAAATTTGATCATTTTGGACATGGAAAAGGAATCAAGGAAGGTGCCTATTATTTTGGGGAGACCCTTATTGGCTGAAGCTGATGTCATGATTCATGTGAGGACCAATACCATGTATGTGACCTTCATGCACATGAAGATCTGGTTGAACATTTTCAAGTCTTCTATTAAGGCTGAGGTGATAGGTGCTACAAATGAATATTGTTATCTCATTGAGTGTCTTGAAGAGATTGTAGAGGAATTCCTACCTACATGGATTCAAACTGCCACTCAAGGTAGAGGTCTAGAGCCCATTGTGGAAATACCAGGTGATGATGATGATGAGGATGAGGAAGAAGAGCTAGTCGTAGTGGCTATAAGTGAGGACCTCCCATCCATTTCTGAACCATTAAAGAACTCCCTCGAAGAACCTACAGTCCTTGAGCTCAAGTCTCTTCCCGAAGGGCTAAAGTATGCTTTCCTAGGCTCAAATGACACCCTCCCGGGGATCATTTCCTCTATCCTTTCTCTGGAACAAGAAGATGCCTTGATGGAGGTTTTGAAGAAAAACATTCAAGTCGTTGGATGGTCCATTACCGATTTGAGGGGAATTGACCCTTCCATTTGTGTTCATAGGATTTACCTTAAAGATAATGCCAGAATGACAAGGTAAATGCAAAGAAAGTTAAATCCAAAGAAAAAAGAGGTCATGTCACAAGTAGTGAAGTTGCTAGATGTTGGGATTATCTATCCCATTTCTGATAGCCCTTAGGTGAGCCCCATCCAGTTTGTGCCCAAGAAGTGTGGGATCAGTATCAAATAATGAGGATGGAGAATCGATGCCAGTGAGAGAGCAGTCAAAGTGGAGGATGTGTGTGGACAATAGAAAGTTGAATGAGAAGACCAAGAAGGACCACTTTCCCCTCCCATTCATTGATCAGATCTTAGAAAGACTTACAGGGCAGAGCTTCTACTATTCTCTTGATGGTTATTCAGGTTATCCAAGTAGCAATTCATCATTTGGATCAAGAAAAGATTACATTCACTTGTCCAAGTGGTACTTTTTCTTATAGGAGAATGCCATTTGGCATGTGTAATGCTCTTTCTACATTTTAAAGATGTGTGACATGTTGGTATGTATGCCCTGAGAGCCAATCATGGGATGATTGGTGGGATACATTAAGATTGATTTGATAAACATCAAAGGCAAGCTTCCAATTCTTTCTGGTTCAGTCATATGAGATAGTGATAGAACAGATTGAATGTCTAGAGAATGACAGTACTCAATGACGTATGCTTTCAGGTTGAGGACCTGAACGATGAGATCATACGGATGCTAAGAGTTTGTACATTCTTGTTATGTCCTTAGTTGGATGTCATTGTGGAAGGTAGATAGACAGCAATGACACGCAATACTAGATTGTGGTGTTGGTTGATGACAGAAGTGTACCGGACAGACCCACCGTGAGTTTGACACATGGAACCATGACATGGTAGTCATAGTCAGTACTCACAGTGATGGTGGTGAATGTGATTCTTTGACCTGAAGTAACTACACTCAACACATGTCGTTGGGCACACTTTGACATCATCAAACGCAGTCCTGAAACATGGGTTGTTACAAAGGTGATGATTGGGTGGCTTTGACACATGGGGCTTTTGAGGGGTGAGTGATAGATATGGGATTTGTCCCTCCTGAGGGAGTTTGATATCTAAGGCCACTTGATGAGTAGGATTGAAATAGGCGTGCGCACGCATATGTGAATCAGTATGTGATATTGATGTCATACATATCTATTCCAATCTACTCTGAGATCAAGAAAGTGAATGAAGGTTGACAGGATGATTGTTCCATGCCTCGAGTTCATTCGGGATATCAGTGACAAAGGAATTATACATTCTCTGTAACACCATTCACAGATTGTAGGATTGAAAGTTGTTCTCCAACTTTCTATTTCACTTGGGTAGCACTGATGTGTGACTAGGCACCGCTCTTTGCTTGTGAAGTCATAAGTGTTATGGACTTTCACTGCCAACGTGAAAAGGACCTGTAGGGTCACACACATAGGATTCAACCTGGAAGAGGAGTTTTGTCCACAAACAATGTTTAGATTGATTACTAAAGGAGTTTAGTAGTTCAATTAAACACTCAATTAATTGTTAGCTCAAAATCATAGTGTTCAAGGTGTTGGACTGATTGATTAGAGTATCAAATTGATTGAAACTGCAATTGACAGATTCTGTACAATCTGCACTCCCAACTGATCGGCTCATGTGATGAACTGATCGGCTGAGCTTGGTGAACCGCTCGGCTCAGGTTGTGAGTTGATCGGCTCATGGACAGGGTGAAACAATCGCTTTAAGTGTTGAAATGACCGATTCAACTGTTGCAACCGAGCAAGTTGGGAAAGTAGGATTGGAGAGAATTTTCCTTTCATTTCACTTGCCCAATTTGATTGGAACAAGGATTGGTATTTGATACCAATTAGAAACAAAAGATGGAAAGTCAATCGGGAACTGACCAGGACCACAAACTGACCGGTTGAGGTGTCCCAACCGATCGGTTGAGGTGTCAACCGACCGGCTCAGGTCCCCAACCGACTGTTTCAGAAATGAAACGATCGATTCAGGTTGTGAGTTGGTTGTTTTTTGGAAAATCTCGAACCCTTCTACTCCTGCTTTTAGTCCCACATTGCCCGGGATGGAGAACCATGTCCCATGACCCTCCTATATATAGGGGTATTGGGGGCTTCTCAAAGTACAACTCAGTGCAACCAGTTGCTCTGTGAAGTTGTCGTTCTCTCTGGTTTTGGTAACTTAGAGAGAGCCCGAGCAAGTGCTACCCGATAAGGGAGGCACAACAAGGCAAAGACAACTACAGAAAGCAATTGGTGGCAGGAGAGTGTGTTGGCGAGTAGTACGCTGATAGGAGGGTGCGACTCCTTCCAATTCCTTGTGGGACAAGGAGATTGGAGTTCCAGGTGGTCTGTGTGGACTACTTCAGAGGTGGGAGATTTCTGCCGCTCGGAGGATAGCTGTCAATCCCGACAGTCCCGGTGAGACCAGGAGTCGTCAATCCCGGTGCGACCAGGAGCTGCACAGACACCGTCCAAGACCGGAGGTGAAGACCGTGCAAGCCACGAGGTATTGTCGCCGAGCAAGCCTCGGGACAAGGTATGATTCCATAAGCCATCCTTTCCTATTGTATAGACGTTGACGTGTTTCCTTGTTCTGGGTTTGGGGGAGAAAATTTTTGTTTCCGCTGCCTTCTCTGCCTCCCCTAAAACCCAAAAGTGGTATCAGGGCCACATCAACTGCTCTATACTTTAGGGATTATCGATATGACCGATTTTGGTTTGTCGCCTTTATTTATTGCATACGATGCGAATAAAATTGGCTTTATGCATGTCCAATCCTAAATCCACAAATCCCAATTTACATATATGATATGTATTATGAATGCACTCGATACGTGTCACCCTTAAATGAGTTTTGTGGTGGATGTATAGTGTGGTTATGGCCAATAAACCCTATCTGTGTCTGGTTGTATGTGGTTGCTTGCATCTCGGTCTGTGCACCGATCTTCCTTCTCCTATTCCTGATGTAACTCAAAATTATTCGATATGTCTTTCCTACCTTTGCTCCCCTCGAATGTAACTCGAGGTTTCTCCTTTTACAATGTAAAATAGGATAGAATTTTATTTCCTGTTATGTCGAAGAACGGAGGACATCCTGACGACAGCTGAGACGATCGGTTCAAGGCGTAAACTGATCGGTTGACGTTTGAGACGATCGGTTCAAGGAGTGAGCCGACCGGTTGATGACCGATTTCAGGAGCGATACAAGCGGGTGGCGACCATGATGAGATGCATGATGACCAGGCAAACTGATCGGTTGGAGGAGCCAACCAATCGGATGGTGACACCCAGCCGACCAGTCTGATGGCGAGCCGATCATTCATGTGATGAATTGAACAAACCCAGAAAGGCAAAGCACAGAGTTCATCTTGTATAGGTTGCATGTGATGTATACCTAGATGACCGTGATTCCTCTTGGCTCGAGGAATCACATTAGGATGGCCATAATCATCGCTTTTATCATTTTGCATGTTTTCTGTGGGATATAGCATGTATATGATACGTACTATGTATTGTGGTGATTGGATATGTATATGTATATAAAAACCAAATCCCTCATTAAATATTAAGTTTTAGATGCCTTCCAAATGCAACACACGTGAAAAGTTTGATCGACCAAGTGTGGGCACGCCATAGCATGGTGCACCGTTTATCTCGTGGAAGCGTGAAGGATGAATGTGTGGGTTTTCCCTAGCAGGGTACATATTCATCATGTTTGCTTTGGGTCGGACTTAACAAGGTGATCTAGATGGGATCTAGTACCTTGAGGCATGGAGATGATCATGGAAAGGAGTTGCATATGACATCTTATGAAGAATTGCATATGATGCAATTGGCAAGAGTTTCCTACCTGAGAGATCTAAGTTGTGGGTGACAGCCCTAGCTGGTCCATGACTTAGAGGATTTCAGGATCTTGCCCACTAGAAGGTTGTACGCTGCAATCTTCCGAATTGATGGTGAGGGATATCAATTTGAAGTAAAATAGTGGGAGCGATAATTAATTAAAGGCCTAATTTTTATCATCAACTTTTCAAATCAATAAAACAAGTCAAAAAGAGTTTTGGACTAAAATTGCATATATTTCCTTTTGTTAAAATAAATGGTTAATCAACAAATCACTTTATTTGTGATCGGTCTTTGAGACCAACAAATTAAATGGGAATAATTCCATGACTGGTTAGGATGATGAGAAGTGTTCTCAAAGAGCGAAAGCTCCAAGTCCTAGTTATACCAAGACCAGATGAACTCAATCCCACCACATCAATGGCTGAAAGTATGCTTATGGAAGCATACCGAGGATGACATTGATGAGTAGTGCTTGATGTTGTGTTCTCTGAACTATGAGTTGTATAGACCACATGAGACATATGATGTCTCCAAGACACTGTCCTAGTATATCATGATAGAAGGAGATCCAGTAAGGTATTCACACACTCAATGTGATTGGGTATGTGGAAAGACCTGACTAAGAAGGTTTCCTCTGAGCCGAGAGTTGGCTATTGGTATGATACTGCAAATGTTGCGAGAATCATACAGTTCGTGATAAACTACAACATGAACAACTTTGACAAGCGTTGACAAAGTTGTTGGACATGTTGAGGATAGTAGAGGCAAAGATGAAGAAAGACAAACCATAATCTTTGATGTGATCAAAGAAAAGGTAATTCTTAAGGGCAAGGACAAGGGCAAAGCAAAGAAGTGTTCTGATGCTAGCCAGTGAAAGGGTGTATGAGGGAATTGCCCTCTATATCTGGAAGAACAAAAGAAGATGAAGGAGGAGATGGAGATCTCCACCTAAGGTATCATGAAATGAACCGCTTCTTTATTTGAGGTATATGATACCAAGATATGGATCTATCATATATGATATGCAAGATCCGCAAAGAAGTGATGGCCTTTGTGAAAGGACCAAGAAAGAAGTACCCATCATTGGAGCAAGTGTTTCTGCCATAGATAGGAGTATCTTCCAGTTTATTTCAGCCTAAAGGGCACGGAATAGAGTTGAGAACTACTATTTCATATATTGGCAATAGATAGAAACACTTTATTTTTGCATATTGTATGACAATGATGGCAATTAATAAAGTTGATGTTTCAATCTCAAAGATATGATCTTTGTGGCAATGCCTTGTTTATCTTGTGATACATGGTATGCATAAGATAAAATAATACCTAAAGTTATTGATAACTCAAACAATCAAATTAGCAACAATCATGAGAAATTCATTTCTAGTTTCCATATGATGGATAAATCTAGACTCTTTTGGTTGGATAACCAGTAAGAGACATGAATCTCTTGGACATGATTAATCAACCTTCACTAATGAGAGTGGGAGAATGATTATCCTATTAGTTATGATACATGTGATGTATTTACATACCTATTGGGACAAATGCGAATACTTCAAATGGTGTTTAGAGAAATACCAATATGAATATCTTGAAGTGTTCAAGATTATCATAGATGAAGTGCAAATTTGGTAAAGTGTTAATTCTTGATGAGATCAATGAATAAAATACTTGGACCAAATGTTTGAGATCCTTATGAGTGATTATGATAGTGTATCATAGTGAACTCATGATTAAGGCATGGTGATGTCTAAATCAAGAAGGAATCATACTCTAAGGAGTTAGAGAATGATTATTAAATAACTGAATTCTTCTTAAATAAAGAATACCCCACACTAATAAAGGACATTAAGAATCACAAAGGTTGTGAGTTCTTATATCCTTAACAGACACACCTTGATCATCTATATGATGAGTTGTTCATGAGATGAGTCAACTATCTAGATGAATATGAGGAATCATATTTTGAGTTATGGTAGATGACCATTACATCCTAAATGACTTCCATGTAAACCATAAGGTATGACCTTGATGGTAGCACTTATTGGGATGAAATCCATAAGTGCGAATAAGTCTTAAGTGTTAAGACACATGGATAACATTTTGAGAAGGATGATGCGTGTTGATTGCAACTTAATGACTAAGACATTTGGCATATGGATACTAAAATCGCATTCCTATGAGGAATAAAACAAGGATGTGTATGTGACACAACCTATAAGGTTTATGAATCCACTAATGCAAATGAAGTCTATAAGTTACAATGGACTAATCAATGTGATTGATTGAGTACAACCAACTCAGAATTGGATCTTTACTTTGATGATATAGTCAAAGGGTTTGACTGATATGTCAAAGATAAAGAAGGGATCTGTGATTTAGTGGGAGCGTATTCACATTCCACATGTTGATGTGAAATGGAAATGTTCAAGAATGGAAATCCAAAGTGGAAATTATCTTTAAGGAAGATAGAGATGTTTCCTATGTGATAGGAATAGAGATCTATAGAGATAGTTCTTGAAAACCTCTTGACCTGAAAAGAGAAAGCATACATTGGCAATCTGTACTGAAGGGTTCAGTATGCACAGATTCAGTGGGAGAAAAACTTGTCCATGTTACATGGAGTTAGTATCCCAAGGCCAAGTGTCCAATTCTTATGTAGAATGGGAACACTAAAATAGATATGGATCTATCATGTATGTAATCATCCCATTATCTTGCATGTATCTTGCATGGCAAGAACAAAATGCATTCATCATCTTGTATGTATGACATGGCAATATGATGTGCTCATCTTGATAACTCGTATGTGGGACATGACGAGTGGATGTATGTCTACTTCCAGTAAGGGTTACTGGAAACCATAAGAACTTGATAAGTACTTGAGAAGTACTAGTTCTATGGAGATAAGGAAGAGTTCGATGTAAAGAGTTACATTAATGCGAACTTCTAAAAAGGACATAAAATTAATCACAAAATATATATAGGATATATAAAAGGTGAAAGTTTGTTAATAATTGGAAACGTTCCAATAAAGCCATTTAAAAGGAAATGCCGAGTATCTATGTGTTAGAGAACAGCAGTGGATACTATATGGATCTGGAAGTTCATGAGATGAACTTATAGATATTCCAGTCATTGATGACAAGTATGGAATCCTTGATCATGCAATGTGGCTAAAGGTTAGCAAAGGAATACTAGATCGCATATTACGGCAACTCCATCTCATACGTATGACGTACAGTGAAGAGATGAGAGACATGTAATTAATACTGACTTTGGCAAGGTGTTGCCATAACTCACTATGTTGGCACATGAGCACAATAACATGTGGGACATGTTTGAAGATCACTATGAATATGATTCAAGGGTGATTGGCTCACAGTGCAAGTGGGAGTCTGTTGGTATGTATGCCCTGAGAGCCAATCATGGGATGATTGGTGGGATACATTAAGATTGATTTGATAAACATCAAAGGCAAGCTTCCAATTCTTTCTGGTTCAGTCATATGAGATAGTGATAGAACAGATTGAATGTCTAGAGAATGACAGTACTCAATGATGTATGCTTTCAGGTTGAGGACCTGAACAATGAGATCATACGGATGCTAAGAGTTTGTACATTCTTATTATGTCCCTAGTTGGATGTCATTGTGGAAGGTAGATAGACAGCAATGACACACAAGACTAGATTGTGGTGTTGGTTGATGACAGAATCTCATTAGTTATGATATAGAGATATCAAACCAAACACATAGGTACTTGTTAGAGAACAAGTGTACCGGACAGACCCACCGTGAGTTTGACACATGGAACCATGACATGGTAGTCACATTCAGTACTCACAGTGATGGTGGTGAATGTTATATTTTGACCTGAAATCACTACACTCAACACATGTCGTTGGGCACACTTTGACATCATCAACCGCAGTCCTGAAACATGGGTTGTTATAAAGGTGATGATTGGGTGGCTTTGACACATGGGGCTTTTGAGGGGTGAGTGATAGATATGGGATTTGTCCCTCCTGAGGGAGTTTGATATCCAAGGCCACTTGATGAGTAGGATTGAAATAGGCGTGCGCACGCATGTGTGAATCAGTATGTGATATTGATGTCATACATATCTCTTCCAATCTACTCTGAGATCAAGAAAGTGAATGAACGTTGACAGGATGACTATTCCATGCCTCGAGTTCATTCGGGATATCAGTGACAAAGGAATTATACATTCGCTGTAACACCATTCACGGATTGTAGGATTGAAATTTGTTCTCCAACTTTCTATTTCACTTGGGTAGCACTGATGTGTGACTAGGCACTGCTCTTTGCTTGTGAAGTCATAAGTGTTATGGACTTTCACTGCCAACGTGAAAAGGACCTTCAGGGTCACACACATAGGATTCAACCTGGAAGAGGAGTTTTGTCCACAAACAATGTTTAGATTGATTACTAAAGGAGTTTAGTAGTTCAATTAAATACTCAATTAATTGATAGCTCAAAATCATAGTGTTCAAGGTGTTGGACTGATTGATTAGAGTATCGAATTGATTGAAACTGCAATTGACTGATTCTGCACAATCTGCACTCCCAATTGATCGGCTCATGTGATGAACTGAGCGGCTGAGCTTGGTGAACCGGTCGGCTCAGGTTGTGAGTCGATCGGCTCATGGATAGGGTGAAACAATCGCTTCAAGTGTTGAAATGATCGATTCAACTGTTGCAACCGAGCAAGTTAGAAAAGTAGAATTGGTGAGAATTTTCCTTTCGTTTCACTTGCCCAATTTGATTGGAACAAGGATTGGTATTTGATACCAATTAGAAACAAAAGATGGAAAGTCAATCGGGAACTGACTAGGACCACGAACCGACTAGTTGAGGTGTCCCAACCGATCGGTTGAGGTGTCAACCGACCGGCTCAGGTCCCCAACCGACCGTTTCAGAAATGAAACGATCAGTTCAGGTTGCAAGTTGGTTGTTTTGTGGAAAATCTCGAACCCTTCTATTCCTGCTTTTAGTCCTGCATTGCTCGGGATGGAGAACCATGTCCCATGACCCTCCTATATATATAGGGGTATTGGGGGCTTCTCAAAGTACAACTCAGTGCAACCAGTTGCTCTGTGAAGTTGTCATTCTCTCTGGTTTTGGTAACTTAGAGTGAGCCCGAGCAAGTGCTACCCAATAAGGGAGGCACATCAAGGGAAAAACAACTGCAGAAAGCAATTGGTGGCAGGAGAGTGTGTTGGCGACTAGTACGCTGACAGGAGGGTGTGACTCCTTACAATTCCTTGTGGTATAAGGAGATTGGAGTTCCAGGTTGTCCGTGTGGACTACTTCAGAGGCAGGAGATTTCTGGCACTCGGAGGACATCTGTCAATCCCGACAGTCCCGGTGAGACTAGAAGTCATCAGTCCCGGTGTGACCAGGAGCTGCACAGACACCGTCCAAGACCGAAGGTGAAGACCGCGCAAGCCGCGAGGTATTTTTGCCGAGCAAGCCTCGGGACAAGGTATGATTCCACAAGCCATCCTTTCCTATTTTATAGACATTGACGCGTTTTCTTGTTCTGGGTTTAGAGGAGAAACTTTTTGTTTCCGCTGCCTTCTCTGCCTCCCCTAAAACCCAACATGACATCCATCTTTTCTGACATGCTTGATTTGTCTCTAGAGGTCTTCATGGATGTTTTTTTAGTGTTTGGCAAGAGTTTTGATGACTTTTTGCTCCATGTAGCAGTCATTCTTGAAAGATGCATCAAGGTTCATTTGGTTTTATCATGGGAAAGAGTCACTTCATGGTTCCCGAAGGCATTGTTCTATGTCATCGAGTTTCTAAGGTCGGCATTGAGGTTGATAAGGCTGAAGTGGGCCTAATTTCCACTCTCACTATTCCTTCCATTATAAGGCACGTCTAATCTTTCTTGGGGCATGCAGGTTTCTACCTCCATTTCATTAAAGACTTTAGCAAAATTTTGAGGTCGCTTTGCCACTTGCTTGAAAAGGATGTTGAATTCAACTTTGATGACAATTGTGTTGAAGACTTCAACCACTTGAAACATAATCTTGTCTCTGCTCCAATTATGCAACCCCCAGATTTCTCCTTGCCATTCGTAATCATGACTAATGCATCAGATATGGCAGTGGGGTTGTGTTGGGCCAAAGGATTGGCCAAGTTCTGCATGTAATATATTATGCAATAAAAACCCTTGATGAAGCTCAAAGGAACTACTACACCACGGAAAAATAGTTGCTTGCCATGATTGTTTCTCTTGACAAGTTTCGATCTTATCTCTTACAAAACAAGGTGGTGGTATACATGGATTATGTAGTTTTGAAATATCTCATGGCGAAGAAAGATTCTAAGTCAAGGTTGATCCGTTGGATTATGTTACTTCAAGAATTTGATTTGGAGATTGTTGACAAAAAGGGAGTCAAAAATTCTACAATCGACCATCTCTCCTGCATTTAGGCACCATGATGAAGCTAACTAGATCAAGGAGACAATGCCCCATGAACAACTCTTTTTGCTTGACTCAACTCAAAGACCATGGTACAAACATATAGTCAACTTTTTGGCAAGTGGAAGAGTGTCAAGCACATGAACTAGAGAGGAAAGTAAGAGGTTGTTCTCCATGGTGAAGAACTATACATGGGATGACCTGCATCTATTCAAATATTGTCTGGACCAACTCATTAGAAGGTGTGTCCTAGAAACTGAGCAGCAAGAGATCATATCCATGTGCCACTCCGATGTGTGTGGAGGTCATTTCGGAAGAAAATGCACATTTGCCAAAATTATTCAAAGTGGATTCTATTGGCCAACCTTGTTCAAAGATGCTAATGAAAATTGCAAATGTTGTTTGAAGTGCAAAAAGGTGGGCACTATTTCTAATAGATACATGATGCCTCTATGTCCTATTCTTGTGGTTGAGGTGTTTGATGTTTGGGGAATTGACTTCATGGGTCTGTTTCCTCCCTCCTTTGGGTATGTGTACATCTTGGTGGCCATTTATTATGTATCCAAGTGGATTGAAGTGATTGCCACTAGAGCGAATGATCATAAAGTGGTTTGTGATATTGCAAAGTCGAATATATTCATCCGATTCAGTGTACCATGGGAAATGATTAGTGATGGTGGAAGCCATTTCATCCATAGGACCTTTGAAGGGTTTCTAAAAAGGCATGGTGTGAATCATCGCATGGCCACTCCTTACCACCCTTAAACAAGTGGTCAAATTCAGTTAGCTAATTGAGAGATAAAGTGCATTCTTGAGAAGACAGTGAGGTCAAACCCAAGGATTGTTCTTTACATCTCAATGAAGCTTTGTGGTAATATAGGACTGCATTCAAGGCCCCGATTGGCACCAAGCCATTTAAACTTGTTTATGGAAAGATCTGCCATCTATCGATCGAAATGCAACACAAGGAACTATGGGCTTTGAAAGCCATGGACATGGATGGAAACACTACCATATTGAGAAGAAAATTGCATTGCATGAGCTAGAAGAAGTGAGACATGAGGCATATGAATTGTCAAAAAGTTACAATGAAAGAACCAAGTTTTTGCATGATAAGTTGATCAAGAAGGACTTTGATCCCAGATAATGGGTATGGTTGTACAATTCTAGGATTAAGTTCTTTCCTGGAAAGCTTTGGTCAAGATGGGAAGGGCCTTATCTAATAAAAAAAGTATGTCCATCCAGGGTTGTTGTGATATGTGAAAAGCACGGAGCAAGAGAGTTCATCGTGAATGGGCAAAGATTGAAAGCCATTATGGAAGTAGGTCCGGACAAAGCCAACCAAAGTTTTGACATTGTGATGCTAGTTGAGGAACATCCACTTGACGAATAGATGTGCTTAAATGCACATGAGAGAGACATCTACTACAAGGATGCTTGGAAAGTTCCATGAGGATGATCGAGTCCAGAATCAATAAGCTCAGTTGAAGGCATAAAATTTAGCGCTAGTGGGAGGCAACCCACTTAGGTTTGGGAACTTTTACACCCAGCCTTCACTTTTTGATACTTTTGCTTTATTTTTACACGATTCCCAAAATACACACACAAAATTGTGTTTAATAATTTCAGTTTAGTTTTGATGATGAGACAGGTGAAATGAGTGAAAGTTCGATAAATGAGGCACATTTTAGTGAAAAGTATTGATAGAACATAAAGTGGATCAAATTAGATGATTGGATTATTAATGATTGAGTGATTTGAGAATTTTTGAAGATTTTTCAACTTGAAAGTACCAGCACAGCTGTGTTGGCATGGAATGATCGTGCTGGCACGGAATAGCCGTGTTGGCATTGTCGCTTTCAATAGGGAAAACTCAAGTTTTGGGCCCAGTCAGCACGACTGTTCTAACCAACACAGCCATACTGGCATTCTGCTAGAATGGCCGTGATGGCCCGGGCCCAGCACTTAGGTATCCCGACTTCTCCCCCCCCCCCCTGGCACAACTTCTCCTTAACCTCCTAGCTGCAAACTATAGGAAAATCTAATACCAGCAAGGTGTACAACCCTTTTATGAGATATTTATAGAAGGTCTTAGCAAATCCCATTTTTTGCCGCTATGACAATCGAGGTTGGTGTTCATAGAAGGATCTATTTGTGATGTCTACAATAGAAATTAAAGGCTTCATCAACATAGAAAGCATGGTGATTGACCACCTAAATACAATTCCATCTAAAAGCAAAAATCCATTCATCATGGGAGGAATAGTGACCACAATTGCAAAAGCAGTGGGCTATGATTTAGTGGGACTTACTAAGGTAGAAGGAAGTAAACTTATTGATTTAAGATATCTAGAAAGATCCTAAATGATCTCCCTCAAAGACAACAAGATCTTTTATATTTTGAACCCCAGATACCCTGGCATCACCTTAGAACTCTCACATCATGCTAGCCCCCTACTCATAGATGTAGGACCACCGAATGATTTCTTGGGGTTGATATAAAAGTATGAGGAGGACCACCCCAGAGAAGGATACATGGCACTATCAGTGGACTTGCCTAAAGAAGGAGGAGAGACATATGTTCTAGAGAAGCATTGGATTCTTGAGCAGTCTCACTGCACGAGAGAGAGAGATATATGAGGATTTTGGTGCACAACCACCTCCAACAAATGCATATGACATGTCAGCCATTCATTCACAGTTGATGATGATTCAGTAGACACAGCAGGCCAAGTGGTTAGATCAGTAGTAGATGCACCATCAGATCAACCACATGTATCAATATCAACATGCGCATGTGTAGAGAAACCCCCAATGGAGGGAGGATTTCTGGGGAGCCCTTTTTGGATATCAGGAGACATACCCACCCCCACAGGTGGAATACTAGGGCCACTACTACCAGTAGCCACCCCCAAAGACTGGCCCACTATAGGATCCCACACCGCCAGAGTAATGACATCTACCCTATCATTCCTAAGCTTTAGTTTCATGCTGAGGATAGCATGATTCAAAAGTTTGGGGTGGTAGGGCGGCATACCCTCTTTTCTCAGCTAATTTTGTTTGTGTTTGTCTCACCTGATCTTTGTTTGTTTGACTTCACTATATCTAGTATAGATTTCCTTTTATTTGCATTCATGCATACATGTAGTTCTTTTTCATGCATTTTGAGTAAGTTTTCAAAAAATTTGCTCTGTTGACCATTTCGTGCCATGCACTGCATTTGCATGTAGATTTTGGTAATGTTTGTGTGATTTGACTAGGAATTGCTATTTTATGTTTCGATTTCCCAAAATATAGGTTTAGATGTGATTGGATGCAAATTGGCACCATTTTGACCAAATTTTACCTGAACTTGAATATTCTTGCTCAATAGTGTGTTTCAACTGAATCTCTATCTGTCGTGATGAGAATGATTAAATCTTGGATAATGTAACTTGCTTTTGATGTTTTTGTCTAGATTGAGTCCTATGTAGGAATTTTGCATGTGGTCCAAGCCTCTTGAAATAATTTGTTATTTTGAATAAAAGGGTGATTCTTACAAGTCTTGAACGTTTGGGATTTATTTGTTCTATATGAAAAGGATGCAACCTATTATACTATTCATTTTATTCATGACTTGTTTGATTGGTGAATGTTACATGGACTAGCTTGCTTGAGTGATATTATACATGAATTTCCACTGCTTGTGATCCCTCTTTGACCTGACATTTCTTACACCATCTTCTTACCTCTTTGCCTCATGAAAGGATGCCAAAGTGCACATATCAGCCTTGGCCACCCACAAAAGTTTGGGGTGGTCATACATTTACCTCCCCGCTTCACTCTTATCATCATATGCCCTACCTAAACCAAGGGCAAAGAAAAGAAAAGGTAAAAAGAAAATAAAGGGTGCTCCTATTTAAGAGCACCCAAATAAAGAAAAGAGGAGTGTAATAGCACTCCACTCCCTTTCATAACCATTTCTTCTCTTTATTTGCTAATATGGCTAGGGAAAATCAACTCTATCCCTCATTCCCTTACACATGCCAACTGGGTCATGAAGAGTGAACTAAAGTGTGTGAAGTATCTCTTGCAAGTGAACCAGTAATTCTAACCTTTTGAATGTATTTCATGCATGATATGATTTACTCAAAGCATTATAAAAATTGCATCACTTCCATATGGGAATGGCGACATGTATTCTAAGTTCTTATGCTCTATGCTTGGTTCACAGTTGAAAAAATGAAAATGATTAGAGAGTATTGGATGTCATGCCTAATTCCACATGTGAACTCATTTTAGCCAACAAACATTACAATGATTGCATTATCCTTGAACTCCTTGATTGAATTGAAAGAGACATTAAGTTGGAGCATACTTGAGGACAAGTATGTTTTAAGTTTGGGGTGGTGATGTAGCCCTATTTTAGGGCTTCATGTTGTGTCTTTTTGCATCTCAATCACATCTAAATATGTTAGAATGCAAGTTAATTCCCTCAATATGCATATTACTGTCAAATGCACTTATGGACGTTCTTTGCATTTTTCAGGTACTTGGACCATGCCTTGGATGGACGAGAGAGAAGGAAGGTATTTGGCATTCCTCTACCCGTGGAGTGGTTCAAACGAGACCCCAAAGCTCCCTCAACCTACCCCTAGTGTTCAAGAGTCAAGCTCAAGCAAAGAAGTCAATGGATCATGAAATTTCAAGCTCAAAGTGCTACTGAAGACCCCAACACAGACGCGGTGCCAAGGAACGGTCGTGCTTGCCAATGCAAACGTCACAGGAAAAAATGTCATCTTGACAAGCTACAACAACTCCACCAAAATGGTTGTGCTACCCACCACGGTCATTCCAAGAAGCCCCCAAAATGGTCATGCCAGCCAGCACAGTCGTGTTGCCAATGTATAGAATGGGCATGCTGACAAGAAAGACCTCCACTCCACCTCACCCAACACGGTCGTTCTACCCAGCACGGCCGTGCTACCAGCCTACATTTCACCACTTCCAATCGAATATTTCTTCATTTCCCACCATGGACATTCTCTCCCACCACGGTCATTCCAACCATCACCCAGCACGGACGTTCTGCCCAGAACGGTCGTACTGCCACCCAAAATCTAACTTTTTCTACGCTGAATTTCCAACAATACCCCCACTTGCCCTAGTGCTTCCACCACCACCTATATATACATGGGTAGCAGCCACATCACTATGCTAGCATCCCTATCCACTCCTTAGCTACTCTAGAGCATTTAATACCCTCTCCCTTGCATTCAAGCCATCCACCTACCTCCCACCTTCCATTTCCACCATAGAACCTTAGTTGTCTAGGTTTTCTACCATAATCCCCTACATTTCCATTCTCTTTAGCCATATTGGAGGAGGTAGGATGAGTCTATAGTAACTAGGAGGAGAAGGAGAAGAAGCTTCCACGAGCTCCATGGCCATCTACCTCTTTCATCTTTCCTTTTTGCTCTTTTGCATGATCATGTCTAGATAAGTCCCTTGTGGTGGGCTTTTTGGTGTTAAAATATTACTTTGATACCATGTTGGGGGAAATAACTTATAATGAACATATTTCCATTCTATGATTATTGTCTCTAGATTCTATCTCATTTCCCATTATCTTTCTAGTGATTTGTTCCTTTAAACATGGATTTCTTGTTGTATGATGCTTGAAGACACCTAGCTTCTAGGGGAAAATGGATTGTATGTGGATATCTTAGGAATTGCTCCTAGGTCCAATTAGTGGATCCCTAGCTAGCATCCTTTGTTCCTACATACAACTCCCTTCTCCTACAAGTGGGTGTGAGATCTAAGTAGCTAGTGTAAGAGTGATTAGTGCAATTTCCTAGAGTTATCTATAGGATAGATGGAGAGTAACATGAGGTGAAACACCCTCATCTCTACCCCCATTCCTACCCTTGGCTCTTAATATCCCTAATACCACTTACCCTAGAAACCTATACTTTCCAAGTCCTTTTTGAATTACACCTAGCCCTAGTTTCCCAACTAGCAGCATATGGTAGATTCAAATAGCACTTGCCTTGTTGTTTGGTTTGGCAATCTAGATTGAAGATTTAAGTCTTGCATGCTTTGTAAAACCCCCAACTAATATCATAGTTTCATTCCCAAATAGCCCACCTATTCATATCCTTGCTTAAAATCCACCTTGTCTTCTTAGCTTGTTAATGCTAGTTTTGTTAATTGCCTTTGTTAATTCTTAGCTAATTGATTAGTTCATGATAGATAGGATTTGTTTGAGTAGTTAATGCTCTTTTGAGCTTGATTATATTAATCTTGTTAGCTAGTGATAGCCTAGGTTCTTGCTTGCTCTTGTTCCTAACTTGCTTCTTAGTTGTTGATTTGAATTGCTAGTTTAGTGTAGTATTTGTAGTTCTTTTCTCTTTCTTAGTCACTTGTTTAGCCTTGCCTCTTAGATTTAACTTGTACGGGATAATTTAGGATTTTTGGTAATCTAGTTTTCTTCTTGCCCTTAATTTCTTGCAATCTTAGTGTAATCAACCAAAACCAAATTTTAAACCCTAAAACCCCTACATTCTTCTTTAGGAACGTAGCTCACCCTAACATAGCTCTAGTCCCCCTCTCTCCCTGAGGATCGACCCTTTTCTTACTGCTTGCTTATACTACAACACGGCCCTATGTGCATGTGGGTACGTCTGATTAGTTTAAGAAGGTGTGTCGAACTAAGTCCACTATAAATTTCGAAAGATCTCGTGTGTTGTTTGCTTGCAGAGTTGCATCTACTTAAATTCCAATTGAGTAGTATGTAACACCATTAGAAAAAATGCACCATCTACCACCAAGAAAACCCCCAAAATCCAACCCTTCCTCTTCCAAATCAACTCCCCATTCACCCATTGCCTCCACTACACCTCCATGAACTATTTCCACCCCATTCTCACCTCCATTTCACCCTACAACCACCTACACACCATGAAGGGGATAGGGAAGGTTGTGAAGAAGGGGGCTCAAAAGAGCCTTGAGGTGATCACTGGAGGGAAGATGTGCACTAAGAAGGCATCACTCAACATATCCATCCCATCACACACTCCATCACTCTCCAATTCTATCTTTACCTCGATTCCTCATTCAGCATCTTTGAGTGCTTCCCACACCCAGTCATCAAACAACCATCACATCACCGATGCCATTTATGAGGAGGAGGAAGAGGAGGCATACTAGGAGAATCATGATGCCATGATTGATGAATTGGAGTCGAAGATCCAGAAGCGTGCATAATATGCAAAGGGGGCAGCAGCCCCCGTCTTCATCAAGGATCCCTCCATGACCTACACCAGCTCACCACTCTACCTCTTCACTTGGGGGGAGACCATAGTAGTAGCCACAGGTGAGGTGGAAGTTGATCATTAAAAAAGAAAGGGAGACACCATTTCTCTACCTCGAGCACCGGGTACCACTCAACCTAGATACTAGCTTGGGGTCACAGACATACCATGTTGATGAAGAGGACGATGACAGTGATGAGGATGAGCTCATTTCAGAGTCAAATGACACATTGGCCATTTTAGAGGTGGACATATTGAAGGGGCTTGGTAAGGCTCCTTAGGGAGTATCTTATGGCTTAGGTAGACAAAGAAGGATACAAATAAACCCCCTTTACCTCGAATGCATGACCAGGAGGTGATATAGACAAGGTATGGATGCAAGAAGGTGACTTCAGACTTGGTCATCAAAGTAGTAGTGGAGGACAAGTTGATTGACGTTGGGTTGTGGAAAGTGCTTTTCACAGTACAAACCACTTACATGGAGTTTACGCAGCAGTTCTTCACTACACTTGAAAGGGTTAGAGTCATTGTGGAAGAGGTAATCAAATTTGGAATGCTTAATAAGATCCACACACTTACTTCTTCTGAATTGAGTTGCATTTTTTTCATAGACCCTGAGGAGGCCAAGAAGCTGAATGATGGACGGATTGAAAGGGAAGCATACATTTACTATTCTGATTTATGGCTTGACTTGTCCAGGAACATAGAATACACAGTAGGAAAGTCAAAAACCATGGAAATTAGCAACCCTTTGACCCGATATGTGCAAAAGGTCATAGCTAATACAATTATGGGAATATATGACAATCAGGGGAGCATCTCATAGAAAGACCTCTTTGTTTTACATGTAATTATCAAAAGAAAATACCTCAACCTGGGAGCACTATTGATAGACCATACAAGATCAATTTCTTCTGAGAGAAAGACTCCATTTGTCATGGGAGGTATTGTAACCTCAATTGTAATAGCCCTAGGGTGTGATATCTCAGGTCTTATAGAGGGTGAGGAAGCTTAGTTTGTTGATCTAAAATACCTCATTCTCTCCTAAATGATCACTATCAAAAACAAAAGGTTAATGTATAATATGAATCCCAGAGTGATGTCGACACCAGATCTTGAGTTGCCCTACCATGATGTCCCACTCCTCTCTGCTATGGGTGCCCCTGACCTTCTAGATGAAAAGTTGAAAATAGTGGGAGAAGAACAATCTGAGGGAGAACTACAACGCCATTGTAGTACATGAAGGAGTAGGGGAATCAAATGTACAAGGGAAGTAAGAAAAAGAAGAAGAGAAGCAAAGACACACCCGTAGGGTGAGAAGAAGGGATGAGGCAACATCCCAGTTGTGACATCCTTCAACAAACGCCTACGACATGTCATCCATATAGGCGCAACTTGAACAAATTCAAAAAACACAACAAGATATGCAACTCATCTAGCAATACATGTGGCATGACCAACAACAAATGCACTACCAGGTAAACCACATGTATCACTAACACCATGCTCACGCATAGAGAAACCCCGAATGGGGTGAAGATTTCTGGAGTGGTATATCGGGCTACCAAGAGACATACCTGCCACCTCAGGATGCCTACCGGGGACACTTCTACTAGTTCCCTCCATCCCGCCCAGGTCCTCCACCTCCTCAAGTAAGACCTCATCAACACCAGCAAGACCAGCCACACTAGGGAGACCTACCACCTAATCATCCACACCAGCCATGATTCTTACCCTACCTTCCCTAAGCTTTAGTTTCAAGTTGAGGAAAGCATGATTCAAAATTTTGGGGTAGTAAGGAGGTATGCATCACCCTCTCTCTCATTTTGTTTGACATGCTCTCCTGACTGGTTGATTGTTTGATACCACCATATCTAGCATAGAGTTCCCTTTGCTTGCATTCATGCATACATGTAGTTTAATTTCATGCATTTTTAAGTAATTTATCAAAAAAAAATCTATTTTTGCTCTTCCATGCCATGCATTGCATTTTCATGTAGATTTTGGAAATTTTTGTGTGTTTTAGCTAGAATTTGCTGCTTTATGCTTTAATTTTACTGAAGTAGGTTTAGATGTGATTAAAATGCAAATTGGCACCATTTTAGTCAATTTTTCCCAAATTTGGAACTCCTTGCCCAAAAGTTTGTTTCAACTTAAATCTCCAATTTTTTAATTTAAGTTGTTGATCTTTGACATATGCATGCCATATCCTTAGAGTTTATTGCTAAATGGTCTTGATTGTTGACTTTTTACATGTTCATCACTTCTATCATGTTTGTGAATGTTTTGTTGAATTGTGAATTGAGCAAGCTATGAAAGCTTAGAGCCTATGGGATCACATGATATAAATGTGAATCTCATGTTGTTCACTCATGTGGTGTGATATCATTTAATGAAGTGTTGGATTAGTTTTCATGTAGGAGATTTTGTGTTGAGAACCACACTAATGACCCCTCTTTGATCCGACTCTTCTTTCATCATCTTCATACCCCTCTGCCTCATGAAAGGATGCCTAAGTGCACATATTTAGTCTTGTCCACCTCTAAAAGTTTGGGGTGACCATTTCTACATCTACTCGCTTCACTCTTTCAACCATATGCCCTATCTAAACCAAGGGATAAAACAAAGAAAAAGAAGAAGAAGAAGAAGAAGAAGAAAAGCAAAAAGGAAAATAAAAGATGCTCCTATTTAAGAGCATCAAAATAAAATATGAGTGTTAAAGCACTCCAATTTCTTTCCGCAATCCTTTCTTCCATTTTCATACCCATTGAGCTAGGAAACATCAAACCTATCTCACTTTACCATTTTTTACAACTACATGGGTCATTTGGTGTGGTTTGAAGCATTAGATTGAATGCATGAGAGTTAAATAGCACTCCTAGTCATCATTAATTAACACCGTCATGAAATGGTTTACCTAAAACTACATGAAGGACATATGGAAAGCGTGTGTGTTCTATGCTCTATATTCGAAGTTTGTAGGATTAGTGCTCTTTTCATGATTGGATTGTGAAACTAGAGAGGAGAGAATTGGAACACATGCAGTTAGTCACTTTTGAGACCATTTAGTCAATAGTCATTTTTTGCAATGCATTTATCATTCTTGTTTGATTGAAAGAAACTGAACAGAGAGATTAAGTTGGAGCATACTTGAGGACAAGTATATATTAAGTTTGGGGTGGTGATGCAGTCCTATTTTAGGGCTTCATCTTGTTTCCTTTTGCATAATTATAATCACATCTAAACATGTTATATTGCAAGTTATTTCCCCTAATGTGAACTTTCATGTCAAATGCACTTATAGATCCCTTTGTGTGTTTTTCAAGGTACTTATCCATGCATTGATGCAAGGGAGAGAAATGAAGAGAATCTTTGGGTCCTTACACTCCAACATTAGACCTAACTCTTCCCCGAGCTCTCCTTGGATGCACAAGGATAAGTCCAAAGTGAAAGGAGGTCAAATGAAGAAGTTGAAATTAAAGTAAGTAGAAGGAAGCCCCAAAATGGTCGTAGGAAACCACCACGGCCTTGATGAATTAATCTCCCAAAAGTCCTAGAAACTTCAGCCAATTTGTACACAAATGCCCACCGCCATGGTCAACAAAATGTTTGTGGCCATTGAAGACATCACAGTCGTCGCCATTAGCACGGTCGTGGTTGATGATCTACAACTAGCTCGTGGCCCATGCCATGACCATGGCGAATTAATCTCAAACACCCCAAAAACCAACAGAAACCCAACTCAAAATACACATGAATGGCCACAGTCGTGGCCATCAGCATGATCGTGACCCATGAAGGCCACCTCACCTGTGGTTAACCTCACGACCATGGTGAGCTAAAGACAAGACGAGCAAGAAAAGCAAGACGACCGTGGTACCCTCCCTCCACCATGACTATGGCACCTGCCACGGCTTTGGCCGCTCCATGCATTTCCCTCCACCTCACATCACACCTCTACCACGCCCGTATCATCCCCCATGACCATGTCACTCAACCCCCACCAAGGTCGTGGTACATCACCATGGTCATGGTGACCACCTAATCCTACCCAATTTTTCCATTGCATTTCTACTTCTACCCCCACTTAACCTAGTGCTTCCCCACCACTTACATATACATAGGTGGTGGCTACATCACAGAGGTTAGCATCTCTATAGCTACTCTACAGCCTCCTTATCCACTTCCTTGCATTCAATCCATTCACCTACCTCCCACCTTCTACTTCCACTCCATTTCCACCCTAAAATCCTAGTTTTCTAGGTTTCCCACCATAATCCCCCATATTTCCATGCCATTCATCCATCTTATAGGAGTTTCCACATTCTACTGCTACTAGGAGGTGAAGGAGGAGGGTCTTCCATGACCTCCATGGATTTCTACCTCTTTATTCTCTTTTCTTTGCCCTTTTGTTTAGTGATGTGTAGCTAAACCCCTTGTGGTGGGTTGTTCGGGCAAAAAATGATACTTTGATACCATGTTGGGGAAAGATAATTTGTAAACTCTATGGTTTCATTCTATGATGATTGCTTGCTATTTACATCTCATTTCCCAGGTCTCTACTTGTGGTTTGACTAGTTGTTTGGTTTAAGTAATCTAGAATGGATGATTAAGCTTGCTTTTTATAACTTTCTCCCAATTGGAATCTTAGTATCATTCCCAAATGGCCCACCTATCTTTATCATTGCTAAAACCCATCTTGTTAACTTAGCTTGCTCATGCTAGTTAGTTTCTTGTTCTTAATTGCTTCTTAGTTAATTTTGAGTTCTTAGAAGTTAGGTTTTGCTTGAGTAGCTAATGATCTTTTGTGCTTGCTAGTTTTTCTCTTGCTATTTAGTTTTAGCCTAGGTCATTAATTTCTCTAGGTCCTTAATTGCTAGTGTAGTGTAGTTTCTTAGCCTTTCTTAGTTAATTGACTTGCCTTGCTTCTTAGACTTAACTTTTTAAGGATAATTTGAGGTTTTTGGTAGTCTAGTTTCCTTATTGTATTTTATTTCTTTCACCATTAGAATAATCAACCAAAATCACCTTTATACCCTAAAAAACCTACTCTCCATATTAGGAACGTAGCTACCTTAACCTATCTCTAGTGCCCCCTCTCTCCTAAAGATCGACCCCTTTACTTGCCTATCACCTACGCTACAATATGATCATGTGTGCTTGTGGGTTAACTATTTGGTTTGTGTTATTGTGTTGGTCTAAGGTTCTTCATACATTCAAAAGATCCCAAGTGTGTGTTTGGATTCTCGTGGGGTGCATCTAATCAAATCTAATTGGTTTGTGTGTGCACCTCTAGATTGACGCACTAATAACCAATCCATAGGTTTGAACCTTAGTTGGAACACGTAAGCTCTAGACAAATTCTCAGGTAGAACCTTGTTGGATGGTTGAATAATGATCCTTAAAAACACTGAAATCCCAAGTGTGATAGAAGTTTGACTTTTGCCATATTTTTGTTCTTGCGATGACACAAATCTACATAGTCCTAATCTGATTAATAGAAATTAAGGAGTTAAATCAGTTAAGGTCACATGGTCTTAGGTGGTGAACATTTGAACCCCAATATCTCATAAAATTGATTAAATATTAGATTTGATTACATTTTTTACAATTCTTGACTTCTATTTTAGTTTAATTGTCGCTCTACAAACCAGATTTTAGATATTCAACTGGTTTGAATGAAACTCATAAAAATGTTGTTCCATGGGACCAATACGTTTCTATACTAAAAGTTTACTTGATTGTTTACAAGTGGGTTGTTTGTTATTAAAAGGTTAAACTCTATGGTTAATTTATCTTGTGAATTTGTTGTGTAATCAACGTGCATCCCAAAGATTCAATTGATATAGACTTTCATCTGGGTGTTGATGAAGGCACGAAGCAATTCTTGGATTTCTCATCAGGAGGAAACTTCATATTTAAGAAATATGACAGTGTTTGGTAGGTTGTCAGAAGAGGTTTTGAAAACCAGTCACATTCAAGCATAGGACATGGAGGAGAACTCAAAGGTGGCCAAATTAGAAGACAATTTTGAACTCAAATATATAGTGGTCTTTGTGTTGGGTTTTAGGGGAGGTAGATAAGGCAGCGGAAACAAAAATTTTCCTCCCCAAACCCAGAACAAGGAAACTTGTCAACGTCTATACAATAGGAAAGGATGGTTTGTGGAATCATACCTTGTCCCGAGGCTTGCTCGGTGACAATACCTTACAGCTTGCGCGGTCTTCACCTCCGGTCTTGGACAGTGTCTGTGCAGCTCCTGGTCGCACCGGGACTGACGACTCCTGGTCTCACCGGGACTGTCAGGATTGACAGCTGTCCTCTGAGTGGCAAAAATCTCCCGCCTCTGAAGTAGTCCACATGGACCACCTAGAACTCCAATCTTCTTCTCCCACAAGGAATTGGAAGGAGTCGCACCCTCCTGTCAGTGTACTAGTCACTGACACACTCTCCCGCCACCAGTTGCTTTCTGCAGTTGTCTTTCCCATGTTGTGCCTCCCTTATCGGGTAGCACTTGCTCGTGCTCTCTCTCAGTTACCAAAACCAGAGAGAACGACAACTTCACAGAGCAACTGGTTGCACTGAGTTGTACTTTGAGAAGCCCCTAATACCCCTATATATATAGGAGGGTCATGGGACAGGGTTCTCCATCCCAGGCAATGCGGGACTAAAAGTAGGAGTAGAAGGGTTCGAGATTTTCCACAAAACAACCAACTCGCAACCTGAACCAATCGTTTCATTTCTGAAACGGTCGGTTGGGGACCTGAGCCGGTCGGTTGACACCTCAAACGGTCTGTTCATTTCTGAACCGGTCGGTTCGTGGTCCTGGTCAGTTCCCAATTGACTTTCAATCTTTTGTTTCTAATTGGTATCAAATACCAATCCTTGTTCCAATAAAATTAGGCAAGTGAAACGAAAGGAAAATTCTCACCAATCCTACTTTCCCAACTTGCTCGGTTGCATCAGTTGAACCGATCGTTTCAACACTTGAAGCAATCGTTTCACCCTGACCATGAGCCAATCGACTCACAACCTGAGCCGATCAGTTCACCAAGCTGAGCCGATCGGTTCATCACATGAGCCGATCGGTTGGGAGTGTAGATTGTGTAGAATCAGTCAATTGTAGTTTCAATCAATCTGATACTCTAATCAATCAGTCCAACACCTTAAACACTATGATTTTGAGCTATCAATCTATTGAGTGTTTAATTGAACTACTAAACTCCTTTAGTAATTAGTCTAAACATTGTTTGTGGACAAAATTCCTCTTCCAGGTTAAATCCTATGTGTGTGACCCTGCAAGTCCATTTCACGTTGGCAGTGAAAGTCCATAACACTTATGACTTCACAAGCAAAGAGCGGTGCCTAGTCACACATCAGTTCTACCCAAGTGAAAAAAAAAGTTGGAGAACAACTTTCAATCCTACAATCTGTGAATGGTGTTACAACGAATGTATAATTCCTTTGTCACTGATATCCCGAATGAACTCGAGGCATGGAACAGTCATCCTGTCAACGTTCATTCACTTTCTTGATCTCAGAGTAGATTGGAAGAGATATGTATGACATCAATATCACATACTGATTCACACATGCGTGTGAACGCCTATTTCAATCCTACTCATCAAGTGGACTTGGATATCAAACTCCCTCAGGATGGACAAATCCCATATCTATCACTCACCCCTCAAAAGCCCCATGTGTCAAATCCACCCAATCATCACCTTTATAACAACCCATGTTTCAGGACTACGTTTGATGATGTCAAAGTGTGCCCAACGACATGTGTTGAGTGTAGTGATTTCAGGTCAAAGAATCACACTCACCACCATCACTGTGAGTACTGACTGTGACTACCATGTCATGGTTTCATGTGTCAAACTCACGGTGGGTCTGTCTGGTACACTTGTTCTCTAACAAGTACCTATGTGTTTGGTTTGATATCTCTATATCATGACTAATGAGATTCTATCATCAACCAACACCACAATCTAGTCTTGTGTGTCATTGCTGTCTATCTACCTTCCACAATGACATCTGACTAGGGACATAACAAGAATGTACAAACTCTTAGCATCCGTATGATCTCATCGTTCAGGTCCTTAACCTGAAAGCATACGTCATTGAGTACTGTCATTCTCTAGACATTCAATCTGTTCTATTACTATCTCATATGACTGAACTAGAAAGAATTGGAAGCTTGCCTTTGATGTTTATCAAATCAATCTTAATGTATCCCACCAATCATCCCATGATTGTCTCTCAGGGCATACATACCAACAGACTCCCACTTGCACTGTGAGCCAATCACCCTTGAATCATATTCATAGTGATCTTCAAACATGTCCCACATGTTACTGTGCTCTTGTGCCAACATAGTGAGTTATGGAAACACCTTACCAAAGTCAGTATAAATTGCATGTCTCTCATCTCTTCATTGTACGTCATACGTATGAGATGGAGTTGCCGTAATATGTGATCTAGTATTCCTTTGCTAACCTTTAGCCACATTGCATGATCAAGGATTCCATACTTGTCATAAATGACCGGAATATCTATAAGTTCATCTCATGAACTTCCAGATCCATATAGTATCCACTGTTGTTCTCTAACACATAGATACTTGGCATTTCCTTTTAAATAGTTTTATTGGAGCACTTCCAATTATCAACAAACTTTCACTTTTATATATCCTATATATATTTTGCGATTAATTTTCTGCACTTTTGGAAGTTCGCATCAATGTAACTCTTTACATCGAACTCTTCCTTATCACCACAGAACTAGTACTTCTCAAGTACTTATCAAGTTCTTATGGTTTCCAGTACCCCTTACTGGAAGTAGATAGACATCCATTCGTCATGTCCCACATACGAGTTATCAGGATGAGCACATCATATTGTCATGTCCTACATACAAGATGATGAATGCATTTTATTCTTGCCATGCAAGATAATGGGATGATTACATACATGATAGATCCATATCTATTCTTAGTGTTCCCATTCTTCATAAGAATTGGACACTTGGCCTTGGGATACTAACTCCATGTAACATGGACAAGTTTTCTCCCATAAAATCTGTGCATACTGAACCCTTCAGTACATATTGCCAATGTATGCTTTCTCTTTTCCAGATCAAGAGGTTTTTGAGAACTATCTCTATAGATCTCTATTCCTATCACATAGGAAACATCTCTATCTTCCTCAAAGATAATTTCCACTTTGGATTTCCATTCTAGAACATTTCCATTTCACATCAACATGTGGAATGTGAACACGCTCCCACTAAATCACAGATCCCTTCTTTACCTTTGACATATCAGTCAAACCCTTTGACTATATCATCAAAGTAAAGATCCAATTATGAGTTTCTTGTACTCAATCAATCATATTGATTAGTCCATTGTAACTTATAGACTTCATTTGCATTAGTGGATTCATAAACCTTATAGGTTGCGTCACGTACACATCCTTGTTTTATTCCTCATAGGAATGCAGTTTTAGTATCCATATGCCAAATGTCTTAGTCATTAAGTTACAATCAACAAGCATCATCCTTCTCAAAATATTATCCATGTGTCTTAACGCTTAAGACTTATTTGCACTTATGGATTTCCATCCAATGGGTGCTACCATCAAGGTCATACCTTATGGTTCACATGGAAGTCATTTAGGATGTAATGGTCATGTACCATAACTCAAAATCCGGTTTCTCATATTCATCTGGATAGTTGACTCATCACATGAACAACTCATCACATAGATAATTGAGGTGTATCTGTCAAGGATATAAGAACTCACAACTCCTTGTGATTCTTATTGTCCTTTATTAGTGTGGGGTATTCTTTTATTAAGAAGAATTCAGTTATTTGATAATCATTCTCTAACTCCTTAGAGTATGATTCCTTCTTGATTTAGACATCACCATGCCTTAATCATGAGTTCACTATGATACACTATCATAATCACTCATAAGGATCTCAAACATTTGGTCCAAGTATTTCATTCATTGATCTCATCAAGAATTAACACTTTACCAAATTCGTACTTCATCTATGATATTCTTGAACACTTCAAGATATTCATATTGGTATTTCTCTAAACACCTTTTGAAGTATTAGCATCTGATCCAATGGGTATGTAAATACATCACATGTATTATACCTAATAGGATAATCATTCTCCCACTACCATTAGTGAAGATTGATTAATCATGTCCAAGATATTCATGTCTCTTACTGGTTCTCTAACCAAAAGACTCTAGATTTATCCATCACATGGAAACTAGAAATGAATTTCTCATGATTGATGCTAATTTGATTGTTTGAGTTATCTATAACTTTTAGGTATCATTTTATCTTATGCATATCAAATACCACAAGATAAACAAGGCATTTCCACAAAGATCACATCTTTAGAAATTGAAACATCTCTTTATTGATTGCCATTATTGTCATACAATATGCAAAAATAAAGTGTTTCTATCTATTGGCAAATATGAAATAGCAGCTCATAACTGTATTACATGCCTTTTAGGCTGAAAATAAACTAAAGTACTCCTATCTATGGCGGCAACATTTTCCCCATTTATTGAGTGCTTTACACTTTACATCTTGGTATCATATACCTCAGAAAGTGTTACAAGTTTACTTTCATGACACCTTTAAGTAGAGACGTTTGTCACCTCCTTCTTCTTTTGTTCTTCCAGATAGAGAGGACTCCTTTTCCAATGTCCTGGCTTTTGACAATGGTGGCAATTTCCTTTCTTGGTCACGCCTCCTTTGGCCTTGAGAGCTGAAGACGACTTGGGCTCCTGGCTAGCATCAGAACCTTTCTTAGCTTTTCCCTTGCCCTTGCACTTGGACTTGCCTTTCTTGCTCATGATCACCATCATAGACTTAGGCTTGTCCTTCTTCATCTGTGTCTCGGCTGTCCTCAACATGCCCAACAACTCTGACAGTGGCCTATCAAAGTTGTTCATGTTGTAGTTCATCACAAACTGACTGTAGGATTCTGGCAACGATTGCAGTATCACGTCAGTAGCCAACTCTTGGCTCAGTGGAAATCCCAGTCTTTGCAGGTTCTCCACATACCCAATCATCTTGAGTGTGTGAGGACCAACTGGATCTCCTTCTGTCATGACGCACTTGAACAGTGCCCTTGAGACATCGTATCTCTCTTGCCGTGTTTGATCTTCATACATGTTCCTGAGATGCTGAATCATCTCAATGACACCCATGTTCTCATGTTGTCTATGCAACTCGTGGTTCATAGAGCACAACATCAAGCACTTTTCATTAATGGCATCATCAGAATGCTTCTTGTAAGCGTCCCTTTCTGCCTTTGGTGCATTAGGAGCAGGTTCCTCTGGAGTTGGAGTATCTAGGACATAGAGCTTTCGCTCTTGAGTGAGAACAATTCTCAAAGTCCTATACCAATCGTGGAAGTTTGTCCCATTTAGCTTGTCCTTTTCAAGGACCGATCGCAAAGAGAAGTGATTGTTGTTTGTTGTCATTTTTACTACAAAAGGAAATATGCAATTTTAGTCCAAAAACTCATTTTTGACTTATTTGATTGATTTGAAAAGTTGACGATATAATTAGGCCTTTAATTAATTATCACTCCCACTATTTTACTTCAAATTGATAGCCCTCACCATCAATTTGGAAGATTGCAGCGTACAACCTTCTAGTGGGCAAGATCCTGAAATCCTCTAAGTCATGGACCAGCTAGGGCTGTCACCCACAACTTAGATCTCTCAGGTAGGCAACTCTTGCCAATTGCATCATATGCAACTCTTGATAAGATGTCATATGAAACTCCTTGCCATGATAATATCCATGCCTCAAGGTGCTAGATCCTATCTAGGTCACCTTGTTAAGTCCAACCCAAATCCAACACGATGAATATGCACCCTGCTAGGGAAGACCCACATATCCATCCTTCACGCTTCCACGAGATAGATGGTGCACCACGCTAGGGCGTGCCCACACTTGGTCGATCAAGCTTTTCACATGTGTCGCATTTGGAAGGCATCTAAAACTTAATATTTAATTAGGGATTTGGTTTTTATATACATATACATATCCAATCACCACAATACATATAATGTATCATATACATGCTATATCCCACAGAAAACATACAAAACAATAAAAGTGATGATTATGGCCATCCTAATGTGATTCCTCGAGCCAAGAGGAATCACGGTCATCTAGGTATACATCACATGCAACCTGTATAAGATGAACTTTGTGCTTTGCCTTTCTAGGTTTGATCAACTCATCACATGAATGATCGGCTCGCCATCAGACTAGTCGGCTGGGTGCCACCAGCCGATCGGTTGGCTCCTCTAACTGATCGGTTCACCTGGTCATCGTGCATCTCATCATGGCCGCCACCCGCTCATCTCGCTCCTCGAACCGGTCATCAATCGATCGGCTCACTCCTTGAACCGATCGTCTGGAATGTCAACCGATCAGTTCACTCCTTGAACCGATTGTCTCATCTGTCGTCTGGATGTCCTTCGTTCTTTGACATAACAGGAAATAAAAATCTATCCTATTTTACATTGTAAAAAGAGAAACCTCGAGTTACATTCGAGGGGAGCAAAGGTAGGAAAGAAGTTTCGAATTATTTCGAGTTACATCAGGAATAGGAGAAGGAAGATCGGTGCACAGATCGAGATGCAAGCAACCACATACAACCACACACAGATAGGGTTTATTGGCCATAACCACACTATACATCCACCACAAAACTCGTTTAAGGGCGACGCATATCGAGTGCATTCATAATACATATCATATATGTAAATTGGGATTTGTGGATTTGGGATTGGACATGCATAAAGCCAATTTTATTCGCATCGTATGCAATAAATAAAGGAGCCAAACCAAAATTGATCATATCGATAATACTAAAGTATAGAGCAGTTGATGTGGCTCTGATACCACTGTTGGGTTTTAGGGGAGGCAGATAAGGCAGCGGAAACAAACATTTTCCTCCCCAAACCCAGAACAAGGAAATGCGTCAACGTCTATACAATTGGAAAGGATGGTTTTTGGAATCATACCTTGTCTGAAAAACACTAGAGGGGGGGTGAATAGAGTTTTTAAATAATTTTAACAATTTATTGAACTCAAACAACCACAATTGAAATTGGAAGAAGGAGACAGGTGTTTAGAGTGGTTCCAACTTTAGCAAATACTAAAGTTGTCAGTCCACTACCCGGTTGCTTACCCAACCGGGATTTTGAAAGTATTTATTTTATTACCTTCTCAAGGATTTATACAAAATACAATACTTTCCTTTACACCCTTTGAACAGCCTTCACTTGAAGTAGGTGCACCAACTTTGAGGTAGCCTTCTTGAAGTAACTCCAAGCTCCCCCTTGAAGTAGCCTTCCTCTCTAGAAGTAACCTCCCGTTGCACCAGCCTTCTGAAGTAGCTCAAAGTCACCTTCTTCGCCAAGAAGAACTCCACCCTCTCCAATCAGCAGCCTCCAACCTAGGAGTAGCAAGGAGAGTACAAACGGTAATAGAGAACAAGAAAGGAAAAAGGAAATTACAACTTATCCTTTGTAGCCCAAGGCTTGATTTGCCTAGATCAAGCGTATAGATCTCCTAACTAAGTGTATGGACTTGTGATTGCAGTGGGTAGGAGATACTAGCCTATAGGACACGAATTATGAGCTAAGGAAGGAAGTAGCCAATTGTCACAAACCTCAAATTGCTCACAAACAGATTGCTCAAAGTATGCTCAAGGATTTCTCAAGTGTAGCAAGTGTGTTTTAGTGTCTTATGGCTTGTCCTATTTATAGGAATGGCCTAAGGATGCTTAAGGACGTTTTAGACAACTTCTAGGGGTTTCTAAGTGCTTAACTAGCCGTAGGTACAAGTTTGTTGCTTTAACAACGGCTAATTAATTAATTCTGCAGTTGCTGTCAGAGACCATCTCGGTCGAGGAATGGTCGACCGAGACACCTACTCGGTCGAACTTTTGTCGACCGACAGGCTCTCTGGAACAAGTGATTTGCAACGTCTATCTCCAACTGCCAACTACCTTGTAAGTTGTGTCTAACGGCTACTTTGGATCTTTCTCGGTCGAGAAGATTGTCGACCGAGAGTGTCTCGGTCGAGGAGTTTGTCGACCGAGATTGATCCTGTTTCAATGTTTCAATTTAGGCACTAACTATATGTATGAGTGTGCAAATGTGATCCTATTTGAAGGGAATGACTTATCTAAATGTGGTGTTTAGCTAGGGAGAATCTAACGCTTGATTTACATGCAATCTAAGTACTTGTACATTATATATTTGTATAAGTTTTTACAAAGCGATTACATTGCATGAAAACATAAACATGTAAGCATATGGATTTCCCTAGTTTCTTTTGTCATCCACCTTGTTCCTTCACACTCAAGTAGCTCGTTAGATCAATAAGAATGAAATGTTTGTCATAATCAAAACAAAGGGATTTATAGATGTCCATTTAGCCAACAATCTCCCCCTTTTTGAAGATGACAAACATTTCCAAAAATATAAATAAAGGAAATATAAACCATATGAGTTTCATACCTTTAGATTACCTTTTGTAGCTTGTCCTCTTGGTTATAAAATGTGTGCTTATTATTCCCCTTGAATTTTGGAACATGAAATCCAATTCACTAGGGAATATAGCAACTTTCAATGTAAAGCCAAGAGTTTATTTATGAAACTCATTGATTGAGTATTTCTAAGTTTTAGTTTTATATTTATTTCTCCCCCTTTGTCATTTCAAAAAGATATCCGTTTAGAAATAAAAACTCCCCTTAATTAGATGTCCCATCAAATCTAATGAAAAAGATGTCCATTTAAAAGCCAAAATATCATGATGCAAGTAAGAGTTTTTGTTTAAGTAGCACAAATATCAAAGAAAACATCTTCCAAAGGAGTGATAAGCAGTTGCTTCCTAATTTTGTTAAATTGATCTAGTGGAAGCGGTTTTGTAAAAATATCAGCCAATTGATCTTCCGTATCAACATGATGAAGGGAAACATGATTCTTGGAGATATGATCCCTTAAAAAGTGATGACGGATTTCAATATGTTTAGCTCGGCTGTGTAAAATAGGATTGTGTGCTAAGTTTATGGCGCTCGTGTTGTCACAAAAAATAGGTGTAGATGAAAAAGTAAAACCATAATCGTTTAATACTTGTTGCATATAAAGCACTTGAGCACAACAAGACCCAGCTGCCATATATTCAGCTTCAGTTGTAGATAGGGCAACCGTATTTTGTTTCTTGCTAAACCAAGATACTAAAGCTCTCCCTAACAAGAAACAACCACCACTAGTACTCTTGCGATCAAGGTGACAACCAGCATAATCCGCATCAGTATAAGCTTTAAAATCCAAGGATTGTCCTTTTGGATACCATAAACCAAAACAAGTAGTGTCGGCTAGGTAACGAAGAATTCATTTAACTGCTAGAAAATGAGAGTGCATAGGTTGTGATTGAAATCGAGCACAAAGACCAACGGGAAACATAATGTACGGTCTAGAAGCAGTTAAGTAAAGCAAACTACCAATCATGGCTCTATATAAAGAATCATCAATAGGTTCCCCATCTTCATCCTTATCAATTTTAATAGAAGTAGCCATAGGAGTAGTAGCATGTTTGCACTGATCCATCCCAAAACGTTTTAAGAGTTCTTTAGTATATTTTTCTTGGCTTATGAATATTCCGGCAGGTGTTTGCTGAATTTGAAAACCAAGAAAGAAAGTTAGTTCACCCATGAGGCTCATTTCAAATTCTTTTTGCATAATGTCACTAAATTGTGTGCACAACGAATCATTAGAAGCTCCAAAAATAATGTCATCAACATATATTTGCACAACTAGGAAATCAGATGTATATGTTTTGAAAAATAAAGTAGAATCTGAATTTCCAATAGAAAAACCATTATCAAAAAGATATGTCTTGAGCCTTTCATACCAATTTCTAGGTGCTTGTTTTAAACCATAAAGTGCTTTCTTAAGTTTATAAACATAGTCACCTTTTTCCGGTATTTCAAAACCAGGTGGTTGGGCAACATATACTTCTTCTTGAATGATGCCATTTAGAAATGCACTTTTTACATCCATTTGGTAGAGTTTGATCTTTTTATGTGCAGCAATAGCTAGTAACATTCTAATAGCTTCAGGTCTAGCTACCGGTGCATACGTTTCATCAAAATCTATTCCTTCTTGTTGATTATATCCTTGTGCTACTAACCGAGCTTTATTCCTTATTACTTCTCCTACCTCATTTAGCTTGTTCCTAAAAACCCATTTAGTTCCTATTATGGTTTTATCTTGTGGTTTAGGAACTAAATCCCATACATCATTTTTAGTGAATTGATTCAATTCTTCTTGCATGGCTATTATCCAATAGTCATCTTTAAGAGCTTCAGATATCTTTTTAGGTTCAATGATAGAAACAAAAGCCATGTTTGCAACATCTTTAAAGGAAGACTGAGTTTTGACTTTATCATTAGGATCTCCAATAATTAATTCTTGAGGATGATCTTTAATAAGTCTAGGTGTAGGTTGTGGTTCAGCTTGGTGATTATTTGTAGTACCTTTCTCACTATCATTTGGTATGTTTAAATTTTTGAATTGATTAGTGAGATCTATGATTTCTAGATTTTCAGATTTGGACTCTTCGTGAAAAGAAACATGAATAGATTCCTCAACTTTTCTAGATATAGTGTTATATACTCTAAAAGCTTTGCTAGAAGTGGAATATCCCAAAAAGAATGCTTTGTGTGATTTTGAGTCAAACTTATCTCTATCATCTTTGGTATTTAAAATATAGCATGTAGAGCCAAAGGTATGAAAATAGTCAACTCTAGGTTTCTTAGAATGTATTATTTCATATGGAGTTTTCTTTAAATGAGAGTGAACAGTTACTCTATTTAGCACATAGCATGCAGTATTTACAGCTTCAGCCCAAAAGGTTTTGGGTGTGTTGTGTTCAAGCATCATAGTTCTAGCCATTTCTTGTAGTGATCGATTTTTCCTTTCAACTATGCCATTTTGTTGTGGGGTGCGTGGAGCAGAAAAATTATGAGTGTACCCTTGAGATGTACAAAATTCTTCAAATGTATGATTTTCAAATTCTCCACCATGATCACTTCTAATGGTACATATTTTGCTTTGTAATAGATTTTCAATCTTGGAACAAAATTGTATAAAAACATGAATAGTATCATCTTTAGTTGCAATAAAGTGTACCCATGTGTATCTACTATAATCATCAACAATAACAAAACAGTATCTTTTACCACCAATAGATTGTGTCCTCATGGGTCCAAATAAATCCATATGAATTAATTCTAAGGACCTACTAGTGCTAAGTACATTTTTTGGTTTAAAAGAGGTTTTGGTTTGCTTTCCCATTGTGCATGGTTCACAGTTTTCAACTTGATCAAAAGATAAAGTAGGCAATCCACGAACAAGATCATAATTCACTAACTTTTTAATAACATGTGAACTAGCATGTCCTAGCTTTTTATGCCATACTTGTAAGGTATTTTCATTTGCAAGCAAGCATTTTCCCACTACTGATTTCATAGAGTTAGGTTTAAGGATATAAAGATTTCCAACTCTATTTCCTTCATAAACAACATTTGTAGTGTTTTCTATCAATAACTTGCAGCAAGTTTTGTTAAATAACACATCATAACCACTATCACATAATTGACTAACACTTATCAAATTATGGTGCAAACCATCAATGAGTAGAACATTCTTTATTTCGAGATTTGTACCAACATTACCTATTCCAACGATTTTTCCCTTACCATTATCTCCAAAGGTGACTGTTCCACTTTTCTTTTCTTCAAAGGTTTGAAATGCATCTTTGTTCCCGGTCATATGTTTGGAACATCCACTGTCAACTACCCATTCCTGCATTAAAATGTAGATTTTGGTACCCATGTGATGGTCTGATATGGTTAGAATCATTTAAGTACATACTTGTATAAAAGTTCTGAATCAGAAATCCAGTCGGTCGACAATTGTTCGACCGACATCTGTCTCGGTCGACTAATTGTCGATCGAGAAGATTATTGTATTACAAACAAAGAAACACAGAAATTAAACTCGGTTGACCAATTTTCGACCGAAATAATTTGCTGTAGATTTTGATTTGTTACAGACATCCGGTCGGTCGACAATACTTCGACCGATTAATGGTTCGGTCGACAATACTTCGACCAACAATGTTTCTGTTTCAATATAACAGTGCAGAAAATTGACAGTATGCATGAAATCTTTTGTTCAGTTGAGATAAGACAATATAAATAGCAAGATGGAGCGTTTGGCCATATCTCAACTAAATTTCATTTGATTTTACTAAGTTTGAGGTTTTGGGACCCAAACTAATTCGGAATCCTTAGTCTTATAAGGGCATGAAAAAGAATAGTGTCCAAGACGTAAACAAAAATGGCAAGTAATAGAATCAACTTCATTTCTCTTTCTAGCCATTGTGTTCTTGGGTACAAACATAGTTTGAGTTCTTTTGGGTTGATTTTTCTTTGAAGCATATCCCAAACCTTTTCTTCCGTTGAAGACAGTACCAATGCTTAGAATGTTATCAAGTATATTTTTTCTTCTTAACTCATAAAGTTCTCTTTGCAGCTGAGCAATGTCATTCATCTTCTTATGTAAATCTTTTCTTGCTTGATCTAAATCAGATAGTAATGAATATTTTTCTTTTACAACATTATCATAGTCTAGATGGTTACACAAAATAGGTTGAGTCTGGAAATCTTGTAGTTTAGCTAACAATTCAGTCTTTTCTTTAGAAAGAAGATCAACATTTGTTTCTAAAGTGAGTAGCTTTCTAGTGCAATCATCTAAAGATGTTTTTAGAGACAAATTCTCAAGATCAATGTTGTTCTTTTCAGAAGAAAGATTATCTAATTTAGCAATTAGCTCATCATTTGATTTGATAACCTTCTTTAGTTTCTTCTTGACATCAACATACTTATCATGAATTTCTTGTAGACTAGTAACTAACTCTTCTTTAGGAAGATCAAGTAGGCTTACCTCTTGAGAGTCTTCATCATCTTCTCTTGCCATTAGACAATCCACCGTTTCTTCTCCGCTTTCACTATCACTTGACTCGTCCCATGCAGCTTTATAGGCTTTTTCTCCTTTCTTCTTGTATGAGCTTTTCTTTCCTTTCTTTGCTTTAGGACATTCATTTTTGAAATGTCCTTTCTTCCCACATTCAAAGCACCTAGGAGGGGTAGAAGAAGAACTGGAAATTTTGTTAGATTTAAATCTTTTGTATTTCTTACCATTGACTATCAAGGCTTCTTCTCCTTCTTCTTCACTTGATTCCTCACTTTCTTGTGTGACAACCTTTGAAGATTTTAGAGCCACATCCTTTTTCTTTCCTTGCTGAAGTTCACATGCTCTTCTTTCTTCCTCTTCTAGGGTTGCTTCATGAGCTTCTAAGTTACCAATAAGTTGCTCCATTTTCAGTCGAGTGAGGTCGTTTGCTTCTTCAATGGCTGTCACCTTTGGCTTATATTTTGGAGGAAGTGAACGAAGGATCTTTGATACCTGATCTTCTTCAAGGACAGGTTTTCCTAGGGCACTTAAACCATTAACAATAGTAGAGAATTTTGCAAACATTTCACTAATTGATTCATCAGGATCCATACGAAAGTGTTCAAATTTTTGTTTAAACATGCTAATTTGGGAATTTTTGACTTGGACTGTACCTTCATAGGTTATGGATAGTCTATGCCAAATATCATAGGCTATGTCACAATTAGATATTCTATTAAATTCTCCTACTGATATAGAACAATATAAAATGCTTACAGCTTTTGCATTCATTTGAGCTAGCTTTACCGTATTTGCATCCCATTCTACAAATTGAGTTTGAGGGAGCTCATATGGAGTTGACACCATTCTCCATAAGTCCCAATTGATGCCTTGGAAGTAGAACTACATCCTTCTCTTCCAATATTGGTAGTTTGCTCCATCGAACGCTGGAGGCCTAGAAACAAGTGTCCCTTCGAGGTTGAGGTTGTTGAGCACTCCATCACCCATTTCTTCAAGACCTTGTTAGGGTTCCTTGAAGCCTGCTCTGATACCAATTGAAAAACACTAGAGGGGGGGTGAATAGAGTTTTTAAATAATTTTAACAATTTATTGAACTCAAACAACCACAATTGAAATTGGAAGAAGGAGACAGGTGTTTAGAGTGGTTCCAACTTTAGCAAATACTAAAGTTGTCAGTCCACTACCCGGTTGCTTACCCAACCGAGATTTTGAAAGTATTTATTTTATTACCTTCTCAAGGATTTATACAAAATACAATACTTTCCTTTACACCCTTTGAACAGCCTTCACTTGAAGTAGGTGCACCAACTTTGAGGTAGCCTTCTTGAAGTAACTCCAAGCTCCCCCTTGAAGTAGCCTTCCTCTCTAGAAGTAACCTCCCGTTGCACCAGCCTTCTGAAGTAGCTCAAAGTCACCTTCTTCGCCAAGAAGAACTCCACCCTCTCCAATCAGCAGCCTCCAACCTAGGAGTAGCAAGGAGAGTACAAACAGTAATAGAGAACAAGAAAAGAAAAAGGAAATTACAACTTATCCTTTGTAGCCCAAGGCTTGATTTGCCTAGATCAAGCGTATAGATCTCCTAACTAAGTGTATGGACTTGTGATTGCAGTGGGTAGGAGATACTAACCTATAGGACACGAATTATGAGCTAAGGAAGGAAGTAGCCAATTGTCACAAAGCTCAAATTGCTCACAAACAGATTGCTCAAAGTATGCTCAAGGATTTCTCAAGTGTAGCAAGTGTGTTTTAGTGTCCTATGGCTTGTCCTATTTATAGGAATGGCCTAAGGATGCTTAAGGACGTTCTAGACAACTTCTAGGGGTTTCTAAGTGCTTAACTAGCCGTTAGGTACAAGTTTGTTGCTTTAACAACGGCTAATTAATTAATTCTGCAGTTGCTGTCAGAGACCATCTCGGTCGAGGAATGGTCGACCGAGACACCTACTCGGTCGAACTTTTGTCGACCAACAGGCTCTCTGGAACAAGTGATTTGCAACGTCTATCTCCAACTGCCAACTACCTTGTAAGTTGTGTCTAACGGCTACTTTGGATCTTTCTCGGTCGAGAAGATTGTCGACCGAGAGTGTCTCGGTCGAGGAGTTTGTCGACCGAGATTGATCCTGTTTCAATGTTTCAATTTAGGCACTAACTATATGTATGAGTGTGAAAATGTGATCCTATTTGAAGGGAATGACTTATCTAAATGTGGTGTTTATCTAGGGAGAATCTAACGCTTGATTTACATGCAATCTAAGTACTTGTACATTATATATTTGTACAAGTTTTTACAAAGCGATTACATTGCATGAAAACATAAACATGTAAGCATATGGATTTCCCTAGTTTCTTTTGTCATCCACCTTGTTCCTTCACACTCAAGTAGCTCGTTAGATCAATAAGAATGAAATGTTTGTCATAATCAAAACAAAGGGATTTATAGATGTCCATTTAGCCAACATTGTCCTGAGGCTTGCTCGGCGACAATACCTCACGGCTTGCGTGGTCTTCACCTCCGGTCTTGGACGGTGTCTATGCAACTCCTGGTCGCACCGGGACTGACGACTCCTGGTCTCACCGGGACTGTCGGGATTGACAGCTGTCCTCCGAGTGGCAGAAATCTCTCGCCTCTGAAGTAGTCCACACGGACCACCTGGAACTCCAATCTCCTTGTCCCACAAGGAATTGGAAGGAGTCGCACCCTCCTGTCAGCGTACTAGTCATCGACACACTCTCCTACCACTAGTTGCTTTCTGCAGTTGACTTTCCCTTGTTGTGCCTCCCTTATCGGGTAGCACTTGCTCGGGCTCTCTCTCGGTTACCAAAACCAGAGAGAACGACAACTTCACAGAGCTACTGATTGCACTGAGTTGTACTTTGAGAAGCCCCCAATACCCCTATATATATAGGAGGGTCATGGGATAGGGTTCTCCATCCCGGGCAATGCGGGACTAAAAGCAGGAGTAGAAGGGTTCGAGATTTCCCACAAAACAACCAACTCACAACCTGAACCGATCATTTCATTTCTGAAACGGTCAGTTGGGGACCTGAGCCGATCGGTTGACACCTCAACCGATCGGTAGGTACACCTCAACCGGTCGGTTCATTTCTGAACTGGTCGGTTCGTGGTCCTAGTCAGTTCCCGATTGACTTTCCATCTTTTGTTTCTAATTGGTATCAAATACCAATCCTTGTTCCAATCAAATTGGGCAAGTGAAATGAAAGGAAAATTCTCACCAATCCTACTTTCCCAACTTGCTCAGTTGCATCAATTGAACTGATCGTTTCAAAACTTGAAGCAATCATTTCACCCTGACCATGAGCCAATCGACTCACAACCCGAGCAGATCGGTTCACCAAGCTGAGCCGATCGGTTCATCACATGAGCTGATTGGTTGGGAGTGCAGATTGTGCAGAATCAGTCAATTGCAGTTTCAATCAATCTAATACTCTAATCAATCAGTCCAACACCTTGAACACTATGATTTTGAGCTATCAATCAATTGAGTGTTTAATTGAACTACTAAACTCGTTTAGTAATCAATCTAAACATTGTTTGTGGACAAAACTCCTCTTCCAGGTTGAATCCTATGTGTGTGACCCTGCAGGTCCATTTCACGTTGGCAGTGAAAGTCCATAACACTTATGACTTCACAAGCAAAGAGTGGTGCCTAGTCACACATCAGTGCTACCCAAGTGAAAAAGAAAGTTGGAGAACAACTTTCAATCCTACAATCCGTGAATGGTGTTACAGCGAATGTACAATTCCTTTGTCACTGATATCCCAAATGAACTCGAGGCATGGAACAGTCATCCTGTCAACGTTCATTCACTTTCTTGATCTCAGAGTAGATTGGAAGAGATATGTATGACATCAATATCACATACTGATTCACACATGCGTGCGCACACCTATTTCAATCCTACTCATCAAGTGGCCTTGGATATCAAACTCCCTTAGGAGGGACAAATCCCATATCTATCACTCACCCCTCAAAAGCCCCATGTGTCAAAGCCACCCAATCATCACCTTTATAACAACCCATGTTTCAGGACTGTGTTTGATGATGTCAAAGTGTGCCCAACGACATGTGTTGAGTGTAGTGATTTCAGGTCAAAGAATCACACTCACCACCATCACTGTGAGTACTGACTGTGACTACCACGTCATGGTTCCATGTTTCAAACTCACGGTGGGTCTGGCTGGTACACTTGTTCTCTAACAAGTACCTATGTGTTTGGTTTGATATCTCTATATCATGACTAATGAGATTATGTCATCAACTAACACCACAATCTAGTGTTGTGTGTCATTGTTGTCTATCTACCTTCCACAATGACATCCGACTAGGGACATAATAAGAACGTACAAACTCTTAGCATTTGTATGATCTCATCGTTCAGGTCCTTAACCTGAAAGCATATGTCATTGAGTATTGTCATTCTCTAGACATTCAATCTGTTCTATCACTATCTCATATGACTGAACCAGAAAGAATTGGAAGCTTGCCTTTGATGTTTATCAAATCAATCTTAATGTATCCCACCAATCATCCCATGATTGGCTCTCAGGGCATACATACCAACACTTTGAAGCAGTTGGCCTTGAAGCAAGCAAGCCTAGAGTCATCCTTCAATAAATATGAGAGAACAGAACAGCCATATCATGTGCATCAACAAGTCAAATCGGCAAACCTCTTTTGTGAAGCATGCAAGGCCAATGATCATTACACTCTAAGTTGTCAACTCCTATACAACATCATGGTGAATAATGAAAGCACAAGATGAAGAAGGTTAGATGGATGATCTGAATTCCATCCATAACATTCCTATCCAAGGCTACTATAATCCTACCAAACTAGAAACCACCCTAGTTTCCAATATGGTAATCTGGAACAAGCAGAGAATGAATCATAGTAGTTACCATCTCAATTTAACAATGAAGTCCATGTGCCATGGAGGTTCCAACTCAATTAGAAGAAAAAAAATTAGGAACCAAGGCAACTTCATGGGGAACTTTCAAAACTATTGCTGCAATCAAGGGCAACAATTTGAGAATCCAAATCAAGTGCCACAGAATTCCTAGACCACCATTCCCTCCTCCATTGATGATAAGTTCACTGCAATAGAGAAGATATATCGGTCACAACAATCCATGATTGGTAGCCAGTAGACGATGCTCTCTAATCAGCATGTTTACCAAAACCTATTGACTCAAAGCAGGAGAAGTGCAACATCCCAGGACTTGAGGCCTTGGGTAAAATTATTTTAAAATTAATGATCAAATTACTGATATCACTAAGAGTGCAAGCCTCCTTTTTAGGTATCCCATTACTAAGTACTGCAAAGTAAGTGTGCTCAACTTGGAGTAGTACTAGGATGGGAGACCAGTCTATAACTTGATCTTGGCTTATGTGTGAGTGAGGATAAAGCGAGCGATTAAGGCATAGTAATTTTTGGGACCATACGTCCTTCCTAAAATTCTACTAGAGCCTTGGGCATTGAGCCTGGGAATTACTAATGGTATTAGAGCCAAGACCCCTCCAATAGATGGGCCCACATGGGCATGTGGCATGCTAGTCTTGAGTGATGTGATACAGTCATGTTGGAAAGCACTATTCATGGTGATGTAGCCACCCTTGCATTGGTAGTCGTGATCAGCAGTTGGGTGTTCATTTTCCATTTCGAGTCTATAATGAAATGGGGAAATATTACAAGGTTGTATTGTTGGGGACAATATTTCAAAATTTGGTCTAATTGGACGAATAACATGCTGATTATTTAGTTTGGTAGGTGGACCAAACAGAATATGTAAGATTGGACCTCTAATCGGCTGTGGGATGATTATTTGGGCAATTAAAAGGCTGATTAGTTGGCAATTTTCAAATTTTGGCCCAATGTAAAAAAACTTCTAGCCACTTAACCCTACCCCGACAACCCGACCCCACCCCTCTCCATCTCTTCTCCCGTGTAAAAAAACCCTATTCAAAAGAAGAAAATAGTGCTAGTGGTTGGTGATCATCTCTTCTCTCCAACTAAAGCTCCTTCGTAGATGATGTTCTCCTTGGCGATCTTCTCCTCCCTGTTGCAGCGTCGATGACCTTCTCCTCCCTATTGTAGTGTCGGCATCCTTGTCCTTCTCGGACGTCTCTCCTGGTTTTTGTTGTTGTAGGCGTCGAGCTAGGAAGGAGCTCAAGGGACAAGCTCTCCCTGGAGGTGGCGACATCTTTGGACACAGTAAGTCCTCTCAGTTTCCTCCCACTGATTCTCCAAATTTACCTATCACATAGATTTTTTTTCCTATTAGCTACTCAACCTATAGTCCCCTCCTCTAATTATTAACTACTAACATATACCACTTCTAGTCTTCTACTACCTCTCATTTCCAATTCAATTTTAATCTTGCACTCTAATTATTAATTCACATCATATTCCTCTATTTTCCCTCCACCTTCTTGCACATTTTTCATTTCCTCTTCTACCACCTGACCAGACCCTCCACTCTCGTCTCTTCTTTTTAGATTTCTTCGTCTTCATCAAGGCTCCAATTCAATTTTGTTCCATTTTTCTCTTGTGGCAATAAGCACCCCTCTATCACTAGTATTTAATTACACTTCTTCTCCCTCTATCTCATTATTTCTCCTCCATGACCCCTTCTCCTCTAATTACTACTCCAATTCAATTTTCTTCTTCTACTTCTAACACTAAGATTTTCTTTATTGTATTTTTATCTAATTATTTTTCATCTAATTGTTGATGCAATGTTTGTCTAATTGTATGTTCATTAATTAGTTCTAGTTCCCTAATTGCCTCTTCATCTAATTTGTTGTGTTAGTGTTTAGCATGTATTAAATTGTAATTGTGCTTGTTTGTTTGATGTCTTTTATTTATTGTCTCCAGTGTAATCGTGGAGAGTCTTCGATCGGCTCCAATTGGGGCTAACACTTTGAATGAATTTACACTTCTTGTTACATCCTCATTTGCTATTGTTCACTTTGAATATATAGTTATATAGGACCTATATATAAATTTATGTGTATATATAATTAATTTTTAAAAAAATCTGAAACTGATTATACTCCCACTTATACTCCCACATTCCATATATACTCTATTAGGTACGCGGTCTGCCTGTACACCAATTACCACTTTTTAGAACACTGACTGGGGGTGATTGTAATGTCCCGTGATTTGAGGCCTCAGGTAAAATGATCTTAAAATACATGATTGGACTACCCATATCACCAAGGTGCACCTTCTTTCCAGGGAGCCCATCACTAAGTACTCCAAAGGTAAGTGTGCTCATCTTGGAGTAGTATTAGGATGGGTGACCATCCAGGAAGTTGATCATGGCTTGTGTGTGAGTGAGGACAAAATTCATAGTTAAGGCCATGGTGGTCTATGGGGCCAATCGTCATTCTTGAAAATCTACTAGATCCTTGGATAGAGGGCATGGGCATTGCAACAAGTTTTATCCCTCTGGATGTCATCTTGTAGGTGCCTTTACATGGTAGGTGGAAATAATATTAAGCATCACAAGTAGTTGAATGTTATTTCCACATATCTAGGAAATGTGTATGCACATCTGCCTCCACCTATACCATCCACTATTCCTATTGACTTTGATGATGTATACAGTCATGGTTGCAAAAGAACAAGCATAGGACATCGATGTTGTTATTGATGCAGGGATGACAAATAATATTGAGAAAGTGCAAGTTAATGTTGTTGAACCAAACATGCCATTTTACAAGTTAAGACCCCCATACTAACTGTAACGCCCATACCCACTACCCAAGGCTCTAATAAAGTTTTAGTAATGATGAATAGCCCCACAGACCACCACTAGCCTCAACTACGCACTTTGTCCTCACTCACACGCAAGCCAGGATCAACTTCCAAACTGGTCTCCTATCCTAGTACTACTCTAGGCTGAGTACGCTTAACCACAAAGTTCTTTAGAGATTAGCTTCCTAAAAAGGAGATGCACCTTGGTGATATGGGTAGTCCAATCATTCCTTTTAAGATCATTTTATCTAAAGCCTCAAATCCATAGATGTTATAATCTCCCCCACTTAGACTCTAGATGACCTTGTCAAGGCTAAATTATATGGACTCATAATCTATCTCCATTTCAGTGCATACCCAAATGTCCCATGTATACCCAACTCCCAACCATAGCTACCAATGCAAGGGTGGCTCCATCAACTAGGATAGTCCTTTCCAACATGCCTGGACCTCACAGCTCAGAGACTGGCATGCCACAGACCCAAATAGGCCCCACTTACTAGAGGGGAATTGGATATGATACCATTTGTAACGTCTGGGCCCACTAACCAAGGTTGTAGTAGAGTTTCAAGAATAATGACTGGCCCCACATATCACCACTAGCCTTAACTATGTGCTTTGTCCTCACTCACGTGCAATCCAGGATAAACTTCCCAACTAGTCACCCATCCTAGTACTACTTTGGGCCGAGCACGCTCAACCATAGATTTCTTTAGTGATGGGCTCCCGAAAAAGGAGGTGCACCTTGGTGATATGGGTAGTTCAATCATTCCTTTTAAGATCAATTTATCTGAGGCCTCAAATCCTGGTACTTTACGATCTCCCCCACTTAGACACTTGACGTCCTCATCAAGGATCAACTATACGACCTCATCATATTTCTCCATTTCAGTGCAGATTCACAATGGCCCATGGACACCCATCTCCCAATCATAGAATACCAGTGCAAGGGTGGCTACATCACCACAGACAGCCTTTTCCAACTTGCCTTGACCGCACGTCTTAAGAATGGCATGCCACATATCCACGTGGGCCCCACCTCTTGGAGGGGTTATGGCTCTGATACCATTTCTAATGCTTCACCCCACTGCCCAAGGCTCTAGTAGAGTTTTAGGAATGATGAATGGCCCCACAAACCACCACTAGCCTTAACTACGCACTTTTTCCTCATTGACATGCAAGCCAAGATCAACTGCCTGACTGGTCACCCATCTTGGTACTACTCTGGACTGAGCACGCTTAGCCATAGAGTTCTTTAGAGATGGGCTCCCTAAAAAGGAGGTGCACCTTGGTGATATGTGATGTAGTCCTATTTTAGGGCTTCATCCTATGTATTTTTTCATTATAATCACATCTAAACATTGTAGATTGCAAACTATTTCCTCCAACATGAACTTTTATGTCAAATGCACTTATACCTCCTTTTGTGTGTTTTTAAGGTACTTATGCATGCATTGATGCAATGGAGAGATATGAAGAAAATCTTTGGGTCCTTGCACTCCAAGATTGGACCTAACTCTTCCCTAAGATCCCCTTGGGCATAAAGAATCAATCCAAAGAAAAAGGAGGTCAAATGAAGAAGTAGAAGTTGAAGTCGGCAGAAAGAAGCCCCAAAACGGCCATGGGGAAACCACCATGGTCGTGGTGAATTAATCTCCAAAAGGTATAGTAACTTCACCAATTTTGTACATGAATGACCACGGTCGTGCTCACCAAAACGTCTGTGGTAATTGAAGACACCACGATTGTGGTTACTGAAGACACCATGACCATGGTTAACATAACGGTCATGGCCGATGAGTTGCACCTCGCCCGTGGCCCCTACCACGACCGTGGCAATTTATTCTCTAAGATCCCAGAAACCAATAGTAACTCAGCCCAATTTTCACATGAATGACCGTGATCATGGCCTTCATCATGATCGTGGCCCCTAAAGGATACCTCACCCATGGTGACCACCACGATCGTGGTGAGCTGAAGACAAGATGGCCCTCAGAGCAACCTCACCAGTGGCAACCTCCTCTGACACAGTCATGCCACCCTATTGACTCAAGAGATATACATTGTCCATATTTTGATAATGGCTTGACCATTCCATTCATATGTATCTAATATGTTTGTTTAAGATTGATTTTTGGCTTTAGGTACGTGAAAAGGATCAAATTACACAAGCCCTAGCTTGTCCAAGTTCAAGTCAAATGCAATGCAAGTGTGCAATTTGGGAAATCACTCCAAACCAACTTAGAATATTTTTGTAATCACTTGTATTGATGATATGACTTGTAAATAAGATGAGAAAAAACTAAGGATGCTTAATTCCAACGTTTGGTCACTCTAGAACCATTTTGAAAATTTTGTCACAACAACTTTGTCGGTTGAGTTTGAATCTTAACCGATCAGTGATGGATTTTTGGAAATGGATCAATCAGTCGAGTTGCACACTCACATAACTCGACCGACTAACTCACTGATCAAAACTGATTTTGACTCATTGGTCAAGTTTCCCAGAACAAACTCGATCGATAGTTTGAAAATTGGCTTTGTCAGTTAGTGGATCGATCGAGTTATCTTTATTAAAACTCGACCGAATGTACTGTACGAAAAATGTAGGAAAAGTGATTCCAACCATTGGAGAGTTTCTAGAAATGAAAATAATCTGTTGTAAGTTGTAAAATGGCTATTTTTCATTCTTAAGTGATCCCACACATAAAGGAACACCCCAGTTATAAATAGGACCTCTTGGAGTTCATTCCAAGGTTGCTCATTCATGTTATCTGTGGTCCTTGGTATAGCTGAGTGTGTCGCAACCCTTTGATCCCCTTTCTCTCTCTCATTTACAATGAGGTTGAAGAAGGTGTGAAGATCTTCTCTAGGTGAAGGAGAAGGGAAAGGTGAACATTCAAGAAGAGTGGGTAATTCCTTCAAAGCCAAATACTTGATTCAAGTGTGGGTAATTCTTTGGTGAAGGCTAAAGAGATCTTGATCAAGTGGGTTAGTCCTTGTATAGGAGAAAGATGCTTGTCTTGAATAGGTAAGTCCTTGGATGTATGGTGGTCTCCTTGTATCTCTTATGATGGAATATAAGTATACATGGGTTGTAATGTCCTAGAGGTTGACCTCTCTAAGTAGTGGATTGAAGGTCTCCTAGTTTGGAGATTGGAACCACTCTAACCACCTTGTCTAAGTGTATGTTTCAATCTCTCTCATCATTGCTATGCTTTCTTAGATAGGACTTTAAATTGTTCTCAAGCATTTGGTTTCAATTGATATAATTTGAAGGTATAACTATTCTTGTGAGAATTTTGAAGCTCTATTCACCCCCCCCCCTTCTAGAGCCCTAGATCCAACAAGTGGTATTAGATCTAGGATCTTCTCCAAAAAAATCTCCCATAAGATGTGAAGATGGGTGAGAACCTACTTGGTTCACTCAACCTCGAGGGAGGCTTCTTCATGCTCCCCCCAATCTTCAGCGGCACCAACTTCCTCTATTGGAAGAGGCGAATGCAGCTCTACATTCAAGGGATGAACTTTGATATGTGGAAGGTGATTATTACACCCTATAAGGAGCCAACTTGAGCTGTGTCAACATCGGATGAACCTGTCCTAAAGAATGCCCAGCTCAATGCTAAAGCAATCAACATCCTCTATGCAACCCTCACTCCAACCAAGTTCAACTACATCTCCTCATGGAATACATCCTATGAGATATGGGATAAGTTGTGCATCACTTATGAAGGCACAAAGCAAGTGAAAGAGGCAAAGATCTACATGTTGAATAGCCTCCTAGAGAACTTCATGATGGGAAAGAAAGAAGGAGTTGCCGAGATGTACTCTAGGCTCAACATCATCATCAACGGCCTAGCCACTTTGGGACACACTTTGGATATAGGAGAAATCAACTCAAAGATCTTGAGATCTCTACCAAAGAGATGGGAGTCAAAGGTGACCTCCATTAAATAATTGAGAAGTCTTTGTGACATTGCAACCAAGGAGCTTATTGGAAATCTACAACCTCATGAGCCAAGACTTGACAAGAAAGAAGAGGAAGTCAAGCAAGAAGAGGAAGCCAAGAAAAAAGATCAAAGATAGTGCATTCAAAGCTCAAGTGGAGGTTGTCATCCTTCAACAACAACTTACTTGCCAGACATCTCCCTCCTCCTCTAGTGAAGATGATGGCCCTAGTGAGCATGAATCCAACTAGTCCTAGGGAAAGCACTTCAAGGGAAAGCAATCTTCTTCTACTACTCCAAGTTGCTACAAGTGTGGTAAAAAAGGACACTACAAGAGTGAATCTCCTAAGGCTAGAAAGCCACACCACCAGAGCAGCTCTAAGAAGGAGGAAGAGTACAAGAAAGATAGAAAATACAAGAGGAAAGACAAGAAGGAGAGGAGACACAAAGATGGAGCTCATGCAGCTTGGGAAGCATCATCTTCTAGTGGCTCAAGCTCCAATGAAGATGGAGAATGCCACCTTGCACTCATGGCCTCTACAAGTGAAGATGTTGTTGAGGTAAGTGAGGTAAGCTTACATGAGTTATCTAAAGAAACTCTTATTGATATGCTTGTTTCCACTCGTTCTTGTTATTCTAAATGTAAATCTGAAAACAATAGGTTAGGTAAAATCATTGATGACTTGTATGCTAAACTTGAGATTCTTGAGCAAAATGAGAAATTTCATCTTGAGAGCATTGATAACTTGCAAGGCCAATTTCTTGATCTTGAGCTCCAATACAATGGATTTGAGGTAGAGAATGGTGTCTATCTTAAGAACATTGAATCTCTTAAGGAAGATAACCAACAGTGCCTAAATGAGCTTGAAATACTTAAACCTAAAAATGTTGAATTCAAGCTTATTGTTGATGCTCATAGAGATGAGAGGGGTGTTTATCTCAAATAAATTCAATTACTTAAATCTAAAAATGCTAGGTTGCTTGGTCAAGTGAATGACTTATCTTCTACACCCATTTTGCCTAGTAATGATGTTACTTCTATTTCTCTTGAAAAAGATTCTTATTTGACTAAAGCCCTCTAATTAGAGGTTGACCTTGTTCATGGTAGAGATGAACTTGCTAGTTTGTCTTCTACTATTATATCTCTCACTGATGACAATCATATACTTAGATCCTCACTATAGAAATTCCTCAAAGGGAAAAACTCCCTAAATGAAATCCTTGACCATTCTACCAAACAAAGTGGTACTAGTGGTTTGGGATTTGTAGGGGGACCACCTAAGGGCAAGAACAAGGCCAAAGGTAAGAAAAAGAGTAAGGAAACCTCCTTTTTCATTGGAGAATCTTCTGGCACTAAGAACCCTATGATTTTCTCTCATTGCAAAATTGTTGATCATTATTCTACTTATTGTCCTTACAAGCCTAAGGGGACCAACCCAAAGATGAAATGGGTCCCCAAGCTAACTCCAGATCCCAAAGTTTGAGTTGGGAACTGACACTCTCCTTTCTTGCAGGAAAAAGGAAGATGAATTGTTGATAGTGGCTGCACTAAACACATGACAGGTGATATAATCCATTTCAACAATTTCACAAAGAAGAAAGGAGGTTTGGTTACTTTCGGGGACAACAAGAAAGGTAAGGTAAAAGGTGAGGGTGATGTAGGTGAATCCTTGTGCATCAATAATGTTCTTTTTGTGGATGGCCTACATCACACTTTAATAAGTGTAAGTCAATTATGTGATAATGGTTACCGTGTGATATTTACTTCCTTTGAATGTTGTTCTAGATTCCCTCACTTATCATGTCATATATAAGGGAACTAAAAATGGTAACCTTTATGTAATTATGCTTGACTCTATTAAGCCTATTGTTTTTAGATGCCTAGTAGTCAATTTGAATGATATTTCTCTTTGGCATCATCGGCTTGGTCATTGAAATATGAATTAATTGAAGATGTTGAGCAAAAAGGACTTGGTCAAGGGACTTCCAAAATTGGATTTTGAAAAGGGTGAGGAATGCCAACCTTGTATCCAAGGAAAGAAAACCAAGTCCTCTTTCAAATCCAAAAGAGTCCTTAGTACCAAGAGAGCTCTTTGACTTCTCCATGTTGATCTATTTGGACCTATGAGAACTCAATCGCTTCGTGGTTCCAAGTATTTTCTTGTTATTGTCGATGATTTCTCTCGATATACTTAGACCTTCTTTCTCATTTCCAAGAGTGATACGCTTGATGTTTTCTCTAGTTTTTGTAAATGAGTTGAGAATGAAGTTTTTTACGGGATTGTTTCCATCTGTAGTGATCATGGGGGAATATGAAAATGATCTTTTTGAACATTTTTGTGAAGACTCTAGATATGCATATAACTTCTCTTCACCTCAAACACCTCAACAAAATGGGATTGTATAGAGGAAGAATAGGTCACTATAGGAAATGGCTAGGACCATCCTTTTAGAGTATGACACTACAAAGAAGTTTTGGGCCGAAGCCGTTAGTACCTCATAGTTTATGCAAAACCAAGTTTTCACACATCCTTCTTTGAAGAAAGCACCCTATGAGCTATGGCGTGGTAGGAAGCCTTCTATCGAGTACTTTCATATTTTCGGATGTCCTTGTTTTGTTTGAACACAAAAGATTCTCTTGACAAGTTTGATCCAAAATCTTACAAGGCTTTCTTTCATGGCTATAGCACTACTAGCAAGGCTTATAGCGTGTTTAATGTTGATCTTTTTAAAGTAGAAGAATCTATAAATGTTAAATTTATTGATACTAACCCCTCTACTCTAAAATATATTGTTCTGAATGATGATGTTGCAGGTGAGGTGATTCCTATCTTAAAAGAACTCAACATCGCCCAACTGGGAAAAGAGGTAGCCACTCAAGAAGAAAAGAAAGATGAAGAGAAGAAGGATCCCACTCCCCACTTTGTAAAGAATCATCCTAAAGGTCTGATCTTAGGTGGCCCCTTTGAAAGAGTGAAGACACGGGAAACCTTCAACAAAGAATAAGCAAACATCACCTTCATCTCACAACTTGAGCCAAAGAACGTCAAAGAAGCTCTTGGGGATGATGAGCAGATTCTAACTGCGCAAGAAGAGTTGGAGAAATTCAAGAAAAACAAAGTGTGGAATCTAGTACCTAGACCATGTGATAGAAATATCATTGGTACCAAGTGGGTCTATCACAACAAGCTAGATGAAAGTAGCAAGGTGGTAAGGAACAAAGCAAGGTTAGTGGCTCAATTCTAGAATCAGTAGGAAGGTATAGATTTTGATGAAACATATGCACATGTAGCTAGACTTGAGTCCATTCCTATGTTGCTTGCTTTTTCTATCTATAAGAACTTTCTTCTTTATCAAATGGGTGTTAAAAGTGCATTTTTGAATGGTACAATTGAGGAGGAAGTGTATCTTTCACAACCTCCAGGCTTTGAACATGATAGTTTACCTAACTATGTTTATCTATTGCAAAAATATCTATATGGACTCAAAAAAGAACCTTGACCTTGGTATGAGATATTAAAGAACTTTATTTTAGATCATGGGTATATCATGGGCAAAGTGGATTCTACCTTGTTTCTTAAACACACTTCTAAAAAATTTCTTATCATTCAAAATTTATGTTGATGGTATCATTTTTGGCAGAACTAATCTTGATCTTTGCAAGGAGTTTACTGATCTTATGCAGAGTGAGTTTAAGATGAGCATGATGGGTGAGCTTACATTCTTCCTCAGCTTTCAAATCAAGAAAACGAAAGATGGGAACTTCATCAACTAAGGCAAGTACAAAAGTGATCTACTAAAGCACTTTGGGAGGGAGAACACCAAGTCGATGGACACCCCCATGTCAAACACCGCCAAACTTGATAAAGATGAACAAGGTGAGAAAGTGGATGAGAAGCTCTTTAGAGGTATGATTGGAAGTTTACTTTATTTAACTGCCTCTAGACCTGATATAATGTTTAGTGTTGGCTTGTGTACTCACTTTCAATCAAATCCCAAGAAATCATATCTTGTAGTTGTTAAGAGGATTTTAAGGTACTTAGACAAAACTCTAAATTATGGACTATGGTATCCCAAGTCAAGGGACTTTACTCTTACGGCTTATAGTGGTGCAGATCATGTAGGATGCTTGATTGGTAGAAAGTGCACAAGTGGTACTTGCTTCCTCCTAGGACCATGCTTGGTGTCTAGGTTCTCCAAAACATAGCACAGTGGCTTTATCAACTACCGAGGCTAAATACATTACAGTCAGAAGTTGTTGTGCCCAGATCCTATGGATGAAGAAAATGCTCCAAGAATTTAACATATATTTTGATGCTTCTCCTAACTATTGTGATAATACTAGTGCAATCAATTTATCTTACAATCCTATGTTGCATAGTAGAGCCAAGCATATAGAGGTTAGTCATCATTTTCTTCATGGTCACATTGTCAAAAAGGATATTTATATCACTCATGTGGACATGGAAAATCAGTTGGTGGACATTTTCACTAAACCTCTAGCTAAAGAGAAATTTAATTTCATTAGATCCGAACTGCTCATAACTTCTTTGGATGAATCTAACATGCCTTCTAGTTAGTTTTTATCTATCATATGTGCTTTGCTCATGTCCTAATCACCTTTGCTTGCTAAAGTGCTAAATTTCATGCTCTTTTTCCTTGTTTTTTGCTTGTTTTGGGTATTTTTGCAAGCGCTTGTTATATCACTAAATAGTACCCAATGATGAGAAATATGTGCCTAAGTATGTTTAAAATGTAAAATGGACTAGAAAATAAAATTAATTTGCATTCAAATGGCTAGAAATTAAGATTTCTAAACTTGGGACAGACTCTCTATCAGTCGATTTACAAACTCGACCGATGGGAGGCTGAGGGCTTTTGTAAAAAGACATTCAGTCGAGTTTCTCTTTCTCAGAACTCGACTGATGGCCAGTATGGAGCAAACATAAGTGTGGTTTAGCTAACTTGTCTCCCTCTCAACTAGAGAAAAATTGACCAATTCTCTCTCCAGCTCCCTCAAGCTCTCAACCCTAGCACTGGCCTTCCCTTTCCTAGCCCTAGATAGCCTTTGCTTGACCTTCCTAGACCTCTTACACATCAGCCCTAGGTGTTTGGTCATGTCTTGCTGGTGTTCTCTAAGTTTTTGACCTCTCTTTCATTCTTATCTTTCCTCCATGGCTTCCAACAGGAGAAATAGAGTTGCCCCCTCCAGAGCACCATCCTCCTCCTCCAACTCTCTCCTCATCCCATTCGATGATACCTTCTTTGTCTCAAATGATGCTCTAAATAGGTACAAGGAGCTCCTTCCTAGGAACTTATTTCCTTTTCGTGCCTTGTTTGAAGCATGCCCACATTGTGAAAAGGTTATTGATCAGGTTGTTGAGTTGTTACATGACCACCACCTCTCTGTCCTGAGTGTTAAATGCTCCATCACAAGTACTAAGGTTGTTAACAAATTCTATGCAAATTTTCAATGGAATTGTGACACTCTTGTAACCCTGCCAAATACTCAAGTCATTCTTACTTTCTTGATTGTCAGGAAGAAATTCCAAGTCTCAGAGTATACCTTGAATATCTTCTTCTCTGGTACTAAGGTAACCAACACTTGGAGGAAGGATTACCCTGAGTATTTTGACCTCCTAGACCCTGAGGCTGTAAGGACCCTGGCCTTCGTTTTGGGCTTACCCTGTTTGTTTTGCCTAAACCTTGTGCTTGGTTTCTTACTAATCATCTTTAGTGGTGATTAGGGTTTGCTTGTGCTTAGTTGAGAGATGGAGGTGCTACTTGCAAAATAACCTGAGTTAAGGTTGAAGAGTAAGTTTGTCACCTTGAGAGATGTCTTTCTCTCTCTTTGCTTCCTCTAGGGTTGAGAGGAAGGTTTGGGCTTGTGCCTTGAGTTGTTTTGGGCTTGGTTGAGCTCTTTTGGGCCTTTCCTTGCTTGGTTGAGCCATGTATCGGGAAAGGGTGCTTTGTGTCGACCATGGGGTATCGCCCATGGGGGTGTGTCGGCCATGGAGGAGTAGTGTGTCGGCCTTTGACCTTTGTTGACCTTCTTGCCTTGGTTGTGTCACGTTAGCTTGGACATGTGGCCGATCCCTGGGGGAGTAGTGGCATGGCATGTGCATGTGTTTTGCAAGGTGGTGGAACGTGTGGACAAGTGTCCCTTGGTAAGGTGACACCTTGCCTTGGTTTAACCTTGAACCCCATCTATATATGCCTTGCCTTTCTCTTCCTTAGGAACCCTTTAGCTCTTTGTTGCTCCTCTCTTCCTTGTGTGCACGATACACCTCTCCCTTGCAACCTTGGTGGCCAATACCCTTGGAAGAGATAAGGTTGGTGGCCGATCCCCTTGGAAGAGTTCCCTTCTTCTTCCTTTAGCTTGGTGGCCGAACCCTAAGTGGGTCTTGTTTCCTTGGTAAGCATCTTCCCTCTCTCCTTAGCATCTTCTTCTCCATCTTGCCTACTCTTCGGTCATGGTGGTTATGCTTCTTGTTCCTTTTCTTGAGGTGGCCGAAGTAGTGTGTTTGGAGTTGGGAGCTTAAATCTTGGAGCTTTGGAGCTTGAAGAGTTTGCTTAAGGCGGGTTGCATAACTTCTAACCCTAGCTATATTACCTTCTCTATGTTGCATGTTTCATATATGTTGATGGTCGGCCATTGCATGCTATGTATCTTGCTCTAATACATGTTGTTGATCTTATGGATATTATGAGTATGATGTTGTTGATGGTCAATGTGCCTTTACACCTAGTTGGCCGAACCATTGTTTAGGGTTTCCTTGTTGAGAAACACTCTTTTCTCTCCTTGGTCTAGAGAAGTGAATTTGAGCTCTAGTAATGTGGGAAACACCCCTCTCTCGATTAAGTTGAGAGGTGAGCTTATATTCTAGTTGCTTGAGCAACACCCTCCTCTCACCATGGATTAGAGAGGTGAGCTTTTGGGTAGATGATGACCTATGTTGAGGTGGATCCTTGTGGTTGCCCGATTTGTGATAGAGGTTGTGCAAAAACCCTCTCTCATGGTTGTTGAGAGGTGAGCTGACCTTCTTGATCAATTAGGGTCTGGTGTCCTTGTGCTTGAGGTTGAGGATGATCTTGTGGGGTTGTGCCTTGCACGATATGACCTTGGAAGTTGTGCTGCCTGATAGCCTTGTTTGGAGTTGTACCTTTGGGTAACATACCTTGTTGAGATAGTTGGCTTGGTGCCCGTTATGCTTTGGTCGATATCCCTTGTAGAGATGATGGATGGGTGATACACCTTGTAGAGGTGACTGCCCGAAACACCTAGTAGAGATGTTTGGATGATACACCATGTATAGAGGATACCCGATGCACACCCCCTTGGCTTGAGATGGTCTTGGCCGATAGGCTTTGATAGCTTGGTGCCCGGTACAGCCTTGGCAGTTATCCTTGTTTGGATGAGCTTGGGAGATATGGTATGGTGCCCAGGATGGCTTTGGCCGATACCACCATGTCTTAGTTGAGCTTTGACTTATATGAAGTGTTGGACGATATGGCTTCATGCCCGACATGCTAATCCTAGAGGCTGACCATTATAATGCTTCATGGCCATGCATGACACCACTCTTGGGCATCATGGGTACCCTGGCCGATAGGGTTAACCCTTGGATGATGCTGAGATGGTTGCACGATAGGAGCACCTTGGGCGACACCCCTTTGGTCGATATGGCTCATGTTGAAGGTTAGCCGATAGTGGAACCTAACGTTAGCCATAGCTTGGTGCACGATAGACCCTTTGTCGATAGCCATGGTAGTGTTGCACATTATACCTTGGTGCTGGCTGCCCGACACCATGCATGCTAATGGAACCTTGATGCATGTTAGAGGATGTGAAGTGGTTGGCTGATATGGTGGTGAGTTTCCTTAGGGTTGGAAATCCTAGCCATTATACCTTTGGTAAGGGTATTGCTATACCAGGGTACACCCTTTGATGAGGGATGGCACTGCTCGCCATGCTTAGTGAGGGTTGTAGGAGTTTTGCTGAGGGTTATGATAACCCAGAATGTATATAGTTCATGGTTCTCTTTTAATAACAATAATACAAGTGAAATGATGTGATCACTTTGGATCCTGCAATTATGTTGATAAGCTAAAATGATAGATTGTGAACCAGGAAGCTTGGAAGCATATGAAGTTGCTTCACATGTTGATATGACACGTTCCTATGGTCACAAGTGTAAGGCATAATATATGCCCATGATTGATAATGATAAAGCTTATGTGTGATGTACTCATTGGTGCTTCTTTGTACTTGATAGTATAATAATAATCATGTTAATCCATGATGGCTTCAATTATGTTTGTGGATGTGTGCACTAACCATGCAGGTATTTCATGTGGATTCATGGCCTGGTCAGAGCTATGAGGTATATGTGCTTTGACTAGCACAATGTGATGACAATCCTTGTTAATGAAATAACAAGTTGATAGGTATGAGGACCTGATATAAGGTTGAGTGCCTAGTTGAGGTATTATCCTCTGATGATGAGATAAGGGATGCGTTCCCAGGAAGCTGATGCGTGATTGTGATGCCCTGCGAGGCAGTGGTTGATATCATGAGGGATTGAGGTCCCAGGACAGTAGGTTGATGGAAATAATGATGTAATTCCATAAGGCTATGTTATACTTTGTTTTGCCTCAACAATTGTCTTAAAATATACTAATTAATTATAGATAAACATATCATGTAGTTTGCCCTGGCCATAGATCCATTACCGTCAGTATTTGGTGGTGGTGAAATAGGTTTATCCTACAGGATTACCTGGAGTGCATATAGTTGAATATGTGAGGTTTCCCCTAGCCTAAAATAGGAGGGCTGAGTACAACTGTGGTTGCAGACTCAGGATATATGGAGCATGGTGAACAGGCCCATGGCTCAGGATATGTGATGATGAGCATGATGCGTTCATGGCTCGGATGTATGTACTGGCACCTATGATGAGGTGAGCTAGAGATATGGGTAGCTTGCAGAGATGACCTAGAGGTTGAGGCCTATAAGCATTAGACTGTGGTCTTGCTTGATGATTCGTGTACTGACCACGAGAAGATGAGGTCATAGAATCTGGATCTCCTTCGACCTTGTATGGCACCAGATTGGGCTTCGCAGCCAATGGTTGGATTTGAGCAGGGAAGGCTCACTTCCTCAGGGCATAATAACATGTAATCTAGCCGAATGGTATATCTTGCTTAGAGCAAAACACGAAACATTAATTGAGGCCTTGCTTATATAGCTGATCTAGTTACACCTTGCATATATGTGTACGATCCTTATATTCTGTGATAAGTTTTTATAAATCCTATCTTGTCTATCATGTTCCATAAAGAATACTTAGCTATATGCCTTCTAGATATCTTGGTAAGCTTGATGGTAATAATAGATTCGCTTAGTATGTTGCTCTTGTTATACATTTTATCAGTTATCTGCTATTATCTGCTTTAACCTTCTGAGGTTTTATAGTTTCGGCAGGGAGTTATGTTTCTTGTTGGGACTGTGTGTCTCACCCCACTGGTTTACACCCTTTTTAGGTGATCGCTCTAGACGCGGTGGTGGTCGTGAGGTTGCGGCCGAGCAGCAAGAAGAGTAGTAGAAGGCAAGAGATGGATATGCTGCTATTTTGGTGGTTTTGTAGTAGCGTTCTAGAGTCATCCTTGTACTCTCAGGTCCTCGGAGGTGTTTCGATGATGTTTCGTGATGTCTTGCAGTTGTAATTTGTGTATATCCTATTGTTGGCCGTACGTGGCCTGTTATGTATGTATAAATAGGTGTTGAACTCTGGTGCTGACAGTACAGCTGGTTTCGATAAGATGTGGACCTATAACATAGCTTGTGAATGTTCATATAACATGTTTCTCTACAGGATCTGGATGCAAAAGTACTCTCATGTATGCTTTCCACAATCAGTTTTAATTAACCCGTGTTTTCGGTAATGTGAGGTTCTACACATTTTCGCATGTCATCTTGTTGTCTGTGTGATGGCGGGGTGTCACAGTTGGTTTGGTATCAGATCTCTAGGTTCGTTGAGTCTACAGGGATCTAGGACTAGGTTTGCGTCTGTTCTTGTGAGTTATCTAGATTTTCTTACAATAACCTTCTGCTCTCAATAGAAGATAAAGCTTAAAGATGTCTGGAAACCATGAAGAACACGCTACCGAGAGCAATGATGTTGCATCAGTTGATGGAGCAGGAGGGCAGACACATGAAGATCGGGTGCCTGAGGTCCCTCAACTTGACCCAGCCATTCTCAAAAATCCTGCCTACCAACAGCTTATGGGGCAGATGATGGCTACAATGAATCACATGGTGGAAAGGTTGCCAGTGCCTCAGCCAAGAGCACATTCTCCCCATGGTGAAGCATCGGGTATTGAGAAGACCTTTGAGCGGCTTTGCTGAGTCAGAACTTCGGATTATGCTGGAACGGCTGATCTAGCGGATGCAGATCTGTGGATGACTGGTCTTAAGAAGGCCTTCCAGATCCTCAACATCCTCGAAGTAGACAAAGTCAAGCACACTATCAACCTTCTGAAGGGTAGTGCTGGCCACTGGTGGGCCATCGAGGAGGAGAAGCGACCCGGTGAGGAGATCGGTTGGGAGGTTTTCCGATGAGAGTTCATCAACAGATACTTTCTGAAGACGTATCTGGATGAGAAGATCAACCAGTTTGAGCATCTACGCCAAGGATCAATGAGAATCACTGAGTATGAAGCCAAGTTCATGGACTTGTTGAGGTTTTGTCCTCACATGGTGGCAACAGATGATGAGCGGATCAGGCGGTTTTAGAAAGGTTTAAGTGTTGAGCTGTTGACACCTACTGCTGCTTTAGATAATCGGGAGCGGTTTGCCACGTTTGTGGAGTCCGTCCGTAGGATTGAATGCTCTGTTAAGGAAAAAAATGGAGTCCATGACCAGGAAAAGGCCTACTCAGTTCCAGGGACATAGATTTGGTGGCCTCAAGAAGCTAAGGTTTTCAGTACCTTCCACGATGCCCAGTTCTCGTGCACCATCACAATGGTCTTTGAGTAAGGGAAGAGGTTATGTTTCATCGTCGTCGAAGGTGCATAGTACAGCTTCTGTGGCAGTAACAAAGCCATCTAGACCGCAGACAGAAGGCAGGTCATGTTATCACTGTGGATAGATTGGGCATTTAAAGTCAAATTGCTCAAAAAGAGACGTTGAGGTAACACAACAGCTGAGACAGAGTCAACAAGGGTCAGACAGACAGCAGCCCAGTGGTAGCAAAGGGTGAGGACGTGGTCAGGAATCGCAAGCGGGATCGTCTGCTCAAGGAAGTAGAGGATGTGGACAACAAGCAATGGCTCGATTCTATGCTATAAGTCAGCCAGAGGCGATAGTCAACCCGCGAGTGGTGATAGGTCAGATGGAGTTATTTCATTCTAATTTGTCTTCTTCTTGCTTTATATTTTTTTGGTTGACCAAGGTGCTACACACTCTTTTATCACACATAGACTGCTTGATAGTTGTCCTTTACCTGTTAGTTGTAAGAAAGATAGCATGTGGTTAGAAACCCATCTTGATGGTTCCTCGATGCTTCGAGAGGAGTGTCCATCTTGTGTCTTATCTTTTTCGGGACACAGTATACAAGTGAATCTTATACCACTTGATATGCATGGATTCGATGTGATCCTTGGGATGGATACCCTAGAAAAGTATAATGTCGTGTTGGACTTTGGTTCCAAGCAGGCAGTGTTTGATAACGGTGGAGAGAAGTGGATCTTCCAAGGAGATAGGAAGATTCTTATGACATGCCTCATATCAGTAATGGTGGTAGAAAAGTTGCTGCGACAAGTTTGTAAGGCTTTCTTAGCTCACGTTGTGGATATCAAGGCAAAAGTTATTAGCCTCGAGGAGTAACGGTTGTCTGAGAGTTTGCGGATGTGTTTCCTGATGAGTTCCCCGGTGTTCCCCCACTCGGAGAGATTGATTTTGAGATCAATTTGGTACCAGGAACACAACCAGTTGCACAGACACCATATAGGATGGCTCCAGCAGAGATGGCAGAATTGAAGAAGCAGTTACAGGAGTTGTTGGAAAAAGGTTTCATCAGACCGAGAATGTCGCCTTGGGGTGCCCCAGTGTTGTTCATTAAGAAGAAGGATGGGTCGATGTGGTTATGTATAGATTACCGACAGTTGAACAAAGTCACGATCAAGAATAAGTACCTGTTACCGAGGATAGATGATCTGTTCGATCAGTTGTGTGGTGCTACAGTGTTCTCAAAGATCGACCTACGGTTTGGATATCATCAGTTGAGGATTAAGGTGTACGACATACCAAAGTCAGTGTTTAGGACGAGGTATGGTCACTTTGAGTTTGTGGTTATGCCGTTTGGGCTAACCAATTCACCTGCTACTTTCATGGACCTGATGAACTGAGTGTTCCGTCCATTCCTAGATCAATTTGTTGTAGTCTTTATAGATGACATTTTGATCTATAGTTGGGACAGGCAAGAACATGAGCGACATCTTTGACAAGCGTTGACTCTTCTTCACCAACATCAATTATATGCCAAGTTCAGCAAATGTGAGTTCTGGTTGAAGTAAGTGACTTTCTTAGGTCATGTGATATCTGTAGAAGGAGTTAGAGTGGACCCTAAGAAGGTGGAGTTAGTTGTAGATTAGGAGCAACCAAAGACGCCGACAGAAGTTCATAGTTTTCTGGGTTTGGCAGGATATTACCGGAGGTTCATAAAGGACTTCAGTGTGATTGTGTTGCCAATGACAAAGTTGACCAGGAAGGATGTACCTTTTATCTAGGATGATCGTTGTCAGCAGGCTTTCCAAAGTTTGAAGGAGAAGCTGACAAGTGCTCCAGTGCTAGTGCTGCCAGAGCCTGGGAAGGGCTATGTTGTTTTTTGCGATGCTTCCAAGAAAGGCTTAGGTTGTGTGCTGATGCAGGAAGATCATGTGGTTTCTTTTGCTTCATGACATCTTAAGAAACATGAGGAGAACTATTTGACACATGATTTGGAGTTGGCAGCGGTGGTCCATGCATTAAAGATTTGGAGACACTATCTTTATGGGGAAGTGTGTCAGATCTTTACAGATCATAAGAACTTGAAGTACATCTTTTCACAGAATGAGTTGAATATGCAACAACGGCATTGGATGGAGCTAATCAATGATTATGATTGCACCATTGAGTATCATCCTGGTAAGGCAAATGTGGTAGATGATGCACTTATCAGAAAGTCTTCTTCTCTCCCCATGAAGAAAGCACAGTTGAGTTCCTTGGTATTCCATAGGCGGGACATGTTTGTCTTCTTGCGGCAGATCAATGTGTAGTTGGAAGTTTCCTTGTTGGCGGGACTGTTGGCACAAATGCAAGTCAAGCCTACGCTGAGACAGCAGATCAAAGACACACAGTAGGCAGATGATACAGTACAGTTGATCATATCAGAGCTTGGTAGAAAAAAGCGTGATGGGTTCCATAAGTCCAAGGATGGACTAGTTTTCTATCATAGTAGAATGGTGGTCCCCGATGTTGATAATCTAAGGAAGCTAGTGCTTGAGGAAGCACACACATCGATGTATGATATGCATCCAGGAGTCACCAAGATGTATCATAATCTGAAGGACATGTATTGGTGGTCTGGCTTGAAGAAGGATGTAACTGAGTTTGTGGCTAAGTGTGTAGTATGTCAGCAAGTCAAAGCTGAGCATCATAAGCTGGCAGGTACGTTACAACCCATGCTGATACCACAATGGAAATGGGATCATATAACCATGGATTTCGTAGTTGGTCTACCGAAGAAAGCTAGGAATCATGATTCCATTTGGGTAATAGTGGATAGGCTGACAAAATCTGCTCATTTCATACCGGTAAATACGACATATACAGCAGAGAAGCTTGCTCGGGTGTATGTGGATGAGATAGTGTGTTTGCATGGTATACCAACAACAATAGTTTTTGACAGAGGTCCTCAATTCACAAGTCGTTTCTGGGAACAGTTGCATAAAGCTTTGGGAATGCAGTTGAGGTTCAGTACCACCTTCCACCCGCAGACAGATGGACAGTCTGAAAGGACTATTTAGACTTTGGAAGATCTTCTCCAAGCTTGTGTTTTGTAGTTCCTAGGTAGTTGGGACGTGCATCTCAGTCTGATAGAGTTCTCTTATAACAATAGTTATCAGCGGAGCATTGACATGGCTCCTTATGAGGCTCTATATGGAAGGAAGTGCAGATCCCCTTTATGCTGGTATGAGTCTGGTGAGTATCAACTTTTGGGTCTTGAGTTGGTACAACAGATAACAGAAAAGATCAGAATGATATAGCAAAAGTTGAAAATGGCACAGGACAGACAGAAGTCTTATGCAGACAATTTACGATGACCTTTAGAGTTCCAAGTGGGAGACAAAGTGTATCTCAAGGTCTCACCTTGGAAAGGCGTACTAAGGTTTGGCCGAAAAGGCAAACTGGCACCCAGGTATATGGGGCCATACCCAGTAATAGCATGTGTTGGCAAGGTAGCTTACAAGTTAGAGCTGCCACCAGAGTTGCACAGGTTGCATCTAGTGTTCCATGTCAGTATGCTGAAGAAAATTCATCCAGACTCAGGGACAGTGATACAGCCAGTTGAGTTTGAGCTTGATAAAGACGTGACTTACGAGGAGGGTCCGATGGCGATCCTTGACAGAAGAGTAAAGAAGCTGAAGAGGAAGGACTTGGTTCTTGTAAAGGTTCTTTGGCATCATCGTGGTGTTGAGGAAGCCACGTGGGAGCTTGAGGAAGAGATCAGGCAGAAGTATCCCTCACTTTTCTCTTCGGATTTTGGGTACAAAATCCCTTTGTAGAGGTTTATGGCTTGTAAGGACCCTGACCTTCATTTTGGGCTTACCCTATTTGTTTTGCCTAAACCTTGTGCTTGGTTGCTTGCTAATCATCTTTAGTGGTGATTAGGGTTTGCTTGTGCTTAGTTGAGAGTTGGAGGTGCTACTTGCAAAATAACCTGAGTTAAGGTTGAAGAGCAAGTTTATCACCTTGAGAGATGTCTTTCTCTCTCTTTGCTTCCTCTAGGGTTGAGAGGAAGGTTTGGGCTCATGCCTTGAGTTGTTTTGGGCTTGGTTGAGCTCTTTTGGTCCTTTCCTTGCTTGGTTGAGCCCTGTATCGGGAAAGGGTGCTTTGTGTCGGCCATGGGGTATCGCCCATGGGGGTGTGTCGTCCATGGAGGAGTAGTGTGTCGGCCTATGACCTTTGTTGACCTTCTTGCCTTGGTTGTGTCACCCAAGCTTGGACATGTGGTCGACCCTTGGGGGAGTAGTGGCATGGCATGTGCATGTGTTTTGCAAGGTGGTGGAACGTGTGGACAAGTGTCCCTTGGTAAGGTGACACCTTACCTTGGTTTAACCTTGAACCCCATCTATATATGGCTTGCCTTTCTCTTCCTTAGGAACCCTTTAGCTCTTTGTTGCACCTCTCTTCCTTGTGTGCATGATACACCTCTCCCTTACAACCTTGGTGGCCGATACCCTTGGAAGAGCTAAGGTTGGTGGTTGATCCCCTTGGAAGAGTTCCCTTCTTCTTCCTTTAGCTTGGTGGCTGAACCCTAAGTGGGTCTTGTTTCCTTGGTAAGCATCTTCCCTCTCTCCTTAGCATCTTCTTCTCCATCTTGCCAACTCTTTAGCCATGGTGGTTATTCTTCTTGTTCCTTTTCTTAAGGTGGCCGAAGTAGTGTGCTTGGAGCTGGGAGCTTAAATCTTGGAGCTTTGGAGCTTGAGGAGTTTGCTTAAGGTGGGTTGCATAACTTCTAACCCTAGCTATATTAACTTCTCTATGTTGCATGTTTCATATATGTTGATGGTCGACCATTGCATGCTATGTATCTTTCTCTAATACATGTTGTTGATCTTATGGATATTATGAGTATGATGTTGTTGATGGTCTATGTGCCTTTACACCTAGTTGGTCGAACCATGGTTTAGGGTTTCCTTGTTGAGCAACACTCTTTTCTCTCCTTGGTCTAGAGAAGTGAGTTTGAGCTCTAGTAATGTGGCAAATACCCCTCTCTCGATTAAGTTGAGAGGTGAGCTTATATTCTAGTTGCTTGAGTAACACCCTCCTCTCACCATGGATTAGAGAGGTGAGCTTTTGGGTAGATGATGACCTATGTTGAGGTGGATCCTTGTGGTTTCCTGATTTGTGATAGAGGTTGTGCAAAACCCCTCTCTCATGGTTGTTGAGAGGTGAGCTGACCTTCTTGATCAATTAGGGTCTGGTGCCCTTGTGCTTGAGGTTGAGGATGATCTTGTGGGGTTGTTCCTTGCACGATATGACCTTGGAAGTTGTGTTGCCCGATAGCTTTGTTTGGAGTTGTACCTTTGGGCGGCATACCTTTTTGAGATAGTTGCCTTGGTGCCCGTTATGCTTTGGTCGATATCCCTTGTGGAGATGATGGATGGGTGATACACCTTGTAGAGGTGACTGCCCAAAACACCTAGTAGAGATGTTTGGATGATACACCATGTACAGAGGATGCCTGATGCACCCCCCCCCCCTTGGCTTGAGATGGTATTGGCTGATAGGCTTTGATAGCTTGGTGTCCGGCACAGCCTTGGCCGTTATCCTTGTTTGGATGAGCTTGGGCGATATGATATGTTGCCCAGGATGGCTTTGGCCGATACCACCATGTCTTAGTTGAGCTTTGACTTATATGAAGTGTTAGACGATATGGCTTCATGCCCGACATGATAACCCTAGAGGCTTACCATTATAATGTTTCATGGCCATGCATGACACCACTCTTGGGCGTCATGGGTACCCTGGCCGATAGGGTTAACCCTTGGATGATGTTGAGACAGTTGCACGATAGGAGCGCCTTGGGCGACACCCCTTTGGTCGATATGGCTCATGTTGAAGGTTAGCTGACAGTGGAACCTAACCTTAACCATAGCTTGGTGTATGATAGACCCTTGGCCGATAGCCATGGTAGTGCTGCACATTATACCTTGGTGATGGCTTCCTGACACCATGTGTGCTAATGTAACCTTGATGCATGTTAGAGGATGTGTAGTGGTTGGTCGATATGGTGGTGAGTTGCCTTAGGGTTGGAAATCCTAGCCGTTATACATTTGGTAAGGGTATTGCTATACTAAGGTACACCCTTTGATGAGGGATGGTGTTGCTCGCCATGCTTAATGGGGGTTGTAGCCGTTTTGGTGAGGGTTATGATAACCCGGAATGTATATAGTTGATGGTTCTCTTTTAATAATGATAATACACGTGAAATGATGTGATCACTTTGGATCCTTCAACTATGTTGATAAGCTAAAATAATAGATTGTGAACCAGGAAGCTTGGAAGCATATGAAGTTGCTTCACATGTTGATATGACACGTGCCTATGGTCACAAGTGTAAGGCATAATATATGCCCATGATTGTTAATGATAAATATTATGTGTGATGTACTCATGGATGCTTCTTTGTACTTGATAGTATAATAATAATCTTGTTAATCCATGATGGCTTCAGTTATCTTTGTGGATGTGTGCACTAACCATGCAGGTATTTCATGTGGATTCATGGCCTGGTCAGAGCTATGAGGTATATGTGCTTTGACTAGAACAATGTGATGACAATCCTTGTTAATGAAATAACAAGTTGATAGGTCTGAGCACCTGATATAAGGCTGAGTGCCTAGCTGAGGTATTATCCTCTGATGATGAGATAAGGGATGTGTTCCCAGGATGCTGATGCATGATCGTGATGCCTTGAGAGGTAGCGGTTGATATCATGAGGGATTGAGGTCCCAGGACAGTAAGTGGATGGCAATAATGATGTAATTCCATAAGGCTATGTTATACTTTGTTTTGCCTCAACAATTGGCTTAAAATATACTAATTAATTATATATAAACATATCATGTAGTTTGCCATGGCCATAGATCCATTACCGTTAGTATTTGGTGGTGGTGAAATAGGTTTATCCTGCGGGATTACCTGGAGCGCATATTGTTGAATATGTGAGGTTTCCCCTAGCCTAAAATAGGAGGGTTGAGTGCAACTATGGTTGCAGACTCAGGATATATGGAGCATGGTGAATAGGCCCATGGCTCAGGATATGTGATGATGAGCATGATGCGTTCATGGCTCGGATGTATGTACTGACACCTATGATGAGGTGAGCTAGAGATATGGGTAGCTTGCAGAGTTGACCCAGAGGCTGAGGCCTATAAGCATTAGACTGCGGTCTTGCTTGATGATTCATGTACTGACCACGAGAAGGTGAGTTCATGGAGTCCAGATCTCCTTAGCCCTTGTATGGCACCAGATTGGGCTTCACAGCCAATGGTTGGATTTGAGCAGGGAAGGCTCACTTCCTCAGGACATAATAACATGTAATCCAGCCGAATGGTATATCTTGCTTAGAGCAAAACACAGAACATTGATTGAGGCCTTACTTATATAGCTAATCTAGTTACACCTTGCATATACGTGTACAATCCTTATATTCTGTGATAAGTTTTTATAAGGCCTATCTTGTCAATCATGTTCCATAAAGAATATTTGGCTATATGCCTTCCGGATATCTTGCTAAGCTTGATGGTAATAATAGCTTCGCTCAGTATGCTGCTCTTGTTATACGTTTTATCAGTTATCTATTGTTATTTGCTTTAACCTTCTGAGGTTTTATAGTTTCAGCGGGGAGTTATGTTTCTCACTGGGACTGTGTGTCTCACCCTGCTGTTTTACACCCTTTTTAGGTGATCGCTCTAGATGCGGTGGTGGTCGTGAGGTTGCGGCCGAGCAGCAAGAAGAGCAGTAGAAGGCAAGAGATGGATATGCTGCTGTTTTGGTGGTTTTGTAGTAGCGTCCTAGAGTCATCCATGTACTCTCAGGTCCTCAGAGGTGTTTTGATGATGTTTCGTGATGTCTTGTAGTTGTAATTTTTTCATATCCAGTTGTTGGCCGTACGTGGCCTATTATGTATTTATAAACAGGTGTTGAACTCTGGTGCTGACAGTACAGCTGGTTTCGATAAGTTGTGGACCTATAACATAGCTTGTGAATGTTCATATAACATGTTTCTCTACAGGATCTGGATAAGTACTCTCATGTATGCTTTCCACAATCGGTTTTAATTAACCCGTGTTTTCGATAATGTGAGGTTTCACACGTTTTCGCGTGTCATCTCGTTGTCTGTGTGATGGAGGGGTGTCACAGAGGCCTTCTACAAGAAATATGATATCACTTTCCACAACATACATAAATTCTTGAAGAAGCCTCAGTTTCCCTATAGGAAGAAGTCTACCCTACCATTCTCTGCCTTAGACTTGAAGAACTGCATTCTCACCCTAGTAGTAAACTACAATATTCATCCAAAGAAAAATCAAACTAAAATTGCAGAGAATATTGTGATGATTATGTTTTGTATCCTGAAGAACATTGGAGTCAAGTGATCTTGATATATTCTCCATCATATGACCTGCTTTGACTCTGTTAAGAACACTTGTGGTATCCACCCACCCTACTCAACCCTAATTTGTTGTCTTTTTCAATCTGCCACTAGAAGGTATGTTTTTCATGACCTTCATTATAAACCTACTCAAAAAGGAGTTTGTATCAATGAGACCACAATTCAGAAAAGCATGCTTATCTCTTATTCTACCACACCTGGAGCCTCCACCTCCACCCAGGCACCTCCACCTCCTCATCCATCCCGACCTACCTGCGCCCCGTTCAATGTATCAAATGAAACCCTCATGGGTTACATGATGCATCAGTAGGCATATAACCTTCAGGTTCATGAGCATATGCATCAGGATTGTTGCGCTATCATGTCTACCATGAACCTTTAATGTGCCCATCCTTACCCTACCTACCATCCCTACCTAGGAGGTGATTATGCATCTTAGGCATACAATCACTTTTTCCCTACCCCTCCACCTGTTGCTTCCGCTGCTACACCCTCTGTTGTTGGTGGATCTACCCCTGGAGTGCTATCTCTCCCTGTTGGTCCTATAGCTACCTTGCTTGCAGGACTTGGAACCTCTGCTCCTACTTTCCCTCAATCCCAAGAGTTGCATGACCTTGGTGTGTCTTGGGCTGAGCAGAATGCCATGTGGCCTGGTTATGGTTTCGGTCCTTCTGTCGATGAGGAGATGCCCGTCTACATTGATGAGGAAGTTGTTGTAGATGAGGAGGCATCTGAGGATGATGGCGGGGATGGTTTAGATGGTCCTGATGATGGCTTTTCTGGTGCATCTGGTGATGAAGGTGAAGCTACTACCTCTGTTGCACCTTCAAATGAAGATGATGATTATGAGCCTGAAGCTTCTAATGATGATGCTAATGATGATGACGATGATGTTGTGGACATAGATAGCCTGGACGTTTAGATGTTTTAGGTTTTCATCTTTAGATGTTGATCATATATATTTCTAGACTATTTTTGTACTAAAAACATTTGGGTACATTATCTGAGTTGTACTATTTCTATCATCATGTTGTTTTCATTGGTTTGGCTTGTAGTTGCTCTTAGGACATGCTTTTAGTTTTCTAATCTTAATAATATGTACACTTACTCTTTGATTGACTATATCTCATGAGTTGGTGATATGTCACCCATATTTTTATTATGACATAGATTGTTTGGTTCTCTCTCATCTCTGTTTGTTGTGTACTATGAGGTTGCATGTTTTATCTTATGGATTGAATGTTTTGGTTGTACTTGGAGAAGACCTGTTTTTGTGCTCATCTACCCCCTCACTTTTTGATAATGCCAAAAGGGGGAGAGAAGTTTAATGTTTTGAAGCTTAACCATACTGCTTTTATTGTATATGTGATCCTTTTCTTGTTCAATATATGATTTATCATGTGACTTGCTAAAGGACCATGTAGTATTTACATGTTATATTGCTATGTGTAGAAAGACTAACTATGTAGGTAAGAGTGAGCATATATTGATGGGGAGTAATTCACATTGTTAAAATTATGAATACCCTTGCAATTCACAAGGCTAAGGTATACCTTTACATATCCATTTCAATATGTTGAGGAATGGTTTGTCATTTTCAAAAAGGGGGAGAATGTTGACTCAAGAGTTATACATTGTCCATATTTCAATAATGACTTAACCATTCCATTCATATGTATCTAATATGTTTGTTTAAGATTGATTTCAAGATTTAGGTGCATGAAAAGGATCAAATTACACAAGCCCTAGCTGGTCCAAGTTCAAGTCAAATGCAATGCAAGTGTGCAATTTGGGAAATCACTCCAAACCACCTTAGAATATTTTGTAATCACTTGTATTTATGATATGACTTGTAACTAATATGAGAAAAAATTAGGGACACTTAATTCCAACGTTTTGTCACTCTAAAACCATTTTGAAAATTTTGTCACAGTAACTTTTTCAGTCGAGTTTGAATCTTGATCGATCAATGATAAATTTTTGGAAATGGACCAATCAGTCGAGTTGCACACTCATAGAACTTGATTGACCGACTCACTCACTAAAATTGATTTTGACTCATCGGTTGAGTTTCCCAGAACAAACTCAATCGATAGTTTGAAAATTGGCTTTGTTGGTTAGTGGATCGGTCGACTTATCTTTATTGAAACATGACCAAATGTACTGTACAGAAAACACAGAAAAAATGATACCAACCATTGGAGAGTTGTTAGAAATGAAAATAGATATGTTGCAAGTTGTAAAATGGCTGCTTTTTATTCTTAAGTTGTCCCACACTCAAAGGAACACCCCCATCTATAAATAGAACCTCTTAGAGTTCGTTCCAAGGTTGCTCATTCATGCTATCCTTGGTCCTTGCTATAGTTGAGTGTGTTGCAACCCTCTGAACCCCTTTCTCTCTCTCATTTACAAAGCATTTTGTGATCATGAGTGAGTTAGGGATGTTGTAAGAGAGCTAGATCCATGTTATCTTGTAAAGCTCTCATTCCTTCCATCTTCCCAATCCCCTTTTGCAAAGAGCAAAGGTTGAAGTGAGCTTCTCTGAGTGAAGTTCAAGTTTTTGTTCTTCTTCAAGGTTGAATAAGATGTGAAGATCTTCTCTAGGTGAAGGAGAAGGTCAAGGCGAAGATTCAAGAAGAGTGGGTAATTACTTCAAGGCCAAAGACTTGATGCAAGTGTGGGTAAGTCCTTTGTGAAGGATGAAGACATCTTGCTCAAGTGGGTAAATCCTAGTGTAGGTGAAAGACACTTGTCTTGAATAGGTAAGTCCTTGGATGTACGGTGGTCTCCTTGTATCTCTTATGATGGAATATAAGTATACATGGGTTGCAAAGTCCTAGAGTTGACCTCTTTAGGTAATGGATTGACGGTCTCCTAGTTTGGATATTGGAACCACTCTGACCACCTTGTCTAAGTATATGTTTTAATCTCTCTCATCCTTCATATGCTTTCTTAGATAGGACTTCAAATTGTTCTTAAGCATTTGGTTTCAATTGATATAATTTGAAGGTCTAACTATTCTTGTGAGAATTTTTAAGCTCTATTCACCCCCCTCTAGAGCCCTACATCCAACACACCTAACACGACCATGGTATCCTCTAACCACCACCACTATGGCACCCTCCACGGTCATGGCCACCCATATACACTTACACCGCACCTCCACCATCCACCTCAACCATTCACATCGCCCACGTGTGCCATATAACCCCACCACGGTCATGGTGACGACCTAACCCTACCCATTTTCTCAACTATTTTTTCCATTTTGCCCCCACTTACCCTAGTGCTTCCCCACTACCTATATATACATAGGTGGCAGCCACAGCATGAGGGTTATCACCCCTACAGCTTCTCTGGCTACTCCTTATCCATTTCCTTGCCTTCAAACCTTTCACCTTCCATTTCCACCATAGAACCCTAGTTTTCTAAGTTTTCCACCATAATATCCTAGATTTCCATGCTCTTCATCCATCTTGGAGGAGAGAAGGCATTCTACAACTTCTACAAGGTGAAGGAGGAATATCTACCACGAGCTCCATGGATTTCTACCTCTTTCTTCTTTTTTCTTTGCTCTTTTGTGAAGTCATGTGTAGCTAAGCCCCTTGTGGTGAGCTTTTTGGGTTTAAAATGTTACTTTGATACTAGGTTGGGGAGAATAACTTGTAATGAACATATTTCCATTCTATGATGATTATCTCTTACTTTTATCTCATTTCCCATTATCTTACTTGTGATTTGTGTTTTTAAACATGGATGATGCTTGAAAACACCTAGCTTCTAGGGGAAGATGGATTGTATGTGGCTATCTTCAAAATTGCTCCTAGGTCCAATTCGTGGATCCCTAGATAGCACCCTTTGTTCCTACATAAAACTCCCTTCTCTTACAAGTAGATGTGAAATCTAAGTAGCTAGTGTAAGAGTGATTAGTGCAATTGCCTAGAGTTTTCTAAAGGGCTAGTTGGTAAGTAACATAAGGTGAAACACCCTGATCTCTACCTCCATTCCTACCCTTGGCTCTCAATTGCCTTAATACCACTTACCCTAGAAACCTACACTTGCCAAGTCCTATTAGACTTACACCTAGCCCTAGTTTCCCAACTAGTAGCATAGGGTAGATTCAAACAGCACTTGCCTTGTTGTTTGGTTTGGCAATCTAGATTGAAAATATACGACTTGCATGCTATGTTAACCTTCCCCCAACTAATATCATAGTTTCATTCCCAAACGGCCCACCTATCCATATCATTCCTTGAGACCCATCTAGTTCACTTAGCTTGTTAATGCTAGTATAGTTAATTGCCTTTGTTTCTTCTTAGCTAATTTCTTAGTTCTCAATACCTAGGTCTTTCTTGAGTAGTTAGTGATCTTATTGTTTTTGTTAGTCTTGTTTGTTAGTGATAACCTAGGCCCTTTCTTGCTTTAGTGCTTAACTTGTCTCTTAGTTGTTAATTTGCATTTCTAGTCTAGTGTAGCTTAGTTGTAATTCCTCTTTCTCCTATTTTGTTAATTGTCTTGCCTTGCTCCTTAGACTTAACTTGTTTAAGGATAATTTATAGTTTTTGGTAATCTAGTTTCCTCCTTGTTGTTAATTTCTTACAATCTTAGTGTAATCAACCAGAACCAACCTTTAAACCCTATACTCTACTTTAGGAATGTAGCTACCTTAACTTAGCTCTAGTGCCCCCTCTCTCCCTAAGGATCGACCCTTTTACTACCGCTTGCCTATACTACAACATGACTCATGTGCTAGCGAGTACGTGTGATTAGTTTCAGTAGGTGTGTCGAACTAGGCTCCTTATACAAACTTGAAAGATCCTTATGTGTTTGACTAAGTTGCATCAAATTATATCTAATCGTCTAGTTGTAACCTAAGGCAGTCCAAAACACACCAAGCTTTCTGGTGCCATTTCTGGGGAGTAGACACACTTGGTCTAGCTAGTTAGTGTAGCTTAGCTTTTCTTACTGCCCTCACCATTTCTATTCTTAATTCTCTATTTACTCTTGCATACTTGCCTTCTAACTTGGTTGTTGTTGTTTGTTTGTGTATTGTGTAGGTGACAGTTGTGCATGCTTGGTAGACGCTCAACTTCTACTACCTTGGTGCCTTTTGACCCTGCTTTTGACCCAGAGATAGATAGAACAAGATGTCAATACTACCGCAAACAACATCGAGAATCTAAAATGGATGGCATGGATGCTCAAATCCCTCCCGGAGGTGTTCTGCAACAACCCAACCAACCTCTCCACGAGTACTTCACCCCAAGGAACTACAATTCCCCAATCGTCACCCTTATCGTCCAAATGCTGGTTCAACAATTCTCCATTCCAATAGCCCTTATCAGACTCCTTTTACTTACAAAGGGATGGAGAATGAGAATTGCTACCACCACATAGATGCTTTTCCTAAAACTTGCTCCACATTGTGCACACCCGTCGTTGTCGATGACTCAATCTGAAGGACCCTTTTTCCCTTTTCCCTGAAAGAAAAATCAAAGGAGTGGTACATGTCCAAGCCTGAGTTAGTAACTTGGAATGTTGTGAAGAATGAATTCCTCAAGAAGTTCTACCCAATCACCAAGTTGACTCAGATGTGGAGGTGCATTACCTCCTTCACACAAAAAGAGAATGAACCCTTCCATGAAGCTTGGGAAAGGTTCCAAAAGCTCATGTGTGACTGCCCTCATCATGAAGTACCTATGTGGAAGATTGTTCAAACGTTCTACACCAGGCTGGTTGAGCTGAGTCAGACTATTGTCGATTCCTCCTATGGAGGTACATTCATGGCAAAACCACCCGAGGAATCTTGGCCCCTTTTTTAGCACCTAGCTGAGAACTCTTTCCACTAAGCTTCAAGTAAAGGGGAGCACTATGATCGGAACTACATTCCTCCTCCCCCTTCTATAGCTCCAGTCAGAATGGAAGCCAACACCCAAATGATGAAGATGATGGATGATATGATGAGCATAATGAAGAACCAAGCTGGAGGGTTCTTCTAGACAATATACGATGGCAGTTGATGTCATTGTTGAAGAAGTGAATGCTTTGCACCCTTTTGGAAACCGCAACAACCAAGGCTCAATGTCCAACAATAATACTCTAGAGTGGAGAAATCATCCTAACTTCTCATGGAAACAACAGGATGACGAGAGGGAAAGGACAGTCGAGGCAACATCAAGGCCCTAAGTACAGCTCAAAGTTTGAAGAGGAAGTGCTTGGGAGACTAAGGAGCCTTGATGAAGTGAAGAAACATGTGTCCTCCCATGGGAAAATGATTATCCACCTTGAGCAAAGGCTTGATCAAATATCTCTTTCACTTTCTCATCGTGAAGAAGGAAGGATCCCTTCTCAACCTATGCCTAACCCAAACAATGATAGTAGTTTTATGAGCACCACCCAAAGTGCCTATTCTCTACCACAATACCAAGGACCACCCAACCCTTATGCTCCTCCACCTCCACAACTCCCCATTCAACTACCAATACACCCCACCTCCAACTCAACCATACCACCAATCCCCTCCACAATGTCACTCCCATCCACAACCACCACAACAACCACAATCTCAGCCACAGTTCATTCTCCAAAACCAAAATCCCCCACACCCAAGACCACCACCACCACCACAAGCTTTGTTACACCCCGATCTCACAGATTCCACTAATCATGAGATTAGGGCATAAATTGAGGATTTAACGTAATACAAAGATCACCCTTAACTTTTTCTTCTCTTTCAAAAATCTTTGTTTTCTCGCATTGAACCACATAAACCAACTTTACAAGGGAATCTAAACATTGATTTCTCTAATCTGATTTCAACAGTAAAAATGCATGTATGAACATTCATTATGTTCCTCATACTTTTAAGCACATAAGACTTGTTGATTCGCACATATTGCTAAAAGAGGAATAATGTTATACATCATCATTTACAACTCTCTCTTATTTCTTTATAAGGACCTAGAGTGACAAGGATCAACTGAACTTAACTATACTCAGACTTAACACTTGTGGTAGATCTACTCTGATGCAATGATATCTTCTTTAAGTCCATGTGATTTCCCTAAAAATTGTGAGTAGAGGGGTGAGCCTACTCGCTCAGTGAATGAGTACTTCAAAGAAACAGTCTAAAGCACTGATATAATTATAGATATACTTTTGAGCAATTGATATCAATTATAACAGCAGTAATCTTTAAAGAGTCTAATAATTGACAATCATAAATATGGCAGGATACTCTAAATATCTATAAGAGTGAATCAATATATGAAATGCTTGATTGATCATAAAGAGAACTAATAATTCAGAAACATACAAAGAATAATTGAATAATTGTACACACTTGTTTGACCTCTCATTCATTTTATTATGCCTTGATCATATGCAGTGTACTCTACATATGAAGACTCATAGTGCACTACGATCACACCATACAAGACTTAGCAGACACACTCGGGAAATGCTAAGTCTGACTACTCTCCTGGTCTACAACAGGGAAATGTCTATCTGGCCTAAAACTTGACTCCTCCTCTAACCTGAGCACACAGGCGGAGGGTCAAGCCACCTCTTGGATTTTTTGTACTCTAGTGCCACCATGACTTATGGTTGATGTTGGACACTATAAACTATAATTTAAGAAGACTTCCACTAGGGCTTCATCCCCCGTGCCACCTGATAGCATATTCTGACCCCCGTATACTAGTCGATGCCAGGGTTTGGTCATCTCACTCCTAAGGTGCAGACCTCACATAGGGGTTCTACGGTGTTCAGGGCTCCTAAATCTATTATTTTATTATTCCTAGAAAGCTCTTTCTACATTGTACCCTTCTCTTACTTATACTTGACTCTGGTATCTCTATGGTGTCGCGTCTACTTATTTGAAGTTATAATACAACATGTATATCATTCTAAACATGGCAGAGCAGTATATTCAAAACACTATAATATACTGAGTAATCAACATATTATACATGCAGGCAGACTAAAATTCTTAAATAAACAGATTACATGTCCACTTGGCACATACACACTAGAATCGTGCAATTTATCATATTATTACTCTGATAAGAGTTAATTACTTGACATATGAGTAATCGTCAATATCACCTGTAACTTATTTGTAATTTCTCAAAGAATGTGCATATCAACCCAAATCTTGAGTTGTGCATCTCATAACTCAATTAAGAGTTAATTACTTACCATGACAAGAATTATTAATAATAACAGAGAACATTGGTATCACAATACTTGATTCATTGAACACCCTACCCTTAGGGTTTCATTTAATCACAACAAATGCTACAAAGAAAGGTGTAATACATCTATCACGTACTTTTCAAATCTTTACTACACATGAACATGGGATCTCAATCCCTTATCACATTACTGGGAATTCTCATCCCTTCACATCATTATCATAATTACTGGATATGGATATTCAAACCCTTAGATCATCACATATAATTGTTACCTCTGTAATAGGTAACCATTACCTCTAGGTCCTTAGACCAAGGTATTCATTTCACTGGTTGTACAAGTATTCTCATGGCTCACAAGGCCATCACACATCTTGTCACCTCTCACTAGGCAACAACTTATTCCCATGGCTCCCATAAAGATTTCATGCGACATAAACATTCACTGAATAAAGACTACTATCAACAAATCATATAAAATCAATATATGTATGAAACCTTGGAACTGAGCTGAATTTGGGTTTCCATGTCATTCACTAGGATATCATGCATCAATAATAACATTGAATAAATAAATTCTATCAGTCAAGAAAATCCCTTCAAATGGATTTCACGATATCTATTCGCAAATATCCAACTTTTCTCGCATCTAGGGTTTCACCCTCTTCACTGAGATACCAAACAAACACTACTCACTTTAAACAAAATCCAAGATAGTATCTGTCATATATGTACTATGCATTTAGATAAACAATCATTCAAAACCAAGGGGATCTAGAAAAGCAACTTTCTCTATTTACTTATACAACAAATTTCAGTCATTGACAAATTCCCTATATTTTAGTTTACTCTTATAACCTCTATGAATACTTAGGGAATTCTCATTAGAATGCATTGTATACATTTATAATATGATTTTATCATCTAAAATTCATTCAAACAAAGGAAGAATCCATTTCATATCATTTTGCAATAACTTAGAACAAATAGACAATTCAGTGTTTGTAGTCGCATACTAAGTAATTAAAGATTATGGTTGATTTAACCAATTTTCGTGCAATATACTATTTAAAGGAAGTTATCACTCACCCTAAGGTGTGAAAACACCTTAAAAATGTATCCCATATCTGAAAATCTCGAATCCATATCAAATCCCTAGCAATTCACCCAATTCTTCTTCCTTTCAACTTGGAAACCCTAAAAATGAGGGATTATGAAGAAAGAGTGAGAAAAGGGGAAATTTTGATACCATTTTGGATCAAATCAGAGAAGGGACGGAATTTTGACATGTGAGAGAAGATTCACCATGAAACTAGATCCAAAGAAGCTAAACTTACATGATTTCATCATTCCTCAGACTGCAAAACCCTTGGTCAGCATCTCCATCAATTTCTCTTCTCAAACCCTAACTCTCTCTCTCTAGGATTTCATCTCTAGATTGAATCACAAATTATGAGAGCTCCTTGTGTGTTAGGTTGACCATATAGAGCAATTGAGCTGCTTGGGTTAATTGCACATTGACCCCTCACTAAACTTTTTCTTATTTTAGCAGATTTTTCTATCATAAAAAGGTTTTTGTGAATTCATGTATTTTAGATACCAAACCTTCTCCAAAAATTATGAGAATTTAGCATGTTGTGTATAATTGAGTTACAAAACTTAAAAATCGAATAGTGCACTGCTATCCAGAATTTTGCAGAAATGTTAGTTACATGATTCGTCTACTAATAAGGTCCAAAAGCATCCAAAAATTATAAAAAATTTACATTTTTTTTATGATTGAGTTTAAGATCTCCATTAAAAATTTCAGATCATTTGGAGTTACCAATAAATAATTAAAAATAAAACACTACACTGCTAAAAAGCACTCTGTCAGCATTTTGGTCGAAGTATAGTTCGACCAAGAACCACATTCAAAAAACACTCAAATATTCTGAAATTTTTCTCCAATATGAATGATTGAGTTATCCATATCATATCCAAAATTCAATTAAATATAAAAATTTTAGAAAATATGAAAAATCATTTACCACACTGCTATCTTGATCAAATTCCATACTCATGTACCATCAAAACCCTAATTTCAGCCAACTAGGGTTTATATTTCTCAAACCCTAATTTCTCAAACAATAGAAAACTAAAAGTTCTTATTAGGTTTAAAACATCATAATTGAATTATCATAATTAATTAGATTCAAGCAATGATCAATCCAATTAAGCATATAATCATCCAAGTAAATCCTAGTTTACTAATTAAGCTTAGATGCGGTCATAACAAGCTTCTTCTTATTCTACCACCCAAGAGCATGTGAAAGTGGTGACAGTGTTGAGGAGTGGTAGAACCTTAGAGCAAACACAAGACACTTCTATTGATAGTGAAGCCAGTGGTGACAGAATTGATACTGTGATTAGAGATGGTGATACTGATATTTGGGTTGAGGATATTGTGACAGGCACCCGGGTTGATATTGTGATGTAGAGAGATGATATTGTGATTCTTGTGATACCGATTGATGATTCTATTAATTTGAGCCCGTTGGGAACACAAATCCCACCCTTCCAAGATGCACTTGAGGTACCATATATTGAAAAGAGGAAGAAAAAGTGCAATGAGGACATCATGGAAACTTTTAAGAAGGTGCAATCAAGTAGATCCCGTCTTATGCCAAGTTCTTGAAAGATTTATGTACCTTCAAGAGGAGAACAACATGAAGAACATCAAGGAAATTCAATCTCACTAAGCAAGTGAGATCAATTCTACAACACATCATGCCAAGGAAAAGGAAAGATCATGATGCTCCCATCATCTCTTGCTACATTGGAGCACACTGCATAGACCAAGCTCTTCTTGACTTGGGTTCTAGTGTGAATATAATGACGTATGATGTGTTTGCTGAGCTACAAATGAGACAATTGGGTCCATCTCACTGCACCTTGCAATTGGTTGATCGATATGTGAAAACATCTAAAGGACGTTTTGATGATGTGTTGGTGAGACTTGATCATGATACCTTTGCATTCATCCCTACTGATTTCAACATTTTGGACATGGAAAAGGACTCAAGAAAGGTGTCTATTATCTTGGGGAGACCCTTCTTGGCAGCAACCATTGTCGTGATTCATGTGAGGACCGATACCATGTATGTGACCTTCATGCAAATGAAGATCCGGTTAAACATTTTCAAGTCTTCTGCTAAGGCTGAGGTGATAGGTGCTATAGAGGAATATTGTTATCTTATTGAGTGTCGTGATGAGATTGTAGAGGAATGCTTACCTACATGGATTCAAATTGTCGCCCAAGGTAGGGGTCTAGAGCCTATTATGGAATTCCCCAATGGTGATGATTACTATGATGAGGAAGAGGAGCTATCCATAGTGGCTGCAAGTGAGGACCTCCCATCCATTTCTAAACCATTGAAGAACCCCCTTTAAGAACCTTCAGTCCTTGAGCTCAAGTCTCCTCCTGAAGGCATGAAGTATGCTTTCCTAGGTTCAAATGACACCCTCTCAATGATCATTTCCTCTATTCTTTCTCCAAAACAAGAAGATGCCTTGATGACGGTTTTGAAGAAAAACATTCAAGCCATTGGATGGTCCATTGTTGATTTGAAGGGCATTGACCCTTCCATTTGTGTTCTTAGGATTTACCTTGATGATATTGCCAGGCCAACATGGCAAATGCAAAGAAGTTTGAATCCCAAGCTGAAATAGGTCATGTCACAAGAGGTAGTGACGTTGTTAGATGTTGGGATTATCTACCCCATTTCTGGTAGCCCTCGGGTGAGTACCATCCAAGTTGTGCCCAAGAAGGGTGGAATCATAGTATCTGAGAATGAGGATGGAGAGTTGATGTCAGTGAGAGAGCAGTCATAGTGGATAATGTGTGCGGATTATAGAAATTTGAATGAAAAGACCAAGAAGGACCACTTTCCCTTCTCATTCCTTGATCAGATCTTGGAAATACTTGCAGGGCAGAGTTTTTACTATTTTCTTGATGATTACTCATGCTACTTTCAAGTAGCAGTTCATCTCATAGATCAAGAGAAGACGACATTCACCTGTCCAAGTGGTACTTTTACTTATAGGAGGATGCCATTTGGGCTATGCAATGCTCCATCTACCTTTCAAATATGTGTGACATCCATCTTTATTGACATGCTTGATGTGTCTATGGAGGTCTTCATGGATGATTTTTTAGTGTTTGGATAGACATTTGATGACAGTATGTCTAGTTTGTCCATTACACCCTCTTAGATCATAGAAGTCAGTGTTGCACAGCTAGAAAGTTCTGAGCTTGATGAAATGAAGGCCTTAGCTGAGAAGCCACAATCTGACTTTTTAGTTGGAGTGGATGGTGTTGTTTGTTTCTGACAAAGGTTGTGGATACCTGAAGTTGGGAACCTATGACAAAAGGTTTTGAGTGAAGACCATGGTCTAAGTACATGATACACCCTGGTACAACCAAGATGTACAAGGACCTGCAACAAAGCTTCTAGTGTAAGAATGTGAAGAAGGATATCGCTCTATTTGTTGTAAAGTGTTTGACTTTCCATCAAGTCAAGATAGAGCATCAATGACCTAGGGGTCTTCTACACCCACATGAGATTTTAGAATGGAAATGGGAGAAGATTACTATGGACTTAGTCACTAGTTTTGCTAAGACTAGGAAAGGTTATGATGTAGTGTGGGTAGTGATTGATCGACTTACAAAGTCTGCCCACTTTTTGTCATTCAAGTCCACTTATGAATCTTTATTTGGTTGAGTTTGCTTACAACAATAGCTACCAAGCTAGTATAGGTATTCCACCTTATGAAGATTTATATGGAAGACCTTTTCATTCTCTGTTGGATTGGGATGATGTGGGAAAATGTACTCTGGTAAATACTGATGGTATGTAGATGATGATGATAGAGAAGGTTCAATTGATCAAGAAGCATATGAAAGTTGCACAAGATTGACAGAAGATGTATGCAGACAAGAAGAGGTCTAATGTGAGTTTCCTAGTAGATGACTATGCCTTCTTGAAGATGAAGCTATGTGTTCTATTGCAAGATCTAAAGTTAAAGGCAAGATTAATTCCCACTATGTTGGACCATTTGAGATCTTAGATAAGGTTGGAGATTGTGCATACTGTTTAGCTCTTCCTACTACCTACGACAAGATCCATAATGAGTTTCATGTCTCTGTGCTAAGAAAGTATGTGAAGGACCCTTCTCGTGTACTCATAATTGAACCTTTGGAGATTCAAGAAAATTTGACTTATGAGGAGTTACCTATGAAGATTCTTGACTCCTGAGTTAAGTGGTTGAAAAACAAGGAGATTGAGTCAGTGAAAGTCTTATGGCAGTATCATGGTTTGAAAGAAACCACTTGGGAGCATAGAGATGAGATGTTGCATACTCACCCTTCTCTTTTTGTATGAGATTTTGGGGATGAAATCCTTTTAATGGGTGGAGTGCTATAACAAACTAAAGTCCATGTAAAATCTTAGTATAGCCTTTTTCTAAGTGTTTCCTTTCATTTATGTCCTTGATGTTGTATTAGTGGAAATTATAAAGGTTTGGTGTACATTTGTTCCCTATATTTGACATTATAAGAATTTATGCACAAATACCTCAGTAAAAGTTTATAAAAGGGTTTAAATTGCAAAACACCCACTTAAGAGGGATAAATATAAAATAAAATCGAACTAGAAGTTTCCATGGCCTTTTTTATAAAAAAGAAAAGAAAAGAAAATCCTAAAACTAAGAAGATGTGACATTAAGTTAAGTGAAAATAAGAGTAAATTGCCTAAAATCCATAGAAGGAGAATTCAAAGGATAATTCAAAGTCCAAATTCATTTTCTTTGAGTACAAGTTTGCTTGAGTGGTAAGTTTCACAACTTTTGGGAAATTAGTAACTATAATTGCATTAATTGAGTGGGAAAATACGAGATATCTCAAAAATATAAAATAAAATCATTAATGACTCAAAAAGTAACAACTGATGCCAAATTTGTGATCTACACATTAATATATGCATGTGGATGAATTTTCACTCAATGTGTCACGTGCATTTTTCTTTTTTTCTATTTTTCATTTTGACGGATGGTCAAGATCGTTTAAAGATTTGATTGGACGTTCTGAGTTCGCCACCAACCTCGCGCTCGCGATGGAAATAGGTGTGGAACCTGTTGAATTTGTTTATGAGATTTCTCTCTCGTTACTCGATCTTTTCTTGATATTTTTGCTCCTACACCTTCCTTATTAGATTTTGCACCGATCGATCCCTTATCTATAGTGTTTTATCAAGAATTTGGGAAATGCCCAATTCTTGCATCCCAAGGTTCTCAGTTGACCTAACCATCCCTTGTTTCACGAACCCCCATCTATAAATAGTACCCCCACGGTCTTCGCCTCTTCTTGCTTAACTTTTCTCTAGCTCCAATTTTTCCTATTCTCATGTGTTCTATTGTCACTAATTAGATTTGGGTCTATTGTCACTAATTAGATTTGGGTCTAGGGTTTGCGACAGTCCGTGCACATCCTCCTCGTCACCTCCAAACAAATTGAGCCCTAAGGTGAGTTCGGTTCCTTCCCCTCTTTCTTACTATCTTCTTGATTTCTCAAATTTTGGCATCTCGTGAAATCACCCAATCTTAGGGCCTCACTTCTGTGCTCGAATGCCAGCAATGGCATGAGCTAAGGAAGGGGACAATCCCCCTGGCATTTTGACACTTTTATCCCCGCTTCTTTCCATCTTTCCTCTCTATTTACGCGCAACGGTATTCTCATCTTTTGCATCTCTTTTGCCCGCATTGACATGAGATTGAGTCAGCATGGACCACTGACTTGGCACCCTATGGTTGGGCCAAGTCACTAGGCCCACCCCTCTCTTCACCTCTCTCATTCTATTCTAATGATGTATTAATTTCTGATTGGTCCATATTAGAAAAATTGTATCTTTTGATTCCTTTATCCAAAAATTTAAAATAAATATGTTTTGGAAACAAAAAAAAATGATCTTTCTAATAAAAATACTTGAAAGGTATGTTTTTGAGTTTTTTTGAAAGGTGTTTTCTAGAAAATGATTTCAACACGTAAAAATCACCAAAAATACACTTTAATCATCATAACTCCAAAATTGACAAAAGTATATGTTTTCTTAATTAGGAGAACCTAATAAGATCAATGGTGATGATTTTTTAGAGTCTAAATCGAGGTTTTGTTCAAAAAGTCCAAAAGTTAGGGTTTCTTTGCACTAATGCATACGAAAAACCCTAATACATGATTATACATTGAAAATAGGAAAAGTGGACCTTGGACTCAATTAAAGTGGTGAAAGTGAGTAATATAATTCAATAAGAGAAGTATGTGCATACTTACACCTTAAGTTGGGAATATTTGCAAACCTAACCTAATTTCCCTAATGAAGCACTTATTGAACCCTAATCTCTCTTTTGATGTTTCTTTTGTTATATTTGCCTCAAAATCAGTATTGATAAATTTACTCCTTGGGTCTTGTACTATACTACCATGTTTCAACTATTTGATGCTTATACTTTCCATAGTTCCTTTTTAGCATGTCGGTTTTATTAGACTATTTAACTAGTGTAGTGGTACTTTTTTTCAACCACCCATAGATAGGGCATGTGTTATTTTGCCCAGAGGAATTTGTTACTCTCCCCTATATAAAATATTTGGTAGGTGACTGGAATGTGTTACTATCCATCACCTATTTGGTTGAGGTCCGGCAGATGCCTCAACCCTACTTAGTGAAGGTAGTCAATATTAATCATGTATGTGAATCTTTTACTATTTTCTTGTTATGGCAAACATCTATTTTTTTATGCCTCATACTTTTGACCATCTTCATCTTATGATGAAATCTTAGACTTTCTTTCCATGTTATTTGTTATATTTTGTCCTTGTTCATTATTTTGTCACATACCTTGTTTCTTTCTTTTGTTGGGTGCTTTCCCAATCACCCAGGAATTGATCAAGGTGTTGAACAAGGCCAAGGAGATCAAGTTCAGGAGTTGATACCAGTTTTGTTGTCAATGATGTCTAGGTTTCTATTTTCTAAATCCCCATAGTTTTCTTTTCAGTTCTTTCCTTTCAATAAACTCATATAGTGAACTGAATTGAAAAAGAAATGTAATAACTTAGTTTCCTTTCCGCTGCTATTGACATTTTACATGTATATGAATCATGCTTATTTACTTGGATTATTATACATGCATCCCACAATGTCTATTATTCTTGGAAAAAAGTGGATGTTTTGTATTTCCCTTAAATTTTAGTAAGAAGGTGATCTCGCCTCTTTACACATCGGATCTAGTAGTGGGGGTTGTGCTGGGTCAAAGGATTGGCTAGGTTCCGCATGCCATCTACCATGCAAGTAAAACCTTTGATGAAGCCCAAAGTAACTACACCACCATGGAAAAAGAGTTAACTGTCGTGATATTTTCTCTTGACAAGTTTCATTCTTATCTTTTTCAAAATAAGGAGGTGGTGTACACGGATCATGCAGCCTTGAAATATCTCATGGCAAAGAAAGACTCTAAGCCAAGGTTGATCCACTGGATTTCATTGCTTCAAAATTTTGATTTGGATATTGTTGACAACAAGGGAGTCAAAAATTCTACAGTCGGTCATCTCTCCCGCATTGAGGCACCTTATGATGACATGGATTGAATCAAGGAAACAATGCCACATGAGCAACTTTTCTTACTTTCATCCAGCCAAAGACCATGGTATAAGCACATAGCTAACTTCTTAGCTAGTGGGATGATACCAAGTACTTGGACAAGGGAAGAGAGCAAGAGGTTGTTTGCTATGGTCAAAAACTATGCTTGGGATGACCCGCATCTATTCAAATATTGTCCCAGCCAACTCAGAATGTGTGTCCCAGAAATTGAACAGAAATAGATCTTATCCATGTGTCACTCTGGTGTATGTGAAGGTCATTTCGGCAGAAAATGCACAACCGCCAAAATTCTTCAAAGTAGATTCTATTGGCCAATCTTGTTCAAAGATGTTAATGTATATTGCAAATGTTGTTTGAAGTGCCAAAAGGTGGGCACTATCTCTAAGAGGGACATGATGCCTCTATCACCCATTCTTATGGTTGAGGTGTTTGATGTTTGGGGAATTGACTTCATGGGTCTGTTTCCTCCCTCCTTCAGATATTTGTACATCTTGGTGGTCATTGATTATGTATCCAATTGGATTGAAGCTATTTTCACAAGAACGAATGATCATAAAGTGGTTTGTGATTTTGTAAAGTCGAACATCTTCAGTCGATTCGGTTTACCACGGTCAATAATTCATGATGGCAGAAGCCATTTCATCCATAGGACCTTTGAAGGACTGCTAAAAAGGCATGGGGTGACGCGTGGCTACTCCTTACCACCCTCAAATGAGTGGTCAAGTTCAGTTATCTAATTGGGAGATAAAGCTCATTCTTGAGAAGACAGTGAGGCTGGACTGCAAAGATTGGGCTTTACGTCTCAATGAAGCTTTGTGGGCATATAGGGTTGCATTCAAGGCCCTAATTGGCACCACGCCATTCAAACTCATGTATGGTAAAAGTTGTCATCTACCCATGGAAATGCTACATAAGGCGCTATGGGCATTGAAAACCATGGACATGGATGGACACCACCGGAATGAGAAGAAAATTGTAGCTGCATGAGCTAGAAGAAATGAGACATGAGGTGTATCATACTGAAACTTGGACATATTCTCTTTTTGACCCTCTTTCTAATCTTTTCCTTTCATTTTTATCCTTTTTGGCTTTGATGTTCAATTTGTAGAAATAATAGTGGTTTGGTGAACATTTGTTCATTATTATTGCCAACATATGGGTTTATGTACAAATACCTCAGTAAATATATTTATTAAGGGTCTAATTTGCAAATTTACCACATATGTGAGATAATGATAAAATAATTCGTTCTATAACTTTCTATGGCCTTTCTGGAACAAGAAAGAGAAAATAAATGGATAATAATATCCCTAAATATGAAAATGTGGCATTAGAAGAATAAATTTGAAAAATAGTAGAAATATGAGTATATTGCCTAAAATTCATATAAGGGAAACTCAAAAGATAATTCTAGGCTCAAATTCATTTTCCTTGATTTAAAGTTTGCTTGAATGACAAGTTTCACAATTTTAGAAAATAATAATTATATTTGCATTAATTGGAATTGGAAAATATGAGTTTTACTTCAAATTATATAATAAATTATTAAATGACTTGAAAAGTGGAAACAAACCTCAAATTTGTAATATACATGTCAAAATGAGTCTATGTGTAAATTTTCATCTAATTTTAACAATCCTAAATTTTTTATTTTATCCAAGAGAAATAAAATCATTTAAAGACCAAAAATATTAAATAATATGTTGAAAAAAAAATAATTAATGTCAAAATCATGTTCCTCACATTTAGGGAACATTTAGCTTGTTGTACTTGGCAGGATTGGGTTGTAATTGAGAGTCCATAATCATAAAAATTATGTTTGTTTTCATGGAGCGGGAGATTGGGAGAAATCATGCACTTTTTAGCATACGATAAATGATGGATTCACAATTCCATTTGAAAAGTGTCGAATGCTAGGAATATAGTAGCGAGCGATGCCAGACCAATGCCAGCTACCAGCTACTCACGAGGTTTGTGGCCCACCATTACCTAGGTGTTGATGTGAGAAAACTTTTGCTCTAGCTGCTAGTCTACAGTCTGGGACCCACCAATTTCGAGTTGTTAGCTATTCTCTCGGGTGTTATCTCCTCTACAACATGGTACTTTTGTAGTCTACACATGAAGTAAATAAAATGTCCGTCCCTATAAACAAACATAAGGTTCTAAATTGTTGCATTTATCAAATCTAGCTATTCATGAAACCGGGATGAACTGAATCCAATATATCTCATAATCCAACTAAATCCTACTAAGCAAACATGCCCTTAGTGTTGCTTATAGGCCAAGTTTCATAATTTTAGAAAGTTGCTAGATGCCTATAATTCATTAAAAGGCTAAAATAAGTGATAAGATTTAAAGTATTAAATAAATAATAAAAGTCTTCAAAAAAATAAAATAATGTCAAATTCGTATTCTACATATTAAAATAGACGTTTGGGCAAATTTTCATCCAATTTGGATGATATTTGAATAAAAGGTGAAAAGAGGAGAGAGAAAGTGTGTAGAACCTTCAATATGTTAATTAATTAAATAAATAACTACAACATGTTGAGATAATGGAAAATTTGTATCCAACACATTTAATAGGACTTACGGTGAAGTTTCATAAAATTTAGAGAATCTAATAGTCATTAATGAAGGAGAAGAGATAAAATAATAATTGGATTAATTGACTAATCAAATTTTCTCAAAACACAAATATAATTACATGTTCGGATTCTACATACTTAAATTAGCTTATGTGTCAAATTTCACTAAATTTGGAGTTCGTTTGCACCCTCAAATAATTATAGAAAAATTTATATATTAAAAGCATCAAAAGACCAAAGTTGGAAAGTTATATTAAATGTTCCGAGTCATCCCCTACATCTAGCCGCATAAACAGTAAACATGGACCAAAAGGGTTAGGTATTTTGGGCATAACTCCCTCGTTTCTCAATGAAACTTCATGAAATAACTTGCATTAGACTGCAAATTGAATTCCACATCCATTGGTATTCTAATCATGTCATTTTGTTGAGTATTTAGAAAATGCCCAATTCTCTCTCCAAAGAACCTTGCAACCACTTCCCTCCTGGCTACTTCCTTCATCCTCACCTATACATACCCATGCCCCGATCATCCTTAGACACTTTGCAAACTTCCTCTCACCCTAATTTCCCCATTACACATGTGATTGGATGTCAAAGAGATCTGGTTCATTCTTTAGTCGTGGTGCATCGTGCGAGCAGGTGAATCCATCAATCTTCAATTCCGTTTTGAGTTGAGTTCGTGGTAGTCTGCTCTTCATTTCCATAGTTTCATATCGTTGTTTGGTTACTTGATGAGTTTTTCCCCAAAAAAGGATTGAGCTACTATTGTTAGCCTTCCGCCATGGCATGAGAAGGTGGTTGGGGATGAAGTCCCCTTGGTCAATCTTGGTTATACCCCTTTCTTTCCCTCTTTCTTTTGCTTTTTCACGCAGGGGTAGTTTGGTTATTTGGTTTTTGCTTTTACTTGCTTGGTGTGTAGCTTAGTTGGCATGGACCGCTGACTTGGCGCCCCACAGTTGGGCCAAGTCATACGGCCCACCCCTCTCATTCTCTCTCTTCATTTCTCTCACACAAGTGTTGATGTATCGCTCTCGGATTTGTTGAATTTCAATAAATCATATATTTTAATTCTTTTGTACAAAAATAAAAATAAAATATATTCTGAACTTAGAAAAACATGATCTTTCTAATAAAAATAGTTTCAGGTATTGGTTTTGAGTTTTGTAGAAAGGTGTTTTCTAGAAAATTATTTTAATGCATAAAATTCACCAAAAATACACTTTAATAATCATAACTCCAAAATTGACAAAATTATATATTTTCTTAATCAGGAGAACCTAACTAGATCAATAGTGATGTTTTTAGAGTTTAAATCGGAGTTTTGTGTGAAAATTCCAAAACTAGGGTTTTCTTTACATTAATGTACATGATAAGCCCTAATACATGTTAATACATTGAAAATAGGAAAAGTGGATCTTGGACTCAATTAAAGTAGTGAAAGAGAAGTAATTGGATCTCATTAAGAAAGGCATGTGCTTTCCTTACACCTAAGTTGGGAATAATTGCAAACCCTAACCTAGTTTCCCTATTGAGGCTTCTGTAAAACCCTAATTTCTCTTTTGACAATTCCTTAGCTATATTTGCCTCAAAATTTGTTTTAATATTTATTTCTTGGGTGTTGTACCCCACTGTAATATCTTTAATTTATTTGATGCTAATACTTGCCATATTACTTAGCATGTTGATTTTATTAGACTATTGAACTAGTGTAGTGGTACTTATGTACAACCACCCATAGATAGGGCATGTATAAATTCGCTCTGGTGTCGACATGGAGTGGCTTAAGTGGTCAAGCATGATGTCCCCTAACAAAGGGACCTGAGTTCAAATCCCAGTTGCCACCTTGATTTACCACTCTCCCAGGCGTTCGGCCTCCACCACGGGTGTAACGACCCCACTTCCCGATAACCCCCAATTAAGGAAGACCAAGAAGTCAGAGGTGTTATCCCAAAAACATGATCAATGGTTTTGTAATTACTCAAAAATAATTAATAAATTATACTAAAGACTAACTGAAAACTGGAATAAAATTTTACTTATCACATACCTTTCAAAAGTAGGAATCTGGAACTTCTACCCTCAGAGAATTCTATCTATCTAAATCCTCCTTTAAAAATTAACTTTAATCTTCACAAGTTTTACTTTACTATTTTTCCAATTCAGATATTCCTAAAATGTCAAAAAACAAAATGTCAGTCAGTATAAATGAAGATATTGGTATGTGGTGACAACCAAAACATTACACATATATTCTAACAACATAATCACATCAAATAGTTGTTAACAATGCAAGATTACATTTTTCAATATGACTTCGCAACCACTTTTACTCATACTCAGGGATACCCTATCTTAGGGTTTAGTCCTTTCAAGGGACTTAAGGCTACCTTCTCCATCCTGAGCTTGGTACATGGGGTCACATCTCTGAGTGCCCAGTGGTCTTCCCTTTGGGGCTTGACCACTTTAGACCTTCCCTCCGGGGCTTGGTCTTGCATCATACATCAAGAGATGGTATGTAGGTTCAGGAAAGTCATATATATTCTTAAATTTTGATAATCATATTCACTTTGAATATTGCATAAATAAAATCATCCAAGCAGTTTATTTCCATTATAATCGATAAAACATTGGGAAAACACCAGGAAACCAAAGCATGTACTCATAATTAACCACATACCTGATTTGGAAATTTCACAAGAAATAAGCACAGTCCAATCCAATCAAGCAATCCAAGAAAGTAATCAAGCCAATCACACAAAAGCACAAAATCTTATAAAGCATATACAACCTATTTACTACATACTCATCAAAAATCTACTTTATTGACTTGGGATTACTTTCTAGGGTTTCTAATCTGAATTAGGGTTTCATTAGATTCAATAATATCATGGCAAGTCATGTTCTTTAATCCTAATCTTCATATACATGATTATCCATTTTAGAAACCCTAAATATCATCATCATGACTCTAACAATGCTAAGTTACCATTATGTTCAACAATATCAACTATTATAGTAAAAGAATCATATTTAGCATATTCCACCATCTTATTACACAAATCTTGGGTTTTTATACTTTAATCACAATTTTTGCACATATTACACTAGTTTTGGAATAGGAAGCACAATTAGGTCTCAAGTACATTTTATTTGCACTCCTCTCGTTCTCCCGATCATTTTGATATATAATTTTGCTATATTTTGATAACCCCGTCATTTTTTATGACTTCTCAAAAATAAAAATCATAAAACTCAAGATACTTCATATCGGTGCCACATGGTGGTATATCATTAGTCTAGGCCAGCGTCTACCTCAGTATGTCAGGCACAGTTCACTGCCCCAATTTTCCTCTAAACTGGTCCAAGGTTGGCTGGTCCACCCTTCTGACCCGGACTGCCTTTCTCTTCCCTCGACATCGTCGTCTTTGTGGCTATGTGGTTGTAGGCCCGCACGGGTACCCGATTCCAACATTTGGCTAGGAGTAGCCGATGGCACCAACTTCTAGGGGCTAGGTCATCATCATTGCTGCCCATGTGGTCTCCTTCTTCCGTAGAGGCACAACCAACAACCCTTCTATGACAACACTGCTTTTGCACCTACATGTTGCTTCCTATGTGGTGCCTGACATGGAACCAGATCATACAACAGGGTGCGTTTGCAGAACTTCAATCCTCCTTCAAGCCCAGTTCTCTTCTTCCATTGCACTCCCGGAGGGCCTTAGTGGTTGGGCTCACTGATTTTTTAGGACAAGACAGCATCTTCCTCACTGACACACTGTGATGGCGCCTCTGTTGCTCTACAGCAAAATCATCTCTAGAGACCTACCTCTCATTTACGATGTGTCGGTTGTTAGGGATCCTACCTCATCATCACAACCCTAAAGCCCTCCTCCACCCTTCCCTCTTCCTGTAGGTTTTATCCTCCACGTTGCTCGGGTTCACCAGTAAGGTGGCGGCAACCCTCCATTATGGAGTCTAAGAGGTTATCGGATAAAGGTCGGACCTGGAATCCTACTTATGATCGTCGGGAAGACAAGGTATCGTATCCTAGAGGGGATTACGGAGGAGGGTTATAGATAGAACCATATCTAAGGAGGTATATGTGAAAGACAATACAATAGGAGGGGATAGGATATCCAAGTTTACCACCCACCTTCTTATATACAATGCTTTTCCAGGGCCTTTTCCAGATCTTGCCTCCTTCGGTTTGTTTTCCAAATCACAACTTTAACACCTTCCAATTCCATTGCATGTATACATGGTCACACATGTATTTCCTTTACCATTTAATGATTACTCACCAAAATAATAGGAGAAGGGTACATGTTTTAGGAAGTAATTAATCTCCTTGGCTTTTTCTCTTATAATTCCTAAAGTCACGAGAAGCTATTATCCTATTCTTATGAGAACTTTGATTTGTCAAAAAAATCCATAAAGGAAAATATATAAATGCATTGCTCTTTATTGGCTAACTCGCTCATAAATTCTATACTTTTCTTCATATGCAAGTTATCTCTTAAAAAAGCATATTTTATCCATATTTTCTCTCTCTTACTCTTTTATTCTCTTTATTTGGATTCCTTTTACCATTAGGAACCTTATAGATTCAAAATCTCATCCATGATAATTATTCAAACATCTTTCCACATATTTCTTATATTTTCATCATTATCTCAAATTTCCCTCTTAAAGATGCATTATTTGATTTCTTCTTTTTGTTTTAATCATATTGGACTCATTAACATATTATGATCCACGAAATCATGTGCACATAGGAAATATTGCAAAGGAAATCCATTCAATACACATAAATCATACAATTCCCATAATCATACATTTATTAGGGAAATTGCATTTCCAACCACATGAGGCCAAAAATTGGGGTTGTAACATCCTTCCCCTCTTGTGGAAATTTTTCCCTCAAAATTCCACCAAACATACAAACAATCAGGATAAGACTTTCCCATGTCCATCATTGGCTCCCGTGTGGCTTCATCCTCTCCATGGTGCTTCCAAAGAAATTTTGTCATCTTATATTCTTACATTTGAGTTCAATCACCTTGGTATCTAGAATCCTCACAGGTGACTCAGGATATTTCACCCTCCCTTGAAACTCAATAGGTTCATGGCTCAGGTACATCACATTGTGCTCTAGATTGGACATATGGAACATGTCATACTTCATGTTATCCTAAGGGGTGAGACTAAACATAAGAATCTCTACCAATCCATCTCAAATGGACCTATGTATCAGGGACTCAGCTTTCTCATCTATAGCTCAGAGGGGTTGGGTTTTCATAACACATGTCCACCCATAGTGAACTGCATGCCAGTCTGCTTCACATCAGCTCACGACTCATGTCAATCTTGGGATTTCTCAACCACTGCTCGATCAAAGCAACTTCATTTGCATACAATGTGGTCTCTCTAACCTTCACAAGGTCCTCTCACAGACATCATGCTAATGAAGCGGTGAACGACACTGTCTCCCTTACAGAGCTTCTTACATCTCGATACTGGCTATGGTGGCTATCATCATGAGCAAACTTTTCTAGGGGCAAGCACTGCTCCCATGTATTGCCCTGAATGAGCACACATGCTCTCATCAGACCCTCTAAAGTCTTAATCATACTCTCTTGAATGTCCATCAGTCAAGGGTGATATGTTGTACTCAACTTCAATCTAGCATCGAGTTCTTATTACACCTACTTCCACAGCATGGAAGTGAACTTGAGGTCATACTCAAGAATCTTTGAACTCGGATCATGGTGTAGTTGAACTATCTCTCTCTCATATATAGTTCAACTAGATCTGTCAAACTGATAGTGCTCTCTCTTAAGCAAGGGATTAGGTCAACTTGGTAAGGAGATCTACCATAACCCATATGGCCTCATGACCTCTCTTGGTCCAGGTGAGACCCACCACACTGTCCATGGTGATTTACTCCCATTCCCTCTCAGGGACTCCTCATATCTATAGAAACTCATTGGGTTACTGGTGCTCGGCCTTCACCCTCTGGCATGTATGGTAACTGGCCACATGCAACTCTATATACTTCTTCATCTCAGGTCTTCAATGTACTACTACAAACTTTAATTGTCTTAATAGTACCAAGGTGTATGGTGTACTTAAAATGATGAGTTCTTACATGTCATGATTCCTCAAGGTTGACTCCTTAGAAACCCTAGTGGGTTTCACCACCTTCCTTTTCTTGAGAGGTGTATCTGAGGTTCTCATAACAGTCCTTTTATCTCATCAAGCTTTGGGCTGGCTAACTGGGCAACCACCAACTTGACCAATGGGTCTGGTTGTATCTAGGTGTTAGCCACATGGGTCTCACCTTCTAACACTCATAGGGTTCACCTAGCAACCTCTTCCAGACTCTCTATAGGCTATGTCTCGACTAAGAGTATATGTTGCCACATTAGTTTCCTTATGTGCTAGGTGACGGTGAAAACATAAACCTTCATATACTCCACTCATCATCCTTGCCTCGGGTTTAGGTTTATGTGAGTCAAGAAAAATTCGAGCTCTTACATCCATCATCTTGCCCATAAAACCCAAACTTATGACTCATAGATTCCAAACTACTTCCAGAGAGGTATGTCCTCATATTACCTTGTTCTCTTCATGCTTTCAAACCAACTATCCAACGTACTCTCAAAAGGGTGTGGTACCTCCTTCAATCCTCAAACATCATAGAAGGGTTTCAACTCATATCACCTCTATCTTTAGTATATGGCATGTGTTTTGTCCTATCTCTCACACCCATAATAAGATGAAATAAGAATTTGGTTGCAGTCCAAATACATAGTTCATCCTGTTCCAAGATTAGAGATGGTGCATCATACATTGCCATCACTCTTTCCAATCTAAGTTGAAACATACTTCACATAACTCCTCACCATGAACATCTCCATTATGGATCTACACCCATGGGAATACTTTTCCCATCACCTCCAGATCTTAACATCTCTCTTATGTATAATCCTTAGTTATTACCTTAAGGTCCCTAGGGTGCCCGTACTTTTGGGGTGATCTAACCCTTATGCATCTAAGGAGTGTCTCTCACATTTACCCCATAGGCCCCATGAACTCATGATGGTGGCCAACCTCATAACCCATGGGCCTCGGGAAAAGGTAGTTGTTACCTCCCGACGCTATGGTCTTATGCATTCAGGGAATAGATAAATCCTACTCCCATCGGTCTTATCCCTACTTGACCTTAGTGTTGACCTAGGATTCTACTATAGCTTGTGGTTCCTGTGTTGATAATCAAGCACATCTCATCCTTGAATCCTCACTTGAATCTCCATCCTCTCTCTGGGCATTCATGGTTAACTTTGCATCCCTCATAGGAATCATGGCGACCTACCTAACTCGGTCTAGCCCCATACAAGCTACCTCCATGGCAACATATCCTCACGCCCCTGAGAGGTGGTCATACATGGGTCTATAGATTCATGATCATACTATGTGCCCTTACACTTAGCTCATCAAGATCCTATGAGATACCTCTTTAGGTTACCTCGAACCTAAACAAAAGTTGGTACTCACCCTACAGAAGGGTCCCTTCCCGAGATGGGAGAAAACAATCTCTTGATAGTAACAAAGGTCGCAAACTATCATGCACATGCTTAGCCCTACCATGCTACTTATACACGTAGCCAACAAGAAGACAACCTACTAAGCCATTCTGAGTTCCTTGGTATATCATACCTATTCATCGTTCCTCAAGGTTGTACCAATATCATACATGCATATATCACCAACTTGTGTGAGTGGTTCATCAACTCATATCTCCTTTCTAGTGGGGTTTCCTTTGCTCTAAAACATGGGGGTGCCATGCTTGATTTCCATGAACTCATACAGCCTTGTGAGCATCATGTGAACTGGGTGCTACTACTTCCCCTTTAGGTCTAGAAACCCCAAGTTTGCCACTTATGCATCATCTATCTAACTACATGCTCAGTTTTTCAACCATGAACCAAACATGTACAAGGTATGGCATGCACTTCCTACCATTCTTCCACATGAACAACACCTTAGATTCCTACACAAGGACAACCAACTGGGTGTGAGACCTCGCAACTTGTTACCATACCTCTTCAGGGTCTAATGAACTCTCTTGTTACACCTAAAAGGTAAGCACCTATGACCTCTGTACATTGGTTCAGGAAGCCTTTTTCTTTTTCTAGGGTTTGGTTCCTCTAAATGCAATGAAGGTATGACAAGCCTCTAAGGATCGTGCATGAGGCAACCACATACATCTACTTAAGGTCATCCATTCTGAGCCATATCATCCCCAACTTCTCATAATTCCTCATGTCTCAAAATTAAGGTTTCCAACTTTCTTCCTCGGGGTCTTGCTCTCTCTCTAGAGATAACCCTACAACTAATATTACCACTAGAGGTTCTCTCTTAGAATATGGGTCAGACTCTTAAGGATACATGTCTACACCTACATGGGTGAAACGTATGATCTAAAACCTATGTTCAGTTAAGATTATCCAAAGTTCTACATGCTCATCTCATAACCATCAGTCATAACCTATCTGGCTTGGGTCTAACACTTGGTGCCTGATTCTAGAGTCTAGCTAGGAGTATCTGACGGCACCAACTGCCAGGGGCTAGGTCATTGCTACCCCCCCATGGTCTCCTTCTTCCGTAAATGTGCAACCAACAACCCTGCTACGACAACACTGCTTTTGCACCTACAGGATGCTTCCTATGGGGCACCTGACATGGAATCGGATTAGATAACAGGGTGCCTTTGTGGAACTTCAATCCTCCTTCAAGCCCAATTCTCTTCTTCAACTACACTGTCAAAAGACCTCAGTGGTTGGACTCACTGAATTCTGAGGATGAGGCAGCGTCTTCCTCACAGACACACTATGACGACACCTCCCCTGCACTGCAAGCAAAATCATCTCCAGAGCCCTACCTCTCATTTACTATGTGTTGAATGCTAGGGATCCTACCTCATCATCACAGCCCTAAATCCCTCCTCCACCCTTCCCTCTTCATGTAGGTTATGTCCTCCACATTGCTCGGGTTCACCAGTAAGGTGGCGACAACCCTCCATTATGGAGTCTAGGAGGTTGTCAGACAGAGGTCGGACCTGGAGTCCTACTTATGATTGTTGGGAAGACAAGGTATCATATCTTAGAGGGGATTACGGAGGAGGGTTATAGATAGAACCCTGGATGAGGAGGTAGATGAGAAAGACAATACAATAGGAGGGGATAGGATATCCAAGTTTACCACCCACCTTATATACAATGTTTTTCCAGGGCCTTTCCCAGATCTTGCCTCCTTTGATTTGTTTTCCAAACCACAACTTTAACACCTTCCAATTCCATTGCACGTATACATGGTTACACATGTATTTCCTTTACCATTTAAGGATTACTCGTCAAAATAATAGGAGAAGGGTACATGTTTTAGGAAGTAATTAGTCTCCTTGGCTTTTGCTCTTATAATTCCTAAAGTCACGAGAAGCTATTATCCTATTCTTATGAGAACTTTGATTTGTAAAAACAACCATAAAGGAAAATATATAAATGCATTGCTCTTTATTGGCTAACTCACTTATAAATTCTAGACTTTTCTTCATATGCAAGTTATCTCTAAAAAAGGCATATTTTATCCATATTTTCTCTCTCTTACTCTTTTATTCTCTTTATTTGGATTCCTTTTACCATTAGAAACCTTATGGATTTGAAATCTCATCCATGATGATTATTCAAACATCTTTCCACATATTTCTCATATTTTCATCATTATCTCAAATTTCCCTCTTAAAGATGTATTATTTGATTTCTTCTTTTTCTTTTAATCATATTGGACTCATTAACATATTATGATCCACGAAATCACATGCACACAGGAAATATTGCAAAGGAAATCCATTCAATACACATAAATCATAAAATTCCCATAATCATACATTTATTAGGAAAATTTCATTTCCAACCATATGAACCCAAAAATTGAGGTTGTAACAACGGGTGTGGGAGGGGGGGGAATATTTCTCTCTTAATCCCTGAATTCACTCTGGGGAATGTGTTTCTCTCTCCAATATAGAATATTTGTAGGTGATTGGAATGTGTTACTCTCCCTCACCTATTGTTTGAGGTTAGGTAGGTGCCTCAACCCTACATAGTTTAGGTAGTCAATATTAATCATGCATGCAACCTTTTTACTATTTTTGTTTTGGAAAGCTAATATTTTATTATGCCTCATACTTTTGATCATATTCATCTTATATGAAATCTTATCCTTTGTTTCCATATAGTTTTCTTTATCTTTTGTCCTTGTTCATTATCCCTGACACATACCTTGTTTCTTTCTTTTATTGGGTGCTTTCCCAACCACCCAGGGTTTGATCAAGGAGTTGAGAAAGGCCTAGGATCATATTTGTGCAATAGGAGTGTGGAGGACCATCCTAGGAGTAGGATTGGGAGTACATAACTTTAAGCATGGACCTAACTCTTGAAGTTGTTTCTTGGAGACAAAGTTGGTGCAGTTTAGACTTCCCTCTATCTAGATCCTTTTGTTGTTGTAAACCCTTTATGGGAGAATGATAAAGTACATTTATATAAAATTGCATATAGTCATGAAATTTTATTCCGTTGCAATACTCTTTGGTCTTTTGTATACCATATAAATAAAGATTCAAAAATTTTACACTCGTTTCAACATACCTTTGAAGTATGTTGGGAATGGAGGTTTTATTTTTCAAATTTTTAGTAAAGGGGTGATTTCACTCTTTTATATCATGGTATCAGAGCCAGGTTAGTTATAATCTGACTGTTTCAATTTTGTATCCTTAGTTAGAACCCTTGCCTTACATAGTTCCCCTTTATATGACATTTTTGTCCTAGATATGATCTATGATATGATGAAAGATTGATTTAGGATTTTATGAGTTTCACATTAGAATCATGTTTTTTATACCCCTAAAATATATACAATTTAAAGATGTAAGTAACCATAGTAATGTGAGGTTGTTTAGTTTTGCCTTTAGGAAGCTACTAGGATATGAAGTTGAAAGCAAGGGTGTCTAGAAAGGATCAGGGTTCAGGGGCTGGCAATATTTTCCCCCACATCACTATCTTTGTTTACGAGGACTCCCAGATCGATATGATACCTACCTAGCTTGAGCTGACACTGATTGTCCAAAATAGCATGCTTTTAGGCAATAGTAACCTTATACATCTATGTTGGATATCTTTGGGAACCTTAATATGTTGACCTTGTGACTTGTATAGTTCCCTTATGTCCCTTAGGATCACATGTTTGGTCAGCCCAACCCTAGAACCTAGACTTTGAAGTTTGTTTTTTAGTAAGCCATCAGAGTGCACAGTGGAAGCATGATGCATCTTATACATGATTTAGTTAGACTCACCCTTTTACCTATAGTTTAGTCTGGTTTGGTAGGTCAAACCTTTAAGGGGTGGAGAGTAGTTGGTTGATGATGTTTGGGTAATTAGATTTTGAGGACGAAATCCTCTTTAAGGGGACGGATCCCTATAACCTATGGAAATCTTTCTAATATGACTATAGAAACCCTAACTCCATGAATAGGGGGACAGTGTGCTTGGATCCTTAGTTTTTACGAAACTAGTTATAGTTATAACCCGATATGCTTGTTTTTATACTAATGAACATATAATGGTCATCTAATGAATAGTTCATATGTTTGAACCCTAATGAATACTTAATGCACATAATATGAATAACACACATATTAGTCCTAATTATGAATACACATAATGTTGACCATGTCATCAATCAATAAACCCTAATGATATGAGGAGTGAAATAAATGTAACCTAATCTTGGACTTAATTCATGCTAAGAAGGTACAAGTAAAATATAATGTTCATATCATGATGAATCCTAAGTTGTAATTATCTAACATAAATATATACATCTATAATGTCTTTCATGATACATTAGTGACATTAGGTTTCATAATCAAATAATATATTTTTACACACTTAAATGATATAAAATCACCTAATCATAGATTAATCAAGACATCAATATGAAATACATATCACCTTGCTCTCTAATACACACCTAATTAATCACCAAATCATAACCTGGTACGAGAATCAATTCATTAAAATGTACTATGTCCCACCTTGTTCACTAAAATACAAATAATGAATTCAATATGGATAAAGAGTAATTTAATTCACATAAAAGCCTAATATGGCGTTAAATGTGCATAAACAATAATGAGAACTGAATGAATATGATAAAATGATTTATGAGGACCTTAATGTGAGCAATAATGGTAATGTGACTATGTGACAATGTTTAATATAGATAAAAGTAATTAATATGAAATAATTTGGATTAATTGAATACTTGATAACAAATCAGATAACATGTCTTATTTCATGAAAATAATTTGTTATAATTCAATATGGTGAGTAATGGAGATTAAATCCAAATTATTAAAGGTAAGGTCACATATGCTAATTGACATTGAGATAATTGAGGAACCTCTAGTTGTGTTAAAATTCTTAATGTAATAAATAAGAAATACATAAGGTTTCTTGCATAATAATGAATTATAATTATTTTGACAACAACAAGAATATAATTGGATACATTAATAGAATAATAATGTTAATGTGATATCCTAATAACTATAATGCTAATGAGCCAAAAATATTAATAATTTTAAATCTCATAAAAGAAATCTTAATAGTGGAACCCTAGGTGATCCTTAAGAACCTGACCGATGAGGTGTTGCTAGTAGAAGTTTTGGTGGAAGTTTCATGGTTGGAGGAACAATCTGAAGTTAGTGTTGTGATGTTGCACACTCACCCTTCCCTCTTTTCTTGTGATTTCAGGGATGAAATCCTCTTCAAGGGGTGGAGTGCTATAACATACTGAAACTTAGACATATTCTCTTTTTGACCCTCATTCTAAGATTTTCCTTTCATTTCTTTCCGTTTTGGCTTTGATGTTCAATTTGTAGAAATAATAGTGGTTTGGTGAACATTTGTTCATTATTATTGCCAACATATGGGATTATGCACAAATACCTCAATAAATATTTTTATTAAGGGTCTAATTTGCACATTTACCACATATGTGAGATAATGATAAAATGATTCGCTCTAGAACTTTCTATGCCTTTTTGGAATAAGAAAGAGAAAAAATAAATGGATAATATTATCCCTAAATATGAACATGTGGCATTAGATGAATAAATTTGACAAATAGGGGAAATATGAGTATATTGCCTAAAATTCATAAAAGGGAAACTCAAAAGATAATTCTAAGCTCAAATTCATTTTCCTTGATTTAAAGTTTGCTTGAATGACAAGTTTCACAATTTTAGACAATAATAATTATCTTTGCATTAATTGGAATTGGAAAATATAAATAATTAAACGACTTCAAAAGTGGAAAAAAAACTCAAATTTGTAATATACATGTCAAAATGAGTCTATGTATGAATTTTCATCTAATTTTAACAGTCCCAAATATTTTATGTTATCCATGACAAAGAAAATCATTTCAAGACCAAAAATATTAAATAATGTTGAAAAAAATTAACTAATGTCAAAATCATTTCCTTACGTTTAGTGTTTCTTATAGGCCAAGTTTCATGATTTTAGAAAGTTGCTATATGCCTCTAATTCATTAAAAAGCTAAAATAAGTGATAAGATTTAAATGTATTAAATAAAAAAATAAAAGTCTTCAAAAATAAAATAATGCCAAATTCCTATTCTACATGTTAAAATAGGCATTTGGGTGAATTTTCATACCATTTGGATGATATTTGAATAAAAGGTGAAAAGATGAGAGAGAAAGTGTGTAGAAGATTCAATATGTTAATTAATTAAATAAATAACTCCAACAAGTTGAGATAATGGTAAAATTGTATCCAACACATTAGATAGGACTTATGGGTGAAGTTTCATAAAATTTGGATAATCTAATAGTCATTAATGAAGGAGGAAATAAAAAATAGCTATTGGCTTAATTGACTAATCAAACTTTCTCAAAAGACAAATATAAGTACATATTCAGATTCTACATACTCAAATTATCTTATGTGTCAAATTTCATTAAATTTGGAGTTCGTTTGCACCTAAAAATAATTATAGAAAATTTTATACATTAAATGCATCAAAAGACCAAGTTGGAAAGTTGTATTAAATGTTCTAAGTCATCCCATACCTCTAGTTGCATGAACAGTAAACATGGACTAAAAGGGTCTGGTATTCGGGCATAACTCCCTTATTTCTCAATGAAACTTTGTGAAATAACTTAAATTAGATTGCAAATTGAATTGTGCATCCATTGGTATGATACTCGTGTCATTTTGTCGAGTATTTAGAAAATGCCCAATTCTCTCTCTGAAGCACTTTACAGCCACTTTCCTCCTCAGTACTTCCCTCATCCTCACCTATATATATTCATACCCTGATCATCCTTAGCCACTTTGCAAACTTCCTCTCACCCTAATTTTCCCATTGCATGTGTGTTTGGATGCCGAAGAACTCCAGTTCATTCTTTGGTTGCGGCGCATCGTGCGAGCAAGTAAATCCATCAATCTTCAATTCCATTTTGAGTTGAGTTTGTGGTAGTTTGCTCTTCATTTCCATAGGTTTAGATTGTTGTCTGGTTACTTGATGAGTTTTTCCCCAAAAATCGGTCGAGCTATTGCTGCTAGCCTTCCTCCATAGTGTGAGCAGGTGGTTGGGGATGAAGTCACATTGATCAATCTCGGTTATACCCCTTTTTTTCCTCTTTCTTTTGATTTTTCACACAAGGGTAGTTTGGTTATTCGGATTTAGTTTTTACTTGCTTGGTGTGTGGCTTAGTTGGCATGGACTGCTGACTTGGCTCCCCATGGTTGGGCCAAGTCTTACAGCCCACCCCTCTTGTTCTCTCTTTTCGTTTCTCTCGCACAATAGTGTTGATGTGTTGCTCTCTATTTGGCTGAATTTCAATAAATCATATCTTTTAATTCCTTTGTACAAAAAAATAATATGTTTTGAACTCATAAAAATATGATCTTTCTAATAAAAATAGTTCCAGGTATTGGTTTTAGTTTTGTCGAAAGGTGTTTTCTAGAAAATTATTTTAATGCACAATATTCACCAAAAATACACTTTAATCATCATAACTCCAAAATTGACAATATTATATATTTTCTTAATCAGGAGAACCTAACTAGATCAATGGCGATGTTTTGAGTCTAAATCGGAGTTTTGTGTGAAAATTCCAAAACTAGGATTTTCCTTACATTAATGTACATCATAAGCCCTAATACACGTTAATACATTGAAAATAGGAAAAGTGGATCTTGGACTCAATTAAAGTAGCGAAAGAGAAGTAATTGGATCTCATTAAGAAAGGTATGTGCTTTCCTTACACCTAAGTTGGGAATAATTTCAAACCCTAAAGTAGTTTCCCTATTAAGGCTTCTATAAAACCCTAATTTCTCTTTTGACTATTCCTTAGCTATATTCGCCTCAAAATCTGTTTTAATATCTATTTCTTGGGTCTTGTACCCCATTGCAATATCTTTAATTTACTTGATGCTTATACTTTCCATATTTCTTAGCATGTTGATTTTATTAGACTATTTAACTAGTGCAATGGTACTTTTGTACAACCATCCATAGATAGGGCATGTCTAAATTCACCCTAGGGAATGTGTTACTCTCCCCAATATAGAATATTTGTAGGTGATTGGAATGTGTTACTCTCCCTCACCTATTGGTTGAGGTTAGGTAGGTTCGTCAACCCTGCATAGTTTAGGTAGTCAATATTAATCATGCATGCAACCTTTTTACTATTTTTGTTGTGGCAAGCTAATATTTGCTTATGCCTCATACTTTTGATCATCTTCATCTTATGATGAAATCTTAGCCTTTATTTCCATATTGTTTTCTTTATCTTTTATCCTTATTTATTATCCCTGACACATACCTTGTTTCTTTCTTTTTTTGGGTGCTTTCCCAACCACCCAGGGTATGATCAAGGAGTTGAGAAAGGCCTAGGATCAGAGTTGTGCAACAGGAACATGGAGGACCATCCTTGGAGTAGGATTTGAAATACATAACTTTAAGCATGGAACTAACTCCTGAAGTTGTTACTTAGAGACAAAGTTGGTGTAGTTTAGACTTCCCTCTATCTAGATCCTTTTGTTGTTGCAAACCCTTTATGGTAGAATGATGATGTACACTTATATAAAATTGAATATAGTCATGAAATTTTATTCTGTTGGAATACTCTTTGGTCTTTTGTATACCAAATAAATAAAGATTTGAAAATTTTACACCTGTTTCAACATACCTTTTGAGTATGTTGGGAATGGAGGTTTTATTTTTAAAATTCTTAGTAAAGGGGTGATTTCACTCTTGTACATGAGGCATATGAATTGTCAAAAAGTTACAAGGAAAGAACAAAGTTTTTACATGATAAGCTAATCAAGAATAAGAATTTTGAGCCTGGACAATGGGTATGGTTGTATAATTCTAGGATGAAGTTTTTTCCTAGAAAGCTTCGATCTAGATGTGAAGGGCCTTATATAATCAAAAAGGTATATCCATCTGGAGATTTTGTGACATGTGAAAAGGCCAGAGCAAAAGAGTTCATTGTCAATGAGCAAGATTGAAAGTCGTTGTTGAAGTAGGTCCGGACAAAGCAAACCAAAGTTTTGACATTGTGATGTCTGTTGAGGAACACCCACTTGATGAAGAGATTTGCTTAAATGCACATGAGAGAGACATCTACTACAAGGATGCTTAGAAAGTTCTGGGAGGATGATCGAGTTCAGAGTCAATAAGCACAGCTAAAGGCATAAAATTTAGCGCTAGTGGTAGGCAACCCACCTAGGTTTGGGAACTTTTGCGCCCAACCTTCACTTTTTGATACCTTTACTTTATTTATATATGGTTCTAAGAATACACACACACACACTTGTTCTTGATAGTTTTTTTTAAGTTTTGATGAGATGTAGGTGATAGGTTGAAGAGAGAGAGAGAGAGAAAAAAGGGCAAGGCATGTTTTTTGATGTTAAAATGTGGTTAAGTATCAAAGTAATGCAAAAATATCAAAGTTCTTGATTTTGCATTGACAAAGTATAGAAGAAAGACCCACCATGGTTGTGGTGCATCAAAAGGGTCATGGTGAAATTAATTGAAAATTTTACAATGACAGGTGAAGTTTTGTGAAAGAAAATGATAGGTGAAGTTTTGTGAAGGAATGACCACGGCCATGGCAACTAAAACGGCCAAGGCAAGTACAAGACAACACAGTCTTGGTCGCTGTCATGAGCGTAGTGACATGATGGCAACAGGCTATGGAGCATACCATGGTCGTGGTGATTTATTTGCAAAAGTTCAAGGAAGTTATAGTGATGGAGGCAATTTTGTGCAGGAACGGTCATGACCGTGGTGACCACCAAGCCTGAGGCGAGAGGAGGTCACCACGATCATGGTGACCACCAAGGCCAAGGTGAGAGGAGGTCGCCATGACTGTGGCAAGCGTCAAGCTGCAAATGTCTTTGTCAACCACCATGACTGTGGCACCCGCCATGTTCATTTTTCCTAACCCCCACCACGACCGTGGTGGCCCACCATGATAGTGGCAGGGGTGACCCCACCCAAATTTCACTTAACCTATATATTCCCCCTCATGAACCACCCCCATTCTAACCTTCACTCTATGCACCCCCTCACATGTGGTGACGAACAGTGCTTCCTGCTCCTCCAATCTCCATCCTCCAGCCATCATCCCTCACCAATCCGACCTCCAATCACCACCTACCACTTCTGCCTCCTCTCCCTCTTCCATGTCTGCCCCAAAACCTCCATCAATCCAGCCCCAATATCCATTTTCTTTCTCCACCTCGCCTACAGCTATACCACCCAAAAATCCACGAAAGTCCAACGAATCTCGCCCAAAACCATTAGCTAATCCATATTCCACCACCATATCAACCATTCTAACCTTTTCCACCCATCCCTCAACCTCCATCCCGCCCTCTCTCAAAAAAATCCAAAAATCACAGCCTTGGCTCCACCACCACCTCCACACCATGAAGAGGATAGGGAAGGATGTGAAGAAGGGGGCTCAAAAGAGCCTTGAGGTGATCATCAGAGGCAAGGTGCAGACCAAGAGAGCCTCCTCCAATTTTTCCATGCCATAACACACTCCATCACCATCAAATTCCATCTCTGCCTCCTTTAGTCATTCGACATCCGTGAGTGCCTCCCTGTAACAATCGGGCCCACTGCCCTAGGTTCTAGTAGAGATTAAGGAATGATGAGTGACCCCATAGAAAACCACTAGCCTTAACTACGTGCTTTTTTGTCACACACGCACAAGCCAAGGTCAACTTCCCGATTGTTCACCCATCCTAGTACTACTCCAAGTTGAGCACACTTAACTATAGATGGCATGCAACGGTACAATGTGGGCCCCACCTACTGGAGGGTAATTGACTCTGATACCATTTGTAACAATCGGTCCCACTTCCCTAGGCTCTAGTACAGTTTTAGGAATGATGATTGGCCCCACAGACCACCACTAGCTTGAACTGTGCACTTTTTCCTCACTCACGTGCAAGTCGAGGTCAACTTCCTGACTGGTCACCCATCCTAGTACTACTCCAAGTTGATCACGCTTAACTATAGTGTTATTTAGTGATGGCTCCCGGAAAAAGAGGTGCACCTTGGTGATATGGGTAGTCCAATATTCCTTTTAAGATCATGTTATCCAAGGCCTCAAATCTCGATACATTACACTCCTGCATCCGATCGTCAGACAACCATCACATCACCAACAAAATCTATCAGAAGGAGGAGGAGGAGGCATCTGAGGAAAACATCGATGCCATGATCGATGAGGGGGAACTGAAGGTCACCACTCACACAAAGTGAGTCAAGGGGGCAGCATCCCCATCTTCATTAAGCATCCCTCCACGGCCTACACCAGCTTTCCACTCAATCTCTTCACTAGGGGAGAGACTACAACAACAGCCGCAGACGAGGTCATAGCTGATCATTGAAGAAGAGGATGCACCACATCGATACCCCAAGCAACGGGTACTGCTAAATGTTGATACAATCTTGGGGTTAAGATCATATCGGGTTGATGAAGAAGAGGATGATAGTGATGAGGAGGAGATCTATTCTGAGCCAGATGACACTTTAGTCTCCTTGGAGGCAGACAGATTGAAGGAGTTTGGTAAAGCTCCTGATGGTACATCTAATGGTAGGGGAAAAAGAAAGATTCAAATCACTCCCATCTACCCTAAATGCATGACTAGGAGAGTCATCTTCACAAGGTATGGGTGAAAGAAAGTGATTGATGGTCTGGGCATTAAGGTAGAGGTGGAGATCAAGCTTAAGAGAACCAATTTGTGGAAGGTGCTTTTGACACCACAAACCACATACGTGGAATTGATGCAACAACTCTTTGATACTATTGAAATGTAAAGGTAAAAGGAGAAGAAGCAATCAAGTTTGGGATGATGAATAAAATGCACACTCTCACTGCATCTCAATTAAATTACATTTTTGCCACAAAGGTTGGAGAAGCCAACAAGATGAATGATGGTTTGATTGAGAAAGAGACTTGACTTGGACTGTGGTAAATTTTGGTATAGCTTGACCAGGACTCCAGGATACACAAGTAGAAAGTCAAATACTGTGACAATCAACAATCCTTTGGTTAGATATGTGCAAAAAGTCTTCGCCAACACAATTTTGGAGAGATATGACAACCAAGGTAGCATTTCACAGAATGACCTTTTTACTTTGTGTGTGATAAATAAAAGGTTACAACTTAGCCTAGGGGCACTATTGATAGACCATATGAGACCAATTCCTTTCAAAATAAAAACTCCATTTTTTATGGGAGGACTTGTAACCTCAATTGCTCTAGCCCTAGGTTATTATGTCACTAGACTCAAAGAGGCCAAGGGAGCTCAATTTGTTGATCTAAAGTACCTCATTCACTCTCAAATGATCACGTTCAAAAATAAGATGTTGATATATAATGTGAAGTCTGTAGCAATGTCAACAACTCTTGAGTTGCCCTACCATGCTACCCCACTCCTCTCTACTTTGGGGGTCCCTGACCTACTACATGAAAAATTGAAAGTGTGGGAGAAGAACAACCCCAGGGAGAACTAAAACCCCACTACTATACATGAAGAGGTAGGAGAATCAAATGCACAGGGGCAAGAAGAAGAATAAGATAAGAAAAGACAAGCCTAAAGGGTGAGAAGAAGGGATGAGGCAACATCCCAACTACAAGAGCCTTCAACAAACACCTATGACATGTCATCCATACAAGCACAGCTTGAAGGAATACAAAAGACATAACAAGAGATGTAGCTCACCCAGCAATACATGTGGCATGACCAATAATAGATGCACTACCAGGTCAACCACATGTATCACTACCACCATGCTCAATCACAAAGAAACCATAAATGGGGTGAAATTTATGGAGTGGTATCTCGGGTTATCAAGAGACTTAACCCCCTCCTCAGGATGCTTATTGGGATCACTACTATTAGTTCCCTCCAGCCCGCCCAGGTCCTCCGCCTCGTCAAGAAAGCCCTCATTAGCACTAGCCAGACTAGCCATAATAGGAAGACCTACCTTTTGATCAGCCACACTAGCCATGACTCTTACCCTATTGTCCCTAAGCTTTAGTTTCATGTTGAGGATGACATGACTCAAAAGTATGGGGTGGTAGGGCGGTATGCACCACCCTTTCTCTCATTTTGTTTATCCCTGTCCAACCTAATTTTAGATTGATGACTTCACCCTATCTAGTGTAGATTTTTTTCTGTTTGCATTCATGCATACATGTGGTTTAATTACATGCATTTTTGCATAATTTTTTTAAAAAAATTGTTCTTTTTGCTCTTCCATGCCATGCATTGCATTTTCATGTAGTTTTTAGTAATTTTTGTGTGTTAGAACTAGGATTTACTGCTTTATGTTTTAAATTTCCCTAAATGTAGGTTTAGATGTAAAGGGATGCAAATTGGCACCATTTTGGCCAAATTTTGCCCAAATTTGAATATTCTTGCTCAATAGTATATTTTAGTTGAATCCCTATACATTGTGATGAGAATGACTAAATCTTGGATATTGTAAATTGATTTTGATGTTTTTGGCTAGAATGAGTCCTATGTAGAAATTTTGCATGTGATCCAAGCCTCTTGAAATAATTTGTTGTTTTAAATAAAAGGGTGATTCTTGCAGCCTTGAATGTTTGGGATTTATATGTTCTATATGAAAAAGGTGTAATCTACCATATTGTTCATTTTATGCATGACTTGTTTGATTGGTGAATGTTACATGGACTAACTTGCTTGAGTGATATTATACATGAATTTCCACTACTTTTGACCCCTCTTTGACCCAACATTTCTTCCACCATCTTCTTACCTCACAACCTCATGAAAGGATGCCAAAGTACACATATTAGCCTTGGCCAGCCCCAAAAGTTTGTGGTGACCATACCTTTACCTCCCCGCTTCACTCTTGTCATGATATGCCCTACCTACACCAAGGGCAAGGAAAAGAAGAAAATAAAGGGTGATCCTATTAAAGAGCATCCAAATAAAGAAAAGATGAGTGTAATAGCACTCCACACCCTTTCATAACCATTTCTTCTCTTTGTATGCCTAGTAGGGCCAGGGTAAATCAACTCTAGCCCTCATCTCCCTACACAAGACAAGTGGGTCATGAGAAGTGAAATGAAGTGTATGAGTTATCTCAAGCAAGTGAAATAGTAATTCTAACCTTTTGAATGTATTTCATGCATGATACAATTTACCCAGAGCATTATAAAATTTGCATCACTTGAGTATGTGAATGGTAACCCATATTCTAAGTTCTTGTTCTTTGTGCTTGATTCACACTTGAAAAAATGAAAATGAGTAGAGAGTAGTGGATTGCATGCCTAATTCCTCATGTAAACTCATTTTAGCCAATAAACATCACAATATTGCATTATATTTTCTCCTTTATTGAATTGAAAGAGAGATTAAGTTGGAGCATACTTGAGGACAAGTATGTTTTAAATTTGGAGTGGTGATGAAGCCCTATTTTAGGACTTTATTCTGTGTATTTTTGTATTATAATCACATCTAAACATTATAGATTGCAAGCTATTTCCTCCAACGTGAACTTTTATGTCAAATGCACTTGTACCTCCCTTTATGTGTTTTTCAAGGTACTTATGCATGCATTGATGCAAGGGAGATAGTTGAAGAATATCTTTGGGTCCTTGCACCCCAAGATTGAAACTAACTTTTCCTTGAGCTCCCCTTGGATACACAAGAATCAATCCAAAGCAAAAGGAGGTCAAATGAAGAATTTGAAGTTGAAGTCAGCAGAAAGAAGTCCCAAAATGGCCGTGAGGAAACCACCATGATCGTGGTGAATTATTCTCCAAAAGTTATAGTAACTTCGCCAATTTTTTACATGAATGACCACATCCGTGGTCAGCAAAATGGCCATGGTCACTGAAGACCACAGTCGTGGTCAACATAACAATCGTGGTCGATGAGCTTCACCTCGCTCGTAGCCCCTACCACGATCGTGGTGATTTATTCTCCAAGATCCCAAAAACCAATAGTAACTCATCCCAATTTGCACGTGAATGACCACGGTCTTGGCCATGAGCATGACCATGGCCCCTGAAGGCCATTTCACCCATGGTGACCACCACGAATGTTGTAAGCTGAAGACAAGATGACCCTCAGAGCAACCTCGCCTGTGGCAACCTCCTCCACCACGGTCGTGCCACTCGGCACGATCGTGGTATCCTCTACCTACCATGACCATGGTACTCTCCACGGCCGTGGCCACCCACCCATACACACACTTACACCTCACCTCCACCTTCCAATAGGCCATTCCCGTTGCCCACGACCGTGCCATATAAACCCCACCACGGAAATGGCGCCTCACCACAGCCGTGGTGACCACCTAACCCTACCCATTTTCTCCACTATTTTTTCCATTTTGCCCCCACATACCCTAGTTCCTCCCCACCACCTATATATACATAGGTGGCAGCCACAACATGAGGGTTAGACCCCTATAGCTTCTCTAGCTACTCCTTAGCCATTTCCTTGCCTTCAAACCTTTCATCTTCCATTTCCACTCAATTTCCACCATAGAACCCTAGTTTTCTAGGTTTTCCATCATAATCCCCTACATTTTCATGCTCTTCATCCATCTTGGAGGAGGGAGGACATTCTAAAGCTTATAGGAGGTGAAGGAGGAAGATCTACCATGAGCTCCATGGATGTCTACCTCTTTCTTCTCTTTTCTTTGCTCTTTTGTGTAGTCATGTGTAGCCAAGCCCCTTGTGGTGGGATGTTTGGGGTAAATATGTTACTTTGATACCATGTTGGTGGAGAATAAATTGTAATGAACATATTTCCATTCTATGATGATTGTCTCTTGATTATGTCTCATTTCCCATTATCTTACTTGTGATTTGTGTTTTTAAACATGGATTGCTTATTGTATGATGCTTGAAAACATCTAGCTTCTAGGGGAAGTATATTGTATGTGTCTATATTAGGAACTGCTCCTAGGTCCAATCAGTGGATCCCTAGCTAGCACCCTTTATTCCTACATACAACTCCCTTCTCCTATAAATAGGTGTGAGATTTAAGTATCTAGTGTAAGAGTGATTAGTGCAATTGACTAGAAATTTTTGAAAGGCTAGTTGGAAGTAACATGAGGTGAAACACCCTCATCTCCACCTCCATCCCTACCCTTGGCTATCAATTTCCCTAATACCACTTACCCTAGAAAACTAAACTTGCCAAGTCCTATTAGAATTACACCTAGCCCTAGTTTCCCAACTAGTAGCATAGGGTAGATTCAAATAGAACTTGCCTTGTTGTTTGGTTTGGCAATCTAGATTGAAAATATAAGACTTGCATGTTATGTTAACCTTCCCCCAACTAATATCATAGTTTCATTCCCAAATAGCCCTCCTATCCATATCATTTCTTGAAACCCATCTTGTTTGCTTAGCTTGTTAATGCTAGTTTAGTTAATTGCCTTTGTTGCTTCTTAGATAATTGCTTAGTTCTTGATAGCTAGGTCTTGCTTGAATAGTTAGTGCTCTTTTGAGCTTGTTTGTGTTAGCCTTGTTTGTTAGTGATAACATATGTCCTTGCTTGCTTTAGTGCTTAACTTGTCTCTTAGTTGTTAATTTGCATTGCTAGTCTAGTGTAGCTTAGTTGTAATTCCTCTTGCTCATATTTTGTTAATTGTCTTGCCTTGCTCCTTAGACATAACTTGTTTAGGATAATTAAAGGTTTTTGGTAATATATTTTACTCCCTATTGTTAATTTCTTGAAATCTTAGTGTAATCAACCAAAACCAACCTTTAAACCCTAAAAATCCTACACTCCACTTTAGGAATGTAGCTACCTTAACTTAGCTCTATTTCCCTCCCTCTCCCTGAGGATCGGCCCTTTTCTTACCACTTGTCTATACTACAACACGACCCCTTGCACTTGCGGGTACATGTGATTAGTTTAAGTAGGTGTGTCAGACTTGGTTCCTTGTACAAATTTGGAAGATCCATGTTTGTTTGCCTAAGTTGCATCTAATTAAATCTAATTGGCTAGTTGTAACCGAAGGTAGTCTAAAACACACCAATATTGTTAGTCCAATCATTCCTTTTAAGATCATTTAATCCAAGGCCTCAAATCATGGAATGTTACACATCTACATGCCTCTCAACTGGATCCTTCACAATTCACATGATCTGGAAATTTTGTGACCATGCAATGTTATGACATCTTCGATTCATTTGGCCTCCAACCAAGGTAATGTTGGGACCTCTATGTTGGCATCTAGCTCTCCTTGTATTGTTGAATGCATGGTCACCCAACATATGACTAGTATTGGAAGACCCCTGACCTTGCCTTTTTGGTTGAACATGATTGTTTACCTTAATTGGATGCTTAAAACCTTAATATAACTCTAATATATGCTTTGATATCATGTGATAAATTTAAGTTTCAAGTTTGGTCCATCTTGGACATTGTTTGAGCAAGTTATGCAATTTTATGCTTGTTTTGGAATTTTCTATAATTTACCCATATCTGATATTTTTCTTGTAATCCATCACATGCTTTGTGTTCCTCACATGTTTTCTTATCATATTTGAGTTGGTTGTACCTTTGGGAGCCTAGATGCACCTTGGTTTGGTGGTGACATCTATTAGGGGTTGAGTTAGGGTTTTGCTCTCATGGATGAGCTATCTTGGAGGCCAAAACTCGATGGTCCTCCTTGATGGGTGACATCCTATGGCTCTTCTTGGGTGTTGGGATATTTGATCATATCTTCTAATTATGCAGATATGTCTAAAGAACGTGAAGAGCATTTAGAGAGTAGCTATGTTGTGTTAAGAGGTGGTGATAGGAGGCCTAGCATGTGATGGGAGAGTGTGTGAGATGAGGCCGAAGAAGCCCATGATGCCTCAATTTGACCGAGAAACCATATCCAATCTAGCATTGTTTGGACAACTTATTGCCATGATTACACACTTGGCAGATAGAACGCCCGTATCTCAAGCTAGGGAAGTTGTCCCTAATGAGGAATCTCAGGGTTCCGAAAAGACATTCGAGTGGTTGAGACATGATGGAACAATTGAGTATGTGGGTACGGAAGACCCTTCATATGTTGATAAGTGGTTGACTGAGCTTGAGAAGGCATTTAAGATCCTCAATATCCCAGATGAGGACAAGGTGAAGCACGTTGTTTACCTACTGAAGGCCAATGTTGGTCACTGGTGGGCCATATAAGAGGAGAAGAAACCTAAAGTTGTGATAGGTTGGGAAGAATTTAGGTAAGATTTTGTGAGTTGATACTTCCCTGATATGTATTTAGACAAGAAGATAGTGCAGTTTGAGAGGTTGCACCAAGGTTCAATGACCATCAACGAGTATGAGGTGAAGTTTATGGAGCTTCTGAGGTTTTGTTCCCACATGGAAGCAACAGAGAAGGAGAGAATCTATAGGTTTGAGTAGGGCTTGAGCTTAGAGTTGTCTACCAGAGATAGTGCTTTGGAGAATAGGGAGAGGTTCTCCAGCTTTGTGGAGTTAGTATGGAGGATTGAGAGGTCTGCTCTTGAGAACTGTGAAGCCAATGCTAAGAAGAGGCTAGCTCAGTTTCAAGGATAGTAAGCCAAGGTTGAATGATTTAAAATGCTTAATTACCATAATTGAATGCTTACAACCTTAATCTAACCTTTTTATATGCTTTAAAATCATAAGAAAACCTTAAGTTCTAAATTTGGTACAATTTGGACATTGTTTGAGCAGTTATGAAATTTTATATACATTCTGGACTTTTTTGCAATCTACCCAATTGGGAGGTTTTATTTGTATATTGTCACAAGCATTATGATCCTTATAGGTTTCCTTATCATTCTCTACTTTGTTGGTCTATGGGGCTCCTAGTTGTTCTTGGTTTGGAGGTGTTCCTCTTCAAGGACATTGTAGGGATTTCCCCCTTTATGGATAAGGATAAGAGTAATGGTAAAGATAAGGATAAGGGTCAAGATAAGGATAAGGATAAAAGATAAGGATAAGGGTCTGGATAAAGGAGAGAAAGTGTAGGTGGTAAGTGAGGGAGGTGTTGCATGGACATAAAAGCTCTAGTCTATGGACACATGGAAACCTCATGAACACATCATGCTTGACCCCTTCCTTATCCATGAAGCTATATATATCACTTCCTATCCCCAAAATCAAAATCATTGATCACTCCTTATTTCCCCTAGATTATAGCACCGACCTTGCTCTGTTTGGATGTGGAACAAAGTGGTCTACGGTGGAAGACAACCTCTTTTTGGAGAAGAAAGTCTCCTAGAGCTCCATCTAGCCCTACCTAGGGTTTCTAAGGTCATCTTCTAGGGTTTTCGACCAAGGCAAGTTGTTTTATTCCTTCCTTCTCTATTTTTCTTGCTCTTTTCCTTTATTAGACCTTCCTCCAGGTTGGAACTCTACTATTCCATGGTAAAAGTTTCTTTAGAGCTCAAGATCCTACCTTTCTTACTTCTTCTTCTAGGATTTTGATTCCTTGTGAAGAAGAGTGCCTACTTGGCCGAGTTCAGAGCTTCCTCTTGGGTTTTCTACCTTCTTGGCTCAAGTTTCTTGTTGTTAGAGTCTTTTCTTCTTAGTAGAGGTGAGTTTTATAACCCTTTTTACTTATATTGGTTACTATAAGCTTGTTATCTCATGTTCTTTCTTAAAAATGTTGATTTAAGCATTTAGAAGCTAAGCTTGTTTGAGATTTCAATTTTTATGATTTTTCCTATTTTGTTTCCAATTCTAGATGAACATGTAATCATGTGCACATTCTCCCTAAGGAAGTATGTGACTTAGTTCAGGTTTGTGTCACCACCTATGGTTCTAAGCACCGATCAACCGATTGTCCATATTAGGGTTTCTAGGTTAATTATTCTCTCCTCTAAACACATGACTCGATGGTGTGGTCTTCATGACAACCGAAGGTGGTGACCAAGGGTTATGAACGATGATGTGAACTGATTGTCACACCTTAGGTCAGTGTTAGGCTCTCTTGAAATCTCAATGAGCAATGGTTTGATACTCTAATGATGTTATCAATCAATGATGACATTACCTTAATATCTGATGGTGTTAAATGAATATAGTGTTGATCTAACAATCAATGGTGACTTAATGATCACAATAAGGTGGATTACGTCATCACCACATATGGTGAGTTAAGGATGTAATTGTAGATTCCACTAAACCTTAAACCAATGGTTCCTTGGTTCAATTGATCTAATGTTAAACCTATACTTCAGTTTATAACTTTGAACAATGAACTCGATCCAATGAATAAGATTGGATGCTTCAACATACAATGGATTAGAATGAATCCCATGATATTATATGTGGGTCCTAGTGATGAGAATTGGATGATTCAATATCATTAATTGTTGTCTTATCATTTCTCTCGGATAGTTATATTTGATAAATGACCATAATAAGGGGGTGTGTAACTTCAATGTGATATAGTTTGTTATACCTAACCTTAATGTAACTAAATGATGGTAATTAGTTATAAATCAGACCTCTTGCATTATTAATGTGAAAATGAATTACACTCTTCTTGTGTTTAAACCACAATGTAGTGTTATTTGAATATCATAGTGCCTTGCCATAATAATACATATGGACACATAATTATTGATGATTTTTTTAGCCTTGTTTTTGGCATGGAATGATGAGGATGACCTTGATATGAATAATGTGATGGTCTTAATGACCTTTGGGCATGTTGAGCCCAAATTGAGGAGAAATCATTTTCATGTTCCAATAAGGGTTGAAACCCTAGAACTTGTGATAAGAAATGGATATCTTGAAATGATATGATGATAATGTGGTTCATTACAATGCAATGGATGATAGCATATGGTAATATGATTAATATCTATACTTCAAACATTTTATATCTTCTAAAGTTTCAATTTTTATACACTTGGTGGAAATGAATTAGGGTTTGTATGTCCATTTTTATGATGAAGCCTTAATTCACCCAATTGGCAATAATTAATCAAGTGAAATTCTAATCATGTAGTGCCCTATGCCATAGATCCATCTGAGTGTCAGAACTTGCTAGATGGTGAAACGAGTATTCCTAAGGGAAACTTGTAGTGCATACTATTGAGTATGCGGGGTGCTTGTCATCCTGACACCAAGTGTTTCGGGAGGATGCTTGCGGTCATACCTAGCCCAATTTTTGAGAACGACTACAGTCGGGTCTCAGTGATTCTAACATGATGTGATTAGAGGACAACTGCGGTTGTACCTCAATGATTGGGTTTGAATACCCTATATGCTAGCATCGTGACCTATACCAAGGTGGGCTAGTTACAGGACTATATGTCGTTGTTTTACAGTTTGACTATATGTCATTGCGGTGCAGACTCGTACTGACCGAAAGATCTTAGAGTCCAGCTCTTCCTAGATCTTATGTGGAACTGATTATGACCAAGTGGTGGTCACTTGGACTTTGAGTGGTATGACTCAAACTCCCTTGGGCATAATAAAAGATGTAATACAGCCGTGTAACATATTTGTTTAGGGATATACACAATGCCTGACATTGGATGATAACCCTTGTTTGATCTTCTTCTATAGAGATGATATATAGTATAATGAGAGATGATAGATATGCTTGTGTTGTAGATATTCTCATGTTGTAGACCTATTTATGTTGTCAAATATACTGACACTGATATTTAATAGTATGCTTCTAGCAATGTCTAATACTGTTAGCCATGCCTATGTAATTAGAAATGCTTAAACTGCTAATTATGCTTATGCAATTAGTTGTGTTATGATGTTAGCTCTACTTATTATGTAGACTGGTTCACTTTATTAAATATGCCAATATTGATAGCCATGTCATACTACTAGATATATCAAAGATGCTTATGCTTCTAGATTGCTTGTGTTGTTAGTTACGCATATGATGATAGTCAGATCAATGATAATGATTCTTATTATATGCAATCTTATGAAACCTAAGTAGGTATCTGATAAAAGAAACATATTTATTTATTACCTATATATACATTGATAATCATACTTGTTGCTAAGCTTATTTGCTTAATCTGTTTAGAATGCTTGAACTATTCAATCTACCTAATTGACTATTAAATACTCCAATTGCTCAGTTATTTACTATTTAATTGATGTAATCAATATATGTTGGAGAGAGTTATATATCTCGCTGGGACTGGGTCTCACCTCGTGGGTCACCATATTTTTTTAGGTGATCGACAACAGTGACAACAATATCATGACAGTGAGAAGAATCTGAGGTAATAAATCCTAGAGATGGTTGTTTAGTGGTCTAGTGTGTCCTAGAGTCATCCATGTACTCTCAGGTCTGGATGAAAATTTTGTATATGATTTTTTGATTGAATCAAGCTTTCTACAGCATGTTTGACTCTTGTATATGTTGAATATGTGGATAGTGTACCTTTGCAAAGTATATGTTGTAGCTGTAGCTACAGGGCAGTTGTAAAGAATATTGAGCTTTATGTGAATTAAAGCAAGTTGTTGGGCTTTCATATAAATGTTTTTGAGCAATTGAGAATTTTTGAAACCATTTTTAATTTACCCTATTTTTTGGGTTAGTGTTTAATTAATGAGTAATTATGTTTTGTGTTTTGAGTAATCTCATTTAGTGTAATGGGTTCTCACAGTTTTTTCTAAGCCAAGAACGGGAGTGCAGTCATAGTGGTCCCTGAGAAAGGGATGAGGTCACAGTTTTCTACATGTAGGAGCACGCAGTACGACATATGTATTAGTGATAGGGTCGTCTAGGCCACAGTATGATTCCAGGACTTGTCACAAGTATGGACAAGTATGGCATCTGAGGTGGACATGTCCTATGAAGGATGAAGAAGTGACACATCATCTGAGATAGAGTTAGCAAGATCTGCAATAGTAGCAATTTAGTAGTGTAGGTGGTAGAGGATGCGGTGAGGTGTCTCAGGCATGATCCTATGGGCTAGCTGGAAGAGGACGTGGTTGACAATAGGCAATGGCTAGATTCTATGTTATGAGTCATCCGGAGTGAGTGGTCAATCCACAGGTCGTGACAAGTCAAATGGAACTTTTTCATTCTGATTTATCTATATTTTCTTTCATATCTATTTTGGTTGACGGGGGTGCAACACACTCATTTATCACCAGAGAGATGATAAGTAGTTCTAATATGCCTATTTGTAGTAGATTTGATAGCCTATTTCTAGAAACCCCTTTAGTTGGTTCAGATGAGTTGCGCGAGGTGTGTCCATATTGTGTTCTTTCTTTTTCGAGACACAACATTCAAGTGGATATTATACCACTTGAAATGCATGGATTCAATGTGATCCTAGGGATGGATACCTTAGAGAAGTACAAGGTTGTTTTGAACTGTAGTTCTAAGGTGGTAACATTTTGTGATGGGGGTGTTTCTTAGATCTTCCAAGGAGATAGGACATTCTTCCTACGTGTTTGGTGTTGACTGTGATAGTAGAGAGGTTGACGAGATAAGGGTGTGCAGATTTCTTGGCACATGTTGTGGATACCAAGGCGAGAGGTCCTAGTATCTAGGAGGTATCCATGGTGTGTGAGTTTGAGGATGTCTTTCCTGAGGAGTTTTGTGGTGTTCCCCCTCCTAGAGAGACTAATTATGAGATCAATCTTGTTCCTGGAATCCAGCCCATAGCACAAGCACCTTACAGGATAACACTAACAGAGATGCAGGAGTTGAAGAAATGGTTGCAGGAGATATAAGAGAAGGATTTCATCAGGCTGAGCACTTTCCCTGGGGGTGCTCCTGTGTTGTTCGTGAAGAAGGATGGTTCCATGAGGCTATGCATAGATTACCGCTAGCTGAACAAGGTCACAATAAAGAACAAGTATCCATTACCGAGGATTGGTGATCTGTTTGACCAGTTGTGAGGTGCTACAATGTTCTTAAATATAGATTTGAGGTTAGGTTATCACCAGCTGAGGATCAAGGCAGATGTCATACCTAAGATAGCTTTCAAGACTAGGTATGGTCACAATGAGTTCTTGGTGTTGGGTTTTAGGGGAAATAGAGAAGGCAGTGGAAACAAAATTTTCTTCTCCCAAACCCAGAATAAAGGAATTGTGTCAACGTCTATACAATAGGAAGGATGGTTTGAGGAGGCGTACTTTATCTCGAGGCTTACTCGGTGACGTTACCTTACTGCTTGCACGGTCTTCACCTCTGGTCTTGGACGGTGTTTATGCAGCTCCTGGTCTCACCGGGACTGTCGGGATTGACAGCTGTCCTCTGAGCGGCAGAAGTCTCCCACCTCTGCAGTCATCCACATAGACTACCTGGAACTCCAATCGTCTTGTCGCACAAGGCACCGGAAGGAGTCGCACCCTCCTGTCAGCTTACTAGTCACCGATACACTCTCCTGCCACTAGTCGCTTTTCTGCAGTTGTCTTTCCCTTGATGTGCCTCCCTTATCGGGTAGCACTTGCTCGGGCTCTCCTGGTTACCACAACCAGAGAGAACGACAACTTTGCAAAGCAACTGGTGTTCTGAGTTGTTATTATTCTTGAGAAGCCCCCACTACCCCTATATATATAGGAGGGTCATGAGATAAGGTTCTCTACCCCGGTCAATGCAGGATTAAAGCATGAGTAGAAGGGTTCGAGATTTTCCATAAAACAATCAACTGCGCCAGCTGAACCGATCGTTTCCAGCATGAAATGGTCGGTTGGGGACCTGAGCTGATAGGTTCACACCTAATCCGATCGGTTGGGACACTTGAGCCGATCGGTTCAAGCATGATTCGATCGGTTCGTGGTCCTGGTCCAACTCGAATTGACTTTCCAAGTTTGTTTCCAATTAATCAAATATTAGTCCTTGTTCAAATCGAATTTTTACAAGTGAAACAAATATGTTTTGCAAAAGAGTCTTCTGACTTTCCAAACGATCTTGGTTGGTCACACGAATCGACCGGTTCAACAATTCAGCCAATCATTTCATTGACACATGAGTTGATCGACTCACAACTTGAGCTGATCTGTTCACCAACTTGAGCTGATCGGTTCATCACATGAGTCAATCAGTTGGAAGTGCATACTGTATAAAATCAGTCAATTGCAGTTTCAATCAATCTGATACTCTAATCAATTGGTCCAACAACTTGAACACTATGATTTTGAGCTATCAATCAATTGAGTGTTTAATTGAACTACTAAACTCCTTTAGTAATCAATCTAAACATCATTTGTGGATAAACTCCTCTTCCAGGTTAAATCCTATGTGTGTGACCCTGGAGGTCCATTTCACGTTGGCAGTGAAAGTCCATAACACTTATGACTTCACAAGCAAAGAGGGGTGCCTAGTCGCACATCAGTGCTACCGAAGTGAAATAGAAAGTTGGAGAACAACTTTCAATCCTACAATCCATGAATGGTGTTACAGTGAATGTATAATTCCTTTGTCACTAATGTCCTGAATGAACTCAAGGCATGGTACAGTCATCCTTTCAATGTTCATCCATTTCCTTGATCTCAGAGCAGACTGGGTGAGATGTGTGTGACATCAATATCACATATTGATTCATACATGCATGTGCATGCCTTTCTCAATCCTACTCATCAAGTTACCTAGGACATCAAACTCCCTTAGGAGGGACAAATTCCATATCTAACACTCACCCCTCAAAAGCTCCATGTGTCAAAGTCACCCAATCATCACCTTTATAACAACCCATGTTTCAGGATTGTGTTTGATGATGTTAAAGTGTACCCAACAACATGTGTTGTGTGTAGTGATTTTAGGTTGAAGAATCACACTCACCACCATCACAGTGAGAGCTGACTTTGACTACCAAATCATGGTTCCATGTGTCACTCTCACGGTGGGTCTGTCTGGTAAACTTGTTCTATAACAAGTACCTATGTGCTTGGTTTGATATCACTATATCATGACTACTGAGATTCTGTCATCAACCAATACACAATCTAGTCTTTAGTGTTATTGATGTCTATGGTTATTTCCACAATAACAACTGACTAGGGACAAAACAAGAATGTATACTCTTAACATCCGCATGATCTCATCGTTTAGGTCCTGAACCTAAAATCATACATCATCGAGTAAACAATTCTTTAGACATCTATCATGTTACACTATCATCTTAGAAACAGTTAAAACATATAGATCGGAAATTGCCTTTATTATTATTCAAATAATTTACAAAGTATCCCATTACAATCATCACATGACTTACTGTATGGGCATACATACCAAGAGACTCCCACTTGCACTTAGAGCCAGTCACCTAGGAACCTCAGTCCTTGTGACCTAGCATGACCATCATGCTTCTATTGAGAAAGGGCCTTCATCAGTGGATCAGCTATGTTGTCTTCAGTTGATACTTTGTAAATCTTCACATCTCCTCACTGTACGATCTCTCGTATGAGATGGAAGCGTCACAGTATGTGCTTGGACCGCTGATGTGATCTGGGCTCCTTAGCTTGAGCAATAGCTCCATTATTGTCACAATAAAGCTCAATTGCATCACAGCTACTGGGAACTACACCAAGTTTAGAAATGAACTTCTTGATCCACACAGCTTCCTTTGCTGCATGTGAAGCAGCAATATACTCGGCCTCTATAGTAGAATTGACAATTGTTTCTTGCTTGGAACTCTTCCAGCTCATAGCTCCATTGTTTAGGCAAAATACAAATCCTGATTGTGATTTATAATCATCTTTGTTGGTTTGGAAGCTTGCATCAGTGTAACCCTTTGCTACCAGATCTTGCTCACCGCCGTATACAAGGAACTGGTCCTTAGTCCTTCGCAAGTACTTGAGGATGTTCTTTACGGCTATCCAGTAAGCATCCCTGGGATCTGACTGGTACCTGCTCATCATGCTGAGGGCATACGAGACATCTAGACATGTGCACAACATAGTGTACATGATGGATCTGATGGATGATGCATATGGGATCCCATTCATACGCTCCCTCTCTTCACAAGATTGGGGACATTGAGCTCTAGAGATGGTGACTCCATGTAGCATGGTGATGCCTCTCTTTGAGTTCTCCATGTTGAACCGCTTCAGTACTTTGTCAATGTACATGCTTTGACTTAGTCCGAGAAGCCTTTTATATCTATCTCTATAGATCTTAATACCTAGAATATAGGATGCTTCTCCTAAGTCCTTCATTGAGAAAGTATTCCCAAGCCAAGTCTTTACCTTCTCTAAGGCTGAGACATCATTCCCCATCAACAGTATGCCATCTACATACAATATGAGGAATGTGGTCATGCTCCCACTAACCTTCTTGTACACACAAGGTTCATCTTCATTTTGAATAAAGCCAAACACTTTGACTTCCTCATCAAATCGAAGATTCCAACTCCGAGATGCTTGCTTCAATCCATAGATTGACCTTTGTAGCTTACATACTTTATTGGCATTCTTTGGATCTACAAAACCTTCAGGTTGTGTCATGTATACATCCTCACTTATATTCCCATTAAGGAATGTGGTTTTAACATCCATTTGCCAAATCCCATAGTCATAGTAAGCCGCAATAGAAAACATGATCATGATGGACTTAATCATGGCAACTGGAGAAAAAGTTTCATCATAGTCAACACCTTGAACTTGTCGGAAACCCTTTGCAACCAATCTGCCTTTATAAGTTTGTACATTGCCATCCATGTCGGTCTTCTTCTTGAAGACCCACTTGCACCCTATGGATTTTACCCCTTCGGGTGGTTCCACCAAAGTCCATACTTTGTTGGAGTACATGGATTCCATCTCGGATTTCATGGCCTCAAGCCATTTCTAGCCTCTAGATAGGTAGTTGGATCATCATCTATGATCAACTCTCCGCCTTCCTGAGTCACAAGGTATCCAAACCTCTCAGGTTCAAGGCATGTCCTACTAGATCTACAAGGTCCTTGTATTACTTGAGGAGACTGAGATTCCACAACACCTTGTGAATCTTTATGTTCCTCTTGTACATCTACTGGTTCAATGTTTTCTTGTTGGGCTTGAACCTCTTCAAGCTCTATTTTCCTCCCACTATTTCCTCTGGAAATAAATTCCTTTTCTAGGAACACAACTGTCCTAGCAACAAACACTTTGTTGTCAGTAGGGTGGTATAAATAATATCCCCTCGTTTCCTTGGGGTATCCAACAAAATAACACTTAAAGGACTTGGGTCCAAGCTTATCAGGAAACATTTTTCTGATGTAAGCCTCACAACCCCAAATCTTAATAAAAGACAAATCAGGACACTTCCCGTGCCATATCTCATATGGTGTCTTTTGAACCGATTTAGATGGTACTCGGTTAAGTGTAAACGCGGCGGTTTCAAGAGCATGACCCCAGAAGGAAATCGGAAGATCAGCAAAACTCATCATTGTTCGCACCATATCCAGTAAAGTGTGATTCCTTCTTTAAGACACACTGTTATGTTGTGGTGTTCCAGGCGGAGTCCATTGTGATACAATACCACGGGCTCGCAGAAGGTCCTCAAACTCCTGGCTTAAGTATTCTCCACCTCAATCAGATCGAAGTGCTTTAATACTTTTACCAAGTTGGTTTTGTACTTCATTCATGAAATCCTTGAACATTTCAAGGGTTTCTGACTTATGTTTCATCAGGTACACATATCCATACCTACTGAAGTCATCAGTAAAGGTAATGAAGTACTAACACCCATTTCTAGCATTAGTTCTAAAAGGTCCACATACATCAGTATGTATGAGTCCTAATAGATCACTAGCTCTCTCACCTTTACCTAAAAAGGGATTCTTGGTCATCTTGCCCAACAAACAAGATTCACATGTCTCTATTGATTCATAATCAAAAGAGTCTAGATAACCATCTTTATGGAGTCTAGAGATGCATTTCTCATTTGTGTGCCCTAGATGACAATGCCAAAGATATGTTTTGTTTGAGTTGTTGAGTTTTTGCCTTTTGGTGTTAACGTTGTATACACTTTTCTCTAGATCTATCAAGTATAGACCATAAGACATTGGGGCACTGCCATAAAAGATCCTATCTTTTGAAATGGAACACTTTCCATTCTTAATAAGAAATTCAAAACCATACTTGTCCAAACAAGAGACGGAAATGATATTCCTATTTATGGCAGGTACATAATAGTTGTGATGATCGAATCGCGAAAACAAGATCAACGAATGCGGAAGCAATTAACTAGCAGCGGAATTATGGGAATTCACTAAAAATTAAAACTTTTTGTAATGAGATCTTTAAATAATAAAACTCTTGCATAAAGAAACAAGATAAGTTGTTTACAACCTGATCCATCATTACATCTCTGTAAAATCACATCTCGAGTGATTACCACATCAATTGCTCTATTATCTGTACAAAGCAAGATACAAAAAAATCTCGAGGCATTAAGCCAAAAATCTCAGATCTATCTTTAGACATCTACTAACTCCTAGGACCTGAGAGTACAGAGACGACACATAGGACATGCTATCTACAAGACTTGACAGACAGTGTCTCCACCTGAGAATCACTATTGTTCCTGATGTTGTTGCTGCTGTTGTTGTTGTTGCTCACCCACTGATGGGTTCCTTTGTCCTCGGCGTCTACCTAAAAAGTTGAATCCCACGGGGGTGAGACAATTTGAATAATTGTCCCAGCGAGAGTTATAACTCTCTGCCAGAAGCTTTGTTATTGCAATAATGGAATAACATTGAGCAGTTACACTATAATTATTCAACAACAGATAAAACATTGTATAAGATAAGTAAAGCAACCTTCTTTTAGGCAATCATTTCAATTATAACTTGATTGAATTACAATACATACAACAATAAGGAATATGAAGAACATGTATACTAGTTATTCAACTAGAACCTTATAAACAATGTATCATCAATCATTGTTTCGCGTAGTTCAACCTAAGCAGTTATGCTACACGGCTGATTATGTTTTTCAAACATTGTTATGCCCTGAGGAGATGAGTTACACCTCTCATACTCCAATCGACCATTACAAAATCGCAATCGGTACCATACATAGGTCATCATAAGAGCCGGATTTCTATGACCTCATCCTCCTCAGTCAGTATGAGGAACAACATGCAGGACATCTAGTGTCTCTGCCATAATAGCTTGCCAGGGTATTCTGACAACTTCACTATTAGAGTTACAGTGGTGTTTTGTACTCTCTTCGCCATCGAGGGATTTCTTGTCTATTTCTCATCGATGCGGTATTAACAACATCATCGGGAGATTAGTGATATATCATCCCGGCATAAACATATAATGAAGGATTGAGAGATTAAAAGTATATCTCACATCAAATCCTACATTAGTACGTAAGGATATTCGCGTCCATAACCCCCACATACTCAAAAGTATGTTCTCCAGGAGTTCCCTTAGGAAAACCTATTTCACCATCATTTAAGTTCTGACAATGATGGATCTATGGTCAGGGCTCTACATGATATCATTATACTTGATTATTTAAGTACATTATGGCATTCTTTTAGCATCAGGCATGTTTTCAAACATAAACCATTAAAACAACTGCTATAAAGAAATAGTACTAATTATATCAAGTTCACTTCACATCTAGTTATCATTGGGATATCAATCCCTAACCATCTCATCATTATGATTCAGGAGCATGGGTGTTCAAATCCTTAGATCATCATAACACTTGTTACCAAGTAACATATTATTATCAAGTCATTTAACAGCATGACCTTGATTGTAGTAATGCAGATATTTCTCATGGGTATCACAACCTATCAATCTCATATGTTACCTCTCACTAGGCAACATAGCATATCATTACTTTCAAAGCTTATAAGGTGCTTTAATAAATATGACATCATAGCCCTTACCTGACTATGTTCATCATTTCATAAAAGCCTGCATAATTAATACACTTGATAATAGGCAGTTTATCTTTATATCAGCATATTGCAAGACAAAGATAACCTTTCAATTCAAGGGTTGTACTACTATGCCCTTAATAGGGTTAGGTTTTCCCTATTTAATTCAATTAGGGTTATTCAACCCCTTAGCTTAATTAGGAATAGTGATTCCTTATTTCATACTTCAATCATAGAGTTTCATGCTTAAAAGCATAACTCAGAATTAGGGTTTACTATTCATATCATCACATCACCCTATATTAGGGTTTACTATTCACATTACAGTGGATTAAGATCATACCAAGATTATGTATGAGAATTACTTTCATTAATGCCCTCAAATTAGGTTAAGATTTATTAACCATCATAATTAGGGTTTCCATGATCTCACTATGAAGGATCATACCCTAATTAGATGCATTCATACATATTGGAAGCTTATTACTTGATTCTCATTCATATTAGGAGTCTTCTCTCTCCTCTTACTATTAGATGATGTTTACATCACTCTTGGTCAGGCCAAGTCAAATCAACATTGACATCATGGGTTGTGTCATTACTGTTATGGCCATTAAGATTCACTTGATCAAAGGGTATTGGTTACTTTATCCCATCAAGGGTACTTTTGTAATGTTCACCATTGATCATATCATGCATTAATCAACTAATTACTTGTCCCCTTAATCACTTTAGATACCTTTAGGGTTTAGGTTAATCAACTACTTAACCATTTTAACCACTAAGGCATCAAACGATCTTGACCTTTTTAGACCTCAAACGGTCTTGCACACTAACCCTCCAAATGGTCTTGAACAATCCTTGAAACCATTTGGTGGTGTTGACTATTTGGTTTTATTGACTTTGAAACCGTTTGGTCATGAAGACTGTTTGACCAAGTTGACTTGAAACCGCATGGACTCAACCGTTCTTGAAACCGCATGAGCACCAAACGGTTTGGGATCGTTTGGTCCCAAACGGTCTTGAGACTATTTGGACCCAAACAGTCTTGAGACCGTTTGGTCCAAACCACCTCAAAACCGCATGGACCAAAAAGTGTCTCAACCCCTCCAAATGAGTTAGGGTTTCCAATGTTGAACCCCTCAATCGATCATGCAATGGTTAGCCACTTATCAATTGAGTCAATTAGGTCAACCCTCAACTGATTTGACACTCAATTGACCCTCAATTGATCATCAATTAGGGCTTGGATCAATTGAGTTAGGGTTTGGAATCGATCACCCTTCAACATGTATCAACATGAGTCTAATTGACATTGAAACCATTGAACCATCATTCAATTGGGTCATGACCTGACCCCAAACGGTCTTGGAATCATTTTGACATCTTCCAAACGGTCTTGAAACCATTTGCTCAAGTCAACACCAAAAACTAACTCAACCTACTAAGGTTTGGTTCATTGATTTGATCATTAGGTCACCAATTAATTGTATTTCAACCTATTGCCTTTCAATCTTTAACCACTTAACCATAGTCAACCCTAGACCTCCAAACGGTCTTGGGTGACCCCCAAACGGTCTTGGGATCGTTTGGACATCTTACAAATGGTCTTGAGACCGTTTTCTCATTATATCATCATAAACCAAGTCATTCACTTAAGGGTTGAACCCTAGGTTTGGTCACCAAATCAGCACTTAATTGCTCAACAACTTGATATCATTGGACCCTCAATTGTTCAACCCCACTTAACCATAGATTCTAAACAGTCTTGGGTGATCACCAAACGGTCTTGAGACCGTTTGGGTGATCCCCAAACAGTTTTGAAACCGTTTGGGTCACTCAACCCAAACTTCAATATGATTGTATTATTGAAATCGGCAATTGACCCGATTAGGGTTTAGGTGACTAATGGGTCTTCAATTGGTGATTCTCTTGGAATTACTTAATGATTTTTGGTGGGTGATTAGTCCATAATGTTTACAACATACCTCCAAATGGTCAACACCTGGTCAACTCACCCAAACGGTCTTGGACCGTTTGCTTCCATGTGTTCTTGGTTGAAATTGTTTGCTTTCAAATGGTTTGAAACCGTTTGCTCCCAAACGGTTTGGGAAACCATTTGTGCAAGAGGTGGAAGACCGTTTGCTAAAGTAGATTTTTGGATAAACTTTGGAAATAACGTCATCATCTTCTACCTCAAGAACAGGGACTGTTGTTCACAGAATTGCTAGCTAGAACACTTAAAAGTGTCTAAAGGAGAAGAATAAGCAACGATTCTAGGTGAAGAAGATGCATTAGCAAAACTTAAGGGTTAGAGTTATAAAACCCACCTCTAGGACTGATCCAGAGCTCCAAGCTTCGTAGCTTCAATGGTGGCTTGAGCTCCAAAGGTTGTCCAAGGTCCGTTCTTCAAGATTTGGATGAAGAAGATGGCTAGAAAGAAGAGTTGTGCAAGGAAAACTAACAAACCAACCTTGTATTAGGGTTTCCTCCAAGAATTCGAGCTAGGTGATGATCAAAACTTACCCAAGCCAGCTTGGTCATCCTCCTCTGCTCCTGAGCTTCTCCTTAGTTGGCCAAATCAAGATGATGAGAAAAGAAACTAAGGGAAACGTTCCCTTGCTTTGTGGAAAAAGGGTGCTTATATATTTTTGGGTATTATCAAAGCAAAGAAAAAGATAGTTATTTCTTTTATTTCTTAACCCATCAACTCATGCTCACTCCACCCTTGGCCACGTTTATTCCTCCTTTTCACATGCAAAACCTCTCTATTATCCAAGGTTAAAGGAAAAGAAGCCATATATCTTAATAAGCTATATATATATATATGAAAGGCCATTTTGCTTAAAACTTGGTTATTTAGATATTAAGGTTATCTTTCTTACTTGATCTTTCAAATGAGGCGCCCTCCTCATTTTCTTTACTCTACTTTATGCCAAGAATCATGAAAGATACTCTAAAGGGTATATTTTACATGTTGCACCCTAATTTTTGGGTAAATTGCATTTTACACCAAAACTAGGTTTTAAAGCACAAGGATTGCTCTACAAGCTATATCTTGGTGCTCAAGCTTGTGGAATCCATACCACTTCATCATATTCATTATTATGATGTCTCAACATTAGAGTAACATCTCAACAAGTGCAATTTGTAAGTTACCCCTCAACTTGGGTAATTTGCACATTAGTCCATATTTAACAAAACAATATTACAACATTGTTCAAAAAGGACTGAAATAAAAATATATGTTCCTTAGAAGCTTTAATTACATATCAAAAGATAACCATAAGAATCTAATCACATATTTAAGCAAAACACCTAGGGTTAGTTCATAACCCAGGTCAGGGATGTTACAATAGTAGTTCTTCAACTCTATTATTAGCCCACTAGGTAGAGTTAACTCATAGGTTCCTACAGCACTGGCGACAACCCTTGCCCCATTGGAAACATGTAGTTCAACCTCACCTTCCCCCAAAGGCCTACTTCTCTTAAGATCCTTCACATTTGAACAAATGTGAGATCCACATCCGGTATCAAGTACCCATGACAAAGAAGTAGTAAAGTTAATCTCTATCACGTATACACCAGAAGTAGAGATCTCTATCTCTCGCTTCTTCTTCCATCGTTCCTTCCATCCTCTCCATGTTTTGAGCATAGAAGATTTTGACATTGGTTCAGCGAGAGAACCCTTCTCTCCCTCACCTTTGTCCTTAGACTTTGTTCCATTGATCTCCATCAATGAACTATCCTTCTTCTTAAGCGTACATAGAGTGGATTCAAAGGCTACCGGTATATCTGGATTGTGCAGAACACTTCTCACAATCCCCAACCAGTTATGGAATTTATTCTCAATTAATTTGCCCATTTGAAAATATGATTTTTTTGCCATTCTACAAGAGAAAATTGCATTTGTCAAAACTCCTTTTGATTTGATTTGAATAAAATTTGACAGTAGTTAATTAGGCCTTTAATTAATTACCGCTCCCACTATTTTGATTCAAATTGATAGCCCTCACTATCAATTCAGAAGATTGCAGCGTACAATCTTCTAGTGGGTCAAGATCCTGAAATCCTCTGAGTCATCAACCAGCTAGGGCTGTCACCCATAACTTAGATCTTCCAGGTAGGCAACTCTTGCCAATTGCATCATATGCAACTTTTGAAAGATGTCATGCCCAACTCCTTGCCATGATCACCTCCATGCCTCAAGGTGCTAGATCCTATCTAGGTCACCTTATTAAGTCTGACCCAAAGCCAACACGATGAATATGTACCCTGTTAGGGCAGACCCACATATCCATCCTTCACGCTTCCACGAGATAGATGGTGTACCACGCTAGGGCGTGCTCACACTTGGCCGATCAAGCTTTTCATGTGTGTCACATTTGGAAGGCATCTAAAACTTTAATATTTAATGAGGGATTTGGTTTTTATAGGTACATATACATATCCAATCACCACAATATAGTAAGTATCATATACATGCTATATCCCACAGAAAACATGTGAAATGATAAAAGCAATGATTATGGCCATCCTAATGTGATTCCTCAAGCCAAGAGGAATCACAGTCATCTAGGTCTACATCACATGCAACCTGTCCATGATGAAGTGATATAGTCATCTAAGTTGATCAACTCATCACATGAATGACCTTCTTGCCCTGGCCGATCGTCTGGGTGCCACCAGCCGATCGGTTGGCTCCTCCAATCGATCGGTTTGCCTGGTCGTCGTGCATCTCCTCAGGTCGCCACCCGCTCCTCTCACTCCTTGAGCCAATTGTCTGGATCACCAACTGATCGGTTCACACCTTGGACCAATCGTCTCAGTCATCGTCAGATGTCCTCCGTTCTTTGACATAACAGGAAATAAAATATCTATCCTATTTTACATTTTTAAAAGGAAAACCCCGAATTACATTCAGGGAGAGCAAAGGTAGGAAAGAAATCTTGAGTTATCTAAGTTACATCAGGAATAGGAGATAGGGAATCGGTGCGCAGACTAAGATGCAAGCAACCACATACAACCAAGCACACATACATAGGGCTTATTGGCCATAACCATGCTATACATTCACCACAAAACTCATTTAAGGGTGACGTGTATCGAGTGCATTTATATTAAATATCATTTATGTATATTAAGATTTGTGGATTTAGGATTGGACATGCATAAAGCCAATTTTACTTGCATCGTATGCAATAAATAAAGGCGACAAACCAAAATCGATCATATCGATAATCCTAAAGCATAGAGTAGTTGACGTAGCTCTAATACCATTGTTGGGTTTTAGGGGAGACAGAGAAGGCAGTGGAAACAAAATTTTCTTCTCCCAAACCCGGAATAAAGGAATCGTGTCAACATCTATATAATAGGAAGGATGGTTTGATGAGGTGTACCTTGTATCGAGGCTTGCTCGGAGACGTTACCTCGCGGCTTGTGTGGTCTTCACCTCCAGTCTTGGACGGTGTCTGTGTAGCTCCTGGTCTCACCGGGACTGTCGGGATTGACAGCTGTCCTCTGAGCAGTAGAAATCTCCCGCCTCTGCAGTCGTCCACACGGACTGCCTGGAACTCCAATCGCCTTGTCGTACAAGGAACCGGAAGGAGTCGCACCCTCCTGTCAGCGTACTAATCATCGACACACTCTCCTACCACCAGTCACTTTTCAGTAGTTGTCTTTCCCTTGTTGTGCCTCTCTTATCAGGTAGCACTTGCTCGGGCTCTCCTGGTTACCACAACCAGAGAGAACGACAACTTTGCACAGCAACTGGTGTTCTGAGTTGTTATTATTCCTGAGAATCCCCCACTACCCATATATATAGGAGGGTCATGGGACAGGGTTCTCTACCCCGCGAAATGCGGGATTAAAGTAGGAGTAGAAGGGTTCGAGATTTTCCACAAAACAATCAACTGCACCAGCTGAATCGATCATTTCAAGCATGAAATGGTCAGTTGGGGGCCTGAGCTGATCGGTTCACACCTGAGACGATCGGTTGGGACACCTGAGTCGATCGGTTCAAGCATGAGCCGATCAGTTTGTGGTCCTAGTCCAACTCAAATTGACTTTCCAAGTTTGTTTCCAATCAATCAAATATTAGTCCTTGTTCAAATCGAATTTGTACAAGTGAAACAAATATGTTTTGCAAAAAGAGTCTTCTGATTTTCCAAACGATCTCGGTTGGTCACACGAATCGACCGGTTCGACAATTGAGCTAATCGTTTCATTGACACATGAGCCAATTGACTCACAACTTAAGTCGATATGTTCACCAACCTGAGCTGCTCAGTTCATCACATGAGCCGATCGGTTGGAAGTGCAGACTGTGCAAAATTAGTCAATTGCAGTTTCAATCAATCTGATACTCTAATCAATTGGTCCAACACCTTGAACACTATGATTTTGAGCTATCAATCAACTGAGTGTTTAATTGAGCTACTAAACTCCTTTAGTAATCAATATAAACATCATTTTTGGATAAACTCCTCTTCCATGTTAAATCATATGTGTGTGACCCTACAGGTCCATTTCACATTGGCAGTGAAATTCCATAACACTTATGACTTCATAAGCAAAGAGCGGTGTCTAGTCGCACATCAGTGCTACCCAAGTGAAATAGAAAGTTGGAGAACAACTTTCAATCCTACAATCCGTGAATGGTGTTACAGTGAATGTATAATTCCTTTGTCACTAATGTATTGAATGAACTCAAGGCATGGTACAATCATCCTTTCAACGTTCATCCATTTCCTTGATCTCAGAGCAGACTGGGTGAGATGTGTGTGACATTAATATCACATATTGATTCACACATGCATGCGCATGCCTTTCTCAATCCTACTCATCAAGTGGCCATGGACATCTAACTCCCTTAGGAGGGACAAATTCCATATCTATCACTCACCCCTCAAAAGCCCCATGTGTCAAAGTCACCCAATCATCACCTTTATAACAACCCATGTTTCAGGACTGCGTTTGATAATGTCAAAGTGTACCCAACGACATGTGTTGAGTGTAGTGATTTCAGTTCAAAGAATCACACTCACCACCATCACAGTGAGAGATGACTGTGACTACCAAATCATGGTTCCATGTGTCACTCTCACGGTGGGTCTTTCTGGTACACTTGTTCTCTAACAAGTACATATGTTCTTGGTTTGATATCACTATATCATGACTACTGAGATTCTGTCATCAACCAATACACAATCTAGTCTTTGGTGTTATTGATGTCTATGGTTATTTCCACAATAACAACCGACTAGGGACAAAACAAGAATGTATACTCTTAACATCCGCATGATCTCATTGTTTAGATCATGAACCTAAAAGCATATGTCATTGATTAAACAATTCTTTAGACATCTATCATGTTACACTATCATCTTAGAAACAGTTAAAACATATAGATCGGAAATTACCTTTATTATTATTCAAATAATTTACAAAGTATCCCATTACAATCATCACATGACTTGCTCTATGGGCATACATACCAACACTTGGTTATGTTGTTTGGATTGACCAATGCACAATCAACCTTTATGGATCTGATGAACATGGTGTTTAGGCCATTTATGGATCAATTTGTGGTCGAGTTTATAGATGATATCTTGATATACTCCAAAGATAGTTAGCAGCATGAGCAGCACCTTTGTCAAGCGTTGATGTTGTTCTGGCAGCACCGGTTGTATGCTAAGTTTAGCAAGTGCGAGTTCTGGTTGATAGAGGTATCTTTTCTTGGTCACATTATATCTTCTTAGGAAGTTTGTGTCAAGCTGAAGAAGGTACAGTCAGTGCTAGAGTGGGAACAGCCCAAGATATTGATAGAAGTTTGTCCTTGGTTTGGCAGGATACTATAGGAGATTTATAAAGAACTGTAGTGTTGTAGTGTTAACCCTAACAAAGTTGACTAGGAGGGTGTTTCATTTGTCTGGGATGACAAGTATCAACGTTCGTTCCAATTGTTGAAGGAGAAGTTGACCAGTGCTCCCGTGTTAGTGCTACTAGAGCAAGGGAAAGGTTATATCGTCTTCTATGATGCTTCTAAGAACGGCTTGGGATGTGTTGATGTAGGAAAAGAACATGATTTCTTTTGCTTCACGACAGCCTAAGAAGCATGAGGTGAACTACCTGACGCATGATCTGGAGCTTGTAGTTGTGGTTCATGCCTAGAATATATGGAGGCACTATTTGTATGGAGAAAAGTGTCAGATCTTCCTTAACCACAAGAACCTTCAGTATATCTTCTCAAAGCAGGAGCTAAACATGAGGTAGAGAAGATGTATGGAGCTAATCAAGGACTACAGTTTCATGATAGACTACCATTCAGGGAAGGTGAATGTGGTGGCAGATGCACTGAGAAGGAAGTCATCTTCGTCACCGTCTACAGATAAGGCACAGTTACATGCTTGGGTATGTCACAAGAGGGACATGCTAGTGTCACTTCGACAGATGAACGTGAAGTTGGAGGTTTCCTTGTTGGCAAGACTCTTGGCACAGTTGTAGGTGAAGCCTACCTTAATGCAGCAAATCAGATATGCATAGCAGAATGATATGATGATATAGAATATCCTGACAGAGTTTGGTAGTAGGAAGTATGATGGCTTCTATGAGATAGAGGATGGGACAATTTACTTTCACAATAGGATAGTGGTTCCAGATGCAGTTGGCTTGAGGAAGATGGTTCTTGAGGAATCTCATTCCTCTATGTACAGGATGCACCCTGGTAGTACCAAGTTGTACCATAACATGAAGGATTTGTATTGGTGGCCAGGTCTAAAGCATGACGTGTCAGAGTTCATTTCTAGGTGTCCAGTCTGTCAGCATGTCCATGTAGAGCATCAGAAGCCTACAGGGACATTGCAACATTTACCGATACCGCAATAGAAGTGTATCATATCATCATGGACTTTGTGGTTGGTCATCAAAGGACATGATTCCATATGGGTTATAGTTGATAGGTTGACCAAGTCATCTCACTTCCTTCCAGTCAAGACGATGTAAACAACAGACAAGTTGGCATAGGTATATGTTGATGAGATATTCCATCTACATGGTATTGCACTTACCATATTATCTAACAGAGGTCCACAGTTTACGAGTCATTTTTGGGAACATCTGCATACATCCATGGGAACACTGCTAATGTTTAGTACAACTTTCCACCCACAGACAGATGGCCAGTCTGAGAGGATCATTCACACCTTAGAGGATCTTTTGAGGGCATGTGTCTTATAGTTTCTTGGTAGTTGGGATGTGCATCTTAGTTTGATAGAGTTTGTTTACAATAATAGTTATCAAAGAAGTATAGATATAGAACCTTATCAGGCTTTGTATGGGAGACGTTGTAGGTCACCGCTTTGTTGGTATGAGATAGGAGAGTATCAACTTTTGGGTCATGAGCTAGTACAACATACTACATAGAAGATCAAGGTGATACAACAATAGTTGAAGGAAGCCCAAGATAGGCAGAAGTCTTGTACTGATAATCATCATAGACTGTTGAAGTTCCAAGTTGGATATTGTGTGTACCTTAAGGTTTCCCCTTGGAAGGGTGTCCTGAGGTTTTGTAGGATGGGTAAGTTGGCTCCTAGGTGTATGGAACCATACCATATTTCATCACGTGTTGGGAAGGTGGCATACAAGATCGAGTTACTTCCAGAGTTGCACAGGTTGCACCATGTCTTCCATGTCTCCATGTTGAGGAAGTGTCATCCAGATACCAAATAGGTGTTACAGCCATTGGAGACTGAGTTAGAGGAGGATGTGTGTTACGAGGAGGGTCCTATGTTGATCTTGAATAGGACAGTGAAGAAGTTGAAGAAGAATGATATAGTCTCAGTGAAGGTTTTGCATCATCACCATGGTTTTGAGGAATCCATGTGGGAGTTAGAGGATGAGATGTGTAGGAAGTACCCGTCTTTGTTCACATAGGAATTCGGGGGTAAAATCCTTACTAAGGGTTTATGGTTGTAAAACCCCTGATCTTTCCTTTTTGTTTGAACATGCTTTATTACCTTAATTGGATTCTTAAAACCTTAATTTAACCCTGATATGTGCTTTGATATCATGTGACAAACTTAAGTTTCAAGTTTGGTCCAGTTCAGACACTGTTTGAGCAAGTTATATAGTTTTATGCTTATTTTGGACCATTCTGCAATTTACACATATCTATTGTTTTTCTTGTAGTTTTTCACATGTTTTTTTCTAACATTTTTTCTTATCATGTTTGATTTGGTTGTACCTTGGGGCGCCTAGATGCACCTTGGTTTGGTGGTGATATTTATTAGGGGTTGAGTTAGGGTTTTGCTCTCATGGATGAGCTACCTTGGAGGCCAAAACTTGATGGTTCTCTTATATGGGTGACATCCGATGGATATCCTTGGGTGTTGAGATCCTATGGTGGTTCCTAGAGGTGTGAGGGTTGATGGTTCCCTCTCTTGAGCTCCTTGGATAGATGGTCTACCTTGAGAAGGTGCATAAACAATGGTTTCCACCCTTGTGACCTAGGGTTTCAACAAACGATGGTCACCATGTGTTTGAACTTGAAGGCCACCTGGGTAGTCAAGATATGATGGCCCTGCAGACTCCAACAACCAATGGATCTACTGCTTGCATGGACGTGATGTCCCTATGCCATGGACACTTGGCAAACATGTAGGACACCTTAGCCTTCTCTTCTCTCTCACCCATAGCTTTATAAACCTTCCCCTTCCATGCAAATGAACCCTTTGGAATCCCTTTCTTCTTCCTTGATATCTACAACTCATCCCTCCTTGGCTAGGTGGGGAAGAAGGTGCCCAAGGTAGAAGAAGGTGGCCGATCTCCTTGCATGTGCACCTAGGGTTCAGATCTACCCTAATAGAGGTCGTTTGGTGCTTCCTTTCTTGGTTTCTTGGCCTAGGTAAGTGAGATATTCTCTCTTTCCTTTGCTTTATTTGCTTTCCTACCTTCTCATTTCTTCTTCTTGGTCGTTCCAATGGTGTTCCATGGTGTAACTTGTGCTAGATCTTAAAGAACACCTCTTTCTTGCTTCCTTATCCTAGGGTTGTTTCCATGCTTGGAGAAGGAGCTAGCTTGGTCGAGTGGAGTGCTCAAGATAGGGTTTCCACCCCTTTTCTTGATCTACCTTGATGTTTGGATCTTCATATTCTTCCTAGAGGTGAGTTATATGACTTTCTTGATCACATTTTTTCCTCCACAAACAATAGGTATGTTTCCCTCAAATGATAGTTTGGTGCTCACTTGTTGGGTTTCATCTAATGGTTTCCCTCCATTCATCAAACGATGGTTTTCCCTTAGTTTTTGGATTAATTTTCAACATGTTGACAACGACTAATGGCCTCACTAAGTCCCACACTTGATGCTCTCGTTGGGCCATCAACCAATGGTCATTATGGTTCAACACTCGATGGCTTTCCTGACTTATGATCCGATGGTGCACAACTGATGGTGGTAGTGGGTACCACAACTGATGGTAACACTAGACACCAAAACTGATGGTGGTTCCATGTGTCACAATTGATGGTGGATCATATGTCCACAACCAATGGTTCCTTTAAGGTCATAAACTGATGGTGCCCTTTTTGTGTTAACAAATGATGGCTTGACTAGGTTAGGTTGGTGACTCATCCAGGTCACAATTCGATGGTTTCCCTAAATGATTAGCTCGAGGCTTTTACTTGTGTTGTAATTGATGGTTTCACCTACTCAACATCTGACGGTCATGAGTGAGATCCCTAATTTGATATTTTGTCTCTAATGTGATGTATCCATGGTTCCATGCCCATAAGTTTGTAGTCTTACCTTTGCCCTTGTATGAATGTAAACTGATGGTCACCATAATGAGTTGATGTGTAATACTAATCCATCTTATCTTATTACATCCAACCTTAATAACACATAGGTGATGATGATTAATCATGCTTAGGTTCCTTGTATGATTGGTAGATGTTGGAATGTTCTCTCAATGTTGTTTTAACCCTAATATGCTACTATATGAATGTCATGAGCTTCTCAATGCAATGTTATGCTAAACCTATGTATCACAAGTATGGTGATGGTATGTTGAACCTTGTTATATGGTGTGGAGAGATAATGATGTTCTTGCAAGTGATTATGAGAATGGTCTTAATGACCCTTGGGCATGGTTTGAGCCCTAATGGAGGTGTGATCCTCTTTCTTATGTGACATGGATTGGTATAATGTACCTCATACATTTTATATCTTCTGGAGTTGTTATATATCAATGCTTGCTAGAAATATATTAGGGTTTGTGTGTCCACTTGTTTGATGCAACCTTAATTCACCCAATTGGCATTAACTAACCAAGTGAAACCCTAAGCATGTAGTTTCCATGTTCCATAGATCCATTCCAGTGTCAGGACTTGTTGGATGGTGAAATGAGTTCTCCTTTAGTGTAAGCTCAAAATCATATATTGTTGAGTATATGCATGTTAACAAGGATGTTTACAGACATATACCTTGGCAAGAGAATGGTCGAGGCCATATCTCAGATGATATAACTCATTGTATATGATGTGATTGAGAACATCTACAGTTGTACCTCAAATGTTTAGGTTTGTGTACCCTGATTTCACTTGTACTGTGACCTTTTAAGGACGTACTAGGTTGTTCACTAGTATCATGACACATACACCAAGGGCGGACTAGGCTATGTTGCATCTTAACCATATGTGTCGCTATGGCAGACTCATACTGACCAAGGGAAGATGAGATCTTAGGATTCCTGCTCTTCTATAGATCTTGTATGGCACTAATTTCAACTTAGCAATGGTCAGTTGGAGTTGAGTGATGTACCTCAATTCCTCAGGGCATAACAAAAGATGTAATCCAGTAGGGTTAAACATGACTCACATTGGTTGTTTACCCATGTCTTGTTTCTTATGCTACTTAATTGTTATATTGTAGAACTGCTTAGTTGGTAATAGTTTTATATGTACCTTAGAGATTTTGTTAATCAAACTTGCTATTATACTACCTACTTAGCCTGTTTAGTTTCTTAGCATGTTCTATCTACATAATTAGTTTATCTTGTCTAATAATAATATTTCATTGTTGAGAGTTATATCTCTTGCTAGGACATGGGTCTTACCTCGTGTGTCACCACATCTTCTTAGGTGGTCATCAGCGACAAGGTTAGGTTTGAGGTGTTGAAGAGGAGCAGCTTGGAGAATAGTTGAAGTAGAAGTTTGGCTAGTAGTTAGTAGTGTCATAGAGTCGTCCTTGTACTCTCATGCTTGGGCAGGGGATTTTTTGTAGATGATATATATACATAGACTCGAGTTTTTGGTGATATGTCGATGTTTGTATATGGCATGTTTATGTGGAACACATCTTTTGTATACATGCGTGGCTTCAACCACTGGATAGATACATAAATACCTAATATGGTATATGTTGATATGCAGGTTAATGGACTAATATGTAAAAGTTTCTGGACATGTTTGCAATATTTCAATTGGTTTCAAGTTACCCACTTTTATGGTTATATGGTTGTTTAGCAGTTGATCGTGTGTGTTGTTTTGAGTAATCTTGTTTAGTGTGGTGGTGTGTCATAAGTATGAGATACCTTCTTTCCTCCATTGAACATCATATTCCTACCTCATTTGTCACTTTAGAAGATGGGTCAATTAGAACTATTCAACAATGTGGTAGTGCTATTGTCTCACCTAGTCTCAAACTTCAATTTGTTCATTATATTCCTCATTTTCCATTTAATTTAATGTATTTTGCTAAGTTAATTGATGACTTTACTTGCAATGTCACCTTTGACATTCATGGTTTTGTAATACAGGATTCTCAAACTTTTCAAGCGATCGGTTTGGGTTCTAGAGCCGGTGACCTTTATTACTTTGGTGATGTCATTCCATCTTCAACTCTTCTTGTGAGCACACCTCTTCAACTACACCAACATTACAGTCATCCCTCTATTGAGAATTTCAAGCACTTGGAGCCCTCTTTGTCTAGTTTAAAAAGTCTTCCCTATGACTCATGTGAGTTTGGGAAGCATCATAGGAGTTCATTTCCTAGAAAAACTAGTCTTTGTTCTTAATATACCTTTGGTGTTATTCATAGTGACATTTGTGGTTCCTTTTGAACTACCAATTTTAACGGATTATGCCACTTCATTATATTTGTTTATGATCTCTCTCATATTACATGGTTATATGTCTTGAAATATCATGATGAAACTACTAGTGTTTTTATAATTTTCATATAAGGATTTCAACAAAATTTAATAAATCTATTAAAATTTTCCAAATTGGCAATTCTTTGGAATATGTTTCATCTTAGGTGTCTTCTTTTTGGATCTAGAACTGAAACCATGCATCAACGTTCATGCGCTCACACCCCACAACAAAATAGGATGACATAACAAAAAAATCATCATTTACTTGCTATCTCTCGGGCTATTATGTTTCAAGGTAAATTCCCTAAACCTTATTGGTCTAAAACTGTTCTCACACTGCTACCTTATCTATTGACAACATTCTTCTCGTCTTTGGAACAAGACCCCTTTTCCTATTGTTTTTTCCATACAAAAGGCTTTCCATCTTCCTTTGTGCATTTTTGGTTGTACTACTTTTGTGCATGATTTTGATCTAAGAGTGGATAAACTTGATCCCCTCTCTATCAAGGTGATTTTCTTTGGCTATTCTACCTTTCAAAAAGGTTATCATTGTTATCATCCAAGCAACCATCACATGTATGTCTCTATTGACATTACCTTTGATGAATTTGAGATGTTATTTGATTCTACATCAATATACTCTCTACCTCAAACTAAGTTCATTGAGCTTGTTCTTTCTGACCTAGTGGATCATGTCCCCATCCCACACCCTCTTATCATTCCTTCTCCTATAATATATGACCAGGCACTAATGTTCATGTATGAGGATCTAGTATGTCCTGTTGCTCTTTGGAAAGGTATCTGCTCTTGCACTCTTTGCCATCCTATCTCTCATACATGTTGCCTATCTAAGCTTTCTTTTATTGCTAAATCCATTGCCCAACACCTTGATCCTATCCAAATTCCTAAAAGGTATCATGAGGCTCTTCAACACCCTAGTTGGAAAGTTGGGATGCTCGAGGAGCGTTGTATGAGAACGGGATATGGGATCTTGTCCCTCCTCTGTTGGGCAAAATATTTTTGATTGCCAATGGGTCTTCTCTATTAAATTTAATTTAGGTAGATCGGTGGAACGACTTAAAGCTCATCTTGTTGCCAAAAATTTCACCCAAAGATATGGCATGGATTTCTTTGAAATCTTCTCACCAGTCACCCACATTGCTTGTGTCAGGATTGTAATCTCCCTTGCCACTCACATGGACTAGCCTTTGTTCCATCTTGACATCAAAAATGCCTTACTTCATGGTGATTTAGAGAATGAAGTGTATACAAAGAAACCCCTAAGATTTTGTACTCAGGAGTAGTCTTCCCAAAGAGTTCGTCGTCTCAAATCCTCTTTGTACAGTCTTGAGCAATCACCACGGGCCTGGTTCACAAAACTCAGTGGCGTTCTTGCTAGCTAGGTTTCTCCAAAACATCTAGTGATCATACTATTCTTTAAGTCCTCTCAAGCTGGAATCATCATCCCCATTTTCTATGTTTATCATATCAATATCATTGTGATGCTCTTAGGATTTTAGCATTGAAACATGCACTCTAACAACATTTTCATAACAAGTATCTTAGACAACTTTGCTACTTCTTGGGCATAGAGGTTCTAAGTTCTCATCGAGGCACTTATTTATCTTAGTGGAAGTTCATCCTTGACCTCTTGAAGGACTCTATCATGTTGAATTATAAGCATGTCTCTTCAAAATTTTGTTCAGGGGGGGGGGGCTTTTTCCAATCATAAATAATATTGATATGTAGTTGGGAAACTCACCTATCTTACAATTATCCAACCATATATTGCCTTTTCTATCAGTGTTGTTATTCAACACATGGCTAAACATATTACATGCCACTGGAATTAGGTACAACATACTCTATGCTACCTAAAAAGTGCACCTGGCAAAGGTCTCCTTTGTAAAAAAATTGCAATCTCTAGACATCTCTTTAAATTGGTATGAAGATGTTGATTGGGTTGGATATGTGAATGATAGGAGATCTATTTTGGGTTTTTGTGTTCTTTTGGGAGGTTATAATGTTAGGTGGCGAAGCAAGAATAAGTTTTTTGTGGCTCGCTCCAGTATTGAGGCAAAATCTCATGCCATGGCACATGCCTTCTGTGAAATTAAATTGGTGACATCTATTCTTTAAGAATTGGGATTTTCTCATTCTTATCTAGAAACTGTAAATTGTGATAATCAAGCATGTATTCATATACCCAATAATTCAGTTTTTCATGAATGTGCCAAGCACATTGAGGTTGACTAACACTTCGTGCGAGACCAAATTCATGACAAGAGGATCATAACACCATATTAAAGACTAGAGAATAGAATGTTGATATCTTCACCAAGCCTCTTCCAACTTCATCCTTTTCCTATATGTGTGTCAAGATGGGAATACACAATGTGTACTCTCCATTTTGAGGTGGAGTGTTGGTGGTATTTTCAAATATTTATTTACCTTTTTATTAGCTAATTGGATTACTCTCCTCAGGCACATTAGAATTAGTCTAGCATATGTAATGTTGTGTTTCCTTTACATCATACCTTGAGAAAAGGCTATATATATGACTCTTTGTAATCCTGATTCTCATGATGAGAATTTCTCTTCAAAATTATAATTCTGATTTTGTAGGTTTTGGTAGGGAAGCATGTTGTGAAAGCAAAGTCAAGATGAGGATTTTGAAGTTGCATATTGTGATTCTAAGAAACCAGGGTTGCTTGGCCATATTTGGTTATAGGGATTAAATGATGTTATGAAGGAGAGGATGACATACCCATAGTGTCATTTAGAGGGTTTCTTCAATTTTATGTTGTTTGAGGATGAGGAACTTTCAAGTTTGGCGTATTTTGATGAATGCATATTCACCACATTTTTATTGCACATTTTTTACTAGTTTTTCTCATTTTCATTAGTCAAATCATGTTATTTTGCTTAGTGTAGATGTTTTTCTTTTGTTCCTAAAATATTAGGATTTTGATAAGAAATCTTGCCCTTATGCAGGGAAAAGCACCAAACAACTCAAGTTCGAAGAAAAATAGAGAGCAAAAAGAGATATATCAACACTTTTCATCTAGGCCAATCAAGTAAATGGATTCCCCAATCAATCGATTGGCCCAACCAGCTCAAGGTGCCTCCCAAGCACTAGCTAGTCAGCTGACTAACCACACCATTTGGTTGATTGGAATTCAAATTCAATTTCTCTTAAAAATCAGTAAAACACAAGACTTGGTGACTCGCCCGTTGGCCAATTGGTTCTACCAGTCGAGCAATTAGAATTCAATTGAGCCAATTGGAATTTGAATACAAATGCTCTTCAAAGTCAATAAACCATTGAAAACTTGGCGACTCACTGGTCGGTCAATTGGTTCCACCAGTTGACCAATTGGAATTCACTCTCAATTGTTTCCTAAATCAGTATCCATAAATCATTTCTAGAGGTCTTCCAGATGGCCAAATTATCCCACTAGTCAGTCAACTCATGTATAGCATAGTGCCCACAAGTGGAGCCCAATTAGCTGACTCACTTCACCAATTGACCGCTTAGAATTTGACCCTAATAGGCCCTCAAAGTTAGTAACAATTAGAGTTTTGGGCATCTCGCGGGTCAGTCGACCTGACATCCCAGTCAGTCACATGGAAATCTAGTAGATGCCCCACGTAAAGGCCATTTAGCTGACTGGTTTTAAGTCAGGCGACTGCCACGACAGCTAGGGTTCATGAAACACAATTGTTGGTCCAACTATGAGTTTGGGGCCTTTTGTAAAAAAAATCAATCTAGGGTTGTGGGGGTCGTTCACACTCAATTCCAACTTGTTTTTTAGATGCAACGACAATAGAAAGGAGAAGCGAACATCATCCTCTTCATGGAGCTTGATGGACTTGCTTCTACTAGAGCAGATATTTGTAGTTAGAGACCACTTGGTGTTGTCCTCACCATCTTCAGTGACATGCTCTCTTCTCTCATCTTTTGTATTTGAGCTTTCTCTATGGATACAAGAGATTAGACTTCATCGTTGGGGCATGGGTGTAGCCTTGTTGCTTGAGTTTTGTCTTCGTTGTTGCCAAACTCAGTAATATAGCTACCTAGATTGTTCTTATTTTGTTTACCACTTGTTCTTCAAACTAATCATTGGATTTTCATGTTAGATATAATTCTAAATGTGGAAACCCCAAAGTTTAGGATTAGATCTTCAAACAAAGTGTAGAATTCTCATATAGATCATGGAAGGAGTTCTACAAGATGATTAAATGATGATATGTGGGTAAAGAGACCTCGAGCCCACAACGAATTCAATCCTTGTGCCAATTCATGTTTTGAAAGGATACAAATTCACATGGTCCTAGTCCAATCACCCATGTTTGCTAAGTTGTCACAGTTTTCATAGTTACATATGTGATGATGGTGAAATCCAAATGTGCTAGTGCCTTGAAATATTGCTTTCAATCCATTTTTCAATCATTTCCTTGCATTACAATATTTAATACAACCTTATTTAATAATTACTCTCAACATTTAATTCTAAAAATTGTTCTTAACAACTGATTTTAAGCAATTTCTTAATAAAGTTGTCCTTTGGGTTCAACCTTTTAGTTATATTGTAATTAACTCGTTCACTTGTTGGTGAGTGAATTAGCACTTGTGAAAAGGACTAAGACCTAGGGTTGATTTACCAACGGAATTTGTTAGTTCATATAAACTCACACCAGGCAACATTTGTATCAACATTTTGCATGCAAGGCATGCAACTGCATTACCAAACTTTGTTGGCTTATTTGGTTGTTCGAGAAGTTTGAACTCCATCCTATCATCTTCAATGCCCTGAATCATCCTTCCTCTTCATGTCTTCAATGTCACATCTGTTGTAGTCTAGAAAGGTTTTCCTAAGAGTATATCAGACCCGTCACCTTCTTGCATTTCCATGACTACATAATCTACTAGAAAGATAAATATGTCCATTTTAACTTGGACATATCAAAAGATACAATAAGGTTGCACAAAATATTTATCATCAAATTAAATTGTGATATTGGTCATTCTGTTCTGGACAATACTATTTTCTTGAATATATTTGGTGGCATAAAATTGATGATGGTTCATGAATCACACAAGGCATCCACAAAATGGAAACTACCTATTGAGCAAGGTACGTTAAAATACCATGGATCATCTCCCTTCTTGGGTAGATTTCTTTGATTTAGCATGCTCAATACCTCACGTAGAACTACCAAATCAAAATTGATTGTTCACCTCTTCTTCTTCATAATTATGTCCTTAAGAATTGACCGTAATAGGGAATCTACTTAGAAGCCTCCACCAAAGGAAGATTCACATGAAGCTTGTGAAAAATGTCTAAAACCTTCTTTAATTGTCAATCTTCCTTAGTCTTCTTAAGGATATGTGGAAAAGGCGCAAGATTTGGTGGAACATAGCCCTTCTTAGGGGATCTTTCGCCCCTATCTTATTGAGAAGTGGTGGAACATAGCCCTTCTTGGAGGATCTTTCTCCCCCTAAGATGGACTCACTAGAATCATCACCTACCAATTCATGGGGTACCTAAACTATAACAACTTTCTCTCCTTCAATTGTTGCCTCAAGAGTGTTTGTAAATGATTCAGTCTGCCTTTAATTCTACCTTTCTACTTGTTACTTCTCTGTCACCTTCCCATTATGCAATGTTACCGCTTTAGATTTTTGGTTATTATCTGGGATACCAATATTTCCAAGGAACCCTTATTGAGTGGACTTCTTCAAATATTCTAACTTTGTTGTTATTTGTGAGATTTGAGTTTGCATGCTTTTGATTTGGTCCACCTGAATTTAATGCTCTCTCTTTTCTTGGTCAATATATGACTCATTCTTAGTCATAAATTTCCCAAACATGTTTTGTAACTTATCAAGCCTTCTCGAACTTCTTTCATGCTGATATATTTATTGAGTGTCCCGATGATGCAACTAAAGTTGCTTCACCTGTGACACATCCAACTTAAAATTGTCGAGATCCTTCCATCAGAATTAGGTGTTTTTCCTCCATGAATGCTCATTTCGTCTATTGTTAGACTAATGCATGTACACACATTCTTCCTCCTCACCTCCAGATGAGGTCGGAATCCTCTTCTTCAATTACCTTGTCAATTGAGCCATATGTGTCATGAGCTCCATAATTTTAGTTGATTCCATGGTACTCTTGGCTGCTATATGATACTTAGGTTCATCACCCTATGATTGATTTTTGGCCATGTTCTTCAAAATTTCATGACACTTCGATGATTTATTATTTAGAAAGAACCCTACACATGCATTTTCCATAGTGGCCTCTATCACTTATGCAATCCATAGAAGAAGGTCTTTGCTTGACCATAAAAATAAATATTATGGTGTGACACCTTTCTCAACATGTTCTAAAAATTCTCCCAAGCCTCTGAATAGGATTCATCTACGTGCTTCTTAAACATATGAATTTCTCCCACCAGCTCATTGCACTTCTGTGAAGGAAAGTACCTTTAGAAAAATGTCTATCATCTCATCCTACGAGCTTAAGGATAAAGGTGTCCATCAGAGAGTAAGGAAATAAATTCAAATAGATCATTGTGGTAGGAATCTATCTTCAATATGTTTCAACTCTTGACAAAGTTGTTAATGTGATGCATTGGGTCCTCTATGCTACGCTTATGGAATGCTTGTAATTTAACCAATGCAACTAGACTCAGATCAATTTTATAGCTTCCCACATTGATTGCATGTCATGTGATAAGACCCAATTGAGCTATGGATGAAGATGCATTTATTTCTCCCAAATGTTATGCTCATCATCTAAAACTTCCACATCCTCATTTACTTCCCTGTTGTTAGACATATCTTCCTCCTCTCCTTCTACCTCAGATTCTTGTGGGATAATATCATGCTCTTCTTTATCCACCAGTGTAACCTTTAGTGTTGCTGGTATTGTACCTAGAATCAGCCCCAAGGGTGAGGATATATTTCAAAGTTGTGGAGAAGTATTGCATGATCTTCCAAAGGTGGGGTCAGATGTTTGTAGTCATTGCTTTGAGTTTGGACCATAAACTAGTACATGAAAAATAGAAAACACAATGTAAGAACGCAAAATATTGGTTATGAGTAACAAAAAGACTTTACTATTAATTCTAATTGAAAAGAATTAATAATAATTACAAAAGGCCTAGTGTGTCTAATTTTATCACTCTAGCGATGACATTTCCCCGATGATGATGCTAAGAACTTGACACAACTAATCATGTGTGTAGCACACAAAGTGTACACCTCATAGTAGTAAGGGACTCAAAGAGACCCGAGTTACCAATGTTAGGGAATTAGGACCGATAGGTACTATTACTAGAAAAAAAGACTAGTTAAACCTAAGGAAAGAGTTGGTTGATTTAATTAAACTAAAAAGTGAAAGTAAAATTAAATAACTAAATTGGTTTTAAGATTAGAATAATGTGATCTTTACATTGCATGTTTCCCCAAGATGTGATTTATGCATGGGTTCTCTTCAATTAGCATAAATTATCTCTGCTTCTTTGGATTAGGCATATGTTGCTAGCACTACCCACTTCTATAGTGTAGTGCACTATATAACCTAATTACTGATCCGCTTTTGTAATGCCAATATAAGAGATTAAATAATAAGATCTCCCTCTAAACAACCAACCTCCAAATGGTTAGCCCACTTTTGCAGTGTGCGATTATTATGTTGATAATGGCTTTTACTGTTAGTTATCCTGCTCTCACAGTGATTAAGAATTTGTATCATATCCATGGTGATCAAGCACAAAGATAGAAAATTAAAAAAAAAATCTATTATCAAAACCTGAAGCAAAGAAATCTATATTGATATAAAGATAATCATCCACAATGTCAACACCAATCTACTCTTGGGTCCTATAGAACATGGGGATTATTCTTATGCTAAACATGAGATCAAAAGAAGGCATGCAGAAGAAGTATAATATAAGATTAGAAATATCCCTAAATGTAGGTATGAGGATGATCCCATATGAACATAGTTGCAACGTGACAACGTTTAAGCCATCAAACTACTCCTTAGAGGTCCCAATATGGTCCTTGTTTAACATCTCCACATCTTTTTTTCTTCATACTCCCATACCTTATAAAATGACTGATAACCTATTTTCAGTCGAGTTTTGACCAAGGAGGCAAAAAACATCATTTGTCCAACAAATCGTTGGGTGTTGTTTCTCTTAATGACCGTTGTTAGAGATATATTGGTGGTAGCAATTTGGGAGTTGGTGCCACCAACTTTTCTCTTTTCTTGACTCAGGCAGGGTTGTCTTAGTGTCACCAAGCTGAGAGTCAGTGGTACCAAGATTCTATTGAGGCACTTCGGTGATTGATATTGGGACCACTGATTTGACCTTAATGGTACCAACTTGACATCTCACTAGTATTAAGTCTTATCTTAATGCTAGTAGGATGACTCTGTGGAATAGTCTCCTTTTGCTACATATTGGTGGTACCGACTCCCTTTAATTTATGCTTGTTTACCTACAATGACACAAGCAATGCATCATGATTTAATAAAATACAATAGTTTCTAACCAAGTGTACTAAAATTAGATAAATAAGATGTATACATATTTAAATGCTATTTAGGCAAAAGATGTATGAATCCAAATACTAGAGTTTAAAAGAAACCGAAAACAACCTAAAAGTAGTACTAGAAATGTGTGCCTCACTTATCTAGTGGCAACATCCAGGATAGGAAACTGCAGCATGCCATCAGGGCATAAGAGGTTGAGCCCAATGTGGACAACCTCATGATTTATAGTAGGGGTATCCAACATTAACTGGTAATTTCAATTGTATTATGTTTAGTTACTATTTAGTGAGTCAATTCTTGTGGACCCAATGATTTGGGCAGTTCAAGATAGAGTGATTTGACTTTCCGCTTGAGTACCCATGTTCAAAGGAGGATTCTAGTTCATCCACCCAGTTGATATAGCTGTCAAGGCTAGACGTGGCAAGGCATGTTGCAGACCAAACTACTAGCAGCAAACTTAGAATCCTAGGTCAATGCTAAGTCTTGTATGATTAGATTGTAGCTTGCTATAGTTCTTTCACATGTTGTCGTACACTTCATGTGGGTCCAGGGCATTAATAAGACAACGAAGATATTTATAAGTCAAACTCAAGAATTTATTGTTTGATTATTCAGATTAAAACATCAAATTCAAAGGTGTGTTGTTTACTTATTCTTTTTGTTTTAGTATGATGATGAAGTTTACAATATTGCTCATTTATATTAATGTCTAGTAACTTACTTTCTGTCTATGTTGGATCCACATAGTAAAGAATGTGTGTAGCATCTAGTTCACTTGGGTGAAATTCCATTGAGCTAGTAGCTCACCCACTCTATTGAAGAAATTGTGTAGGTAAAACTGTTGATATGGAGGTTGCAAAAGTTTTTAAAAGAATCCTGCCACATAAGGATGTTAGTAGTGTTTAAGGTAGGATTAGTCAGTCTTGGACCCTATGTACTATATCTATGTCCTTTAGTGTGGTAAGAAAGAGTTGAACTAGTCAAGTGAATGAGTAATATAATTTCTTTTCTTGTCCAACAATTGTAAATATATGATTCATGTATTGAACTTATGGGGCTTTAAGATGATCAATAGGAATAGTTTTTATGGGTTGTATATGTGGAAAGAACTTCATCTATGTGTCTTACCTTGTAAGGAAAGAAAAGGTCTACGTGTTTTTTATTTTATTCAACTTGATCGCCTCATATCCAAATCATGTGGTATAATAGAGATTATGGGATTCGCGGCCTGGAATTTAGAGTGTGGCACAATTAAGGTCATAGGAGATGGAGGATGTGGTATCATAGGAGATGGAGGATGTGGTCACTCTGATGTGGCACTAGAAAGGATCCATGAGGTAACTTTGCAGTGTTGGAAAGATGTTATTATATCCATTACTTCTCCTTCTTGTGATCTTCTTCTTATTTATCTACATTATGTCTAGTATGACATTGAATGGATTAAGTTTTAACATATCTCTTTTCCTTCCAAACTATCTTACACACAACTTAGTTGTCTATTAACTCTAATTTCATTTCTTTTTTCTGATACTTAAGGTGATGAAGCACCATATTTATAGTCTTAAAAATAATATAATATTCTCAAACCTATACAATGCATGACATTTGACAAGTATCTAAAGATAAGTTAAAGAAAAAAAGGAAAGAGTCCTAAGTTTGGTTTGTAAATCCTTGGTATTATATAATTATTAATTTAGAAAGATATCATGATATTATATTTGAGTTGTCCACCGATTGAATCAATCATGGAGAAAACTTATTAAGGGGAGAGAATAGAGAAATGATGAATCATTATTGTTCTCCATCTCTCTTTGAGTTGTATATATTTGAGATAATTATACTACTTTGAAGATCATAAATGCAATAATGTGACATTTTATATAGAAGAAGAAAAAGAAAGACAATTGGAGTTAATAGGCAGTCAATTTGTGAGTAGGGTAAGTGTGACACCTCGTCACACTAAACGAGATTACTCAAAACATAAAACACGATCAACTTATAATTAATCATATAGTCAAAATGCGGAATAATTAAAACCAAAATTCTCACCATCAACCAATTCTGAAACATTTGCATAAAGGTGCATATTTTCCATTCTCATATATTATAATAGGAATTTACATTTGTGCTCAATGTCCTCAGTCACATCTTGTGTACAAAATAAACATATACATGTTCATGCCATATATACATACACTGGAAAACTGCAAAAATCTCATGTCGATACAAGTATCTTTTCTAGAAAACACCTCCCATACCCAGACCTAAGAGTATAAGGATGACACTAGGAATCTACTACTAACATATACAACTGAACAACCTTTTGAATCTATTGATCATCGGGCTGGTTTTCTTCCACAGAATGACCTCAACCTCATTTCCCACGACCACCTAAAAAGAAATGGCGACCCACGGGTAAGACCCAGTCCCAGCAAGAGATATAACTCTCTCCAACAAATTTGATTACAACATATTAATTAACAATAAATAAATTGAGAAATTGAAGTACTAAATAAGCAATTGAGCAGTTTAAGCATGCTAAGAAATTAAGCAAATGAGCTTTAGAAACAAGTAGAATTACTCAAATTTCATAAGTCTACATTCTGTAAGAATGATGTAGTATAAAGATAAAACAAGGGTTACTCAACCAATGTGAGACGTATTTAACCCTAGCAGATATACACTACATGGTTTGGATTACATCTTTTATTATGACCTGGGAAATTTGAGTCATACCACTCAAAGTCAAACTGACCACTACAAGGTGCTATTCAGTTTTGTATAAGATAAAGGAGTGTTAGTATCCTAAGATTGCTTCCCCTCAGTCAGTACAAGTAAACTGCAGTGACATACCAGTCAAACTGCCAACAGTGACATATAGTCAAACTAATAATAACTAGTCCATACTAGGTGCAAGATACGAGACTAGGAACCAGGGTATACAGAACCCTTTCATTCGAGGTACAACTATAGCTTTCCTCAATCACATTAAATATCCGAGGCATGACCATAGCCATCCTCCATAACCTGCATTTATGGATGACAAGGATATATCCTCAATTTCCACCCCTACTTACTCAATGGTATGTGCTCTGAGTTTCCCTTAAGAATACTCGTTTCACCATCTAGCAAGTTCTAACACTGAAGATGGCTCTACGGCTTAGGGCACTACATGATTAGGCTTTCACTCAATTAGTTATTGCCAATTTAATGCAGTGAGACTTCATCATACAAGTGGACATTCAAACCCTAGTTCATTTCTAAAAAGAGTAAATGTATTGCAACTTCAGAAGATATAAAATGTTTGAGGTATAAATCTTGATCACATTACCACATGCTACCATTGATTGCAAAATGGACCATACTTGTCATCATACCATTACAAGGTACGAATTACATATCACAAGATCCATGGTTTCCACCCTTATTGGATAGTGAAGAGGATATCACTTCAATCAGAGCTCAAATATACCCACAAGTCATTAAGACCATCCATTAATCCCTACAAAATCATCATTATCATTCTAGGCCTTTAAACAAGGCTCAAAAGATCATCAACACATATGTATCCCATAGGTTTTAACATGGGAATGCACTATGATATTCAATTAGTACTACTTTGAGGTTTCAACTCACGGGGAGTTAATACATTGTCACAATAATCATTCAAGAGGTATAATTATCACAAATTACCATCATATTGTCATATTAGAGTTGGTGTAACAAGCCATGTTTCATTAAGGGTACACATCCACTTGCTATGGTTATTTATCAAATATATTCATACAAGGGAAAAGGTAAGACTAAAAATTCAATGGTGTTGTACCATCAAATTATCATTATTAGAAACCACTTATAATACTATGGGATTCATTCTAATCCATTGAATGTTGAAACATCCAATTTCTTTCATTGAATTGAGTTCATTATTCAAAATCATCAATTATGGTATAGGTCCAACCATTGGATCATTTGAATCAAGAGATCATTGGTTTAGGGCTGTATTGAAACTGCATTTAAGGACTTGAATAACCATCGGATGTGGTATTCTGATCCACCATTGGTTGTGACATCTTGGTCACCATTGGTTGGTAGGATCAACACTACTATCATTTTCACCATCAGATGTTAAGCTAATGTCACTATTGATTGATGTCATCATTAAGGTACTTAGTGGTTGATCATTAAGATTTTAATTAAGCCAAAACATGAACTAAGGGGTTTCCATCAGTTGACACCCTTGTTCACCACCATTTTTTGTCAACACCATATCTTTTGTACGGTATCACCATCGGGTGATGTGGTTGTCAAGGAAATAGCTTGAAAACCCTAATTTGGACCATCGGTTGTTAGGTGATTCGCACCATCGGTTATTAGAACAACCTATTCTAGATCATATTCTATCTTAGGAAGAATGTATACATGATAACATGTTCATCTAGTACTGAAAATAGAATAGGGAACACCATAAAAATTGAAACCCTAGCAAGCATAACTTCTATATGCATGGATCTTCGTTTTTAAATAAGAACATAAGTAAGCAAGCTTAGAGTAAGCAATATAAGTGAAGAATGTTATAAAAGTCACCTCTAATGAGAATAACAGACTTCTAGAAGAAAGAAACTTGAGCAAAGAAGGCAAGAAAACCCAAGTTTTAGATCTAAACTCGGCCATGTAGGCACCCTTCTCCACGCGGAAGCAAAACCCTAGAAGAAAGAGCAAGAAAGGTAGATTCTTGAGTTCTAGAGCAACTTCTACCATGGAATAGCAAGGTTTAGAACTTTAGAAAGGTAGGAGGAAGAAGAGAAGAGAAATAAACGGAGGGGATACTTACTCATTTAGGTTAAGATCATCGAGAAAGAGCTTTAGAAACCCTAAAGGAAGCAAAACAAAACCCTAGGAGCTTCCACCAAGAAGATCACCTTCTTCTTCTACCTTGGATAGGTCCTCCATAGAAGAACAGAGAGGGAATGAGGTTCTAAGAAAGAGGGAAGTGGTAGAGAGAAAAGTTTCATTTGGGGGATTAAGGATAAGTATATAAATCTTGGAGGATAAGGTTGAGAAGAAGCATGAGGTGTACAAGCAGCTCTCCATGTGTGCATGGCTTAGAGCTTCCATGGACGAGAAAGAAGCAGGTCCATCGGTTGTTGGGGACTATTGGTCCATTGCTTTTTGGTCTCCTAGGACATCCATCGCATGTTGGTTGAAGGTAGCCATTGTTTGTTCATGGTTTAGGTCAATAGCTGGTTGAACCATCGGTTGATCATGTCTATAAGTAAACCATGGGTTCAAGTGAACCAAACCAACATGAAACGTCAACCTAGAGCCTCCTAGTGATGACCACTAGTTGTCATCATCGTCTGATGACCGATCGCTACTCACCTAACAGTAGGACCATCGTTTGATAGCCTTGAAGATGGCTCACCCATGGGGGGGTAAACCCTAATTCAACATAAAAAAGGAATTTCCTTCAAATAAAGGTACAATTGGGCACCCCATGGCTCAACAAGCTCAAAAATGATTTAAAAAAATCATCTAAGGAACATAATTGATGTGACTATTTGCAAATAAACCTCCCAATTGGGTAAATTGTAGAAAAGTCTAAAATGTACATAAAATTACATAACTTGCTCAACTCGGTGTCTAAATTGGCCCAAATTTGAAACTTAAGCTTGTATTCTGATTCCAAAGCATATCACAATGATAGATTAGGATTATAAGCATTCAATTTTGGTAATTAATCTTATTCAAAACTTTGATCAAATTTAGGGGCCTTACAACTATAAACCCCTAACAAGGATTTTGCCCCCAAAATCCTACACAAAGAGATATGGGTACTTCCTATGCATGTCATCCTCTAGCTCCCATGTGTTTTCCTCTACACCACGATGATGCCACAAAACTTTCATTAACACGATATCTTTCTTCTTCAACTTCTTTACCCACCTATCCAGAATCAACGCATGATCCTCAACGAAGGAAATATCCTCATGTAGTTCAACCTCAATTGGTTGGATTGTTTGCTTGGCATCTAGATGGCATTTTGTCAGCATAGAGATGTGAAATGCATTATGTAATCTATGTAGCTCTCATGGTAGCTCCAACTTGTATGCTACTTTTCCAACACGAGCTAGGATAGGGTATGGTCCCATAAATCTAGGAGCCAACTTACCCTTCTTTCCAAACCTCAACACCCCTTTACAAGGAGAAACCTTGAGATACACTGTATCCCACTTGGAAATCAAGCAGTCTACGATGATTATCTGCATAAGACTTTTGTCTATCCTGGGCTTCTTTCAATTGCTATTGTATTACTTTAGTCTTTTATGTAGTCTGATGTACCAGCTCAGGACCCAAAAGTTGATATTCACCTATCTCATACCAGCAAAGAGGAGAGTGACAACGTCTCCCATATCGAGCATCATAAGGATCCATATATATGCTCCTCTTATAGCTATTATTATAGGCAAACTCTATTAGACTCATGTGTATATCCCAACTCCCAAGAAATTGTAAGACACAATCCCTCAGAAGATCTTCTAAAGTCTGAATAGTTCTTTCAGACTAGCCATCTATTTTTGGATGAAAAGGTGTGTTGAACCTCAGCTGTATTCCCATTATTTAATGCAAACGTTCCCAAAAATGACTTGTGAACTATGGACCTCTATCTGAAACTATAGTCATTGGAATGCCATGTAGATGGACTATCTCATCAACATATACTTGTGCCAACTTCTTTGTTGTAAATGTTGTCTTGACTGGAAGAGAGTGAGTTGACTTAGTCAATCTATCTACTATCACCCTTATGGAATCATGAACCTTGGTTGTCATAGGAAGACCAACCACAAAGTACATAGTAATATGATCCCATTTCCACTGTGGTGTTGGCAAGGGTTGTAATGTCCCTGTAGGCTTCTAGTGCTCAGCCTCCACCTGCTGACAAACTAGACATCTGGCAACAAACTCTACCACACCACATATTAGACCTTGCCACCAATACAAGTCTTTTAGGTTGTGGTAAATCTTGGTACTTCTAGGATGATTTGCATACATCAAGGAGTGAGCCTCCTTAAGTACCATCTTCCTTAACCCATCAACATCAGGAACTACTATCCTATTATTGTAACAAACTGTACCATCATCTACCTCATGGAATCCATCATACTTATCACTACCAATCCCTGGTCATATATTCTGTATCACAGTGTCATTTTGGTGTGCATCATGAAACTATTATCTCAAGGTGGGCTTAATATGTAATTGTGCCAACAAACCAGACAGCAAAGAAACTTTTAACTGTACATTCATATGATGAAGAGACACTAGTGTATCTCTCTTATGGCACATCAAGGAATATAACTGTTCATTGTCTACCGTTAGTGATGAAGATGACTTCCTACTTAATGCTTCATCTACCACATTCGCCTTTTTAAGATGGTAGTCTATTGTGCAATCATAATCTTTAATCAACTCCATCCATCTCCTCTGCCTCATATTAAACTCTTGTTTCAAAAATATATACTGTGGGTTCTTGTGGTCGGTGAAGATCTGGAACTTTTCTCCATACAAGTAGTATCTCCAAATATTTAAGTAATGGACCACCACTACAAGCTATAAGTCGCATATTGGATAGTTATCCTCATATTTCTTAAGTTGTCGTGAAGCAAAAGAAATCACATTTTTATCCTGCATCAACACGCATCCCAACCCATTCTTTGAGGCATCACAGAAAATAATGTAACCTTTCCCTTGCTCTGGCAGCACTAACACTGGTGCACTGGTCAAATTTTCTTTCAACAACTGAAAATAATGTTGACACTTGTCATTCCAAGCAAAAGGAACATCCTTCTTAGTTAACCTGGTTAGGGGTAATGCTACAGAACTGAAGTCCTTGATGAACCTTCTATAGTAGCCTGCCAAACCTAGGAAACTATAAATCTTTGTCAGTGTCTTAGGTTGTTCCCACTCTAATACTTATTCAACCTTCTTGGGATTGACACAAACACCTTTGACTGATATAACATGTCCCAGAAAAGACACCTCTGACTACCAGAACTCGCACTTGCTAAAGTTAGCATAAAGCTTGTACTGCCTTAACAAAGTCAAAGCTTGGTGAAGGTGTTTCTCATGCTTCTGACTATCCATATAATATATCAGGATGAAATATATAAATAGAACCACACACTAATCAAGATAAGGTCTAAACACCCTATTCATCAGATCCATAAAGGTTGTAGGTGCATTGGTTAGCCCAAACGGCATAGCCACAAACTCGTAATGACCATACCTAGTCCTAAAAGTTGACTTCGGTATGTTGTCAACCTTAATCCTCAACTGATTGTAACTTGACCTAAGGTCTATCTTTGAAAACATAGTGGCACCTTACAATTGATAAAAAAGATCATCAATCCTTGGCAACGGATGCTTATTCTTTATTGTCACCTTGTTCAACTATTTGTAGTCTATACATAACCTCATGGAACCATCTTTCTTTTTTACAAACAACACAGGAGCACCCCAAGGGGAAGTACTCGGTCTGATGAAACCTTTCTCTAACAGTTACTGCAACTATTTCTTTAACTCTTACATTTCTTATGGTGCCATTCTATAGGGTGATTGTGCTATGGGTTGTGTTCCATGAGCAAGATTGATCTCAAAATCAATCTCTATAGGAGGGGGAACTCCAGAATATTCTTCATGAAAGACATCCTCAAATTCCTACACTATTGGTACTTCTTGGATACTAGTACCTCTTGTCATGGTATCCACAACATGGGCTAAGAAAGCTTCACATCCTAGACCCATCAACCGCTCCGTTGTCATAGCTGACATCAAACCGGTAGGAAGAATCTTCCTGTCACCTTGAAAGGTCCATGAAACATCTCCATCATGGAACATCGCTACCTTAGAACTACATTTCAACACCACCTTATATTTGTCTAAGGTATATATCCCTAGAATCACCTCAAATCCATGCATGTCAAGTTGCAAAAGATCTACTTGAATGTTGTGTCCTAAGAAGGAAATAACACAAGAAGAACATACATCCTTTAACTCTACGGAACCAACCAAAGGAGTCTCTAACCGCATGCTATCACATCTATGACTAATAGGCAAATAACAACTATCTATCACCTCTCTAGTGATATAGGAGTGTGTTGCACCCAGATCTACTAGCACATATATGAAATAAGAAGCAAACAAATTAGAATAAAATAACTTCATCTGACCTGTCACGACTTGTGGGTTGACTATTGCTTATGGTTGGCTCATGGCGTAGAACCTAGCCACTGCCTACTGCCATCTACGTCCCCTGCTAGCTTGTCCAGAGGAACCTGTCTATAATGCTTTACCACATCCTCTACTACTACTAGAACCAAATTGTCGTTGTTGTGATCCCTATTGATTCTATGTAACATACTGAATCTCAGGGTCTTTCCTGCAATTTACCCACTTTTGAGCTTTTCTTGGCCTTCTAGTCCATTTGGACCTTTTTCATAAATTTCCCATCCTTTTGGATCATTTTTGGACTTTATTTGCAATTTGAGCATCAATGATGGTGAAATTCCATTTTTACCCCCATTTATGATATAAAGGGGTGTTTGCACAAATAACCCACACAATGAAATAATTGGGGTCTTAATATGCAAAATGTACACTTAAGAGAGCAAATAAGTGGATAATGTGTTTTTAGAGATCTTATATCTTTTTGGGCTAAGATATGAATATTAATGTGTATTTGAGTGTTTAATGAGAGTATTTCCCCTTTTTCCTTCTCTCTCCTAAAAAATGATAATAATATAGCAAAATATAATATAATGGTGAGATTTTTCTTTTAAAGTTAATAATGGTTGTATATCTCGAAATTCACTCATGTAATCCATTAAAAGAAGACTTTTCATATAACTCATTCATTTTAATATATTAATATACACTTTAATGAGAAATATAGTAATGAAGGGTCATATTATGTATAAAACGAGAAATTAATTGCATAGCATTGTTCTAGACTTTAATGTGAGCTAATGGTTCAAATTTGGTGGCTTTTGGAGTTGGTTTGACCCCTCAAAACTATTTTATACGCTTTTAATATAGTGTAAATTGAAATGGTGAATAATAACCCACCTTCATACCTCACTCTTATCATAAGCTTGAAAATGCATGTAATAAGTGAATGGAGGACTCTTGGACTCCATATCTCGGTTTTGGAAACCAAGGGTTGCATATAAAAGCTATATGTATTTATTTGCCCAAAAATCATATTAATATATGCTTTAATAAGCAACATAATTATTGGAGGCCAAAGGTTGGGTGAAATGTAAATCTAATTATATAGCATGAAACTAGACGTCATTAGCAACCTAGAGTTAAAATTTTAAGTCATTTGGAGCTCGTTTGACCTTCCAAATGCATTTAACAAGTTTTTAATAAAGTGTGACATTATAACATTAAGATATCAATGTTACATGCACATTTAGGCTAAGGTTTGGCTTTATTTGATCTGTCACGCGTGCAGCCCATCGTGGATCACAATCCAATGGTCTAGGATGGACACGGATCTCATCTGACAGTTGACGCCTTGTCTTCCACCTCCAGACAACCGAAACAGGAACCGAGCAGCCGCCGCTCGCTTCCTCTCCTCCTTTCTCCCTCGTCTCTTCACCGTTTCTAGAAATTTCTGTGCTTACGTGTTAGTGGAGACCACCCGCATTGAACGAGCCAAACTTCATCACCTCCCGTGTGTTGTAGCCGAAATTCCATCCTTGGCCGGCCATGGCTCCTCACCTCCACCTTCGCTTCAGCTCCACGGACATCCCCACCTATAAATAACACCCCCACAGCTTCGTCGTCCCCCTAGCAACCTTTCTATCCACTCAATTTGGTCCGAAGAAGTGTGTGAGGCCACCGGCGAGGAGCTTTTCACCCTGAGCTTGCGGAGCTTTTTCACGGAGCTAGGAGAGACTAGCAGCAAAATTGAACCTGTACGTACGTTTCTCGTTCAATTCCCTACGTTTCGAGTACCTATACGCTTAATTTGGTTGAGAATTGTGGATTTGCCCAACTTCGCAAGTTGGGACCTCAGAGCCATGTCACTGGCCAAAGGTAGAAGAAGGCCGAGTGGTTTTTGATGGTTTTTCCCCTCTGTGCTCTTCAGTTCACCCTTTTTATTCGCTGCCCTTTTGGTCTTTGGCCCACATAGCAATTATCTAATTTCTGATTGGTTAATCTTGTTTAATTCATAGAAAATCGTTCGAATGTCGGATAAATGCAAATAAATAGTCGTTGGAAAGTATTTTTCGAGTAGAATCTAATTTTTTAGTTTTTGAAGCCTGATTCCAAATTATTTTTCGAAGTTTCCCTAAGGTACTCTTTTGATGATTGAAATGTTCTAAAATGCATAAGTAATTCATTTTAAGTCCAATTTGTAAAATAAAATATGTTTTTCTAATCACTAAAGTCTAAGTAATGTCTTGGTATAAGTTTTGGGTCTCAAATCGAAGGTTTTCCTAAAAAGGTTTAAAAATGAATTTTTCTTTATATCTTTATGCTTAACACATCCTAATACATGATAATGTTTGCAACTAGGGTAAATGGAATGGTGATACAATCAACTTGGTAAAGTTTGTGGCAATGAATCTAGATCAGGTATGTGACCCCTATGTATGTGAAAACCTATTGGTGTATGCGAAGCCTATTTTGTATTTGATTCCTATTATATGTGGAATGTATATTGTGCAATCAACCTACTCTTCAGTTGGGCTCTTATCCAACCCTACCTCACTATTGTGCTAGCCTTGTTATCCTTATAAATGTCTTTATTTGGCTCTTTACTATGTGATGTTTCTATTGCCTATGTGGCTCATTTAATTGTAACTCTTGAATCTTGCTATGGCCAATGTTTGGCTCATCCATTTATTGAGATTATTTATTTGGGTTTTATTCCCATTTTGCAATGTTGTAATCTTGTTATACTTCTCAATACTGCCAAGTGACTATTACGAATGATGTATTTTAGGCAAAATGACAATGTAGTATACATGAGTACAAACCACCCACAGGGCACTGAGGTTTTAGTCCTCCTGTCGGGCACTGGGGTTTTAGTCCCCCTGCCATTTTATATTAGGCACTGGGGTTTTAGTCCCCCTGCCACTTTATATAAACACTGGGGTTTTAGTCCGCCTACCACCTGGTGAGGTCCGGTAGGTGCCTCACCCTACATTGAGATGAATTTGTGTCTTAATATATTCATGCTATGTGATTGTTATTGTGGTGATTGATTACGGCAGTTCTCTATTTCTTATTTGAATATTTGTCTCATTCTCTTAAAATCCTGTAGCATAGGGAATCTTTTATTATGCAATGTTGTTGACTATTACTTGTCCAACTCCTTTTGATTGACACATACTTTTATCCTTCTCTTGCTGGATGACCCCAACCATCCAGGCTAGGATCAGAGTGCGCATGGAAGCTTGGTGAGCCTAAGGCTAAGGATAGGACAAGAAGAAAAGGAACATATAGCTTACATGTTCATAGTTGCCTTTATATATTAAGTTATTTTGTTTGGAGACAATATTGGCTTATTCTAAGTCTTCCTCTATCTAGATCCTATGTTTGTATAAAGTTGTACTTCCTTTATGGAAATTTTTATAATGTACTCTTTATACATTTTGAATAAAGTCAAGTTTTATTTCTTCCGCTGCCACACATTTGATGTACTTATTTATCATGTTTTATAGTAGAGACTTGGTCTTTATAGCATGGTATCAGAGCATCAAGGTAGTCAGATTCTTGACTAATTCAAAATTGTCTCCTAGATAGAACCCTTATCATATATAGTTTCCCAATAGTAAGTTTTTCACCTTAGAGTTGACCTAGCATGAAAGTTTGATTTAGGATCATAATAATTTCATATTAAAAAATAAAATTTGTCAACTTTTTGGTGAATTGTCTATTGAGAAGTTACTAGAGCAAGAAGTTGAAAGTGATGGTGTCTAGAAAGGGTCAGATCTTGGGGGCTGGCAATATTTTCCTCCGCCCCACTAGCTTGGTAACGAGGACTCCTGAGCTCATATGACCTGGCCTGGCCTGATCTGATACAGACAACTCGAAATAGTCTATCTTTGGGCATGTTGCCTAATTGTTGAATACCTTAGGAAAATCATAAGTGATGATTTGATCTCTTACCCAAAAAAAATCATCCTTAAATACCTCATACTCCTATGTTTAGGGTTTAGTGTACCCTATGTTACACCCTGAAGCTTGGTCAGTAAATCCTTATAGTGTTGAGTTTTATGTACCCTTTTACCCTTAGCTTAGTTTGACTTAGTTAACCCTTTTAAGGGGTAGAGTGAGGGTAATGGTGTTAGTACCCTATTTGGTTTTACAAATCTGATTTCAAGGACGAAATCCCTTTTTAGGGGGATGGAATCCCAATTAAAAGCAAAATCAAATACCTTTGGAGTTAGAAACCCCATCCATGTCGACTTATGTACATAATAACTTATGTGAACAAGAATTTACCAAGCACATTATACTTTAATTTGTTTGTTTATACACATGTGAATATGTAGTAAGTCATATAGAGATAGTTCATATGCTTGAACCTTCACATATTATTGATGCACATAATAATGAGTTACTCATTACTAATTGTGGATATACATAACGTTGACTATGCCACCCTAATGGTGAAATGTGTATGGATAATGTACCCTAAGGATGCTTTAACATGTAATGATCATGTTGACCTAAACCCTAATATGTAATCATCTAGCTTTGACAACATATACATATATATACCCTTAATGCCTTTCATGATACATTAGTGATAGTGGGTGTCATCATCACATAATATACCTTGATACATATAAATGGATTATAGTCACAAAATTATCAATATATGTAAGGTATATCACCTTGTTCTCTAATGAACACCTCATCATAACTTGATACATGAATTAATTCATTAATATTTAATGTGTTACATCCTATTCACTAAAATGAGTATAATGACTCAAACATGATAATGAATAATTGGATTCACATAAATATCCATAAAATTCCTAATGTGAAGTAAAATATGTATAATTTATAATATGAAGTGTAATGGATGAAAATGATTAATGATGTCATTAATATGAGTATGAAAGATGATATGACAATGTGCAATATGAACATTATTTGGAATTATTATAGGCCTAATAACTTGTGGGATAATATTAACTTTTTCTACAAAATAATTTGTGATAGTTCTACATGATAGTTTTAAGAGGATAATGGAAAATGAATTCATGTTATTAAGGTTTTGACCTAATACACTAATTAATTTTGAAATAGCTTAGTAAACCCTAATTGTGCTTAAAACCCTTGATGAGGGAAATACACATGATATAATGTTGAGATGTAATTGTTTTGAATAAAATGTGGCACAAGTGATGGTATAATAAATATGATACCTCTTCATGATGGAGATTTTGCTAATAAGGCAAAAATGTTAATTATATTGTGTTGGATAAAAGGCTATAGGTTTTGTGAAAACCTTAGTAAGACTGCCTTATGTGTAGAGCTTTTTAATACCCACCTAGTTGTTTAAGGTTGGGATGTTACTCACTCACCCTCTCTTCCCTCTTGTTATTATTTTGGGGACGAAATCCTCTTTAAGGGGTGGAGTGTTGTAGCATATTGAATCTCAGGGTCTTTCCTACAATTTACCCACTTTTGAGCTTTTCTTGGCCTTTTAGTCCATTTGGATCTTTTTCATAAATTTCCCATCCTTTTGAATCATTTTTGGACTTTATTTGCAATTTGAGCATTAATGATGGTGAAATTCCATTTTTACCCCCATTTATGATAATAAAGGGGTGTTTGCACAAATAACCCACACAATGAAATAATTGGGGTCTTAATATGCAAAATGTACACTTAAGAGAGCAAAAAAGTGGATAATGTGTTTTTAGAGATCTTATATCTTTTAGGGCTAAGATATGAATATTAATGTGTATTTGAGTGTTTAATGAGAGTATTTCCCCTTTTTCCTTATCTCTCCTAAAAAATGATAATAATATAGCAAAATAGAATATAATGGTGAGATTTTTCTTTTAAAGTTAATAATGGTTGTATATCTCGAAATTCACTCATGTAATCCATTAAAAGAAGACTTTTCATATAACTCATTCATTTTAATATATTAATATACACTTTAATGAGCAATATAGTAATTAAGGGCCATATTATGTATAAAATGAGAAAGTAATTGCATATCATTGTTCTAGACTTTAATGTGAGCTAATGGTTCAAATTTGGTGGCTTTTGGAGTTGGTTTGACCCCTCAAAACTATTTTATACGCTTTTAACATAGTGTAAATTAAAATGGTGAATAATAACCCACCAACATACCTCACTCTTATCATGGGATAATTAAGCTTGAAAATGCATGTAATAAGAGAATGGATGACTCTTGGACTCCATATCTCGGTTTTGGAAACCAAGGGTTGCATATAAAAGCTATATGTATTTATTTGCCCAAAAATCATATTAATATATGCTTTAATAAGCAACATAATTATTGGAGGCCAAATGTTGGCTGAAACGCAAATATAATTATATAGCATGAAACTAGACGTCATTAGCAACCTAGATTTAAAATTTTAAGTCATTTGGAGCTCGTTTGACCTTCCAAATGCATTTAACAAGTTTTTAATAAAGTGTGACATTATAACATTAAGATATCAATGTTACATGCACATTTAGGCTAAGGTTTGGTTTTATTTGATCTGTCACGCGTGTGGCCCATCGTGGATCACAATCCAATGGTCTAAGATGGACACAGACCTCATCTGACGGTCGACGCCTTGTCTTCCACCTCCGGACAACCGAAACAGGAACCGAGCAGCCGCCGCTCGCTTCCTCTCCTCCTTTCTCCCTCGTCACTTCACCGTTTCTAGAAATTTCTTCACCTACGAGTTCATGGAGACCACCCACATTGAACGAGCCAAACCTCGTTGCCTCCCGTGTTCTGTAGCTGAAATTCCATCCTTGGCCGGCCATGGCTCCTCACCTCCACCTTCGCTTTGGCTCTATAGACATCCTCACCTATAAATAACACCCCCCACAGCTTCGTCGTCCCCCTAGCAACCTTTCTATCCACTCAATTTGGTCCGAAGAAGTGTGTGAGGTTCCCAGCGAGGAGCTTTTCGCCATGATATTGTTGAGCTTTTTCATGGATCTAGGAGCAACTAGCAGAGAAATTGAACCCGTACGTACGTTCCTCGTTCAATTCCCTACGTTTTGAGTACCTATACGCTTAATTTGGTTGAGAATTGTAGATTTGCCCAACTTCGCAAGTTGGGACCTCGGAGCCATGTCACTGGCCGAAGGTAGAAGAAGGCCGAGTGGTTTTTGATGGTTTTGTCCCTCTGTGCTCTTCAGTTCACCCTTTTTATTCGCTTCCCTTTTGGTCTTTGGCCCACATAGCAATTATCTAATTTCTGATTGGTTAATCTTGTTTAATTCATAGAAAATCGCTCGAATGTCTGATAAATGCAAATAAATAGTCGTTGGAAAGGATTTTTTGATTAGAATCTAATTTTGTAGTTTTTAAAGCCTGATTCCAAATTATTTTTCGAAGTTTCCCTAAGATACTCTTTTGATGATTTAAATGTTCTAAAATGCATAAGTAATTCATTTTAAGTCCAATTTGTAAAATAAAATATGTTTTTCTAATCACTAAAGTCTAAGTAATTTCTTGGTATAAGTTTTGGGTCTCAAATTGAAGGTTTTCCTAAAAAGGTTTAAAAATGGGTTTTTCTTTATATCTTTATGCTTAACACATCCTAATACATGATAATGTTTGCAACTAGGGGAAAATGGAATGGTGATACAATCAACTTGGTAAAGTTTGTGGCAATGAATCTAGATCAGGTATGTGACCCCTATGTATGTGAAAACCTATTGGTGTATGTGAAGCCTATTTGGTATGTGATTCCTATTATATGTGGAATGTATATTGTGCAATCAACCTACTCTTCAGTTGGGCTCTTATCCAACCCTACCTCACTATTGTGCTAGCCTTGTTATCCTTATAAATGTCTTTATTTGGCTCTTTACTATGTGATGCTTCTATTGCATATGTGGCTCATTTAATTGTAACTCTTGAATCTTGCTATGGTCAATGTTTGGCTCATCCATTTATTGAGATTATTTATTTGGGTTTTATTCCCATTTTGCAATGTTGCAATCTTGTTATACTTCTCAATACTGCCAAGTGACTATTAAGCATGATGTATTTTAGGCCAAATGACAATGTAGTGTACATGAGTACAAACCACCCACAGGGCATTGAGATTTTAGTCCTCCTGTCGGGCACTGGGGTTTTAGTCCCCCTACCATTTTATATTAGGCATTGGGGTTTTAGTCCCCCTGCCACTTTATATAGGCATTGGGGTTTTAGTCCCCCTGCCACCTGGTGAGGTTCGGTAGGTGCCTCACCCTACATTGAGATGACTTTGTGTCTTAATATATTCATGTTATGTGATTGTTATTGTGGTGATTGATTATGACAGTTCTCTATTTCTTAATTGAATATTTGTCTCATTCTATTAAAATCTTGTAGCATAGGGAATATTTTATTATGCAATGTTGTTGACTATTACTTGTCCAACTCCTTTTGATTGACACATACTTTTATCCTTCTCTTTCTGGATGACCCCAACCATCCAGGCTAGGATCAAAGTGTGCATGGAAGCTTGGTGAACCTAAGGCTAAGGATAGGACAAGAAGAAAAGGAACATATAGCTTGCATGTTCATAGTTGCCTTTATATATTAAGTTGTTTTGTTTGGAGACAATATTGGCTTAGTCTAAGTCTTACTCTACCTAGATCCTATGTTTGTATAAAGTTGTACTTCCTTTATGAAAAAATTTATAATGTACTTTTTATACATTTTGAATAAAGTCAAGTTTTATTTCTTCCGCTGCCACACATTTGATGTACTTGTTTATCATGTTTTATAGTAGAGACTTGGTCTTTACATTCTATCTTGGTTGTTGAGTCACTTCCTCAACCTTAATAGGGCAATCTAGTTTTGTATGCCCCACCTACCCACACTTGTAACATGTTCTGGTGTCATAATATGGCCTAGGCGATCCTGTCACTAAAACTGATGAGGTACTACGAGCTCCTTCAGGTGGAAAACGGTGACCTCTACCCCTACTCAGGGTCCATTGAGATGGATTAAATGACCTTTTCTTAGTAAAAGTTGACCTCTGATGCGACTGTGGTGGAGTAAACCTTGGCTTCTTAAAGCCTCCTGATGATTGTCCTTCCAATTGAGACAGTCGTTTGTTAGCATTAGCTTCACGCTTTTCTATGGAAGACCTCTCAATCCTCTTTATAGATTCCATAGAGGTGGAAAGCCTTTCCCTATTATCCAAAGTTGATGTCATTGTAGTCAACTCTGTACTTAAACCTTTCTCAAACCTGCAGATTTTCCTTTCAATGGTTACCATGTGAGGGCAGAATCTCAGAAGTTTCATGAACTTTGACTCATACTCCTTAATAGTCATTTATCTCTGATGAATCTTCACAAACTGAGAGATTTTCTCATCTAAATATGTCTTTGGGAAGTATCGGCTGACAAACTCTCGTCAAAACTCCTCCCATCCTATCACAACCCCTGGCCTTTTCTCCTCTTTTATGGACCACCAATGTCCAACGCTACCCTTCAATGGATAGACATCATGCTTTACTTTGTCTTCCTTAGGTATGTTTAGGATTTTGAATGCCTTTTTCAATTTTGTTAGCCACATATAGGGGTTTATTGGGTCAGAAGTACCAATATACTCAATCGCCCTAACACGTCTAAGACGTCCAAAAGTTTTTGTGGCACCTTGGGATTCCACATTAGCGACAGCTGCCCTAGCTTGAGGTGTTGGCATTCTATCTGCTATATGTGTAATCGTGACCATAAAATGTCTAAACATAGACTGAAACTCACATAGTCAATTAAAAAGACAATCAACTTCTAATTAACCACATCGTCAAAAATGCCAAATAATTAAAACCAAAATGCACATCATCAACAAGTTATGAAACATTTACATAAAGGTCAATCTTTTCCACTCTCATATATTATAATAAGAATGTACATTTTTGCTCAATGGTCTCATCCACATCCTATGTACAAAAGAAGCATATACATGTTCATTCCATATATACATACACTGGCAAACTATCAAAATCTCGTGTCGATATAAGTATCTCATCTAGAGAAAACCTCCCATACCCGAACCTGGGAGTATAGGGTTGACATTAGGACTCTACTGCTAACATCTATAGCTGACCAACCTTCTAAATCTATTGATCATTGGGCTAGTTTTCTTCTACAACACGATCTTAACCTCATTGCTCACGACCACCTAAAAAGATATGGTTACCCGTGGGTGAGACCTAGTCCTAGCTAGAGATATAACTCTCTCCAATAAATATTGATTACAACATATTAATTAACAATAAATGAATTGAGCAATTGAAGTACTGAATAAGCAATTGGGCAAATTGAACATTTTAAGCATACTAAGAAATTAAGCAAATAAGCTTTAGCAACAAGTAGAATTAATCAAATTTCATAAGTCTATATTTTGTAAGAACTATGTAGTATAAAGATAAAACAAGGGTTACTCAACCAATGTGAAACGTATTTAACCCTGGGAGATATGCACTACACGGTTTGAATTACATCTTTTATTATGCCCTGGGGAGTTTGAGTCGTACCACTCAAAGTCCAATTGACCACTGTAAAGTGCTATTCAGTTCCGTATAAGATCTAGGAGTATCAGAATCCTAAGATCTCTTCCCCTCGATCAGTACGAGTAAACTGCAATGACATACCAGTCAAACTACCAACAATGACATATAGTTAAACTGATAACAACTAGTCTGTACTTGCTACAAGATATGACACTACAAACCATGGTATACAGAACCCTTTCATTCGAGGTACAACTGTATCTTTCCTCAATCACATTAAATATCTGAGGCGTGACCATAGCCATCCTCCATAACCTACATTTTTGGATGACAAGGATATATCCTCAACTTCCACTCCCACATCTCAACATTATGTGCTCCGAGTTTCCCTTAGGAATACTCGTTTCACCATATAGAAAGTTTTGACAATGAAGATGGCTCTACGATACAGGGCACTACATGATTAGGGTTTCACTTGATTAGTTATTTCCAATTGAATGCATTAAGGCTTCATCATACAAGTATACATTCAAACCCTAATTCATTTCTAAAAAGAGTATATGTATTGTGACTTCAGAAGATATAAAATGTTTGAGGTATAAATCGTGATCATATTACCACATGCTATCATTCATTGCAAATTAATGACCATACTTGTCATCATACCATTACAAGGTACCAATTACTTATCATTGGATACATGGTTTCAACCCTTATTCATAAAGAGGATATCACCTCAATCATGGCTCAAACATGCCCAAAGGTCATTAAGACCGTCACATTTTTTAACCCTTATTCATAAAGAGGATATCACCTCAATCAGGGCTCAAACATGCCCAAAGGTCATTAATACCGTCACATTAATCCCTACAAGATCATCATTATCGTTCTAGGCCTTTGAACAAGGCTTAAAAGATCGTCAACGCATACGTATCCCATAAGTTTTAATATGGCAAGGAACTATGATATTCAATTAGTACTACTTTGAGGTTTCAACTCAAGGAGAGTGAATACATTGTCACATTAATCATTAAAGAGGTCTAATTATCACCAATCACCATCATTTGGTCATATTAGAGTTGGTGTAACAAGCCATGTTAATTAAGGGTACACATCCACTTGTCGTGGTGATTTATCAAATATATTCATTCGAGGGCAAAGGTAAGACTACAAATTCAATGGTCTTGTACCATCAAATTCTTATTATTAGAAACCACTTACAAGACTATGGGATTCATTATAATCCATTGAATGTTGAAACATCCAATCTCATTCATTGAATCGGGTTCATTATTCAAAGTCATCAATTAGGGTATAGTCCAAGCATTAGATCATTTGAATCAAAAGTTCATTGATTTAGGGATGTATTGAAACTAAATTTAAGGGCTTGACTCACCATCATATGTGGTGGCCTGATCCACCATCGGTTGCATCTTTGTCACCATTGGTTGGTAGGATCAACACTACTATCATTTTCAGCATCGGGTGTTAAGCTAATGTCACTATTGATTGATATCATCGTTAGGGTACTTAGTGGTTGATCATTAAGCTTCTAATTAATCCAAAACATGTACTAAGGGGTGAACATCAGTTGACACCCTTAGTCACCACCATCGATTGTTGTATGGTATCACCATCGGGTGATGTGGTTGTGAAGGAAATAGCTTGAAAACCCTAATTTAGACCATCGGTTGTTAGGTGCTTAGCACCATCGGTTGTTAGAACAACCTATTCTAGAACATCTTCTACCTTAGGAAGAATGTATACATGATTACCTATTCATCTAAAACTGAAAACAGAATAGGGAACACCATAAAAATTGAAACCCTAGCAAGCATAGCTTCTATATGCATGGATCTTCATTTTTAAACAAGAGCATAAGTAAGCAAGCTTGGAGTAAGAAATATAAGTGAAGAAGGTTATAAAACTCACCTCTATTGAGAATAACAGACTGCTATCAGCAAGAAACTCGAGCAAAGAAGACAAGAAAACCCAAGTTTTCGATCTGAACTTGGCCAAGTACGCACCCTTCTCCATAAGGAAGTTAAACCCTAGAAAAAAAACAAGAAAGGTAGATTCTTGAGTTCTAGAGCAACTTCTACCATGGAAAAACAAGGTTCCAACCTAGATAAAGGTAGGAGGAAGAAGAATAGAGAAAGAAATGGAGGGAAGAAGGGTATATGACATGATTTTACCGTGCGTATAACGCAAGTGCACACGTCAATGTAGTATAGGCCCTTATGAGGCCCGAGTCGAACTCAGGGACACTAAATTATCGATAGACTACTACTAACTACTCGTAATCAGATAGACCAATTAAAAGGTTATGAGAAGTGTTGTAAAATAAAAGAAAATAAAATAAAACATATCAATCGATTAAGTGTTTAGTTTAATCAATTCAAATGGAGATCTTTAGGATTGCGGTTTCACCGCGGGTTTTCATTGTATGAATTTCCACATAGTTAATCAGATTCATCTCTCAATCTGGGTAGTGGCCTGTTGTCAGAATTGTTCACTGTCATGATACAATTCACTACCTAAGTCTAGGTCGGTTCCACCGTCGTAGTAACCTATACCCTAAACTAGGTGCATTAGAATCGACCTCTGGGTTTCCACCATTAACCGTACATCGCCTTGTTCAAGGGATTTGTTAATTAATGTGAATTTCGTCTCTTTTCAATCGTTAATTCTTCTTTCAAAGTAATTAAGGGCATTAGTTTATCATTATGGTGATCAAGCATAATAATATAATGGAGAAAACGAAATCATACCACGGATTTAAGAGACAAATTATGAATTACTATGATAAAAACGTCACACAATGCTTCCCCGGGCTACTCCCGGTCCTAAAGATAAAGGGGATTAGCCCTGCATGTTCATCTCAGAGCAAGACATGATTGAAGAAAGGAGAAACATGGGAAGATATAGGACCCAATGCAGTCATGTTGATATTTTTATAGCTTCCCACATTGAGTGCATGTCACCTAATAGGACCCAACTAAGCTATGGATGAAGATGCATTTATTTCTCCCAAATGTTATGCTCATCATATAAAACTTCCACATACTCATTTACTTCCCGGTGGTTAGACATATCTTCCTCCTCTCCTTTTACCCTAGATTCTTGTGGGATAATATCATGCTCTTCTTTGTCCGCCAGTGTAACCTCTAGTGTTGTTGGTATTGTACCTAGAATCAGCCCTAAAGGTGAGGATATATTTCTAAGTTGTGGAGAAGCATTGCATGGTCTTCCAAATGTGGAGTCAGATGTCCGTAGTCATTGCTTTGAGTTTGGACCATAAAATAGTACATGAAAAATACAAAATACAATGCGAGAACACAAAATACTGGTTATAAGTAATAAAAAGACTTTATTATTAATTCTAATTGAAAAGAATTAATAATAATTACAAAAGGCCCGGTGTGTCTAATTTTATCACTCTAGCGATGCCATTTCCCCGATGATGATGCTAAGAACTTGACACAACTAATTGTGTGTGTAGCACACAAAGTGTACACCTCATAGTAGTAAGGGACTCAAAGAGACTCGAGTTACTGATGTCAGGGAATTAGGACTGCTAGGTACTACTACTATAAAAAAAGATTAGTTAAACCTAAGGAAAGAGTTTGTTGATTTAATTAAACTAAAGAGAAAAAGTAAATAATAAATAACTAAATTGGCTTTAAGATCATATTAATGTGATCTTTACACTACCAGTTTCACCAAGATGTGATTTATGCATGGGTTCTCTTCAATTAGCATAAATTATATCAGCTTCTTTGGATTAGGCATATGTTGCTAGAACTACCCACTTCTGTAGTGTAGTGCACTATATAACCTAATTACTGATCCACTTTTGTAATGTTAATATAAGAGATCAAATAATAAGATCTCCCTCTAAACAACCAACCTCCCAATGGTTAGCCCACTTTTGCAGTGTGCGATTATTATGTTGATAATGGCTTTTCCAATTAGTTATCCTTCTCTCACAATGATTAAGAATTTGTAGCATATCCATGGTGATCAAGCACAAAGATAGAAAATTAAAAAAATCCATTATCAAAACATGAAGCAAAGAAATCTATATTGATATAAAGATAATCATCCACAATGTCAACACCAATCTACTCTTAGGTCCTAGAGAAAATGGGGATTATTCTTATGCTAAACATGAGATCAAAAGAAGGCATGAATAAGAAGTATAATATAAGATTAGAAATATCCCTAAATGTAGGTATGAGGATGATCCCATATGAACATTGTTGCAACGTGACAACGTTTAAGCCATCAAATTGCTCCTTAGAGGTCCCAAGATGATCCTTGTTTGACATCTCCACATCTTTGTTTCTTTAGTCTCTCATCCTTTATAAAATGACCAATAACCTCTTTTCAGTCGAGTTTTGACCAAGGAGGCAAAAACATCATTTATCCAACAAACTGATGGGTGTTGTTTCTCTTAATAACCGTTGTTAGAGAAATATCGGTGGTAGCAATTCGGGAGTTGGTGGCACCAACTTTTCTCTTTTCTTGACTTAGGAAGGGTTGTCTTAATGCCACTAAGTTGAGAGTCAATGGTACCAAGATTCTATTGAAACACTTTGATGTGGGACCACTGATTTGACCTTAATGGTACCGACTTGGCATCTCACTGGTATTAAGTCCTATCTCAATGCTAGTAGGATGACTTTGTTGAATAGTCTCCTTTTGCTCCATATTGGTGGTACTGACTCCCTTTAATTTATGCTTATTTTGCCTACAATGACACAAGTAATGCATCATGATTTAATAAAATACAATGGTTTCTAACCAAGTGTATTAAAAATCAGATAAATAAGATGCATACATATTTACATGCTATTTAGGCAAAAGATGTATGAATCCAAATACTAGAGTTTAAAAGAAACCTAAAACAACCTTAAAGTAGTACTAGAAATGTGTGCATCACTTATCTGGTCGCAACATCCAGGATAGGAAATTGGAGCATGCCATCGGGGCACAAGAGGTTAAGCCCAATGTGAATGACCTCATGATTTATAGTAGGGGTATCCAACATTAACTAGTAATTTCAATTGTATTATGTTTAGTTACTATTTAGTGAGTCAATCATTTAGGACCCAATGATTTGGGCAGTTCAAGATAGAGTGCTTTGACTTTTCACTTGAGTACCCATGTTCAAAGGAGGATTCTAGTTTAGCCACCCAGCTAATATAGCTGCCAAGGCTAGACGTGGCAAGGACTGTTGCAGACCAAATAACTAGCAGTAAACTTAGAATCCTAGGTCAACGCTAAGTCTTGTACGATTAGATTATAGCTTGCTATAGTTCTTTCACATGTTGTTGTACACTTCATGTGGGTCCAGGGCATTAATAAGACAACGAAGAGATTAAGAAATCAAACTCAAGAATTTATTGTTTGATTATTCATATTAATTAATCAAATTCAAAGGTGTGTTGTTTACTTATTCTTCTTGTTTTAGTATGATGATGAGGTTTACAATATTTCTCATTTATATTAATGTCTAGTAACTTGCTTTCTGTCTATGTTGGATCCACATAGTAAAGAATGTGTGTAGCATCTAGTTCACTTGGGTGAAATTCCATTGAGCTAGTAGCTCACACACTCTATTGAAGAAATTGTGTAGGTAAAACTGGTGATATGGAGGTAGCAGAATATTTTAAAAGAATCTTGCCACATAAGGATGTTAGTAGTGTTTAAGGTAGGATTAGTCAGTCTTGGACCCTATGTACTATATCTATGTACTTTAGTGTGGGAAGAAAGAGTTGAACTAGTCAAGTGAATGAGTAATATAATTTCTTTTCTTGTCCAATAATTGTAAATATATGATTCATGTATTGAACTTATGGGGCTATAAGATGATCAATAGGAATAGTTCTTATGGTTTGTATATGTGGAAAGAATTTCATCTATGTGTCTTACCTTATAAAGGGAAAAAAGGTCTACGTGAGTTTTACCTTATTCAGCTTGATCACCATAGATCCAAATCCTGAGGTATAATAGAGATTATGGGATTCGTGGTCTGGCATTTAGAGTGTAGCACAATTAATGTCATAGGAGGTGGACGATGTGATCACTCTGACGTGGCATTAGAAAGGATCCATGAGGTAACTTTGCAGTGTTAGAAAGATGTTATTATATTCATTACTTCTCCTTCGTGTGATCTTCTTCTTATTTATCTACATTATGTCTAGTATGACATGGAATGGAATAAGTTTTAACATATCTCTTTTCCTTCCAAACTATCTTACACACAACTTAGTTGTCTATTAACTCTAATTTCATTTCTTTTTTCTGCTACTTAAGGTGGTGAAGCACCCTATTTATAGTCTTCAAAATAATATAATATTCTCAAACATATACAATGAGAGACATTTTCCAAGCATCTAAAGATAAGTTACAGCAAAAAAAGGAAAGAGACCTAAGTTTGGTTTGTAAATCCTTGGTATTATATAATTATTAATTTAGAAAGATATCATGATATTATATTTGAGTTGTCCACCGATTGAATCAATCATGGCGAAAAAATTATTAAGGGGAGAGAATAGAGAAATGATGAATTATTGTTGTTCTCTGTCTCTCTTTGAGGACAATTTTTAGGCATAAACTTGTGAGTTGTACATATTTGAGATAATTATACTACTTTGAAGATCATATATGCAGCAATGTGACACTTTATATAGAAGAAGAAAAAGAAAGACAATTGGCAGTCAATTTGTGAGCAGGGTAAGTGTGACACCTTGTCACACTAAACAAGATTACTCAAAACATAAAACACGGTCAACTTCTAATTAATCACATGGTCAAAAATGCAGAATGATTAAAACCAAAATTTCCATCATGAACAAGTTTTGAAACATTTACATAAAGGTCCATCTTTTCCATTCTCATATATTATAACAGGAATTTACAACTGTGCTCAATGGCCTCAGTCACATCTTGTGTAGAAAAGAAACATATACATGTTCATGCCATATATACATACACTGGAAAACTACAAAAATACCATGTCGATACAAGTATCATTTCTACAAAACACCTCCCATACCTAAGCCTGAGAGTACAAGGATGACACTAGGAATCTACTACTAACATCTACAGCTAACCAACCTTCTAAATCTATTGATCATCGGGCTGGTTTTCTTCCATAGCACGACCTCAACCTCGATCTCATTGCTCGTGACCACCTAAAAAGATATGGTGACCCACGGGTGAGACCCAGTCCTAGTGAGAGATATAACTCTCTCCAATAAATATTGATTACATCAGATTAATTAACAATAAATAAATTGAGTAATTGAAGTACTGAATAATAAATTGAGCAAATTGAGCAGTTTAAGCATACTAAGAAATTAAAGAAATGAGCTTTTGCAACAAGTAGAATTACTCAAATTTCATAAGTCTACATTCTGTAAGAACTATGTAGTATAATGATAAAACAAGGGTTACTCAACAAATGTCAGATGTATTTAACCCTAGGAGATATACACTACATGGTTTGGATTACATCTTTTATTATGCCTTGGGAAGTTTGAGTCGTACGACTCAAAGTCAAACTGACCACTGCGAGGTGCTATTTAGTTTCACATAAGATATAGGAGTGACAGTATCCTAAGATCGCTTCCCCTCAGTGAGTACAAGTAAACTACAGTGACATACCAGTCAAACTTCCAATAGTGACATATAGTCAAACTAATAACAACTAGTCCATACTTGGTACAAGATATGACTCTAGGAACCAGGGTATACAAAACCCTTTCATTCAAACTACAATTGTAGCTTTCCTCAATCACATTAAATATCTGAGGCATGACCATAGCCATCCTCCATAACCTACATTTGTGGATGACAAGGATATATACTCAATTTCCATCCCCACTTACTCAACAGTATGTGCTCCGAGTTTCCCTTAAGAATACTCATTTCACCATCTAGCAAGTTTTGACACTGAAGATGGCTCTATGGCACAGGACACTACATGATTAGGGTTTCACTCGATTAGTTATTGCCAATTGAATGCATTGAGACTTCATCATACAAGTGGACATTCAAACCCTAATTCATTTCTAAAAAGAGTATATGTATTGCAACTTCAGAAGATATAAAATGTTTGAGGTATAAATCTTGATCACAAGACCACATGCTACCATTGATTGCAAAATGGACCATACTTGTCATCATACCATCACAAGGTACGAATTACTTATCACAAGATCCATGGTTTCAACCCTTATTGGATCATGAAGAGGATATCACCTCAATTAGGGCTCAAATATACCCACAGGTCATTAAGACCATCACATTAATCCATGTAAGATCATCATTATCATTCTAGACCTTTAAATAAGGCTCAAAAGATCATCAACACATATGTATCCCGTAGGTTTTAACATGGGAAGGCACTATGATATTCAATTAGTTCTACTTTGAGGTTTCAACTCAAGGGGAGTTAATACATTGTCACAATAATCATTCAAGAGGTCTAATTATCACAAATTACCATCATATGGTCATATTAGAGTTGGTGTAACAAGCCATGTTTCATTAAGGGTACACTTCCACTTGTTATGGTGATTTATCAAATATATTCATATGAGGGTGGAGGTAAGACTACAAATTCAATGGTGTTGTACCATAAAATTATCATTATTATAAACCACTTACATACTATGGGATTCATTCTAATCCATTGATAGTTGAAACATCCAATCTCTTTCATTGAATCAAGTTCATTATTCAAAATCATCAATTATAGTATAGGTCCAACCATTAGATCATTTGAATCAAGAGATCATTAGTTTAGGCTGTATTGAAACTACATTTAAGGACTTGACTAACCATCAGATGTGGTAGTCTAATCCACCATCGGTTGTGACATCTTGGTCACCATTGGTTGGTAGGATCAACAGTACTATCATTTTCACCATCGGGTGTTAAGGTAATGTCACTATTGATTAATATCATCATTAAGGTACTTAGTGGTTGATCATTAAGCTTTTAATTAAGCCAAAACCTGACCTAAGGGGTGTCCATCAGTTTTCACCATCAGTTGACACCCTTGTTCACTGCCATTGTTTGTCAACACCATCAGTTGTTATACGGTATCACCATCGGGTGATGTGGTTGTGAAGGAAATAGCTTGAAAACCTTAATTTGGACCATTGGTTGTTAGAACAACCTATTGTAGATCATCTTCTACCTTAGGAAGAACATATACATGATTACAATTTCATCTAGTACTAAAAATAGAACAAGGAACAACATAAAAATCGAAACCCTAGCAAGCATAACTTCTATATGAATGGATCTTCGTTTTTAAACAAGAACATAAGTAAGCAAGCTTGAAGTAAGCAATATAAGTGAAGAATATTATAAAAATCATCTCTAATGAGAAGAATAGACTTATAGAAGTAATAAAATTGAGAGAAGAAGGCAAGAAAACCCAAGTTTTAGATCTAAACTCGGCCAAGTAGGCACCCTTCTCCACAAGGAAGCAAAACCCCAGAAGAAAGAGCAAGAAAGGTAGATTCTTGAGTTCTAGATCAAATTCTACCATGGAATACCAAGGTTAAGACCTGGAGAAAGGTAGCAGGAAGAATAATAGAGAAATAAATGGAGGGGATACTTACTCATTTAGGTTAACATCACCAAGAAAGAGCTTTAAAAATCCTAAAGGAAGCAAAAGAAAACCCTAGGAGCTTCCACCAAGAAGATCGCCTTCTTCTCTGACCTTGGAAAGGTCCTCCATAGAAGAACAGAGAGGGAACAAGGTTCTTATAATGAGGGAAGTGTTAGAGAGCAAAGTTTCATTTGGAGGCTTAAGGATAAGTATGTAAAGCTTGGAGGATAAGGTTGAGAAGAAGCATGAGGTGTACAAGCAACTCTCCAAGTGTCCATGGCTTAGAGCTTCCATGGACGAACAAGCAGCAAGTCCACTAGCTATAGGGGACTATTGGGTCATCGGTTGATGGTCTCCTAGGATAGACATCACATGTTGGTCGAAGGTACCCATCATTTGTTCATGGTTTAGGTCAATAGGTGGTTGAACCATCGGTTGATCATGTAATAAGTAAACCATGGGTTCAAGTGAACCAAACCAGCATGAACCATCAACCTAGAGCCTCTTAGTGATGACTACTAGTTTTTAACACTATCTGATGACTAATGGCTGCTCACCTAACAGCAGGACCATCGTTTGATAGCCTTGAAGATGGCTCATCCATGGGGTTTAAACCCTAATTCAACATAAAAAGGAATTTCCTTCAAACCAAGGTACAATTGAGAACCCCATGGCTCAACAAGATCGAGAATGATAAAAAATCATCTAAGGAACATAATTGATGTGACAATTTGCAACAAAAACCTCCCAATTGGGTAAATTGTAGAAAAGTCCAAAATGTACATAAAATTACATAACTTGCTCAACTCAGTGTCTAAACTAGACCAAATTTGAAACTTAAGTTTGTATTTTGATTCCAAAGTATATCATAAGGATAGATTATGATTCTAAGCATTAAATTATGGTAATTAAGCTTGTTCAATACTTTAACCAAATTTAGGGGCCTTACAACTATAAACCCCTAACAAGGATTTCACCCCCAATATCCTACACAAAGAGAGAAGGGTACTTCCTATGCATATCATCCTAGACCGTCACTAGCAATGAACTCTACCACATCACATTTTAGACCGTCACTAATACAAGTCTTTTAGGTGGCGGTACATCTTAGTACTTCTAGAATGCTTTGCATACATCGAGGAGTGAGCCTCCTCAAGTACCATCTTCCTCAACCCATCAACATCTGGAACTACTGTCCTATTGTGGTAACAAACTGTACCATCATCTACCTCATGGAATCCATCATACTTATCATTGCCCATCCCTGATCGGATATTTTGTATCACAGTATCATTCTAATGTGCATCATGAATCTGCTATCTCAAGGTAGGTTTAATCTATAATTGTGCCAACAAAGAAACTTTTAACTGTACATTCATCTGACGAAGAGACACTAGCATATCTCTCTTATGGAACACCATCAACTGTCTGTGGTATATACATAACCTCATGGAACCATCTTTCTTTTTGACAAACAACACGGGAGCACCCCAAGGGGAAGTAATCGGACTGATGACACCTTTCTCTAATAGTTACTGCAACTGTTTCTTTAACTCTTGCATTTCTGTTGGCGCCATTTTATAGGGTGATTGTGCTATGGGTTGTGTTCCATGAGCAAGATTGATCTCAAAATCAATCTCTCTAGGAGGGGGGTCTCCAGGATATTCTTCATGAAAAACATCCTCAAATTCCTGCACCACTGGTACTTCTTGAATACTAGTACCTCTTGCCTTGGTATCCATAACATGGGCTAAGAAAGCTTCACTTCCTTGTCTCATAAACCACTCTGCTATCATAGTTGACATCAAACCTAGGGCTGTCAATGGGTAAGGGTAAACCCGTTTACCCTTTACCCATACCCTGTAGGGGAAGGGTAAGGGTAAAGGATTTTCTTACCCTTTACCCGCCTACCTGCTACCTTAGTGGGTAAGGGTAAGGGTAAGCCATTACCCATACCCTCTACCCATTACCCACCAATATTTATGTATAATATATTGAATGTATGGTCATATGTTGTTTGAATCTATGTAATATTTAATTTTATTGGGTCATCATTTTAAATAATACATGATATTCTTTTCTACTTCTTATATAGTTAACTTGGCTGTGTATGCAACACAGTTTTGGAGGTGTAAGACACATGTATATATGTAGTCTATGTTCCATTAAATTATTTGTGGTGTAAGGCAAACATGTATATAATAACAAGATTTAATCTTTAATGTATCATTTAATACATATGTGAGGTAGTGTTATCTATTTTATTTGTGCTTTATTTTTTTGGATGCTACAACATTTTAGAGGGTATAAGATATGCATGTTTCTAAGAATAACTCTCTATGACATATTGTCCTTTAATATCATTTTAACGTAGAAGTCTTAATCTACTAGGAATAATTTATTTTTTCACACACCAATGTTAGGGTACTACCATTTGTACATGCATTCAATACAACAATTGTAGAATATTACTTAGAAACATTTTGGATATTTAAAATCCATTATGAAACATCTTGATATTTCACTCAAATAAATGAATGTGCTAGCTAGACCATTATTGTTAATATTACCACAAATTTGAAGATGACATATAAATTCCCCACTTAACCCTTACCCTCCCCATTTACCTTGTGGGTAAGAGGGTAAGGATATTGGTGGAGTGGGGAATTACCCATACCCTTACCCTCCAGACTTGGTGGGTAAGGGTAAGGGTAAGACCTTACCCTCCCCATACCCTCCCCATTGACAGCCCTAATCAAACCAGTAGGAAGAGTCTTTCTGTCACCTTGAAAGGTCCATGAAAAATCACCATCATGGAACGTCGCTACCTTAGAACTACAGTTCAACACCACCTTATATTTTTCTAAGGTATATATCTGTAGAATCATGTCAAATCCATGCATGTCAAGTTGCAAAAAATCCACTTGAATGTTGTGTCCTAAGAAGGTAAGAACATAAGAAGAACATACCTCCCGCAACTTTATAGAACCAACCAAAGGAGTCTCTAACCACAGGCTATCAGATCTATGACTAACAGGCAAATAACAACTATCTATCACCTCTCTGGTGATACAGGAGTGTGTTGCACTCAGATCTACTAGCACATATATGAAATAAGAAGTAGATAAATTAGAATGAAATAACTCCATCTGACCTGTCACGACTCGTGGGTTGACTATTGCTTCTGGTTGTCTCATGGTGTAGAACCTAGCCATCGTCTGCTACCGTTCACATCCTCTACTAGCATGTCCATAGGAACCTATCAGTGATGCTTTACCACGTCCTTTGCTACTACCAGAACCAAACTATCGTTGTTGTGATCCCTACTGACTCTATCTTGGTTGTTGAGTCACTTCCTCAACCTTCACAGGGCAATTTAGTTTTGTATTCCCCACCTACCCACATTTGTAACATGTTCTTGTGTCATAATATGGCCTAGGCGGTCATGTCACTAAAATTAATGAGGTACTATGAGCTCCTTTAGGTGGAAAACTGTGACCTCTACCCCTACTCGGGGTCCATTGAGATGGAGTAAATGATCTTTTCTCAATAAAAGTCAACCTCAACTGTGACTGTGGTGGAGTAAACCTTGGCTTCTTAAATCCTCCTAATGATTGTCCTTGGAATTGAGACGGTCATTTGTTAGCATTAGCTTCACGCTTTTCTATGGAAGACCTCCCAATCCTCCTTACAGATTCCACAGAGGTGGAAAACCTTTCCCTATTCTCCAAAGTTGATGTCGTTGTAGTCAACTCTGTACTTAAACCCTTCTCGAACCTACATATCCTTTTCTTTCAATGGTTACCATGTGGGGGCAGAACCTCAAAAGTTTCATGCACTTTGACTCATACTCATTAATAGTCATTTCTCTCTGATGAATCTTCTCAAACTGAGAGATTTTCTCATCTAAATATGTCTCTAGGAGGTATCGGCTGACAAAATCCCATCAAAACTCCTCCCATCCTATCACAACCCCTGGCCTTTTCTCCTCTTATATGGCCCACGAGTAGCCAAAACTACCCTTCAACAGATAGACATCATGATTTACTTTGTCTTCCTCAGGGATGTTTAGGATTTTGAACGCCTTCTACAATTCTGTTAGCTACATGTAGGGGTCTGCTGGATCAGAAGTACCATCATACTCAATAACCCTGACACACCTAAGACTTTCAAAAGTCTTTCTAGCTCCTTGGGATTCCACATTAGGGACAGCTGACCTAACTTGAGGTGTTAGCTTTCTATCTGCTATATGTGTAATAGTAACCATAATTTGTCTAAACATAGACTAAAACTCAGAATTAGCCATCATTTCTGGGTCCATCTATGACATTGTGGGATGCTCCAACCCCATCTCTAGCACTCTCTCATCACGTGTCTGCCTCCTAGCACCTCCTCCTAGTGCAACATAGCTACTCTCGGCATGTTCTTCATGTCCTCCAGACATATCTGCATAAGCATAAGCTATGATCAGATATGTTGGGTACATAAGAACATACTCAAACCTAAGTCCTATGTCCCAGTAGACTCAATAAACCTAGGGCTTTAATACCAGCTTAACTGTGACACATCGTCACACTAAATAAGATTACTCAAAACATAAGACACGATCAACTTCTAATTAATCATATAGTCAAAAATGCTGAATAATTAAAACTAAAATACACATCATCATCAAGTTCTGAAACATTTACATAAAGGTCCATCTTTTCCATTCTCATATATTATAACAAGAATTTACATTTGTGCTCAATGGTCTCAGCCAATCCTGTGTACGAAAGAAGCATATACATGTTCATGTCATATATACATACACTGGCATACTGTCAAAATCTTGTGTCGATACAAGTATCTCATCTAGAAAACACCTCCCATACCCGGATCTGAGAGTACAGGGATGACACTAGGACTCTACTACTAACATCTACAGCTGACCAACCTTCTGAATCTATTGATCATTGGACTAGTTTTCTTTCACAGTATGACCTCGACCTCATTGCCTATGACCACCTAAAAATATATGGTGATCTAGGGATGAGACCTAGTCTCAGTTAGAGATATAACTCTCTCCAACAAATATTGATTACAACAGACTAATTAACAATAAATGGACCAAGCAATTGAAGTACTGAATAAGCAATTGAGCATATTGAACATTTTAAGCATACTAAGCAATTAAACAAATAAACTTTAGCAACAAGTAGAATTACTCAAATTTCATAAGTCTATATTCTGTAAGAACAATGTAGTATAAAGATAAAACATGGGTTACTCAACCAATGTGAAACGTATTTAACCCTAGAAGATATACACTACACAACTTGGATTACATCTTTTACTATGCCCTAAGGAGTTTGATTCGTACCACTCAAAGTCCAACTGACCACTGCAAAGTTCTATTCAGTTCCGTATAAGATCTAGGAGTGTTGATATCCTAAGATCTCTTCCCCTCGGTCAATACGAGTAAGCTACAATGAAATATGAGTCAAACTGCCAACAATGACATATAGTCAAACTGATAACAACTAGTATGTACTTGGTACAAGATATGACATTAGAAACCAGGGTATACAAAACCCTTTCATTTTAGGTACAATTGTAGCTTTCCTCAATCACATTAAATATCTGAGGCATGACCATAGCCATCCTCCATAACCTGCATTTGTGGACGACAAGGATATATTCTCAACTTCCACTCCCACATACTCAACATTATGTGCTCCGAGTTTCCCTTAGTAATAATCATTTCACCATCTAGAAAGTTTTGACATTGAAGATGGCTATACGATACAGGGCACTACATGATTAGGGTTTCACTTAATTAGTTATTTCCAATTGAATGCATTAAGGCTTCATAATACATGTGGACATTCAAACCCTAATTCATTTCTAAAAAGAGTATATGTATTGTGACTTCAGAAGATATAAAATGTTTGAGGTATAAATCTTGATCACATTACACATGCTATCATTCATTGCAAATTAATGACCATACTTGTCATCATACCATTACAAGGTACCAATTACTTATCACGGGATACATGGTTTCAACCCTTATTCATAAAGAGGATATAAACTCAATCAAGGATCAAACATGCCCAAAGGTCATTAAGACCATCACATTAATCCCTACAAGATCATCATTATCATTCTAGGTCTTTAAATAAGGCTTAAAAGATCATCAACACATATGTATCCCATAAGTTTTAATATGGCAAGGAACTATGCTATTCAATTAGTACTACTTTGAGGTTTCAACTCAAGGAGAGTTAATACATTGTCACATTAATCATTCAAGAGGTCTAATTATCACCAATCAACATCATTTGGTCATATTAGAGTTGGTGTAACAAGCCATGTTAATTAAGGGTACACATCCACTTGTCATGGTGATTTATCAAATATATTCATGCGAGGGCAAAGGCAATACTACAAATTCAATGGTCTTGTACCATCAAATTTTAATTATTAGAAACCACTTACAAGACTATGGGATTCATTATAATCCATTGAATGTTGAAACATCCAATCTCATTCATTGAATCGGGTTCATTATTCAAAGTCATCAATTAGGGTATTGTCCAAGCATTAGATCATTTGAATCAAGAGATCATTGGTTTAGGGATGTATTGAAAATAAATTTAAGGGCTTGACTCACCATCAGATGTGGTGGCCTGATCCACCATCAGTTTCATTGTGGTCACCATTGGTTGGTAGGATCAACACTACTATCATTTTCAACATCGAGTGTTAAGCTAATGTCACTATTGATTGATATCATCATTAGGGTACTTCGTGGTTGATCATTAAGATTCTAATTAATCCAAAACATATACTAAGGAGTGACCATCGGTTGTCACCATCAGTTGACACCCATAGTCACCATCATCGGTTGTTGTATGGTATCACCATCGGGTGATGTGGTTGTGAAGGAAATAGCTTGAAAACCCTAATTTGGACCATAGGTTGTTAGGTGCTTAGCACCATCGGTTGTTAAAACAACCTATTTTAGATCATATTCTACCTTAGGCAGAACGTATACATGATTAAATGTTCATCTAAAACTGAAAAAAAAATAGGGAACACCATAAGAATCGAAACCCTAGCAAGCATAGCTTCTATATGCATGGATCTTCATTTTTAAATAAGAACATAAGTAAGCAAGCTTGGAGTGAGCAATATAAGTGAAGAAGGTTATAAAACTCACTTCTACTGAGAATAATAGACTTATAGTAGCAAGAAACTCGAGCAAATAAGATAAGAAAACCCAAGTTTTCGATCTGAACTCGGCCAAGTAGGCACCCTTCTCCACAAGGAAGTAAAACCCTAGAAGAAACAACAAGAAAGGTAGATTCTTGAGTTCTAGAGCAACTTCTACCATGGAACAACAAGGTTTCAACCTAGAGAAAGGTAGGAGGAAGAAGAATAGAGAAAGAAGGGAAGGAGGGGATACTTACTCCTTTAGGTCAAGATCACCGAGAAAAAGCTTTAGAAACTCTAAAGGAAGCAAAACAAAACCATAGAAGCTTCCACCAAGAAGATCACCTTATTCTTCTACTTTGGATAGGTCATCTGTAGTAGAATAGAGAGGGAACAAGGTTCTTAGTGGGAGGGAAGTGGTAGAGATAAAAAGTTTCGTTTGGGGGATTAAGGATAAGTATATAAAGCTTGGAGGATAAGGTTGAGAAGAAGCATGAGGTGTACAAGCAGCTCTCCATGTGTCCATGGCTTAGAGCTTCCATGGATGAGAAAGTAGCAGGTCCACCAGCCTTTAGGGACTGTTGGGACATCAGTTGATGGTCTCCCAGGCCAACCATTGCCTGTTGGTCAAAGGTATCCATTATTTGTTCATGGTTTAGGTCAATAGGTGGTTGACCCATCGGTTGATCATGTCCATAAGTGAACCATGGGTTCAAGTGAACCAAACCAACATGAACCATCAACCTAGAGCCTTCTAGTGATGACCATTGACTGTTACCACCATCTGATGAATGGTGTCTACTCACTTACAGTAGGACCATTGTTTGATGGCCTTGAAGATGGCTCATCCATTTGGGGGGGGGGTGTAAACCCTAATTCAACATAGAAAAGAATCTCCTTCAAAACAAGGTATAATTGAGTACCCCATGGATCAAAAAGGTCAAGAATGATTAAAAAAACCATATAAGGAACATAACATATGTGACAATTTGCAAAGAAAATCTCCCAATTGCATAAACTGTAGAACAGTCCAAGATGTACATAAAATTGCATAACTTGCTCAAATAGTGTCCAAATTGGACCAAATTTTAAACTTAAGCTTGTATTTTGATTCCAAAGCATATCAAAAGGTTATATTGAGATTCTAAGCATTAATTTATGGTAATTAAGCTTGTTCAACACTTTAGGCAAGTTCAGGGGCCTTACAGTAGCACCAAGAAAACTACATGTGTTGAATCTTGTGTCGATTGACGTTGTACCAAACACAATATCAAAGAAGACTAAGAATAAGATTGATAAAAATAGAAGAAGTGATGAAGAGAAAATTGACCCAGTATTCCACATGCTAAAAGGAAAGTCAACTTCTTCCAAACATCAATAACATAACAACACATATCCCTCTTTGTGTCACAACATCAAAGTGATCATATTGTTCATCCCCTCTGATATCGGTTCCCCCACACTCCAAACCCTAACAACCACAAAAAGAGAGTGCAAGTTAAGCTGGTGGGAGTCGGTTCCTATTGTGATTGTACATACATCCTTATTAGAAAGTACAAGTACAAATATGTAACTCAAAAGTCTAAATGGAAAAATTGCATACAACCCTTCCCACAACCTTTCATATATAAAGAGAAAAGAAACAATTTGTAGTTTTACAAAAATTATGCCAACCTCCCAATATGTTATATAGCCATATTAGAATACAAAAGCACCAACTCATAATTTGAAAACTGAAATAAATAATTTTCTTTAAATCCCTCTCACTATCATACATATACAAATCAAAGCATCACATGTATGTCTTATTAGAGTACATGACTAATGTGAAATTTAGAAAAATAAAAAAATTTCACACAATGCCTACCACCTCTAAATTTGGATACAAGGACCACTTTCTAGTTAAAATACACAAATACAAGGACTATCTTATAATTTAAAAATAAAAAAATGCATATGCATAAGATTGTGTGATGCATGAGCTTGAGAAATTTCACAAACACTTGTTTCATGGGTCATTCCATAACCCTCCTTCAATAGATATGCTTGTATATATTGATTAATAGTCATCATCATTGTAAGGCCCCTAAACTTGCTTAATGATTTGAATAAGCTTAATTATAATAATTGCATTGTTATAACCCTAATAAAACCTTTTTATATTATTTTAAATCATAAGACAAGCTTAAGATTCAAATTTGGTCCAATTTGGACACTGTTTGAGCAAGTTATGCAATTTTATGCACATTATGGTCTTTTCTGCAATTTGCCCAACTGAGAGGTTTTCTTTGCAATTTATCACTTGAATTATGTTCCTTTTATATGCTCTCATAATTCTTGAGCTTTTTGAGTCATGGGGCACCTATTTAATCCTTGGTTTGAAGGTGTTTTCTCGAAGGGTATTTTAGGGTTTACCCCTTCATGGAGGAGTTACCTTTAGTAGTTATCAACTAATGAATTATTTGTTTTGATTGGAAATTCAAGAAACGAGGGATAATCATGTCTCTATGGATGGTGGGGGAGATTCTTGTGTGTGCTTGTATATTCTTAATAGTTTAAGGCCATGGACCCTTGGAAAGATACTAGAACTTCAACTTTTTCTTTTTCTTTATCTTAAAGTTTCATATACTTATCCCTAAGCACCAAGACGAGCCATTTTCTCTCCACCACTTCCCTCCTTCTATGAAACTCGTTCTCCCTCTGTGTTGCTGTGAATTTCCTATCCAAGGAAGAAGAAAGAGGGGATCTTCTTGGAAAAAGAATCTAGGGTTGCAATTGACTTCCTTTTAGGATTTGAAAAGCTTCCTTCTAGTGATCTTGACCTAAAAGAGTAAGAATCCCCTTATTTTCTCTGTTTATTTCTTTTTTATCCTTCCTCCTACCTTTCTCAAGGTTGGAACCTTGCTGTTCCATGGTAGAAATTGCTCTAAACCTCTAAAACCCTACCTTTCTTGCTCCTTATGCTTAGGGTTTGCTCATTTGATGAAGAAAGGTGCTAGATGGACGAGTTCATAGCTTATACTTGAATTTTCTACCCTAACTGCTCGAGTTTTCTTCTGTTTAGGATTTCATCTTCTAATTAGAGGCAAGTTTTATAACTTTTTCCACGTTTATTTCTTACCATAAGCTTGCTAGCTCATGTTCTTGCTTTTAAATGATGATCCATGCACTAAAAAGCTGTGCTTGATTTGGATTTCGATTTTTATAATGTTCCCTATTCTGATTTCAGTTAATGTGTACGTTATTTCTAAGGTATAATATGAATTGGATCAGGTTGGTTTGACAACCAATGGTTCTAAACACCTATCAACCAATGGTCAATTTTAGGGTTTAAAGTTGATTTCTTTTATAAACACATGACTCAATGGTGGTACCATTGCAACAACCGCTGGTGTTGTCTTCATGACAACTGATGGTGGTGACCAAGGGTGTCAAATGACGTTCACCCCTTAGGTCAGGTGTTGGCCTAATTAGAAGCCTAGCGATTAACAACTAAGTACCCTAATGATGCTATCAATCAATGGTGATATCAGTTTGATATCTGATGTTGATTAATGAATATAGTGTTGATCTAACAACCTATGGTGACTTAATGGTCACTAATGATGGTGGATCAGGTCTCCAAAACCTATGGTGAGTTAATCATATAGTTGTAGCATCAATTAAGCCTTATACCAATGGTTTCTTGGGTCACTTGATGCAATGGTCGGACCTATACTGTAATTGATGGTTTTAACATATGAACTTGACCCAATGGTCAAGATCTAATGTTTATTCCTCCAATAAAGTGGAATGATGGCTAATGTAATATGTTGGTCCTAATAATGTGATTTAGATGGTTTCCTTTATATGATCAACTTAAGAAGCTTACTTGTTGATAATGGATGGCTTGTTTTAAATGAACAGTCGATTGGGGGTTTTACCCGACTCTCAATGTAACTTTTTGTGTTGTTAATCAAGGGATGTTGTAAAGAGTGAGACCCAATAGGGGATCCACTCTTCACTGAATTGAATAAATAGCCCATCCAATCCCAGACGTACCAAAAGGTAATAAGGAAAGGAGGAATTTCATTCATTTCTCAAATGGCACAAATTACAGAGCATGATAATGAATAAGCAGCGGAAACAAAACAATTACAAAGTTACAATGGGTATCATTATACAATTGCTCATCACCATAAAAGGTGATGTTACAAAAACTTGAACTAACTACAAATGAGCCCAGTAGCAAAGAGTAACCTAGCCATTCCAAGCTATCCTTAGGTACAATTCTCTTTACATGATCTTCGAGCAACCTTGATCTTTAATGCACCTAAACCTGGGTGGAAGGGAACATCACCCAGAACATAGGAAACAATAAAGAGGTCAGAAAAGTCTGAGTATGTACATATATAAAACATTTTTGGGCATTATATAGGGTTAAAAGTGCAAAAAGAGATGTTCCCACAAGAAAAGGGGGCTATTTGCAATTAGGTATGTTCAAGAGAAAAGTAACAAAAGAAATGAGGCATATTAAATTTTCATATTACAAGCATGATAATAAAAGAGTGTCTTGCCATAACAATCATCCACATATTCATTTTAAAACAACAAATATTTGCATGCATAACAATGTAGACTAAATATACCTAAAACAGGGCCATAACACCATAGGATCATGGCCTAAAAGAAATAAGGGTGGAAACGCAGACCCCGGGCAGAATATGCACGCCCTATTTAAGTATGGTTGTACATAAGTACCACTATTCTAGATATTCTATTCAAACACGTAGCATGCATAAATAGAGTGGCAAGACTAACATTTTGGTCAATTTCACATAAAATGGCAATCATAGAAGGAGGGGTCCAAAGACCCATTATAAATGAATATTCTAGCAATCACATGAATTTATATGAATCAAAAGCAAAAAGTATGAATGTCCAACAATTGGATTTTAAATAAAATTAATAGTTCAAGAGATGCCTCATTAAAGAAATGTAGGTTCAGTCAAATAATGCCCAAAATAAAATAGAGGATGTACATACCTGATTTTTGTCAAGTGATTAACTCAATTGATATACTTTGATCCACCCAACCAAAAATCCATCCTAGGAATGCATTAAGTGTGTCAGTCAAATCAAGGGAACATATGGTTACATTCCTAGTTTAGTTGTATATATAGCTCTTATCCTATTATGAATACCTATTGGCATAATAGGGCTTTTAATATTATTATGTGGGCACATGATCCACTAGATATATATTTAAATACTGAAGTACCCTAATAGGGACGTCTAGGGTATAATTCCAACATAAGACAATATAGAAGTTACATATCTAAACTTAGATCTCGAATATGCACAAGAATACAACTTTGTACCAAATGATTATATAGAGGTAAATTATTTGTTAGTCTAAACTAACATGTACCCTATTCTCATCCAGGTGAATGCACGTGTTTATAAAAGTACTTTCCTTTGTCTGATTTGTCTCTTTTATACCATTGAATTTAGTCTAGGATGTTTCTAGGTAGATGCATTCTTACATTCCTATCATGTTGTTAAGCATCATTAAGTATATGTATATACACTTAGGGTTTTAATGCATAAGAATAATATTGCTGGAGCATTGGACATGTTCGGTAATAATTACTTACTTCTAGATCTTGCTATTTGCTATGATATTTATTAACATGTGTATAAAAAGTCCAAGTTAAGTGGTCAAATACATATTCAAGGTTCACGCTTAGCCTCTGGAGGTTATTAGTTTGTTTGTTTAAGGAATGAAACTACAATAGGGTAAGTATTTATCATACCTTGTCATGGATCTGGACACATCTTGGTGCTTTCTGCCTTCAAGCGAAAGCTGATCCCAAGTGGATGGCTAAGGAAGGAGCATTTGCAGACCACCTTTGCTGGCAGATCAGGAGGAGGAAGAGTCTTGACTCAAGGCCACATAGGTTGGTCGCAGGAGGTGATATCTAGAGCAAGTTTCTTGGCACAACCACTGTGTGCCACTATATTTTCTAGTCTTCATGAGGCCCAGCAACAACAGAGAGTATGGAGTTGCAAATGTGTTGGGGGAAATGAAGGTCCAGTTCTGTAGCTAGGCGGACAAGAAGGGTGACCTTGATGTGGAATCATGGTGAGGTTGAGAGAAGGAGTGGCGAAGAGATGAGGAATAAGGGTCGTGGCTATTGGATCTGGTAGTGATTACTGCTGGGTGCATGTGATGCAGTATGACTGCCAATACAGATGGTGGCAATGCTCATTGGCCTTGGTGGCTGGGCGTGAGGTGAGAAGGCGAGGTTATTGAAGGAACCATCGCCGTCACGACATCCGGCAGTGGTCACAACGGAGCACAAGCTTATGCCGTGTGGCGGCCACTACAGGCGTGAGGAGAGGGAGGAGAAGTTGTTTGCAACCCTATGGTGGTAGAGGGGGCTGGTGACGGTGACGTTCCAGGTGCGGGAGGCCGCAGGCTGCTGTGGATGCGAGTGTGAGGTGGTCTGTAGGTCGGGTTGGTTTTAGATCACCATCGAGGAGGAATATGAAGAGTGGGGCAGCCAGAGAGGAAGAAGAAGAAGATGTGAGGGGGTAGGGTGACTGGATCAATCCGGAGTGGTGGTGGCAGACATGGGAGGGCGTCGAGGAGACCCTGACGTAGGTGAGGCCAGCATCGATAGAGTGGGAGGATGTTTACACACCACTACATTTGAAAGAGGTGGTGACTTCGTGACTGGTTGATGGACAACGGTGTCGGCGGCCGCCGCATCACATGATGGTTGGTGGTGTCGGAAGTACAGATCATTCGGCAGTTGGGTCCTTGGTTGTCTACCTCACAGTATTGGTGAAGGTCCAAGCTCCTACAGTTGGCAGCAGCCACCTCTGGCCACAAGGTGCTGCCCTGCGACATCCTCCATCGGTGGCGGCGGAGGTGCCATGGCCAAGCGGCTGGCGCGCAAGATGGATGGGCGGGTCAGTAGTGGCAACGGCTTCCTGGAGGTGCTCGGCATTGCTGGGTGCTGCTCAGTGCAGGTCGAGGAGGAGCAACCGATGGATGGCACTAGTGCCCTTGGCACCATGGAGAAGGAGGGCATCGCTGCTTCCTCCCTATTAGACGTTGGCCACTGGGGACTAGGGGTAAGGGGTAGAAGATCATGGTTAGGATGTTGGGAGAGAGAATGATGGAAGAGAGGAAGGGAGAGGAGGTGGAGAAGAACGCATCCAAAGAACGCGATCCGCAATGTGAGCAGCGGTGTGTTGACAGCATCAAGGAGGGAGCGGGTCTCCTAGACAAAGAAACCCGGTGGCATGGAAATGTAATAATATGAAAACAAAGGTGTTTACTAAGTTAGGTACTCAAACCATTAAATGGATGGGCAATTATTGTCCGATTGATACCAAAATCGAAAGCTAGACCAGTTAGCATGTGAGAAAACTAATGTTGCCATCAATTTCACATTTTGAATATGTTTACCATTAGATTTCATTATTTGTATATCATACATACATTTAATGTACTCACTAATTTTAATACTTATTACACATTAATTTGATTCATTTCATCTTATACTCCTAAGAATATGTTAAGGTGTCAAATTCGAGTCAAGCATGGTATTCGGTATATTTGTTCCTTAAGTCTTGTTATTGAGTGTATTATGGTTATTTTATCATATATAAGGGATATTAATGAATTTATGATAATGATTGGCTCTGATTATCTCTAATGCATTGCGAATTAGGTAGATCAAGTATTTATTGAAATATAATCGACTAGGGCCTAGAAAAAGGGAGGCTACAACTATGTGTCCAGAATTGAGTATGTTACAACACTCCACCCCTTAAAAAGGATTTCGTCCCCGAAATCCATCCACTACTAGACCCGAGTGCTAGTTTTTTTTACAAATCCTCATCATCCACATCATTATGGTCACCATCTTATCATCTACTCATTATCATCATCATCATCATCATCATCATCATCATCATCATCATCATCATCATCATCATCATCATCATCATCATCATCATCATCATCATTATCATCATCATTATCATCATCATCTTCATCATAAATATTATTGACATCATCACCTGCTCCTCCTCATCATCATAAGCATCATTAACATATTATTATTTAAAATGGTCACATGGGAAAGCTCAAAAATTCCACCATACTGAGTATGTTCACCCTAGCCTATACTATATAGTCATCCTTACCATTTAATTATTAGCGGTTTGGGGTATATAATATTAATTTGAGCTTTGAAGTGAAATTTTACTTTTACCCACATCTGACTATATACATCCGTTAAGGATAACTCAAGATAAAATCTTAAAATCTATATTAATTGTTGAGGTAATTTTTATGATGGTATGATTAGCAAGGCTTGTCTAGAATTCTCAATTTGGTAGCCTCTACATATGTTTGACATTAATACTAGGAGTTGTCCTGGTTTTACTTATTTTAACCGTTATTAATCATGGTCCTTCCTTAAGTTAGTTTGATTCCTAATGAATAAACTGTATGAAACTCCACCCCTTAAAAGGTTTAAACTATAACTTAGTGCATAACCTAGAGGGGGAAAGGGCGGATCCACTAGGTCTGATATATATATATATATATATATATATATTTGAAACTAACTATGTCGGTCTTAGGCCTAGGGTATTAGGGTTGAACATGCCAAACAAGGTTCTTCACTAAAGAGATTTTCTACTACTCAACTTTCTTGTGGTGGTGACTTGGTTCCAAAAACCATCGATAAAATCTGAAAACTTTTCTTTTATAAATATAATTTAATAATTAAAATTAGTTTGACGATACAAAACTTGCAGTGAAGAATTCAAAATTGGTGCCAAAATCAACCGGAGAACCAAGTCAACCACCTATCACAAAACCACACACATACTATTATTTATCGTCACATCCTTTTACTTAAAGGGTCTAATCCTTCAGACACCACATAGGGCATTTGACTACACCTTAACTATGTTTTTACATGGGAGGGAGAAGGGTATCCTATAACGCATGGTCAAATTCATCAAACCTAAACGAGGTAAGACATCTGCCATTCCCCATATCACTCTTAAGCATAATTGACACAACATCATCGCAAGACCTAAGGGAGTCATATGATCATCCAATAATTATAGTAAGGTATATGTGTTCCTTCTACACTTGACGATTTACAACTGTAGTCCCATCAAAAGACAAGATGAACTATATAGTAAATTTACCAATAACATCATTCACTGGGTAACCTAATTGCACCATAGAGGCGAGAGAGGAAAACTCCTAAGAATATTATACAAAACTTAATAGCTTCCACCCACTAAACCTCATGTATGGGGCATAAAAGCTAATCAAACATGGTATCCAAACCTTAGATAAGTGGTCTTGGGACATACCTATGTTGTGATTCTTCACATTGAAGGCAAGGCATGCCTAACAATAACTAAGCTCGTTCATACCATCACTTAGTAACAAGGAAACATATAAACTCCTAAGATTTACATCAAAAAATTTATATTTATAGTTCATGTGTTTCGCAGTCGCAGTCCAAGAAGATGTACCTCAGTTGAGGTCAAGGTTACTTCTTCTTGGCCGTGGTCGCGACGTCATGGAATGAACCCACCTCAGGGGGAAGGCTATTACTGGTGGTCAAGGGGCTCGCATCGATGAGCCTTTTTGATTGGTGAGGATGCATCCTGATAAAGGACTGGCCATCCAAAATAGGGTTCAAGATATCAAAAGTTTCTTGGGCCCGCTAGTCGGTTACCACCGTCTCCTAAGCTGGTGCACATAGTGTGATGCTTAGTCCACCGCGGTCGTGATGGATGGGAGTCTAGCTGCTGCAAAAAATGTGTGTTAGGGAGAAATCATAGAGAGTAGATGTCTTTTCAAGTTTGGTGCTTGCAAGTCCCAAAATTGGCTAGTTGAGCAAATTTATCTAAAAAAAGACATAAATTACTAAAAGATAAGAAACATGGGTTATTTTGGGTATATTAAGGCTATAGTGACACAAAACTATAAATAAATGCTTAGCATAAATGCATAAATTTGGGTGTTATCATGTAGCCTCATGAATGGCAAGTGAATAGTACCATGTGATGATGAGATGAGAAATTATGTTTCACACGTTTTATATCTTTTGAAGTTGTAATATTTATATGCTTGTTAGAAGTGAATTAGGGTTTGTATGTCCACTTGTTTGATGCAGACTTAATTCACCCAATTGGCATAACTAATCAAGTGAAACTCTAATCATGTAGTGCCTTGTGCCATAGATTCATCTGAGTATCAGAACTTGCCAGATGGTGAAATGGGTATTCCTAAGGGAAACTCAGAGCACATACTGTTGAGTATGTGGGGGTGGCAAGTTGAGGATATATCCTTGTCATCCACAATGTAAGTTGTACATAATGGCTATGGTCATGCCTCATACATCTGACGTGATTGAGAACGGCTGTGATCGTATCTCGGTGATTATATATGTGACAAGATTGGAGGGCAACTGCAGTTGTACCTCGGATGGTAGGGTATGCGTACCCACCTCCTTTCACTAGTGTCATGACCTGTACCAAGGACGGACTAGGCTGTTAGCAGCTTGACCTTATGTGTCTCTGTGGAGGACCCGTACTGACCTGGGGCAGAGAAGATCTTAGGAATCCGACTCTTCCTAGATCTTGTATGGCACTGATTTCAACTTAGTAGTGGTCAGTTGGATTTTGAGTGGTATCCTCAAATTCCTCAGAGCATAATAAAAGATGTAAGACATCTATGTAGCATATCTCGTTAGGGTTATACACAACGCTTCATATTGGATGATAACCCTTGTTTGTTTTCAATTCACTGAGATCATGTATTGTACAATAAGAGATAATAGATATACTTAAGTTGTAGTTATGCTCATGTTTTTAACATGTTTATGTTGTCAAATATACTGACATTGATGGTCAATATGCTCCTACTAGCTATGTTTTAATATTTCTATCCATGCCTATGTAATTAGAAATGCTTAAATTGCTAATCATACCTATGTAGTTCATTGTGTTATGATGTTAGTTCTACTTATGATATAGATTTGTTCCCTTTATTTGAGATGCCAATATTGATAGCCATGTTATGTTACTAGACATATTCATGATGTTAGGGATGCTTATGCTACTAGATTGCTTGTACTGTTACCAAGGAATATGATGATAATCAAATTAATGATAATGATTGTTATTAGATGCAATTTGATGATATATGAGTAGATATCTATCCAAAGAAATGGATTTATTTGTTATCTATATATGCATTGATGATCTACTTGTTGCTAATGTGATTTGCTTAATCTATTTAGTATACTTGAACTGTTCAATTTGTTCAATTGATTATTAAATACTCTAACTGCTTAGTTATGTACTATTTAAAATGTTGTAATCAATAACCGTTGTTGGAGGTTATATCTCTTGCTGGGACATGGGTCTCACTCTTGTGGTTCACCACATCTTTTTAGGTAATCAGAAGTGATGAAAACAAACATGTGGCAGTAAAGATGAGCTATATTAATGAATCTTTGAGAAAGTTGATTAGATGGCTAGTGTGTCCTAGAGTCATCCCTGTACTCTCAGGTTCGGACAGGAAAAGGTTGTATATGATGTTTCAAACGAATCGGAATTTTGTTAGCATGTTAATGTTTGTTGTGTGGCATATACAAATATTGTTCCACTGTGTATATATGTTGTAGCTAAGGTGATAGAACAATTTGTATCGAATTCTTGGCATAGTATGGATGAAAGAAAGATGTTGGGATCTTATGCAAATGTTTCTGAGTAGGTGCTGACGTTGAAATCGGTTTTAATTTACCCATATTTTTGGGTATGTGATTAATTAGCGATCAATTATGTTTTATGTTTTGAGTAATCTCGTTTAGTGTAACGGGTTATCACAATCATCGTCGTCATCATCATCATCATCATCATCATCATCATCATCATCATCATCATCATCATCATCATCATCATCATCATCATCATCATCATCATCATCATCTAAGCTTTAGTCCCAACTATGTTGGGGTCGGCTACATGGATCCTTCTTTTCCTTTTAGCTCTATCATGGGCCATATTCTTGTTGAGATGTAGAGATTCAAAATCTCTTTTTATAAGCTTGTCCCATGTCAATTTAGGCCTTCCTCTTATTCTATTTATTGTGCTTGACTCAATAACATTGCTTTGTATAGGCGCATTAGTCAGTCTGCGTTGCACATGTTCATACCATATGAGTCGGTCCTTGTACAACTTGTCCTCAATGCTCGTCACTCCCCTTTATTCGTGATATAGTCATTTCTCGAGCAAACTTTTCTTGTCTTCCCACACATCCATCTCAGCACACACATTTAAGCCACATTCATCTTGTTGAGAGTTTGTTTCTTCACCGCCCAACATTCACTCCCATAGAGCATGGCTGGCCGTATAGCTGTTCTATAAAACTTACTTTTTAACCTGAGAGGGAACTTCCAATCACATAATACTCCAGTTGCACTCCTCCATTTCAACCATCCTATAGTGATCCTGTAACAAATGTCATTTTGGACATCCCCATCTGTTTGAAATATAGAACCCAAATAATGAAATTTATCACATTTTAGTATAACTACTCCGCCCAACTTGGCTCCATCATTCACACTGTGAGATTGGCTGAAATTGCAATGCATATACTCCGTTTTTCTCTTGCTAATCATCAATCCATTTGATTCCAATGCCTCTCTCCAATGTTCAACTTTATCATTCAATCCATCTTTAGATTCGTCAATCAAAACAATATCATCAACAAATAACATGCACCAAGGAATATCATCCTGAACATTCTTAGTCAACTCTTCCATAACAAGAATGAACATATATGGACTGAGTGTGGATCCTTGGTATACCCCAACTGTGATAGGAAAAGTTGGTGTCTCTCCTCCATGAGTCTTTACACTTGCAGTAGAGCTATCATACATGTCTTTGATCAAGTCAATGCATTGGATTGGCACACCCTTTTTCTTCAAAACCATTCACAACACTTCTCTGGGTACTCGATCATAAGCCTTTTCCAAATCAATAAACACCATATGAATATCTCTTTCGCTTTCTCTATACTTCTCCATAAGCCTCCTTATCAGAAAAATAACATATGTTGTTGATCTTCTAGGCATGAAACCTAATTGGTTTTTTGATATCTACGTTATAGATCTTAGTCTCTACTCAATAATCCTCTCCCAAAGCTTTATTGTGTGACTCATCAACTTGATACCTCTATAGTTTGTATAGCTCTGAACATCACCTTTTTTCTTATAGATGGGGACTATAGTACTGTTTCTCCACTCATCAGGCATCTTCTTGTTCTTCATGATATTATTAAAGAACTTTGTTAACCGCATAACTCCTTCATCCACCATACTCTTCCATACATCAATGTGAATACCATCTAGTCTGCATGCCTTTCTCATTTTCATCTTTTTTTTAAAGCATTCTTAACCTCAAATGGTAAAACTCATCGTGTGTAAATGATATCTCTTATATTCATGTCACATGAGTCTCTAACATTATTTGCAGTATCTCCATTGAAAATCTTATGGAAGTAACTTCTCGACTAGTTCTTGATATCATCGTCCTTCACCAACACTCTACCATCTTCATTCTTGATGCATTTTACTTGACTCAAGTATCTTCCTTTCCTTTCTCTTATATGATCCATTTTATATATATCTTTTTCCCCTTCTCTTGTGTCCAACTTCTTATAAATATCATCAAAGTATTAGATCTTGCCTCCCGAACAACCTTTTTAGCTTCTTTCTTTGTTTGCTTGTATCTTTAGAATGTTGCATCATCTTGAGATTTAGGCAAGCTCCTATAGACCCCCCCCCTTTCAGTTTAATAGCCTTCTGTACATCATCATTCCACCACCAAGTCTCTTTCTGTGGAGGCCCACAACCTTTGGATTCCCCCAAAACCTCTTTGGAAATTTTTGTTATGCAGGATCTCATGTTATGCTATTGATAAATAATATCAGTAAATATTAATAGTATAAGTAAATATTTTCATGATTGTATTGCTTATATAGTATTGCAATATAAATGTTTTTAGATGTGATGAGAGTATATGTCGAGTAATAAGTCCAAGGGCATCAAGTGACTAATGTGTATAAAAGTGACTGTCAAGAACTATGGTATGGACATGGAATCATGGAGTAAATTCTAGGCAACATAATTATATCCATAGTAAAACACATTTTCATAGTCTCCAGGTATACCCAGAGACAGACACTCAATTGTGTCATACCAGATCTTGATAGGCTTTTGTTCAAACCTATATTTTCAGTTGAGATGCATGAATGTTTGAATTGCTAAAAGGTTTTGGCCACAACTAGCCAACGTAGCAAATGTAGGTTTCATGTCAGACTTGAGTGGGTCAATACAACAAAAGCTATACACACATGATAATATTATATACAAAGAGGTGTGGGATCGATGATATGCAATGTATTACACTGACATTATAGTAGATATGGCACTTCCATTCTACATTGTATGTCATAGAAGGCATGAGATGCAATTTGTATATTTTCCATAACTATATAGATGCCTTTTATTAAAAAACAAGACACAGAGAGTTGCGGAGTCTATATACAAAGTGAGAAAAAAATTGAGCCAACTCTTTTGTCTTGTGCCTGTAACCACATAACCTAACCCAAATACGAGTGAGGTTAAGGACTTTGACACTCATGTTTACAGGACAAGCCCCAATCAAGGTAAACACATACCAAAAAATTTAGATACTCATATACAATACACATACAATTGTTTGTATCCCTACATCTATTCAATATATATAAGATATAATATATTTCATAAGATAACACTTTGTATCAAACTCCAAATAATATTTTCTACCTGATACATTTCTATTGGATTTATTAAAAAATATATATATATATATATATATATATATATATATATCTATATATTTGAAATCCTTACTTGTATGTGTTATCCAAATTGGCTCAAACCTATATTATTCCACTGGCAATGCATTAGATAATTTTTCAACATTATCTGGACTTAAACCTGACCAGTGACCCAATCAACAATATATGTTTGAGCACAAGATCAAAATCTACTATGACTTGGTCTGCTTCTCATAACAATGTATACATATGGCCTATTAAGATGTTTTCATTTTGGATATATTTATGCTACTTATGGAGTATAGCCTTTCAGTCCATGTTTCGAGTAGAGGCTTGACATTCACTTACATGCTTATCTGTCATTTTGATTCCTCATACTTATTACCAGGTATTTGTACCCATCTCGTCTCAAAAGACACCCTAGGCATCCTTCCGTAATTACTATCTACATGATACAATTACGAAAATATTCATTGTATTATTTTTCACAAAAATAAGCATCCATGCTTTTAGTTTAAGGGCATGTTTGATTTGTTGCGTTTTGCTGTATTGGATTGCATTTACAACCCAACAGTTAAAAAATTTATGTTTGTTTATATGGAAGTGGAAAATTAGTGTTGTCCTGCATTTACGATTATCAAATAGATGTTGTAGATAGGTCTCCAGTTCAAAATGGCTGGACGCTGTCCTCCATCACACGTTCCGTGCATTTCTTTACGACTGAAAATTCTAACAACGACTGCGAGCCGTTTGCCCCACTTCTTATCCATCTATCACCAAACCTAAAATTTTTAAAGTGCAACATTATCCTTTACATGGACTACTGGGATGCATGATTGACTAATCTAGATCAATCTAGATCAACCCTGCCATCCAACACGTCCCTAAGAAGTTTACCTTAAAAGTGAAATATAAAAGACTAAAACATATAAACTATTATAAAAACTTCATTATCATGAGTTCAAATCCATGCATCACACTTGATTTGTGTCAATATTCTAGTAAAGCCATCTGACATTTTATATAATCATTCTTGGGATTTCTCAAGAAAGACTAGCTTAATAGAGATACATCTTCTTTATATTTTTGAATTAGAAGTGGTTAATCGTGATTTTGTTATGAGCTTTTTTTGTCTAAGCCTACCTTGATACATGCACGATCCATGTAAAAATTATGTCAATATTTTTGGTAAGAGTCACCTATATAACTAATATGATAAGTTTTTGGTTGGGTTATGTATATCAAGATACGTGCTGATCTTATGATGGCCCCATTATATAACCCTAACACTCTTCATATTTAGTCATATAAAAATTTATCTAGCTATAATTATAACAACTATATTACAGCTTGCATCCCACTATTTCCACATCTTCTCAATTTATGATAATATCGAACAGAAGCATTGATCAATAAATAAAAAATAATCACTAGCGCACACTCTACCCTTTTCATTGCACATAACACAACTAATTTAGAATTATAAAAACAATACTTCAAATTCAATCCCCGACCTCTACAACATATAACATAGATATACAAATAGACTAAAAGAATTATTGACTTTGAGTACACATAGCTTATACATATCCATTTTAATTTAACGCGACTTTAATGTTTTACTTATGCAGATGTGAATTTCATCCTTTGAATTATATATAATAGAAGATGTATTTTTTCTAATAAATGACTATGGCGAAAACCATGTGAGATATCCAGTTGTATCTCATGACATACACGAGATGCTATTGTAATTTAAAAACATTTTTAGTATGGATAAAGTTGATTTTATCCATATAATTAGATATAATTATGTTATTTTGGATGTGTTATTTTAATGATAGATACACACTTCCTAACCTAATAGAAAAATAGAGACCGATTAATAGAGCTGCCCGCGATGCCGGGCGGTCGGCACCCGCTTGGTCACCAAACGAAGAAATGGAATGTTCACAAGCGGCAACGTCTATTTCTCTTTCTACGCGTGTGATTCTTGTCGTCGGTTTGTAGCCAAATATTAAACCGGAGGGGGGGAGAGACTCGCTTGCTTTTACCATTGAGCAGCCGTCCCCCCTCCTCTCTCTTTTCTTCGCATCTCTTCCCACCACGCGAAGCGATCGGAGGCGTGGGGAGGAGGAGGGTGAGTGAGGCTGGTAAGATGTCGACCCCGGCGAAGAAGCGGCTCATGCGGGACTTCAAGCGGCTGCAGCAGGACCCGCCTGCCGGAGTCAGCGGCGCGCCGTACGACAACAACATCATGTTCTGGAACGCCGTCATCTTTGGGTAGATTTTCCCTTTCCTCTCTCCGATGATTCTCTTTTTGCATGGCGGGTTCAGTTGTTGATTGGATCCTAGGTTTTTGATACCTCTTTTGACGGTCGTTGTTTTGCCTCTGCTTGCAGACCCGATGACACGCCCTGGGACGGAGGTGAGTCTGATTAGTATTACTATGTATTTTAGCTTCCGTTCATCGTTGCCTCCCAAATAATATCCTGACTTATTTGTTTCTGTTGATGGTTATATGTGTCAGCTAACCTGTTTGAACTGTATTAAATTGATGATGGGGCTTTGGTGCGTACAGGAAAGAGGTTTGGGCTTTGGGTACTGGTAGGTTGTCGATGGTTTCTGTATCGTGGCACTCGTGTGGGCGCCAATTAAGCCCACAGCTTACTAGATTACAACTCTGGGAAATCTAATTCGACTCTGTGATCTCTGTTGAATCACAATCCATTTAAAGTGGATGATCTAGGTTTCTAGTAAGCAACTCAGGCAGCTGTGAGCTGTATAATGAAACTATACTTATCTGAGTAAGCATATTTATAGTAAAGATATACTTAAAATAAATGTGCAGTATTGCTTTTGCCCACTCTCCTTATGAAAACAAAGTCTATTGCAGCCATGTTTGAGCCTGCTAAATCTTAAACACCTCCTTGTGCTCCTTCATTGCTAGATAATAGCTGTTATGGTAATAGTTCCTAATGGTATTTTACTCATTTTGCCATGTTGGTATAGAATCAAAGATGACATCTAGTGTGTACTAATCTCCTTCGCCCTTCCCCATACAGTTGGTATGCTTCTTGAATTTTACATGGGTCTGTATACTCTTCCATTTTTTTAGAAAGGCATTTTATCTAGTTCTCCTGTTAGCAGTGAATTAAAAAACGGCCAGGCGGGCCGCTTAAGCGCCCATGACCCTCATCCGCCTAATTTAGCCCCTAAGCGCCCGCTTAATCATTTTGAACATAATCGCCCGCTTTTTGCCCGCCTCACCCGCCTTTTTCCCGCTTTTGTTTAAAAATCCTAATGTAAGCATCTAACATTAATTAATTACATAGTCCAAGTAGTGTTGACTATAATATATGAAACTTGTATACATTAAATGTTCTATGATATAGCTAGTCCTAATTTAGATGCATACTTTGTGTGTAAGCTGTAATAATTGGGTACTGCTGTAATGCATCTAAGTAAATATCCTATTGCTCTATTATACTAGTAATGCATGATTAGTTTTACTGATTTCCTTGCTGCTTTCAGTGATTAATGATTGGTACTACTGGTTAGTATTACTTTAGTGATTACTTTAATTCAACAATTCATAGTTTGTTATTTACAATTACTGATCTGCTTGCTGATTTCAGTGATTAGAGATACTGATTAATAGTAAGTATTGATGAATATTTAGTTAATTACCGATTTGCTGATTAGATATGTATAGAAGTTCCTTATAAATATATTTTTTATATACACATACATGTAATTTTGTATAAAAATATATAAAATTTAGACACCCGCTTTTTAAAAAATCGCCCGCCTACCACTTAATCGGTTACAGGGTGCTGTCCGCACGCCTCCCGCTTCTCGCTTCCCGCTTTCTGATACATTGCCTGTTATCATTTTAAATCCTCTTTACTCATTCCATATTTTTATAGCAATAGCAGAGGGAGTGAATTCAACAATTAAAAGCAGATTCCTAGTTGCTACTAGTCTAGTAGGCCGTTGAAAGTTAGTTTAGGTATTTGTTGGATATTCGAGCTATATGCTAGTTGAAATTGGCTATTTGTTGTTTTTTTAGTCGTAATGGCATAAACAATATCATGTTATGCGATGACTGTTTCATAACTAAAGTGTTCATACTTTCAATCTTTCTACTCATCCCTGATTGTATTTGCAAGATGATAGATTATGTGTCATACATCTCCATTAAGCTGGCCCGGACCTTCTGTCTGGTGTTCCACTCCGGAGGACGTTATGATCATAGTGTCATAATGCTCAAGTTCTTTCTTTTCTTCAACTATGTGACATCACAATTTGTCCACTTTTCACGCTACAAATTTCGAGAAAAGTTTCTACTTCAACTCATGTATGTATGGGATATCAAATATTTATCTTTATTTTCCCCTCTTTTCAAGGTATTTGGTGCATTTTACTTCCATTGCTTTCTTATGATGACATATTAAATGTCGACTCATGCTTCTATTCATTGTCACAAATTCGGGGTTCATATATCATTCAACGAGGTTGAAAAATTTGGCATCCGAGTATTATGCGGGAAATTGAGAAAAATTTGGAAAAGATTCAAATATTTGGGAAAATTTGGAGAAAACTCGTACAATACAATGTGTGTATATAATAAATATACATATAGCTGTTAGTATATATACACATGTTAAACACATTGATCTATAATTATATTTATGCACACATGATATGCTTATTGCATCTCTATTACTAAATGCCCCATATAGCATGTTCTTATATCATAACCGAATTGTTTGAAATTCATGAACAATTTGAAATTCGGGGATAATTCGTAAAATGCATGAATAGATCGAGTAGTTTGGAATAGAACATGTTTCTTCGAAAATTTGGATGTAGAAGACGTCACTAAAAAAATGTGTAAATCATACGTCTTAGAGAATAAAAGACGGCTACTTGTTGTATTAGATAGGGGAAACCTTGCTCCTATATATAGGAGAACAGGGAAGCGTACAAGACACAATTAAACCCTAATGGGCCACGACACTTAGGCCCATATAACAAAGCTATTAATAGCATAATAAAACAAACTCTCTAACACTCCCCCTCAAGCTGAAGTTGGGAGAATCCCAAATCAGCTTGCAAACAGAGAGTCAAACAAAGAACAAAACAAAAAAGATAAACCAAGTCCATACATAATTTTTCTCCCCCTCAATATTACATTAAAGCACTCAAACACTTGGAACCTCCCCCTCATGTAGATACTCCAAGCAAGCAGGTCATAGAAGCTTCTCGATCATCTGGAGCAGAAATAAGCAGCAACACGATCATCTGGAGCAGAAGTAAGTATCAAAGCTGCATGGTCTTCATCTCATCATTAACGTCGCAACCCAGAGAGTGCTGGGTCACAACAGCAGTAGTAGTGGTCAACATACAAATAAAGTACAGACGGGTCAATGTGCGAAACAGAGCACGAACGAGCCAGAGAGTGCTGACACACAGTAGTAGGGAGTCGACATGCACACAAGGCATGGACAAAAAGAGAGTCAATGTGTCAAAACACGGACATTCTTGAGAGTGTTGGCGCACAACAACAAAATTCGACGACGTACGCAGATAGAAGACCAATAGGTAGAGTAGCAAGCAATAAATAACTCCGGTAGACTAAGCTCTATGTAAAGTCAGCAACAAAAATCTTCATCATCTTCCCTCTTCATAGAATATCCATCACAGTAGCAACATACATCAAAGTCCAGAGAGTGCTGGTCCACAAAAGAAAGTCAACGTGCAAATAAAGCACGGACAACAGAAAGTGCAAAAGCACATAGCAGTAAGAAAAATGTGCTAATCATAGCACACGTAACAAGAATGACGTCCCAGTATGTAACTTCATAACAACAGACGAGGTAGATGATGAATAAGCAATAATAGCAGCAGAAAGCACCACATAGTAGCAAAACTATCATGAAGTATATGTAGCACGAGATCCATAGAACAACAGTAAAACGTGGCATTAAGATGCACATAGCAGCATAACTAAATTCTTCATTTCTTCTTCCTTCATCTCTCCTTGCATCTCATCTCTTCATTTTTTCCTCTCTTCTATTTCTCCCCCTCACACCAACCACAGAGAAGATCAAGGGTTGGGGTGGACAAACACAAGTTCCATTAGATTCAGGGAATGAAACAAAAAGAGGTGCAAGTGGTGTAAAAACCTCACACATAATCAATATGTAGACGACGGTGCGCAGATTATCCAACGAGGCAGCCATCTTAGCAGTATAGCAACAATAACACTTGAGCAATAGCAGCGACAAAAATAAATGTGCACCAGTAGCAGCAGCAAAAAGGTAAATCGCAGCAGCAGTTGAGGGCTTAAAGGCCAAAGTATTTCAAACCAGTAGCAGAAAAGGAGAGCACTCAACAAGGAAAACGTCAAAAAAAAAATTGTGCAGCAGACACGCTGCTACAGTATCAACGGCGGCATAGAGGTTAGAAAATGAAACTCCAGCTCATTCCATAGAGATCTGATTGTTTGGCAACTAGGGTAGGAGATGCTCAAGACATAGACGACCCAAATGGAGCATGTCTTAAGGAGAGGCAACATCTTAGTAGGCCGTAATGGAGCCGGAGATCAGGAGCATGGACAGACTTGTACAAGCTGCCAAAAGAATATGCAATAACTCCTTCTCCAAGGCATGCATAAGACTCTCACCCTCTCCTAGAAGTCACTAAGGGGTTGAGGAAGAGAAGGGGGTCACTGGAGGCAAGCAAAAACCATGAAGGAGAGGGTTGGATGCTCCCAAAATCCCGCCATGCTACAGTAGCGTACTGTAGCCATATGTCATAATTGAAGAAATAGGAAACCATGCGTAGTAGCAAGTGAAAGGGAGCATCAACAACAACAAAAAGGATATGAAGGAGCATTAGAAGTTATGGAATGAAAGGGTGGACAAGGCCTGCGGACGGCCAAGAAAGAAGAAGGGGTGGCTGCCCGCCGGCTAGCTATCTCTTTTCTCCCTTTTACTTGACGGTTAGGGTTTTGGATCTCTGCTCTGATACCATCTTAGAGAATAAAAGACGGCTACTTGTTGTATTAGATAGGGGACACCCTGCTCCTATATATAGGAGAACAGGGAAGCGTACAAGACACAATTAAACCCTAATGGGCCACAACACTTAGGACCATATAACAAAGCTACTAATAGCATAATAAAACAAACTCTCTAACAATACGCGAATAATACAAAAATTCAAAGAATTTTGTGACTATGCTTCTAGTCACACCTCTACCCATTGGATTGTCCTCCTTTTGATAGTTTACATCTATTATGTTTATTAAGTTCATATTTTTACTACACGGTTAAGATTTAAGATAGGTAATATATTCTAGTCACCTACTTAATATCATTGTTAATATCTTACTCATGCACTGCACGACCATAGTCTCTTACTAACTTTCTTTGGACAATTTGCTATTACTTGTCTCTACATGGTATTTTATTTGCATGTAACTTAGCTCAAATATGGCCTATTTGCATTAATATTGGATCATCTAGCCTTTCAAAAAGATTTGAGGCCCCAAACAAAATGATCTTGAAAAAGAATGATTGGAGTACCCATATCACCAAGGTGCACCTTCTTTTTGGGTAGCCCATCAATTGGTACTATGCGGTTAAGTGTGCTCGGCCCAGAGTAATACTAGGATGGGTGGCCTGTCGCTGTGCGTGAGGACAAAGCGCGCAGCCGGAGGCCATGATGGTATGTGGGGCTAGTCATCATTCCCAAAATGGTATAGGGGCTAGTTACCATTCCCAAAATTTATAAGCATGATCGGCCTGGAGTAGTACTAGGATGGTTGACCTGTCTGTGTGCAGCCAGAGGCAAGTGGTGGTATGTGGGGTTGGTCATCATTTCCAAAACTTGTAAGCATGCTTGGCGCAGAGTTGTACTAGGAACATGCAATGGTCTCCAAGGGTAGTGCCTAGTTATCTAAGCACCTCAAGCTTTCTTCTTTCATATATACATCACTATGATTTACATATATGTTGATATACATTTGTATATAACTATATATCTTACTAAGTTCATATAAATTGATTGCCTTGTTGCAAAACTTTATCAATACCAAATTGACCTTAACCACACCTAACATGATCCAAATTAAACAAACCTTCCCTATTTTTTTCTTATTAAGTCAAACCCAATTTTACCGTGTTAGACCTAAATCAACCTAATACAACATAAAATGCTCATCCAATTTGGATATAAACTGATGTAAAGAGGTTGTAGGGTTTGCCATTCCACTTGCAAACCCAAGTGTATATGTTGAAAGCCACCCAATGCCTAAACTGCCTATGTGATGTGTAGGTGAACATTTTGATAGAGATGCCTAGTTAGAAAGGTAAGAACAAACGGATTTTTATGTAATGCAAGACCTTTAGATTACTTTTCTCCTATTGTGAGAGTAAGCATGGACAATTGGGGGGGAGGTTAAAGAGGTTGAATAGAGGGAACCTTCGAGTTGTTGTGGCAAAGGACCCTAAGGAGAAAAATGCTCATTCCATCCATCTTTTGGACATGTGACCACCCTTTAAGGCACTTTACTTTGGATATGGGCTTAAGCATATAACAAATGCTTATCCAGGTCGATTTTTGATGTGTATGAGAGACTTTTACGAGAGTTTGTTGATTGTGATGTTATGGAGATGGGAATCTTTATCAAGTTGTTTTGGATTGTAGTTCTTAGTGTCATGTGGGTGTTGTGTAAGTTTTGAGTTTTGTTTTGCTTCATTCGGACATTGCTCTTTTCGATTGGGATATCTCTTTTAGTTTTAGAAAAGAGGGTAGTCAATTGATGTCCCAACTCAAAAAAATTAATGGCAATTCGGTCCACAAGTTACCTTTTCCGGTCCTATGTGACCAACTTAAGTTAGCAACATACAAATATTATTGGATGTAGTGCTCTTCAGGTGCTTGAAACAATTTTGTACAGAGCCAAGTGGTGATTTGTTAAATCCTCTTGTAAAAGAAGGCATTTTCTATTCATGTATAGATATGTAATGAAAACCCGAAGAAAATGTTCACCTAGGCGTGTTATTCATAATTAGTCAATGGGAGATTTATGCTGTTATCTATCTGGAGGAGCGGAATCATTATTTCTTACGAAATTGAACTTGTAACACGCTATTACAAAGGAAAAGACAATTTTACAACTTACGTTTTAAGAATTTACATCTAGATATCCCTTGTAATAATGGGTACTAGAATAAATTCGTCAACCTCTTCATGATTTCAACTTTCCAAACATTTCATATTGAAATTCTGTTGTGACTAACAATGTTCCCATTTCTTAAATGTCCCTCAACCTAGTTTATTGACTAAACTATTTCTTTGAGCAACCTTTAGTCAATCACTTTACATGAATTTCTTGCTGTGTAGGACCTACACATGCAAAAGATAATTGATAATGCTTTTGTCGATTCCAGGTTGCGCAATCTTGTGAAAGATCCATCTACCACATTTGTGGTTGTTTCTTCTCTAGTGTATATTAGGGAAGCTAAAATAGTCTTTGGAGATTGGAGGAAACTAGAGTGTGATCCATGAAACTAGAATGTTTTAGTTTTGACTTTTGAGTTTAAAGCCCGAGCTTCAAAAGTCTATTTTGATTTAATTAATTTCAAAGTACATGCTAATCACGTACAAGCATGGCTATAAATATGTTACTTTATAAGTTACCTTTCTAAGTTATATGGCTATATTTATAAAGAAAACAATTAGCTGGTATATTTGTATACTTCACATTGAGTTATGGACCATCGAAAAGAATATTGTCAAGCTCCCTTCTTGCCATCATTTCACAACAAACAATTAACTAATTGACCAACCCTCATGTGATCATGTCCTCTCCAAACAAATTGGGTGGTTGCACACAAATTAGTGCATTAATGAGACGCCACATGCTCTATTTTTTAGTGGTTCTAGGCTCCACCTCATTGATTGGAGGTTCATTGCTAATGACGATCTAGATTGCTCCTTTTTTCGATGCTTTCGTGGGGCATGGATTCTCTAGATGCCAGTGCCACCAATGACTTGTGATGCACTGATCTAGAGTGAGCCTTTTGTCAATCTAAATGGGAAAAGACGTCTATTGGATTTAATGTTTCAAGAAGCGGTCCGAATCTCGATTATGTCCAAAGAGCAAACTGCCAACCCGACTCTTCAACTATTGACTAGTTGAGAGTTTATATGCGATCACATACATTGTTTGGTCCACTAGCTGTACTGTATATGTGTAAGAGTTCCAATATGTAGCCAGTGGGCGCATATTTGACCTTGTGGAGGTGGGGGTATATGCTACGCATATGCTGCCGCTTTTTCAATGGAGGTTTTGTACACATTTTTTTTCAATATAATTTGTCGTGGTTCATATAAACTACTGATTCAGCCACACACCCCCATGCACGTGTATATATATGTATGTCTATAATAAATTTCTATATCGACACACACACAGATATCAACAACATATAATACTCTATATTTTGTTTATTCACTATATATATATATATATATATATATATATATAGAGAGAGAGAGAGAGAGAGAGAGAGAGAGAGAGAGGTATATATATATATATATATATATATATATAGGTTAGGAAATGACATGAAAATGACATGTGGAATACATTTATTCAATCCAACCTTATGGATTGAATCAAAATTTAAAAGATTAGATGTGTTTAAAAGATTACAAGTCACAACCATACCTCATGTATATCATGAGATATTACAATATGTCATTCAACGGTTTCTGCAATTTTTGCAACATATCGTTGATTAGAAAATATGTATATTCTTTCATTTGGTGATCTAGGAATGTCAGTTTGAAGTGATTTTTGATACACATGTTATCTAAAGGGTATGCATCACATCCATAAGGTTGGATTACTTTTTATACTTTTGTAATCATCACAAATAAAGATGGGTACATGTAAGCTATATGTACTCAGGTACACAATTCTTTTAGCCATATATATATATATATATATATATTGACATTGACATACACACATGACACATTTTATGGGATAAAGAGAGGCATTCTCTCCCCCTCTCCCACGCCCGTGACGGAGGCCGAACGTCCGGGAGGGTGGTAAACCAAGGCGGCAGTTGGGATTCGAACCCGGGTCCCTTCGTGAGGAGACATCATGCTTGACCACTTGAGCCACTCCTTGTCGGCACATGACACATTTTAACATATATGATCATACAATTATTTTATATGTCAAAGTCTATATATCCACACTTAATACACATCACGTCTCAAGTGTGCTACAAAAGTGTACATATATATAAATATTTTCATATATTGCACATCTGTATTTGTATGAAGACTTTTAGATATACATAATTGTAGATTCTCCGATTTAAATATTTACTTTTGTAGGCTTAATATATTTTTTGCTATATATGAATAATTTAAACTTTGCCAATGTTGCGTACAAGTCAGTGTTTTAAAGAGCGATATGCGGTATGCGTGCGAAGATATCACCTTCTAGAGTATATGCGGTATGCGTGAGAAGATATCACCTTCTTGAGTATTTGCGGTATGCGGGAGTATATACAAAAGTATATGCGCTTTAGGATTTTTTTGATAATTTAATCATTATATATAACCTAATCACACAATTCATATGTAATATGTACAATAAATATATGAACCATAAAATTTGAGATAGATTCAAATGGGAGGGTGCAGAACATCAAAGTCTCGGGACTTTTCTTACTTTGGGATGAAACCCTTGTACCTTTTTTGACAAAACAAACACGGCTTTGGGAAGCTTCGGCTATTGGTGGGATTGAACTCCTATCAGATTGGGAATCCCTCAAAATAAATGTGTTGTTATTGTCTTACGGTAATTTTGAGATATGATGCAAATTTTTCATGCTCTTTCAAATGAACTTGTGTTAGAGTTATATCTCTTCCTAATGGCTGGTGGCAACGCGGAGGGATTGGACGACAAGGACAAATACTATGTATGTGTGTTGATTGGGCATGCTACATGACGAGGGGATTAGTAATTGGTTAATAAGTTCTTTGCTGGTGGTGGAATCTATTTTTGTGGAAAAGTTGAAGTTCCACCATACCGAGTGTATAATTGAATTATATGGAAGCCTAAAGGGGGGATGAACTCACCATAGAACCCCATCATGCCACAAAGGATATGAACACACTTATAGACACGTGGGGTCGATATAATCAAGTGCCATGGCAATGTATTAGTGGCACAAACCACACTTCTAGCCATAAAATTCCATAGTAAATCATCGACAACATGATATGAACCTTAGGCCTCCTAGTTAGTATGAGATACGAACCAAAGGCCTCCTAGTTATTATGAGATATGAGCCTTAGATTTCTTAGTTAGTTTGAGGTATGAACCTGAGAACTCCCAGTGTCAATAGCTTCTAATGTGATTTTTGTGATAGGTCCATTATTGTTTAGGCGGCAAGGCGTTGAGGCACCAGACCTGGGCGCCCTTGCCTAGGCGTCCTTTACACGTATTTTATTCCTATATATACATATTTGTCAAGATTTTTACGAACACCCCCCTCATATACACGCATTTTATAGTTATATACATATTTGTCATGATGTTTATGAACATCCCCCCTCATATACACGTATTTTATAGTTATATATGTAGGTATATACATATTTATGGTCAACCCCCATGTACATATATATAATAATTTTATTGTATGAAAAAGTACCCAATTACATTTCTAATAAATCACCATTAACAATAATGTCAAGAACAATAAAATAATTATTGTAAAGAATGCAAGAGAGTGATCAAACAAGTAAATCAACGTTTATTATCATAGCTACAAGTATTAAGCAATGTAATCACTATCCTTCATAGCATAGCAACTGAACACAATCTGAATTGATGGTGCAAATAAGAAAAATTAAAAGATGTGTATTAAGAATATTACATCCAATTAAAAGTGATATTTGGCACATAACATAGGCAACAATATTGATTTTGAACACTAGGATAGATACATTAAACATTAAAATACATAATATACAACTGGACCCACAAAAATAGGTCAAGGCGGCATCATAAACAAGGTGGCCACACCTAGGCGCAACCCTTGGGTGCCTTGCCGCCCAGGCGGGTGACAGCTATGGATTGGACCATACATTTTGAGGATCGAGGTATATTTTCCTTTAAAATGAGGAAAGATTCAGGAGAAAATACACGACTGTGCAATTCAAATTTGGATGCCTCTTTGCATGTTCATACACCATGTCCTTAAATGGGCATCATGGTAAGTACTTAGAAGTGTATATGAAACGAGCTGGAAACCAATCTATGCTCCAACATGAGGGCTTAGGGTTGGTATAAAGGTATGCATGCGTTGCAACTGCGATACATGAGATCAACTTCGTCTCCACTTCTACATTTGTGGCAGTGGAGGTTTGTGGAAAAATAGTGAGATAGTGATGAAATTCAGTATGAAACATCAATTTCAGCTTAAAATATATCTTCTTTAATACTAAACATCTAGAACACACATTTTCAAATATATATCCACTAGGAAGCATCAATTTTAGCTTAAAATGTGTCTTTCTTCGGTACTAAAAATCTAGAACAGACATTTTCACCGTCAAGTAGACATTCAACAAACAAGATAATAGTTTTTTAGTACACAGTTTTTTTTTGGAGAAGGTAAAATAAATACATCGTGTTAATAACAACTAACATATTGCACGAGAGCACACCATACAACTAAGAAAACTTACCAATTTTGGCACACAGAGGAAATATTTACAAAAAAAATATAATTTGAGAAAGGTAGGAGACTTTAGATTGGGTAGGTCTATGTAAGAATTTCTTAGAGATATGTAGAGGTGAGCACACCATACAACTAAGAAAACTTACCAATTTTGGCACACAGAGGAAATATTTACAAAAAAAATATAATTTGAGAAAGGTAGGAGACTTTAGATTGGGTAGGTCTATGTAAGAATTTCTTAGAGATATGTAGAGGTGGATCTACTAGTTGTTAGCTTTAAAGAAAAGTAATAAGGAACTAATGTTGAGCTTGTAGACCTACATCCAAAATCTTCATCATCACTCTAATTTTATAGTATATATTATACAAAATTCTTGACACTGTCATAGTTGTTAATTCTCAAAGATGTTGTCAGCAAGGAAGAAACAATGAATGCGATGGTTTGATGTTGTAGAAGCTGGGTCGATCTTGTAGGCATTTGCTCGAAGTTGGGTCATCATGGTGAACCGGAAGTTACGCTGACATTGCTAGGTAACATTGTTCAGAAAAGTCGTTTGCATTGTACAAGCAGAGAGGGTACTGCATAGACTATACGTGGTATGTGGGAGTATATACGGGAGTATGTGTCATTTAATAAATTAATAATAAATAACCATAAAACAACATACAAATTCAAAATGTAGAATATGCAATTATATATAGATTGTTTTTGTTGTAAACATATTTATATACTTGTACGATGTGTTTATAATATGTATATATAAGTATACAAATAATGAATGTCGGTAATATATGTATAATATGTTAGGATTTATACATATAGATGTAAAAATTTCTCTATAGTGTGTGTATGTATGTCAATAGCTTAAATTGTGCATAAATGTACGAATATGTGTTTAGAATGCATATACATTTAGGTATATTTTATGTATGTATACAAGTGAATACATTAACAGGTATACCTATAAATGTACAAATGTGTGTCAAAATTTCTTATATATATCTAAATGTATGCTTATGGATATACAACTATATCATTATATATAAAATGCTATGCACATGTCCATATATGTATTTATAAACAAAGTGTAAGTGATGGGTTTTCAAAAAGCAAAGCTTAATCTTTCCCTAATTGGCCAAGCGACTGCTTATGCGGCCAGGACCACTTATTGAGCCAATTAGAAATTTTTGGTGCGATAGGGTGTTCGCTTAGGGCATATGCAGAGAGTATATGTGGCCGTGTGGACCAATTTCTTAAACAGTGCTAGGTCGTAAGTATCAAATGCCGAATTTTCCAAATTTTGATGATTTTTCCTAATTTTGACATTTTCTTTTTGAAGATATATAATGTACAAGTAGTTCACATCCTAGACTGTGCTGTAGGATCAGTCTTTCTCTGATAATTAGTGGAACTTGTTGTAAAGCTGCTTTTTGACAACACGAAGTGGAGAAGAAAATCTCATGATTGGAATCAAAATAAGTTCACAAGAGAATTATATTTTTACATGAAAAATACATCGTTCTCCTAAAGTTACCAACAACGTCAAAGCTACGCATGTATCAGCATGGTGTAAGGAAATGTGTGCTTGGCATAATCTAGGTTCAACTTGTAACTTCTAAGTATCCAACGTCGGTTCTGTAGGATCATGGGCTCTCTCCTACTAATACCTTTTTGGAACTTCAATAAAAAATATTTTTGGACAATGATAAAGAAGGAAAACGCCATGATTTCTATCAACAAAATGGTCATATGAGAATTAAAGACTCTGCAATGTCTATTTTGAGACAAACTTTGGCCTCGCCATGACTGACATATTCCTCTCCCGCCTTGAGTTGCTAACAGCAAGAAGCATATACACAATTTTTTTTCTTAAGATTTCACAACAAACTGGGAAGGCTGGACCCTTTAAAACAATCAAAATTTACTTACAGACGATGATAGAATTTTTGGAAATAAAAACCATTACAATGACTTCAAATAATGTGAGAATTCATAATGGCAGCATCAGTTAAATATCTAAACTAGGTCAACAGGTAAAATTCCATTTCGTCTAGGAGGTCCTTAATCCTTATTCTTTAAGTTGCTCACAAAATAAAAAAGATGCAACAAATAACGAGACAAATGAAAGGATCTCAACTCTTGCTATCAAAAGGACGCCAAACTATTATCTAACTAGAAGCCTTGAAGCTCACACTGCTCATGGGCAGATATGAAGTATTGTGTTCCAACCATTCGAAATATTATTTGGGTGTTGAGGAACTCCTTTCAGATAGGGTCACATTGAACCAGACGTGGTGGCAGGTCACCCCCACATTATGCATAGCAGCATGGGTTGCCTTCACATGTTTGGGCTCGGGTCGCTTTGCCTGTTAGGAGATTTTATCTCCAAAATTTGTCCCCAAGGGGATTTGAACTCAGGATCTCTTGTTTAGCAAAAGACTCTGCCTAATATCGAAGGACACTGTTAACTATTGAAGAGTTAATAAACCTTTATTCGCATTGCAGTAAAGTCCAGGGCCTGTCCAGTTTCTGCTTGTGTGTGACTTGATACTTGGCAGAGCTTGATGTGCATGCCTATAAAGGTCTTTGCTTGGAAATCTGCTGTTAACAAATCAACACTAGAATGGAGTGCTTGAGACATGATTATTAATTGTTACACTTGAAAATGAAAATATTTCTACCTTTCATCAGCATTGATGCTGTTGTCATTACTCATTCAATCTGCACCTGACACTAGTCGGCTAGTGACATACCGGTAAAAATAAGAATATAATGTCTAATATACCAATTTATATGAAAAAAAGGACTAGGCCTGAAATGAGGCTTGTTGCTACGTGGTTCTATTCATTGTTATGAAACTTTCCTGCTTATTAATGCTTTCTAGTCTGTCCTGGTTCTCAATGCTTACTAGTGTCATATCCAACATGCTTTATTTAGGTACGTTCAAATTGACGTTGCAGTTCACTGAAGATTATCCTAATAAGCCACCTACTGTTCGATTTGTTTCACGGATGTTCCATCCAAACAGTAAGTTACTATCTTACAAGCTATTTTTTCTTCATTACTCGTAAAAGGATATCAAACTGATTCTGCAATCTATCCTATTGTCTGGAAAGCTTTTATCATTCTCCATTAAGTTCACTTCTATCTGCATGATATAAGTGTGTTCTGAATGGTCATCATCTAGGAATAGCACTTTTAACACAATAATGTCCTTCCAGTATATGCGGATGGAAGCATTTGCTTGGACATTTTGCAAAATCAGTGGAGTCCTATATATGATGTTGCAGCTATATTGACTTCCATCCAGGTATTATACTTCAAACATCTGTTTATTGTCCAATTTTATGGGACTGTCCCGACCTTACCTATTATCTGTTGCTCATTTGCTGTTAGTTTAATACTAGAAATAAGAATAACCACTAATTAACTTACTACTAAAAATGATTGCAAAGAACTATATGATACTTGTATATAGTGGAGTACTTAGGTATATATTACGATTATGATGTATATCTAAAATAAAGTGTTCGAGATTTATGATTTCATATCATTTTGAAGAAATTTTAGAGGCTTTTTTGGGTGTGTATATAAATTTAAAGTAAGATAGGCGAGGTACATACTTGTCAAGGCGGCAAGACAACACGTCGTGCGGGCAGAGAGCCTTGCGACTAGTCGTGACTAAGCGTCGCTTAGGCGGCTTTTAAAAACCTAAAATATTAGTACATTTAACCTGTAGGTATACATATATTTAATGATTTTCTGAAACTTGTCTCTCTTCATCTACATTTATTTTACAATTATATGTGTATGTACATAAACTAATGGTTGGCTCAATGACATGAATTTTGGTAAGAGGCATGAAATATTACATTTTCTAGAAAAGTTTACTTAGCATTGTCAAAACAAGAAGGAGATAATTCCAAATAATTTAAGAGATTGAGATTTAGTACATAAATAAATATTAATTTATTGCTAAGTGTTGACTTTCTTTAATAATATAGCCACTCAACAAAAACTGGATATAAGGCAACAAGACAAAATATGAACATCTGGGAAATGCTTATCAATAAAAATATAATAAAAATGATGGCTGACACATAACAATCACAAGAATGTATGTTTTGAACAATAGGACACATGATTAGACAAATAAAAATCATTAATATGTTAAAAAAGTGCATAAATATCATAAGACAGCAAATTAGGCAAAGCGTAGGGCAAAACACACCTCCCTGGGAAGCCTTGCTGCCTAGGTGGCCGCTTAGGCGTGCCTAGGCAATATCCCTAACAAGTATGGTGAGGTGTAAATGAGAGAAAGCGGTAGAAAAATATTAAGCATACATTGGATTAAGTTTATTTGAGTTCCAATGGCTGAAAATCCCGTTGTGATTATTCCCTTTTCTTATCTCAAATAGCAAAAACAGACAAACAAAAATCGATGTTTTTGTTGGCATATTGGTATCTAGCAAAATTTAGTGATATTTGGCGGTACACCCATCGGTATAGCGAAATCTGTGATCCTATCGACAGACTCGCAGAATGTCGTAACCAATGGCGTCGAGATGAAAAATTTGAGTGAAAATTTGCCAATTTCGACAAAGTATCATCCGTTGGCTATAGCGCATCCCAGTTAACAGCCCCTAGAGTAACTTGTCCCGATCCCGCATAGTGCGCAAATGGACTTGTTTTGTCCAGTTTGTGTAGGTTATTTCTAATAAATGAAAGAGATTAACTTCTTGTGTGGTATAGATGGGTTCACTTGAAGAATCTTACTGCAGCTTCCCTTTGAAAGAGCAGATTGTTGCACAGACAATCTTAGTACTACAGAACTGGATTTTTTTGGATATGGCAATAAAATTTTACTCCTATCACCTTTTACTATAATAGATTCCCTCAGGATAGATTGCTGATGCATTAATGTGCTTATGACCTGTTGGCTCTTCTTTTGTCTTCGTTTAGAATGTAGTTTTTTCCCTTGCTATGGAAGTTGGATGTTGGTCTGGTAGACAGCAAACTGAGCTGGAAAACCTGACTGATTGTTCTCAATACCATGGTCTGCAGCCTCAAGGTGCTCGTGGCCACCGCCAATTTAGTTGGCTGCATATTTCACTTTGAATATGCTGGCAATATATCATGATTGACCTCTTGGACAAAGTTGCTGGCATGTTACCGACAACTAAATGAGGCTATAGCAATATCATTCCTAAATGTGGTCCATGAAATGAAGGAGGTCATATGAAGTGTGAACTACTGTAGCTTGACACATGGTTTACACATCATTGTTGTCAGGGGCTGGGAGTGTAGCCACTGGGCTTCAACTTATGTGCTCGCAGTGGTCCTACGAAAAATCTGTTAATCTGTTCTTTTCCTAAGACGAGTGACATTCTGAGAAGCAAACATTACTAGTTCTACAATATGTGTAAGAAATAAAAACAAACAGAGAAACATAATTTCAAAGACTACGCTCTTTAATGGTATATTTGAATACGAAAAGCAGTAAGGAAGTTAGACATGCAAATAGGTCACACATAAGAGCTTTAAAAAATTCAACAAGAACGATGAGATAACAAGAGTATGATGCAATCTCACTCAAGGTGCTAACGTCCTTCCAGAAACTTTGAAGCACGAACACACTTGGAATTGATAGATTGGGTCTAAGTTTGCGACCTCTAAACAGCGAAACTTGCTGTTACGACAAACTACAAAACATATACATTTTCTGTCAAATACACTGATTTAATGCTGAGGCTGAATCTGGCTATACTTGCAGTTTGGATAAATATCTGTGGAATTAATAGAATGCATTGTCTCAATTATTTATAAACGTCTAATCACAAAAACCTACCTGGTAATTGTTTAATTAAAAACCGAATGATGCGATTCTGTTGGCATTTTTTTTTTGGTTCTCACAAAATTTGCAGCATTTTAAGTTTAGGGGTCAGCATCGGCCCAGAACCAGATCGTACTGGCTCGAGGACTGAATCTCAACAAATGAGTGGACCGTAGACCGGACCGTATTAAAATAGGACCGGACTATACTAAATAGGACCGGACCGTTTTAAAGTTGGACCGGACCTGGACTGGATCGTGGATCGTTTGGACCGTATTTAAACTTTTTCTATTTTTTACTACTTATTTAATAGCAAAAAAAAATCTTAATTGTTTCTAACAAATTATATAACGTAAATATCAAACATACATTTACACTACTAGTGTAGTATTAAAATAGGACCGGACTGTACTAAATAGGACCGGATCGGACCGGACCAAACCGTTTTAAAGTTGGACCGGACCTGGACTGGATCATGGATCGTTTGGACCGTATTTAAACTTTTTCTATTTTTTACTACTTATTTAATAGCAAAAAAAATCTTAATTGTTTCTAACAAATTATATAACGTAAATATCAAACATACATTTACACTAGTGTATGTATGTGATGTTTTATACGTATGACATAATATAACTTTAAATGTAAATATTTTACATATAAACCTGTCTTCAGTCCAGACTGGACTGCAGACCGCATTTTTAAAATTTCCAGACTGCGGCCTGAACCGAACTCAAACCGGTCCAGCACCGGACTAATCTGAACGGTCTGGTTTTGCGGTCCGGACCGATATTTGCTCACCTCTACTTTTAAGACCCTATCCTAAAAAGTAATCAATATTTTTTAGCTGTAGACGTGATTTAATATTAAACAGTACATGATTCCTTTCCTTTAGATGGTAGTACCTCGTCAAACACTATGTGATGCTGAAACACTTTCACAACCTGTCATCTACCTCAGTATATGTATGCAATTAAGCTCAACTTTTCCATTATTCTCAGCTAATCTGCTGTTAGGCGGCATCAAAGACGCATTAAGATATATTTCGAAGTATCAACTGCTTAATGACGACTGTTCACAAATACCCAGATTATTATGTTTCCTGATAACTATTAACTTGTCATTTTGCAGTCCCTTCTTTGTGATCCAAACCCAAACTCTCCTGCAAATTCTGAGGCTGCCAGGATGTTCAGTGAAAACAAACGTGAATATAATCGGAGGGTTAGGGATATAGTGGAGCAGAGCTGGACCGCAGACTAAACAGTGGATATCCTTCTGGCTGATGGAGCAAGCCGATGATTGTCGGCGCTGGCAGTACCTTTAAAAATGCCGCATATTTCAAGAGCAGATGTTCTGTACTATGATTCCAACGGAACTGCTTCCGTAGGCTATCTTCTTGATTGTATTTCAATTTTGGCTGTTAGTACCAGATAACTAATTAAGTTGTGTTGCAGGCAAATTCTTGTTTCAAACTGTCGGGAGCTTTATTTTTCTTGGAATTCCTGTTATTATATAAACTTCAACGTTTGGGCTGTGTAAGACTGTATTGGCTGTTCAAACTTACGTGTATCTTTGATTTGCAGAGCTGTATAAAACAGCAAACCATACATTAAACCAAATCCAAACAAATCCGTTTTAAGTTCTATATAGATACCAAGTTTATTCAGTTTTCTAGAATTGAATCATAAGCGTTGCTATTTATGTTTATGTATTTTCTCTAATGAAAAATGGAAAACGCCAATGAGAATCGATATCAGGAGACATGCAAACAGGAAAAACCACTATACCGGTAGATATTATATGAGGTTTGTTATGTATACCCATTTTGGAACCTAGAACGAAACCTAAGCATTCTCCACCACAAGTTAAAAGATATAACAAAAAAAATATATTATTTTATTTGTCATACCTTCTAACATGTGGTAGAGTGCTTGACTGAATGGTGTCCATTTCATACTATATATATCCAAAAAGCAGCCAACTAAAAGTGATCAATGCTTCTACCTGCCTATAAAATTTCACGTGCATTGGCCTTACAAAACACTTACGTCATTAGAAAACTTCAGCATTTCGTATTGTGGACGTATAGGTGCAAGCCATACTGTACATAAACATGTAAGTATAAGTAATAATTTTTTTTCTTCTGTAAATATTATTTCGGTTTGTGGTTAGGATGATTTAACCATGCTTGACTTGGGGTATCACTTTCTCTTAAAATTGTAGTCTATAGAGCTGGATATAGACCCAAACATTGTGTGGCGGTTCTATTACAAAGCAATACTAATTTGCAATAAAAAATAAATGATAAAATTGTATACTACTTCCACTCCCTCTCCTACACATTATGAAGGTGCGATAATTGATGTGCGGGTATTTAGAAGCTCAATAGGAGAACAACTCTTTGCAATGCCCATGAACTTGTGGGGCATAGACACAAGGCATATGTTAAACTGGTTATACAACACTTTGATTGAGAAAATCATACTAATTCAATTTAAAAAGACATGTTAGTTAGCACAATGGTTTTTTAAGTCGTTGCATAGAATGGCGTAACACCTCAATGACAGGAGGGAATACCAAGTCACAGTAGACATGTGGAACTCAATGAACATTGATTGTGTTCAAAAGACTTCTTTACCTAGACACTTGATTAAAAGAGTGTATTACAAAAGTGATATATCTTGGAGATACCCAACGCTTGCCTTACTGCTCAAATGTGCTCGAGACATGGAGGTACGTAGCATAATTTTTTTTAAAAACCACATCAATTTGTGGTTTCCATCTCCCATGGTTGTTGGATGAAGTGCTTAAGAGAGATAATCACATAATTAGCTTAGTGACGGCTTTACTCTGTTTCAGAGTAAAATGAGGCCCCGGGTTTCCAATTGAGCTTGCGTTGTTTCCTTCTATTAACTATGTTGAATGATTAACTTTAGGGAGACGGGATGACAGTCCTTCATTTATACAAGGAGATATTGGGATAGGAACATTGCTCGAAGTAGGAAATGTTATGATTGTGAAGCAGATGGTTGAATGGTATTTAAGTCAACGCCAACAATCTAGAAGCACTGGTTAAGCATTCCTCAGTTCCCAAGTCGCGGAAAGAGTTTGTATGAGGGCTTTGATAAAACCCCTACCTCATATTACCAACATCGATTGAAAACCCCCTTCATCCGAGGGTCACATGACACACCACCAAGATTTGGGATAGGGTTCGCTTATAGCAAGTAAATGATAAATTTCAACGTCATTTCCATGCAAGGGAGTTCAAATATATTTCTATTTATTTTCAACGTGTACATTCCTATCACTTTTCTAAAACACTTGTGAAAAATCTCTTAAGACGCCCCCCTTCTCTATTTGATCAGTTTCATAGGATGGAGGAGTTTAAGTTTCCAGTTTGAGTTGGTTTAGATGATGTTTGTGCTTTCTGTGCCAATTTTGGTGCAAATTGCAATTTACCCAATATAGGGGGTTGATGTGCAATTTGCCACCTCTAGAGTGTTTCTTCTCTCTCTTGGCTTCATGAGAGAGAGTGTGGTGCTTTGGGGCACTTTGTTTGACCCTTGGTTGAGTGGTGTCACCCTTAGTGGTAATTAGGGTTTTCTAGGGTTGGTGTGCTTTGACCTTGTGACCCTTGTTGGTTTGTCTCAACCTAGGTCGCGGCCTAGGGTTTTTTGAGGGGGTGTCCCGATCGAGACACTTCCCCTTGGTTGGTGGTCGTGACCAAGGTTTTCTTGGTTTGAGACAAAGGCTTGGAGAGGTGTGTTTCGACCTAGGTTGCTTGTGGTGGTCTTGGTGTTGCGACCATGGAGCCCTTGGTGTGCCGTGGTCATGACATAGAGGGTGGAGTTGCTTAGGTGGTCGAGACACTGCCTAGAGTGTATCATCATGTCTTGCAGTCATGATTAAGTGGTTGCATGTTGGCCTTTTTAGTGGACAAGTGTCTTTCGAGCCCTATCTTGTTGACATCTCATCCTTTGTCTTACCTCCCTCCTCCTTTGCTATATGAACCCTCTTCTCTCCATGCAAGTGGTTCTTTTCAGTCATCTTCTTCCTCCTTTCTCTTGTGCTCGTCCTTGGAGCTTGGTGGAGCAAGGAGTGTTTTTGGTGACTTGGAGGTGGTTCATCTCTTGCATGTGGTGATCCGTGGTCATCTCCGATCTTTGTGAGTGTTATCTTTTTTCTTTGGTGTTTCTTTCAGATCTTCTATCCCATCTTCTTCCTCTTTTTTGGCCTTACACTGTGTTTTGACATGGTGGTCGTTCTTGAGAGCAAGATCCTCATCACAAGGGTAATAGGCCATGTTTTGACAAGGCGACACCCAAGTGAGAGGGAATTTCTTCTCTCTTCTCCCCCTTCTTTCTTTTGGTTCAGTTTTGAGGTTTTGCTCTCTTTCTTGAGATACACTTTGACTTTGGCGTTTCCCCTTTCTTGAGGTGCTCTTGAGGATGAGTGTGGAGATTTTGGTGGATCTTTTCCAACCCCCCTGGATCGTGTGCTTGGAGCTTTGGTGGTGATCTTCTTAAGGCAAGCTATATAACTATTTGCCCTCTCTATTAATTGCATTCTCTTATACATGCAAGTTACTATTTTCTCTCTTTAGAACATTCCCCTAAGATGATATTAGATGATGATGATCTCTAGAAATTGTTTTGTGGTGGTCATCTTGCTTGGTTTTGAGGAAATCTAAAACCCTTATTTCAAATACCCGATTTTGATGATTGTGGTGTTATGATGATATTCCTCTATCCTTTTAACCTTAGTTTTGCTCACATTCATGATGTTCGTGTACCTAGATATTAAGGGAAGATTAGGTTCTGTTCTTGGGTACATTATTCATGGTTTCCTCTCTCTTAGATGAGATCCTTCCATGTGGTATCATGATGTATGTCCTAGGGTTTATGGTGATCGTTTTGCATGAGCCTTTTCCTTCTTATTGATCATAGTTTTTCCTTAGTCTTGTTTTTGTTTTGAACATCATCCCTTGAGGTGGTCGAGACACCTACCCCATGTTGGTCGCGACCATAGTTCATCTTGGGCAAGATGCTTCCCTTTTGATGTGTGTACCTAGTGTTGATGGAGGTCGTGACACTTGAGGATTGATGGCCATGTTGACCCCTGTTTTGGTGAGGTGGTTGCACTAGTTTTGGGACTTGACCCTGCCTTAGTGTTGGTCATAACACATCCCTTGAGAGAGGTCGTGACATGGTGTTTAGTTGTGAGATGCTACTAGATTGAGGTTGAGACATCTGTTGGTTGAGACATTTGTGGGCATTAGAAAACCCAATGTTGCGGGCGCGACATGAAGGCGATGGCTCGCAACATGGTGATGGCGTTGAGGGTCGAGACACCTATGGTGGATGTCGCAGTCGCGACATATCATGGAGGGTGGCTGCAACCCATGTGTCTATGTGGTTACATGATGATGGTAGGTGGTTGAGATGTATGCTTGGGAACATGATAATATCCGTGTATGAGTAATACATAAGTTACATAACATGCAGTTTGGATAACATCTGATATACCCTAATCATGTTATTTAACCCTAAGGATGCTCCAAGATGATGGGAAATGGTGAACCTTGGATTAGTGGTTGAATTTAGCTTCCAAACCCTAATCGGCTATGGAGGGAAAACCCTAATCCCAATGATGAGTAATGTGACATGTTTACTTCTCTTTCTTGGAATGACTAGTATGTTATGATATTATCTCTCTTGTTTTTGAATCGCTAACCTTTCAGTTTGAATGCATGCCACTGCTTGGGTATGCTATGGTAATGATTATGAACAGTGGAGGCACTAGGAGATAGTGATGTGTTACATGGATTTAGATGTTTCCTCTTTCTCATTTATCAATTTCTAACCATGCAGGTGATGTGAACTTGGATATCATAGCTAGTGCATGTTATGGTGAGTATGATGTGACACTGGTTGAATGATCATTTATGGGGCTTGTTGAAATACATTTAATACAGGTTTGATGTAAATGGGTCCTATGGCATGGTGATGGCCTGATGCCTATTGTGAAGTAGTACCCTCTAGTGCTATGATTAAGGGATTGATATCCCATAGTGATGTGACATTGGTGATAGCCTTGAGAGGATGTGTAACAATGGTGATGGTATTGTGAGTGGCAATGATACATGTATTATGTGGTGATAGTGTGACAAGCTCACACCCTATGTGTTTACATATGTTGAAAGTGTGCCATGCCCTTATCTTGTAGAGTTTGTTAGGGTTTTATACGTTGTAACTTGATTGATGCTAAAAGTCACCCAATTGGATAACTAATCTAGTGGAACCTTATTCACGTAGGTGCCTTGTGCCATAGATTTGTTCCAATGTCAACCTTAATTGTTGGATTGGTGAAATGAGTTTTACTCGAAGCGCATATTTTTGAATATGTCGGGTGCAAGTCGAGTATTCCCTTGCATCCATAATTTCATGTTGTACTAGACGACCATGCATGAGATGACTCATTGTGATATGGATGACCATGCGTGAGCCACTCCTTGGTAGAATGTCCATACGTGAGCCTGTTCTTCTAACGATGCTACATGTACCAAGGTGGACTAGGTGTTGACATATGCGGACAACCATGTGTGAGCCGATCATTTAGTTGACTGTGAGTCACTTGTGTAGTTGACTGATATATCTTTGCGCTGTTTTTCTCATCCTAATCGGGAGGTGTTGGAGAGGTCATGGATTTCGACTCTTCCATTAACCTTGTATGGCACCGATTTCAACTTAGCGGTGGTCAGTTGTATTTGGGTGGTACAACTCAAATCCTTGGGGCATAATAAAATATGTAACTAGTCGTGTAGTGTACATTCTTAGGATCAAATACGAAAAAATGGATGAGGCCTTTCTTGCTTTTGTATAATATATTTGGTAGTGGATATACATGTTCTTCATATTCCTTTATTGATGATAAGATGTTCTACAATCCAATTGCAATTGCTTATGATGATTAGGAATGATTATCTGCTCTGTTATAGCTACTGGGGCTTAGATGATAATAACTTCCCTACTTACATTGGTAATTGAATATGCGTATCCTAGATGTAGCTTTACTCTGGTTCTTTATATATCTTTATTTGTTCTTTAATAGCGTTGGCGAAGATTATATCTCTCGCTGGGACATTTGGTCTCACCCCGTGGGTTTCCACATCTTTTAGATGGTCGTGCACGATGTGGTGGTGACCGTGCAACTGAGGACGAGCAACAACAAGATCAGTAACTGATAAGGTTGAGTGTGTTGTTTGTTGGTCTTTTTGGTATTAGAGTCCTAGAGTCGTCCATGTACACTCAAGTCTTGGGGATAGTTCAGTATGCGTTGTGGTTGTGCCATCGATATGAGTTTTGACTTGTGTGCCCTTTTGTTGTACATAGTTGGCAGATGAACCTATATATGTAAGAGAAACAGATATCACACATGACATGTAGCCCTTTTATGGACATGTTGTAATCATGACATTTTATGAGTTATATGATAAAGATGGCAGGTTATGGATCTTTATGTAATAAGTTTTCTGATGTTGGTGCCTTGTGCATTCAGTTTTAACTTTTAGTGTTTTTCGTTAATCTGCTTATTTAGTGTTGTTTCCATGCTTAGTTTTGAAATAATCTCATTTTGTGTGGCAAAGGGTGTCACAAATGGTACTATTGGAATATCTATTCGATTTTGCTCAAAAATGGAAATTCAACTTCAAAATAAAATTTTCACCATTAGGAATGATCACGGTGGAGAAATTGAAAACCATATTTTTGAAGATTTTTGCTCATCTAAAGGATATACTCACAATTTTTCTGCAAACCATGTTTTTGAAGATTTTTGCTCATCTTAAGGATATACTAACAATTTTTCTGCTCCTCGCACTCCACAAAAAAATGGTATAGTCGAAAGGAAAAATCGTTCTTTGCTAGAAATGTCTAGAACCATGCTATTAGAACATGACACACCTAAAGCATTTTGGGATGAAGCCGTTATTTCCGCATGTTATGTTCAAAACAGAATATCAATTCATCGACAACTTCAATAGACTCCTTATGAAATACTCTTTTCTAAGAAACCGGGAGTGCATTACTTCACACCTTTGAAAATTCATGCTATATTTTAAACACCAAAGATGATAGAGATAAATTTGATCCTAAATCACAAAAAGGGTTCTTCTTAGGTTACTCAATCTCAAGTAAGACCTATAGAATTTTTAATAATGTCTCTGAGAAAGTAGAAGAATCAATTCATGTAACATTTCATGAAAATCCAACAAACAATGAAATAGAAAATGATCTTCCACCATTAATTGAAGATTTAACCATATCACCTAAAGAAGATAACAATGTTGAAAATGAACAAAGTGAAAATCAAAATGAACATCAACCTATTCCAAGAATAATAAAATACCATCCACAAGATCTAATAATTGGTGATCCTTTTGATAAAGTAAAAACTAGATATTCTTTTAGAAATGTCGCTAACACCACCTTCATATCCATAATTGAACCTAAAGATGATTATTGGATAATTTCTATGCAAGAAGAACTAAATCAATTTACTAAGAATGATGTATGAAACCTGGTTCCTAGACCTAAAGATAAAACCATTATCAAAACTAAACATGTATTTCATAACAAGTTAAATGAAGTTGGCGAATTTGTAAGGAACAAAGCTAGATTGGTTGCACAAGGGTATAATCAACAAGAAGGAATTGACTTTGATGAAACCTATGCTCTAGTAGCTAGACTTGAATCAATTCGTATGTTATTAGCTCTAGTTGTACATAAAAACATCAAACTCTTTCAAATGTATGTTAAAAGTGCATTTTAAAATGGAATAATACAAGAAGAAGTTTAAGTTTCTCAACCTCCCAGTTTTGAAGATCCAAAACATTATGATCATGTTTACAAAGTAAAGAAAGAACTATATGGTTAAAACAAGCCCCTAGAAATTGGTATGAACGTCTCAAAATTATCTTTATGCAAATAATTTCTCTATGGGAAAATTGGACCCTACACTATTTATCCAAAGACATAAATCAATTTTTGTCATCATTCAAATATATGTTGATGATATTATTTTTGGTGCTTCAAATGAATCATCTGCACATAATTTAGTTATATTATGCAAAAAGATTTTAAAATTATTCTTATGGATGAGTTGACATTTTTGTTTAATTTTCAAATCAAACAAACTCCTTTTGGTATATTCCTAAACCAAGAAAAATATAAAAAAAGAACTCTTAAAATGTTTTAACATAGAAAAGTGCAAGTATGCTTCCACTCCAATGGGCACCTCCACCAAAATTGACAAAGATGAGGATGGTGAACCCATTGACAACTCTTTATATAGAGGCATGATTGGTAGTATATTATACTTAATTGCATCTCAACCAGATATTATGTTTGCCATTGGTTTATGCACCCGATTTCAATAGAATCCTATGAGTTCCTATCTGGTCATTGTAAAAAAGGATCTTATGATATTTAAACAGAACAATCCTTATGGTCTTTGGTATTCACCATATCAACCGTTTGACCTTAAGGCTTATGCTGATCAACTATGTTGGTTGCTGACTTGATCATAAAAGTACTAGTGGTGGTTGTTTCTTACTTGGAAAATCGCTCGTATATTGGTTTAGTAAGAAACAAAATATCATTGCATACCTACCACTGAAGAAAAATATATGGCAGCTGGATCATGTTGCACACAATTTTTATGGATGCAGCAAGTCTTAAATTTTATGGATTTTTATTATCTTTAACCTTAATTTTCTACGATAACACAAGTCCCATCATTTTCTTCATGATCATATTGCTAAAAATAATATGTCTTCATTATGTTGACACTAAAAATCAATTAGTTGATATTTTCACAAAACCTCTTGCTTTGGAACAACTTAGAGTAATTAGAAACAAATTAAACATTGTTCCTCTTGAGGATGTGTATTTTGATATCTTTTGAAAATGATTGATCTTAAATGGATATCTCTCCATCTTTTTCTTATGTTTGATCTCTTTTTACTTGGTATGCATAACTTGCATATTTTTTCACTCTTAATTAATTCTATATATCAACAAAGGCTTAACATGCTTTGGCATTTGGTTTATATATTCTTTTTGAGCTACTATTATGATGCTAAATGGCCTCCAATATGGACTTAACATCCCTTATATTTGGTCCAGAGATTCTATTATTGAATTCATTTTTGTGCTTAATGATTGAGAAATCAATTTCCATTTTTTATGGTTAAAATTAAAATTAAAATTTAGGTGGAGTATCACATTAAGGGGGAGTCATCTTATATTCATAACTTTTTACATTTTTGAGATGACAAAGGGGGAGAAATACTTCTAAGCAAAACTTAATTCCTTGAGCTTCACGATTTTATAAGAGGTACATTGCCATATATCGATCCGTGCACTCTACTTTGAGAGTTGGATGATATATTCCATATCTCTCTAATATAAATGTGCACACATTTTAATACACTCAAGGAGAATCTTACCGAGGTATGATCATTTCATTTTAAGCTTTTGCTTATAATTAGAAATGTAATCCATCTTCAAGAAGGGGGAGATTGTTGGCTAAATTGAACATTAGCTTCTCTTTTGATGATGAAAAACATTTCCTACTTGTGGACCTAACTTGTCACTCAAGTGTTTTAGGAATTAAGATGGTAAGGTCAACTTCTTCCTATAGGGTACCTAAGGCTTCTTCAAAAACTTTTGGATATTGGAGTAATCTCAAAGTGTTTGTAGAAAGCCTCAGGGTCCAACAGGTCAAAATAATCAAGATAGTCATTCCTGCATGTGTCAATGACATTAGTTCCATTGAAAAAGATATTCAAGGAATCTTCAGAGATTATGAATTTTACACCAGCAATCATAGAAGTGAGGATTACCTGGCTATAGGGTGGTGGCACTATAGTGTCGTAGTTCCACAGAAAATTTGCATAGCATTCATGGACCACGTTGGTGCTTGTGATGGAATTATGAAAGCACTAACTTTCTACGCATAGAGCACCTAAGTGATGAGAGTGGAACAACTATGCATCCTTCATGATAGCCTTCATCATGGTGAGACGAGGCTCAAACAGAGCTCGAAAGGGGAAGGGGTTACTAGGAAGGAGCTCATTGTAACAATTGAGAGCTTTGAGGGAGATGAAAGAAGTTCCATCAAAGGATATGAGGTGAGGATAAGAGGAGGATGGGTTAGCTCTACTAGGGGTGACTTTCTTTCTTCAGTTGGATGACATAGGGTCAGATTGAGAAGCAACAACAATAAAAAGAGGGAGAGATCCTCACCAACAAGTTGATTATCCACCTAGAAGGGTGTAAGAAGAGGCAAAAGAGGCTAGGCTAGGCAAAGGAGAGGGTGTGCGAACCTAGGGTTGAAGGTTAGAGAAGTTGGAGATGGGAAATCGATCGACTTTTCTCTAGTTTAGAAGGAGAAATGTTGACCAAACCCTACTTAAGTTTGGACTAGTTCGGCCATCGGTCAAGTTTTGATATGGGGAAACTCGATCAATTAGCACATTCACATAACCTTTTGCTAAGGGGTCGATCGAGTTGGCAACTCGACCGACAGACATCCTGTCCAAAAACTTAGAAATTTAATTCCTAGCCTTTAGGATGCTAATTAAATTTATTTCTTTAGCCTATTATGCATTATAGACATATTGAGGCACATTTCACTCATCATAGGGTACTATTTTGTGATAAAAAAGCATTTGCGAAAAATACCCAAAACAAGTGAAACAAGGAATAGAAATAAGATAATGATAGCACATATCAAGCAAGAGATGATCAATTTTTAGCAAGAACATATAGGCAAGATAACCACTAGCTAGAAGGCATGTTAATATCATTAAGAGCAGTTATAAACAATTTTGATCTAATAAAAGTGAATTTCTCTCTAGCTAGAGGTTTAGTGAAAATGTCTGCTAACTGATTTTCTGTATCCACACATGTGATATAAATATCCTTCTTGGCAATGTGGTAATAAAGAAAATGATGAAAAACCTATGTATGTTTATCTCTACTATTCAATATAGGATTGTATGACAAGTTAATTGCACTAGTATTATCACAATAGAAAGGAGAAGCATGAAAATAAATGTTAAAGTCTTTGAGCATTTGCTTCATCCATAGGATTTGGGCACAACAACTTCTAGCTACAATGTACTCCACCTCAGTAGTTGAAAGAGTTTCAATGCTTTGTTTCTTAGAGAACCAAGAGACTAGGCATGGTCATAGGAAGAAGCAAGTTCCACTTGTGCACCTTCTATCAATCAAGCAATCTGCGTAATCAACATCACTATAAGCAGTAAGAGTAAAGTTCCTTGACTTGGGATACCATAGTCCAAAATTTTGAGTTTTGGCTAGATACCTTAAAATCTTCTTGACTGCTATAAGATGTGATTTCCTAGGACTTGATTGAAAGTGAGCACACAAGCTAACACTAAACACTATATCTGGTCTAGAGGCAGTTAAATAAAGTTAACTTCCAATCATACCTATATAGAGCTTCTCATCTACCTTTTCACCTTCTTCATCTCTGTCAAGCTTGGTGGTGTTTGACATGGGGGTGTCTATCGTCTTGGTGTTCTCCATCCCAAAGTGCTTAAGTAGCTCACTTGTGTGCTTGCCTTGGCTGATGAAGTTACCTTCCTTAGTTTGCTTGATTTGGAAGTCGAGGAAGAAAGTAAGCTCCCCCATCATGCTCATATCAAATTCACTCTGCATAAGATCACTAAACTCCTTGCAAAGATCAAGATTAGTTTCGCCAAAAATGATATCATCAACATAAATTTGAAGAGTTAGAAATTGTTAGAAGTATGTTTAAGAAACAAGGTAGAATCAACTTTTTCCATGATATATCCATTATCTAACAAAAACTTCTCTATTTTCTCAAACCAAGCTCGAGGTTCTTGTTTGAGACCACCGGGAGATTTTTGTAACAAGTAAACATGGTTAGGAAAATTATCATGTTCAAAGCCCAGAGGTTGAGTGACATATACTTCCTCCTCAACTGTACCATTAAAAAACACACTTTTAACATCCATTTGATATAGTAGAAAGTTTTTATGACTAGAAAAAGCAAGTAGCGTTCTAATAGATTCAAGTCTAGCTACAAGTGCATACGTTTCCTCAAAATCTATACCCTCTTGTTGATTGTAGCCCTAAGTAACTAACCTTGCTTTATTTTTTACCACCTTTTTGCTTTCATTAAGTTTGTTCAATATACCCATTTGGTGCCAATGATCTTTCTATCACTTGGTCTTGGCATAAGATTCCACACTTTGTTCCTCTTGAACTGCTTCAACTCTTCTTGCATGGCAAGGATTCATTTATCAACTTTAAGAGATTCTTTGACGTCTTTTGGCTCAAATTGAGAGATGATGGTGATGTATGCATGTTCTTTGTTGTAGGAAGCCCACCTCTCCACCCTTTTAAAAGGATTTCCTATGATGAGATCTTTAGGATGATGCTTTGTAAAGTGGGGGTTGGATCCTTCTTTTCTTCTTCTTTCTCTTCATCATCGCCTAACACCTCTTTTCCTTTTTCATCAATGTCGAGATCTACCAATAGAGGAATCACCTCACCAACAACATCATCATTTGCAACATTCTTGGAAATATAGGGGTTAATCTCAATAAATCTAACATTTATAGATTCTTCTACTTTTCACAGTTCAATATTACATACTCTATAAGCCTTGATAGCAGTGTTATAGCTAAGAAAGAAAGCCCTATAGGATTTCGGATCAAACTGTCAAGGGAATCCTTGGTGTTCAAAACAAAACAAGGACAACCAAAAACATGAAAAAAATCAATGGAAGGCTTTCTACGATGCCATAGCTCATAGGGAGGTTTCTTAAGAGAAAGATGGGTAAAAATTCGGTTTTGTACAAAACATGAAGTACTAACGGTTTCAGCCTAAAATTTATTTGGAGTGTCATTCTAATGAAGCATGGTCCTAGCCATTTTGTATAGTGACCTATTCTTTCTATATACGACCCCATTTCTTTGAGGTGTTAGAGGTGAAGAAAAGTTATGTGCATATCCAAATTCTTCACAACAACATTCAAAGAAATCATTTTCAAATTCTCCCCCATGATCACTGCAGATAGAAACAAACTGGCAAGAAGCTTCATTTTCAACTCATTTGCAAAAAGTTGAGAAAACATCGAGATTATCACTTTTTAAAACAAGAAAGAATGACCAAATAAAGCGAGAGAAATAATAAAAAATTACAAGACAATACTTGCTACCACGAAGCAATTCCATACACATGGTCTAAATAGATCAATGTGAAGAAGCTCAAGAACTCTTTTGGTGTTAAGGACTCCTTTGGATTTGAAGGAGGACTTGGTTTGCTTTCCTTGGGTACAAGGTTGGCATTCCTCATCTTTTCTAAAATCCAACTTATGAAGTCCCTTCACCAAATTCTTTTTGCTCAAATTCTTGATTTGATTCATATTTACATGACCAAGCCTACGGTTCCATAAAGAGATATCATTTGGAATGAAAAAAAAGCATCTACCAACAATAGGCTTAATAGAGTCAAGCACAATAATATAAAGATTACCATTTCTAGTTCCCTTATATATGGCATTGTAGGAGAGGGAATCTAGAAGCAAGCATTCTAAAGAAGTAAAAAGAACAAGGTAGCCATTATCACAGAGTTGAGTCAAGCTTATTAAATTATGATGTAGGCCATCCACGAGAAGCACATTCTTGATACAAAGTGAATCACCTACATCACCCTCACCTATTACCTTACCCTTATTTTTGTCCCCAAATGTCATTGAACCTCCTTTCTTCTTAGTGAATTGATTGAAATGGCTGATTTCACCTGTCATGTGTTTGGAGAAGCCACTATCAACAATCCATTTGCATTTAGCCTTCAATTAAGGAAGATAATCGGTGCCCAAATCAAACTTTTGGATCCGGGGTTAGCTTCGGTACCCATTTAATCTTTGAGTTGGTCCCCTTCTCCGTATAAGGACAATAAGTAGAATAGTGATCATCACTCTTACAATGAGTACACACCATAGGGTTCTTAGAGCCAAAAGACTCTCCATGGAAGATTGGAGGTCCCTTGCTCTTCTTCTTACCTTTGCCTTTGCTTTTTGAAGCACCCTCATATCCTAGACCACTTTTGCCACTATGTTTGGTGGAGTGATCCAAGACTTAATTAAGGGATGTCTTCCTTTTGAGGAATGTTTTCAAAGAAACTCTAAACTTATGATTATCATCAATACAGGTGATAATGGTAGAAGACAAACCAGCAATATCATCATTAACATGCAGCAGATCGGCCTCTAGACAGAGGGCTTTAGTCAAATATGAATCTTTTTCTAGAGTAATAGAAGCAACATCCTTGTTAGGAAAAATAGGTCTAGAAGATAAATCATTCACTTGAGAAAGCAACCTAGAATTTTTAGTTCTAAGAATTTTAAGTTTATTAAGATAAATGTTGTTTTTATCCCTAAGAGCATCACAAGCAAGCTTAAGAATAACATTTTCAATTTTAAGCAACTCAAGCTCATCGAGGCATGTTTTGTTCTCTTCCTTAAAACTACTGATCTTCTTGAGGTAGATCCCATTCTCAAATTAAACCCCATTGTATTGGAGCTCAAGATCAAGAAATTGGCCTTGTAAGGAATCAATACTCTCAAGATGTATTTTCTCATTTTGATCAAGGATGTTAATTTTAGCATATAGATCATCAATAATTTGACCCAGCCTCTTTTTCTTAGACTTGCATTCTGAATAAGGATGAGTAGCATTAAGCATGTCAATAAGAGTTTTCTTGGATAATTCATGCAAGCTTACCTCAATTACCTCACTTACCTCACCTATGTCTTCACGTGTGGAGGTCATGAGTGCAAGATGGCATTCTCCTTCATCGAAGCTTGAGCCACTTGAAGAGGATTCTTCCCAAGCTGCATGAGTTGCATCCTTGATTCTTTTCTCCTTCTTGTCCTTCCTCTTGTATTTTCCTTGCTTCTTGTATTCATCCTTCTTGAAGCTGCTCTTGTGGTGGCTCTTCTTGGCCTTTGGGCATTCATTCTCATAGTGCCCCTTTTTCCCACATTCATAGCACCTATGAGTTGAGGATGAGGAAGGCTTTCCTTTAAAGTGCTTGCCCTTAGAGTAGTTGGCTTCATGGTCACTAGGTCCATCATCTTCACTTGAGGAGGTAGGAGAAGACTAGAAAGAAAGTTGTTGTTGAAGGATCATTGCCTCCACTTGGGCTTTGAGGGTATTGTCTTTAATCTTCTTTGACTCCTCTTCTTGCTTTTCATCTTCCTATTACTTGTCTAGCCTTGGCTCATGGTCTTGGAGGTTGCTAACCGGCCTAAATCACATGTCCAAAAAGGAGAGGATCTAGAGTAGTCAGACTTTTAAGAAAGTAACTTGACACTTGAGCCCCCGCAACTATTATATGGGGTCTGATGTAGTAATCATGGTTGAACCACAGGGACAAGGTTAGCAGGTGTTAAGCACACAAGGTCTCGCACTCATACACTCTGGATAAAAAGGTTAGTCTAAACGGGTGTTCCCAAAGGAACGATGGCACTCAAACCAAAGTAAAGAAAATAAAACAAAGATAAGAAGGACAAAGCGTGATACAAGAAAATTTAAACAAAGATATGGAGGGAAACTTGGATTGGGTTTCACCTAATAAGACTTCTCACCAACATGCAACATCATCTTGCACTCTCGTATACTCCTATCAAGATTACAAGCAATCATACATGGTGTCTATTCCCTTCTCTCTTGAAATAAGGATAGATCTAAGTCTAGGGGTAACCTCTCTCTCGAGATGACTACATGAAAACCACATAACAGAACGTATGATCTCAAGCTTTAGCATTCCAACATTCTCATGCATTCATACTACTCCATAACACAAGTTAAAAGTGATATTACTCTCTCGAGATATCAACAATCAAACATCACAAGATGGTAGCTAAGCATACAAGTGAAGCATTAAAATCGGTGCATGGAGATAATCTTGACAAGAGTATATATATTCAAAAATGGAGAGACAATATACATGTTGGGAGAGCCTTAGTGGCTACTCCCAACCCAAGTTAAGATGTTTAGCCGCACATGTTCACAGGCAGCATAACGGCGTTACAAGAAGATAGATACATCAAGTTCCACAAAGTGATGAGGGAAGTATAGCGATATGGAAGTGATAGATCTAGATGGAGAGAGAAGAACGTGATACAACTCAGTACTTCTTTAGATCTAGATCCAGATGGTCGATGGCATGGATGGTCTTCTTCTCTTGAAGAAGATGGAGCCTTCAATCTTCTCTCTCCTTAGCTTCTGCCTTTAGAGATCTAAGACTGATTGGATGGATGGATGTAAATGAGTCTGGAAAATGGCAGCACTTCATGATACTATCAGATTTTATCTATGATCCGATGATTTGACAGGACGGGTGGGTGGCCTATTTATAGGCACACCCCACCAACTTAACCCCTCAACTGCGGTCGAGGTCTGATCTTGGATGAAGCTCAATCGCGGTAGCTTTATTGATATCCTTTCCTCGATCGAGGTTAGTTGAACCCCTGCCTCAGTCACAGTCTGGTTGGCCACCTCCTTGGGTGCGGGTCACGGTCGAGGTCAGTTTAGCAATCCCCCCCGGTTGCGGTCTAGCTGGCCACCTTCTCGATCGCGGCCTGGTTGTTGTGGCTTTTTGTAGGACCGCGGTCGAGGCTGAGGTGTGCCTTGGCTTGGAGAAGTCAAGGTCGCAGTCTTCAGGTTGGTCGCGGTCCCACGTTGATCGCGGTCCCGAAGAGCTTGAGTGCAAACTGACCGCGAGCGCAAAGCGTTAGGATGAACTTGGAGACCTCGACCGTGATGAGATGGTCTATTCTGGATGAATGAGTCACGATTGAGGTGATGACCGTGACCTAGGCTAGATATGTGCCTAAAATCAAGGGGAAAGCGTGTAAGTGAAGTATTTTGGCATAAGATGCTAATATAGTGGGGGAAGTTATTATAAGATATGCCAGGGAAGGTATAAAATGTATGTAAAAAGTGTGTAAAATAAAGTGTTGTCAACTCCCCCAAACTTAGAATCAAGCCTGTCCTCAGGATAAGTGTTGGCTCGAAACCATAGAGAGAAGGAGCAAATTTGTGTGACAAAAATTTATAAAACTTAACATTACTGAGTTATCTCATCCTTGCATCAAGACTGTCGTGGTATGCTTTCTCAACCCCTAAAGTCTCATTCCTCCCTCTTATATATAGAGTTGCACAACTTCAAGTTCTTGCCATTGCCTTCGATTGTAAAAGGTTTCTCCTTCTCAACGTATCACCCCTTCCCTTCAGGTTACGAACCATACTAATACAACATCTCCTCGAGAGGTAGCTTTCACACTCTTTCTTTATTTTTTAGTTGGCCCTATGCTAATGTGTTTGGGTAGACTTTAGGCTTTAAGTGTTTCCCTCTTCTCCTGAGCTCCCTCACCCACAACTGTCGTAAGGGTAGTGTTTCCCTTTTAGGCATCTGACTTTAAGTCAGGTGGTTTCATGATTTCGTTCTGGATTGGAGGTGGGTAAGTTTGGATCCAAGGTTCCACTTACAGGAACGACATATCTACATTTGTGAGTGCAATAATACACCAGCTGTGTGGAAACTTTTCGCATGTTTTGGGCACAACTCTCAATATATATATATATATATATATATATATATATATATATATATATATATATATATATATATATATATATATATATTCTTTTTCTTTTTGGCTCTTTACACCTCCTTTCTGGCTTGGGTGAGAGGGACTTAAGTGGTCTTCTGGGTGGCCAAGCCTTTTTTTTTAGTCCCAAGTAGGGATGGATTTACTTGAAAGGGTAGTTGTTTCCTTCTCTGCGGATATAAGGATTTTTTATTGGAATCATCAAGTGAGGGTGGTTGGTCAGGACTATGGCTAGGTGAAGTTCTCTAGTGTCCAAGGGTTTCATGAGCAAGATTGTTGCATACACAATGTCTTATTGCAAGAATGAGACAGAGAAGTATTGATATGTCTCTCATTTTACCTTTATGTGTATTAGATTCTTGTATATTTCTCTCTAGGAAAACGATAGTACTACAACTTTTAGCAAGAAAATAGACTAAATTCTAAGTTCTAAGGTAACTGCGCAAAATTTTTAGGCAAAAAGGCAAGAGTCGTTTGGCAGAACTGAAATATGTACATGTAAAGTTTGTGGAAAATGAAAAATTTGAAAAATTGATTTGAAATTTTGAGAGGTAAAATGATGATGAAATTGTACCTCTCTAGCCCATTTATGACCCCTCCCCCAAACATATCTTTCACCCCATCCCGGGGTGTCAAAATTTGAGTGAGACGTATAAACGGGCTTTCTTTATTCTTAATTGTCTTTGTTGGAGACCCACTTGGACTCGAGGAGCATGCTCGCGTACACTCCTCACAATGGATGATATTGCTTGTATTGAATCCCCTCTATTTTTGTGCTCAGATTTGCTAGGGATGTCATCCAGGCTAGATAGTAGAAGTCGTAGTCATTCGACAGAGGCACCTACTGAGGGTTCCTATGGTAGAACTGTGTCTTCTTGAGGTCTTTGCTTGTTGTGTGCTTGTATCCTTTGTCGTGACTTTTTAGTGTATCAACAATCTCCTCTGCGCATGTGACAACCTTTTCTTTGGTTGGAGTCTTTGCGGTAGTCATGTTTGTCTTCTTATCATCCCAAAGACTGCGTCTGAGCTATTATATAATACTGCAGTCCTCTTTATGATGTCAACCACCAGCAAAGTCCAATGATTGTCGTGAAGAATCAGCAGAAAGATATAGTTCGGTAGGGACGTCACGAGGCATTGTTGCATGCATTCCTTCTCATCTGATCTTTTATCTTTTATGATGTCATCTACCAGTAGGAAGTATGCCATATGTATGTTTGGCATGTTGTCACTCAAGAGGGCCTGGTAGGCTGTACGGATAGGTATCCTCATGTTCTGAGTGTGTCTTGAATGTCATCCTTCAACACACATATCCCTTCTCTTTCAAAAATAGCTTCTACCGGTGAGTCATCATCTTTCAAGGACTTCATTATGATGTTTAGTGATTTTGAAGATAGGTTGACGCAGCTCCATCTGTCAAAGTCCTTGAAAGTGGGTATTATCTCCCCCACCAATCCATCTGGTCTTTCTTCTGATGGATCATCATCTTCTACTTCTCCTTCTTCTGGCTGTTCTGTTGAAGGATGTTCTACTTTGTCTTCTGTCATTGGAGGTTGTTCAGGTTCTTTTTCTGGTATGCATGTTGCAGCTGCCCCAATATCTGCATTCCAGCCTTCTTTCCATGCTTCAACCCTGGCTGGTTCTGTTGGATCGATCCACAGGGTTCTCAGTTGTTCCCTCCAAGTTACCTTTTCAGGTAGAGGGATCTTCTTTTGAAGCCTTTGCGGTATTGCGTCTAAAGGCATCGCCAGGTCGCTTAAGAAGCGACAATAATAGATGACCTCCATTGTGTAAACACCGCACAACCCATGTAGATCTTCCGCGCATAAGTTCTCCAGTAGGATGCCTTTATTGATGACTTCCATCATCCTTAGTACGATGAAGGCATAATCCCTTGAGCTAGCCTCTTCTTGTAGCACATTCTTACAGATAGAAAATAATTTCCAGATGATGTTGAATCTGTTGTCTGCTGATTGTATTACTCTATGCAGACATAGCGGTATCTTTAGGACATCTTTGGCTTCTTTCCTTTTATATATTAGGGCAGTACTATCCAGTTCGGCCGCACAGCAGTTGAGCATTGTCGTATTTCGCTCGTATAGATCGAAAATGATTAGAGCCCAGTGCTTCAGGTTCCTTATGGGCAGGACTGCAAACCTTATCCCCTTCCTACGCACCGCTTCTTTCATCTCAGTCACATTAGCAGCTTTGTAGTCCTCGTTGTATAAGAGGCTTGCCAAATGTGTGGTGCCGTTGAACACTGGCTGCACCTTGTCTGAGTGTAGGAACTCTTTGAGGAGGGTGGCACACATCACTTTAAATAGTTTCTTGTGTACTCATGCCCTTTTTAATAAGATCCCTCTATAATGTTCTCTAGTTAGACTTCTACCCTTGTTGTGATATATGACATCTGCTCCTGGTAGATTATCGTCAAGGATATCTGCTAAGATGTGGACATCTCTGCATGTGATTCTTAATAGCGCAGTCATGTCCATTCCCGTCATCTTACATGGCAGAGGAGGAGCTACACCTAATTCTCCATCTTTGACTGGCGTGCTCTGCTCGCTGGCAGGCTCATTTGTGAAGAAATCAGTGAGTCCGCCTTCCTCGTCATCCGAGGTTCCATCCTGTCCTGTAGGGATGGTTGTTTTTCTGGTTGTATGCAGGCCCTCTGTGCTTGTTGGCATCAGTGCAGTCGCCATTACTTCCACCTCTGAGGAAGCTTCTGCAGTTGTTCTATCCTTGACATTGCTTTCCTCTAATGGATGACCTATCTTGGCAGTAGCCAATTCTGCTAGTGTTGCTTCCATTTTCCTATCATAGATGTGGTCGTTCTATTCGTTGTGAATTGGGGATTGCAAGAAGCCACTGTATATTTCCATCCCAGATGTCAGGTCATCCAGCAATGTATCTATATCCCTGAGCTCTCTGGATGTCAGATCTTCTGTCCTTACGCTCCCTACTCTAGTGATGATTGCTTGTGTGGTCGGGGTAGATTTGGCTTCTGTTGGTTCCCCCTTCCTCTTTTCATATTTTCCTTATCCTCTTTAGGACTGTTATTCAAATCTAGCTCCCTCAACAATGTAGTAGTCTTCTTCTTTGTTTTGTTGTCTTTGGGAGAGTCTGACGGTGGTGGTGCTTCCTTTTCTTTAGGTTCAGCGGCTGAGGTGGTTTTTACATTGACACTTTCTTCCTTTTGTGCTGAATCTGCACCCATCCCTCCCACATTGTCATTGTCATTGTCGTTGTCGGGGTTCAGAGGGCTCGATGAAGCTTGTGATGTGGAGGGCCCTGCCACGCGCTTGCTCTTCATTTTACGTTGTTGGCCGTCGAACTCCTTGTGTTCGGCTTCCAGCTTCTGGCGTCTTCTTATAATTATCGGTGCTCCAGGTCGAGGTTGTGCATCGCCACCTCGTATCCACTTGTTAAGTGGTCTCTATCAACCCGCATAGCGTCCCTTTCTCTCCTAAGGGTTGCCATTTCCTCTGTGAGGGCCTTCATCACTCCCATCATCATGTTCTGGGTGTTTATCACCCCTTACATGAACTGGGGTAGCACCTCGGTCCTCTCATTAAGTGTTTGCACCTGTGTAGTTAGTGTACATAGGATGGAGGTTATTCTTGAATTAAATTCAGATGTTTGATGTATGTGTTGCCACAGTGCATCAAACTTATTACCCAGTATGTCTGCAAAGGTTGGAAGTTGACGTGGTTGTGGCTCCACATGTGTCGTGGATGCTTGTGGTTCCTTCGGCGGTGGAGTTGGCATTGTCGGGCTAGGCACTCTATGTTCTGGCTGTCCTGACGTCAGAAGGATTACTTCTAGAATCACCATCTCGGGTACAGCTTTGGAGTCCTTACCTTGCTTGTGGGGGTCTTGTTCGCCCGTCATCGGTTGTTCGACAATTGTCACCTTAAGTTGTGGACTTTTTCTTAGCGTGTCGTCCAAGTTTGCCTTGACGTCCTGCTCTATTGTTTCTTCATGCGGTTGGCATTCCTCAATCACTATTGTTTCAGTGACTATGGAGGTGAGGTTGTCTTTAGAGCTGTAGGCTTTTCTATCGCTTCCTTCTTCTTCCTTACTGCCAGTTTTTTCTTCTCTTTTGGCTTCTTCTCTACAAGTTTGTCCTTACTACTTGCTTCTTCAGCTGCTTATGTCTTTTCCATGATATTGCGGATGGCCCCTAAGTACATCTTGTCGATGTCTTCTTGGGTGGATCGCAGCTTGTGGGCGTCGTAATACGCCATCTCTGGGAGGGGAAGGAGTTTCTTTGAGCTGCTCTGCTTATAGTACAACTTATCTCCTTTCTGAGCTAGGATTCTCACATTGAGGAGGGACTTGATGTCAATCTTTGTATGTCTCTCTATTGCCTTATATCTCATCAACGCTTCTGCACCCATAAAATAGTAGGCTATCTTTGTTATCTAGCCTCCCATGCAGAACTCCTGGTTCCACTTGGACTCTCCTCCCACAGAGGGTGACAACCTTTCGATTAGTATTTTACCTATGTTCACAGACTTCTTTTTTAGCATCGACCAAATCATGAACATATCTCCCTTTATTACTCCCCTGTCTCTGACCTCGTATATATCGTGTTAGACATTATCTTTTATATCACTCTGATAAAGCATGAGGTGATTAGGGTAGCCTTTGAGTTCTTGGAGTGATGTTCATCTTCTCCCGCCAGGTCTTCCCACATCTTGTGGCTATCATATCCGACAGTCTCCTTCTCTCCCGGGGCAGCAGAGCATGCTTGGGCTTCTGCTGTTGTCTTTGTAAAGATAGTATTCAACATCGCTTATGTGATTGTGTGAGACTTTCCCCCTAGTCTCACTTCCAGCTTGTAGTCTTTGCCCCCCTTTTTGCATTCTTCTTCATCTGTCAGGAGCTTCTTCGGAGAAGACAGGAATTCGGCCGTCAACTGCTTTGAGGATGGGGCTTCAGAGGTGAACAGGGTGCACAGGTTTGCACCCTCTAAGAACTTTATGACCCTTTTGTAGACTCTCATCTTTTTGAAGTTGTCTACCTCCAGGTACCTCGTGGGCTTGAAGATCTTGACCTGTGACATCCAGTCATATTACGACTCGTACACATCATCTCTTGGTACAAAGGTAGGCCCGCTCTGCTCTAGGGCTGCCTCCTTAGTATCTTCTCCCTTCTTTTGGGTCGTCTCTGCCTCTTGCCCTTTTGTCTTTTTAACCGCTCTCAACTTTACCATTTTGATGCTTCTGGTTGCCTTGGGCTCAGCCTTCCTCTTGCCCAAAATTCTTAGCTCAGACTTTGTGTGCTGGTATTCTGAGGTTCCTATATGTGCTACACTCTGTGCAGACTCTGATCCTTCTGGTGTATGGTGCCCCAGAATGTTCTGATATTGTTCCATCCATAGTTGTAGTTGTAACTTCTTGGCTGGTAGTATGCTTGTATTGGTCTCCAAGGCCTTTGCTAGCTTTTCTACAATCATCTCTATCTCTTTCGATGAGGTTTCCCTCTTTTCCAGTGAGTCGTTAGTTGAAGAAGACATCCTAAAAAATTTCAAATTGATTTTATAATTAATATATCTTTCAATTCATGAGTGATTCTATTTAATTTTTCTCATATGTATATGTATGTTGTATATTTTCAGCCATTTCCCTAACACCGCAACATGCGGTCATTACTCATGAAACAAAAAACACCACGACCGCGGTCCATGTTGATGAGAGTGAAGTGGTCACGGTCAAAGGAACTGACCAAGGGAGACCGTGGCCCACAGTCTCCACCGCGATTGTAGTTAAAATTACTCGATTTTCAGCTGTTTGTGAGCATCGTGACCTGCGAGAGAAAACTGGTGCCGCAACCCGCAGTCAAGGTTCTATAACTACGTATGTGAAGTTGGGGTTTCACTTGTTCCATTGGGAATGATGGTTGGACGGAGGGTCAAGGCTTCGATTGGAAGATTGATGAGGGTAGCTGAAACGCCGATGTTTTGAGATTAAAACACACTTGAAAACATTGCCCTAAGGCGGGAGCGGGCGTCGTGAAAACAATCAGCGAGAGATAGAAAGGAAAAAGATGATCGGTAGAGTCATTGATGACACGACAAAGATCGGACCAGCAGAAGGGGTAAAGGGTTGCGCAAATGGTGAGTGAAAGAACAAACTAGGTCCGACTATGGCTACGGTGGTGCGCAGTGAATCGAAAAAATTGAAATGAAGGTGTTTAGAAGATTACCTTGGTGGCGGAAAAATCAGTGAAATGTGTGGTGAAGGGTTAGAGTGGCGGAAACTCGTGCTTCTACTGTGGCGGCGGAGTGAGCTCGGTCTATGTCGGCGTCGTTGGTGAGAGCACGGATGATTCGTTCTTCGGTTTGAGGAAAGATGAGATTTTAGGTGAGAGGAACAATGTACAAAGGGTTTAAGAATATATATAGGAGGGACACCATGACTCCTAGCGCAAACAAGGACCGTAGTCGTGGTCGGCCCTCTGTATAGTATGTATGTCATGATCGTGGTCTGGTTCATCTAAGGACAAACACCGCGGTCGCAGTTTGGTTGGTCTAAGGAAGAAAAACTCCACGGTCATGGTGTATTTCCCTACATTGAGAAAGGTTGACACCTCGATCGCGGTCAGCTCAAGTCAATAAAACCAAAACATGAACGTGATCCTCCAATTAAACCATTTTTCAAAGAGAACATAAGATATATACAATCTTACTAGATAAGGGGGAAATTAACAAACTAAAGAGCAGGGAAAATAAGAGTTCAAAACAAAGGAAGAACATAAACTCAGAAAATCAACAAAAACTTGGGTTGCCTCCCAAGGAGTGCTTGTTTAGAGTCTCTAGCTCGACTTCCTAATCATTCACTTTTCAACTTCCTCAGTTGACTGTGGTGTTTCCTCATTCTTTTCATTTCCTGGCTGGCTGGGTTCCCCCAAACTAATATCCAACATTCTTACAAAGGCTTCATCTTCATAGAATCTCTTTACCCTATGTCCATTAACCTTGAAAATGCCCGTCTTTTCCCCTGAAATTTCCATCATTCCTGATGGGTATATCTTCACTACTGAGAAAGGACCTGACCACCTCATTCTTAGCTTCCCTGGAAATAGTATGATGCTCGAGTTAAATAGGAGGACCTTATCCCCTTCATGAACATACTTGTTTTTCAAGTGGGCATCATGCCAGACTTTAGTCCTTTGTTTATAAATTATCACGTTCTCATAGGCATGCAGTCTCAGATCCTCAAGCTCCCGAAGTTGTAGAAATCTTTTCTGGCCTGCTTTATCAAGGTCCATATTTAGAAATTTGATTGCCCATAGAGCTTTGTGTTCAAGCTCAAGTGGTAAATGACAGGACTTTTTGTAAATAAGTCTGTAGGGAGTTGTCCCTATAGGTGTTTTTTACACAATACGATAAGCCCATAGAGCATCGTCTAGCTTCATCGATCAGTCCTTTCTTGTCTGACTCGCTGTTTTTTCCAAAATTTGCTTGATTTGTCTGTTTGATACTTCTACCTACCCCGATGTTTGGGGATGGTATGGTGTGGCAACTTTGTGCTTCACTCCATACTTCCTTAGAAGTGCTTCAAACTATCTTTCTCCAAAGTGTGATCTCTCATCGCTTATGACTATGCGGGGCACCCCAAAGCATGGGAAGATAGTCTTTTCAAACAACTTAATCACTGGCTTGGAGTCACATGTCTGGGTGGCCACTGCCTCAACCCACTTTGAAACATAATCAATAGCAATAATAATGTACAAGTTTCCCTTTAACGAGGGGAAAGGCCCCATATAGTCAATTTCCCAAACATCAAAGATTTCAACTTCTACCCAATCTACCATGGGCATCTCATTCCTCTTACTTATATTCCCAGTGAGCTGGCATTCCTTACATGCATTAAAAAAAGATGTTGCGTCTTTGAAGAGTGTGGGCCAATAAAACCCAGATTGTAATACTTTCGATGTAGTTTTTTCTCCATTGTGGTGCCAACCATAGGGAGAAGAGTGACACTCTTTCATAATCAAAGAAAGCTCAACCTCTGGGATGCACCTACAATGTAGATTGTCAGAACACCTCTTGAATAGTAATGGGTCATCCCAGTAATAGTTCTTGATGTCGGAAAATAGTTTCTTCTTCTAATTGTATGTAATCTCTGGTGGCAATTGGCCACAGGCTAAATAATTACAAATATCGGTGAACCAATGCAATCTCTACTCATCAGACTGAGCCATCAGTAGGCCTTCTTCAACATAATTGCCGTTCATGGATAACTGATTCTCTTCATCGAAAACTATTCTAGACAAGTGGTCTGCGACCACATTTTCTTTCCCCTTCTTATCAATGATTTCATGATCAAATTCCTTCAATAGTAGAGCCCACCACAAAAGATGTGGTTTGGTATCCTTTTTCTGCATCAGGTATTTAATTGCTCCATGGTATGTATATACCTTCACCCTTGACCCTATTAGATATGACCTGAACTTGTCAAACACAAAAACTATTGCTAACATCTCCTTCTCAGTTGTGGTATAGTTTACATGTGCCTCATCTAATGTGCAACTGGCATAGCATATTACATGGTGCTTTTTATCTTTCTTTTGACCTAGGACAACGTCGCACATTACCTCGAACAGCAACTCCCAATCCGGGGCTTGTAGGATTAGCGCAGTTGTTAATGCTTTCTTCATTGTATTAAAAGCCCCCAAACATTCGTTGTTGAAATCAAATTCGGCGTCTTTGAGTAAAAGATTGGACAAGGGCTTCGAAATCTTTGAGAAGTCTTTTATAAACCTCATGTAGTATCCAGCATGACCAAGAAAACTTCTCACTCCTGTTACAGACTTGGGTGGTGGAAATTTCAATATGGCTTCTATTTTACTCACGTCCACTTTGATCCCCTTTTAGAAATTTTGTGTCCCAGGACTATGCCATTTCGTACCATGAAGTGACACTTTTCCCAATTTAGAATTGGATGTTTCTCTTCGCATCTTTTCAGGACTAGGGACAAATTTCTCAGACATGCTTCAAAATTCGTACCATAAATCGAGAAATTTTCCATAAAAACTTCCACTATATCTTCTAAGAAATCGGAGAACATCGAGATCATGCAATGTTGGAATGGTGTGGGTGTGTTGCATAATCCGAATGGCATTCTCCGGTACGCATACATGTCATAGATGCACGTGAATGTCATTTTTTCGTGGTCATCCGGGTGAATGGGGATCTGGTATAAACTTGAATAACCATCCAAAAAGAAAAAATAGTCATGATGAGCCAACCTTTCTAGAACTTGGTCAATGAATGGTAAGGGGAAATGATCCTTCCTTGTGGCTGCATTCAGTTTCCTGTAATATATGCACATTTTCCATCCTATAATAGTTCTAGTAGCGACTTCATCACCATTCTCTCCCTTCACTACTATCATTCCTTCCTTCTTAGGCACGACATGAATATGACTCACTCAATTACTATCGCTAATCGGGTAGATAATTTTGGCGTCTCGCAGTTTTAGGATTTCTTTCTTTATAATTTCTTTCAACATTTGGTTTAGCTTTTGTTGGGGCTGAACTAGCAGCTTAGCGGACTCTTCCAGATGTATTTTGTGCATGAAGAAAGCCGGGTTAAGCCCTTTTATGTCCTCTACAGAATATCCTATAGCCTTTCTATGTTCTTTCAACTCCTTTAGCAGTCTTTCCAATTGTTCTTCTGTCAGGCTTGCATTTACAATAACAGAGTTTCTCTCATGATCTAGAAACTCGTACTTTAGCCCTTCTGTAAGTGGCTTCAATTCAGGCTTCGGCTTAGGTGCCTCTTGCTCTTCGGGAGACTATTTGAGTGAAGCATACTTAACTATTTTGATAATTTCTTCTTCATTACGGAGATCTCCTTCATCCTGATTCAGATAATATAGGATTTCAACCACCTCATGGTCTTCCACAGTCAGATTAGGGCTGTTTAAGGCCCGCATCAGGGGGTCCACAATTGCCTTTTCTTCTTACACTTCCTCACAGTATTGGTTGTAACTATCCATAAAGTAGACTGACTCGAAAAGAGACGGTCCCTTCGTGGCATCTTGAACTCAGAAGTCTATGTGGTCATTGCCCACGCGTAGGGTAATAACCCCCTCCGCGACATCTATCAATGCTCTTCCAGTTGCCAAGAATGGTCTCCCAAATATCATTGGGCACTTTGGGTCTTCAACTGTGTCAATCACCACTATTTTACATGGAATAAAGAATCTTCTAACGCAAACGGGTACATCTTCAACTATCCCCATTAGTCGTATGAAAGTGTGATCAGCCAATTCAATCATCATGTTTGTTTTAACCATATCTGTCAGCCCAAGTCTTTGGGCTAGACTCAAAGGCATAAGACTGATGCTTGCTCCCAAATCTGCCAAACCTTTTCTCTTTACATTGTCTCCAACACCAAATGGTATATTGAATGCTCCGGGGTCCTTCTTCTTTTTTGGCAGTTTTACCTGGACGAAAGCACTCGACATGTTAGCTAAATGTACCGTCTCGATATGGTCCCCTCTCCTCCTTTTGGTGATGAGATCCTTGAAGAACTTGGCAATCTCCTCTATAGCATCCAGGAATGAAATGTCCAGATGTTGTTTCTTTACCGCTTACATGAACTTCTTGTATCTTCTCTTCAGGTGCACTTTAATGAACTTATATGGGAATGGGACTCTCGATGCATATGGACTCTTGTTCATGAAAATCTCCTCGACAACATCTGGTTTCCTAGCTTCTTCACCTTTCTTCTTGCTTTCTTCCACTTTTTCTTTATCAATAGATTTTTTAGGAACAACCTCTTTCTCAGGTGGTTGTTCATCATCTCTTCTCTCCTCATTGTTGCTTACATTTCCTAAGTTACGTAGCATCCTCTTGGATCAGAGGGTAGCCATCTTTGCAGTTTCAGTGTTTGATGGAATTTTTCCAGAAGGATTCTTTACCAGCTCTGCCAACTGTGCCAGCTGTTGGTCAATTTGACATTGATGGGTCTGCATGTCAGCCATCTAAACTTGCATAGTGGTCAAAACTCTAGAGTTAGCAAGAGCGCTTTGAGCTAACTGATCGTTTACTGTGGCTTGCCTTTTAGCAAAATCAAATAGTTGGGTGACTAGATCCTGCTATTTGTTATCTGTTCCCTGACCTGACCTTTGGTTTTGGTTCTGCCCTTGACTCGGTCATGTGACTTGACGGTTCAAATTCTTAGCTTGACCCTGATAGTTGTTCTTATTTGTTTGATAGTTTGTTGTTCATGTATATTGGGTATGTTTGCTTCTCTTTTTGAACCCTGAGGGCAGTTTTTGTGGGTTGTTCAGTTGGTGCGAATTCTCAACTACATCTTTGTTTCTATAATAGAAACTGGGGTGGTCTGGCCTCTTGAAGTTGGCGTAGGAAACATTATGCTTCTCTTCTTCTCTTTTACTTTCCTCGGGTCTGGTGTAGATACAATTATCAACCCCATGTCCTCCTTCTCTACATGTGACACACTTCATGACCTTCTCGGTATGCTTCTTGCCCTTATCTCTAGTATATTTTAGTTGCTTCACATCAGTTGCTATTTTTTGGATCTGCACCGTTATGGTTTCTAAAGCCTTGGCTTCAATAGACAGCCCTTCAGACCCTATTTTCCTCATTGACCCTCTGTCATTCCTATCGTATTCTATGCCTGCTTGCAGTGCAGCCACATTTTCTATTATCTTCATGGTTCTGCTTGGCTTCTTCCCAAGGAATTCACTGCCAGCGGCTGTGTTTAACGAAGTCTTTTTCGTAGGAGTTATCCCATTATAGAAAGTGGTCATGAGGAACCCCTTATGATAATTGTGGTGTGTACAATCCCTCGGGTACTCCTGGAAATGTTTCCATGCTTCGTGCAAATTCTCTCCTGGCTTCTGTTCAAAATAGGTGATCTTCTGCATGTTGCGGATGGTTCTCTCTGTAGGATAAAACTTAGTAACAAAAGCATCTTCCAAGGGTCTCCATCCATCTATAGATTGGTGAGGGAGATTAAGGTACCAAGATAGAGCCTTGTCTTCCAAAGATAAGTTGAAGCCCTTATATTATATCACCTCTTACGAGACTCCCCTCACCTTGATGGTATCACAGATATTTTTAAAAGCATCGAGATGATGGTATGGGTTTTCACTCCTTGAATTCTGACGAAAAGGTTTATTCTGGATCATCGAGATGACAGCTGGTTTTAACTCAAAATTTGATGCGTTGAAGTGTGGTATGATGATCAGGCATTTATAATTGTTGTCCCTTATTGCTACTAGTTCTATAAGAGTCTTCCCTTCTTCATCATCCTCGTTGTCTCTATCCCGATCATCATGCTCTCTCTCATTGTCACAATGGTTGCGGTGGTGCCTTCTTTGACGTCTGTAATGTCGTTCTTCATCACGCTGATCTTCTTCGCGATGATTTTCATTGCGACGATCATCATCATGGCGATCTTCATCCCTACATTCTTCTTCACGCTGATGATTTTCATTGTAACGGCCATCTCTGTCTTCGTCTGACCCTGGTGGTGGCGGGTTGTATTGCATCCTCGCATCCCGCTCATCCCCAGTGAGAGTAATGTCCACACGAGGCGACATGTTAACTCAAGGTTGAGGAGCTAAGTTGAATGAGTCTGCTTCTTCCAGAGTGCCTGAATAGACCGCACAGTCGAGTTAGTAAACTGGACGTAACAAAATGAACTATTCTACACAAATATAGCAGACTTAAAGTAACGGTGTGGTCAAGCTTATTACTAAGTTTGAGGCATGAGAGTGTAGTGAGTGGATTTAGGTTCTTAATAGTGATGCTTTTTCTTGTCCCCGACAACGGTGCTAAGAAGTTGACCAGCCTAAATCACACGTCCAAAAAGGAGCGGGTCTAGAGTAGTCAGACTTTTAAGAAAGTAACCCGACACTTCAGCCCCCGCAACTATTATATGGGGTCTGATGTAGTAATCGGGGTCAAACCACTGGGACAAGGTGAGAAGGTGTTAAGAATACAAGGTCTCACACTCATACACTCCAGATAAAAAGGGTAGTCTAAACGGGTGTTCCCAAAGGAATGATGGTACTCAAACCAAAGTAAAGCAAATAAAATAAAGATAAGAAGGACAAAGTGTGATACAAGAAGATGTAAATGAAGATATGGAGGGAAATTTGGATTGGGTTTCACCTACTAAGTCACCAACATGCAACATCATCTCTCCCTCTTGTATACTCCTATCAAGATTACAAGCAATCATACATGGTGTCTATTCCCTTCTCTATCGAGATAATGATAGATCTAAGTCTAGGGGTAACCTCTCTCTCGAGATGACTACATGAAAACCACATAACATAATGTATGATCTCAATTTTTAGCATTCCAACATTCTCATGAATTCATACTACTCCATAACACAACATAAAAGTGATATTACTCTCTCAAGATATCAACAATCAAACATCACAAGATGGTAGCTAAGCATACAAGTGAAGCATTAAAACTGGTGCATGGAGATAATCTTCACAAGAGTATATATATATTTGAAAACAGATAGACAATATACATTTTAGGAGAGCCTTAGTGGCTACTCTCAACCCAAGTTAAGATGTTTAGCTGCACATGTTCACGGGCAGCATAACGACATTACAAGAAGATAGATACATCAAGTTCCTCAAAGTGATGAGAGAAGTACAGTGAAATGGAAGTGATAGATCTATATCGAGAGAGAAGAACATGATACAACTCAGTACTTCTTCAGATCTAGATCCATAAGTTTGATGGTGTGGACGGTCTTCTTCTCTTGAAGAAGATGGAGCCTTCATTCTTCTCTCTCCTCAGCTTCTGCCTTTGGAGATCCAAGACTAATTGGATGGATGCATGGAGATGAGTCTGGAAAATGGCAGCACTTCGTGGTACTATTAGATCTGATCTATGATCTGATGATTTGACAGGACGGGTGGGTGGCCTATTTATAGGCACACCCCACCAACTTAACCCCTCGATCGCGGTTAAGGTCTGGTCTTGGATGAAGCTCGATCGTGGTAGCTTTATTGCTATCCTTTCCTCGGTCAAGGTCAGTTGAACCCCGGCCTCGGTCGCAGTCTGGTTGGCCACCTCCTTGGGTGCAGATCGTGATCGAGGTCGGTTTAGCAAACCCACTCCCTCATTCACGGTCTAGCTGGCCACTTTCTCGATCACAGCCTAGTTGCTATGACTTTTTGTAGGACTGCGGTCAAAGACAAGGTGTGTCTTGGCTTGGAGAAGTCAAGGTCACAACCTTTAGGTTGGTCACAATCCCACATTGATTGCGGTCCTGAAGAGCTTGAGTGCAATTGACCACGAGAGCAAGGCATTAGGGTGAACTTGGAGACCTCGACCATGATGAGATGGTCTGTGTTGGATGAATGAGTCGTGGTCAAGGTGATGACAGTGACCTAGGCTAGATATGTGCCTGAAATCAAGGGGAAAACGTGTAAGTGAAGTATTTGGCATAAGATGCTAATATAGTGGGGGAAGTTAGAAAAATATATGCTAGGGAAGGTATAAAATGTATGCAAAAAGTGTGTAAAATAAAGTGTTATCAGTCACTAATGAGCTCCTCAGTGGCTAAGTCTCCAAGGCTTCTTACTTCTTCAATTGAAGTCACCATGGGTTCCCATCTCTTGGGAAGGGACCTTAAGATCTTTGAGTAGATTGTCCCCCTATCCAAGGTATGACCCAAAGCAGCCAGCCTGTAGATAATGGTGTTCATCCGGGAGTACATGTCTGCCACTCTTTCCTTCTTGTACATCTTGAAGTTCTCAAGCAGCCCATTGAGCATGTAGATCTTGGACTCCTTGACTTGTTGTGTGCATTCATATGTGATGCACAACTTGTTTCAAATCTCATGGAATATGTGCCAAGATGAGATCCGGTTGAACTCAGAAGGAGTGAGGTCAACATAGATGATGCTAATCGCCTTGGCATTGAGTTGTGCCTTCTTGACTATAGCTTCATCCCAAGTAGTCACATCACCCTCCAGCTCCTTGTATGGGAGGATCACCACCTTCCACATGTCTTAGTTCATCCCTTGAAGGAAGAACTACATCCATAATTTCTAATAGAGGAAGTTGGTGTCGTCGAAGACTGGAGGTCTCATGGAGAATCTTCCCTCTAGGTTGAGAGAACCAAGCATGTTATCCCCTATCTTCTCATCTCTTAGGAGATGTGTTGGAGAAGACCGTGGCTCCGATACCACTTGTTGGATCTAAGGGCTCTCGAGGGGGGTGAATAGAGTTAAAAACACTTACACAAAATTGTTAGACCTTCAAGTTACTTCAAATAGGTTTAATTGCAAATAGTGAATTTGATGGCAATTGAAACATACATAGTAAGGATGTGAGAGATTGAAGCAACTAAGTGAACAAGCTATTTTAGAGTGGTTCCCCTCTCCAAACTAGGAGAGAGTCAGTCTACTACCTAGAGAGGTCAAGCTCCAGGATTTCTAAGATGTCTAATCCTTATATTCACTTATAAGAGTTACAACATATGACCTTCCTATTTCAGGACAAGGATACCCAGCTTTCCTTTAAGGCCAAGGGATCCAATAGCCTTACAAAAAGGTCTTACCTATCCAAGAGTTGGTCTTCTACCTCGCAAAGATCTTACCCACTCTTGCAAGTAGTTGGATGCCTTTGTCGAGATCCCCTTTTTGCACCAAGTCTCTTGCCTTGAGGATTTACCCACCAAGCTCCTTGGATCTTCCGCCTTGTCCTCCTCCTTCACTCAAAGAAATTTTATGCACCTTCTTCTACAACTTGAAGAAGCTTGCACCTTCTCCTTCACTTGGAGAAGCTTTCATCAACTTGATCTTCAAGAAAGGGGGTTGGAGAAAGAGATATCTTAAGAGCTTCACAAGTATACAAGACAATATCTCTCTCATAGGAATCCTATCTCACTCATAATGCATGAAATGAATTGTAATCAAGAGAGAGAAAGGGGCTCAAGTGGACTAAAATCACTCAACCATGGCAAGGACCTTGAATAGCATGAATGAACAACCTTGGAATGAACTCAAAGAGGTCATGTTTATAGTTGGGTGTCTCCACTAGAGCGTGGGAACACTTATGAACATTTTCTAGCATTGAGGGTTGTAACAAATATAATTTCAAGTTTTACAACACTCCAATGGTTAGAATTACTTTTTCTGTGTTTTTTGTATAGTGCATTTGGTTGAGTTTCAATAAAGATAATTCGATCGGTCACACTATGTGACAAGACCAATTTAAACCATCGGTTGAGTTTGTCCTAGTGGCAATTTGACTGATCCACTTAAATAGGTTTTGATCTGTAGAGGGATCGATCAAGTTTTGTGATTTGGAAACTCAACCGATCAAGATCATTCTCAAAATCCATTAAGGATCGGTCGAGTTTGTAACTCGACCGATGAAGTGCCTACAATGAATTTTACAAAATGATTTTTAAGTGATCAAACGTTCAAATTAAGTGTCCCTAATTTTTTCATCCTCATTACAAGTCATATCATCAATAAAAATGATTACAAAAATGGTATAAGGTGATTTGAAGTGATTTCCCAAATTTCTCATTTGCATTGATTTTGACTTGAACTAAGTCAAGCTAGGGCTTGATCAATTTGATCCTTTTCAAGTACCTAATGCCTGAAATCAATCTTGAACAAACATTTAGATACATATGAATTGAATGGTTAGGTCGTTATCAAAATATGGACAATGTATAACACTTAGGTCAACACAGTCAACTTGAGACTCTTTGGTATTCTCCATGTTGACCTTCTCTTCACAGTGTACAGGTTCTTGAGAAACTTGGCATAGGAGGGAATATGCTTGATAGCATCCAACAATGGAATGTTGACCTTCACCTAGAGAAACACCTCAAGAATGTCAAGATTGTGCTTTTGTCTCCTTTTCAATTTCAGTGGCTCATCTAATGCTTTAGGGAAAGGAAGCTCACTTGCTTTTGTCCAGCTTGCATCAACATGATTCTGTTGTGGCGTTTCATGAAGTGGAACACTAGGGATGTAGGACCTGCAAATGGAGTAGAACACCTGGTATCACATGCTCAAATGGATGTGTCATAGAATCATCTTCGACAATCTCAATCACGGTATCACGACTTGGTTGCCTTTGCTTTGCTTTATCAAGATGTCTTTGAGAGATTTCTCACTCCTTAGAACTATCACAACACTACCTTGCTCGGGGTGGACAGAGGGAGCATGTTGTGGCTGTGGAGGAGGTGGAGGTGGCACTTGGTATTGAAATTAAGGTAGACGTGAGAATTGAGGTTGGAAGGTGAATTGTTGAGAAGGATGTGGTGATCGAGAGGGAGGAGGTGTATAAGGATTTGGATGGGCTTGGAAGTGGTATATGGGTTGCACTTGCATTGGAGGTGGACTATAGGGAACTTGAGTGGAATGCATAGGTCCACTTTCTTCATTAAAACTCATTATGGGCTTTGAAGACAATTTTTCCTCTTGGAGAGCAAGTATGGAAGATATTTGCTCTATCCTTTCTTCAAGCCTTGTAACATTCTTTTGGACATCATCAAAGCTTTTCAACCTAGAGAGAACCTCTTCCTCAAACCTTGAGTTATATCTTGGACTTTGTTGTTCCGGGTATCTATAGGAGTGAGGTGCCTTCTTTTCTTCATCAAAGAAACTGACATGATTCACATAATGGCAAGGAACATTTGTCACTTGGTTGTTCATGAAGCTCATAATGTCACCAAGGATCTTCATTAATTACTTGTGGGTTTGAATCACTATGAACTGGAGATGTCACACCAAAGGAGCGTTCATCATCATTCATCATGCTACAAGCTCGAATCCTTGAACTTTCTACCAACTTCTCAAACAATGGCCATGTCTCCGCATGTGGCATAGCCATAAAAACTCCTCAATAAGAAGAATCTATCATAGCTTGACCCATTGGAGATAGACCTGAGTAAAAGGACTAAACTAGATACCACAAAAGGATCTCATGGTGCGGGCATTGTATCAACATCTTGTTAAATCTCTCACAAGCATCGTGAAACCACTCATTGCCCATCTGATGAAACTCACTATGGCACGCCACAATTGTGTTAACCTTTCAATGGTGTAGAATTTCCTCAAGAAGGCATTCTTCATCTTTTCCCAACTCATGATGCCCCTCCTTAAATCATACCAGTCTTTGGCTTTGTCTTTGAGGGAGAATGAGAACAAGGTCAACCTAATGTGTCATCACTGGTTGTCGGCGTCCTGAAGGTGGAGAACACTTCAAGAAAAGAATACAAGTGCTTGTAGGGGTTTTCATTCACCGAGTCATAGAAGGTGGGAAAGAGCCCAAGAAGACCTGGAGGGATGAAAAATTGCTTCCATGGCATTTGATCAAATTCCACTAACAATTGACAAGTTGTAGTTGCTAAGCATGAAGTATTATTGAAGTGGCTTGTGAGGTGCATTTTGGCCTTCCATCTTATCTTCCCCGAGTGGTTTGTCACATGCACAAGGCACAACCAAACAAAAGAAAACAAGTTAGCAAACCAATATGCACAAAGAATGCAAAGAGTAAGGAATAAAGAATAAAGAATAATAAAGTTGAGGGAAGTAGAAAAGATCAAAGCAAAACTAACTAGCTAGGCTGAGGGCCATTCTCCCCGGCAACAGTGCCAGAAAGCTTGGTGTGTTTCTTAAATGCGGACAAGTAAACTAGCAAAAGATGGTGTCAATGGGAAGAGTCAACACCCAACTACTAGGTATCTATGGTTCTTTCTATCCCCGACAATGATGCCAGAAAGCTTGGTGTGTCCTTGATGCGATGATTTTGAGTCGCATTTATAGACTTGTTTTACTTGTGTTTTATGCGTTTATTGGTCATTTTGGTGGTTAATATCGCATAATTCAGTTATCTTAGTCTATGATCCTTCTCAGTGTCAAATCTCTCTTATTTTATTGTTTTGAGCATAAATGATTACAATAATATGTTTTATTTCGACTTATGTGGTTTTGTGTTGTAATTTCAGGAAAAACACATATCTGCAGTTGTCGATACCATTGACAGATGTCAATACTATCGACACAGCTATAGGTTGCCAGTCGCAAGGATCAGCACAGAGTCGATACCATCGACAGGGAAGTCGATGGTAGCGACATTCCATCAGGTTGCTGGCGAGAAGACAGTCGATACTATCGATACGTGGAGTTTCAACGACGGAAAAGGACAAAACCGACACCTTAGGGTGTCGATACCATCGACCCTCGTCGATGGTATCGAGTGAGCATCAGGCGCAACGACGAAGAGAAAAGAAGACTTGCTGATATCGCGCAGAGTCGATACCATCGACCCGCGTCGATGGTATCGACACCGTCAGATACAAGTTTGTTTCAAATCGATTCAAATCCGACAGTTGTGATATTTTTGTAACCTAACTCGGTGATTATACCTAATGACGGCGGCCAAGAGCCATCTAGGATGTCATTAGCCGTTGCACACGTCCCGAGAAGGTGTGGAGAGAAGAACGGAGCCCAGAAGCACGCCCCATCCATTCTGGAAGTTGAAGAAGACGTTTTCCACCGCCGAAAGGCCGTAGGTCACGCATTCTACGCCGAGGAACGCTTGGATCTTCTCCTTTCATGGGTTTCATTACTTATTCACATTTTTCTCCATGTTTTCCCTTTTCTCTACCATGTTTTGCTTTGAGATGAACATGCGGGGCTAATCCCCTTTATCTTTAGGACCGGGAGTAGCCCGGGGAAGCATTGTATGACATTTTTATCATAGTAATTCATAATTTATCTCTTAAATCTGTTGTATGATTTCGTTTTCTCAATTATATTATTATGCTTGATCACCATAATGATAATCTAATGCCTTTAATTACTTTGAAAGAAGAATTAATGGTTGAAAAGAGACGAAATTCACATTAATTAACAAATCCCTTGAACAAGGTGATGTACGGTTAATGGTGGAAACCCAGAGGTCGATTATAATGCACCTAGTTTAGGGTATAGGTTACTACGATGGTGGAATTGACCTAAATATAGGTAATGAATTGTACCACGACATTGGGCAATTCTGACTACAGGCCACTATCCGGATTGAGAGATGAACCTGAATTATTATATGGAAATTCATACAATGAAAACCCGCGGTGAAACTGCAATCCTAAAGATCTCCACTTAAATTGATTAAATTAAACCTTTAATCATTTGCTTTGTTTTATTTTATTTTCTTTTATTTTTACAACAACTCTCAACTCTTTTAATCGGTTTAGCTGATCACAACCAGTTAGTAGTAGTCTACCGATAATTTAGTGTCCCTGAGTTCGACTCAGGCCTCACAAAGGCCTATACTACATTGACGTGTGCACTTGCATTCTACGCACGGTAAAATCGTGTCAAGTTTTTGGCGCCGTTGTCGGGGACACGACAATTGTCGGCAGTACGAGTGCTGCAAGCGGCCATTCTAGGCCACTTTTTAATTTTTATTATTCTGAAATCAATTTTGAAATTCATAGTTTATCTTTCACAGTTTGTAATCATCTAGCACGGTACTGAACTGAAATTACCATTTTGCTGGTACTGGTGCATGGTGAGGACGTGTAGCACTAACTACACGCAGCAATCACCAGATGTTCCACTGTCGGGACCTGACGACGAGGAGAACCCTATTCAAGACCAACCAGATGAAATATATTCTGATTTAGAACAAGAAGCCATGGCAGAAGAGCAGACGATATGGGAGAAGATAAAGGCTTCTTCCTCATCCGCTTCAAAGGGGCCAATAAAGAAGCAGGCGATCAACATTCCGACTTATAAGATTGATCTTGCATTAATCAACTTGGTCAAGTCAAATGCATTCCATGCGCTAAAGAACGAAGACCCGGTGACTCACATAAGTCAATTCATGGAGAACTGCGATATGATCAAGATAGACAGATTCCCGCAGGAGACACTGTACCTGAAGCTGTTTCCGAGCTCTCTAGCGGGAAATCCATGAGAATGGTTGCATAATCTTGATGATGAGTATGTAGAATCATGGAACCACATGGTGGAAGTGTTCTTTGAAAGATTATTTCCGCCCGAGAAGACAAATGATATGATCAGAAAAAAAATCCATAATTTTAGTCAGAAGGCAGGAGAGACTTACTCTGAGACCTGGGAATGGTTCCAGATCATGCTAAGGAGGTGCCCGCATCATGGACTTGACAAGGAGACGTAGGTCAAAATCTTTTATTTTGCTCTTTCCGAGCATGATAGAAGTAACCTAGATTCTGCAGGTTCAGGGTTCTTCTTAAACAACACAGACACGAGGTGCTGGGAAATTTTGAAGAACATGACTAAGAAGCAATCATGGGGTGACAGAGATGTCGTAGAGCATGTTCGGGCTACGGGGGAGTCAAAGGCCATCAAAGAACTGAATGAGAAGATGGACCTTCTAGCAAAGAAACTGCTCGCAAAAGAAGACGCAGAATCAGATGATGAGGCCCAAGTGAAGTTCATGCGCCAGTAGCAGGGGTACAGAAACAACGATTATGCGTGGAGCAAAGACAAGAAATTTTCTTGGAATGACCCGAATAATTTCTTGCAGGTCCCCGATGCAAAACCCCAATCGGTGACGAAGGATAAGAGCATTGAGTTTCTCAACCAAGTGATCAAGCAAAATCAAGAACTAATGAGAACGTTTGGTCAGCAGATCAAGCAACAAGGGGAATTCATGAATCAGTTTGGGCAGACTCTACAAAGCCATGGGGCACAGATGAGGACGATAGAGACATCTTTGGCACAAATGGCAGCTGAGATAGCAAATCTGAAGAAGCCAGTGCAGCAAGGCTTTTTGGGTAATACAAACATTCCAGGGGGAAATCAACAGGCTAAGGCAATCTTGCTAAGGAGTGGCAAGAAGATTTTAAACCCCAGGGTCGATGAACCAAGCAAACCCCAGTCAGAAATCATAGGTGAGGCCACAGAGGAGGTTCTGAGTTCAACCACAGAGCCGGTTGAGGATATAGCAGAGGATGTCACAGAAGAACCAGTTATTGCTGAGGAGGAGACACAGAAGAGGATGCCATATGTGCCACCGCATCAAAGGGCACAGGCTGTCCCGGTCCCGTATCCAAATAGCGTGAAAGCAAAGAAGGTGGATGCCCAATTCAAAAAGTTTCTGGACAGTTTTAGAAAGCTTTCTGTCAATATTCCACTTTTAGAAGCAATCGAGCAGATACCCTCCTATGGGAAGTTTTTGAAAGACATCATCACAAAGAAAAGGAAAATCCCTGATACTGAAGTAGTGGTTCTTAAGGAGCAGGTGAGTGCCTTCATCATGGGTACATTACCACCAAAAAGGCAGGATCCCGGCTGCTTCAATATTTCATACTTTATTGGTAAGGTGAAATTTGGCGAAGCACTATGTGATTCAGGGGCAAGCATAAATCTGATGCCTCTCTCTATGTTTAAGACATTGGGATTGAAAGAATCAAGGCCAAGAAATATGACAATACAATTGGCGGATAATTCAGTGGTGAAATCGTATGGTATTTGCGAAGACGTTTTGGTAAAAGTTGATCGGTTTGTATTTCCAGCAGACTTTGTTGTAATGGAAATGCAAGACGAACAGGGTAATGAGTTACTTCTTGGACGACCTTTCCAAGCCACTGCTGACATGATACTTGAGATGGGGAGAGGTCGGTTGACCTTGGGTATTGCTGATGATCGGTTTGAGATGGTCATGCCTTCCAACACAACACAATCAAAAGCTAAGGAGCAATGCCGCATGGTGAAGCACTTTGATCAGAATATCTCTCTCTGTCTAGGGAAGCCATTTTTAGATATGGCTCATGTAATGACTAAGGTGGAGAAGGGGATACTGGCTGTAGACATCATGGAGCAGACCAAGGTTGTGTCTCTTAGCAAGGCTGTGGGTTTTCCCAATGATGAAGAGGAGGACATCCCTCCTTCTACTGAAGATGAGGCCATAGCAAGTTCTATTTTCAATGCATATCCAGAATTACCTCTTGAAGCCTGCCTAGTTAATATAACACATGATTGGATGAGAAGCAAGTCACTACAAGAGTGTGCCAAGATGCTTCAGGTGCTTCCATGTTTTTATGCTAGGTACTATGAAGACCTTGGTGAACTCCCACCGCCGCTTCAGTTGTCCTTGATCAGCCCGCCAGATCTAGAATTGAAGCCACTGCCACCGCATTTGAAATATGCATTTCTAGCTGAGGGTGAGAAGCTGCCAGTGATCATTTCGGCATATCTGAGTGCCGAGGAGGAAGATCAACTGTTGATCGTGCTGAAGAACCACCGAGGTGCATTCGGGTGGTCGGTCGCGGACATCAAGGGGATTTCCCCTACATTGTGCCAGCACAAGATCCGGCTCGAGGAGGGAGCCAAACCGGTAATTCAGCCACAACGTCGACTAAATCCGAGCATGATGGAGGTCGTCAAGAAGGAGGTGATCCAGCTCCTTTCTGCAGGTATCATCTATGCCATATCTGACTCGACATGGGTGAGTCCTACACAGGTAGTCGCTAAAAAGGGGAGAATTACAGTTACACATAATTTGTTAAATGAGCCAGTCACAACCCGCTTGGTAATCGGGTGGCGTGTATGTATAGACTACCGTAGGTTGAATGCTGCTACGCTTAAGGATCATTTTCCTCTGCCATTCATTGATCAGATTTTAGAGCGATTAGCAGGTCGATCGCATTTTTGTTTTTTCGATGGTTATTCGGGGTACAATCAGATTTCCATTGATCCTAAGGACCAAGAGAAGTCCACCTTCACTTGTCCTTACGAAACATTTGCATACCACCGTATGTCATTTGGTTTGTGTAACGCACCGACAACCTTTCAGCGTTGCATGCTTGCCATTTTCTCTGATATGGTTGAACGTTGTTTGGAGGTTTTTATGGACGATTTCTCCGTCTATGGTGCGTCCTTTGACGAATGTTTATACAATTTGGACAAGGTTTTGCAACGATGTGAGGACACGCATTTGGTCCTCAATTGGGAGAAATGCCACATGATGGTCAGCGAAGGGATCGTGCTTGGACATAAAGTGTCTAGCAAAGGGTTGGAGGTAGACCCGGTGAAGATCGAAGTTATTTCCAAATTGCCCCCACCGAATTTGGTTAAAGGGGTACGGAGTTTTCTAGGTCACGTCGGTTTTTATCGTCGCTTTATAAAAGATTTCTCAAAAATCGCCAAACCATTATCTGAGTTGTTGGAAAAGGATGATGTGTTTGATTTTAACGAAAAGTGTTTACATGCGTTTAACGTGCTTAAAGAAAAACTGATTTCCACACTGGTTGTGCAAACACCGGACTAGACAAAGTCGTTTGAATTGATGTGTGATGCATCGGATTTCGCAGTAGGGGTTGTTTTGGGACAACGTGTGGACAATAAACCCGATGTAATATTCTATGCATCTAAAACTTTAAATGAAGCACAATTGAATTACATGACAACTGAAAAAGAGCTGCTTGCCGTTGTTTTTGTTTTTGAAAATTTTTGGCAATATCTTGTAGGATCTAAAGTCATGGTATGGACGGACCACGCCGCCATAAAGTACTTGATGGAAAAGAAAGATGCCAAACCTAGACTTATTAGGTGGATCTTACTGTTACAAGAATTTGATATTGAAATCAAAGATAAGGCAGGAATAGAAAATGTGGTTGCGGACCATCTGTCTAGGTTGGAAAGGGTAGATGAGAAGTACGTGCATATACCCATTACCGAGACGTTTCCTGATGAACAACTTTTATCTGTGAAATCTAAAGATCCTTGGTTTTCTTTTATTGTTAACTATCTTGCTTGCAAAATTATCCCAGATGATTGGACATACCAAGAGAAAAAGAAATTTTTCCATTCTTTACGTTATTATTTATGGGATGACCCTATTCTGTTGAAGCAATGCAGGGATGGTGTGTTGCGCAGGTGTGTACCGGAGGTGGAATATGAAAGTGTCCTTCGTCATTGCCATACTCTACCGACGGGTGGCCACCATGCTAGCTCTAGAGCTGCAGCCAAGGTACTTGAGAGTGGCCTTTACTGGCCTACTTTGTTTAGGGATGCCTATGACTATGTGCGGTAATGTGATTCCTGTCAACGGGCAGGTAACATTTTAAAAAGACAGGAGATGCCCCTTAATGTATTTCAAGAAGTCGAGGTGTTTGGTCTGTGGGGTATTGATTTTATGGGACCATTTGTGTCCTCCAATTCTAACTTGTACATTCTATTAGCTGTTGACTATGTATCGAAGTGGGTAGAGGCAATACCCACTAGGACTAATGATGTTGCCGTAGTGTGCAGGTTTGTTAAAGAATATATTTTCTGTAGGTTTGGTGTACCAAGAATGATTATTAGTGATGGAGTTACACATTTCCGAAATCAAAAGTTTGCGGCATTGTTGCGAAAGTATGGGGGAAGCACAACATTGGTACCCCGTACCACCCGCAGACACAGGGACAAGTGGAAGTCTCCAATAGAGAGATTAAGAAGATCTTAGAGCGCAATGTGGCTTCCACGAGAAAGAACTGGAGCACCTTGCTACCAGACGCTTTGTCGGCGTATATGACGGTGTTTAAGACACCTATAGGCACTACGCCTTTTAGGTTGGCTTACGGTCGGGCATGCCATTTGTCGGTGGAATTAGAGCATAAGGCACACTGGGCACTGAGGAAGCTGAATTTGAGCTATGATGAAGCAGGAATGAAACGTTTGTTAGAGCTGAATGAACGTGACGAGCTGAGGATGAATGCATATGAAAGCTTGCGGATCTACAAGGAGCGAACAAAGTTGATTCACGATTGACATATTTAGATGCGTGTCTTCAATAAGTGAGATCGTGTACTCTTGTTCAACTCCAGGTTGAAGATGCATCCCGGGAAATTGAAATCCCGATGGAGTGGACCGTTCACTATAGAGGAGGTCAGGCCACATGGCGCAATCATGGTGTGTGATGGCGAGACAACATTCTTGGTTAATGGCCAGCGATTGAAGTTGTATTTCGGTGAGGATTACACAAGGAAAGTGAATGAGGTCAAACTCATTGCGCTTCCAGATGCATGACGAGCTTGATTTAGTCTAGCCTAAGACGTTAAATAAGGGCGCTTGTTGGGAGGCAACCCAGCCATCGGTAGCTTCGTTTAGTTTCTTTCACATTTGTACTTTGATTTGATTTGATTTTGTTTTTAGTGTAAAAATGATACCTTGATTGTTTGTTCAATGTGCAGGATTGAGGCAGGGTCGATACCATCAACCCTTGTGTCGATGGTATCGAGATGGACACAGTTAAGCGGCTGCAAAAATCTCACTGAGTCGATACTATCGACGGCCTCATCGATGGTATCGACACACCATCAGGTTGATCGCAAAAATGAGGTCGATAGTATCGACATCGGTGTCGATGCTCGCGAGATCTCTAGAGATATTCAGATGAATTTGTCTCAGTGAAGTCGATACCATCGACGGGCCTATCGATGGTATCAACCCAGTTACAGGCAGATGGCGGCGGTCGGGCCTCGCGAGGGTGTTTGACCTAAGCAGAAGTCGATACTATCGACATGCGTCGATAGTATCGGCGTGACATGTCACCGATCCGTGAGGGAGATCAACGACGATCGTTGCATCAAGAGAATCGATATGTGGGATGGGTCGATACTATCAACTCGCGTCGATAGTATCGACGCGTCATCGATCCGGGTCCCCACATCAGGCTATCGACAACCGTCGATACTAGCGGAAGACCGGATTGTGATACAGGTGTCGATACCATCGACCTGCGTCGATGGTATCGATGGGCACACAGCAGCGACGACCACAGCTATAAAAGGGATGGATTGTCATCATATGACATCACACCTTCAGAGCTTTCCTCCTCCACTTGTGTCGTGCGTCTTGTTGAGAAATCGGAGCCCGGCTACGAGCATCCAAGGAGCGCGTTCTTCCCCGAGCGAAGATTGTCTTCTCCGACCTTCACCGAGCTCTGTCTTCTATTCCTCCTTTCTTTGCGACGATGGTGCATACAGCCAGAGCTTCTTCTTCACGGGCGGATCCTATGGAGATCCCCGAGTTTGTTCCTCCACCGACTGCATCTATTCCTCGTCCGAGGATTGTCCATCCTTCCGCGGAGGTCCGGAAGGTCTACGAGGAACTGATGAAGCGCAAGATCGAGCCGACCCACTATGTCGACCGGGATATGGTGCGTTACCTAGGGTTCGAGGCTAATCTCCGATATGTTCTCAAAGGTCAAGTGCACCAAACCAACCAGACGCCAAATGAAGTCCAATACTATGCCGAGGGCCATCCATTTTTCGGCGAGTGGCCGACATACAAGGAACTCGTGGCGGAGTTCATGGCATCACTAGACATCAATGTGTTGCCTAATGACTTGATCGCCACCGACAGAGAATGGAGGAAAGGGCGGGTGTCGTTCTGACTGTTCAACAACATCTACACCATCACCCTCAACCAGTTCAATTCTATATATAACTGGGCTCATCACAACTACCAGCACCGGCGGCCAGACAACAGGATGGATTACGACGCCATCTTCATCGAGTTGGTGACTGTGCCACCCGACAAATCTGTGAGCTACCACAATGCGGCGGTTACGGATTTTGAGCATCCGTTTGTGCGGGTTCTTCACCACATGCTCTGCACCACTCTGTTTGCCCGTGGTGATCTGTCTCTCAGCAAGTTTCAAGAGACAGACTTGTTCTTCCTGCACAAATTGCTGAAGCGGGAGGAGTGCAATTGGGGCGCGTTCTTCTTGACGTGCGTGGTGGCCGTGAAAAGGAGTACGAGGAAAGCTCCTATCCATTTTGGAGGGATAATCACACCATTGGTCGTCTATCTTGGGTTGGATATTTCCCAGCTCACTCCTCTCTCTAACAGGAGCAAGGTCAACCTCCAGCATATGCACCGCTCCAACCTCATCCTGCTTCGTGATGGTTTACCATATGCACATTACCACATTAATCACGCTTATCAAGAATGTGCACTTCCCGACCCCGTCTTCTACATTGAGGGTGCACAGAATTTTCGATGGCCCATCATAGCCATTGATGACTCTAATGAAGACGGCGGCAACGATGACAACAACAATGACGGCGACGAGCATGAAGAGGAAGAGGAGGCTTTCACTCCTCTTCACGCACGAGTGGCACCCAGGAAGCGTCCCCGCATGCATCCGGGTGCATCTTCTTCTTCGCAGCCTCTGCCACCACAACCCTCGTAGCAAGGCGAGGATGTCTACTCCATGCAGGGGATGTATATGATGCTGTAAGAGATCCAGCACACCCAGCTGCAGCATACAGCTTCATATGCCGGTATTCAGGATACGACGAACCGGCTGCTTGATAACCAGAGGGCTATTTTCGAGAATGAGCGCCTCCTCCTTGAAAACCAACAGCACATCCACGACATGTTGCATAGGATGGAGATGCAACAACATACCTTCTACGATCATTACTGGAGCCAGAATTATTTTGGGGGGTATCCACAACCTCCGCCCATGCCCCAGTACGATCCGAGCTTTCATGGGCAGTACCCATCTTGGGACCCCACAGCCCCGTAGTACCCGCCTCCTCTGGAAGAATGATTGGTATCACTGTTCCACCTTTTAAGGTTGTTTTTGACTATGAGGCCATAGTCGAATTCAAGCTTGGGGGGAGTTGGAACAGTTCTATCCTTTAGTTTTAGTTTTTATTATTTTATTTTTTTTCATTTGTTTTTCTTAGTTCTTAGTTTGTTTGTAGGATCCACACTCTATCTAGTGTAATTGTGGATTTCTTAAGTCATGTGTCCTCTCGTTGCTTGTACATGGGAATCAGGGGCAAAATTTAAAAAATTTTGAGTGTTTTGCAAGCTTGTGTTGTTTAACTTTGAGCATGTAACTTAAGGAAATGATTGGGTTGGTCAACTCGAAAATAGGACATCACAACTGGACATTCCTATGATTCATGAAAAGTGGACGGAATTGGTTGTTTGAGCCTAAACTAATCAAATGATAATGAGACCTAAATTTGAAATAAGAGAGAGAAACCTCTTAATTACCACACAGGTCAGTAAGGAGGGACACATAATAATTTTCAAAGGTTCAGTCAATTAGTCTTGCGATCTATCCACCCCATTGTTTTTCATATTCCACCATAAGAATTGGAAGTACATTACGGTTTTAATCTCTTTGATTGCATTCCATGTAGATAGGTCTTGCATTGCGTCTATTTTTCCATAATTATGCATGAAAATGAAAAAATAGAGTAGTTATACATGCACATTATCCTTAGGTGCATGTCATTTAGTTGCATAATTATCATGTTGTAGCTGCATTCATATTTTTGTGCATAGAGTATATCATGCATCTTATATCTTCTAAACATTAAGGGTGATTAACTTGTTCCATACCTTTTGGATGCTTCAAGTGTATAAGTTATGCAGCAATAAGTGAGCCCGACAAACAATTCGTTGTCAGCTATGAAAATAAGGGCTTGAAAAAAAAATTGAAAAAAAAAAGAAAAAAAAGAAGAAAATTGAGATGTAAGTAGTAATGAGAGGGAGAAAGGAACATAGTCTCACCTACATTTTAAAGAAGAATAAGTATATGATGTAGTTCTTCTAGATATTCCATCTCACCTTGAGACGAGATATTAGTGCATGCATCATTCCACCCAAATGTAGGCATTAGGGCATTTTCACTTGCATATGCATCATTTAGGTCATTAATGTTGTGTGCATGTTAAAACTGTATAATGCTTCTTTTTCTTCCATGAGCCACCCATTCCATCCACATGTTGCTCGAATTGGTAGGCCACCATGATTTTCTCCTCACTTGTTAATATCAGGAGAGTTGCTTCCATGTAGATGGTAGTTAGGGCGAGCAACGTAGAATAGAAGATCACAAGATGCACTGAGTATGGACCGAAGAATTTCATTATGTTAACTGCCTTATATGATAGTGTTCATCAATTTTGAGGTAGATATCTTTTATGGATGATTGTTGTCGCCTTTAGGGTAATTATCATTCCGTGGTTAGTGAGGGCCGGAATGTGAATGTCTGGCGGGGATCATATGGTGATGTTTGTTGTGATAATCTGTTCTTCAGTTGACCCTTGCAATTCTATTCTAAAGTTTAGTTGCTCGAGGGCGAGCAATATTCAAGCTTAGGGGAGTTTGATGCGATGATTTTGAGTCGCATTTATAGACTTGTTTTACTTGTGTTTTATGCGTTTATTGGTCATTTTGGTGGTTAATATTGCATAATTCACTTATCTTAGTTTATGATCCTTCTCAGTGTCAAATCTCTCTTATTTTATTGTTTTGAGCATAAATGATTACAATAATATGTTTTATTTCGGCTTATGTGGTTTTGTGTTGTAATGTCAGGAAAAACACATATCTGCAGCTATCGATACCATCAACAGATGTCGATACTATCGACACAGCCACAGGTTGCCAGCCGTAAGGAGCAGCACAGAGTCGATACCATCGACAGGGAAGTCGATGGTAGAGACATTCCATCAGGTTGCTGGCAAGAAGACAGTCGATACTATCGACCCAGAAGTCGATACTATCGACACGTGGAGTTTCAACGACGGAAAAGGACAAAACCGATGCCTTAGGGTGTCGATACCATCGACCCTCGTCGATGGTATCGAGTCCGCATCAGGCGCAACGACAAAGAGAAAAGAAGACTTGTCGATATCGCACAGAGTCGATACCATCGACCCGCGTCGATGGTATCGACACCGTCAGATACAAGTTTGTTTCAGATCGATTCAAATCTGATGGTTGTGATATTTTTGCAACCTAACTCGATGATTATACCTAATGACGGCGGCCAAGAGCCATCTAGGACGTCATTAGCTGATGCACACATCCCGAGAAGGTGTGGAGAGAAGAACGGAGCCCAGAAGCACGCCCCAGCCATTCCGGAAGTCGAAGAAGACGTTTTCCACCGTCGAAAGGCCATAGGTCGCGCATTCTACGCCGAGGAATGCTTGGATCTTCTCCGTTCAGGGGTTTCATTACTTATTCACGTTTTTCTCCATGTTTCCCCTTTTCTCTACCATGTTTTGCTTTGAGATGAACATGTGGGGCTAATCCCCTTTATCTTTAGGACCGGGAGTAGCCCGGGGAAGCATTGTATGACATTTTTATCATAGTAATTCATAATTTATCTCTTAAATTTGTGGTATGATTTCGTTTTCTCAATTATATTGTTATGTTTGATCACCATAATGATAATCTAATGTCTTTAATTACTTTGAAATAAGAATTAACAATTGAAAAGACATGAAATTCACATTAATTAATAGATCCCTTGAACAAGGTGATGTACAGTTAATGGTGGAAACCCAGAGGTCGATTATAATGCACCTAGTTTAGGGTATAGGTTACTACGACGGTGGAACTGACCTAAATATAGGTAGTGAATTGTACCACGACAGTGGGCAATTTTGAATACAGGCCACTATTTAGATTGAGAGATGAACCTGAATTATTATATGGAAATTCATACAATGAAAACCCACGGTGAAACCACAATCCTAAAGATCTCCACTTAAATTGATTAAATTAAACCTTTAATTATTTGCTTTATTTTATTTTATTTTATTTTCTTTTTACAACAACTCTCAACTCTTTTAATCGGTTTAGCTGATCGCAACCAGTTAGTAGTAGTCTATCGATAATTTAGTGTCCCTGAGTTCGACTTGGGCCTCACAAAGGCCTATACTACATTGACGCGTCACTTGCGTTCTACGCACGGTAAAATCGTGTCAGTCCTGCCAAAGGTGTGCACACTAATCAGTTGGATTTGACTAGATGCACCCCACGAGCTTGGAAGACACTTGGGTATCTTTCAAATTTATAAGGGACCTACACAAACACACTCACGTATACTAAAACACTACACCCTCATGTGCATGGGGTCATGTTGTAGTATAGGAAGGCGACAAGTATAGGGTCGATCCACATGGAGAAAAGGGGGCACTAGAGATAGGTTAGTTTTGGGCCTAGGTTCCTACTCAGAGTATAGGGTTTAAGGGTTTGATGGTTGATTGTTGATTACACTAATAGTAAACAAGGAAGCAAATGCAGGAGAGCCAACAAGATCAAAATCTAAGGTTAACCCTAGACAGTTAATTCTAATGAGCAAGAGAATACAAGGCAAACAAGAAAGGAACAAGCTATGCTAAGGCAGGCAAGAAGAGTTCTATACTACACTAAGCTATAAAACAATTCAAAGGAGAAATTAAAGACCTAAGCTAGCAAGAGTAAAGCAAAATCAAAGCAAGAACAACGCAACAAGCTAACCAAGCGAGTAAAGAGCTAACTGTGCTAACACTAGCTAAGTAAGCATGCAATGAAGGTTTTAATGCAATAAAGGGAGTTGTGGGTTGTTTGGGGAATGCATTTATCAATTAGGTTGAGGGGGATGACATGTGAACATTATGCTTTCCTTTAGATTACCAAACCAAACAACAAGCTAGAGGCTAATGAATTTCCCTAAACTACTAATTGGCCATGGATAGGATAGGTTGTGTATAGGGGAACCAATCCCTAACACCTCCTACTACCCTTATGAGGCTCAATTGGTTTAGTGTTTAGGTGCAATTCAATTAGAGTCTGAACAAGCCTAGGTTTCTAAGTTAGAGGGATTTAGGGTGATTAGGGGTTGAGGGTAGTAATGGGAATGGAAGTGAGGTTTTAAGCCTCACATCACCCACATTCTAGCCTTGAGAAAGTTCCATGCTATGTACACTAAATTCATCTAAAATAGCTACTTAGATCTCTCAACTAGGGTTAGAGGAATTGATTAGTATGTCAGAAGATGGGTAGCTAGCTAGGGATCCATTAATTGGTCCTAGGAGAAAATCCCAAAATTCACACATATAACCAATTTCAAGCACAAACCAACAAGCAATTCATGAAGAATGAGGTAGAAATAGAACATAATCATTAGCAAACGAAACTATAATGTTTACATATCATTTCTCCCAACATGGTATCAAAGTAACATTTTTTATCCCAAACAACCCACCTAAGGGGCCTAGCTACTCATGGAAATAGAAAATACAACATGAAAGGAGAAAGAGGTAGAAGTAGCCATGGATCTTGGTGTAGATGGAAGACTACTTCTCTTTAGCAGCTGCAAGGTCATCATCCCTCCTCCTCTATTGTGTAAGGGCATGGAATGATGGTGGAATAGGGTATTGATGGTGCAAATGGTGAAATAAAAGTGAAGTGAGGTGGAATGGTGATGGAATGGCTAAGGGGTGAAATGGGGAGCTAAGAGGGGTAGAAGGTAGCTACCCTCGTGCCCCATCCTCCACCTATGTATATATAGGTGGTGGGGAAGCACTAGGTCAAGTGGGGGTAAGATAGGAGATACTTTGTCTGTGACTTGAGCTTGCCAGCCGTAAGGAGCAGCACAGAGTCGATACCATCGACAGGGAAGTCGATGGTAGAGACATTCCATCAGGTTGCTGGCAAGAAGACAGTCGATACTATCGACCCAGAAGTCGATACTATCGACACGTGGAGTTTCAACGACGGAAAAGGACAAAACCGATGCCTTAGGGTGTCGATACCATCGACCCTCGTCGATGGTATCGAGTCCGCATCAGGCGCAACGACAAAGAGAAAAGAAGACTTGTCGATATCGCACAGAGTCGATACCATCGACCCGCGTCGATGGTATCGACACCGTCAGATACAAGTTTGTTTCAGATCGATTCAAATCTGATGGTTGTGATATTTTTGCAACCTAACTCGATGATTATACCTAATGACGGCGGCCAAGAGCCATCTAGGACGTCATTAGCTGATGCACACATCCCGAGAAGGTGTGGAGAGAAGAACGGAGCCCAGAAGCACGCCCCAGCCATTCCGGAAGTCGAAGAAGACGTTTTCCACCGTCGAAAGGCCATAGGTCGCGCATTCTACGCCGAGGAATGCTTGGATCTTCTCCGTTCAGGGGTTTCATTACTTATTCACGTTTTTCTCCATGTTTCCCCTTTTCTCTACCATGTTTTGCTTTGAGATGAACATGTGGGGCTAATCCCCTTTATCTTTAGGACCGGGAGTAGCCCGGGGAAGCATTGTATGACATTTTTATCATAGTAATTCATAATTTATCTCTTAAATTTGTGGTATGATTTCGTTTTCTCAATTATATTGTTATGTTTGATCACCATAATGATAATCTAATGTCTTTAATTACTTTGAAATAAGAATTAACAATTGAAAAGACATGAAATTCACATTAATTAATAGATCCCTTGAACAAGGTGATGTACAGTTAATGGTGGAAACCCAGAGGTCGATTATAATGCACCTAGTTTAGGGTATAGGTTACTACGACGGTGGAACTGACCTAAATATAGGTAGTGAATTGTACCACGACAGTGGGCAATTTTGAATACAGGCCACTATTTAGATTGAGAGATGAACCTGAATTATTATATGGAAATTCATACAATGAAAACCCACGGTGAAACCACAATCCTAAAGATCTCCACTTAAATTGATTAAATTAAACCTTTAATTATTTGCTTTATTTTATTTTATTTTATTTTCTTTTTACAACAACTCTCAACTCTTTTAATCGGTTTAGCTGATCGCAACCAGTTAGTAGTAGTCTATCGATAATTTAGTGTCCCTGAGTTCGACTTGGGCCTCACAAAGGCCTATACTACATTGACGCGTCACTTGCGTTCTACGCACGGTAAAATCGTGTCAGTCCTGCCAAAGGTGTGCACACTAATCAGTTGGATTTGACTAGATGCACCCCACGAGCTTGGAAGACACTTGGGTATCTTTCAAATTTATAAGGGACCTACACAAACACACTCACGTATACTAAAACACTACACCCTCATGTGCATGGGGTCATGTTGTAGTATAGGAAGGCGACAAGTATAGGGTCGATCCACATGGAGAAAAGGGGGCACTAGAGATAGGTTAGTTTTGGGCCTAGGTTCCTACTCAGAGTATAGGGTTTAAGGGTTTGATGGTTGATTGTTGATTACACTAATAGTAAACAAGGAAGCAAATGCAGGAGAGCCAACAAGATCAAAATCTAAGGTTAACCCTAGACAGTTAATTCTAATGAGCAAGAGAATACAAGGCAAACAAGAAAGGAACAAGCTATGCTAAGGCAGGCAAGAAGAGTTCTATACTACACTAAGCTATAAAACAATTCAAAGGAGAAATTAAAGACCTAAGCTAGCAAGAGTAAAGCAAAATCAAAGCAAGAACAACGCAACAAGCTAACCAAGCGAGTAAAGAGCTAACTGTGCTAACACTAGCTAAGTAAGCATGCAATGAAGGTTTTAATGCAATAAAGGGAGTTGTGGGTTGTTTGGGGAATGCATTTATCAATTAGGTTGAGGGGGATGACATGTGAACATTATGCTTTCCTTTAGATTACCAAACCAAACAACAAGCTAGAGGCTAATGAATTTCCCTAAACTACTAATTGGCCATGGATAGGATAGGTTGTGTATAGGGGAACCAATCCCTAACACCTCCTACTACCCTTATGAGGCTCAATTGGTTTAGTGTTTAGGTGCAATTCAATTAGAGTCTGAACAAGCCTAGGTTTCTAAGTTAGAGGGATTTAGGGTGATTAGGGGTTGAGGGTAGTAATGGGAATGGAAGTGAGGTTTTAAGCCTCACATCACCCACATTCTAGCCTTGAGAAAGTTCCATGCTATGTACACTAAATTCATCTAAAATAGCTACTTAGATCTCTCAACTAGGGTTAGAGGAATTGATTAGTATGTCAGAAGATGGGTAGCTAGCTAGGGATCCATTAATTGGTCCTAGGAGAAAATCCCAAAATTCACACATATAACCAATTTCAAGCACAAACCAACAAGCAATTCATGAAGAATGAGGTAGAAATAGAACATAATCATTAGCAAACGAAACTATAATGTTTACATATCATTTCTCCCAACATGGTATCAAAGTAACATTTTTTATCCCAAACAACCCACCTAAGGGGCCTAGCTACTCATGGAAATAGAAAATACAACATGAAAGGAGAAAGAGGTAGAAGTAGCCATGGATCTTGGTGTAGATGGAAGACTACTTCTCTTTAGCAGCTGCAAGGTCATCATCCCTCCTCCTCTATTGTGTAAGGGCATGGAATGATGGTGGAATAGGGTATTGATGGTGCAAATGGTGAAATAAAAGTGAAGTGAGGTGGAATGGTGATGGAATGGCTAAGGGGTGAAATGGGGAGCTAAGAGGGGTAGAAGGTAGCTACCCTCGTGCCCCATCCTCCACCTATGTATATATAGGTGGTGGGGAAGCACTAGGTCAAGTGGGGGTAAGATAGGAGATACTTTGTCTGTGACTTGAGCTTGGGTCAGCATGACCATTCTGAGGTACCACAGTTGTGTTGGTCCCTGTTGTTGACTCAAGGTCAATTAGGTCAATGTTGACTCACGTCTAAATTGACTAAACCCGTGTTTTGATGATGACTAACCATTCCACATATTGGTGTCTAATGCTTCTACTTGAGTGATTTCAGATTAGGTATAGACACACTCCAATTTCCCTAACTTGCGCATCTCAAATTGGAGAAAAGACAAGTCAAAGTCATACAAGTGGATGTTTTTGTAATATGATGTATATCCATTAGAATCATGTTGTAAATCACTTGTAATGATTGTAAGACTTGTAATTAAGCTTAGAAAAATATCAGGAACACTTAGATCGATTTTTAGAGCACTTTTAATGCAACTTTGAAAATCAATTATAGGCACTTGATCGGTCCAGTTTCCCACCCTGAAACTCGACCGATCCACCTTGGTTGATTTTCTGAAGATTGCATCGGTCGAGTTGTGCACTCACAGAACTCGACCGATTGGGTAGTAGGCCATTTCCAGCTGATATGGTCGGTCGAGTTTCCTCAGGACAAACTCGACCGATCCTTTCAACATCGGTTTGCCTGCTACTTGATCGGTCGAGTTACACCCATTGAAACTCGACCGAATGCACTGTACGGAAAAGTGCAGAAAAGTGTTTCTAGCCGTTGTGGAGTTGCAACAAGTGAAAATAGATCCGTTGCAAGCCACAAAATGGCTAGTTTTCGTTCTCAAGTGTTCCCAAAGGCTAAGAGGCATCCCCAGCTATAAATAGGACCCCTTGGGCTTCATTCCAAGGTTGAGCATTCATTGCAAACTCTTTGTGAGGCTCCTATTCTATAGTTGAGTGCTTCCTACAGCCTCCTCTCTCTCTTTAAGCTTAATCACTTGCTACATCCATTAGAGTGAGTAGGAAATCTGTAAGAGAGCTAGTCCTACATGTATATCTTGTGAGGCTCTCACTTCCACCACCTCCTATCTCTTCTTTCAACCATGAAGATGAAGGTTCTCTCTCTTGTCTAAGAGAGGTGAAGAAGAACAAGGGAAGGAGTCCCTTGGTGAAGATCAAGGCTGAAGACTTAGAGCTAGAGTGTGTAAGCCCTTGGAGAAGGCAGAAGACTCAAGCTCAAGTGGGTAAGTCCTTGGTGGAAAGCTTCTCCGAGTGAAGGTGAAGTCAAAGGCGGAAGATCCAAGAAGAGTGGGTAATTCCTGCAAGGCCGAAGACTTGTGCAAGAGTGGGTAAGTCCTTGGAGAAGGCCGAAGACTCTTGCAAAGTGGGTAAGTCCTTGATAAGGTTGAAGACTCTTTGTATTGGATAGGTAAGTCCTTTGTTGGTCATGCATTGTATGTCTTATGAATGAATATAAGAGTACAAGAGTTTGGAAGTCCTAGAGGTTGACCTCTCTAGGCAAGTGGACTGACACACTTCTAGTTTGAAGTGTGGAACCACTCTAAATAGCTTGTTTAATTGGTGCATGTTCAATCTCTCTTATCCTTTCTATGCTTGATTTAGTTGCACTCAAATTACCTATTTAGCAACCTTATCTTGTCATATATCTTGAAGGTTTAATGAATTTTGTGTAAGTGCTTTCAGCTCTATTCACCCCCCCTCTAGAGCATCAAATCACCCATCTAGGATCCAACACCTGTATGAGCACTTTGAGCTGAATCTTTATGTTTCCTTGGACTTCTTTTCTCCATTTGAGCCTTGACCACTAGGGGTAGGTTGAGGGAGCTTCATATTTCACTTTAGGCCTCTCTAAGGATAGAGAAACCCTTGGATCACTCTTCCTCTCTATCTTCCATCCAAATGTGGTCCAAGTACCTGAAAATCATGTAAATAATGTATGTAAGTGCATTTTGCACAAATATACATATTAGGGGAAATAACATGTAATCTAATAGGTATAGATGTGATTGAAATGCAATATGACACAAGATGGAGCCCTAAAATAGGGTTGCATCATCAAGCAACACATCATTGCTACCCAAGTAATTGAAAAGTTAGAGAACAACATCAGCCTACAGTCTGCGATAAGTGTTATAGTGATTGTATGTTCCTTTGTCTCTAAAATTTAGATTGAACTCGAGGCATGGAATCATCACCCACTCAATGTTCAATCCATGTTCCTCGAACTAGAGAAATTTGTATGAGATGCATGTGAGCTCATACATCACATATTGAGTCACTTGATTATGGCCATACGTTTCTCAGTCTTTCTTATCAAGTGTCCAGGATATCAATCTCCTATAAGAGGGACAAATTCCATCTACACCACTCACACTCAATCCCCATGTGTCACAAAGTACCCGAACATTACCTTTATGGCAACCTTTATTCAAGGTCACATTGGATGGTGTAAAAATACATTGAATGACATGTGATGAGTATAGTGACTTCAGGTCTAAGAATTGCAATCATCATTATCACTATGAGAGCTGAATTTGACTACCATTCCATGGTCTCCATGCATCACTCTCAAGGTGGGTCTGTCTGATACACTCTTCTCTAACATGTACTGATGTGCTTGACTTGATATACCATATGATGACTAATGAGACTCTCTCATCAGCCAACACACACTCTAGTCGTATGCATATTGTTTCTATTTTGCTTCCACAATAATATCTGACTAGGGAAAGAACAAGAATGCATGTACTCCTATCAAACATATGATCTCATTGTCCAGGTCCTAAACCTAAAGACATATGACATCGAGTAAGATCATTCTTTAGACATATACTATGTATTTGTCACCATCCCATGGTCTAGACAAACATAATAGACATCATATCTTCATCATTATCAAATTAGGTATCTAATGCCCCATTACAATCATCGTATGATTGGCTCTCTGGGCATACATACAAACAGACTCCCACTTGAACTTACATCCAATCCCCCATGAATCTTATTCCAAGTGATCTTAACATGTCCTGTACAAGTGCTTATGTAACAGGTTAGCAACATTTGCTTCTAGTCAGTATTTTGCAAGTATTCACATATCCTCATTGTATAATCTCTTGTATGAGATGGAAATGTTGTAGTATGTATACGAGTTCCTTTCTCTAACCAATAGCTCCATTGTCATCACAATATCTCTACTATGTCATCAATTATTTGGAACCTCACATAAGTTCATCTAAATTAACTTCTTGATCCATACAATATCCTATGTTGTGTTCAAAGCAGCAAGGTACTCGACTTCTATTGTAGAATTAACAATTGTCCCTTGTTCAGAACTTTTCTAGCTTACAATTCTATTTTAAGGTCAAACACGAACTGAGATTGTGATCTTAGATTATTTTTGTCATTTTGGAAGCTTGCATTGGTGTGACTCTTTACACCTTCCTTATTACCATAAATAAGGAACCGATCCTTAGTGATTCTCAAGTACTTAAGAATGTTCTTTATGGCAGTCCAATGACCTTTATTAGAATCTGACTGATATATGCTTGTTATGTCCAATACATATGAGACAACGGGATGGGTACATATCATTACATTCATGATACATCCAATTGCTAATGCACATGACATCTTGTTCATGTGTTCCCATTCTTTACAAGAACTGGGACACTAGGCTCCTGAGAGACCAATTCCATGGAACATGGACACATTTTCTCTGATTGAGTCATGCATATTGAACTCTTTCAACATCTTGCCAATGTATCCGCTTTTACTTAGGTCAAGAAGCTTTCTACACATCTCTATAGATCTTGATTCCTAATATATAGGATGTTTTGCCTAAACTCTTCATAACAAAGACACTTCCCAACCAAGTTTCAATATTTACAGGATAAGGACGTTATTCCCCATCATTATGTGGAGTATAAATATGCTTCCACTGACCCTTTTGTAATCATAGATTATATCTTCATTCTAAATTAAGTCAAACTATTTGACTGTCTTGTCAAATCAAAGATTCCATTTCTGATATGTTTACTTCAATCTATATATTGACCTTTGTAGCTTATGGACTTTGTTTGCAATAATTGGTTTATAAAATCTTTAGGTTGTGTCACATACACATCTTATACATCATTCATGTTAAGGAATGTGGTTTTTACATTCATTTTGCCAAATCTCATTGTCATATTCAGCTACAAGGGCAAGCATGAAACTGATGGATTTAACCATGGTGACTAGTGAAAAGATTTTGTCATGTTCAACACCTTGAATTTGTTTGAAATACTTTGCAACCAATCTACCCTTATAGGTTTGTACATTACCATCCACGTAACTCTTCTCCTTGAAGACCCAACTGCACCCTATGGGTTTTACCACTTCAAGTGGATCCACCAAGGTCATACCTTGTTGGTGTACATGGACTCCATCCTGGATCTCATGGCCTCAAGTCATTTCTCATACTTTGGTCCCTCAAAAGGTTCTAGGTAGGTAGTTGTCTCATCATCTATGACCAACTCACCACCTTCTTGACCCATAATATATCCTAATCTTTCAAGTTCAAGGTGTGACCTACTAAATCTTTGAGGTTTTGTGTTTACATAAGGAACTTGAGATTCCACAATAATTTGTGATTCTACTTGTTCCCAATGTACCTCTTTAGGTTCAATGTTTTCTTGTTGGTCTCAATCTTTACGAGTTCTACTTTTATCCCATCGATTCCTTTAATTCCCTTCAAGAATACAACCGTCCTGGAAACAAAATACTTTTGTTGTCAGACAAAAGTAGTATTCAACAAAATAACATTTGTGGATAAATCTTTTCAAGAAACTATTTTCTTACACAAGCTTCCATTCCTTATGAAAGACATATCAGGACACTTCCCATGTCATATCTCATATGGTGTCTTTTGAATCATTTTAGATGACACATTGTTTGGTGTACAACATGTGCCAAAAGGAAATTGGAAGATTATCTAGATTTATTAATGATCGCACCATGACTAACATGGTGTGATTCCTTCTTTCTGATAGAATCATTATGTTTCAGGTGGAGTTCATTATGATACATTATCATGGTCTCCCAGAAGGTCCTCAAACTCGATATAAATAATTTTCACATCAATCATTTCGAAGTGTTTTAATACTTATACCAAGTTGTTATGTACTTCATTCATGATCTCCTTGAACACTTCAAGAGATTCAGACTTGTATTTCATTAAATACAAACTTCCATGTCTACTAAGAACATCAATAAATATAACGAGGGACTATTAACCACCTCTATCATTTGCTTTAATAGGTCTATATAGATCATTATGAACGAGCACTGATAGAATACTTACTCTCCCACTATTTCTAGTAAAAAGGGATTTTGTCGTATTACCCAACAAATAAAACTCACATGTCTCTATTGATTCAAAAATCAAAAGAGCCTAGACAACCATATTTATGGATTCTAGAATTGTATTTCTCATTTATATGCTCTTCATGACAATGCTATAGGTATTCATTGTTTGAGTCATTGAGTCATCCAGTATATGTGTTATACATATTTTTATTTAGAAGTATCATGTATAGACTATGAGACATAGGGCACTGCCATATAAGATCGTATCATTTAAAACAAAAAAATCAAATATTCATAACATTTTTGTCCATACAAGATGTGTGATGTTTTTCATTAATGGCAGGTACATAATGGCAATTCACTAATTCTATTACATGCCCATTAGATGAATGGTAGATTCCAACTGTAGTGGCAAAAATCCTTGGTCCGCACAGTTCTAGCTTACTTCTTCTTAGATCCTAAAGTGGATATCTCTATCTCCTTCTTCTTCCTAAGTTCCTCTATATAAAGAGGGCAGTTCCTTTTCCAGTGCCCATGTTGGTGACAATGGTGGCACTTCCCTTCCTTATTCACTCCTCTCTCACCTTTCAGTGTAGAAGACTTTGGTTTGTGGCTAGCTTTAGAAATTTTCTTAGCTTTGCCTTTTCCCTTGAACTTCCCTTTTCCTCTGTTGATCATGATCGCATATTTGGGTTTGTCCTTGTAACGACCTCGAACCTAGGTATCTATTTCCACTTCTATAAACAAAAATTTTATACCTTCCTTTAAGTTATGACGAGTAATCGCCTTCGACCTGAAACAATTTATCATAGTATTAGACTTTAGGTGAATTAAGAAATTTTAGAATTAAATTGTACTATTTTGGTATAGCCAGCCTTAATCTTAGTCATTGGGCCGATATCGATATAATATCCCTTTTATTGTAGAAATAGAGGCTAGAGGGAAAGGAAACATATATAGCCAATATTATTTTTAAAGGAGAATGTAACGTCAATTCCCTTAGATTATTTAAACACCCATCTATTTGATTAGTGGCTAGTAATATAAAAATAAACTTGTAATTGAGAAACATGTTCCTTGTGGGTGTAATTAACAACCCTCGATATTATGAGAACATAGGAGGTTGACTTCACGTTTTGTTTGACTTGAATAGATTAAGAGGGTGGCAATAATGTACAGATTTCAATTGTCACGCTTTTCGCCAAAACCCAAACGCTTATCGCAATTTTAATTTAACGAAACGCTTATTGAAGACGGAAAAAGGCTCCATCTTCGTTTTTCCTCTCTCTGTGAGCAGCCGTTACAGGTCCTCTTCCACCGAGCGTCTCCACTCCACGCATTCATTTCCTGCGTTAGCACTGGAAACGCCTCGGGGGAATGAAACGGTAAGGTAGAACCCTAAAACGAGGCCTGAGGCGCCCTATAGGCCCTACGCCCTAAACCTGTTCAACTGGCAACAATTCTCTTCTCTACAGCGTCGCGCAGTGCCGCCTTAATTCGCTTCAATCGTTGTAGGAGCCTCCGAACCACCGAGAAGAGGTGTTAATCTGTTCTTGAGAAACCAGACACCTGGTTTGCACTGGACGTCGCTGCCCTCTCGCACAGGCGCAGCCGCAGTTGCTGTATTCGGAGAGGAAGCTAGGAGGGCTCCTTCTGTGCTTGCCTCGGATCGATCTAAGGTGGTGATATTATCTTTGGCTTAGACTTAGGTACTATTTTATTTTGACTTAATCAAGACTGGAGGTATGTACTCCTCCCTATTTATAACTGGGCATTTATATGACTAAATTTTCCCATAATGAGGCATCTTTTGAAATACTCGCTTTTATTCCATTTGTTGGACAGTTCATATACTTTCAGCTGGATTTATTATTATTATTTTGAAATTACTATCGTGTTGAATTGAGTCAATGACCCCATTTTCTTTGTTATTATTCTTGAAAATTTAAATGGTGAACGTAAACTCTCTTGCCACTCTATTTATGCATGTTAGATAATTCGACTAGTTTAACTATTGTAGACGCTTATGCGTAACCATTAGGGCGCGTCTACTTCCGCCCGGGGTGCGTCTACTTCCACCTCTTTTTATACAGGGGCGCGTCTACTTCCGCCCAGGGTGCGTCTACTTCCACCCATTTTACTTAGGCCATTGACTCAGTGGTGTCGTGGCCCTACTTTAGTTACTGTAGTCAAATGTATCGGCATGCAAATGTTTATTTGATTGGATTATTGGTTATGGCAAGAATGGTAATAATAATTGTTCGTTGATATTGCCTCATTCTTTTAATGATTCATTCTCTTATTACTACTCCTTGAAGCTTACCAAATTTTTAGCAACCCCCTTTTGAATGGGAACATCTTACTTTACTTTCGAACTGGATAATGCCCTAGTTAACCTTTAAATGTACATACTCAGTTTTACTGATTCAGCCTTTTATTTTATTCCCATCCTGGGTGATGTTCCCTACCACCCATGCGCAGATCAGCCCATTGAGAATCCTATTGAAAGACAAGAGATTGCGGGCATAGAGATCGAAGAAAACATGCAACAGTAGATCGAGACTTCTGAGATGGCTAGGTTGCCTACTGCATTAGATCTGTTTAGTTATAGTTCCCTTTATTATTATTTTTCTAGTTGACTTGAGAGATATTTATGGGACTATTTTCAGATATGTAATAACTTAGTTACTTCCGATGCTATATTTTTTTTTAGCTCTTGATGCACCATTTATCTGAGAATAATTTGGCACCTACATTATTTATATGTGGCATTTGAAATTTTGTGCTGTGCTAAGTTATTTTCAAGATAATAGTAGGGAGTACCCCTATGGGACTCACTCCTTACAGAATGGTATCAGAGCCTAGCAGTCGGTAGTCTAGGATCTCAGGAAACCTTACGTAGCTTTCTTACCCTGATACTCCTTTTTCAGGAGGACCAATTTGTTTGGCGAGAGAAGTAATGGATCCTACCAACTATTCAATATGGATGATGAATACTCTACACCACCAAATCCTCAGTTTGGCATGCCCTATATGGATCCCCCTTTGGAGACCCCAGCTGCACAAGCTCATCCTGTGGGTCAACTAGTGGTTACCGTGCCGCCTCCCATTTCAGAGATTCCACCTCCACCAGCCTTCACTCCGGAGCAAGAGTTGGCCTTTCTGCGTCAGCTTGTATCTAATTCGATGGTGGGGTGAGTCAATGCAGCCTTTTCGTCAACCAAGCCCAAGGAATACTCCCTCACTGAGTTCATTAAGATGCAGCCACCCTACTTCAAGGGTGAGGGAGAGATCGAGATGGTGGATAAGGCCGACGATTGGGTCTTAGCCATTGAGCGTACCTTTGAGGGTATGGCATGCCCTCCTGAACAAAAGGTTCGCTTTGCTGCATATGTTCTGGACGGTCCAGCCAGAGTGTGGTGGAATGGAATTACGCGCACACGTGACACCTCACAGATGACATGGGAGCAGTTCCTGACGCTTTTTCGTGAGAAATACATTTGTTCTGCCGCTCTGAAGAAGAAACAGGCTGAGTTCTACAGCCTGAAACAGGGTTCACTAAGCGTGTCTGCGTACGTCTAGAAGTTCTTATTGCTAGAGCGCTACGCTATGAACCTGCATGAAGACCGTCGTTCTGAGATATTCTTTAAAGGTTTGTCTTATCATATTGGACGAGCTTTGGTTTCTCAGTTCCCACTTACATTTCAGCAAATGGTGGACAAGGCGCTCGCTGTTGAAGCTTATCCTGGATATCAATCATCAAAGGACAGTCCCAACAAGCGGAAAAGTGTCCCTGAGGACCGACGCGAGAAGTGCAAGCGTTGTCATTGTCGTCACCCTCCTGGGAAATGTTATCTTGGGGGTTCTACACCACAGAGGGATATGGGGCATGTGATTTGCCATGAGTGTGGCCAGGCCGGACACATTAGACCTCAGTGTCCCCGTTTGTCAAAGACCCCAGCCCCTACTCAGCCACGAGCTCCACAACAGCCACCTCCACCTCAACGGCCACAACAACCTCTGAGGAACAACAACAACAACATCAACAATCTCAATCAGCAGGGTCATCGTCCACCTGTGGAGAGGCGTGCTGGTCGAGTTTATGCCATGGATGCTGCAGAGGTCGGTGACGATAATGGAGTCATTGAAGGTATGGTACATCTACTTCAGTACCCTGCTAAAGCTTTATTCGATTCGGGATCTTCAAATACTTTCATAGCTGCCAAACTCGTAACAATGTTAGATCTAGAGATCTTGTGTATGGACTATATCCTAGATGTTCAGACACCTAGCGAGAGGGTAGTCTCTTCCTTTCTGAAAATTCCGACCGTAGATTTGAGCATAGCTGGGAAGTTATTCTCGACAGATTTCATCATCCTTGACATGACAGCCTTCGATATCATCTTGGGAATGGATTGGCTGCAGAAGTACAAGGTAGCTCTGTTTTGCAAAAATAGGAAGGTCAGTTTGTTGCACCCTGATGGTGAACGTATCTGTATTAAGGGCAGGAAGCGCAATGAACGACAATTCATTATATCAGCACTCAAAGCCAAAAAGTTAGTTTCACACGGCTGTAGAGCCTTTTTGGTGTCAATCGTCCTCAACCCTACACCACCACAGATTGAGGATATCGACGTGGTGTGAGATTACCCTGATGTCTTCCCTGATGAGTTGCCAGGAATCCCTCCTCCGCGTGATGTCGAATTCTCTATCGATCTCGTACCCGACACAACTCCAATCTCAAAGCCACCATACCGTCTGGCACCTGCTGAGCTGGCTGAGCTTAAGAAACAATTGCAAGAACTTCTGGAGTTGGGGTTTGTTCGCCCAAGTGTTTCTCCATGGGGAGCACCGGTTCTTTTTGTGAAGAAAAAAGATGGTTCTATGAGGATGTGCATGGACTGTCGGATGTTGAATCAGGTGACAATTAAGAATCGCTACCCTCTTCCGCGTATTGATGACTTGTTTGACCAGCTAAAGTCTGCTACCGTATTCTCAAAAATGGATTTACGGAGCGGGTACTATCAGATGCGTGTAAAGGATGAGGATGTACCGAAAATAGCTTTTTGTTCTCGTTATGGGCATTATGAATTCCTAGTTATGCCCTTTGGCTTGACTAATGCCCCTGCTGCCTTCATGGACTTGATGAATCGAGTCTTCCATCCGTACCTTGACAGTTTTGTAGTAGTGTTCATTGATGATGTGCTCATATATTCTGAATCCATGGAGCAACATCGGGAGCATCTACAAATTGTCCTCCAAGCCTTACGGGATCACCAACTCTATGCAAAGTTCTCAAAGTGTGAATTTTGGCTTGATGAAGTTATGTTTTTAGGCCATGTAATCTCTGCGGGTCGTATTGCTGTGGATCCTGTCAAGGTTGAGGCTGTGATGAAGTGGAAACCACCAAATAATCCTTCTGAGATACGTAGTTTTCTGGGACTGGCTGGTTATTATCGGAAGTTTGTGCAGAATTTTTCTGAGCTAGCCCTACCGTTGATAAAGTTGACTCGTAAGGATGCCAAGTTTGTCTGGACACCAGAGTGTGAGAGGAGCTTCGAGGAACTAAAGAAGCGGTTGACTTCTGCCCCCGTGCTTGCTTTACCGATGGAAGGAAAATCGTATGTCATTTATACTGACGCTTCTGGATAAGGTTTAGGATGTGTCCTTATGCAAGAAGGGCAAGTAATTGCATATGCCTCACGTTAGTTGAAGCTGAATGAGACAAACTGGCCTACGCACGATCTAGAGTTGGCTGCCATAGTACATGCCCTAAAGATTTGGCATCACTACTTGTACGGAGTCCAGTTTGAAATTTTCTGTGATCACAAAAGCTTGCGCTATCTTATGACACAAAAGGACCTGAACCTACGACAAAGGCGATGGATGGAATACCTCAAAGATTATGATTTTTCTATTACTTATCACCCTGGTAAGGCCAATGTCGTAGCGGATGCTCTAAGTAGGAAGAAGGATGTTGTGTGTGCCTCTATTCGATGTTTCTTATGGAGGAGTCTAGAGCAAGTTTCAAGATGGAGACCTGAGTTACCAGAAGTTGAGTTGGATCCTAGTGTGAAGAAGTTGTCTGTTTAGATGGCAAGCTTGTCTGTTACTCCTACCTGGTTATCTGAAGTGGTTGATGCACAACTCTGTAGTCCTGAGTTGTCTGAGATGAAGTTGCTGATTGAGAAACCACAGTCCGATTTTTCTATCGGGGTGGATGGTGCCATTCGCTTTCTCCATAGGATGTGGATACCTGATGTTGCCGATCTCAGACAGAGAGTTTTGTGTGAAGCCCACGGTTCCAAGTACACAATTCATCCTGGCACAACAAAGATGTACAAGGACCTTCAGCGAGGTTTCTGGTGGAAGAACATGAAGAGAGACATTGCTGCATATGTTGCAAAGTGCCTAACCTGTCAGCAGGTGAAGATCGAACATCAACAACCTGGTGGTCTTCTCCATCCACTCGAGATACCAGAGTGGAAGTGGGAGAAAATCACGATGGATTTTGTAACAGGATTTCCCAAGTCAAGACGTGGGTACGATGCGGTATGGGTCGTTATCGATCGCCTAACCAAGTCGGCTCACTTTTTGCCCTTTAAGAGCACTTACAAGGTTCCAGATATGGCACAACTGTATGTGGATTGGATTGTTCATTTGCATGGAGTTCCTAAAGTGTTTGTTTCTGACCGTGACCCAAAATTCACATCACGTTTGTGGAAGCAGATTCAGGAAGAGATGGGATCTGATTTATGTTTCAGCACGGCATATCATCCTCAGACTGATGGACAGTCTGAGAGGACTGTACAAATCTTGGAAGACCTACTCCGCGCTTGTGTGATGGACTGGGGAGGTTCTTGGGACAGATATCTTCCATTGGCTGAGTTTGCTTACAACTATAGCTACCAGGCCAGCATTGGTATGCCCCCTTTTGAGGCACTCTATGGTCGACCTTGTCGTTCCCCGCTACATTGGGATGATGTAGGGGAGCGTACGTTGATGAAGAATGATGAATTGCAGATGATGACTGACAAGATATGCATGATTAAGAAAAGAATGAAGGCTGCTCAGGATCGTCAAAAGATGTATGCTGACAAGAAAAGGTTAGATGTGACTTTCTTAGTTGGTGATTACGCGTTTCTGAAGATAAAACCTATCTGATCGATTGCTAGATCCAAAGTGAAGGGTAAGTTGAGCCCTCGTTCTGTGGGACCATTTGAAATCTTGGATAGAGTAGGAGAGTGTGCCTATCGCCTAGCTCTTCCTCCCTCTTATGATAAGATTCCCAATGTCTTCCATGTGTCAGTATTGAAGAAGTGTGTGAAGGATCCCTCACATGTCTTATCTGTTGAACCTATCGAGCTACGAGATGATCTGTCGTATGAAGAACTACCTGTGAGAATCATAGACTCCAGAGTGAAACAGCTGAAGAACAAAGACATTGAACTAGTGAAAGTCCTTTGGAAGTATCATGGTCTTGAAGAGACCACTTGGGAGCTCAAAGAAGAGATGTTGCGGACCCACCCCTCGCTGTTCACTTGAGATTTCGGGGACGGAATCTTTTTTTTTAAGGAGTGGTGTACTGTAACGACCTCGAACCTAGGTATCTATTTCCACTTCTGTAAACAAAAATTTTATCCCTTCCTTTAAGTTATGACGAGTAATCGCCTTCGACCTGAAACAATTTATCATAGTATTAGACTTTAGGTGAATTAAGAAATTTTAGAATTAAATTGTACTATTTTGGTATAGCCAGCCTTAATCTTAGTCATTGGGCCGATATCGATATAATATCCCTTTTATCGTAGAAATAGAGGCTAGAGGGAAAGGAAACATATATAGCCAATATTATTTTTAAAGGAGAATGTAACGTCAATTCCCTTAGATTATTTAAACACCCATCTATTTGATTAGTGGCTAGTAATATAAAAATAAACTTGTAATTGAGAAACATGTTCCTTGTGGGTGTAATTAACAACCCTCGATATTATGAGAACATAGGAGGTTGACTTCACATTTTGTTTGACTTGAATAGATTAAGAGGGTGGCAATAATGTACAGATTTCAATTGTCACGCTTTTCGCCAAAACCCAAACGCTTATCGCAATTTTAATTTAACGAAATGCTTATTGAAGACGGAAAAAGGCTCCATCTTCATTTTTCCTCTCCCTGTGAGCAGCCGTTACAGGTCCTCTTCCACCGAGCGTCTCCACTCCACGCATTCATTTCCTGCGTTAGCACTGGAAACGCCTCGGGGGAATGAAACGGTAAGGGAGAACCCTAAAACGAGGCCTGAGGCGCCCTATAGGCCCTACGCCCTAAACCTGTTCAACCGACAACAACTCTCTTCTCTACAGCGTCGCGCAGTGCCGCCTTAATTCGCTTCAATCGTCGTAGGAGCCTCCGAACCACCGAGAAGAGGTGTTAATCTGTTCTTGAGAACCCAGACACTCGGTTTGCACTGGACGTCGCTGCCCTCTCGTACAGGCGCAGCCGCAGTTGCCGTATTCGGAGAGGAAGCTAGGAGGGCTCCTTTTGTGCTTGCCTCGGATCGATCTAAGGTGGTGATATTATCTTTGGCTCAGACTTAGGTGCTATTTTATTTTGACTTAATCAAGACTGGAGGTATGTACTCCTCCCTATTTATAACTGGGCATTTATATGACTAAATTTTCCCATAATGAGGCATCTTTTGAAATACTTGCTTTTATTCCATTTGTTGGACAGTTCATATACTTTCAGCTGGATTTATTATTATTCTTTTGAAATTACTATCGTGTTGAATTGAGTCAATGACCCCATTTTCTTTGTTATTATTCTTGAAAATTTAAATGGTGAACGAAACTCTCTTGCCACTCTATTTATGCATGTTAGATAATTCGACTAGTTTAACTATTGTAGACGCTTATGCATAACCATTAGGGCGCGTCTACTTCTGCCTGGGGTGCGTCTACTTCCACCTCTTTTTATACATGGGCGCGTCTACTTCCGCCCAGGGTGCGTCTACTTCCACCCATTTTACTTAGGCCATTGACTCAGTGGTGTCGTGGCCCTACTTTAGTTACTGTAGTCAAATGTATCGGCATGCAAATGTTTATTTGATTGGATTATTGGTTATGGCAAGAATGGTAATAATAATTGTTCGTTGATATTGCCTCATTCTTTTAATGATTCATTCTCTTATTACTACTCCTTAAAGCTTACCAAATTTTTAGCAACCCCCTTTTGAATGGGAACATCTTACTTTACTTTCGAACTGGATAATGCCCTAGTTAACCTTTAAATGTACATACTCAGTTTTACTGATTCAGCCTTTTATTTTATTCCCATCCTGGGTGATGTTCCCTACCACCCAGGCGCAGATCAGCCCATTGAGAATCCTATTGAAAGACAAGAGATTGCGGGCATAGAGATCGAAGAAAACGTGCAACAGTAGATCGAGACTTCTGAGATGGCTAGGTTGCCTACTGCATTAAATCTGTTTAGTTATAGTTCCCTTTATTATTATTTTTCTAGTTGACTTGAGAGATATTTATGGGACTATTTTCAGATATGTAATAACTTAGTTACTTCCGCTACTATATTTTTTTTTAGCTCTTGATGCACCATTTATCTGAGAATAATTTGGCACCTATATTATTTATATGTGGCATTTGAAATTTTGTGCTGTGCTAAGTTATTTTCAAGATAATAGTAGGGAGTACCCCTATGGGACTCACTCCTTACAGTCCTTCTTCATATGTGCTTCATCTGTCCTCAACATGGCAAGTAATTCTAATAATGACTTGTCAAAATTGTTTATGTTTTAGTTCATGACAAATTGGTTGTATGATTTCGATAGTGATTGCAAAATCACATCTATGGAAAACTCTTGGCTTAAGAGAAATCCTAGTCTATACCCAATCAACTTGAGTGTATGGAGACCTACTGGATCTCTTTTTGCCATGTTGCACTTGAACAATGCCTTAGAGACATCATATCTCTCTTGTCTTGCCTGATCTTGGTACATGTTCTTGAGATGTGTTACCATTTGAATAACATCCATATTCTCATGTTGTATCTGCAACTCATAGTTCATTGAGTACAACATCAGGCACTTGACATCCACCACATCTTCACAGTGCTTCTTGTAAGCATCCTTGTCAGCCATAGGCATGGTGGGAGCGGGTTCATCTGGCTCTGATGTTTCCAGGATATAGAGATTGCGCTCTTGAGTGAGAATGATTCTCAACGTCCAGAACCAGTAATGCATGTTATTCTCGTTTAGCTTGCCCTTCTCAAGGACCAATTACAAAGAAAATGTATTTGTATTTACCATCAAGATCTACAAAAGAAATTTTGCAATTTTTGTCAAAAAAACCTTTTAATTTGATTTGGTAACATTGATGATATTAATTAGGCCTTCAATTAAGTATCGTCCCACTATTTTTTTGATAGACTTCACTACCAATTGGGAAGATTACAACGCACACCTTCTAGTGAGTTAAGATCCAAAATAATTAAGTTATTACCCAGCCAATGTCATGTCCATAACCAATTATTAAGATAGGCAATAATTTCCAATTACATCTCATATAATTCTTAGATAGATGGTATGCACAACTCTTTGTCATACAGCTTTTGTATGCTTCTAGGCACTTAATCTCATTAAGTTCACCTAGTCAAGCCTGACCCATAAGCCAGCATGATAGTAATGCACCCTTCTTACCAGGCTTACATAACTGCCATTATACATTCATGAGACAGATAGCACACCACACTTGGTGTACCCATGCTTGGTCGATCAAACTTTTTATATGTGATGCTTATGGAAAACATCCAAGACTTAATGTTTATCGAGGAATTTTATATTTAAGTACATGTACTTATCCAACCACCACATACTTATAATATGCATCATATGCATGCTATATCCACAAATAAAACATGCAATCATAAAACATATGGGTGATGGTTATGGACATACTAATAGAATTCTTTAGATCCACAAAGAATTGCTACCATATATTGTCACATCATATGTAGAAACATGTATTATGCAACTGGGGCAGGATGATCGATTGGCTGGACCCTCCACTCGATCGTTTGGACTCCTGATCAGTCGATTGGCTTCATCAGTTAGTTGAGTGGTCCTGGCTCATCTAGTTGACTAGACTCCTCCAGTCAATTGGTTGGGTCTCTAGTCAATCAGTTGGCTCCTCCTATTTGTAGCCTCCTCCGTCCTCTAGTCGATCAACTCGACTTTCAGTTGGCCGACTTGTCTGGTGCAGAACGTCTTGTCTTCTAAAATAGAAATTAAAACTATCCTATTCTACATTACATTATAAAAATGAAAATCTCAAGTTATATTCAAGGAGAGTATAGGAATAAGAGCATTATTTTTACATTTACAAAGGAGGAGAGAAACTATGTATGCAAACTGAGTAACAATAATAAATAAACCAAACAATCATGCATGCACATGCATAGGGTTTTATCCATAACCACACATACATCCACCATCAAAATGCTTTTAGGGTGGCATGCATAGATTGCATGTATATATCATATATATATACATATATATATATGGATTGTATGTGGTATTTAATCAGATATTCTCATCAATCATTTTAGTATTCACATATTATGCAATAAAATAAATTTGATCATATTGATTTAGATCTTTGATACACCGTAAATTTAACGTGGCTTTGATACAAATGTTGGGATTTGGGGTAGCAAACAAGGCATCGTAAACAATAATTTTGTCCCTAATCCCAAACTAGAAGATCATGTCAACAACAATTTATCCATGAAAGGAGGTGGTGAGAGGTATACCTAGTCCTGAAGCAAGTCTGACGACTACTCTTGTTTGGTGATGTGCACTCTTTGCAAGATGCACACATAAAACTATCGGCTACGGCAACCTGGTGTGTCCCCATGAACGGTGGTGGTTGTTGACCCCCCTAGAGGAGGTAACAGTCTCCACACGTCTATATAGTCGATGTGGACCACTGGGAACTCCTCGCCACACTTCCCAAAGCTAGCGGGAAGGAGTTGTCCCTTTGAATGTCAATGTGCTAAAGATCAACCGGGAGTCAAAGAGACGGGTTTTAATTAATTTGTGGTTGTTATGAATCATGAATTGGTCGGTTCACATATAAAACGAACGATTCAACACTTGAATCATTTAGTTCACTATATTTCCTATTCCCAGATGTATTGCCTTTCAATGTGATGATTAATGCACAACATGATGTCAACGTCGATCATTGATCCAGTCTTACTGATCGCTCGTCTGATTAATTCACAATCTAAACTGGTCGACTCACATTTTGAAACAGTCGATTCATTTCTGAACTGATTGATTCACATCCTGAACCGGTTGGTTCATTTATGAACATGATCGATTCAGATTCAAGTTCAGCCAATGTACAACTAATGTTGTTTAAATTGAATACCTAAACACTTTAGTAATTAAGTTAAACAATATTCATGAGTAGACTCCTTTTCCAGGTTCATCCTATGTGTGTGACCCTATCGGTCCCAAGTTACATTGATAGTGAATGTTCATAAAAAAATTATGATATTATAAGTAATGAGTGGTATCTAGAAACACACCATTGCTTCCTATGTAATTGGAAAGTTAGAGAGCAACTTCAACCTACAAATCATGATTAGTGCTACAATGATTGTATAGTTCCTTTGTCTCTGATATTTGGATTGAACTCGATGCATGGAATCATCATCCTCTCAATGTTCAATACATGTTTTGTGAACTAGAGCAAACTGTATATGGTGCATGTGAGCTCACATATCACATATTGAGTTGCATGAGTATGACCATGCGTTTCTCAATCTCATTTATTAAGTGGCCAGGATAGCAATCTCCTATAGTATGGACAAATTCCACCTATACCACTCACACTCAATCCCTATGTGTCACAACATACCCGAGCATCACCTTTATGGAAATCCTTATTCAAGGTCACGTTGGATGGGGTCAAAAGACATTGAATGACGTGTGATAAGTGTAGTGACTTCAGGTCTAAGAACCACAATCACCACTATCACTATGAGAGCTGATTTTGACTACCATTCCATGGTCTCCATGTATCACTCTCAAGGTAGGCATGTCTGATACACTATTCTCTAGCATGCACATGTATGCCTGCCTTAATATCTCATATCATGACTAATGAGACTCTGTCATTAGTCAACACACACTCTAGTCTTATGGATTACCCTTTTCTATTTTGCTTCCATGATAATATCCGACTAGGGGCATAACAAGAATGTATGTAGTCTTATCATACATATGATTACATTGTCTAGGTCCTAAACCTAAAAATATACGTCATTGAGTAACAACATTCTTTAGACATATACTATATATGTGCCATCATCTCATGATTGAGACAAACATAATAGACAAAATTATCTTTATCATTATCAAATCAAGTATCTAATGCCCCATTACAAACATGGTATGATTGTCTCTCTGGGCATACATACCAACAATGTGTAGGTAAATAAGTAGTTTAAATTAAATTAAAACAAATTAATTTGAAAAAAGTCTACAAAACTTCTAATAAGAAAACAACCACATATACCCTGCTTATGCCTCACACATGATTGCATATGCGGCCATGACTGCATACTGGGCTGCATATGCATATGCAGTTTGGAAAGAGGGCCACACCGCATATGCCCCACATAAAAATGTTTTTTGAAACATTGGTTGACGTCATAGAAGAACTTGATATAACTACATTCAGTTCTTCTATTAAAAAGGCTCGAGCACTGACAAATGATGTGTTCAGTAAATGTCATTACATATATATGTAGTTAGATGCATAATCTAACTACATATGTATGTGTAGAAAATATTTTGTTTCCCTACACATTAACTACACATATAGTTATAGTAAATTCATTTATTTGTTACATAGTAGCTACATATACAATTGTAGTTATAATTTAACTATAATTACACCTATATTTAAATATATAAAGACAATGTATAGCTATATTTTGGGCTATATATGTATATGTATATAATTCATTGTTTAAATACATATTAAAAAATGTAGCTTAAGGAATTCCTGACATAAGCATGCACTATAGTTTTTATATGCAAAGAAAAATATAGCTAAAGCCTTTAGCTATAAAATATGAGGTTTCTACTGTATTGTTTTTTGTAGTTGAAAACCATTTTTGTAGTGATTGACCCAAATTTCTATATAGATCGTGTCAGGGTGAAAGAAAAACCAATCACAAGAATCCAAATATCCAAATTAGTTATACTTTATATAACAATAAGAATCTTGTATAACGTACATTTGACTAAAAACTTTCAACCTTATATTTGATCTCTAATATGTTTAGTCGGTTATATTATTAAGACTAAACAACAATACACTAGTATATATTTAACTTATATGCATCCATAATATAATATAATCCAAGGGATTGATAGACTATTCATTAAAATAAAAATTTACATCTTCTAATATATTACAATCACAAACATCATATTAATGATTGGATGATTTTATTGTATATTTCATAAATAATGGAAAATAATTATTTTTCAAACATCACTAATGTGATTGATATTATTTTCTTTTATTAGAGTCCTAATAAGTTTATGGGAACCAAAATGGGATTTTCTTTTCAAACATTATCCATGCCTAAAACAGAGTCATAACCCCTTTAATAATATGGATTCAAACATTGTCATAACCCAAGTGACTGTGTCGATGCTCATCTCTAAGTCTAAGTATGTATGTAGCATCCCCCAAGTGTGCTCCATATACCCACAACATAGAAGCATGAACCAACACAATCACACTCATAGAATGTCATAAAAAAAGAATATATCATTCGTTGCAATGATAAAAATAACTTTACATAGGATATATACATATTGACTCTCATACATGTTCTTTTTACAAAACTTACAACAAATAACATGACACATGATATCACTGAGAAACTAACTAAACCTCCTTGGATCACACAGGTGCCACCCCACTAGGTCTTAAACTCACACAAACTGGGATCAACTTCTTGATTGGTCACGCATCCTAGCACTACTCCAAGTCGAGCATGCTTGACTTTGGAATTCTTATGGATGGGCTCCCTGAAAAGGAGGTGCACCTTGGCGATATGGGTAGTACAATCATTTCTTATAGGATCATTTCATCTGAGGCTTCAAATCCTGGGATGATACAATCTCCCCCATTTTGACTCTTGGCATCCTCATTTCAGTGTAGACCTAGAATGACCCATGTGCACCCAAGTCCAGATTACGACTATCAGTGCAAGGGTGACTACATCACCATTAACAACCCTTTCTAACATGCCTAGATTGCATGACTCAAGATGTCCAAAGCTCTAGAAGAGTTTCAGGGATGACGAGTGCCCCCATAGATCACCACTGGCCTTAACTACATGCTTTGTCCTTATTCATGCACAAGTCGGGATCAACTTCCCAACCGGTCGCCCATCCTAGTACTACTGTGAGAACCCATTACACTAAACGATATTACTCAAAACATAAAGCATAATCAATCACTAATTAATCACATACCCAAAAATATGGGTAAATTAAAACTGATTTCAACGTCAGCACCTGCTCAGAAACATTTACATAAGAGCCCAACATCTTTCTTTTATCCATACTATGCCAAGAATTTGATACAAATTTTTCTATCACCTTATCTACAACATATATACACAAGAGAACAATATTTGTATATACCACACAATAAACATTAACATGCTAACAAAATTCTGATTCGTTTGAAATACCATATACAGACTTTTCCTGCCCGAACCTGAGAGTACAGAGACAACTCTAGGACACACTAGACATCTAATCAACTTTATCAAAGATTCATTACTATAACTCTTCTTTTCTGCCACATGTTAGTTTTCGTCACTTCCGATTACCTAAAAAAATGTAGCGAACCACAAGGGTGAAACTCATGTCCCATCAAGAGATATAACCTCCAACAACATTTATTGATTACAACATGTTTAAGTAATTAAACAGTTAAGCAATTTCATTAAATATAACAAATAAGATCAGCAATACTGATTATTAACAAAATACATACAGGAGCAGATAATAACTATCATCATTAGCCAGACTATCATCCTTTATCTTGTTGACAGTATAAGCAATTCAGTAGCATATGCATATCTAGCATCATGAGCAAGTCTAGTAACATAGCATAGCTAACAACATGAGCATGTGTAATTGGTTGAACATATCAACATCATAAGAAGAGCTAACAACATAAGCACAACTATCTGGATAAGCATGATTATCAATATATGCATCTCTAGTAACAAATGCATGGCTCGCATACTAAACATAACTAACAACATGAGATAGCTAGCATCATGATTATAATCAACAGTAGTAGTATAGTTATCAACATAATCATGGCTACTGTATGTATGCATCTACAATCTTAAGAATATCAACAACATAAGTATATCTACTATCTCTTAATTACACTAATCATCATCCTTATGTAAAGATAACAAACAAAGGTTATCATCCAATGTGAAACATTGTGTGTAACCCTAAACATATATGCTACATGGTTGTATTACATCTTTTATTATGCCTTGAGAAAATTGAGGATACCCCTCAAAATCCAACTGACCCTGCTAAGTCAAAATCAGTGCCATACAAGATCTAGGAAGAGTCAGAATCCTAAGATCTTCTCCACCCTCGGTCAGTACGGGTCCGCCACAGCGACACATAAGGTCAAGCTGCTAACAACCTACTCCGTCCTTGGTACAGGTCATGGCACTAGTGAAAGGAGGTGGGTACGCATACCCTACCATCTGAGGTACAACCGCAGTTGTCCACCAATCTTGTCACATATATAATCACTGAGACATGACCGCAGCCGTTCTCAATCACATCAGATGTATGAGGCATGACCATAGCCAACATCTACAACCTGCATTCTGGATGACAAGGATATATCCTCAACTTGCCACCCCCACATACTCAATAGTAAGTGCTCCGAGTTTCCCTTAGGAATACTCATTTCACCATCTGGCAAGTTCTGACACTCAGATGGATCTATGGCATAGGGCACTACATGATTAGAGATTCACTTGATTAGTTATGTCAATTGGGTGAATTAAGGCTGCATCAAACAAGTGGACATACAAACCCTAATTCACTTCTAGCAAGCATATAAATATCACAACTTTTAAAAGATATAAAATGTGTGAAACATAATTTCTCATCTCATCATCACATGGTACTATTCACTTGCCATTCATGTGACCACACTAGTCATCATACTATCACAAGATATAAATCATTTTCACAATATCACAAGGTATCAACCCTTATCAACACAAGAGGATTACACCTCATTCAGGGCTCAACCATGCCCAAAGGTCATTAAGACCATCATACTATTCCCTACAAGATCGTCATTATCTTTGCATGCCTTATAACAAGGCTCAACAACATCACTTACATATAATACATTAGATCAACACAATATTGCATTAATGAGCCAGGAGATATTTATAAACAATCATAGCAGGGTTATATTAACATTAAGAACATTCCCTTAATACATAAACATGCATGAAATCTAGATATGATTAACCCTCATCATATTCATAATGCACATGCTTAGCATAAGAAAGTATCAACCATGTGGCTATGATAACCACCAATTAACATATCAAGGTTATGATCGTATTAAGAGGTTATTCCACCGTCGTTCCATCATATAAGAATGTTAAACATGAATACTCATCTTTAGCTATTTGCATTAGAGTTAGGTTCAACAAGATAAATCATATTAATGTTATTAATCAGCACTTACACCCAAACCCTAACTCACGACATCCCCATTGGATCATGGATGCATAAGGTGAAGCATCACCATCACATTCCATACCATTCTCAAGTATAAACCCACACATAACTCAAGCTTTAACCATCGGTTTATAGCATACTATGGTTTCAACAACAATAAGAGAGTACTCCATGATTGTATTAGTCATTCAAGGACTATTCATACCCAATTACCATCATTGAGTTATATTAAAGCTAGGTATAACAAGCTATACCTCATTAGGGTTACATATCAACACAATATGATTATCATCCCTTCCATTCATATGAGTGAATATGTAAGACTACCTTATTAAGGGTAACCCTCCATTTGTTCCAACATCATTCAACCCATAACACCATACCACAATGTCACCCAGAACCATTGGATGTTTAAAAGGTAAGACCATTGGTTGTTTACATAAGTAAACATCGTAGATAAACCACCTATGAAGTCCTTGATTTGTTCTATAGAAAGAGTCATCATATAACCTTAAACATCCCTTGAGAAACAATACAAAAAGTTCCATTAAGAGTAGGGTAAAACCCACAATCGATTGTTCATTTAAAACAAGCCATCCATTGTCAACAAGTATGCTCCTTAAGTTGATCATATAAAGGAAACCATCTAAATCACATTATTAGGACCAACATATTACATTATCCATCATTCCACTTTATTGGAGGAATAAACATTAGATCTTGACCATTGGGTCAAGTTCATATGTTACTACCATCAATTACAGTATAGGTCCGACCATTGCATCAAGTGACCCAAGAAACCATTGGTCTAAGGCTTAATTGATGCTACAACTACAATGCCTAACTCACCATAGGTTGTAGAAACCTGATCCACCATCATTAGTGACCATTAAGTCACCATAGTTTGTTATATCAACACTATATTCATTAATCAACATCAATTATTAAGCTAATGTCATCATTGATTGATAACATTATTAGGGTACTTAATGGTTGATCATTAAACTTCTAATTGATCCAAAACATGACCTAAAGGGTGACCATAGGTTGTCACCATCATATGACATCTTTGATCTCGATCATAAGTTGTCACGAAGACAACATCATAGGGTTGTTGCAATGGTACCATCATCGGGTCATGGGTTTATAGAAGAAATCAACTTTAAACCCTAAAATTGACCATTGGTTTGAGAGGTGCTTAGCACCATAGGTTATCAAACCAACTTGATACAAGTAATATTATACCTTAGTAATAACATACACATGATAATAGGTTTATCTAGAACTTAAATCAGAATAGGGAACATTATAAAAATCGAAATCCTAGTCAAGCATAGATTTTTAGTGCATGAATCATCATTTTTAAGCAAGAACATGAGCTAGCAAGCTTATGGTAATCAAAAAACATGGAGCAAGCTATAAAACTTGCCTATAATGAGAAGATGAAACCCCACACAGAAGAAATCTTGAGCAGGTAGGGTAGAAAATCCAAGAATAAGATATGAATTCGTCCATCTAGCACCTTTCTTTATCAAATGAGTAAACCCTAAGCATAAGGAGCAAGAAAGGTAGGGTTTTAGTGCTTTAGAGAAATTTCTACCATGGAACAGTAAGGTTCTGACCTGAAGAAAGGTCTAAGGAGGGAGAAGAGAATGAAAAATGGAGAAGGAAGGAAGAAAATAATTTGCCTTGGTCAAAATCCCTAGAAGATGACCTTGGAAATTCTAGGTAGGGCTAAATGGAGCTCTAGAAGACCTTCTTCTCTAAAAAGAGGTTGTCTTCTACCTTAGAACATTTGGTTCCGCAGAAAAACAGAGTGGAGTCATTTCTCCATGTTAGAGGAAAGAGAAATCAAGCATAGTTTCATACTTGGGCAAGGAAGAGGTAAATATAGCCCATGGATAAGGATGGAAGCAAGCATGAGGTGTAAAAGTAGCTTCCCCATGTGTCTATGGGCTTAAACTATTAAGAATATACAAGCACACACACAAGAAGCTCCACCACCGTACATATAGACCTTCTTATATTTCCTTTATCAAATTTCCCAGCCAATCACATAGTTCATTAGTTGATAGCTACTAAAGGTAGCTCATCCATGAAGGGGTAAACCCCAAAATATCCTTAGAGAAAACACCTTCAAACCAAGGATTAAATAGGTACCCCATGGCTCACAAAACTCAATAATGATGATAGAATATCAAAGGAACATAATTCAAGTGATAAATTGCAAAGAAAACCTCTAAATTGGATAATTACATAAAAGTCCAAAATGTGCATAAAATTGCATAACTTGCTCAAACAGTGTCCAAATTGGACCAAATTTGAAACTTAAACTTGTATTATGATTTAAAAGCATATCACAAGGTTATATTAGGTTTATAAGCATTCAATTATGGTAATTAAGCTTATTCAACTCATTAAGCAAGTTTAGGGGCCTTACAACTATAAAACCCTAACATGGATTTCGCCCCCAAAATCTAAGGTAAACAAAGATGTGTACTTCCTTTGCACCTCATCCTATTACCTTCACATGTTTACTTGCATATCATGGTGATGTCACATCATTCATACATACCTCATCTTGGGTCAGCACAAAAACCCCCACCTAAGAAGACATTCTCAATATGGAATGTTGAAACTTGTTGTGTCATATGTACAACTCTAGTAGTAATGTTCAACATTAAATTATAGATATCATCCTAAAATTATATCTATTGTATCACCACATTACTCAAAAGTCATACTTGCTAGCTTTTTACCAATCACGGCATGTGTCCCATACCATTCCTTAAATCATATAAAAAAGGGCTATGTATCCATCCTTTTTTTTTCTTTCTAGATACACTGGCACTGGAACACTTATTAGTTCTTTTTCAGCATCAAAAGAAATGCTGACACTGGAACCTGTCATTCCATACAAGGAAACATCATTCCTAGTCAACCTTGTTAGGGTGAAACAACAAAACTATCTTCACCTTACTAGGATTTACACAATCTACTTAGAAGACATATCATGATCCCATAAAGACATTTAATTAAACCCATCTCACTCTTGTTCAACTTGTCTCATAGCTATTGTTGTTTCGACATCCTTAAGGTTTTTGAAGAAATACTTTGACATGTCATCATTCAAAGTTTGATATAACCTGTATGACATGACTGGAACACTCTGTTCCTCCTATTCATAAATTCTATTTGTACATTGGTTAGTCTAAAGGACATAACTCTAAACTCATCATGGTCATGTGAATTATGTCATCCAATCTAAATCTTATGCATTGATATTTGATCATAGATTTATCTTAAAGGAACACAATATCACATATCTATTGACCAACAAACCATCTATCCTTGATAGTGGCCTTGCCCAACTATCACTGAACCATACATAACATTATAGAATCACTTTTGTTTTTCCTTCCAAATAACATTTAAAGGGTCATCATCAACTCTCTCTCTCCCTCTCTTTAAGGGGTAGGAATACTTGATATGTTCATTTGGTAAACATCTCCAACCTTCACATACTTCCCATACCGTTGATACATCTTGGATACTAGCATTCATTACCTTGGTATCCACCTCATGTGCTATAAGGAACTCACATCCTTATCTCATCTACTTTTACCAAAATAACAAATCTCAAGACATATAAGAGGAGTCTTACTAATTATTGGAAGGCTCAAAAGCAAACTCATCACAAAATTTATGATCTTGGAACCATAGTCCAAGCAACCTTATGCTATAATAAGCTATCCACCCTTATGTTTACAATGAATCCATGCATACCAAGTGGAAATGATCCACTTAAAAGCTGTGCCCTAGAAAGGAAAGACACAAAGGGGAAACACACTTCCCATACTATAGCAGTATTTTTCAAGGGTCATTAGCAAAAAGGTAACCAATTATATTTTCATTATGTAGGCCACAACTTCTTATGTATCATTTTACCTTTTTAATTTCGAGTTCCTTGCCATTAGCATGGGAATCATCATGATTAACATATCTCATTACTCCTTCTTTGATGACTATTTATCACACTTGGATACATTTTCTTATTTTATTATGTTTTTCAACCACTTATCAACATGTAGATCATCATATTCCACATTTTCTTCATTAAACACATATCATCTCCTCTAATTTCTTTCACATGCCATGCTGATTTTTCATTAAAATTTTCTTACATACATAGGTTGGTTTGAGATTAACTCAGGTTCCACCTTATTCCTTTTTCATTGTTCCCATTCTTCTTCTCATTTTGTACTTGTTATAGGAGTTCTCTCAATCTTATGTGGATTTCATGCCTTTATTCACTTTATAAACATAGACTTATCTGTCTTTTACTTTATTATCTTCTTGAACCACATCATCAAGAACTCCTCTTTTTCTTATTTGTATTTAGATTTAGATACCATGGTGTTATATCTTTCTCTTATAGTTACCATACATTCAAGTTTTGATAGATTATGATACAATTCTCATCTTCTTTAAGGTAGGATTGAGATATTCACACCATGATTTCTTATTCATTATGCTCTTTAGATTGTCTCAAAATGACTACTTGATCAGAGTAATCAGAAAGATAACAATCTAAGAGTTCCATACTTACCTTTTCTTCAATAATTGAATACTTGGCCAGGGCATCCAAGTACTGAGATTAGGCAGTATGCACCATGTTTTTGTGTCACGTTCCTAACTTAGACATCATCCTAGTCTTAAGTCCTAGTGTCCATGTAGACTCAGTGAACCTAAAGCTCTGATACCAACTTTTGAGAACCCTTTACACTAAACGAGATTACTCAAAACATAAAGCACAATCAATCACTAACTAATCACATACCCAAAAATATGGGTAAATTAAAACCGATTTCAACGTCAGCACCTCCTCATAAACATTTGTATAAGAGCCCAACATCTTTATTTTATCCATACTATGCCAAGAATTTGATACAAATTGTTCTATCACCTTATCTACAACATATATACACAGGACAACAATATTTATATATGCCACAAACCAAACATTAACATGCTAACAAAATTTCGATTCGTTTGAAATACCATATACAAACTTTTCCTGCCCGAACCTAAGAGTACAGGGACGACTCTAGGATACACTAGGCATCTAATCAACTTTATCAAAGATTCATTACTATAGCTCCTCTTTGTCGCCACATGTTAGTTTTTATCACTTCTGATTACCTAAAAAATGTGGCAAACCACAAGGGTGAGACCCATGTCCCAGTAAGAGATATAACCTCCAACAACGTTTATTGATTACAACATGTTTAAGTAATTAAATAGTTAAGCAATTTAATTAAATATAACAAATAAGATCAGCAGTACTGATGATTAACAAAATACATACAAGAGCATATAATAACTATCATCATTAGCCAGACTATCATCCTTTATCTTGTCGACAATATAAGCAATTCAGTAGCATATGCATATCTAGCATCATGAGCAAGTCTAGTAACATAACATAGCTAACAACATGAGCATATATAATTGGTTGAACATATCAACATCATAAGAAGAGCTAACAACATAAGCACAACTATCTGGATAAGCATGATTATCAATATATGCATCTCTAGTAACAAAGGCATGGTTGGCATGCTAAACATAACTAACAACATGAGATAGCTAGCATCATGATTATAATCAGCGGTAGTAGTATAGTTATCAACATAATCATGGTTATTGTATGTACGCATCTACAATCTTAAGAATATCCACAACATAAGTATATCTATTATCTCTTAATTGCACCAAGCATCATCTTTATGTAAAGATAGCAAACAAGGGTTATCATCCAATGTGAAACGTTGTGTATAATCCTAAACATATATGCTACACAGTTGTATTACATCTTTTATTATGCCATTAGGAAATTGAGGATACCACTCAAAATCCAACTGACCACTGCTAAGTCAAAATCAGTGACATACAAGATCTAGGAAGAGTCGGACTCCTAAGATCTTCTCCGCCCCCGGTCAGTACGGGTCCGCCACAACGACACATAAGGTCAAGTTGCTAATAGCCTAGACTGTCCTTGGTACAGGTCACAACACTAGTGAAAGGAGGTGGGTACGCATACCCTACCATCCAAGGTACAACCGTAGTTGTCCTCCAATCTTGTCACATATATAATCACTGAAACATGACCGCAGTCGTTCTCAATCACATTAGATGTATGAGGCATGACCATAGACAACCTCCACAACCTGCATTGTGGATGACAAGGATATATCCTCAACTTTCCACCCCCACATACTCAACAGTATGCACTCTGAGTTTCCCTTAGGAATACTCGTTTCACCATCTAGAAAGTTCTGACATTCAAATGGATCTATGGCACAAGGCACCACATGATTAGAGTTTCACTTGATTAGTTATGCCGATTGGGTGAATTAAGGCTGCATCAAACAAGTGGACATACAAACCCTAATTCACTTCTAGTAAGCATAAAAATATCACAACTTTTAAAAGATATAAAACGTGTGAAACATAATTTCTCATCTCATCATCACATGGTACTATTCACTTGCCATTCATAAGACCACACTAGTCATCATACTATCACAAGATATAAATCATTTTCACAATATCACAGGGTATCAACCCTTATCAACACAAGAGGATTACACCTCATTCAAGGCTCAACCATGCCCAAAGGTCATTAAGACCGTCATATTATCCCCTGCAAGATCATCATTATCTTTGCATGCCTTATAACAAGGCTCAACAACATCACTTACATATAATACACTGGATCAACACAATATTGCATTAATGAGCTAGAAGATATTCATAAACAATCATAGCAGGGTTATATTAACAATAAGAACATTCCCTTACTACATCAACATGCAAGGAATCTAGATATGATTAACCCTCATCATATTCATAATGCGCATGCTTAGCATAAGAAAGTATCAACCATGTGGCTATGATAACCACCAATTAACATATCAAGGTTATGATCATATTAAGAGGTTATTCCACCGTCATTCCATCATCTAAGAATGTTAAACATGAATACTCATCTTTATCTATTTGCATTAGAGTTAGGTTCAACAAGATAAATCATATTAATGTTACTAATCAGCACTTACACCCAAACCCTAACTCACGACATCCCCATTGGATCATGGATGCATAAGGTGAAGCATCACCATCACATTCCATACCATTCTCAAGTATAAACCCACACATAAATCAAGGTTTAACCATCAGTTTATAGCATACTAGGGTTTCAACAACAATAAGAGAGTACTTCGTGATTGTATTAGTCATTCAAGGACTATTCATACCCAATTACCATCATTGAGTTATATTAAATCTAAGTATAACAAGCTATACCTCATTAGAGTTACATATCAACACAATATGATTATCATCCCTTCTATTCATATGAGTAAATAGGTAAGACTACCTTATCAAGGGTAACCCTCCATTTGTTCCATCATCATTAAACCCATATCACCATACCACAATGTCACCCAGAACCATTGGATGTTTAAAAGGTAAGACCATTGGTTGTTTACATAAGTAAACACCTTGGATAAACCTCCTATGAAATCCTTTATTTGTTCTCTAGAAAGAGTCACCATCTAACCCTAGACATCCCTTGATCAACAACACAAAAAGTTCCATTAAGAGTAGGGTAAAACTGACAATCGACTGTTCATTTAAAACAAGCCATCCATTGTCAACAAGTAAGCTCCTTAAGTTGATCATATAAAGGAAACCATCTAAATGACATTATTAGGACCAGCATATTACATTAGACATCATTCCACTTTATTGGAGGAATAAACATTAGATCTTGACCATTGGGTCACGTTCATATGTTTAAACTATCAATTACAGTATAGGTTCAACCATTGCATCAAGTGACCCAAGAAACCATTGGTCTAAGGCTTAATTGATGCTACAACTACAATGCTTAACTTACCATAGGTTGTAGAAACCTGATCCACCATCATTAGTGACCATTAAGTCACCATAGGTTGTTAGATCAACACTATATTCATTAATCAACTTCAATTATTAAGCTAATGTCATCATTGATTGATAACATTATTAGGGTACTTAATGGTTGATCATTAAACTTATAATTGATCCAAAACCTGACCTAAAGGGTGACCATAGGTTGTCACCATGATATGACATCTTTAATCTCGACTGTCAGTTGTCATGAAGACAACATCATATGGTTGTTGCAATGGTACCATAATCGGGTCATGGGTTTATAGAAGAAATCAACTTTAAACCCTAAAACTGACCATCGGTTGATAGGTGCTTAGCACCATAGGTTGTCAAACCAACCTCATCCAAGTCATATTATACCTCAAGAATAACATACACATGATCACAATTTTATCTAGAACTGAAATCAAAACAGGGAACATTATAAAAATTGAAATCCAAGTCAAGCATAGCTTTTTAGTGCATGAATCATCATTTTCAAGCAAGAACATGAGCTAGCAAGCTTATGGTAATCAATAAACGTGGAGAAAGTTATAAAACCTGTCTATAATGAGAAGATGAAACCCCACACAGAAGAAATATCGAGTAGGTAGGGTAGAAAATCCAAGAATAAGCTATGAATTCGTCCATCTAGCACCTTTCTTCATCAAATGAGCATACCCTAAGCATAAGGAGCAAGAAAGGTAGGGTTTTAGAGCTTTAGAGCAATTTCTACCATGAAACAGTAAGGTTCCGACCTGAAGGAAGGTCTAAAGAAGGATAAGAGAATGAGAAATGGATAAGGAAGGAAGAAAATAACTTGCCTTGGTCGAAATCCCTAGAAGATGACCTTGGAAACCCTAGGTAGGGCTAAATGGAGCTCTAGGAGACCTTCTCCAAAAGGAGGTTGTCTTCTACCTTAGAGCACTTGGTTCCATAAAAAAATAGAGTGGAGTCGTTTATCCAGGTTAGATGAAAGAGAATGCAAGCATAGTTTTGTACTTGGGCAAGGAAGAGGTAAATATAGCCCATGCATAAGGATGGAAGCAAGCATGAGGTGTAAAAGTAGCTTCCCCATGTGTCTATGGCCTTAAACTATTAAGAATATACAAGCACATAGACAAGCAGCTCCCCCACCATTCATACAGACCTACTTAGATTTCCTTTGTCGAATTTCCCAGCCAATCACATAGTTCATTAGTTGATAGCTACTAAAGGTAGCTCATCCATGAAGGGGTAAACCCCAAAATACCCTTAGAGAAAACACCTTCAAACCAAGGATTAAATAGGTGCCCCATGGATCAACAAGCTTAAGAATGATGATAGAATATCCAAGGAACATAATTCAAGTGATAAATTTCAAATAAAACCTCTGAATTGGGTAAATTGCAGAAAAGTCCAAAATGTGCATAAAATTGCATAACTTGCTCAAGTAGTGTCCAAATTGGACCAAATTTGAAACTTAAGATTGTATTATGATTTAAAAGCATATCATAAGGTTATATTAGGGTTCTAAGCATTCAATTATGGTAATTAAGCTTATTCAACTCATTAAGCAAGTTTAGGGGCCTTACAACTATAAACCCTAACATGGATTTCGCCCTCGAAATCCAAGGTAAACAAAGATGTGTACTTCCTTTTCACCTCATCCTATTACCTTCACATGTTTACTTGCATATCATATTGATTTCACATCATTCATACATATCTCATCTTGGGTTAGCACAAAAGCCCCCACCTAAGAAGACATTCTAAATATGGAATGTAGAAACTTGTTGTGTCATATGTACAACTCTAGTAGTAATGTTCAACTTTAAATTATACATATCATACTAAAATTATATCTATTTTATCACTACATTACTCAAAAGTCATACTTGCTAGCTTTTTACTGATCATGGCATGTGTCCCATACTATTCCTTGAAGCATATAAAAAGGGCGATGTATCCATCCTTTTTCTTTCTTTCTAGATACACTAACACTGGAACACTTGTCAGTTCTTTTTCAGCATCAAAAGAAATGTTGACACTGGCACTTGTCATTCCATACAAGGAAACATCATTCCTAACTTCAAAAAAAAAAGGAAACATCATTCCTAGTCAACCTTGTTAGGGTGAAACAACAAAACTATCTTCACATTACTAGGATTTACACAACCTACTTAGAAGACATATCATGATCCCATAAAGACATTTAATCAACCCCATCTCACTCTTGTTCAACTTGTCTCATAGCTATTGTTGTTTCGACAACCTTAAGGTTTTTGGAGAAATATTGATCATATTTTTAACCATATTTGAAATACTTTGACATGTCATCATTCAAAGTTTGATATAACCTTTATGACATGACTCGAACACTTTGTTCCTCCTATTCATAAATGCTATTTGTACATTGGTTAGTCTAAAGGACATAGCTCTAAACTCATCATGGTCATGTGAATTATGTCATCCAATCTAAATCTTATGCATTGATATTTGATCATAGGTTTATCTTAAAGGAACACGGTATCACATATCTATTGACCAACAAACCATCTATCCTTGATAGTGGTCTTGCCCAACTATCACTGAACCATGCACAACATTATAGAATCACTTTTGTTTTTCCTTCCAAACAACATTTAAAGGGTCATCATCAACTCTCTCTCTCTCTCCCTCTATTTAAGGGGGAGGAATACTTGATATGTTCATTTGGTAAACATCTCCAACCTTCACATACTTCCCATACCGTCGATCCATCTTGGATACTAGGATTCATTACCTTGGTATCCACCTCATGTATTATAAGGAACTCACATCCTTATCTCATCTACTTTTACCAACATAACAAATCTAAAGACATATAAGAGGAGTCTTCCTAATTATTGGAAGGCTAAAAAACAAACTCATCACAAAATTTATGATCTTGGAACCGTATTCCAAGCAACCTTCTGCTATAATAAACTATCCACCCTTATGTTTACAATGAATCCATGCATACTAAGTGGAAATGATCCACTTTAAAGTTGTACCCTAGAGAGGAAAGACACAAAGGGGAAACACACTTCCCATACCATAGTAGTATTTTTCAAGGGTCACTAGCAAAAAGGTAACCAATTCTATTTTCATTATGTAGGTTACAACTTCTTATGTATCACTTTACCTTTTTCATTTCGGGTTCCTTGCCATTAGCATCAGAATCTCATAATTAACATATCTCATTACTCCTTCTTTGATGACTATTTATCACACTTGGATATGTTTTCTTATTTTATTGTGTTTTTCAACCACTTATCAACATGTAAATCATCATATTCCACATTTTCTTCATTAAACACGGATCATCTCCTCTAATTTCTTTCACATGCCATGCTGATTTTTCATTAAAATGTTCTTACATACATAGGTTGGTTTGATATTAACTCAGATTCCACCTTATTCCTTTGTCATTGTTCCCATTCATCTTCTCATTTTGTACTTGTTATAGGAGTTCTCTCCATCTTATGTGGATTTCATACCTTTATTCGAGTTATAAGCATAGACTTATCTATCTTTTACTTTATTATCTTCTTGAATCACATCATCAAGAACTCCTCTTTTTCTTATTTGTATTCAGATTTAGATACCATGGTGTTATATCTTTCTCTTATAGTTACCAAACATTCAAGTTTTGATAGATTATGATACAATTCTCATCTTCTTTAAGGTAGGATTGAGATATTCACACCATGATTTCTTATTCATTATGCTCTTTAGATTGTCTCAAAATGACTACTTGATCAGAGTAATCCTTAAGATAACAATCTAAGAGTTCCATACTTACCTTTTCTTCAATAAGTGAATACCTGGCCAGGGCATCCAAATACTGAGATTAGGCAGTATGCACCATATTTTTGTGTCACGTTCCTAACTTAGACATCATCCTAGTCTTAAGTCCTAGTGTCTCTATAGACTCAGTGAACCTAAAGATCTGATACCAACTTGTGAGAACTCATTACACTAAACGAGATTACTCAAAACATAAAGTACAATCAATCACTAATTAATAACATACCCAAAAATATGGGTAAACTAAAACCGATTTCATCGTCAGCACCTGCTCAGAAACATTTGCATAAGAGCCCAACATCTTTCTTTTATCCATACTATGCCAAGAATTTGATACAAATTGTTCTATCACCTTATATACAACATATATACACAGGAGAACAATATTTTTATATGCCACACAACAAACATTAACATGCTAACAAAATTCTAATTCATTTGAAATACCATGTACAAACTTTTCCTGCCCGGACCTGAGAGTACAAGAACGACTCTAGGACACACTAGACATGTAATCAACTTTTTTTTGGTGCACGTAGGACACACTAGACATGTAATCAACTTTATCAAAGATTCATCACTATAGCTCATCTTTGCTGCCACATGTTAGTTTTTGACACTTCTGATTACCTAAAAAATGTGGCGAACCACAAGGGTGAGACTCATGTCCCAGCAAGAGATATAACCTCCAACAATGTTTATTGATTACAACATGTTTAGGTAATTAAATAGTTAAGTAGTATAATTAAATATAATAAATAAGATCGACAATACTGATGATTAACAAAATACATACAGGAGCAGATAATAACTATCATCATTAGCCAGACTATCATCCTTTATCTTGTTGACAATATAAGTAATTCAGTAGCATATGCATATCTAGCATCATGAGCAAGTCTAGTAACATAGCATAGCTAACAACATGAGCATATATAATTGGTTGAACATATCAACAACATAAGAAGAGCTAACAACATAAGCACAACTATCTGCATAAGCATGATTATCAATATATGCATGTCTAGTAACAAAGGCATGGCTAGCATGCTAAACATAATTAACAACATGAGATAGCAAGCATCGCGATTATAATCAGCAATAGCAGTATAGTTATCAGCATAATCATGGATACTATATGTACTCATCTACAATCTTAACAATATACACATCATAAATGTATCTACTATCTCTTAATTACACTAAGCAAAAGATAACAAACAAGGGTTAACATCCAATGTGAAACATTGTGTATAACCCTAAACATATATGCTACACGACTGTATTGCATCTTTTATTATGCCCTGAGGAAATTGAAGATACCACTCAAAATCTAACTGACCACTGCTAAGTCGAAATCAGTGCCATACAATAGCTAGGAAGAGCCGGACTCCTAAAATCTTCTCCGACCCCGGTCAGTACGGGTCTTCCACAATGACACCTAAGGTCAAGCTGCTAATAGCCTAGTCCGTCCTTAGTATAGGTCACGACACTAGTGAAAGGAGGTGGGTACACATACCAAACCATCCAAGGTACAACCACAATTCTCCTCCAATCTTGTCACATATATAATCACCGAGACACAACCACAATCGTTCTCAATCACATTAGATGTATGATTCATGACCATAGCCAACCTCCACAACCTACATTGTGGATGACAAGGATATATCCTCAACTTGCCACCCCCACATACTCAACAGTATGCACTCCGAGTTTCCTTTAGGAATACTCGTTTCACTATCTGATAAGTTCTAACACTCAGATGGATCTATGGCACAAGGCACTACATGATTAGAGTTTCACTTGATTAGTTATGCCAATTGGATGAATTAAGGTTGCATCAAACAAGTGGACATACAAACCCTAATTCACTTCTAGTAAGCATAAAAATATCACAACTTTTAAAAGATATAAAACGTGTGAAACATAATTTCTCATCTCATCATCACATGGTACTATTCACTTGCCATTCATAAGACCACACTAGTCATCATACTATCACAAGATATAAATCATTTTCAAAATATCACAGGGTATCAACCCTTATCAACACAAGAGGATTACACCTCATTCAAGGCTCAACCATGCCCAAAGGTCATTAAGACCATCATATTATCCCCTGCAAGATCATCATTATCTTTGCATGCCTTATAACAAGGCTCAACAACATCACTTACATATAATACACTGGATCAACACAATATTGCATTAATGAGCTAGAAGATATTCATAAACAATCATAGCAGGGTTATATTAACAATAAGAACATTCCCTTACTACATCAACATGCAAGGAATCTAGATATGATTAACCCTCATCATATTCATAATGCGCATGCTTAGCATAAGAAAGTATCAACCATATGGCTATGATAACCACCAATTAACATATCAAGGTTATGATCATATTAAGAGGTTATTCCACCGTCATTCCATCATATAAGAATGTTAAACATCAATACTCATCTTTATCTATTTGCATTAGAGTTAGGTTCAACAAGATAAATCATATTAATGTTACTAATCAACACTTACACCCAAACCCTAATTCATGCCATCCCTATTGGATCATGGATGCATAAGGTGAAGCATCACATCACATTCCATACCATTCTCAAGTATAAACCCACACATAAATCAAGGTTTAACCATCGGTTTATAGCATACTAGGGTTTCAACAACAATAAGAGAGTACTCCATAATTGTATTAGTCATTCAAGGACTATTCATACCCAATTACTATCATTGAGTTATATTAAAGATGGGTATAACAAGCTATACCTCATTAGGGTTACATATCAACATAATATTATTCTCATCCATTCTATTCATATGAGTGAATAGGTAAGACTACCTTATTAATGGTAACCCTCCATTTGTTCCATCATCATTCAACCCATATCACCATACCACAATGTCACCCAGAACTATTGGATGTTTAAAAGGTAAGACCATTGGTTGTTTACATAAGTAAACACCTTGGATAAACCACCTATGAAGTCCTTGAGTTGTTCTCTAGAAAGAGTCACCATATAACCCTAGACATCCCTTGATCAACAACACAAAAAGTTCCATTAAGAGTAGGGTAAAACCCACAATCGACTGTTCATTTAAAACAAGCCATCCATTGTCAACAAGTAAGCTCCTTAAGTTGATCATATAAAGGAAACCATCTAAATGACATTATTAGGACCAACATATTACATTATCCATCATTCCACTTTATTGGAGGAATAAACATTAGATCTTGACCACTGGGTCAAGTTCATATGTTAAAACTATCAATTACAGTATAGGTCCGACCATTGCATCAAGTGACCCAAGAAACCATTGGTCTAAGGCTTAATTGATGCTACAACTACAATGCTGAACTCACCATAGGTTGTAGAAACCTGATCCACCATCATTAGTGACCATTAAGTCACCATAGGTTGTTAGATCAACACTATATTCATTAATCAACTTCAATTATTAAGCTAATGTCATCATTGATTGATAACATTATTAGGGTACTTAATGGTTGATCATTAAACTTCTAATTGATCCAAAACCTGACCTAAAGGGTGACCATAGGTTGTCACCATGATATGACATCTTTAATCTCGACTGTCAGTTGTCATGAAGACAACATCATAGGGTTGTTGCAATGGTACCATAATCGGGTCATGGGTTTATAGAAGAAATCAACTTTAAACCCTAAAACTGACCATCGGTTGATAGGAGCTTAGCACCATAGGTTGTCAAACCAACCTCATCCAAGTCATATTATACCTCAAGAATAACATACACATGATCACAATTTTATCTAGAACTGAAATCAAAACAGGGAACATTATAAAAATTGAAATCCAAGTCAAGCATAGCTTTTTAGTGCATGAATCATCATTTTCAAGCAAGAACATGAGCTAGCAAGCTTATGGTAATCAATAAACGTGGAGAAAGTTATAAAACCTGTCTATAATGAGAAGATGAAACCCCACACAGAAGAAATATCGAGTAGGTAGGGTAGAAAATCCAAGAATAAGCTATGAATTCGTCCATCTAGCACCTTTCTTCATCAAATGAGCATACACTAAGCATAAGGAGCAAGAAAGGTAGGGTTTTAGAGCTTTAGAGCAATTTCTACCATGGAACAGTAAGGTTCCGACCTGAAGAAAGGTCTAAGGAAGGAGAATATCAAAAGAAACAGAGAAAGAAGGAAGAAAATAACTTGCCTTGGTCGAAATCCCTAGAAGATGACCTTGGAAACCTTATGTAGGGCTAAATGGAGCTCTAGGAGACCTTCTTCTCCAAAAAGAGGTTGTCTTATACCTTAGAGCACTTGGTTATGCAGAAAAATAGAGTGGAGTCATTTCTCCAGGTTAGAGGAAAGAGAAAGCAAGCATAGTTTCGTACTTAGGCAAGGAAGAGGTAAATATAGCCCATGGATAAGGATGGAAGCAAGCATGCTTCCCCATGTGTCTATGGCCTTAAGCTATTAAGAATATACAAGAACACACACAAGAAGTTCCCCCACCATCCATATATACCTTCTTAGCTTTCCTTTGTCGAATTTCCCAGCCAATCACATAGTTCATTAGTTGATAGCTACTAAAGGTAGCTCATCCATGAAGGGGTAAATCCCAAAATACCCTCAGAGAAAACACCTTCAAACCAAGGATTAAATAGATGCCCCATGGCTCAAAAAGCTCAATAATGATGATAGAATATCCAAGGAACATAATTCAAGTGATAAATTGCAAAGAAAACCTCTGAATTGGGAAAATTGAAGAAAAATCTAAAATGTGCATAAAATTGCATAACTTGCTCAAACAGTGTCCAAATTATACCAAATTTGAAAATTAAGCTTGTACTATGATTTCAAATCACATCATAAGGTTAGATTAGGGTTCTTTGAATTCAATTATTGTAATTAAGCTTATTCAACTCATTAAGCAAGTTTAGGGGCCTTACAACTCCCTAAGACCAACACACTTAACTTTTGAGTTTTTAGTGATGAGCTCATTAAAAAATAGGTACACCTGGGTGATATGCATAGTGCAATCATTCCTTTTAATATCATTTTATCTGAGGCTACAAATCATGGGATGTTATAGTAAGTGGTTGGGTTCCAATAATATGAACATAACTTAACATAAAGCTTAAAACTAATATGAGAATGCATAAACATTATTTATGTCTTTAGGATACATTCTTAACTTGATTAAGCATTCTTATCAAGGAACCTACTCAATGAACCTTACTCTGATATGGTCTCACTGACACACACGAGCTGTGCAAGATTCTGAACACACTCAAAGTCAACATGATTGGGCTGAAATCCTTAAGCATAAACATCACTAAACACACTGAAAGTGATCATGCTTGGCCTTAAAAAGTGAAGGGATCTTATAATGCACCAACCTTCCATTAATTGTTCATGAGATAGGGTCTAATTATTAATTCATGTTCTGATCTCATCTGGCCTTATCTTACTTGGGATTTTTACCCATAATTGCATTATTGATTTTAAACATGAGAGGTATTATTCTTGGTTAATATGATCCTAATATATAACATGTATGCGGTAAAATTTAGCAAGAAGTGGATCTAATAGATACCTCTTAATTCATTAAAGTGTTCACATGATAGCACAATATGAAATTTAAACATGATAATGTGAACAAAATTGAATGATGCAATATAGGGGGATGGACCACTTACATAATTTTAGTAGGAAAAATTGCTCCTAAAATCTTGATCTCAAAACTTAACTATTTCATGTCATTATAACCCAAAACCCTAATTAGTATCTCATAACCCCTAATTAGGTCAAGTCTTGAAATCTGAGAAACAAGAATTAGAAACATGACTCCTAGCTCAGTCCAATGGATAGTTTTAAAAGAAATCATTCCCGATTCATACATAATTTGACCCATAGGAAATACCAATAAAAAGATACGAAAATTTTAAAATTGACTGATCATGATTTAGACAAATTGATTTAGCTTCATATGGGATTCGAATCACACGGAAATAAATATACTAGAAGACCTTTGATTAAATCTGAGATATTGAGTGTGTTAGAGGGCATTATTGCCAAAACTTAAAACATGGCTAGTATCTAAAATAGTAGAGAAAACCCTATATTGCCCTTGTCAGCATGACAAAAATTTACATGATGCAAGGACATCATTGTACTCTTGCCATCGGGGTTGTTCCCTAAAGGCGACCTACACAGCTCGACAACAATGGGGAACAAAACCAAATCAAATGCACTGGCTTCGACCATGAAAACCACATTTCACAAAAAATCAAAGCCTAGAAGGTTTCCCCTAAAAGCTTCTGAATCAGATTGAAACCCTTTTTGAAAACCCCATGTTGGCCAGCTTGCAAGGATATTGCCCTCTCGCCATGATTGAGAGCAACAAGTTGACGACCAGGTGTTAAATCCTATATCTTGACACACAAGAAAAACTTACTGCTCCCACTGAGTTCACACGAGCCATACGGAGGTGGAGCATCAAAATACAAGGAAGGAGTGCATACCAACACAACAATGCCATCACCGAAGTCGAAAAACAGATCTACATAGATCAAATCTTGCCAAAGTTGGCCATGATTCTCATCTCATCATGGTCTTTAACATAAAGTTCGTTTTATGACATATTATATCCCCAAAAGGTGTTAATAACACATTATACATTTTGATCTAAAAAGGGTGTAAATTATGTAACATTGAAAATGCATACCTATAAAATTGAGGATGTAACAATATATGTTTTAGAGGATGACAATAATCTAGTTGCTTCAACATTGTTAGTGAACTCATAAATAGGTTGTTCGTGTTAACCTAAGTGGTTTATTTCTTAGTGTGTGTTGATTGAGATTATGTCTATGATATCTATACTTATTATTAATATTATTATTATTTAAGTACACTTAAGTGAGGATCTATCTACCTATTAAAGTGTACCCATGTATCTATGGACTTCTATATATATGAGACCCAAAACATCTTTGCAGAGTATTGAATAAATGGTTATTTCATTCTACATTCTTCTTGTTGCTTACTTTAGCAACACTATGATAACACACAATGACACTATTGGCATCATCAAACTGAAACAATATCTACCAACCTATTTTCATACAAAAGGATTTGGAAAAAATCATGGCACTTTATAGAGACAAAACTCCTTCACCAATCCATAATGATCAGTTTATCCCAAAGACATTATGCGTGAGATCTACTCCAAAAGATTGGGACAGACAAATGCTAAACCCATTTCCACCCCTATGGAATATCATACCAAGTCTCCTCTTGAGGGGGACATGTTTCTAGATCCATAAAAGTATCGCCGAGTGTTTAGAAAATTGATCTGCCTAATAATTACTCGACATGGCATAACCTATGTTGTGGGAAAAATCAGACATAATAAACTGCCTTCCTCCAACAAAATTAGTGCAACATTTAACATATCCTTCACTGTCTCAAGAGCACCTAGGAAGAGGACTATTCTACGAACGGCCTCAACAGAAGATTGTTGCTATTTTTGGATATGTTGATTCAACAAGAGATGTCAAAGACCACCGATCCACCTATGTTTTTTTACATAATGATTGAGAATCACCCAATGGTCTAGAGAAGCAAAAGCAATCAATAATTTCTCGCTCCAGCTGTAACATCCTTGACCTGGGTTATGCTCTAACCCTAGATGTTTTGCTTAATAATGTTGATTAGATGCTTGTTCATATTTCTTGTAGAGTAATTAAGTCTCAAGAAGAACTTATATTTCAATTTCAGCCCTTTTTGAATAATGTTGAAACATTGTTTTGTTAGTTTTGGACTAAAGTGCAAATTACCCAAGTTGAGGGCACTTGCAAATTTTACATGATAAAATGTTTCTCATATGTTGAAGCATCATAATAATGAGATTGATGAATTGGTATGGTTTCCACAAGCTTGAGCACCAAGATAAAGCTTGCTGAGCAATCCTTGTGCATTAAAACCTAGTTTTGGTGTAATGTGTAATTTACCCAAAACCTAGGGTTCAATATGCAAAATACCACTTATAGAGGGTCCCCATGTTTATTGGAATCATGTAGAGAAAATAAAATGAGAGGGGCGCCTCATTTGAATTATTTTGGAGGAGAGAGAATCTTGATATTAAAATAATCAAGATTTAAGCATAAAAGGAACTTTATTTCAATTTAATGCAAAAATAAATATATTAATTGAAGAACCCTTCAACCAAAGGTGAGGGATGAATTTGCAAAAGGGTTGTATGATCTTGTTCCTTGCAAAGGCACGAAAATATCTTGAGTGAGTGGAAAGCCCACTCACACTAAGTTAATAAAATGAAATATCCACTAAAAAGGGGATATTAGTATAATATGATTAAGGTGCTTAATTTCTTTTCTTTTAATTCTTGGATAATGAATAAGTTTGGAAATTGGGAGAAGATGGCTTCGTGTCCAAGGAATTAAGGGGGAAGAGGCGGCACTGATTTTGGAATTAAAAGATTTTTATAAGGCATTTTCTCTCTCGTTGATTTTCTTATAAAACACCTTTTACCGCCCAAATCAAAGGCGTTTTCGAATCCACTTCCTATCTTTGCTTGCAAAGACGACCAAGGGAGCTAGGAGAAGGAGGAGGACGACCCCCAACCTTTTGGTAAGCTTCTTGATCCTCTTTCACCTTGATTTCATGGTGGAAATCACAAAACAATGCATGATTTCTTCTTTATTTCACTCCATCTTCAATCCTAGCCAATCTTTTTACTCCAAAGCTTGAGGACGAGCCTTGAGAGAGTTGAAAAAGCTTCCTCCACCATTTTTGACGTGAAGCTCCAAGCTTTGAAGCTCAATTGGAGGCGGGTTATATAACTCAAACCCTTAAATATAGTTATTGCAGTCAAATCTCCATTATTTGTTGAACGTTTAGTTCTATTTGAAATTCCCTTGATCCATTGTTGTAATTACCATGAAAATGGTAGTAGATTTTGAATGAACGAAGGTAGATGATGATGACATCATCTTAGGCACATATTCCAACAAGTTTTCCTTGCAAACAGTTTTAAGACTTTGGTCCAAACGGTTTCACCAAACAGTTTGGAGACTAAACGGTTTGCAAACTATTTAGAGTCTTGAACCCCAAACCATTTAGACGAGTTGACCATTTGGATGGGTTGACCATTTGAGGTCAGGACCCTAGTACATGTTGGATGAGTATCTAATGGTTCCAATTGATTGAATCAATATATGGACAATCATCCAATTAGAAACCCTAATCGGGTTAAGTGTTGATTTTGCAATTGAATGAATTAAATCTTTGGGTTGATTAACCCAGACAGTCTCAAGACTGTTTGGAGATCACCCAAATGGTTTCAATACCATTTGGAGGTCAACCAAGACCGTTTGGAGGTCTAAGGTTGAGTATGGTCGAGTTTTTGAAGGTCCAAAGATAGCAAATGGTAATGCAATCAATAGTTCAATTGTTGATCAATCTAATGATCCAAACCCTAATTGAATTTCACAAATTTTAAGTGATGGGATGGGGCAAACGGTCTCAAGACCGTTTGGAGGTCATCCAAATGACCTCAAGACTGTTTGGGGTCAGGTCATGCCCAATTTGAATGATGGTCCAATAATTTCAAAGCAATTAGTTCCACAATGACTAATATTGAAAGTTCATCGATTTCAACCCTAATTCAATTGGGTTCAAAACCCTAATTGATGATCAATTGAAAGTCTAATAAATTGAAATATGATTCATTAAGCTCAATTTAAGTATGGTGCTTAGGTTCAATTGATGAGTAATTACATGGATTCAATTGATGAAGGAATTCATCTTGGAAACCCTAACTCAATATGAGTGGTTGAGACCATTTTTGGTCCAATCGGTTTTTAGGAGGTTTGGACCAAACGGTCTTAAGACCGTTTGAGTCCAAACGGTGTCAAGACCGATTGGGACCAAACAGTCTCAAGACCGTTTGGTACCAAATGATCCCAAACCAATCGAGACTCAAACGATCCCAAGTACATATGTTATAAACGGTTTCAAGCACCAACTTTGCTAAACGGTTTCAAACTGTTAGACCAAGACTGTTTGGAGGTCTAAACGGTCTTAGACTGTTTGGAGGTATTTCAAGCAAGACCGTTTGAGGTCTGGTTGGTCAAGACTGTTTGGGGTCTATGTGACCAAGATCGTTTGGAAGTAATTAACCAAAACTGTATGGACAAATAAGGTGATTAAAGGTCAATAGTTTAATTGATCATTACATGATGTAAATCAAGGGTGATTATAGTAATTGTACCCTTAATAAGATAGGGTGATTAGTATCTCTTGAACGATTACTCTTTAATGATTATAGAAGTAATGACATAATACATTGTGTCAACTTTCATTCAAGTTGAGTTGACCTAATCGAATCAAGTCTGAAGTAAGTATCATCTTATAGAGGATGAGAGAGAGAGGACTCCCTACATGAATGATAATTATGTAGTGGTTAAGTCTCAACACTTCCAACATGAATGAATGTGTAATTAGGGTATGATCCTTGATAAAGAGATCATGAACCATAATTAGGAAGGTTGATGAACCCTAACCCTAATTGAGGGCAATTATAGGTGAAACCCTAATCTATGGTAATGGTATGACCCTAAATTAGGGTAATGACATGAGAAACCCTAATTTAGGGTATTTCAATAATAAACCCTGATTGAATGTGAATAGTAAACCCTAATTGAGAATGATGTTATGAGAAACCCTAATCAAGGGTGAAGCCATATGAAACCCTAAAGTGAGGATGATGTCATGTGGAACCCTAGACAAGGGTAAGGTCAAAATGAAACCTTAATACAATGATGTGATGTAAAACTTGATTCAAGGTAGTGCTATGCGCTGATATGTGACACTTTGATATGAAATCCTATACTGATATAGGATAAAGATATGTGGAGCCCTAATCTTGGGTTGTAATGTATGAAACCCTAATTTTGGGCAACATGATGATAAATCATGACCCAAATCTGGGTAATGAGATATAATATTCCTAATTGACATAAATTGGGAAATCCTAACTCAAAGGAGGAAATAATGATGTTACTCTTACAATGCATAGTGCTGATTTGTAATTGATATAATTGTTATCATGTGCACTAATTATGCAGGTTTCATGAGATGGTGGACATAGCCATGTATGGGCTATGAGGTTTTATTATTGAAATTAATTTATGGGCCTTGTAAGCCATAATATGTTGTGTTGCCAAGTGAGAGGTAACAAAAGATATTATTGGGCTTTAAGAGCCATGTGAAATACCTACACTACAATTAATATTACAATGATTAAATAACCTGAAGGCATTAAGTTACCTGATAAAGTGGTAACAAGTGTTTTGATGAACTAAGGGTTTAGACACCCATGTTTCATAATCATGATGATGAGATGATAAGGGATGAGAATACCCTGATGTGATAAGGGATTGAAATCCCAATGTTTAATAAAGCTTTGAAAAGAACTTGATAAAAATAATACTCATTATTTATAAATTTATTATAATGATTTATGTTTGATGCTAAAAGAATACTACAATGTACTTAATTAACCAAGTGAAATAGTATCATGCAGAGCCCTGACCATAGATCCATCATCGTCAGTAGTTTGGTGATGGTGAAACATGTTTTTCCTACGGGAACTCCTGGAGGGCATACTTTTGAGTATGTGGGGGTTATGGGTGCGAATATCCTTACGCCCTAATGGAGGAATTGATGTGAGGTAAACGTTAAATCTCTCAATCCTTCATTATATATGCCAGGATGGATGTATCACTAATCTCCCGATGATGTTAATGCCGAATCGATGTGAGATAAATATAATATCTCTCGATTGCGAAGAGAGTACAACATGCCACTGTAACTCTAATAGTGAAGTTGCCAGTATACCCTAGAAAGCTATTTAGCAAAGACACAAGATGTCCTACATTTGGTCCTCACACTGACTGAGGAAGATGAGGTCATGGAAATCTATCTCTTCTATTGACCTATGTATGGTACCGATTTCGATTTCGCAATGGTCAGTTGGAGTATGAGCAGTATACCTCATCTCCTCAGGGCTTAAGTATTCTTGTAAAATGTAATTAGCCGTGTAGCATATTTGCGTAAGGTTGAAATACGAGAATCATTAGTTGATGTTACTTTGCATAATATGTTCTAAATAGACAAATGTTATTTATGCTCTTCAATTCCTTATCGGATAAGTACCAGGCTGCTTATTCAAGATATAGATGAAAGGAATTTGATAGGGAATACTGCTCTAATCCGTTTATATATCAAATTATCTGCATTAAATACTTATGATTTTTCTGCTCAGTTTTATACCATTAATTGCAATAATAATGTTTCTGGCGGAGAGTTATATCTCTCGCTGGGACAATTTTTAATTGTCTCACCCCCGTGGGATCCAACTTTTTAGGTAGACACCGAAGGAGAGGCAGGAACCCTATAATAAGGGAAGAACAGCAGCAACACCATAACAAAGGACAGTAGTGAATCCTCAGGTGGAAACACTGGTTGTCATGTCTTATATATAGAGAGAGTCCTATGTGTCGTCTCTGTACTCTCAGGTCCTAGGAGTCAGTAGTTAGTTTAATATGGATATGAGATTTTGGCTTGATGCCTCAAGATTTTTATACTGCCTATGTATAGTCTAACAAGGCAGCTGATGCTTGTAACTCTCGAGAAGAACTGGTACAAGAGATGTACTAGCAAACCAGAATGTACTTGAGATACTTTGGTTCTTTTTGAAAGAGTTTTTCAGTTTATGGATCTCTTTGTAAAAAGTTTTAATTTTTAATGATTTTCAGTAATTCCGCCGCTAATATTACGCTTCCGCATTAATTAATCTTGTTTTCGTGAGTTGGATGCCACACCAGCACTGAAGTTGAATACCGTGTGATGACCCGCACCTGATGTCATCTTTAGTAGGTTTGATCCATGTTGATCTAATTTGGGATTCTTTGTCAAACTCCAACTCTTCTTTATTGTGAAAATCAAGTTGCTACCTATAATGCCGATAATCTAGTATTCCATGAACTTATAAAACACGTTGAAATTGATTGTCATTTTGTATGAGATTTGGTTAAATCCAAGGAGATTATGACCCTTCATGTATAGACCAACAATCAAATTGATGATATCTTGACTAAACTACTTCCTCCATCATTTTTTGCTATACATGTGTCAAGCTATAACTAACTAAAAAAAACCTGCTCTCAATCTTGAAGGGGAGTGTTAGCGTAAATGATTTATTTCTTATTTCTTATTAATTGGACTTAAGCCATTGTATCTGTAATTCTTTTTATTATGTAAGTACACTTAAATGAGGATCCATTTCTCTATTTTCAGTGTGCCCATATATCCTTAGATTCAAAGTTCAAAATATCTTTACAAACTACTGATTAGATGGTTATTTCATGCTACGATTTGTAATTAGTACATGAATTAATTTAATTTGGAAATAGATTGTATACGCTATACTAGTTATAAACTAAATTCTCAATTAACCGGGTCATCCATTTATTAACGCATACGTTCACCGCCTCTACCACGCTCAGTCTGCCTCCAGCGGCCCAAATGCCTGGAGCCCGAAGGTGCAACTAAAACCCTACTTCCTCTTCGCCGGCTTTTCCCTGTTGCACTTCACTCCCGCTCTCCTTCCCAAACCCTAGCCCCATCCTTCCGGCCGTTCAAAATCTCCGACCGCCTCTTCAGCTCTAACCTCAACTGCTACGATGTCGATGTCCAAGGGCTCCAAGATGCTCCAATACATCAACTACCGAATGCGTGTTACAATCCAGGACGGCAGGCAGTTGGTGGGCAAATTCATGGCATTCGACCGCCACATGAACCTCGTCCTCGGCGACTGTGAGGAGTTCCGCAAGCTCCCGCCGGCCAAGGGTGCATCCAAGAAGCCCGGGGAGGAGCGCGAGGAGCGCCGTACGCTTGGTCTCGTTCTGCTCCGCGGCGAAGAGGTCATCTCCATGACTGTAGAAGGCCCGCCGCCGCCGGACGAGTCCAGGGCCAAGGCCGCTGGCGCTGCCGGTCTCGGGGGTCCAGGCATTGGCCGGGCTGCTGGTAGGGGGATTCCGACTGCTCCTATGGTGCAGGCGCAGCCTGGGTTGGCTGGGCCCGTTCGCGGGGTCGGTGGCCCCGCTCCTGGTATGATGCAGCCACAGATCTCAAGGCCCCCGGTGCCGAATATGATGGCGCCTCCCATGTCGTATGGGCAGCCTCCGGTTATGAGGCCGCCTCCAGGTCAGATGCCGGGTTACCCTGGGCAGCCTCCTCCTATGGGGCGTGGGCCTCCTCCGATGCAGCTCCAGAGACCTGGGGGCCCTGGTGCTCCTCCTGGTCCATTCCAGATGCCGCCTCCACAGTTTGCACAGAGACCTGGGATGCCGCCCCCGCAGATGATGCGTGGTCCTCCTCCTCCACCAAGACCTGGGATGCCACCTCCGCAAGGTGGAGGAGTGCCAATGTATGGGCCACCAAGACCTGGAATGCCACCGCCTCCGCCTAACCAACAGCAACCACCGCAGAATCAACAGTGAAAAATAAACACATGATCGGTATGTGCTCTTTCTGTCCTTTCATCATCTTCTTCTTAATTCTATTGACATTTGCCATTGAATTATTGGAATCAAAGTGCTTGCAGAATTTTATATATTTGGTAAACAATAGTGGTTCCAGCTGACGTACTTATTTCTAATTCCATTCTTTTGAGTAAACCAGCATTTATCTATAACTTATGATAACATGCTATAGGAAAAACATATAACAGAACTTGTTATAGGCATCCAAAAAAGTATACAATTGTAGTATGATGTGCAAACTACTGCGACTTAGACAGTGCGACATGAAACAAAGAAATTCCAGATATTTGGATGAGAGATATCTGTGTCTTTGAATTAGCAATAATTTGTAGGCAAATTCATAGGATTGTAGACGTAGCTTTGAAATGTTTAGAAACTCTGGATCTTGTTCTAGTTGATGACCTAGTACCAACTAAATTTTGGTTTAACCAAGTTCAACTGAATCTCCCTTTTCTATCTTGTATTGTAAAGCTGTAATGCCTCAAACTATAACTGTTTTTAAAGTATTACTCTACTCCCCACTTTACTTATGACTACCACTTCTTGCATCAATTTCAAACAATATGACCATTCTTTTTAAGATGTCTATCCATCGAACTATGATGGATATTGCTGAACACTTGGAGGAATACATGATCTGCTGATACTCCACTTATTGCATTAATGTGTACATTTCCTTCTGCTGCTTTTGTTAATACCATGATCAGTCTAGAGTTGGTACTCCACTATGACCAATTGACCATTCTTTCATGAAGAAATTGATGATCCAGTCAGACAACGCACAAGTGCATAACTTTTAAACAAGAAGCTATTTTCATGGTTTTGAAAGCAGTATGCGGCTATGCGCCGTACGGGCGAAGAGGTCAATGAATAGAGTATATGATTGATGCGGGAGTATATGCGGTTTTGGACTTCAGTAATTAATTATTATATATACATTAATAACACAATTGCATAGTTAATTTATAGAATTACATATCTGAACCCTAAAAATTATGCATTTAGAGTTGGTACTCCACTATGACCAATTGACCATTCTTTCATGAAGAAATTGATGATCCACTCAGACAACGCACAAGTGCATAACTTTTAAACAAGAAGCTATTTTCATGGTTTTAAAAGCAGTATGCGGCTATGCGCTGTACGAGCGAAGAGGTCAATGAATAGAGTATATGTTTTATGCGGGAGTATATGCGGTTTTGGACTTTAGTAATTAATTATTGTATATATATTAATAACACAATTGCATAGTTAATTTATAGAATTACATATCTGAACCCTAAAACTTTAAATTCAAATCTAAAGTTTCAATGAAAATTATAGCACCATTTAGAATGCATTCTAGAATCATTTCATAAAACTCCAATGCAGCACACATGAACGAAATGGTTAATACAAGTACATGACAATAAAGACCAACTAAAACATACAAAAAGATGCACACATGTCCAGAGGTCCAAAACAACAAACACTAAATAAGCATGCTACTCATGTCCAAAACATACAAAAAAATAGTATATAAAGAGAATGTTATCAATAAAAATCTAATCTAGCTCATATTCATCTTCCCCAAAAATAGGCACATCTCATCATCATCATTGGTAGACACTTCATTTGGAAGTTCAACTTCCTCAAATGGAGGGAATGATGTAGAAGCATGTTTACCACGTGTTTCTGCACGGGTAGCAATAGGTCGTGGAACATCTTCAAGTGCTGCTACCTTTGCTACATCTCTCCAAGAAAATCCTTCACCAAGGAAGACCTCAATATTCTCAGTTGTGTCTATAATATCATCATATGCTATTAACTCGATAGCATAAATCCTATCACTAGTCACAAGAGGATCTTTGCTCTTCCTTTTCTATTGCTCGTGCAGTTTAGCATCAAATTGACATAGACTACGTCATTCATGCTCTTGACCTCAAGTCCATTCCTCTTCTAAGTTTAAACTTAGCATTTGAAAATATGTAGGGATAAAAGATTAGTTTGAAATATTCACATAATAAAACCTCATCATTTCATCTAATATAGAGAATCAAATATATCCTACCCCTTCGATGGTTCTTTGCAAACGGGGTGCTTCTCCTCCATGCAAACACCACCAATCTACTACATAGCATTGATTCAATATATGTAATGAAAACCTTAATAGTTACAAGATAACTTAAGTAATTTATACTTGGTCTATCTCTATAGTCATCATCATTCACCACACTGCCTCAATGCTAGTGGCTTCTTGAATTTGCCATGCTTCATCATGTAGGACAGTAGGATGTGAATTCCTTGTTTGTGATTTGATGATCTTGGATTTCAATATTGGGAAAGAACACCTACAATCATTTCATCAAGCCATCCATCAACTCATTTTTTTTTCCAATTTCAGCTTGATCCTTGTAGCTTAGTTACCAAGGAGCCTACCTAGGCGCCATTCAAGATGCCTCAAACTAGGTGCCCAGCCTATTAAGTGGGCGTCTAAGACCTTTTAGGCCCAAAGTAAACCATGTAAAGGGTAAATTAGCATGAATTGAGTCTAGACTTGTCCAAAAAAGATCACCTTGAGTCATTTATGGTTGAAATAGGTCTAATTTAGGCCAAATCAGGTTAATATTTGGCAAATTAGGTCTGATCTGGCGGAAAACTGGTCTGATTTGGGCCAATTGGTAAGTATTCATAGTGTTGTTTGTTAAAAGTTTTCTACTTCCTCATGTTTTTTTTTCTTGCTTCTTTTTTATCCTTTCTTCTGAATTTTATTCCCAAATCCTACTGCAGCTGCACTTTTGTTGAAACTTATTCCTCCTATATCCCCTCGTACTACTTTGTGATTATGTGCATATCTTTTAATTCAGATTTGTCCTATTCTCCTGCTCCCAAATCTACTACTGCTATTTGCATATATTTGTTCTTTTTTGATTTTTTGCTCCTAAATCTCCTCGTACAACTACTGTTGTTTACATGTTTCCAAGGTTGTCAGAACCGAACCGGTGAGTGAACCGGTGAGGCTTCTGGTTCTCGGTTCACTGGTTCAACCGGTGACGTCAGCATGACACCATAAATTATTTTTTTAACTTTATAATATATGAAAAATCAAGGAAAAAGTAAGCAAATCTAGGAGTATATCAAAAACTAGCATGGAAATGACAATAATTCAATTTGAAAGTGCATTTCCCGTGTCAAATTATCAAGAAATCAAATGAACTTTCATTAACATGAGGAGATACCACGGTATCATTGGCATAAGGATATTGGAAACCTTATAGGAATATAAATATAGACAGTAGCACTAGGCTTTTGTATAGTCACTGACCTGGCAGGACGGTAGGAATATGTTAAAGAATGAGAAAAGGTAGGTAGAATATTTTAACTATATGGAAATTAGTAGGGGACTAGATGAAGAAGAAGGAGAGGTACCATAGCAATTACAAGAGGATCAATACAACAAAAGAAGGCAGCAGCAAGTAGCAACAAAAACAGAAGCAAATGCTACAATAAACTATTGAAATAACATGAAAAAGAGGATAAGGAGGAAGATAATGAAGAGGAGCAATAGGGAAAAGGGAGGAGGGTATAGCATGTTGGGTATAGCATGTACCTGCAACAACAAAATTCAGCAAAAAGTACAACAAATCATTGGTCATTTAGACTCGTCCGGTTCAATAAAAACCGGACCGGTTCGACTGGTCGGTTCATCGGTTCTTGACCGGTGGAAAGGGATTTCCAGGTTTGGGGCCAAACCGAACCGGTATAGGCACCGGTTCCCGGTTCAGATAACTATGCATGTTTCCAATTAGTTTACTGACGTATTCTTCCTTCCTCTATACTTTTTATTTCATCACCTGCTGCTGTTGTTTTTATTTTGTTTTATTGAATTCCTTCTCTTTCAATTTCCTCTTACCCTTATGTTTGTCTTATTCTGACTTTCTTCCATTTGCATGTTTCTTTTTATCCCGTTTTCTCTCTCTGATTTCTACTTATCTTCCTCTTACTGTTGTTTCTGTATCTTCCTGTTAATTGTCTTGTTTCCGATTCTCTTATAGTTATCAATTTAAATTACTTATAATAACACTTAATGAATAAACAATTACATCACCACATATCATGGTTGTATAGGCGGCCAAGCGTTCCAGGGGGACGCCCAGGCTGAGGCCCAAGCGTTTCCAGGTATTATTATATATTTTTTATTTTAACAGATATATGTAAAATTTCTGAAAAATACAATTCTTACACATAAATATACATGATAAATATGCAATCAATGTGCTAGCGTTATTTGAAGAAAGCAACAAAATCATTAGATATGGATTGAATTGGGGAAGTTTTACCTAAACAAAATTCATATAGAAATCAGAATGCTAAACATGTATAATGTTTGTAGCCAAAACATGTATAATACTATTATGTAGAATTTAGGCTAAATCAAAACTAACAAGACCTAAACTAGAACTGATTGGCCCTAATTTGAACTCATTTGATCCAAATTTGATCAAATTTGACCTATTTTACCCTAATTTTTGCCTAAACCAAACCTAAATTTGTATACCATGACTTAAACAATCCCAATTTCCATAAATTTTTCATAGATTTACCTAAATGAGACAAAATTTTGCCAAATAAGACCTAGTCATCCAATTTAGAACAATTTCCCTCAAATCATACTTGTTTCCCCTAAATTAGACCTAATGTGTCCAATTTTGACATGATATGGCCTAAATAAAACCTAATTTTGTATATTATGCTCCAATCATACCTAATTTCCCTGAATTTTCCCTATATTGACCGAAACAATATCTAATTTGACCAAATTAGACCTAATCTCACCATATCATACCATTTCCCCAAAATTAGACTTATTCTCCCCAAATCAGACCTAATTTGCTAAAATTTTTGACATAATTTGGTCTAAAATCAAACCTAATTTGCATAACATGACCAAATCAAACCTAACTAACCCTAAATTTCCCTATGTTGATCTAAACGAGGCCTTGAACAAAACAGACCTAATTCCCCCAAATTAGACCTAATTCCCTCAAATCAGGCATGTTTTCCCCCAAATCAGACCTAATTTACCCTAAATTGACCATCTTTGGGATAAATCAGACCCAATTTAACCATATAAATGACTCAATTTGATCAAATTCAGATCTAATTTATGCGAAATTAGCCTTGAATTGGCTTAATGTGGGCTTCAATAGGCCTTAGGCAACAACTTAGGTCAATTAGGGGCAGGGCGCCCAGTTTGTGGCGGGTTGACTTAAGCCCAGGCGCCGCCCAGGCGAGCACTTGTACAACACAGCCACATATAGTTTCATGCGTACAAACATTTAACTATGTATCTCGAAATAAAAAAAGATCCAGAAAAGCCTAGCGCCCGCTTAGGCCGGCTAGTGCCCCTTGGCTTAAACCCACTGCCTAGATGCCTTGACAAGTATGACTTGTAGAAATAGTAAGGATTTTGATAATACACATGCAAGTGAAGGGGACTATCTAATATTTTCTTGGTTTTAGAAGTGATGTGTTGATAAGTGGCCTATAAAGAACCTAAACTCTCTTAAAAGTTACCATTATCTCTTTTTTCGCATCTTGTAGTCCAACATACACAAACCCAATAGAAGACTTGTTGTCACCATCAACAACCCTCAACTAGTAGATTATGGGAGTAAAGACTTAAAGGATAAGGATATTTGGTTCCACACAACTAGAGATAAGATAGTGGCTATAGATTTATTCCCTACTTTGGTCTTAGACCATTTGCATTGCCCCACTCTTCAGAAGTGAACATATGTCTCAACTTATCCTTTTGTGTAAGCAAACTCGGTAATCTCGGAAAGAAGTGGCATATCTAGTGACTCCATGCCTCATAGTCTCCCTTAGAGAATTTTCCCGTTAAACTTAGAGTTTATGATGTGAATAAATGAATGTAATGAGCTCCTTAGACTTCATGATGGCGTGTTTTATTCTTAAGCCTTTGCCAAACTCCTTAAAAGATCAATGACGAGCAGCACACCAGTTCAAAAAATATGAGGATATTTGTCATTCAACTATCTCCTGCTTGAACATTTGCAACAACATTATCAATGACAATTAGGATAATGTTCTGAGCTTCAACCTCAACAGAACCATCAAGAAAGCCCATTATGTACTCACATGTATGAGTCTCAGATGAGGCGTTGGGTGTCCTAAGAAAGTATTTGCCCAACTCGCGATTGATTAAACAAATTCATCAAATTGTCGTCTCATCTATCACTTTAATCATTTGCTGTTATTGTTCACCCAATGCAAACGTCTATGTTCAATTCATGCTTTTGTGATCTCGGCCTCTTTTTTTCAATACATGCTCACTTAACTCATAGTGAGATAGGGGCTTATAGTTTTTGCCATACTGGCGTGGCACATTTCTACAAATGCATTGTTAGATATAACATTGAAAGAAACCAAGGCCTCCTTTATTTCCGCCCACTTCATAGACGTGTCATTGTTGGGTTCCACCAACTTCACCTCCTTCATCCACCTTCACCTTGCCCATGATATCATCAACTCCCTATCGAACATTTGCTATGGCTTTAGACCTCTCATCCTTCTTCCTCCATATCTCCTCCATTGATTTCCATATTTTCAGCTTGACCTCGTAGTCAACTTTAGTGCATACATTGCCCTTGATGTGAGCTACATGATATCATCAACTCCTTATCAGACACTTGATATGGCTTTTGACTTCTCATCCTTCTTCCATATCTCCTCCATTGATTTCTAAATTTTCAACTTGACCTTGTGGTCAACTTCAGTGCATGTGCTGCCCTTGATGTGAGCTACATGTTTCTTCAAGCGATTTACCCTCCCTTGGCGCAAACTAGAATTGACAATACGAGAATTTAATTTATTCTTTAGAAAGCCATGGTCCCATGTAGTTGAATTGGGTGGCCTGAACTTTGATTGTGGTGTGTTTGTCTGACTAGGTGTTACTAACGCCAATTGGCGCCTCTAACCCACAAGTATCCACAAGAAAACTCATAAGAATGTTAAATAGTGTTTTATTCAGTTCTTTATATTCTCTTGTTATTTTCCTATTCGATGCGGACCTATATGTAATTGTTCCTTTTATAAATATATATATGGGGTACACACATTGTGCACCCCAACCCTTATTGGGAAACCCTGTCTAGATGGTATCAGAGCGGGGATCGTGATCCCTCTCTTCCTCCCCTTGCGCCGCCGCCCCCCCTCTTTCTCTTCCCGCCAGCCGCCCACCGCCGCTGATCGCCTGTCGCCCACCTGCCAGCCCCTCCCTGCCCGCTGGTTTCCCGATGTGCGGCTTGCCGCTGCCGCTGTGGGTTGCGGCTGCCCTTGCTCCTGCGGGCTAGCCACTAGCAGCCGTCTGTCGCGCGGCTGGCTGCCGATCCGGCACCTTGAGCCTCCGGAGGCTTCCCTTCCTGTTTGCCCGCGTCGACCCTTGAGCCAATGGGTTCCCTGTTGCGCTTAGGCGTAGTCTTCATGTAATTAGTCTATCCAGTCTGTCTTCTCTGCCTGCTGCTGCCTAGGACGAGGATCTAGGTGGTTTTAATTGCTTCTTTTCTCTGTTGTGTTGGGCTCAATCTTTTCTGTCATGGCTTCCTCCCATGGTGATCACCGTCGTTAGGTTACTACCGTGAAATCGGATGGGCGCAACTATCAACACTAGGTCTGCTCCTTTGAGATCTATGCCAAATCCCGAGGCAAGCATTCCCACCTAATACATGATCTGCCTAAAGCGCCAACCTCTACTGCTGAGTCCAACGATATCAAGGCTTATGATGATTGGGTCAAAGATGATTCTACTGTGATGACATGGATCCTCAACAATAGTGAAACCTACATCTGTGTCATTGTTGCTCGTATCCCGACTGCCAAGGAGATGTGGGATTAGCTGGTCAATACTTATTCTCACAGCAAAAATCCAAAAAGGTGTTCGATTTGAACAAGCAACTTACTCGTCTGTAATTTTCTGGGCTAGATATTGTTGGTTATTTTTCCTCCTTCAAAGGCATCTGGGATGACTTGAGAGTTATCATCCTCTGTCTACTGATTTAGCCACCATGCAACACTAACATCAGTAACTTCAGGTGGTTCAGTTCTTGTGTGGCCTTCTTGAGTCGTATGCTGGAGTAGTTGATCAGATTCTTGCCAGTGATCCACTGTCGACGTTAGAGAGTGTGTATCAGCGTCTTCAACGTCTGCCAACTTCTTCATCTGCCCCAACTTCTGGCACTGGTGATGCTACTGCTCTTGCTGCCATTGCCGGCCGAGGTCGCGGACGAGGTCGAGGTCGGTTTCGGACAACCGTCCTCCTGGTTCTTGTAGAGGACGTGGGTCCCTTGGCCGTGGCTCTGCTGATGTTTCTGGCAGTACCGTTGCTCAGCGACACTGTGACTGTGACTTTTGTGGTTGCTCCAACCACATTGAGGACATGTGCTGGAAGAAACATGGCACACTTGTGTGGGCCAATGTTGCGTCTGAGGGTGCTTCTCAGACTCATGCTGCTGATACTTCAAGCTCCTCCACTGCTGAGTTCATTCGTTCGGAAGTGGAACGACTGTTGCTAGAGAAAATCGACGCTTCCTCCTCTACTGTTGCTGAGTCTGGAGCGCATGCTGCTACATTCACTGGTTGTGATTCTACTTTTCTGACTGCCCCATCTTCTAGTACTGGTAATACAAAATGGGTGATTGACTCTGGGCTTCTTCCCATATATCTTGAAATAGATTTCTTTTCTATAAATTTTCTAAATCTATTGTTATGCTTGCTGATGGATCCAAATCTGTGTCTGGCATTGGTGATATTTATACGCGCTTTCTTTTAGATCTGCTCTATGTGCCAAATTTTCCATTGAATATGTTATTTGTCAGCAAAATTGTGCGTAGCTTGAAGCCTTGAACTGTAGTTTGACCTTTGTATCGGGTACTTGTGTTTTGCAGGACCTTCGCACGAGGATGAAGATTGGTGGGGGGCTTGAAGGACCTGATGGACTCTACTATCTAGATGATTTGAAAAGAATCAACACTACAACTCTAGCTTCAACATTATCTTCTTCTATTTTTGCATAACAGTGGCACTATAGTCTTGGGCATCCATCTGTTGATAAAATAAGACATTATTTTTGGTGTGGGAACGCACAGTTTCCAGTGCGAGTCATGTCAGTTAGGCAAACAGTCCAGAACTGTCTTTCTTAAAAAATCTCAGATTGTAGTAAAAACTTTTTTGATTTAGTTCATGCTGATGTATGGGGTCCTTGTCATGTGCCAAGTTTGTCAGTGAATAAATATTTTATTCTGTTCATTGATGATTTCTCCCATGCTACTTGGTTGTTTTTACTGAAAGACAGGTCATAAGTCATGCCTACTGTTAAGTTATTTTTGTTGAAATTAAAACCCATTTCTCTATGCCCATTAAAATTTTGTGCACTGATAATGCCTTGGAATTTGTTAAAAAACATGTTGAATTAGTTTGTCGTTCATCAGACATCCTGTGCCTACACATCTCAACAGAACGGAGTTGCTGAAAGGAAAAATAGGCATTTACTTGAAGTTACTAGAACTATAATGCTGCACTCTAATGTTCCCAAACATTTTTGGCCGGAAGCTGTTCTCACTGCCTGTATTCTGATTAATCGCATGCCCTCGTCTGTTATTGGGAATAAAATAGTTGTCTAAGTCCTACAACCCCACATTCCTCTTTTTTCTGTTCCTCCAAAGATTTTTGGATCAACTTGTTTTGTTTGTTTGCTTGGTCCGACTCAGAACAAGTTGTCTCCTAGAGCTGAAAAAGTACTTTTTGGGATATTCACGTACTCAGAAAGGATATTGTTGCTATAGTCCTATTACTAAGAAATGGTTCACAAGCAGTGATGTGGTTTTTTTGAGGACACTCCTTTCTACTCTACTAAAGGGAACACAAAACACTTTGACTTCAGATATTAGTTTAGCACCTCTGGCTGTTATCAGTGATTCCCCTTCTGCTTTGCAGCATGCTGAGACTACGTCTCCTCCTATTATTGTTTACCAACGCAGGAATTGGCCGCTGCAGTCTACTCCTGCCCAAGACCCCCCATAAAAAACCAATCTTCTCCTTCAGAAGGTTTTGCACCTATCGATGTAACTTCTGATCTGGATTTACCTATTGCTCTTAGGAAAGGCACTCGCTCATGTACCTCTCATAGTATTGCTGACTATGTTTCTACTGCACATCTTAGTGTCCATGTTAGTAATTTTGTTGCTCCCCTTTTTGCTGTTTCTGTTCCCAAAATTGTTCACGATGCTTTACAAAGTACGACCTGGACACATGCCAAGACTGAGGAGAAGACTGCTCTTACTGACAGAAGTACTTGGGATTTGGTGGATCCTCCATCTGATTGCAAGCATGTTGGATGCCATTGGGTGTAAACTGTGAAGTATCACCCTGACGGGACTGTTGAACGCCTGAAGGCCCGCCTAGTGTCCAAAGGGTATACTCAAACCTATGGTATTGATTACTTTGAAACTTTTTCTCCTGTTGCCAGGATAAATTCTGTGCGGATTCTTCTCTCTGTTGCAATCAATCTGGATTGGACTCTTATACAGCTAAATGTCGAGCATGTTGAGACTGCGTCTCCTATTATTGTTTACCAAAGCAGGAATCGGCCGCTGCAGTCTACTCCTGCCCAAGACCCCCCATAGAAAACCAATCTTCTCCTTCAGAAGGTTTTGCACCTGTCGAGGTAACTTCTGATTTGGATTTACCTATTGCTCTTAGGAAAGGCACTCGCTCATGTACCTCTCATAGTATTGCTGACTATGTTTCTACTGCACATCTTAGTGTCCATGTTAGTAATTTTGTTGCTGCCCTTTTTGCTGTTTCTGTTCCCAAAATTGTTCATGATGCTTTACAAAGTACGACCTGGACACATGCCATGACTGAGGAGATGACTGCTCTTACCGACAGAAGTACTTGGGATTTGGTGGATCCTCCATCTGATTGCAAGCATGTTGGATGCCGTTGGGTGTAAACTGTGAAGTATCACCCTGATGGGACTGCTGAACGCCTGAAGGCCCGCCTAGTGTCCAAAGGGTATACTCAAACCTATGGTATTGATTACTTTGAAACTTTTTCTCCTGTTGCCAAAATAAATTCTGTGCGGGTTCTCTCTGTTACAATCAATCTGGATTGGACTCTTATACAGCTAAATGTCGAGCATGCTGAGACTACGTCTCCTATTATTGTTTACCAACGCAGGAATCAGCCGCTGCAGTCTACTCCTGCCCAAGACCCCCCATAGAAAACCAATCTTCTCCTTCGAAAGGTTTTGCACCTGTCGAGATAACTTCTGATTTGGATTTACCTATTGCTCTTAGGAAAGGCACTCGCTCATGTACCTCTCATAGTATTGCTGACTATGTTTCTACTGCACATCTTAGTGTCCATGTTAGCAATTTTGTTGCTGCCCTTTTTGCTGTTTCTGTTCCCAAAATTGTTCACGATGCTTTACAAAGTACGACCTGGACACATGCCATGACTGAGGAGATGACTGCTCTTACTGACAGAAGTACTTGGGATTTGGTGGATCCTCCATCTGATTGCAAGCATGTTGGATGCCGTTGGGTGTAAACTGTGAAGTACCACCCTGATGGGACTGTTGAACGCCTGAAGGCCCGCCTAGTGGCCAAAGGGTATACTCAAACCTATGGTATTGATTACTTTTAAACTTTTTCTCCTGTTGCCAGGATAAATTCTGAGCGGGTTCTTCTCTCTGTTGCAATCAATCTGGATTGGCCTCTTATACAGCTAAATGTCGAGAATGCCTTTCTTTATGGTGATCTCCAAGGGGAAGTCTATATGGAGCAACCACCTGGGTTTGTTGCTCAGGGGGGAGCCACACAAGGTCTATCACGTCAAAAAGTCAATTTATGGACTCAAGCAGAGTCCATGTGCCTGGTTTGATAAATTGAGCAAGATTTTGTCTACTTATGGCTTCCTGAGATCTCATGTTGATCACTTTGTCTTTATTAAGAAGACTTCCTCTGGTATTTTTGTTCTGATTGTGTATGTTGATGATATTATTTTATCTGGTAGTGACATTTTTGAAATTCATGCTACCAAAGCCTACTTATGCAAGCACTTTGTTGCTAAAGATTTGGGAAAGCTGAGATACCATCTGGGAATTGAAGTCTCCAGGACTGCTAATGCTCTTGTTTTATCTCAAAGAAAGTATGTTCCAGATCTTCTATAGGAGACTGGAATGCTTGGAGCTCGGGCTCTTGATACTCCCCTAGATCCTAATGTAAATTGGGATGATGATGAATCTCCAATGTATCCTGACAGTAAAAGATATAGGAGACTGGTTGGCAAATTGATTTATTTGACTGTTACTAGAGCTGATATTTCTACCGCTGTTGGTCTTGTTAGCAGGTATCTTGACAAGCCTAGACAGTGTCACTGGGAAGCACTGTGTCATATCGTGAGGTATATGAAGAAATCCCATGGTAAAGGCCCTTTCTATAGAAAACATGGTCATTTCTCTCTCGAAGGATACTCTGATTCTGACTATGTTGGAAGTAAGATAGACAAGAAATCTACTTCTGGTTACCGCACATTTGTTGGTGGAAATCTCGTCACCTGGAGGAGCAAAAAGTAGAATGTTGTTGCTAGATCTAGTGTTGAGGCCGAGTACCGGGCTATGGCTCACACAACTTACGAACTTTTGTGGGTACAGTCCCTCTTAAAAGACTTTGCTGTGGGTTCTTCTATTCTGATTCCCATGCATTGTGATAATAAAGCAGCTATCTTTATTGCCAATAATCATGTTTATCATGAGCGGACTAAGCACATTGAAGTTGACTGCCACTTCATCAGAGAAGCTATACTGATTGGTCGTATCTGCACTCCTTTTACTCGCTATGAAGATCAAGTTGCTGATATATCTTCATAAAGCCGCTGGCCAAGAAACATTTCAGCTCTCTTGTGGACAAGTTGGGGCATGATTGATATCTCTGCTCCAACTTGAGGGGGAGTTTTAAAATAGTGTTTTATTCAATTCTTTATATTCTCTTTTTTTCCTATTCTATGTGGACCTATATGTAATTGTTCCTTTTATAATATGTGGGGTACACACACTGTGCACCCCAACCCTTATTGGGAAACCCTGTCTAGAAAGACAAAATAAAACATATTAAAGAAACCAAGTCACACATAAGAATGGACACATACAAGAATAATAAATGTAATCATGCGCATCAATTGTCTTACACATTAAACAACCCAAATCATGCATACAAAAATAGTAGATGAAACCAAATAAGCCAAACTACACTTGCAACAATAATAGGCAAATAAGGAAATTGGGAATGGGGGGGGCGACGATCCATTGGAGGGGTAATTGGGAATGAGGGAATTTGAAAGAAGAGAACTAGAAGAAAGAAATGGGGCATCAAGGAATTGGGAATCGAAATAAGAGAACATGAAGAACAAAAAGTAGATGAAGAAAAGAGGCGTTACGAGATTTGGGAATTGGGGGTTCGACGGTAAGTTTCATTGAATGAGGGAATTGGAAAGAAGCATGGATTACAATTTCTGTCAGTGAAATCACAAATTGGAGATTTCGGCAATTGGACATGTCCATTTCAATGCCGAGTATTGGTAGAAACCAAATTTTGGTAAAAATGGCCAAATTTTGATTTCGACCAATACCAGACATTGAAATGGCCATGCTTCCAATTTGCAATTTCACCACCTTTTGAAAAAAATTCTTGAAAATATTTAAAAAATGTAGGAGACCCCCTTAGCTAATTTGAATCCAAAATATTAGATGTAACAAGTTATTGAATAAGAATATATGTATGTATACATTGCATAATCAGTCTCTTGATCGAAACAATTTTGTATATTTTTACCCACAAATGTAGGACCCCAACCTATACCAACACATGATATTATTGCATAATCAAGTGTATTTGTGTAGCTCATTCACGATAACTCCTTTATTTGGTCATCGAAATTGTCAAAATTTGCATTGCATAAGAATATATGTATTGTATACATTGCGTGATCGGTATCTTGATAAAAAATTTTTGTATATTTTCACCCACAAATGTAGGACCCCAACCAATACCAACACATGATATTATTGCATAATCATGTGTATTTATATATGTAGATCATCACAGTAAATTTTATGACTTAATTCCTTTATTTGGTCATTTAAATTGTCATAATTTTGCATCGAAATAATAAAAAATATCAAAATTTCGGTCAAAATTTTTGTTTCTGACCATCCGAAACGACGACAAAATTGATTTTTAAACTATGTAAAGAAGAGAAGGGGGAAATGGGAATTAGTATTAGGAGGAAATTGGCAACGGGGGTGCCACGGAATTGGGAATGGGGAGGGGTGACAATCAATCAAAGGGGTAATTGGGATTTAGAGAACACAAAGAAAGGAAGAAAGGGGGCGACATGGAAAACATGAAAAAGGGGAGTTGGGGGGTTGACAATGAGTTGTAAAAGAGGGAAATGAGAAGAAAAGGAGGAAATGGGAATCAATATCTGTGGAAATGGAAAGAAGAAAAGGAAGATGTAATAATAATAGATATACGAGAAGGAAGATAGAATCGCAAAAGAAAAAACCAACATGGAAATGGAATTGCAATAACTAAACAAGCAAGGAAACACAATCACAAAGAAAGATTAAGCATGTGATGAGGAGGAAGATGAGAGGAGGAAGAAGCATGGAAGAAAGAAGCAACACCTGTGGCTTTGGAGTATTGAGCCGTCGAAGTGGAGAGAGCTCGGTCCGGCCTTTAGAAAGTTCCACAACTGCCACTGGTGTGAAGATAAACTGTTGGTTGAGTGGTGGGAAGCTGCCACTATTGTCGCCGGAGAGAGGCAAAGCCGCCAATGCGTCGATGTGTTGTGTGTAGGGGAGAGATGGCCCTAGGGTACCCTACCAGACTCGTACCAGGGTGTATTTGGGTCATGTTGCGAGGTCTCAAGAGGGAATGGGGAGAGTTGGATTATTGTCTGCGGGAGGGATATAGGTTTAAGACGAAAAGAAGAATCCAATAAAATATGCTTGACGCTTTAAAGGCCGCATATGCACCCATGCAACTTATTTTTTGACTTGGGTCGACTTTGCCATATGTGGTTCAATCTCTTGGCTGCATCCCTTATGCGGCCACATATGATATTATATAAAAAAACCAAAATTGCATATACTCCTGCATACCACATATACTCTATAAGGTGACCTCATTTAACGCATAACACGTACCGCTTTTTACAATACCACTTTGTAGTCAGTCTGTTGACAACAACCTAATCAATATACGAGACTCTCAGTTATTATTGACTGCTATCTAATGTCATAGTAAATGGATCCATAATAGTTTTTCAGTCCTGCAATTCCTTGGCAGTTGCATTATGAACTTGTTTGATGCTTTATTTGTAGGGCTGTAAATGGGTACGGGTAGACCCGCGGACCCACAAATCCGGACCCTTAAAAAACCCGTCACGGGTCTAATTTTTTATACCCGCATACCCTTGGACCCGCATATAAGCAGGTCCAATAATGGGTATGCTTGGACCCAGACCCGCTAGATCCGTGTACCCGCTATACATAAGTAACTATTAAAATAATATGTTATATATATCATACTTTACTAGCCTAATTAATATAATTATTGAGATTATATCCTACTCTAAGGTTGAGACTAGTCATATAACTAAGAATTAACTATTCTAGTTACAATAACAAACATCATATGTAAACTTAAAATTAAAATGTCTACTAATCTACATTACTTTCTACATAAATTACTTGTTATGATCATGACTACAAATATGTAAACAATTACTCAATTAATTTATTGTATAGAATATAGCATTGTCTAATATAACTATTACATGTTAATATACTATATGATAACAATATCTTGTTGTGTTAAATATATATAACATAGTCATTTCTCTTACATAAACAATATGATGTTTTATAGAACCGCTTACCCGCATACCCGCACCGCATACCCGCTATTATTGCGGGTACGGGTATGGTGCGGGTCCATGTTTTGTATTATGTGGGTCTAGAACCGGAACCGGACCCGCTAAATTAGATGGGTATGGGTATGGGTATGGCCAGACCCGCACCGTACCCGCACCGTTTACACCCCTATTTATTTGGTCAGAGAGAAGGATAAAAATTAGACTTTCCAGCAGGTCCTGAAACATTTGGTTGTTTATGTTTGTGTAAACGATACATTTAAAGGAAAAAACTTCTCATAGTTGAGCGTACATAGTTATCACATCCATCTTGTTCCAAAGATCATATCTCTTGCCTTCAAATAATGGATGTGGTGTCAGTAAAAGTATGGTGGCATTATTAGCCAAGCAAAGAAATCTTCTTGATGAAGACCAATAGACCACATTGCACACAAAGTTGTTTATGCTGGAAATGCAACATAAAAGCCAACCAAAACATTTTGTTGTTTATGTTTGTGTAAACGCTACTCTTAAGGAAAAAAGCTTCTCATAGCTGAGCTCACATAGTTATCATGTCAACCTTGTTGTAAAGATGATATATCTTTTCTTCATGTAATGGCTTTTTGACGCGTCAATAAAAGTATGGTGGCATTATTAACCAACCAAAGAAATCTTCTTCTCGAAGACCACAATGCACACAAAATGTGGCTTTTCCAATGTTAACATGACCGCCAATGTTCAAAATGTCGACGAAATTGTCAAAATTTCACCAATTTTATCTGTGTTGCTGGCAATCGGACATCGAAAGTGATTGCAAAACTCTCGAAACAGGAAGATGGTTGATTCTTTTTCACTTTTTCATATACTATGTACTACAAGAGCAATTGTTTTGCACAGTTTTGTGTCTTTAAGTCTATATATTGTGCTTGCAAACTATAATGACTTAATTCATTGATTTCACCATTGAAAATTGACATCAAAATTCCCGAATCGAAATGCACATTGAAAAAGTTTAGGGTCATTCACTCACAAATGTGGAGACCCCACCCCTGGTCGATTCTTTTTCACTTTTTCATATACTATGTACTACCTAGAGCAATTTTTTGCACAATTTTGTGTCTTTAAGTCTATATCTTGTGCTTGCAAACTATAATGACTTAATTCATTGATTTCACCATTGAAAATCGACATCAAAATTCCCCAATCAAAATGCCCATTGAAAAAGTTCAGGGTCATTCGCTCACAAATGTGGAGATCCCACCTCCACATGTCCCATAAGATATATTATTTCATATTTGAGTAGATCTACACTAGTAGATCATTCTGGTAAAATTTCATAAATTAATTCGTTAATTTTGCCCTCGAAATGCCAGGAACTCAATCATTGAAATTTCTGTCAAAAATTCTGTTTGTGTGGCCACCGAAACGGCATTGAAATCGGACATTTTCTTCCTTGATGACTGCACCGGTGACCGAACTGGTGAGGCTACCAGTTTCTGGTCGGTGGGATCGATTCAACCGGTGATGTCAGCAATGAGGTCATATACATTGTAATATGCTTAAAGTATATACAAGATATGAACAATTATGATCCAGTTTAACTATGATGAAGCTAAAAGATGAATCATGAATGCATACAACACAGAACATCAAGTCTTAACATCATCATAAAATATGAAAAGAAATAATGAAATAAAAAAGTTTTGTTTCACACATAATACAAACACTAGCTAGTAATGTGCAATTTTCAGAAATTACTTACTGAAATTCAGAAATCTTGTAGTGCTTTTTTATCTTTTATAAACGCTTGTTCCGATGAATATTGAGTAGTAGGTGCTTAGATAAACATGGAATACAAATAGATGGCAAGATATAGATAGGGGAGCAAATAGTATACACAATGGGAAGAAAACACTAAAGAAAAAACACAAGAAAACCATAATTATTGCACACAACAGTTGGAGGAAAAGAAAAAATAAACAATTATGTAGCTATGGATAAATGGAAGAATGCAGCAGATGAAACTTTAAAAAGCCGCAGCAGTTGAAGGGGCTTAAGGAGGTACAAAAAACATAAAAAACCCACTAAGAATTCAGATGTTGTGAAAGTGCCAGCAGTAACTGGCCGGTTCTGGCTGCCCGGACCGGTTCTGATTTTTGGGGTGGCTGCCGGGTCCTGGGCCTGACCGGATCGGTTTTGGTACTGGTTCTCGGTTTAACCGGTCCGAGCGGCCGGTCCGTCCCGGTTCTGATAACACTGGGCTTTTTAATAGTGTGAAATTTACTTTCACCAAAAATATTCTTGTAAAATAACTAAATGAATGGAAAAGTTGCCAGTGGCCATTGTGATTTAGCAGACTTTGCCTTACTCTAAATTTCCTCTAGTGGTTATGGATATTAGTAGAACTCCGTTGATTTTGTGAATATTACAATGGCAATAGGGGGAAGATGCAACTTAGAGTCTTATCCTGTTTATGAGCAATCAAAACCATGGTCTTGTTGAAAGTCAAACCACACAAATAACATTTGATTTCAAAAGCGGTTGTTTCAGCCATTTTACTTCCTGCTTAAGTGGCTTGATGAATCTTAGCTAAACATTAGGATGATAGTTTTGTTCAGCGGGTGTTTTTTTCTGCTTCCATCCACTTTATTCTGCTTTGCGGGGCTCACTTGATCGGCCTCTCAAGTGCATTTGTTGAAAATATAGTCTGGCCTTGTCCAAAAACGAACATAATAGCTGATTGCTTGATTTCCTGTGGGTATTATGTTTTATGATTGTTATGCCGTTCTGTGTCTGTTATTAAAGCTAAATGTACAATAACTTGGGTATAATGTAACATACTTCCCCCACATGTAATGAAAGTAAATACTAATATATATGTATTAATGTTGCTCCACCTGTGATAAACGTTTACTTAATAGCTACTACGGCTTAGGTTTGACAAAGCCTATATTGATTGCAGCATGATTGTTATGCTAGTATTTCTAAAGTACTACGTATGAGTACCAAATAGTTCTATAGTAATATTATTATTTGACAAAAGTGCCCAGTAACTCATGTAACCTATAGTATACATGTTGTGCTAAATTTGTTTATTGACTTTTAAAAAATGTTGTACTAATCTAATCCAATAATTTGTAAATTTGTTCTGCAACTGTTATTATACAATAACTCAACAGCGTATGTTCTTTTATATTACGAGTTCTTGAAACCAGTGAGTACTATGTTTACATATATGCTTTTACCTACCCTTGTTTAAGAAATATGTTCATATTGCTTGGTTTGTAATACTGTTAATATGTAAATGTCTACTCCATTTCACTACACTGTCCTTTTTTTCAAAAAACATAATACACCTGCATAAGTGGTTGCTTTATACTTAAAAGCCATTAGGCGCTTGCTAACTGCCTTACATTATTCAAAACTAAACATCAAGTAAGAAAAAAGAAAAGGAAAAAGGCGGTCAAAGGATGGACCCATGGCAAGTTAAGAGGGATTAGGGTAGAACAAAGGGGGAAAAGACATGTAAGGATCAAGGAGGAAGATGATTTCGATCGCAAGAACATGTGGCGTTGTACTTTACATGCTTCCACTCTTTTTCCTTGACTATTGGGCAGAGACATAGGGTTTAGGCTTTGGGCTGTGATAATTGATGGAGAGCAACACTTGTCTGTTAGTCCAACTACTAAGCATGTTGGTTTGTTATAGGGCTGTAAATGGGTAGGGTATTACCCTTTTACCCACTGCCCATACCCTGTAGGTTAGGGTAAGGATAAGTACATTTTTTACCCACTACCCGTTTACCTTTTACCTGCTTTACCCGCATCTAAATATGGTAGGGTAGGAGGGGAAGCTTTACGCTACCCACTTTACCCTTTTACCCATTAGTATAAATCTGAATTTATAATTTTAGATTCTAATTTATGCCTTAATGCCTAATAAAAACCCCAACAAGCAAAACCAATACTTTCTCATTTCGTACGATCATGATTCCCCAAACATTGATAGGAAATGGGTAGCATGATACTACCTTTTATGGTCATATATTTGAGAGAAAAATAGATTTGTCAATAAGAAATAATGTATAAAAAATACCTGGCCATGTCTTTAGAAAAAATATCAGGTCAAATATTACTATTTTTTGTTGTATATCACAAAAAACGTAATTATTACTAATAAAAATTGGAATTAAGAGTGTCTTGTGTTTGATATACAAAATATCATATGAAATTTTCTTTAAAAATATCTTATACTATTTTCATGTTGTTTTACCCATTTCACTTTTACCCAACCGTTTCCTCTACGGGGAAAAGGGTGCGGGTAAGGGTAGGGTAAAGGTTTTTAGGAAAAGGGTAATTACCCTACCCGCTACCCACATCTTTGATGCCGATTAGGATAAGGGTAAGCCTATACCCTACCCCACCCTTCCCATTTACAGCCCTAGTTTGTTATGTGTAGGAACGTGAGTTGTGGGTTCAAACCTCCGTTGGAAGCACTAGGGAGAATAAAAAGCAACAACCTCTTTGCGCAACGGTGATCAATGTTTTATAAAGCGGGAAGCGGGAGGCGTGCGGATGCCAACTGCTGGGCGCTTGAGCGGCAGGCGGCCGCTCATGCGGGCGCTTTTTGGTAAGGCGGGTTTCTAATTTTTTATACAATTTTTCATAAAATTACACATAAGTCTATATAAATCACATATTGTAGTTAGACATTTTACTTATGTAAAACACATTATACAACATAATGAAGCACCCAAACAGTGTATGAATTATTACACAAGTCATAACTATAAAATAATGGATGACATTATGACAAATTGCCATTAAATAAATACAACTCAAGTAAAAATACATGAAGAAGATCAAGAAAATAAATACTTGTATAGATGAAGCATTAACCAAACCCTTGTGGTAGTGTAAAATTCACCCTACACAACAATATTGCTACTTAATAGTTGATTATGTATAGATGAAGCATTAAGATACATTTCTTATATATAACAGTATACTAGTATCATACTATCATTTAATAATGTGATCTGCTTAATAGTTAGTACAATTTATAGATAAATTTATCACATATAGTCGTATACTAGTATCAAGGCATGATACAATGCACTTAGTAGTTAGTACTTAGTGTAATATAATAGTACTATACTTACACAGAAATATGCATTGATTTTGTATTACATTTATACACTGGTTGTTTCTTAGATTAATGTTCTATAGTTAGTAATTAGTACTATACAGCAGTACAATATTACTGAGTTGTGACAATCACATAGTTTTATATTACATATACATGGTAAGTTTTATGTTAGTATTACTTACTATAACAGACTTAATAGGTACATAGTCGTCACTACTGTATATAGCAGCAGAATCAGTGTAGTATTACACATTGATTAACTACTATACAGTATTTAGATACATACATAGTTACTTAATACAATAATATCATATTAACATGTTAAATAATGTTATACAATATCAATTGTGTAATATTACATAATGAAAATATCATTACATTTCACTTTTGGGCCTAGGAAGTGGGTCTAGGTCCTGCTTTTCACTTAAGCGGACTCAGGCGGGCGCTCAGAATCAGTGTCCAGGCGGGCGCTTGAGCGGGCTGAGCGGGCATGAAGCGGCCGCTTAATGCAAAACCGCCTGACCAGCCGCCTAAGGCCTATTTGGAGCGGCCAAGGGTCCCCTCCGCCTGAGCGGCCGCTTAAGCGGCCGCCTGGGCCGCTTTTTAAAACACTGACGGTGATAGCGACTACCTTCCATTCCATAGGAAAATCATAAAAAAAAGCAACGGATGAAACCCTATTGACACTGGCAATTATGAGTAATTGCCTAATTAATGACAAATATAAAGAGTAACACATTAAAACAAATAAATTTGGAACTTGCCACAGTCCTTGAAAGTTGAAAATACCGAATGATTCCATGGAGTCGGAAATTAACTAAAACATAAAAATAACCTAATTTGTTAAAGCAAACTTGATCGGACTCTTGCAGGAGCATCTGTTTACATCATGCACCTCTGAAGCATCTCGGGCCGTAAGCCTCAGAAATGTATGCCTGTTAGTATACACGTACACGCATACATATAATTGATTGTATGCGAACACCAGGTACGGAGTTTTCTTTGGGATCCGTAAACAATTGGATGCCTGATAAAGATATAGACAAGTAATCAATGGGGTGACATTTGATTGGTGCAAGATGGGAATTCTCTGCAAGGGAGATATAGAAGTACTAATGAGGTGTGCATGTCTGATTTTGATATTTACCTATGTCCAGAAGAAGCTGAAGTTGTGGTGTTGATCAATTCAGATGAGGAAATTGAGGTTTCTATTAGGGACAGATGCAGATGATATCCCCAGTTTGAATGAGTTGATAAGCAAGAACAAGTTCAAAACTGTGAAGGTCAGGTGATAGTTGATGGTTAATGATAGCCCAGTATTTCGTTCCCTCCATCGGAAGTAATAAGACAGGCTGGAGGATGATTAACTTGGTATGATAACATCTATGATAGAGTTGAATGTCGTTTTCTCGTGAAAGTCTAGCCTTAAACTTAGTTCTCTATATCGTCAAGTGATTTTAAGTGATCGTAGAAAGCTCGTATTTGGAAATTGAGGTTTCTATTAGGGACAGATGCAGGTGAAACTGAGGCTAAAGCTGTGATGTTTCTTCTGTCAGGCCAGGGGATTCAAGTTGCCACTAAGACAGGTGCAGATTATACGCCTTAGTGGATGATTGGAAACACAGGAGTAGCCGATGGCGGGGCCTTGTTATTTGAGGCTTAATAACCCACAAGACCATTGCTAGCATATCCCTGGTTTGAATGAGTTGATAAGCAAAAGAACTAGTTCAAAAATGTGTAGGTCAAGTGCTAGTTGATGATTAATGATAACCCAGAATTTTACTCCCTCCGTTGGAAGTAACAAGACAGGCGGGAGGATAAATTAAACTTGCATGATAAAAATCTATGATAGAGTTGAATGTCATTTTCTTGTGAAAGTCTGGCATTTAACTTACTTCTTTATATTGTCAAGTGGTAATAAGTGATCCTAGAAAGCTCATGTTTATTATGTATTGGGAATTTATGTTTGAGAAGAACGGGATATTGCTCGACTGTCAAAGCCGCACATTTGGAGACCTCTGAACCACTGATCTCGTGTAGGAAGATTATGGTCTCAGTATGCAAGGCAGCCCTAAATGTAGAAAGAAATAGAGCTTTATACTTACGCTGTTTTTATATCGACCCAATGAAATCATGAACAAGTTCTCCAGTGACACTCATTATAGACAGGTGTTATTAGCAGGTTGATCGGCATGGCTCTGCTAGAAACATCTGCGTGATTCAATCTCTAAACTCAATGCAATTAATTCCCATGACTTCAAAAGAACATGATTGATAATTAAGATTAAAAAGGTATACTTTCACGAAAAGGAAGAGCAACACTGTTAAAAGCTGTCCTCTCAACCTATCAATTGCTTTCATTACTAGTGGTATGGATTCCAACTTGATATAGAGATCAGAGTCAAAATATCAAGTGCTTCTAATGGTTAGAACGTCTGATTAACTGAGAAGCATGATGCTTCACTAAACAGCTAGGATGATTTTTTTAATCAGGACTGCATGAATACACGTCTCTTTGGTTACTGAGAGTGGCAACTTATTCATGGTTGAAGGGAGGATTCAGGAAAAGCTGATGCGGTATATAATTCCGAAGCCGGCATAGAACAAGCAGACCAATTGTTTTCTTTTAATGGCAATATGCATGCGTAGACAATCTGAAACTCTTCTTGCAGCTATGATGTGGTGGGATCCTATTTGATTCTTTTTCCAGCATATCAAGCTGGTCTTGCTCAACGACTACACTATGCTAGGAAGGATGCATGGTGGAAACAGTTTCCTAGCTACTGCCTATGTGCAGGGAAGTTGTGAGCCTTTTGTAATTGTTGATTGCCTGTCTGGCTTATATCTGCAGTTTGGTAGAGTTTGGAATAATAATGGGCAGAACCTTGAATTGGATGAGTTGAGACAACCGATGCAATGATATTCCTTAAGATGTGCTGATAAGTGGATGTCCTGGACCTGTGGTTTACAATGATGCAATGAGGGATATCTTAGTGGGTTCCATGCAAAACTTTGGATTTAGCCATTCTTTACCAGAAAAAAGTGCTAGAGTCCCCGCGGTTGTTCTCTATCCTTTACACGAAGAAGCTAAATTTGTGAATTGCACCTCAAAGAATACTTTTGACTGGTCTTTAAGCGCCAGATAAATGATCCTATCAGACAATCAGGTCATGGTGCAGTCATCCATTATGAAAATGTCAAACATTGTACTGCAGACTCAGAGCAGGAAGAGGAAACTAGAATTTGATTGTTATGGAGGCCTTTGTGACTTTATTTGGCACGAGACTGGGAACTAGCTTTGAAAATCAGGATAGGAATGGATTTCCACCCCTGACAAACAAAAGATTGTCTCATCCGCCCTCTGAATTTCTGGTGTCATTGCATGGGCTGCTGGTTGTGTGTTTTGGTGGGTTTAGGGGGTGGGGTCAAAGAAGGAAGCGGTAGAAAAGAAATCCAATCTTGCAGGTGAAACTGATAAATCTGATTCCTTATCTCAGCAGTGGTCTGTGTTGGCTGGCTGTTTCTGATTCACGTACTCGAAATGGCATATAACCTTGTCTTCTTCGTTCATTTTATATTTGAAAGACTATTCATTATATAGTTTGTTTTACTTTGATGTCATGTATTAGATAAAACTTATATTAATATGATTTTTTCTTACCGATTCCAAATGTTGTTTGCAGGAACCCGCCAACCACTGCATTTTCTCTTCTGCTTCGATCCATTTCCAATCAGTCGCCATGGATTGTGGATTTCGAAACCTAACCAGGTTTGAAGGGCGACTGAGGCATATTCCCGGACAAGTCTACAATTTATAAGCTTTTCTTACTTTAGTTGGTTACCTCTGGACTAGTCGTTTGAACCTTGTAGTGTTCAGTAATGTACGTACCTTTTACATAACGTGTTTGTCAATATTATTAAACTTAATTGTACTTGCGGGTACCAGTGAAATATGTATTTGCAAAACAACTCCCCTGCTATCATTTAGATAAATTTGGGACCGAAGGTTTGTGTTCCACATCTCCAAACACCTAGGGGGAGAGAAACAGATGCTTCTTGGCTTGGAGCTTGCAAAGGCGAGTTGAAGGGTGCTCGTTATGCGCTAATGCTAACCGACCTTTTTGTTTGGTTTTGATGCCGTATGAAATTGTGTGGTTCAAATGTCCCTTAAGGCCGAATACAGCCATTTAAAACGGATCTGCTTAATTTGTTCTTTTATGTTGGGATACCAAACATAAAACTTAATCGTGTCTGCATCTGTATTTGAATTATGAAAAAGCATTTTCGGATGTAACTTCGATGTATATTTGCATCTGAATATTCAACCAATGTGATGCTATCTAGGATTTTTGAATGTGCACCTGCTTAATTGTGGAGAAATTTTGGAATCGCAATGTTCTTGACAAACATCAAACTTCATCTGTATTTGAATTATGAAAAAGCATTTTCGGATGCAACTATGATGTATGTTTTGCATCTAGATATTCAGCCAATCTGATGCTATCCAGGATTCTTGAATGTGCACCTGCTTACTTGTGGAAAGATTTTGGAAATGCAATGTTCGTGACATATCATACGAAGGTTATATGTAGGCAGGGTTGTCTATTTCAAGTAATGCCCTGTTTGGTACAGTGCTTGGTACGCAAACAGTGTGTTGTAAAACAAGCAGTTACAAAAATATGATTTTGATCTGCAAACATGTCATTTGGTTGGGTGTTGAACAAACTCTCGTTGAATTTGCTCAAACTGTTTGATTAATATCACAATCGGTTGGCAGTGATAGGCAAGGAGCCACTTGTTGGCAGCTACATACTCAGCGATTGGGCCCAGCACTAGGGGTTGTGCGTCAATACACGTGACCTATTTACTGCATCTTTACTGCTGTGATTCGTTTTACATGCATTGCAGCCAATATGAGATAAGAGGCGTGACTGCAAATGTTCCCAGTTGAACCATCTACACCCGACAGCAGCCAGTTCAGGCGTGGTAAAAACTCACGGAACAGGACCTAAAGTAGGAGTCAGGTGCAGAGTGAAATGAAAAACGGGCTGAGCGGCCGATTAATCGGCCAAACACCCAGCCCGTTCGATTTTTGCTAAAATCGTCGGTTAACTTTTTTGTAATTAATCGGCTGTTTTTATCCGTTTTTTGCCCGTTTTTTTCCTGCTTTTGGCCGTTTTTTGTCCGTTTTTTGTAAATTTTACTGTACACCTGTAACTTTATATAAACTATATGGCCCCAAGTATTACTGACTATAATATATTAAACTTAAATATCCTATGATAAGCTAGTCTAATAGAATGCATACTTGTATGCAAGTTGGGATAATAGGGTACTGTTGTAAAGTGTAATTTATACAAGTAAGATATATGTAATGTAACTATTATCTAATTTTAGAATGCATACTTTAGTTAATTGTATTGCTGTAATGTATGACTAATTGATGATATGCACGTATAACAATAAGTTAGAAAGGTATCCAATAATGAGTCTATTGTTTACTGTATGCAAGTTGGGATAATAGGGTACTGTTGTAAAGTGTAATTTATACAAGTAAAATATATGTAATTATTATCTAATTTTAGAATGCATACTTTAGTTAATTGTACTGCTGTAATGTATGACTAATTGATGTAAGTTAGAAAGGTATCCAATAATGAGTCTATTGTTTACTGCTTAACTATGTAAACATGTGATGCAAAAATATTTCTGAATCATGTATGTCAGGTATTTTATCTATGTCAAATCTATTATTTATTATATTATGACTATAATTATTGTCTTATAGCTATCTTATAAACTAATTGGGTGTTTTTACTGTTGGGTAGAGTGTTTAGAATCTTTAGATATATATAAAAGTTTCAAAGAGTATTAGTATTTATATACATATATATGTAATTTTGTATAAAATTATATAGGAAATTAAAATCCATTTTTTAAAAAATCGGCCGCTTACCGCTTAACCAGTTACAAGGTGCTGTCCGCACAGTTACCGCTTAACGTTTTTTAAAACATTGGGTGCAGTTAAACATCAACCAACTTCAACCCAACACACCCTACCAAATAAAGATGAAAACTCAAAGCATTACAATTGAATGAGATAAACTTAAACAACACCCTACCAAACATGCCTTAATTTTAGTTGCTCCTTATATTCCTGGTTACTTGATCTTCCCTATATTCCTGGTTTAAGCTTTCCAGCTCTTATTTGATGACTATCTTTAAGGCTTGGAAGATGAGAAGGGGAATCCATACCATTCTTGATGAAATTGAATGATATCCGTCCATTAGGGATCACTTATATCTGTAACTAGATCTCGGTTAGATTCGTCCAAGCAGACCCGACGGCACCTAACTTGAATAAAATTTATTTAATTATTTTATCATCACGTACATGATTCGTATTGGCTCTCTTTGCTTTCAATCATCACATCGATACGTAGACTGTAAATGGCTGCACATCCGATCTGGGAATCGAATCTGAAATTTTGAAAAAAAATCCCACATCCGCAGAATTTAAATTGGATTCTGAATTCAAAAATTTTAGATTGATTTGGGTATTGCTATATCTGCTTCGAGAAAAAAAATCCAAATTTGACAAATCCATATAAATATAATTAAATTTTACATTATTTATATATAAAAATACAAAACATAGATCATTTATTATATATATTCAATATAATATCATAATGTTTTTTATATAATATATTGATTAACATTAAATGTATGGTTTTAGGTTCAGATCGTATATTTATTTGAGTTTTTTGCATCAGAGAATATCCGCCGATAAAACTTTTTTTCCCAGATTAGGAGTGCTTGCTCCGTATTAGATCCGGTCTAGCGATACTAATATACTTAGTCTGATTAAATCTAAACTTAGTACGGAAAAAATGATTTTCACCTCGTTCTGAAAATACTTGAAACTATCTAACATTTTAATCGGAAGTCTAAACAATTCGTTTTTGTTGATAGTTCTCTTAGAAGCTTTCTTACTGTATAGTCTGAACTATGAAAGGGAAAATCAAAATTATCAGTTCTAAAGGTCCTTTCATTAGGCATGCGTCGTAGATATGGAACTTATACACTTATGATGCACCGTAACATAAACCTACTAACGAAGCATATATCACCATAGTCATGTTTTTAAAGTTAATTTCATATATATGAGAAGCATTATCTTAAATAATTCATGAACAATGACGGCCGCCTCTCTAGCTGTCCCTATAGACACGAGCTATTTCAAGAGTGCATATGACATGGAAGGTTCCTTCTAAATTGATACTTAAAAATACAATTTACAAGAACGTTTTTATAGAAGCGTGGGCAAAAACTGGCCTGCCAATCCGTTATGGATGGCAAAATCTTAGATCTACTTATAAGATGTAGATGAAGGTACTATCAGATTCTTATTAGTTACTATCAGATTATCAGCAACTATTTGAAAATTATTAAAAGAAAAATGTAAAAAATGATGTTGATTTACCATATAAGTTGTTCCATATATTTTTTTACTTATTATGCAGCAATGTCATCAGTTACCGGGCACAGTCAGAGGAGAGACTTGGACGAGCTCCATGCAGGTGTGTTTGCAATATGTCCAGTCAAATAACAAGATGTCAACATGCCGTAAGGAGTGGAGACTATCAGGTCATGTGCTAAGGAAGCCCACATAAGCTTCCTTTAGGACATTTAATCCAGCTCGAGAGACAAGGTTAAATAGATCATGAACTATTTCATGTTGAAATTTATAGTGAGGCCTTGTGCAACAACACACAACATGGTCAATGAAGGTGTCAAGATCGACATTGTTGCAAGGCGGCACCCGAGTAAAGGGTTCATGAGCCAATATCGAATGATAGCTCAATACTCAGTGACATGTGCAAACAAAAACCATCAGTGGAAATGACAAGTAGAAAGTCTTGTACATAATCTGCTTAGAGAGAAGCGAGGTTAACTAGTTGCCAGTGGGAGTAGCCACTTGCAATGAATTGTCGACGAATAAGTTTGTAGTAAGTGCATATCAAAATAAACTGGATCTTTGCAATAGTAACTGAGACGAACAAAAAGACATCACGATATTATGAATGGTGCTATGTGCGGTAATAATGGAGGCTTCTTTGAGCATAGATCTAAACCCTCACATGATATTGTTAGTACCTTAATCCAAAACTTGTTGCCCTTCAACCATTAACATGCACACATTTTACCACACCATTGGTTTTGAAGTTTGAAAGATGAGAATTGCATGCATAGTGTGCATTTTATCATAGTTTGTCAATATATATTCTTTCAATATGATAGTCAATGGAGAATTTAGAAAATCACATTAAGGGATGCTAAAATCAATGTAAATGTACTTTTGTTCTACCACATTGGGATGTTGAGTTATTTTTTTTAATAATTAAGAGTTGAACTTTTGTAACAGAGCTGAATGGAAAAGAAAGATCTATGTAGCCGACCCCAACATGGTTGAAATTGAAACTTAGAAGAAGAAGAAGAAGAAGAAGAAGAAGATGATGATGATGATGATGATGATGATGATGATGAAGAAGAAGAAGAAGAAGAATGAGAGTTAAATTCACACCACTAACTTGTGTAAACAAATATTTCACCACTCCAACAAATTTTCTTGTTTATAATTATAAATATATATATATATTTACATATATATTTAGTGTGTTTAATATTTTTTTGTTGGAGTTCCTGACCGTTAATTATCTTTATACACTTTCATTTAATTCTGAACCAGTTGTACTTGGCTTAAAACTGTGAAGTGTTGTGCTCTTCTGCTATATTCCTCCTTTATTTTACACTCTCCGTGCTACAATTATACTTTTGCTAGATAATGGATGAAGTACGAGTTAACTATGTCTATCCAAGGTACGGTTGAAATTAACTCAATGATTCCTAACAAAATAGCGAGCTAATGGGAGCATGTCGTCGAGCCCAGCGAGAGGGCATTCGAGTCAATCAAGTTGTAGAAGACGCGGTGTGGGATTTCTGCAGTTGGTTTATGTAGTTTGAATCCCAGGTATGACTTTAAAAACAGGAGTTGTAAAACAGGAAAATAAACTATACAACAATAGTTTGGTTGTGTGTGCTTTGAATTATGTTGGTTGGCTTGTTTTCATTTGGTTTCAAGTAGTTCTCAGTTCTGGCTCACATTCTGATTACATTCTTGAACAACTAGCAGGCACATGTTTCATCCAGCTGGCAAGTGTGGGAATGAACTGCACCCAAATAGAGTACAGTTCTTTTCCTCACATTACTGTACAATCAAAATATTACCATGTAGTTTATTTTTACTGTCAGAACTGCAACCACTCTCACAATCAAAACATTACCATGTAGTTTATTTTCACTGTCAGAACTGCAACCACTCTCAACCAAACTCTGTTAGTTGAAAAACATGTGTACTTGCAACTGGATCAGTTAGTTTTCCGTCCTACCAAACGGGCCCGGTGGGGAAGGCAGTGGTAGCGTGTAGGGTTATTGTTGGGAGGGTGCATATTGCATAAGCAGCTGGATAAAATTAGGGATATTGATAGGTAGACGGGGTTTGATTCGTTGGCTGGGTGAATTGGGTTGTATGCTTTGGGGCCGTTTGGCTCCAGTTTCTAAAACTCCTGGTAGTTGTATGGGGAAAGCGTGGTCAATTCTAGGACGGCTGCGTAGCTTTGGCAGATCGAGCAGAATTCCTCCTTGACCGTATATCAAAGTCATCCTTCCGAACAGCGAACACCAGTCTGGGAGCAGCAGTTACAGATGCAACTGCACATGGGGTGATTTAGAAACACACCTAATCTAATAGTATAAAATACCGGATCAGATACCAATTTACATTTTAGCTATGATCCTGACCCGCTGGTTGTACGTAACTACCAGAATTTGTAATGGTGGGGGCCAGACGCTAATATTGAGAATCTGTTCTGCTTACTCACTGCCTATAAATATCACAAGCCTTTGTGGTATCGTTAAAATGAACGCCATCCTTCCAGCCGCGCATGTGTAGCTCGTGACCATTTTACATGCACTTGATTTTCTCAACCAGTACATATTTTGTGTTACACGCATCTACTTACATGTCTTTTCGCATTGAAGTTATGCCCGAGCTCTAAACTAAGAACAGTGAAAAAGCACAAATGGGAAGACAATCTTATGCCAGCTAGCTAGGTGTAGAAGTTACAGGTGGAAGCAGCAATCAGGCTAATTTTGTATTTTCATCCTTGTCAAATGCATGCACTTGCACTTCACATGGCATTTTTGCCATGATGTCTATTTTAACGGTGTCCATTTTGTGTGTAAATTGCAAGAATCGTTGCATTGTTGTTGGGTTTGTTATCCAAAGGTTAATCAACAATGCTACATATTTTAAATCTAGACATTAACGGTGAATATTTTTTCGTCGATTTGAGGAAGATATTTGTGGCAAAACGCATCGTGTGATTGCCCATGTTGAGGCAGATGTTGTTGAAGAAATTGAACCATTTGATTGCTTAGGTGGAACATGTTGTCCTATAGAATGAGGATAGTATGAAGCTCAAATGCTTTATTATTTCTAAAACATTTTTGCTCTGGGATCATATATAGTTTTGATTTGGGGTTAGTTTGGCTTGGATGAGACATAGTTTGGGGTATTCTTGTTCAAATATTTGAGTGTTGATATTTTTTCCTTTTGCAGTTGTTCTTGTATGTCAATATAGAAAGATAAAATAGATTCTTTTTGGTCCAAGACAAAACAGATTTAGAATCCAATATCAAATAATGAGGTTTGCTTTGTTAACTTTTAACATTTATAACGTTGTGCAATTGGGGAAACATGAAATTTCTTCACCAGGAAACATGATATACCTTCACACATTTATTTATGGTTTGATAAGGAGTTGGGCAATAAGGGGATGCATTGATACCCATGACCCATCAGGGTATGGTTGTTGCATTTGTAGTTTTTGCAAGCAATTTAGCGGATTGATGTAATTTGTAATCCTGCAAATTTAGGTGGAAATGTAACCAAAACAAGTGAATTGATCCAGATTCAAAAAGATACTAACGTATGCATTTGAATAGCCAGAACTACCTATCCAAATCAGGGATGGCAATACGTTGATCTTTAGCAAATCCGATTCAACCAGATACAAATCCAAACCCGAACCAAAACCGAAGATATTATTTTTCTAAAACCCCACCGAGCAAACTGAACAAATATAACCCGATCAGATAGTTTGTCTCTCGTGGTAGATTTTTCTTTTTCGGCAATTTTGTTGTGGAATTTGTATGACAACAAGTACGGAAAAAATATATTTTTAGAATACCGATTTGATACAGGTACTCTACCACATATACATACTCAGGTTGAAGATATTCTTCATAAAAAACTGCCTTAGTCAGCGAAGGAGAAGAGGGATCTATACATCATTGTCCTTATCAGATTCCGATATGAGATTTTGTAGTGGTTTGTATCTGTTCTTGATCTTTGTGTGGTCTTTTAATTTATTTTTCTCCTCATGTAGATGCATGTATGACTCATCCATAATGAAATTTGTCTATTTAACTTTAAAAAAAAAAGCTAACACTGAACCCGAACCAGACAATTCGAACGCAGTTATAGTCGCCGCTCTGTGTGCACGTCTGCCAGATACTGTTCTTTTGCAAACCGCAGTAGAGCGCCGTCACGTGGGGTCTCCATCGTACATTTCGCCATGGATTCAAGGTTTAAATGTCTTATCCTGTTTGATGACGGCGAGCTACACCACTACAACTCCCTGCCAAACGCCCCGTCGATGAGGCCACGGTGGTTACTAGACTGTTTCAGGTAGATAACCTAAACAAGGGCACATATAACGGGAACATGGTAACATGACATAGAAAACAAAACCCAGAATAAAACGGTACAGCAGGAACATAGCACGGTGGACTTCGACAAAGCCTGGGCCCTGCTTGTTTCGAGACTTGGATCCTGTAGTTTGGACTGGGTTAGTCATAGATCTAGATTAGGGTGATCCGGTCTGATTGTGTTTGACAATCCAATTTGAATCTGATCAGCTGGTCAGGATTGAGTCAAAATTCATTATGATTCTGTTTGGCTACCGGTCAGGATCCAGTTTTATCATATTTGGCAACCTAGTCAAGATCTGACTAATCTGTCCCGTTCTTACAGAATAGTTCTAAAAATAATGACCATAGAGCTGTACAAACAATGCCATACATGATTAAAATTTACAATAAATATATAATTTTATACATAATTTGAGTGATTCTGTTAGTTATTTTTCTATTATGAATATGAGTTGAATATTATTACTTTCATATGTATCTTTAAAATAAAAATTACTTTAGCCACTACTGTGCGAATGTATGACATATGTCTTGTTGTATGTATGTATACTTGTATATTTTTGTATAAATCGGTAAGTAACAAAATAATTAGCAACAAACAACTTAAATTTGTCATAATACATGATATTCAGTTACACAATACATGGCCATGTATTTCTCTGTCTCGCTTATCAAGTGGATAACAAACTCCTGTAGGAGAGACAAATCCCATATACATCACTCATAGTTATCCCCATGTGTCAGAGTGCACCCGAGCATCACCTTTATGATAATTCTTATTCAGGATCACGATGGATGATGTCAAATCTCACCGAGCGACATGTGATGAGTGTAGTGACTTTAGGTCTAAGAACTATAATCATCACCATCACTATGAGAGATGACTCTGACTACCACTCATGGTTATCATGTGTCACTCTCAAGGTGGATATGTCCGATACACTATTCTCTAACAAGTATTTATGTTCTTGGTTTGATATCACATATCACGACTAATGTGATTTTGTCATCAATCAACACACACTCTAGTCTTAAGTGTTATTGCTGTCTATTATCCTTCTACAATAACATCCGACTAGGGACATAACAAGAATGCATATACTCTTATCATCCATATGATCTCATCGTTCATGTCCTCAATCCAAAAATATACATCATTGAGTAATACCATTCTTTAGACATTTATTATGTTACATCATTTTCTCATAACTGAATAACATAATAAATTGGAATATTGCCTTTATTATTAACCATATCATTTACAAAATATGGCATTACAGTCATCATATATTACCATTTTCTCACATCTCACAATCTCTCTCTTTTATAACCTTCAAGTATTCATTTAATACATTACTCATATCTAAGTGTATCAAGGAGACTGGATTGTATACCATTTTCTCACATCTCACAATCTCTCTCTTTTATCATCTATATTACTCCCTCATGTTTCAACCCCTTCTTTGTTTTCTATCATTCTCTCCATGTATACTACTCTTCCATCTATCATCATCAATTTTTACTTCTTATGACCATTTTTCTCATTTACGTGTATGATTTTGTATTCCATGGCATATATATTTCTTATTATCCTTTTACTAATATGAAGTTGAAATTGTAAATCAATATTTTACGTACTAGTTTCATCTTATACTTAATGTATTACATGCCCTTTGTTTCAAATCAAATGACTCATGTAGAGGTCAAATATAGTTTCTCTTTCAATCAAGCTTTTCCTTTCTAAATATAATTTACCTTCATATGACTTGTTCATTTGTTCAGCCACACCTTTGTTCTTCTTTAAAAAACCAGTTCCATTTCATCACAAGGAACTTATTGAGTACATCCGATTGAAACTAAGCTGTTTGTCTATAGACTTTGAATCAAAAGGTAGTAAGGATGAATGTATTAGAGTTCATAACATAATGACACATTCCATGCTCTCAATTATATCATGTAACCCTCTTTCATTAATCAAACTCATAATTCCCATCATTTCTCCTTGTTTCATCTGAGTTTCTTATCCTAATCTTGTAATTTACATGTCCATTTAGTTCTCTTGACTTTAATCTTTTGAAACTTCTCCACTTCTATATACTTATCATATATTTAACTATCATCTCCCATTTTTCCTTTGTTTTGGAGTACACAAATGTATTTTATTCGATTATATGATCCATTCCTCATAATTGATTCTTTGTATCTGGTTATCTATGTACCTTTCTGTTATCTTAATTTCCTATATTTCATATTTAGAAACTTCATGTAATACTAACCATTAAGCTTAATCCCAACCTTATATCATCACTTTTTATTTCTTTATTTGACATACTTTGGTTTCACGAGTCCCTTTGCACTTGATCCATCTCTTGTGAGTCTTTCAATATTCTTAACTCATTTCTTCTTTACTTTCTTTTGTTTCGATTCGAATAAAATACCTCAATTAGTTATATGATTCAATTCTCTTTATAAATTCTTTCTTCTTCATTTCTTGTACTATATATTAATATGTATCTTGAATCTATATTCCTACTTTCTTTATTATCAAATTAGGGTTTTCTTATCTGATACTCACAACTTGAACGTAGTTGTTAGTTCCAAGTAACTCTTAGTTATTCCAGTCTTTCCCTTATATTTTAATATCTTACTGTATGCACATTCTCACTACAATATGAGTTTAATTTATCCAAAATTTATTCTTATTACATTGTTAACATGAGTCAATAGATCCCAATAACATATCCTGCCATCTGGACCAGGTAGAACCGCAATCCTGAAGCCAAGAGCTACTTAGGATTAACCAAATCTTGTTTATCTCAAACATGTGAAAAGAATATCCACTTAGGGAAAACTCGTTGAAAGATAATTTATGGTCTACTTGATGCAAGGAATATAAACAACAATGAAAGTAACTTAATTATGTACAACAATCTTAAAAAAAACCCTACACAATTCTGAATACTCAATCTCTGAATTCATATGAACAAGACCATTTCTATTCATCTTAAGTGAAAAACAACAATATAAATCAAAAGTTGTATAACACTCTATCTTTATGTTCTTATTACTTCATTACTTTCTGGTCTTCTAATTCTAATATTTCTAAGGTTTCTCTCTAGCCCACCCGCCTCTGCATAACTAGCTAGGACATCCAAAGAAGTACAAACATAGTAGCTTGATACTGGTCAATCTAAGTATTTAAATATCGGGCCAGAGTATCCAAATGCTCAGACTTCCCAGAGCTATGGCCATATCACCTCCTAATGTAAGGACCCTGACTCACATTTTGGGATAACCCTGCTTGTTTTGCTAAGTATGTTGCTTAGCTCCTTTCTCTAAGCATCTGAGATGTAATTAGGATATGTTGGAGGCTTGAGTTCCTTATTTGATCTTGTTTAGTTGATGCTTGTTTGATCTTGTTTAGTTGATGCTTGTATTTTGTGTAGAGGTTTGGTGCAAATTGCAATTTACCCAAGATAGGGGTTGATGTGCAAGTTTTCCACCTCTAGTGTGTTCCTTCTCTCTCTTGGCATCACCTAGATGAGTGAGAGAGATGGGCACCTTAGTTGAGTGGTGACATCCTTGGTGATGTCTTGCACTCATGTTTGGGACGTGTCTTGCACCTAGGAGTGTTGTCTCAGGCTTGAGAGCCTTGAGGGGGCATTGTGTCAGTTTGTGGATGTCTTGAGGGACATCCTATCAGTTTTTTGATGCCTGGAGGGATATCCTATTGGTTTGTGTATGTCTTGAGGAAACCGCCTATCATTTTGTGGTGACTAGTGATGCACCATATTGGTTTGTGACTCTAGGGTTTCATTCCTATCAGTTTATGAAGGGAGTGAGTGTGTATGTTAGCCTTGACCTAGGAAGGTGACCTAGTGGGCGAGACATAGCTCTTATCACCTTATTGTATGGTGTTGCATGTGGCCTTTTCTTCGTGGACATGTGTCATCTAGGGTTCTTTGGTGGTGACACCTTTCCTTTGTTCTCTCTTTCATCCCTCTTGTATATATATCTCTTTCTCTCCATGCAAGAGAAACCTTTGGGTTATCTTTGCATTCTCTCCTTGGTGGCCGGTCTTGAGCTTGAGGAGTACTGATGCTTGGATCTTGGTGGACGAGCCTAAGATTGTGGTGTTCTCTTTTCATCTTCTTCCTTGGTAAACCATGATCCTTAAATCTTCTTTCTTTCTTCCTTTCTTTCTTCTTCTTAGCCATGGACCTTGGTATCTTCTTTTTCCCTCTCATGCTCTCTTAACCTTGGTCCTATCTTCTTCTTGGAGGTGTTGTGGAGATCAAGCTTGGAGAACCTTCTTCTACCTTGAGCTCGTGAAGCTTGGAGCTTGAACTTGGAGCTTAGAGCTTGGTGGTGATCCTTGAGGTGGGATAAATAACTCTAAACCCTCTTTATTATTATCACTTCTTGCTTGCTATCTTGTACTTCATCCTTGGATAGTTTTTACTTGCATGCTAGTAACTCTTTTGGGTAGTTTAGCGTTCTATTTTGGAAAACAAACCTTGCTTAGTTGCTGCCCTTGTGTCAGTTATTTAAGGCCTTTGATGACAGTTAAAAAGCGACACATATGTGGGTGACGCTAGAAGGTGAACCCTTCGGCGTCGGTTTGAAAACCGATGCCAGAACCCTTCGCACCACCCAAAACGCGCTAGCAGGGGCACTATAGGCGTCGGTTATTAGTGGCGAAACCGACGCCAGAACCCTTCGCGCCACAAAAAGGGCGCCAGCAGGGGCACTATAGGCGTCAGTTATTAGTATGGAAACCGACGCCCAATTCCTTCACGCCACAAAAAGGGTGCCATCTAAGACACCATAAGCATCCGTTTCTTAGTAATAACCGACACCATGTTTTCTTAGGCGGCGATTTTTTTCTATTAACCGACGATGTATGTCTTTGGTGTCAGTTTTATACTAATAACCGACGCCTATGTTTTGATTTTTTTTATCAGTTTGCAGGCCTGCTGTATGGCTGGTCGCAGGATGCAAAACCTACAGTTCAGTTCTGAACTGTAGGTTTACATCATCCATTGATATCAACCAACAACATGCCACAAACCTACAAAATTAACAAGATTCATTTTCACACATTTAGCAACCTGCAGTTCCATTCAATTTTCACATTCACACATGTAGAAATATTCATGTAGCAACCTATAGTTCCTTTCATTTTTACATTCACACATGTAGAAACATTCAGACACATGTAGAAACATTCATGTAGCAACTTGCAGTTCCATTCATTTTCACATTCACACATGTATAAACATTCTTTAGTCATTATCACTATCAACATCCCAATTATATTTTAAAACCCCACTACTTGTATGGCTTTTGCCCATTCTTCTCTCACATCATTTAATTCTTCTGTCGTATAGGGAGCATGTACATCTGATAAGGCCTTAACTGTAGTGGGGTCGGTTTTAAACACCTGTAAAGAGAATGATGTATATATATAATTAATAATATATAAATAAGATTGATATATTTCATATTATCTAATGAGACTATATATAATACCTCATGTATGGTATCGATGTCCACTGCGGCATGTTTGATAATCATGTGCATAAATCACATCACATAGTATGCACATGCCCAGCCGTTGTCTTGTGTAGCACACTATAAATTGAAACATACAAAATATTAAAAAATACAACTAAGCACAGTTCACATAAATAATATACATATTGGAGTCGGGAACTTACTTCCACGCTCTACCAAATTATTGATTGGTTCTTTTTCCTAGGGACCTTTCCTCCAACCTTTTTGAACTCATGTAAACCCCTACATGTTAATGTAACACAGTAAATTATATAATTAAAAAGTAAAGTAATAACAGATGTTAACGGATATAAATATGAAATATTCTCACCATAATAATGCCATTTTCATTGCGTGTCCATATGTTGGATTCAATTTAGTCCCCTTAGGATCTAGATAATAGATAGTGAACGTCCCAGGGACAATAACTAGTAACTCCCAATGCGTACCCCTAGAGGTAAAAAAGTTAAAAATTAATAACTCAAAATCCACAATAAAAATGTAATTTTCTTAAGTCCAAATTATAAGCAAAGTAAACTTACTCCACATTGAATGGAGCTATTATAACCGTCTTCTTATTTTGACCAAAATTTGTAAAAGCATCACAACAGTATTGTTGAACTGACGAAGGATCTTTAGCTACTAGACTAATCAAAGATGGAATAAAAAATCCTACATGTTCTGTAACGACCTGGGCGCACTGCCCAAGGCTCTAGTAGGGTTTCAGGAATGACGACTGGCCCCACAGACTACCACTAGCCTTAACTGCACACTTTATACACACTCATGCGCAAGCCGGGGTCAACTTCCCGACTGGTCACCCATCCTAGTACTACTCCAAGCTGAGCACGCTTAACTATGGAGTTCTTTAGTGATGGGCTCCCGGAAAAAGAGATGCACCTTGGTGATATGAGTAGTTCAATCATTCCTTTTTAAGATCAACTTATCCGAGGCCTCAAATCCTGGGATGTTACAATCTCCCCCACTTAGACTCTTGATGTCCTCGTCAAGTCTCAACTATATGGCCTCATAATCTGACCTCATTTCAGTACAGACCCACAATGGCCCATGGACACCCAGCTCACGATCACGGAATACCAGCACAAGGGTGGCTACATCAACCATGGACAACCCTTTCCTACATGCCTGTACCGCACGGTTCAAGACTGACATGTTACAAGCCCATGTGGGCCCCACCTACTGGAGGGGTTATGGCTCTGATACCATTTGTAACGACCTGGGCGCACTGCCCAAGGCTCTAGTAGGGTTTCATGAATGACGACTGGCCCCACAGACTACCACTAGCCTTAACTGCGCGCTTTATCCACACTCATGCATAAGCCGGGGTCAACTTCCCGACTGGTCACCCATCCTAGTACTACTCCAAGCTGAGCACGCTTAACTATGGAGTTCTTTAGTGATGGGCTTCCGGAAAAGGAGGTGCACCTTGGTGATATGAGTAGTTCAATCATTCGTTTTTAAGATCAACTTATCCGAGACCTCAAATCCTGAGATGTTACATGTTCAAATGAAAAATCTGCACATATCTTGTCTAAGTAGCTGCAAAACATGTATTACGTATGCATTAATATATAAAAAGCTAGATCACCGGATCCTACACAAGGTATATGGATGTATAAACAAGATCTCACCTTATCCATAGCTCTATCATAGATGTATTCAACCAATCATAGCCAAATAACTCCAAAATATCTTGTATAAATAGTTTATTTTCGTATGATTGACCTCCAACATCTGCATCTATACAAACAGTTATAGGGCAATTTATATCATGTTTGCCTAACCATACTTCCATACCTCTACAATTAGGACCTAATGGGGCAGGTAGGTCCTGTGGAACCCAACTTGGTAATGTAGGAGGTGGAGGTGGAGGCCTAGATGCTCTGGGTATCTTCGTTTTAATCTGCATATATAATTTCAGATCAATTGACCTCATATATACACACTAACAATTTAACGTAATGTAAATTCACCATATAGTTTCAGTATAGATGACATCTGCCTTCAGCCACAATATCACTCCGCCTTCTGCCTCACCAAGCGTTTCACAATCTGGGTGGGCATACGGGAATAGAAGATCTATCCAATTGGGGAATATATGTAGCGGGCTCACACGAACCCAACCATCTGGTAATGGAGACCCATGAAACATTTCCCCTGGAAGGGATGGGTAAGCCGACGCATCTGCAACAACATATTCTTTACTTTTTAGACAATATGGCTTCAACCCCTATAAATTTACGTAAAGAATGTTATATACATATATACATATCATCTTGAAAATATATCATATTGAAAAGACTAACTACTATGTCATAAAAATACTTACAGTAGATGTGCTAGGTGGTGGGTCTACATGATTACTCCCAACCTCTGCAGTAGGAGTAGAGCAGGACGCCATAGGTACTGTCTGAGTGGCAGTCAGAGATGCCTACCACTTGCTCATTGCTTCATGGAGTGTCTTATCAACTACTTCCTTGACTCTCTTATCAACTACTTCATCGACTCTCCTATCAACTATCTTATCTACCTATACATGGATAAAAGCAACGTTAGCTTATGATTATTGATTTCCCTTTTATAATAACATTCTAAAAAAAGAATATGTTACCTCTTCTTGTGAAATTCCCACTTTTGGGACATGTTTGTCCTGGGATGGCCCAAAGAACGCTTTGATGCCCACACCAACGCCTGCACCCCTAACACGTCCAGGATGCTCTGGATTACCCAGAGCAACTGTCAATTCATCCATTGTGCCCTCAGGGATGAACTTGCCTTGTTTCCTCAGCTCGTGCAGCTCCCGCTAATCGCCATAAAAAAAAATTGGTAAGTAAGTAAACACCACAAATAATCAATATTTGAACGATTGCTCTAAGAGTTGTATTTTACCATTTTTGCAGCCGCCTCAGCAGTTGCGGGCTTCTTTATTTCTCCCTTCTTGTTTTGCCTCGCAGTGATCCAGACATCATGGCGAGGCAGAGGTGCGGTACCTATAGTAGAGGACTCCTGAGTAGTAGTAGACTGAGTAGTACACTCATCCTGTAGTCTTTGGTGAACGCCTGCATAGCCCTTTGGACCCATTGTGTGGTCATGCACATTCAGTGCACGCCTTGCTCTTTGCGCCTCACTCATAGCCTAGTTAGTATGCACATTGATTTGGTTAGTAACACTAAAGGTTAATCTTGAATATGTGAATACAACATATATTAATTAAATAGGGAGTAACACCTAATACCTTGAATTCATCCATTTTTCTTAAAGCAACAAACACGTCCCATTCTTCTGGGTCCAGGAAGTTCCACTATTCAGTGGCTGACTTCTTCCTCTTCTCACCATCTTTTATGTATTCTCAGATGAGATTTGTCCTATAGTTCCTTAGGACCCTCCCACAATGTTGCATCACACATTTACGATGCAACTTTTCATCCAACGCAAATATACTCTGCAAAATAGAATTGCTATTAACTAGTATCTAAAAAATTAGTAATCTACAAAATAGAATTGCAAATAATAATAACTCACACATAAATCCTTCCATATTAAGTCTTTCTTCCCCTTAGGAACTTTATGCCAAGAATCTATCTTACAACTACAATGTCTACGAGTAACAAACCCAAGATATGAAACAAACGAATTGCGGTTTACTCCAATTGCATTTCCTGCATTATCAAAATCCACAACCAATTTGGGTCCATTGCCCCTTAGCACTGTTAACTTCTTCATCATAGTGATGCCCTTCTCTTGTCAACTTTTTGGTACTGCTCATCAAGTGCCTCAAGTGCTTCAGAGGGTACATGTGCATCATCAACCTAAAATTTGACAAAATAAACACACTTACATGATATAACTATAAATAGACATATAGATAGAAATATATGATATATTTTTAAAACTTACATTGTGAGGCGTCACATTGGTATCCTCACCATGCTCAACATGGACATCATGGTCATCATGCCCATGCTCATCCATCTGAAAATTTCATTAAAAAATCAAACATTTAGCATTTGACATAAATAGAAGATAATGAAACATTGAAAAATGAAACATATAAAAAATATAAACATGCATGTCTCTAATATTGTGATTGTTTATCAATTAACAATCCTTCATTGTGATCTCCGCGCACATACAAGTCATCATTAGCTTCAATATTTTTTGGTGTTGGCAACCCAATTGAGAATGGACTGGAGTCATCATACTTATCATATTACTCTTCTTCATCTATAGGATCTTCAATGAACTGTCTTTTACCATGAAGAACAACTGGCCATTTACCTGGTATAGGTTTAGGTGCACTCCATTCCTCATTCCATCCATTGAATGCTTTGCGCTTCCTACGATACAGATGGAATTTTGGAAGAAAACTTCGATGACCAAGATATACAGTCTTGCCTCCATGTTTTAGTCTTGTTGAATCAGTGTTCTCTTCACATATAGGACACACTTTAGCTCCTTTGACACTATATCTAGATAAATTCCCATATGCTGGAAAGTCATTAATAGTGCAAAACAACATAGCGTGCAAACGAAATGTCTCTCTTCGTGAAGCATCATAGGTCATCATACCTTCACCCCAGAGTTTCTTTAAGTCATCAATCAGAGGTTCAAGATAAACATCGATATCATTTCTAGGTTGTTTAGGGTCTGATATCAACAACGACAATATAGCGTACTTATTTTCCATACACATCCAGGGAGGAAGATTGTATATAACAAGCATGACTGGCCAAGTGCTATGTTGGATACTCAATGTCCCGTACGGATTCATCCCATCTGTACAAAGACCAAGTCTTAGATTCCTGACTTCTTCACCAAATTTAGGGTACAATAGATCAATCTTCTTCCACTATGGGGAATCAGACACATGTCGTAGGATCCCATCATTATTTTTCTTAACATCTGCATGCCACCTCAAATTCTTCACATCTATCAGATTGGCAAACAAGCGTTGAAACTGTGATATTATAGGTAGATACCACATCACCTTAGTAGGAGAACCGGTTTTGGACTCCCCCGAAGTCGGCAATTTATACCGTGACACACCACATTTTCGACAATCTTTCAAATCCACATAGTCCTTTTGAAATAGTACACAATTATTCGGGCATGCATGTATCTTCTTGGCCTCCATTCCCATTGGGCACAACAATTTCTTTACCTGGTATGTTGAGATTGGCAGCTCGTTTCCTTCAGGAAGCATTTCTTTCAACAAAGACAACAATGACGTGAAGCTTTTGTTGCTCCATCTATTGTTAGCTTTCAACTTATACAATCTCAACACAACGCTAAGCTTCGTAAACTTAGTACAACATGTGTATAACAGTATCTCAACATCATGCACAATGTTTCTAAACATGGGAGGTGGATCGATTTCAGTGTGCTCTACGCCAAAACTATCCAACATCGCATCAATGATGTTTACTGGAACTGGTTCGTTCACATCTACGTCATCGGAGGCAATAACTTCTTCCACACAAGCACTACTATCAACTTCCACTGGTTTCGGGTTTGAAATCTCTCCATGCCAGTGCCATTTTGTATAGCCTTGTACAATCCCATTGCACATGACATGACTTTTGATTTCATCACCAGCGCTGACTTTCAAGTTGTTACCGCAATGCCTACATGGACAGTAGAACTTATCTCCAGGTTGTTTCCTATGTTCCTCGAAAAATCTAATAAACTGATCAAGACCAGAAATAAACTCTGGGGTGCAGCGATTGCGAATGGACATCCATGATCTATCCATTCTATGATCAAAGAGAAAATAAGTATATATTATAATAAGATTAGGGTCTAGGGTTAACATATTAGAGTTTAAGCATGGTTAAAACTTTAGGGTTTAAGGTCTTATATATAATTAATGGTTAAAACATCCTAAGTGAGATTAGGTGTTCAAAAATAGTCCCAAACTAGGGACTATCTAAGATTTACTCCTAATGAGTAAATCTTGGACGGGTTTCTAGGCCAACAAATACATGCGCTATCATTTTTATATATAATAAATGTGTACCACCTATCCTATGCTTGAACACCTAATCTCACTAGTAAGTGTATAATGTGTATTGGGTTTTCAAGAAAATTTCGGCAGTATTTCCCCGCTGTTCTCCAAGTACATATGTACTTAGAGAACAAATGGGGAAATGCTACTGAAATTTTCTTGAAAACCCAATACACATTATACACTTACATCCTAAGTGAGATTAGGTGTTCAAGAACAGTCCCAAACCGGAGACTATCCAAGATTTACTCCTAATGAGTAAATCTTGGATGAGTTTCTAGGCCAACAAATACATTTTCTGTCATTCTTATACCTACAATCCTAATTTCATCATCCATATCCTAGTTCTTTAAGTTAGGGTGATTATTGACGTCTTTAGAAGCATGATTGGCAATCTATCTAGGGCAATGTTTCATCATTTACATCCCAAGAATGTCACGTGAGTGCATTAGAGTGCATCATTAAGCAAGAACGGTGATTAGGATTTTCAATATACTCAACAAGGAAACAAGTTAATTACCAATTTCATAGTTAGGACGGTAGAGATACCCTAAGATCTAGATCTAATGGTTCATAATGAGCCTGTAATAAAGTTACATCACTACATGATTATATAATTTCAAAATAAGTACACAAATAAATTCAAATGAGTAGATAACTAAATAAAAAATAGTAGAAAAAATACAAATAAGTAGATGAATAAATACAAATCTGTTGATAAATTAATATAAATCAGTAGATGATCAATTAATTCCTGAATCAGTACATAAATAAATACAAATAGTAGATGAATAAATACAGATCAATTGATAAATAAAGTTAAATCAATTGATAAATAAAGTTAAATAAGTAGATGATTAAATAATAACAAAATCAGTACATAAATAAACACAAATCAGTAAATAACTTAATTAAAAAAAAACACTCAACAACAGCAGCCTAGGCGTGCCTTGGCGCCGCCCAATCATCAGCCCAGTCCGCCCAGGCCGCCTAGAGGCCTAACTAGGCTGGGTGCACGGGTTTGGGATACTAGATGAACGCCTGGGCCACCTAGGCGCAGCTTGGGCGAGGTCGAGCAGGTCGACTGGAGGAGGGTTAATCTCAGAAAAGGAGGGTATACCTTGCTTAGGTCAGAGCAGTAGGCGTGGCAGTGCAGTAGCTAGCGACGGCGGGTGGCAGTAGGCATGGCGGAGCAGTAGCTAGCGGCGGCGGCGGTGGCTGGAGCAGTAGCTAGCATCCGGAGCAGTAGCTAGCGGCGGCGGCGACAGGCATGACAGCGACGGAAGGCATGGCGGCGATGAGCAGCGGCGGCAGGCATGGAGGTGGAGAGCAAGAGAGCAACTACCAAGAATCACCAAACCTAAACATTTGGGAATGAAACAGAGAAAGGGGAAGAGTCTGCTTCGCGGGGGTGCTATTAAGTTATCAATCGACGTCGGTTATTAAAACAAACCGAAACTTATAACAATAGGCGTCAGTTACCATAAAAATACCGACACCTATTCTCAATGATAGTCGTCGGTTTCTACATGAACAACCGATGTCTATCTACATATGCCGACAAAAACAAAATGTTCTCGAATTCTGACCGTAGTCGTCAGTTGCCATAGAGAACCAACGCCAAAGGTGGTGAAGATTTTCACGGGGACAGAGTGTGAAAACACATCGACATCGATTATTGCAAACAAACTACGATAAAAATGGGCCCAATTTCTGTCTCACAAAAAACCTTAAGTCGTCGGTTGTTTTGTTAACAACCGATGCCGTATGTTAAATTTTGAAGGTAATTTTTTTCGTTGGAAAAAATTAGATTTGGCAGGCGATTTTAGGCGTCCGTTGCTTATTGAGGAACCGACGCTAAATTAAAAGCGATACCCATGTCTGTCCACTCCTAATAGATATATGTCGGTTTGTGTATTCAACCGATACTGTAGGGTTTAGGCGTCGGTTTATTATATACAACCGACGACTCTAAATGTGATGTTATAAGCCATTTCTGCAGTAGTGTATACTTCTTTCACCTTGCTTGTAACACCGTCCTAAGGTAGGAGATAATGAGGTCGATATGCTTGTGTAGGCTGATATGCTTGTGGAGGCCAACACATATGTTAGCCACTTTGGCCTTGGCCATCACCCTTGTGATGCCACACACACTGGCGTTTCCCGATACCTTGTGACACCCCTCTTTGGGTGTTGCTGCCCGATACACCTGTGGCCGTCACGACTTGGCGTTGCGGCCATGAGATAATTGTTTTGAAGTGCGTTTCTCATCAGTGCTCTAGACATCATGACTTGACACGTTTCTGGAACTCTAAGTCAGCCATCACCTTGAGCGTTACCCGATACACCAGCGATGCACGTTATCCCCTTGATGCTCGTCACTGTAAGGCCCCTAAACTTGCTTAGCGAGTTGAATAATCTTAATTATCATAATTAAATTCTTATAATCCTAATATAACCTTGTGATATTCTTTGAAATCATAAGACAAGTGTAACTTTCAAATTTGGTCCAATTTGGACACTTCTTGAGCAAGTTATGCAATTTTATGCACATTTTGGACTTTTATATAATTTACCCAATTGAGAGGTTTTCTTTGCAATTTATCACTTACATTATGTTTCTTGTATATTCTCTCATCATTCTTGATCTTTTTGAGCCATGGGGCGCCCATTTAAACCTTGGTTTGAAGGTGTTTTCTTCAAGGATATTTTAGGGTTTACCCCTTCATGGATGAGCTACCTTTAGTAGCTATCAACTAGTGAGTTATTTGTTTTTCTCAGAAATTCAAGAAACGAAGGATAATCATGTCTCTATGGACGGTGAGGAGATTCTTGTGTGTGTGCTTGCATATTCTTAATAGTTTAAGGTCATGGCCACTTGGAAAGATACTAGAACTTCAACTTTTTCTTTTTCTTTATCTTAAAGTTTCATATACTTATCCCGAAGCACCAAAATGAGCCATTTGCTCTTCAACACTTCCCCACTTCTCCCAACCTCATTCTCCCTCTGTGCTTCTGTGAAGTTTCCTATCCAAGGAAGAAGAAAGTGGGGACCTTCTTGGAAAAAGGATCTAGGGTTGCAATTGACTTCCTTTTTGGGTTTAAAAATCTTCCTTGTAGTGATCTTGACCTAAAAGAGTAAGAATCCCCTTATTTCCTCCATTTATTTCTTTTTTATCCTTCCTCTTAGATTTATCCAGGTTGGAACCTTGCTGTTTCATGGTATAAATTTCTCTAAATCCCTAAAACCCTACCTTTCTTGCTCCTTATGCTTAGGGTTTGCTCATTTGATGAAGAAAGGTGCTAGATGGACGAGTTTACAACTTATGATTGGATTTCCTACCCTACCTGTGAGTTTTATTCTATTTGGAATTTCATCTTCTCATTAGAGGAAAGTTTTATAAATTTCTCCACGTTTATTGCTTACCATAAGCTTGCTAGCTCATGTTCTTGCTTGAAAATGACGATCCATGCACTAAAAATCTATGCTTGACTTGGATTTTAATTTTTATAATGTTCCCTATTCTGATTTAAGTTATATATGAACCTGTGATCATGTGTATATTATTCCTAAGGTATAATATGAATTATATCAGGTTGGTTTGACAACCTATGGTTATAAACACCTATCAACTAATGGTCAATTTTAGGATTTTAAGCTGATTTCTTCTATAAACACATGACCCGTTGGTGGTACCATTGCAACAAATGATGGTGTTGTCTTCATGAAAACTGATTATGGTGACCAAGGGTGTCAACTGACGTTCACCCCTTTGATCAGGTTTTGGATCAATTAGAAGTTTAATGATCAACCATTAAGTACCCTACTGATGTTATCAATCAATGATGACATTAGCTTAATATTTGATGCTGATTAATGAATATAGTGTTGATCTAACAACCTATGGTAATTTAATGGTCACTAATTATGGTGGATCTGGTCTCTACAACCTATGTTGAGTTAAGCATTGTAGTTTTAGCATCAATTAAGCCTTATATCAATGGTTTCTTGGGTCACTTGATGCAATGGTCAGACATATACTGTAATTGATGGTTTTAACATATGAACTTGACCCAATGGTCAAGATCTACTATTTATTCCTCTAATAAAGTGGAATGATGGATAATATAATATTTTGGTCCTAATAATGTGATCTAGATGGTTTCCTTTATATTATCAACTTAAGGAGCTTATTTGTTGACAATGGATGGCTTGTTTTAAATGATCAGTCGATTGTGGGTTTTACCCTACTCTCAATGGAACTTTTTGTGTTGTTAATCAAGGGATGTCTAGGGCTAGATGGTGAATCTTTCTAGAGCACAAATCAAGGACTTCATAGGTGGTTTATCTAAGGTGTTTACTTATGTAAACAACCAATGGTCTTACCTTTTAAACATCCAATGGTTCTGGGTGACATTGTGGTATGGTGATATGGGTTGAATGATGATGGAACAAATGGAGGATTACTCTTAATAAGGTAGTCTTACCTATTCAATCATATGAATAGAAGGGATGATAATCATATTGTGTTGATATGTAACCCTAATGAGGTATATCTTGTTATACCTAGCTTTAATATAACTAAATGATGGTAATTGGGTATGAATAGTCCTTGAATGACTAATACAATCATGGAGTACTCTTTTATTTTTATTGAAACCCTAGTATGCTATAACCTGATGGTTACACCTTGATTTAAGTGTGGGTTCATACTTGAAAATAATATGGAATGTGATGGTGATGCTTCATCTTATGCATCCATGATCCCATGGGGATGCTGTGAGTTAGGGTTTGGGCATAAGTGTTGATTAGTAATATTGATATAATTTATCACATTGAACCTAACTTTAATGCAAATAGATAAAGATGAGTATTCATGTTTAACATTCTTATATGATGGAATGATGGTGGAATAACCTCCTTAACATGATCATAGTTGTAATGTGTTAATTGGTGGTTATCATAGCCACATGGTTGATACTTTCTTATGCTAAACATGTCCTTGAATGTTGATATAATAAAGAAATGTTCTTAATGTTAATATAACCCTGCTATGATTGTTTATGAATATATCCTAGCTCATTAATGTATTATTGTGCTGATATTGTGTATTATATGTAAGTGATGTTTTTGAGCCTTGTTATAAGGCATGGAAAGATAATGATGATCTTGCAGGGAATAGTATGATGGTCTTAATGACCTTTGGGCATGGTTGATTCCTGAATGAGGTGTAATCCTCTTGTGTTGATAAGGGTTGATACCCTGTGATATTGTGAAAAAAGATTTATATACTGTAACAGTATGATGGTCTTAATGACCTTTGGGCATGGTTGAGCACTGAATGAGGTGTAATCCTCTTGTGTTGATAAGGGTTGATACCATGTGATATTGTGAAAATGATTTATATCTTGTGATAGTATGATGACTAGTGTGGTCTAATGAATGGCAAGTGAATTGTACCATGTGATGATGAGATGAAAAATTATGTTTCACATATTTTATATATTTTAAAGGTTGTGATATTTATATGATTGCTAGAAGTGAATTAGGATTTGTATGTCCACTTGTTTGATGCGGCCTTAATTCACCCAATTGACATAACTAATCAAATGCAACTCTAATCATGTAGTGCCCTGTGCCGTAGAGCCATCTTCAGTGTCAGAACTTGCTGGATGGTAAAATGAGTATTCCTAAGGGAAACTCAGAGCACATACTGTTGAGTATGTGGGGGTGGTAGGTTGAGGATATATCCTTGTCATCCACAATGCAGATTGTGGAGGTTGGCTATGGTCATGACTCATACATCTGATGTGATTGAGAACGGCTGTGGTCATGTCTCGATGATTATAACATGATGTGATTGAGGACAACTGTGGTTGTACCTTGGATTAGAGGGTTTTGTATACCATGGTTTCTAGTTCCATGACCTATACCAAGGGCGGACTAGTGGTTATCAGCTTGACTATATGTCGCTATGGAGGAAACTTTGACTGATATGCCACTGCCTTTTTACTTGTACTGACCAAAGGGAAGAGACCTTAGGATACCTGCACTCCTAGATCTTGTACAGAACCGAATAGCCCTTCACATGGGTCGGTTGGACTTTGAATGGTACGATTAAAATGCCTCAGGGCGTAACAAAAGATGTAATACATCTGTGTAGCATATTTTTTTAGGGTTATACACAACGTTTCACATTAGATGATAACCCTTGTTTGTTATCTTTACATGAAGATGATGCTTAGTGCAATTAAGAGATAGTAGATATACTTGTGTTGTGGATATGCTTAAGATTGTAGATGCATACATACAGTAGCCATGATTATGTTGATAACTATACCGCTACTGCTGATTATAATCATGATGCTAGCTATCTCATGTTGTTAGTTATGTTTAGCATGCTAGCCATGCCTTTGTATCTAGAGATGCATATACTCTAATCATGCTTATCCAGATAGTTGTGCTTATGTTGTTAGCTCTTCTTATGATGTTGATATGCATGACCAATTAGACATGCTCATGTTGTTAGCTATGCTTATGTGGCTAGACTTATTCATAATGATAGAGATTCTATGTTACTAGACTTGCTCATGATGCTAGATATGCATTTGCTACTGAAATGCTTATATTGTTAACAAGATAAAGGATAATAGTATGGCTAATGATGATAGTTATTATCTGCTCCTTTATGTATTTTGTTAATCATCAGTGCTGCTGAGCTTATTTGTTATATCTGATTAAACTGCTTAACTGTTTAATTACTTAAAAATATTGTAATCAATAATCATTGTTGGAGGTTATATCTCTTGCTGGGACATGGGTCTCACCCTTGTGGTTTGCCACATCCTTTTAGGTAATCTGAAGTGATAAAAACAAACCCGTGGAAGCAAAAAGGAGCTATATTAATGAATCTATGAGAAAGTTGATTAGATGTCTAGTGTGTCCTAGAGTCGTCTATGTACTCTCAGGTCCAGACAAGACAAGTTTGTATATGGTGTTTCAAACGAATCGAAATTTTATTAGCATGTTAATGTTTGTTGTGTGGCATATACAAATATTGTTCTCCTGTCTATATATGTTTTGGCTAAGGCGATAAAACAATTTGTATCAAATTCTTGGCATAGTATGGATATAAGAAAGATGTTGGGCTCTTATGCAAATGTTTCTGAGCTGGTGCTGACGTTGAAATCAATTTTAATTTACCCATATTTTTGAGTATGTGATTAATTAGTGATCGATTGTGCTTTATGTTTTGAGTAATCTCATTTAGTATGACATGTTCTTACCGTCACATCCCTGTGATGGCGTTGCCCAATACAAGAGGGTCGACCGACACCCTCTCCTTGAGGTGTTGTGTCAGACACGCCCATAGTGATACCTAAACCGATACATACCTTGAGTAGGCAGTCCGATACCCCCTAGAGTGTTTTCCCGACACACTTAAGGTGATGAAACCCTAAAAGATACCTTATGGTGGTGTTTGAGATACACTATGTTGATGCTAGGGTCTCATGGTATGATGTGAAACTCTATGGAATAGTTGTATGAAAGGTGTTGAGCTATGCTTCTGTACATCATTACATGTCTTATAATGATAATGAGAATCATGTTTCATGTTTCATAACACATCTCATGATGATAAGGAAAGTGATAACCTAAGGGTGGTTGTTGATTCAACCATGTAAACCCTAATCAGGTAAAGTGAAACCCTAATTGTATTAATGCGAAATGTATGGCATGAATCCTATGAGATGATGGTGTTTATGACATATTGCTTTCTTGTTATCAATTTCTAACCATGCAGGAAACACCAATTGATGTACATATCCATGTATGATCTATGGTGTTTATGATATGTTTAAATGGGCCTTGTGAGGCAAAAAGTGTCGTTGATACTCTTGAAGGAGGAATAAATGGTATTATGACATATTGATGGCTTGTTTCCTTGCATGAGATATTTTTCTCAGTGATGAGAGGAGGGGTTATCACCCCAAGATATGTGGTCCTTGTAATGGACACAGGTTGAAAATAAACATGGGGTGATGAGATTACACCTAATATGTTTTAGTATGTTCTGGTGACGAATTATACCCTTTTTTATGTAGATCTTGTTTAGAGGTAGTACCATGTAACTTGATTGATGCTCAATGATGTTAAAGTTGATCTAATTAATCAAGTGAAATATAATAATATAGTTTGCCCTATGCCATAGATCCATTCAGTGTAAACAATTTGCTGAATGGTGAAACGAGTTTAACTCAGGGCGCATATTTTTGAATATTCGGGGTACAAGTCAAGTAATTCCTTGTATCCTTAAATATAGGATGTGTGAGAAGACCATGTGTGATTCAATCTCATTGTGGTGTGGATGGCCATGCATGAGCCACTCCTTTTGTTAGAACGGCCATGGGTGAGCCTGTTCTTCTAGAGCCATACTTGTACCAAGGTGGGCTAGTTATGATTATATACGTGGATGGCCATGCGTGAGCCAATCCCTAAATTTGACTATATGTCATTGTTGCAGTTGACTGATGTGTCTCTATGGTGTTTTCTCTTGTGCTGACCAAGAGGTGTGGTGAGGTTATGGATTCTAGCTCTTCCATTAGACCTTGTATGGCACCAATTTTGACTTATCAAGTGGTCGGTTGGATTTGGATGGTATGACTCAAATCATCAGGGCATAATAACATATGTAATCAACCATATAGTATACTTGTATAGGATCAAAATACAAAAACATTGGATGAGGCCTTACTTGATCTTTATGAAATGTTGTTGATAAGAAGTATACATGTTCTTCATATTCCTTTTATATTATTAAGATGTTTCATAATTCAACATTAATTGCTCTTCCTATGAATAATCATTACTTACATCACATGATTGTAATTATACTGCTGCTTAGTTTATCTTAACTGTGATAATAATAGAGTTGATGGTGAGTTATATCTCTCGCTGAGATTTGGAATCTCATCCCGTGGGTTTCCCACACCCTTTTTAGGCGAACGAGCACGAAGAAGTAGAGATCAAGCATCAGAGGTTGAGGAGCAGCAGGAGGACCAATAGCTGACGAGGTTGGAAGTGCCGCTGGATGTCTTTTATTGATAGAGTCCTAGAGTCGTCTATGTACACTCGGGTTTTTGGGAACATTTTGTAGATGTTTCACGAATGTGCTTTCTTTATGTGGCTGGATTGTATACCTATTATGTACGGATGTGGTGGAATCATATATATATGTTCTAGAACAGATCTTTGGTTACAGGTTGACAACATGCCTTGTATATGCTTTGAGGCATGAAAAGACTTACATGTGAATGTTCTTGCTGTTTTGCAGTTTTATGAAAAATGTTTTAATTTTTTAGTATTTTCCAGTAATCTGTTCGTTAATCTTTCTTCCGCAGTTATGTTTTGAGTAATCTCTCTTTGTGTGGCAATGGGTGTCACACCTAACTGCATCAATTATGATTTTAACCTACTAACTTATGGTCCCTAACGACTCAGCCTAAGCTCTAATACCAAACTATTATATCCACATCCCATGATAATCTCTAATCATGAGATTATGACCTAAGTTGAAGATTAAACATAAGACAAGATCACTCTTAACATTTTTTTTTTCAATTTCAAATTCTTTATTTTCTCATAGTCAATCATATAATCTCACTTTACTAGGGAATTTAAATCTTTATTCCTCTAATATGATATCAATAATAAAGATATATATCTAAACACCCATTATGTTTCTCTCACTTCCATGTACATATGGCTTGATATTCACATACATTCTCTATAATTAAGGAAAGGATATTACACATCACCATTTAAATTTTTTTTATCCCTTTACATGATCGAGAGTGACATGAACTTATTGAACTTAACTAATACGATAGTTAGCTCTTGTGACAGATCTACTCTGGTGTTGACATTCTTCAATGTACATGGTTTCTCTAAAAATTTGTGAGTAGATGGGTGAGCCCACTCGCTCAATGAATGAGTACTTCAAAGAAACATTTTAAAACACTTTGATAGTCAAAAGATATATTATCTAGCAACTACTTTAAAGTAGAATAGTAACAACTATAAAGGAAATAATAATTCATGAACATATAATTGGCAGTAGATAAATTCAAGGGGTAAATCAATATCCAAACATAAATGATGAATATCAAAGAAGCACTAACCATTCAAAAATATACAAAGAATAAATAAATTATTGCACACACTTGATTAATCTCTTGTTCATCTTATTATGACTGAATCTACATGAAGTATACCTAGGCATGTGAAAGTATCATAGCAAGCTACGATCTCACCATACAAGACTTAGAAGTATGCCCGAGTTCCTAAGTCTGTAGTCTTGCGTAAGACTTGGGCTGTACCAGGCCTCACTACGTCTGGCTCTTTGCGACTTATGGGAGTGGTTAGATACCTCAACTCCTCCTCTAAACCTGGGTACTTAAGTAGAGAGTCAAAGTTCTCTGGCATGTTGTGCATCAGTGGACCTATGGAAGATGTCCATTGATCATAACTCTGCCTTGGTTTTCCTACCACATATGACCACTGATGATTGATCTCACTCCTACTCTCCTGAAGTTTCAGAACCAATGATGACAAATCTTTTTCAATCCACATCACCAAGCAATGATTTTTACAAATTGGGAGAAAAAAATACACAAAAAAGAAGACTGAGAAACTTATTTTAACTTTCAATCCATACCAATTTTTTTGAGATATAAAAATGTTAGATTCCTTAAAAAATATATTTCAACAAGATCAATGTGGATAAAATTTTGAAGAAAATAGTAGGAAATATAAAAAAGAGCATTGTATATTGGGTATAATAGTCATTTTCTGTATAACACACTAACTCAAAATGAGTATCATATGCCATTTTCTTTTGTATAATACTTATTTTTTATGTCACTGTATTTTAAAGTAAGTTTAGAAATGAGTATTCATTATATTTTTGGGGTGAATATCCATTCTTTGAGTAACACACTACTTGAAAATAAATATTGCATGTCTTTTTTTTCGTATAATACTCGTTCTCCTTATTTACTCGAAAAATGGGTATTATCACCATACGAATGATATGCAATACACATTGTTTGAGTTGGTGTCTTACTATCTCAAAAATATAATATAATAACCATTGTAATACTTATTTTAAAATATAATGACATTAAAAATAAATACTATACCAAAAAAATATAAGATTTTCATTTTTTAGTTAGTGTGTATCTTAGAAAATAAAACGATCCCAAACATTTACAATACTCACTTTTGTTTGATATTATTTTTCTTAAAAATATGTGGAGATTGGTCTTGTTGGAAACTATTTCTATAAAATGTTTAACCATTTTTATTTCATCAAAACATTCATTACAGATTGAAAGTAATAAATAAAACGAGTTTCTTTCTCTTTTTGTTCTTCTTTCTTTTATGTGTTTTTTCCTCCTTAGTCTTTATTTTCTCTCTCGTGTCACATAAGTTGTACATCGGTCAAAATCTGGAGCAGATTAATGTGGATCGACAGTACCGAGACCCGATTAATTAAAAATTCATAGACCAGCGAGTCCCTGATTGGATTGCAAAAAAAAAAAGAATCGAATCGAAATTGGACCAAGACTGAGACTGGACCGAAGCACAAATATTCATGCACTCTTGTTATAAAACATAAAAAATATGTTATAAAACATTATAAAAGAATTGATAAGCATTTGAGTTTGATAACACAAATCATGTTACACAAATAAATTCTTACAACTCCAGACCGTAAACCGATTTAAAATTATTGGAAACATTACTTATATAATACTTACACATACTAACACATTAACAGTAAAAAACTGGCACTTACAAAAATTATGAAGGTTCATGATATGATAGTTAATAAGTAATTTTTTATTATTATTGACAATTCACTTCAATGTGCAAGACTTTAGATTTTTCGTCGCCACAATACGAAGTAATATTCAAATTTATTTAGCAGTGTTTTTATATAAGTGCAATGATTAATGATATACATTTATTAATTTAATGACATTAGTGTGTAGATCACAATATTAATAAACCCATTGGTGAATTCTACAATCATTGATAATATACTGCATATCCCTACAATCTTTTATAAATATCAGATTTAATCCATATATATATATATATATATATATATATATATATATATATATATATATATATATATATATATATATATATATATATATATATATATATATATATATATATATATATATATATATATATATATATATACCAGGCCTTGATTTGCTGGCGCCGGAGGAAGACCTCCCGCTGATGCTGTTTCCACCACCGTCGGTGCATATCGCGGAGGACGTGTCATGGTTGCTGGAACCTGCGACGTTGGTACTGGGAGATAAGGAACCAGATGCATGACTGTTCCTGGCACCGGCCGGCTTGCGCGATGACGCGAACCGACAAGACTCCAGTGCGGTGGGCACGGAGCTAACGGTGGTTATTTTGTTACGTAGAGTTTATGGGTGGTGGCGTGAGAACCGTAGCCAGACTTGGGGACACTGGTTGAAGCAAGCGGCATAGCGAGCAAATCGGGAGATCCCAAGTTACAGTGAAGGTGGAGACGCCGTCAATGTAAAACATTAAACGGGAGATCCCAAGTTACAGTGAAGGTGTACCGCTAAGGAGACCCGATGAGGAGTGAGCCGATGGTACTGGTGACTCATGTCTGGACTAGAATCAGAGTTGTCGGACGCATTATGCTGATTTCAACATAATCAAAGCAGCGTTGCTGCCCATAGAAATATCCACATACAGCGCTTACCTGCGGCGTCGGCTAGAACAGTTTGCTCTTTGCTGAGGGTGAAGACTAGTCCCAAAGTATATATAAGGTTTAACTAATTTGAATCAACCATCAGGCTGAACTGAAGAACAAAAATAGATTCCGTTGCCGGGACTTGAACCCGGGTCTCTCGGGTGAGAGCCGAGTATCCTAACCAACTAGACTACAACGGATTTCGATATTTGTGCTAAAATTATAAATATATATTGTATGAGTTGTTATCTTCTCGCCTTGGTGCTCTGGAAGAGGAGCCAGCGTGCCGCTGCCAGAAGGAATATCTCCTGCATACGCCCTTTGGTGCTCTGGAAGAGGAGCCATCGTGCGCGATCGGACTGGTCTCCAATGCGGTGAACTCAGAGCCGTCCGTGTTCACCTCGCGAGTTCCTGGTGGTAGCGGAATGCGGCTCTCGAAACTCGGGAGACAAGGAGATCAGGTGAACGCTGCTGCTGGTGGTTTTGCCAGTAGACGAGCCATAGACATCCTCTATCAGACCAAACTCCAGTGCGGCGGGGACGAAGAAGCACGTGGTATCCATCTCGGGACAAGAATCTGAGTCGCTGCCCAAAGAAAAGGACTCTTGCTTGTTGTGGTATCCATCTCGGCACTGCTATTAGATATTTCTCCCTGGACGAATGAGTGTTTAATTTCCTCTCTTTTTTTTCGCCGGAGTCCAAGCTATGCATACACCTCGTGTACACAATGAGTCGGTGGAAAGGGTTGTCGAGAGGAATGGAGGAGGATGCGTTTTGGGCATTTGATCAATCAACGTGGTGTATATCCTCCTCCTTCACGCTGCGACTCGTCGGGGAATCTTCTGCCCCGAGTAGGTGTTCCATCCATGTCCCATGTAATATTATTTTTTAGGGGTGGGTTTCTAATGTTTATGTATGGTTGGTATTGAATTAGACATAGGTTTGGACATATATAAAGTTGGGACAGAACATCTAAATTGTCTTGGGATGGCACTGGGGATGCATGAGGGCTGCTGCTCTTCTGGTTAGTAGAAGAGTCGCCGGAGTGTGCGTGCAATCAGACCGAACCCCACAACGGCAGAGTTCGGAGCCGACGGTGTTCGTATGGGAACTGGACCACAAGTTTCTCGTAGGTGAACTTTGGATGATGGAGTTGATATTAAATTCCACGTCGCCGCACATGGAGCCTCCGATTGAAGGAGCACCACCACCAGTCACCAGAGGAAGTATCCCCTGCATATAGCCCATGCTACTCTACAGGTTGGCTGTTCCTATAGTTCGAGAGAGAAGGGGTTCTGTTGCTCTAGCAACTAGGTGAGGAAAGCTCAAGACCTACGCTAGCGAGGGAGGATGCTTTGAAATAGCACAAAAAGTCAGGACAAGTTGAATTCCTTCCTTGTCCACCTTATCGCCACTGGCGTCTTTTGTGGATTCTCTCAGTTCCAACCGGTGCTTTGAAGGCAAGCCCTCTTTTGCCATTGGGAGTCGCACCTTCCATTCCTATCCCTATTGTTTGTCGGTTGTAGTTAAGTTTGTATGTACAAGGAGTTAGGTTAGTTAGGTGGAACATTAAGTTTCAATAATCCAGATCAGTTTGCACAAGTTTGATTAACATGATTAAACTAATCAATGAAATAGAACTAAAATAATAAACACAAGTCCTTTGAATGATGATTAAGATCAGATTTAGGAATCTCAACATCACAACTTAGTAGAACAACAAAAATCTAATACACTAGTTGAACATACAAGGAGGTTTGTATCTCATACACCTTCCAGTGATATGAGACAATTCTAACCACATAACACTCTCGTGTATATACTTACTTTCAAACTACAAACATTCAGTCCTCAACACATTCCCAACCACTCCCGTGGTCACGGAAATGTTGCTGAGATACATCTCAATATTCCTAGATACATCTTTTCACATTATATTAGAAGTGTAAAACAAGCAGTACAAGAGGGCCAGTCAAGCAAACTTCTCTTTTGAGGGGTTGGGACGGAGGATGGAAGCTCTTGCCGGAATTGGTGTAGAAAGATGGAGCAGAGAAGAGATTCTCTCTTGAGGAACTACTCATTCTTCTCCCAAATCACTGTCCTTCTCTTCTGCTCTAATCTCTTATCCAAATTTGCTCTAAATGACAAGTGATAACCCTCCCAAAAGAGAGCACTCTTATTTAAAAATGAGGAACAAATTTATTTAAAATTGTACTGAAATCGCTGGCGACATGGCATGTTGCTAAGACAAAACAATGTGTTACACTCGATAACTGAAGTTAAAACTGCCATGCACGAAGGTTGCACAACATGTTGGTCGGTTGATACATTTTTTGGGCGCAAGTCGAGAAAATACAGACAACTCTAGATTGAGTGAACACGACATGCACATTTAAGACACACCACATGTAGGTGTTCTGTCCATGATTGTTGTGGTATCGAACATTGACACAGCTTGTTATTTTTTAGGGTGGATTTCTAATGTTTATTTATGGATGGGATTGAATGGGACATAGTTTAGACATAAAATTGGGACAAAACATCTAGAAGTGTCTTGGGATGGCATTAGGGGATACATGAGGGATCATGCTCTTCCAGTTAGTAGACGACTTGCCCAACTGTGCAATCAGATCGAACCCCACAGTAGCAGAGTCGGGGCCGGTGGAGTTCATGTGGGAACTGGAACACGAGTTTCTCGTAGGTGAACTTCGGATGATGGGGTTGATACCAAATTCCACACTAGCCTTCAAATGAAGGACCACCACCACCAGTCTCCATAGGAAGTACCCTTTACATATGGCCCCTACTACTCTACAACTTGAGGTAGATGTTGTTCTTGTAGTTCAAGAGAGAAGGGGTTGTGTTGCTCCAGTAGATGGGTGAGGAAAGTTCAAGACCTATAGTACTGACATCATTCGTATCGTCAGGAGGGTTGTCGATTGAGGGGAGCGGGGGATGATGCTTTGAAATAGCACAAGAAATGGAGACAAGTTGAATTCCTTCCTTGTCCACCCCATCACCATTTCCGTCTTTTGTGGATTGTGTGAGTTCCTACTGGTGCTTCGAAGGCAAGCCCTCTTTGCTATTGGAGTCGCACCTTCCATCCCTACCTCTACTGTTACTCGGTTTAACAAAGGATTTTTTTATTATAATTATCGTTTCAACTCATTTTTTTCACAATTATACAAAATGGATTGTAATCAAGATCGTATCTACAAGGAGTTGGGCTAGGTGCAACAACATTAATGTTCAACAATCTTGATCGGTTTACACATGTTTGATTAATTTGATTAGACTAATCAACAAAATAGAACTAAACTAATAAACACAAGTCATTTGGATGTTGATTAAGATCATGTTTAAGAATTTTAGGAATGATATTTCACTTCCACATCACAACTTAGTAGAACAATGAAAAACTAATCCACTACATGAACATACAAGGAGTTTTGTATCTCATACACCTCTGAGTGATATGAGACAATTCTAACTCCACATAATTCTCATGTGTATATTCTTAGTTCCGAACTACAAACATTGACTCCTCAACACGTTCCCAGTCACTCCCGTGGTCGAGGAAGTGTTGCTAAGATTACATCTCCATATTCCTAGATACATCTTTTCAGATTATATTAGAAGTCTAAAACAAGCAAAAAAGATGGCCAGTCAAGCAAGCTTCTCTTCTAAAGGGTTAACACGGAGGAAGCCCTTAGTACAGTCGGTGAAGAAAGATGGAGTACATAAGAGGTTCTTTCTTGAGTAACCACTCATTATTCTCTAAAATCACCATACTTCTCTTTTGCTCTAAACTCTTGTCGAAATTTGTTCCAAATGACGAGTGATAACCCTCTTAAAAGAGAGCACTTGTATTTAAAAATGAGGAACAATTTTACTTAAAATTGTACCAAAATCACGGGTGACATGGCATGTTGCTAAAACAACACAATGTGTTACTCCTGATAACTGAAGTTAAAACTACCAAGCGTGAAGGTTGCGCGACATGTTGGTTAGACGATACACTATTTTACTGCAAGTCGAGAAAGTCTGGACAACTCTAGATTTAGTGAACAAAACATGCACATTTAAGGCACACCACATTGTTGCGTTACAACGACTTCTGGATCAAGTGGACACAACGTGTGTATTTAAGACACATAGTGTTGTTGCAAGATAGGGAATTTGGCAAATTCTTGGAACTAGGGGACACAACTTATTAGTTGGCGAACACGTCGTGTTTCTGCACATCAGAGCGAGTATGTTTTGACTTGCTACTGATACGCTGTGTTTGATATACCACATAAATTATTTCTATCAGAAACTTCAGAAAAGTCTTCAAAGGTTGTGAAATTTCTTGGGGAATCTAAATAGGGTTGAATTGTGATCAAATTAACCCCATTTTATTATCAAAATATTTTTTGACGACTACAAGAATGGAACAAGTAAAGATAATAATAAAGTGAAAATTTTAGTATTATTAGAGGCAACTTGAAGTAGAAAATAGATTGAAAATGCATGCAAGAGTAGGAAAAAACTATATCAATCATGCACATCATTTACTATACTTTTTGTCAAGTTGAAGTCTGGGTATTACTATAATTCTTTGTCCCAACATCTTTCCCAAGAGCATAAAATAACTAACATGATCCAAGGATGTGAGAAATGGGACAACACAACCTTTCCATTATTAAAATGATTGGATTGTCTCAACTACTTGTCTACTAAATTTAATCTGATTTTAGACATTGATGATGTTATTTTATACAAGCATATGCTAAAAGACAACCCTACGACTATGTACCACATTGTGGAAACAACATATACCCATTTGCATTTATTTCTTCCCAGGTTTGTTTTTACTATTGTTGTCACAAAGTTTCTTATCTTCTAGGAGTATATGTGAATTATATCAAATCACAATTATCATTTGATAAGGCAAAACTGATTTAATCAAGATCCCCAATCCACATACTCTCATAATTAAGTGAACAAAGGTACAAGTACTTTTGTGCTTATGGAAGGACCTGCTATGTTTTTTCTTATTTCCACACCGAAATGAGTTTGTTAATTGAAAAAAAAACATTGTTTGCAAAGTTCAATTACAAAGCAATGAAATTTCTAATTTTATGGTTAGTGTCATTTACCTTCGTTGACTGCAAAATGAAATGTAGTTTAGTTACATTAAATATGAAACCAAAGATATACATAAAATAAAACATCCACACAAGAACGAGTTGTCCTATATGTGTAAATAAATTGATTGGGATTTTGGCACCAATAACATGGGACCATCAAGTCATCATACAAATACATCAAGATATCATCGATATCAATATGAAGAACACCACAAACTCTTTTGGTTCTTTATTCATCTACTTTTATTATCATTAGTATTCTCATTGTTCACATCATCTAATTTTAAGATTATGTTTTCTTTCATCATTAGATTCTACATATCCTAGAATTTAAAGTATTTTCACAGAAACTTATGTCAATTTTATGTCTATTTTTAGGTTTGTTTGAACTTTACAATATAGGATGCGATCAAAATATCTTATCAATTCAGAAGTGGTCAAATCTTCATATTGGCAGAAACTCCAATGACTACAACTTGGTTATGGAAACTATTTATATCAATGATGCCAACAAAGAAACTCAAAAGAAATTTGCTTTGCTTTAGTGTAGATACTGGAGTGATGTAATTATGGTTACTCTTTGAAGAGTTTTCCATTTGTACTAGTTGTATAGAAACTTTTCTCTTTGTATAGTGTATTGTAATATGTGAGGTCTTAATGAACCTTTAAGACCAATCCTTTGTAAATATTGTCAATGTGTTAGAGTATTTTTGTGTGACATTCTGAATTTGGCCATGGGGACTGGATGATTAGAATCCCTACTTTTCCAAACATATCGAGTGTATTATTTCTAAGTTTCGTTTTTTTTTCTACATCTTTGGATCAACTTTCAATGAAAAGAACAAGATCTCATGTTTAAAATCGTATATAATAATTTAGACAAAATTTATGATTTTTAATGTTATTCATGTATTTTAAAATGGATATATATATATATATCCTGCTAAATAAAAGAGTGAACTGGTACAAGGATTTTCCATCATTATAAGCGTGTATGCTATATATATTCACACAAAAGTCTGTGGTAAAAAAGTGTGTAAAAGTTTATATATTTCAAATTTCCATCTTTCAGTTAGAGTGGATAATGTGTTCTTATACACTTTTAAGCATGGAGAAACCCAAAATTAAGTGTGGCAAAATGCTTATATTTTTGTAGTTAGAGGGATTCCATTTGGGAAGAACTCGGGGGAGAGCGAGAGGAGAAGAGCGTAAATAATGAATCCATGCTTCTTTTTATGGGAAGATTGGGGGGGGGGCACATCCAGACATGTAGTTAAAGACACATCACAAGATCAACAAACATAGATAAGATGAGTTTGGGATCTACAGGAAACAATGATGAGATCGAAAAAACCAGCGATCCAGAGTCGACTGGTAGTAGTTGGTGTTAGGGTAGTAGTTAAATGCAAGTACCGCTCACTCATACCATCAAATACTTGTCAAGCTTTGGATCCCACATCCCTCTCTTGTAGTGTGTACATTAAAGACGATGATGACAGACAAGAAACTCAACAATGATTCATGCCGACCGTGTGGTCCAGAACAATGTCGTAGCATGGTTATCATCAATGTCTAGTTAAATTTAATCACAATTTTTGTTAACAAACACAAATACATTGCTAACATTGGCACTTATTCAAAATATGCATTAGCTACTTTCTGGTAAAATCAATTGGTTCAATGGAATGATGAGTCAGATGCAACACTCAACACCGTCTTAGGACATCCGTACTATTTACGATGATGCATCGACCTTTTCTACATCAATATTGGCACGATGTCCTTTATGAATTCCACATGTTAATAGAGAGGAATGACGCTAACATGAACATGTTTAAGGAGTGGTGGAGAGTGTTGAAACTTGTAGATGTAGTTCCAAGAACCTTCTGGACTAGTCGTCGTACATACCCACCAGGCCTACAACAATAATCTGACCAAGATTGGAATCTCTCAACCACATCCAATAGCTGTTGATGATAGAGTTACACACCTAATGATGTTGCTCATGATGGAGTCACTACTCAAATGTTGTTGTTGGAGGTGTTGGTGGTGAAGACAATAAATGAAAGTCAAATTAATGACTATCTAAAGTTATGTAATGAACCTTATGCAACTTAATTTTGTAGCTGGTAATATGTAATGTTAGATAATGGTATTTTAGTAGTGTTTCATATCACATGTTAGGTATCATTTATAAATGTATGCATCTTTATCTTGCATTGTTTGGTTACTATACACACGTCCGTACAAAAATTCATGTTTCATGCATTATAAGATCATGGTTGATTAAAAGATAGATACAATTAACTATAGATTAAAATGACACTAATTTCATGTATTATGTCAAAATGTGGGTAAAATAAAATCAACTTTAAAAAGTACATTGCCGCAAATTTTACCGTGCGTAGAAACGCAAGTGAACGCGTCGAGTAGTACATGCCTTTTTGAGGCCCGAGTCGAACTCAGGGATACGTGCAATCGTCGGAGACTCCTACCAACTACTCGCGATCAGCTAAGCCGATTAACAAGTTGAGAGTTGTTGTTAAAATTAAAAGAAAATAAAAACAAAACAAAACAAACGATCGATTAAATGTTGATTTAATCAATTCAAAAGGGTATCTTTAGGATTGCGGTTTCACCGCGAGTTTTCATTATATTAAATTCTATATAGCTACCCAATTCCATCTCTCTATCCGGGTAGTGGCCTGAAATCAGAATTCCCGACTGTTGTGGTACAATTCACTACCTATGTCTAGGTCGGTTCCACCGTCGTAGTAACATATACCCTAAACTAGGTGCATTATAAACGATCTCTCGGTATCTACCATTAATCTTACACCGCCTTGTTCAAGGGATTTGTCAATTAATGTAAATTTCGTCTCTTTTCAGCTGTTAATTCTTCTTTCAAAGTAATTAAGGGCATTAGGTTATTATTATGGTGATCAAGCATAACAATATATTGGAGAACACGAAACTATACCACGGATTTAAGAGATAAGATATGAATTACTATTATAAAATTGTCATATAATGAATCCCCGGGCTACTCCCGGTCCTAAAGATAAAGGGGATTAGCCCCGCATGTTCATCTCAAGCAAGTACATGGTAGAGATAGGGGAAATCATATGAAAAACGTGAAATGAGAGGTGAAACCCCTGAACGGAGAAGGTCCAATCGATCCTTGGCGTAGAATCCACGTTCTGCCTCCTTTCGGTGGTGGAATTCATCTTCTTCAGCATCTGAATCGGCTGGGGCGTGCTCTCGTGCTCCGTTCTTCTCTCCTTGCTCTCCGGGATGTGTGTAGCAACTAATGACTCCCTCCAGTCCAGGGCACTGTCATTAGGTATATCTCCCGAATTAAGTTGCTAATTAACCACGACCGTCCGATTAAGATCATTCCAAAGCCAACGCATATCTTACGATGTCGATACCATCGACGCGAGTCGATGGTATCGACTCAGTGTGGTCGCGGCAACCCTTCTTTCCTTTCGTCTGAGCGCCTGATGTAATCTCGATACCATCGACGCGGGTCGATGGTATCGACGAACCTGTAGCGACGGTTTTGTCATTTTGCGTCGATGTAGCCTCCGTGCGTCGATGGTATCAACTTGGTGTCGATACTATCGACTGCTACCTCGCCAGCAACCTGATGGTAGCTCAATACCATCGACATCCGCATCGATAGTATCGACTCTTTGCTGATACTCGCGACTGGCAACCTGTGGTCCGGTCAATGGTATCGACTTCCGTCGATGGTATCGACGGAAGTAGATACTTGTTTTCCCTGAAATTCAAATACGAAACCACATAAATTCACACAAATAATAATATTTCGACAATTAATGCTCAAAACGATGAAATAAAGGGGATTTGACATAAAATAGTAGCAAAGACCAAAGTGGATGAATTATGCAACATTAACCATAAAAATGACTAATTAAAGCACAAAACACATATCAAACAGGTCTATAAATGCGACTCAAAATCATCGCATCAAACTCCCCTAAGCTTGAACGTTGCTTGCCCTCAAGCAACTAATCCTTAGAATAGAATTGCTAATGTCAACTGAAGAACAACACACCACAACCAACATCCCATATGACTCCCACCAAACATTCACATACCGGCCCTCTCTAACCACGGAATGATAATTACCCTGGAGGCGACAGTAATCATCCATAAAAGAAATTGACCTCAAAAATGATGAATACTATCACATAAGGAAGTTAACATAATAAAACTCGCCGGTTCAGACTTGGTGCATCTTGTGATCTCCTATACTACGTTGCTCGCCTTAACTACCATCTATATGGAAGCAGTTCTCCTGATATACCTTAGTGAGGAGAAATTCATGGTGGCCTACCAATCTGAGCAACGGGTGGATGAAGATGGGTGGTTCATGGAAGAAAGTGGAAGTATTATATAGTTTCAACATGCATAAAACAAAAATATCCTAAATGTTGCAAATGCACATGAAAAATGCCCTAATGCCTAAAATTGGGTGGAATGATGCATGCACTAACCATCCATCTCAAAACGAGATGGACATCTAATAAAGATACATCATGTACTCAATTATCTTGAAATGCAGGTGATATTACTGTCCTTTCTCCTTCTTATTCTTATTGCTTCTAAATAACTCTTTTCTTCTTTTTTTTTCATTATGCAGATTTTTCAGATTTTTTTTCAACCCTTATATCCATAATTGATAATGAATATTTTAGTGGGCTTATTTTCCTTCATACTCAGAAATTTGCACTATTTATAAAGTATGGAACAATTTAATTCACCATTGAAGAAAAATTGAGATACATGATATACTTTATGCATGAAAATTATGAATGCAACTACATGGCATGCACCTAAGGGTAATGTGCATGTATCACTATTCTAATTTTTTTTTCTTTTTATGCAAAACATATGGACATCAATTCAATGCAGGACCTATCTATATGCCATGCTGTCAAAGAAGTTAAAACTGTAAAGTACTTCCAATTCCTGTGGTGGATTGTAAAAAGCAAAGGGGTGGAAAGATCACAAGACTAGCTGACTGAACCTTAGAAAAATATTATGTGTCCCTCCTTACTGACCTGTGTAGTAGTTAAGAGGTTTTTCTCTCTTACATCCAATTAGAGTCTCATTACCATTTGGTCAGTTTAGGCTCAAACAACCATTTCTGTCCACTTTCATGAATCATTAGGAGTACAGTTGTGAAATTTTGTTTTAAAGTTGACAAAACCAATCATTTCCGTAGGATAAGTGCCCAAGGTTAAACAAGACAAGCTTTCCAAACACACTACAATTTTAAATTTCCCTTGATTTTCCCATGCACAATTAATGAGATGACACAAACTTTATGACATCCACGATTACACTAGATAGCATGTGGATCCTACATAAACTAAAATTGCAAGAAACAAATAACAAGAACAAAAACAATAAAGTTAAAAACAAAAAACAATAAGAGATAAAGCTGTTCCAACTACCCCCCTAAGCTTGAATTCGACTATGGCCCCATAGTCAAAAACAAACTTAAAGATTGGAACAGTGATACTGGATCACTCCTGTGGTGGTGGAGGCGGGTACTGCGGCGGCGTGGGGTAGAAAGATGGCCAGCTTAGTGATAAGCCCGCCAAAGTGAATCGGGGCTTTCCTCGTACTCCTCTTCACATCCAGTACTCGATGCAGAAAGAAGGCACCCCAATTGCATTCTTGTTTCTTCAGGAGTTTATACACAAAGAATAGGTCCGACCCCTGAAATTTGCTGAGGGCCAGATCACCCCGGGCAAAAACGGTGGAACTGAGCATCCGGTGCAAGATCCGAACGAACGGGTGCTCGAAATCGGCTACCGCGGCATTGTGGTAGCTCACCGACTTTCCTTGCAACACCGTCACCAACTCGGAGAAGATGGCATCGTAGTCGGTGCGGTTGTCCGGCCGCCGGTAGTCGTACTGCGAATGGTTCCAGTTGAAGATCCTGTTGAACTGCTTGAGCGTGAGGGTGTAGTCGTGGTTGTACAGCCGGAAAGACACCCGACCCTGGATCCACTCACGATCGGTAGCTATTATGTCGTTGGGTACGACACAGACGTCCAACGACGCCATGAACTCTGCCACCAACTCCTTATACGTGGGCCAGACGCCGAATAACAGCTGGCCATCTGCATGAAATTCCAGCTCGCCAGGCCTTATTGGTGTGCGGAGGGCCTGCCCTTGCATAACGTAGGCCAAGTTGGCCTCGAATCCGAGATCTCAGATCATCTCCCGGTCCACATACCGGGTGGGCTCTATCTTCCTCCACATGATCTCCTCATAGATCTTCCGGACCTCTGAGGAAGGATGGACAAGTCGGGGACGTGCGATCGGCGATGGCGGTGGTGGCACGAATTCCGGAATGTCCATCGGATTCGTGCGCGAGGAGGAAGCTCCGGCCACATGCACCATGTTTGTGACGAGAAATGGGGATCAGAAAGAGAGCTCGGTGAAGATTGGAGAGTTGAATCTCCACTCGATGAAGACCTTCGCTCGGTGCTGCTCGTCGATGGGCTCCGGTTGCTCTGGAGGACACACGACGCAAGTGGAGGAAGAACTCGTTGAAGGTGTGACGTCATATGACGCAATCACTCCCCTTAAATAGATGTGGCCGGTGCCACTATTGACCCGTCGATACCATCGACTTGAGTCGATGGTATCGACACTTGTCGATGCTATCCACACCCTCACTGGTATCGACGGTCGTCGATGGCTGGATCTTGAAACCCGGATCGCTGACGTGTCGATACCATCGACATGGGTCGATGGTATCGACGCTGCACCCGGATCGACCGTCTTGATGTTGCGATCGCCGTTGATTTGTTCGCACGGATCGGTGACGTGGATGGTCGATACCATCGACGAGAGTCGATAGTATTGACTCTCTGATTAGGGAAAATCCTCGTGAGGCCCGGCCGCCGCCTTTTTCACTTGAATGTGTCGATACCATCGACATGGCCGTCGATGGTATCGACTTCACTGAGTCGATTTCTTCTGTAAATCTTCAGAGATCTCGATGGTATCGACAGGCATCTCGATACCATCGAGATTGATTTTACGATCTGCCTGTAGGTTTGTCGATACCATCGACGAGGCCGTCGATAATATCGACGCAGTCCGATTTCTGCAGTCATCAACCTGTATCATGGTCGATACCATCGACCAGTGTGTCGATGGTATCGACTCTGCCTCAGCCTGCACAAAGAACAAACCGATCACAGTATCTTTTTTACACTAAAAATTAAACCAAAACAAATCAACCTACGAACGTACATGAACTAAACTAAGGTACCAATGGTTGGGTTGCCTCCCAACAAGCGCCCTTATTTAACATCTTAGGCTAGATGACTCTTGGGCACCTCATGCATCCGAAAGTGAAATGAGTTTGACCTCATTCACCTTCCTCTTGTAATTTTCACCAAAGTAGAGCTTCAATCTTTGTCCATTCACCAAGAACGTGGTCTCACCATCACGCACCAAGATTGCGCCGTGTGGTTTGACCTCTTCTACCACGAACGGCCCACTCCACCGGGATTTGAGCTTCCCGGGATGCAACTTCAGTCGTGAATTGAACAGCAATACACTATCTCCTTTCTTGAACGTGCGAAACTGGATGTGGCGATCGTGGATTAACTTGGTGCGCTCCTTGTATATCCGCGAGTTCTCGTATGCCGTCATCCGCAGCTCATCCAACTCATTCAATTCAAGCAATCTCTTCCTCCCCGCTCCATCGTAACTCAAGTTGAGCCTTCTAAGCGCCCAATGTGCTTTGTGCTCTAACTCTACCGGTAAGTGAGAAGCCCAACCATATGATAACCTAAAAGGCATGGTGCCTATAGGTGTTTTGTAAGCCGTCCTGTACGCCCACAATGCATCCGGTAGTAGGGCACTCCAATTCTTCCTCGTGGACGCCACCGTACGCTCCAAGATCTTCTTAATTTCACGATTGAAAACCTCCACCTGTCCTTGAGTCTGCGGGTGATATGGGGTACCTATGTTGTGTTTGACCCCATATTTCTTCAACAATGCCGAGAACTTCTGATTCCTAAAATGCGTACCCCCATCACTGATGATCATTCGGGGCACTCCAAACCTGCAGAAAATATTTTCTTTCACAAACCTGCACACTACAGTGGAATCATTAGTCCTTGTGGGTATTGCTTCTACCCACTTCGACACGTAATCAACTGCTAAAAGAATATATAAATTTGAATTTGAGGACACAAAGGGTCCCATGAAATCTATGCCCCACAGATCAAATAACTCCACTTCTTGGAACACATTTAGGGGCATCTCCTGTCTCTTTGAAATATTACCTACTCGTTGGCAGGAATCACATTACCTTACAAACTCGTAGGCGTCTCGGAACAAGGTTGGCCAATAAAGGCCACTCTCCAGAACTTTAGCTATCGTATGAGAGCTCGCATGGTGTCCTCCCGTAGGTAGTGCATGGCAATGACGGAGAACGCTCTCGTACTCCACCTCAGGCACACACCTGCGTAGGATACCATCCCTGCATTGCTTAAGAAGAATCGGGTCATCCCAAAAATAATATCGTAAAGAATGGAAAAATCTTTTCTTCTCTTGATATGACCAATCTTCCGGGATGATCCCGCAAGCCAAATAGTTCACAATCTCAGCAAACCAAGGGTCTTTAGAATTAACTATCAAAATCTGTTCATCCGGAAATGTCTCGGTTATGGGTATATGTAAATCTTTTTCATCCACCCTCTCCAACCTAGACAGATGATCTGCCACAACATTTTCAATCCCAGCTTTATCCTTGATTTCGATGTCAAATTCTTGTAAGAGCAAAATCCACCTAATTAATCTAGGCTTTGCGTCTTTTTTCTCCATTAAATATTTAATTGCGGCATGATCAGTCCATACGACTACTTTAGATCCAACTAAATATTACCAAAATTTTTCAAAAGTGAAAACAATGGCGAGTAATTCTTTTTCAGTAGTTGTATAATTTAATTGGGCGTCATTCAAAGTCTTTGAAGCGTAGAAAATCACGGCGGGTTTATTGTCCACCCGCTGCCCCAACACGGCTCCTACCGCAAAATCAGAAGCGTCACACATGAGTTCGAACGGTTTAGTCCAATCTGGCGTTTGAACAACCGGCGTAGAAATCAGTTTCCCCTTCAACACGTCGAACGCATGTAGACATTTGTCATTGAAATCGAATACATCGTCTTTCTCAAGCAGTTCGGATAGAGGTTTCACGATTTTTGAAAAATCTTTTATAAACCGACGGTAAAATCTGGCATGTCCCAAGAAACTCCTTACCCCTTTAACAGAATTTGGTGGGGGTAACTTGGAAATAACTTCAATTTTTACCGGATCCACCTCTAAACCTTTGCTAGACACCTTGTGTCCTAGCACTATCCCCTCAGTCACCATCATGTGACATTTTTCCCAGTTGAGGACCAAATGTGTGTCCTCACAGCGCTGTAAAACTTTGTCCAGATTATATAGGCATTCGTCAAACGATGCACCATATACCGAAAAGTCATCCATAAATACCTCAAGACAGCGTTCTACCATGTCAGAAAAGATAGCGAGCATACAACGCTGAAACGTCGCAGGTGCATTGCATAAACCAAAAGGCATTCGGCGATACGCGAAAGTCCCATAGGGATAAGTGAAAGTAGATTTCTCTTGGTCCGAAGGATCAATTGAAATCTGGTTGTACCCCGAGTACCCGTCCAGAAAACAGAAGTGTGATCGGCCGGCAAGACGCTCTAGAATTTGATCGATAAAAGGTAAAGGAAAATGATCCTTTAGCGTAGCAGCATTCAGACGGCGATAATCAATACAAACTCACCACCCGGTTACCAATCGGGTGGTGACAGGTTCATTTAAAATATTTTGGGTGACAATAATTCCCCCCTTTTTAGGGACTACCTGTGTGGGACTCACCCATGTCGAATCTGATATTGCGTAAATGATATCTGCAGCAAGAAGTTTAATAACCTCCTTCTTCACAACCTCCATCATGATTTGATTGAGACGTCGTTGAGGTTGGATCACGGGCTTGGCTCCCTCGTCGAGCCGAATCTTACGCTGACATAATGTAGGGGAAATCCCCTTGATATCTGCAACAGACCACCCAAAATCTCCCCGGTGGTTCTTCAGCACTATCAACAATCGTGCCTCCTCATCCACACTCAAATGAGCAGAAATGATCACATGTAACTTGTCTTCCTCAGCTAAAAAGACATATTTGAGATGCGGTGGCAGCGGCTTTAATTCTAACTCCGGAGGGCTGATCAGAGATGATTGAAGCGGCGGAGGAAGTTCACCTAAATCTTCATAATGCCTCACATAGAAGCATGGAAGCATCTGAAGCATTTTGGCACACTTCTTAAGTGATTTTCTCCGCATCCAATCATGTGTAATATTTACCAAGCAAGCCTCCAATGGTAATTCAGGATATGCATCAAAAGTAGAAATTGCAATAACATCATCTTCCGTAGAAGGCGGAATGTCCTCGTCCTCATCATTAGGGAACCCTACAGCTTTACACAGAGATACTACCTTGGTCTGTTCCATGATGTACACAGCCAAAGTTCCATTGTCCACTTTGCTCATCACATGAGCCATGTCCAGAAATGGCTTCCCAAGACAGAGTGAAATATTATTATCCAGATGTTTTACCACACGGCATTGTTCCTTTTCTTTAGACGACACAGTACTAGAGGGCATGACCATCTCAAATCGGTCATCGGCTATACCCAAGGTCAAACGACCTCTCCCCATCTCTAAAATCATGTCGGCTGTAACTTGGAAAGGACGTCCAAGTAATAGCTCGTTGCCATGTTCATCCTGCATCTCCATGACTACAAAATCAGATGGAAAAACAAATCTATCCACTTTCACTAACACATCTTCACAGATTCCATATGGCTTTACCACCGAATTGTCTGCCAATTGAATAGTCATGTTACTTGGCCGTGACTCCTTCAATCCCAACTTTTTGAATGTAGAAAGGGGCATCAAGTTGATACTTGCCCCTGAGTCACATAATGCTTCACCAAATTTGACTTTTCCAATATAACAAGAAATGTTAAAGCAGCCTGGATCTTGCCTCTTTGGCCGCAAAGTGCCCATGATGAAGGCACTCACTTGCTCTTTGAGCATGATAACCTCTGTATCTGGAATTTTCCTCTTCTTGGTAATAATGTCCTTTAGAAATTTCCCGTAAGATGGGATTTGCTCAATGGCTTCCAATAGAGGGATATTGACGGAAAGCTTCCTGAAACTATCTAAGAACTTCTTAAATTGCGCATCTACCTTCCTTGCCTTAGCACTGTTTGGATATGGGACCGGGACCGCTTGTGCCCTTTGATGCGGTGGCACATAGGGTGTCTTTTTCTGAGGTCCTTCCTTCTCAGCAATCGGGTCTTCATTAGAATCCACAACTGTGTCATTGACTAGATCTGTGACCAGTGCGGGCTGCTCCTCATTGGCATCACCTTCTACTTCAACTTGTGGTGTGCTTGTCTCCTCAACCCTTGGATTTAACAATTTCTTGCCGCTTCTTAGCAAGATGGCCTTTGCCTGCTGGTTTCCCCCTGGAACATTGGTGTTTCCCGGAAAACCTGGATGTGCCAGTTTCTTCAAACTGGCTATCTCTGCTGCCATCTGTGCCATAGATGTCTCAATGGTCCTCATTTGCGCCCCATGGCTCTACAGTGTTTGCCCAAACTGATTCATAAACTCCCCTTACTGTTTAATTTGCTGGCCGAACGTAGTCATGAGTTCTTGATTTTTCTTTATCACCTGATTGAGCAGCTCTGTGCTCTTATCCTCTACTACTGGATGGGGTTTGGTATCCAGATCCTGCAGAAAATTGTTTGGATCCTTCCATGAAAACCTCTTGTCTTTTCTCCATGCATAGTTGTTGTTCCTGTAACCTGGCTGCTACCTCATAAATTTCACTTGAGCCTCATCCTCGGACTCAGTATCTTCCTTTGCAAGCAATTTCTTTGCGAGAAGATCCATCTTCTCATTCAGTTCTTTTATTGCCTTAGATTCTCCTACTGCTCGGACCTACTCCATGACGCCTCTTTCGCCCCATGATTGTTTCCTAGCCATGTTCTTTAATATCTCCCAACACCTGGTGTCCGTGTTGTTCAAAAAGAATCCTGACCCAGCTGAATCGAGGTTGCTCCTATCGTGCTCGGAGAGAGCAAAATAGAAGATCTTTACCTGTGTTTCTTTATCCAACCCGTGATGCGGGCACCGTCTCAGCATGACCTAAAACCTCTCCCAAGTCTCAGAATATGTCTCACCTGCCTGTTGGGTAAAGTTATGGATCTTCCTGATCATGTCGTTGGTCTTCTCAGGAGGAAAAAACCTCTCAAAGAAAACCTCCATCATATGGTCCAAGGACTCCACAAACTCATCATCTAAATTGTGTAGCCATTCTCGCGCGACTCCTGCCAATGAACTCGGGAAAAGCTTAAGATAAAGTGCATCCTGCGAAAACCTATCGATTTTAACCATGTCACAGTTCTCAACAAACTGACTTATGTGCGCGACAGGGTCCTCATTCTTGAGCCCATGAAAAGCATTGGACTTCACCAGATTTATCAAAGCCGGATCAATCTTATAGGTAGGTATGTTGATTGCTTGTTTTTTATAGGCCCTTTTGACGCGGATGCGGAAGAAGCCTTGATCTTCTCCCATATTGTCTTTGGCTCATCCATCTCTTCTTGTTCAGGTTCTGACTCTGTTTCTTCTAACTGGTCTTAATTGTGGCTTTCCTCGTCTTCTGGTCCCGGTAGCGGAACCTCTGGTGCGCGACCTGCGTAGTCAGTACTACGCGTCTGCACCATGCACAATACCTGAAAATAGAAAGATTAAATTTAGTACAGTGCTTGACAACTTCAAATATTTCAAATTAGATTATGAATTTTTGGAATGGATATAAATAAAAATAATAAAAAAAATAAAAAGGTGGCCTAGAGTGGCCTCTCACAGCACTCGAAGTGCCAATAAATTGCCGTATCCCCGACAACGGCGCCAAAAACTTGACGCAAATTTTACCGTGCGTAGAAACGCAAGTGAACGCGTCGAGTAGTACAGGCCTTTGTGAGGCCCGAGTCGAACTCAGGGATACATGCAATCGTCGGGGACTCCTACCAACTACTCACGATCAGCTAAGCCGATTAACAAGTTGAGAGTTGTTGTTAAAATGAAAAGAAAATAAAAATAAAACAAAACAAACGATCGATTAAATGTTGATTTAATCAATTCAAAAGGGTATCTTTAGGATTGCGGTTTCACCGCGAGTTTTCATTATATTAAATTCTATATAGCTACCCAATTCCATCTCTCTATCCGGGTAGTGGCCTGAAATCACAATTGCCCACTGTCGTGGTACAATTCACTACCTATGTCTAGGTCGGTTCCACCGTCGTAGTAACCTATACCCTAAACTAGGTGCATTATAAACGACCTCTCGGTATCCACCATTAATCTTACACCGCCTTGTTCAAGGGATTTGTCAATTAATGTAAATTCCGTCTCTTTTCAGCCGTTAATTCTTCTTTCAAAGTAATTAAGGGCATTAGGTTATTATTATGGTGATCAAGCATAACAATATATTGGAGAACACGAAACTATTCCATGGATTTAAGAGATAAGATATGAATTACTATTATAAAATTGTCATACAATGAATCCCCGGGCTACTCCCGGTCCTAAAGATAAAGGGGATTAGCCCCGCATGTTCATCTCAAGCAAGTACATGGTAGAGATAGGGGAAATCATATGAAAAATGTGAAATGAGAGGTGAAACCCCTGAACGGAGAAGGTCCAATCGATCCTTGGCGTAGAATCTGCGTTCTGCCGCCTTTCAGTGGTGGAATTTGTCTTCTTCAGCATCCAAATTGGCTGGGGCGTGCTCTCGTGCTTTGTTCTTCTCTCCTTGCTCTCCGGGATGTGTGCAACAACTAATGACTCCCTCCAGTCCAGGGCGCCGTCATTAGGTATATCTCCCGAATTAAGTTGCTAATTAACCACGACCGTCCGATTAAGATCATTCTAAAGCCAACACATATCTTACGGTGTCGATACCATCGACGCGATTCGATGGTATCGACTCAGTGTGGTCGCGGCAACCCTTCTTTCCTTTCGTCTGAGCGCCTGATGTAATCTCGATACCATCGACGTGGGTCGATGGTATCGACGAACCTGTAGCAACGGTTTTGTCGTTTTGCATCGCTGTAGCCTCCGTGCGTCGATGGTATCGACTTGGTGTCGATACTATCGACTGCTCCCTCGCCAGCAACCTGATGGTAGCTCGATACCATCAACATCCGCGTCGATAGTATCGACTCTTTGCTGATACTTGCGGCTGGCAACCTGTGGTCCGGTCGATGGTATCGACGGAAGCAGATACTTGTTTTCCCTAAAATTCAAACACGAAACCACATAAATTCACACAAATAATAATATTTCGACAATTAATGCTCAAAACAATGAAATAAAGGGGATTTGACATAAAATAGTAGCAAAGACCAAAGTGGATGAATTATGCAACATTAACCATAAAAATGACTAATTAAAGCACAAAACACATATCAAACAGGTCTATAAATGCGACTCAAAATCATCGCATCATACATGTCAACTAAAATAGTCATACTCAGGAATTCAACCAATCATAGTTAGATATTACTTTATGTATGCAGATTTTCTACTTCATTGAAATATAATATTGATCGTAGTCAGATTATATGTTATAGTATCCATACAATTTCAAATTTCAAGAAGAGCATAATCATATCAAATCATGATTAGGCTACCAAACAAAAATAGACTACAAATCCTATCTGATTTTCCAAATAGAATTAGACTGCATCCTGACTAGAAGACCAAAACCAGATTGGGCTGCCAAATAGAATCAGAGTGCATCAAGACCACACTAATCCATATCTCTTGACTAACCTTGACTAACTCAGTCTGGACTATAGATCCTAGTGCTGAACCAAACAGGGGCATATGTGTGTCTCCACCTAATTGGATTTGAGAAAAAAATATATTTTAAAATATGTAAAATGAATAGGAGGGAGAAAATATGATAAAAAGACAAAAAGAGCCCATTAATGATTGGAGGTTATGAAAATATTAAAAAAATTAAAAGTAGTTTATTAAAAGATTCTACATTGATTTAGCATGAAGGTTAAATAGAAAGACAATACATTGTGGATGTATGGATGCTATTGCTTGAAAAGGAATAGTTTAAAGGACACTAATGCAAGGAGAAATAGAAGGTACCATGGTGGGTACTTGTATTTCTTGAAAAAATTTGACACATATATTTCTTGGGAAAATTTGACATATGTAGAAGCTAACCCCTAATTAGCTAACCCAACAATTTTTTACCTAATTTGGTCATAAAATATCCACTCAAATCAACTAGAAAAGTAAAATATTTCTAGAGTTATTGTTAATTAGTTTATCATGTTATATGGGTCTATTTCTCTTGGTCCATAAGGGTTAAGTTCCATTTCCTTATCCTTGCCCCATTTTCTATATATTGGAGAGGAGTGTATCTTCTATCAATAAAAACATCTCTTCACTCTTTTATATTATTTTCAACATGGTATTAGAGCATTGATCCTAACCCTAGGGAGAAAAAGAGAGAGCCTCTGCCTATAGAGGAGCACTATCTCTTTTTGGCTAGGCCTTCGTTCAAGCATCTTCTAAGCTCAATGGTCATCTTTATCTCATCTTCTTTTACACTCCATTTCTAAGCTAGGTTTGTATACATGATCTCTCTTCATATGCATCAAGATCCCCTATAAACCATAATCCTCTTGCTCCTTATCTAGGGGGATAAATCTCCTATCACACATATGTAGATGCACAAAGCACACATGAAAGGGTACGCCAAAGAATTTGAATTGATAGTTGCATAATCAAATTGCCCACCTAACAAAGATTGCACTTGTTTGATATGATGTTTGTAGGATACAAATGAAAATCCATACTCCTTGTGGTCCTTCTGGAGCCTATCTAGTTAGTAGATTTATCAACTGAGAACATCATTCTCTAGCAACAATTCCCCGATTTCTTCCCCCACTATAGAGGAAAATGAGTAAAGGGAAGAGAAGAGATGGAGGAGAGAAGATGAAGAGAAGAAGCCCTATCATCAGATCATGTTGTCATATTTGTTCATATTCATCTATGATGTTGACATGTACTATAGTGAAAATCCCTATAGTAGTGCACCCACCAATTGTGGTGCAAGATTCATAAAGTAGTGCTCTTGTCCAACCACCACACGTTATCCTGGTGTTCGTACTTCTTGTGAGAAACCATATTGACAACAATGGTGACTCAGATGACTTCTACACATATTATCCATCATATACTACTTTGTATGCTTGCTAAATATCTTGATATTCATTCATGATCCCTCTTATTGATATACAAATTATCAATTTCAAGGGGAGCATATTCTGTTGTTATTTCTTTTGCATCATTGTTACCATCATCAGGGGGAGAAGATCACTTACCAACTACTATGTTCTTTCTTCATCAGAGGGAGGTTTAGAGAGCTTCAATTATTGAATTGCAAGACTAATAGGGAGATAATTTCTTGTCATGGGAGATCAAAATATTTATGGGATATTTATCTTTTTCATGTATTGACAAGCTGGATTTGTTACATCCATGCTCCATCTTGAGGGGAGTTGTAGGAACATGAACTGCCTTTATCCATAAACATGACTTTTGATTTTAATTGGGTACTTAGATTTGTAACTAAACTTTATATTATATTTAAGTTGATTAAGCTATGTTTCAAATTTGAGACAATCTGTTTTTTTGTTGTAGTTTTACAATTTTACATATATTTGTGAACTTATAAGAAATCTTCCCATTTTAAGAGTTAGTTGCAATTTAAATACATGTATATATTGTTACACAATGTTATAAAATTTTATCTGGTTTGGATGTTTTCTTAACCTTATTGCATAAGATACCAATATGTAATTATAGGCCAGTATGGTGGTAAGTGCACCAATTCTTGCCTGTCTGACTTTATCAACCAACGAAAGTTCTGGGTGGTCGTAAACCAATAAAAGTTATGGGTGGCGGTTTAGTGATGGAAGTTCTAGGTGGTTGACAACAAATGACAGTTAAGGGTGGTCGTCAACCAATGAAAGTTCTGGGTGACTGTCAATCAATGTAAGTTTTGGGTGGTTATTTAGCGATGGAAGTTCTGGGTGGTTAACATAGGATGCAAGTTATTGGTGGTTGTCAACTAAAGGAAGTTTGGGGTGGCCTTAGCCAATAAAGTTCTGGGTGGTCGTAAACTAATGGAATTTCTAGTTTTTGTTGGTTGTAAATCAATGGAGGTACTAGAAACATAAACCAATGGGAAAACTAGTCTCTATGACTAATGGAAATACTTTCTTGTACTCTTTATCTTTCTCTCTCTTCCAAACTACATATAAATACCCCTCTAACTCCCATCTAAGGACCCTTTGAACAAATTATTTATTGCTTCTAGAGACTGATAATGAGCCATTGGTGGACAATGGGAAGTCCTCTTGGAGATAAGATCTTGCAAGATCATGGATGCATGTTAGTGCATGCCTTGGATATAACTTCCCTTTGATAGAATTAAGCTGTCTAACCAAATTTCTTGCCCCCTACATGTAAAATCTTATATTCTAACCCTTATTCTTGTTTTCCCCCTACTTTCTTGTACCACAGAAGAAATCCATGATGATACAAGATGTAAAGTTGTGTATATGGTTAAAGAACCCTCTTTTCTTCCCTCTTTGCTCTAGATACACCACGTCCTTAGAGAAAATAATATTCTTGGAGATTTTGGAAGTTAAAGTTTTGATCTTTTCTTCTCTTTTTCATGTATCCTTTCTCTTTGGACATTTTCACCCTTGAGGTGAGGTGATATAACTTTTGATGTATTTCCTTCCTACTTGCTACATGTATATAATTAATCTTTCTCTAAAAACCCTTAATATGCTAACATATGATCTTTTATGGACTATTTGCTTTAAGATGAAGATGATTTTTTTATTCTTCAACTCATGTACATACTTTATGTTGTGAATCTAATGCTTTCTTAATACATGCATGAACTGAATTTCATAGTACATGCATAAAAGTTACTAAAACGTCAGTTTTATGATGTCTTTGTGTCATAAGATGAACAATATACCTACATATATTTCCTTACTGATTAAGGAATTTTTATAATGATTTTGAGGTTTTCTCTAGCCATTATTTTGTTGAATTTTTGGTTGAACGTAATTCTAGTATGAAAGGTAGCTCATCCATGCCAAGCGTCGATCTTTCTATACCCAAAGTTTGAAATAGCATAACTTTTGCATCCAATGGAGTTTTACGCTACAATTTAGGCGGTGACTTTTTAATGTATTATGAAGCTATCTACAAAATTTTAGATGCTAATAATCTTCCCATGAGAAATTACCACTATTATGGTCTTATTGACAAATTAGGCTTTCATGTGCCCTAGATAATGTTTTGGTCCTCATTATGGTCAAGGATGGTTAGGTATACAATGAATGAGTAAATCAGAACTATTTCATACATTTTATATCCTTTGAATTTGCAACACATGATTCATTTCACAAATACATCTAGGTTCCTTGTATGTAACTTATTTTATGTAGTTGAAAAATAAGTAATTGACTTAATTGATCAATTGAAGTCCTAATCACATAGTGACTTGTGACCGTAGAACTATCTCAATGTCATAACTTGCTGGATAGTAAAATTAGTAATCCTTGTATCAATTTTAATTATAAGAAGGAGCTCGAAGTTGTATAGTGTTCAATATATGTGGGTCCAGGAGGGTTTATCTCTATTATCTAGATCCCATGGTTATAGAGAGAGTTAGAGGCAGTGTATTAGATTTTAAGTGATAGAGAGAGGTTTTAGTCATAACTCAGAATTGAGGGTTTATACCCTAGTTTTTGGTGTCCTGTTCTATCTATGCAACATGTATCAAGTTTTTAGTGGGATGTCCATTATGATCCTACTGGTAGGTTCGACTATCGTTCCACTATAGTTTGTCACTTATACTGACTGAGGGATAGAGATATCTAGTGTTTTGATCATTGATGCAACCCTCATTTTGGGTTCCATGTTGTGCTATTTTACTCTTTCATCAAACTAAACTTGTTAAAATGCATACTATATCCCTCAATAAGCGTATCACTGTCAAATGGACTTATGGAAGTTCTTTACATGTTTTTCATGTACTTGTACCACACTTTGGGTGAACGGGAGAGAAAAAGGATGTAACTAAGGTTCCTTCACTCTTAGAGGAACCTAAGGATGGTCTAAGAGCTTCTCTAAACTACCCCTAGTGGCCAAGGGTCAAGTTAGAGAAAAGATCTCAAAAGATTGTCAAATACTTGCTAATTGTGTAAACAAAAGCCCCCATCATAGCGTGGTGCCACATAATGGTCGTGCTGCCAATCCCAAAATCACAACTAATTCACAGTGGAGAAGGACATCAAGACAAGTCCATCAACACGATTGTGCTGTCCAACATGGACCTTCCAAGAAGATCCCAACAAATTGTGCCAATTAGAACGATCATGTTGTTAAGATGTCAAGAGGCATATTCCAACTAAAACAACCACATACAACCTAGACCCCATGTGCGTGCTACCCAGAACGACTGTTCTGCTTCATAGCCACCACGTTTGTGCTACCAAAGGCAACCATGCTACTATCCTTTAAAGCTCAAAATTTAATAATAACTTCTCCATAATTAGCATGCCCTTACTCTCCTAGCACGAACATGCTACCCTTCCCCCACCATGGCCATTCTACCAAGAACGACGATGTTGCTAGCGAACCCTAACTGATTTTTCCATTGATTTTCCTATTCCATACGACTTAAACCTAGGCTTCCCAAACCACTATATATACAATAGTGGTGTCTAGGAACTGAAGGTTAGTCTTGTAAGCACTTATTGCCTCCCACTTGAAAATTCATTAAGCTACCTACTCCTTTCCACCTAATCCCACCTAATTTCCACCATTTCCACTTCAACGTCCTCATTTCTAGGGTTTTGGCTACTTCCATCCATCAATCTATGCCACCAACCTCCAAGAATTCACTCACTGTAGTTTTTCCCATTTCACCACCACATTTGTTATCTCCAAACACACCCATTCTACCCTTCTACCATCATGTCCGTTCTTCTCAAAAGGGATTTGTTGCCAGATAACCCTGATATATTTTCAAACTTATTTTCCTATTACCCCCACTTAACTCTAGGCTACCCTAGTCACTATATATACCTTGATGGCGGCTGGGTTATGGGGTTAACACTTACTGCCATCCACTTAAGAATTCATTGAGCTACCTTCTCCTTCCTACCTGCTCCCAATTTAGCTTCGACCATGCCATCCAACCACCAAGGAGGGAGAAGGATGAGCTACCACAATAGGAGGGGAATAAGGGGGAGTCTTCAACAAGATTCCATGGACATCGCTCCTGTAATCCTTCTTATTTCTTTTTTTTTTGTTATGACTAGCTAAGCCCCTCTAGGTGTGTTGTTTGGGGTTCAAATGTGACTTTGATACTATGTTGGAAAAAATAATTTATAAAGTATATGATTTCATTTGTTAATGGTTATGTTCTACTTATATCTCATTACCATGAATTATCTTATGGTTTGTGCTTGAAAACATGGATTATCTTATGATATGTGCTTGAAACCACCTAGATTATAGGAGAAAATGGCCTATATGTAGATATTTTAGGATTTGCTATTCGGTCCAACTAGTGGATCTCTAGTTAGTACCCCATATTACTACATATATACCCCTTCTCCTACTATATTTGAGATCTAAGTAGCTAGTTTAGAAGCACTTAGTGCAATTGTCTTGGAGCTATATGAAGGTTGGATGGTAGGTGATGTGAGGTTAAATACCCCCATTTCCACCCTCCATTACTAACCTTGGCACCCAATCGACCCTAAGAGATACAATCCTATAAATCTAGACCTAACTGGATCCTAGTTGAATTCGACCTAAACCCTAAACCAATGAGCGTCACAAGGTTGGGTAGGTGGTGCTAGGGAGTAGTTCCCTTATACACACCCTATTCCATCCACAACCAACTAGTAGTTTAGGGCAATTGTCTAGCATATAAATTTTTGTTTAGTATGGTAATCTAAATGAGTGAGTATTGTTTGCATGTTATGACCCCCAACCTAGGTTCCAGTCACATTACCCCAAACGACCCACACTTAAACTAATTTCTAAAAACTCTAATTGCCATCTTGCTTAGTTAGTGTTAGCTTAGTTAACTTGTTTGCTTGCTCAATTAGTGTCTTGGTTTGTTCTTGATAGACAACTCTTGCTAGTATAGTTAATGTTGCCTTGTGTTTGCATTTTCTTGCTTTTTAGCTAGTTAGTTGCTAATATAGCCCTTTGCTTGCTCTAGTTGGCTAATTGCTAGTGTAGTGCTTCTTTTTCATAGTGTATCTAGCTGCCCACTCTGGTTTGATAATTAGGATTGTCTTGTTAGTGTAGTGTTATTGCTAATCTTACCTTTCTTGCCTTAGTCTAATTGCCTCTTTCATTTCTTAGTTTCTTTTCCTTATTAATTAGAATTAGTTATTTAGTGTTGAAGTAGGTTTTTCTTATTGACTTTCATTAATTGCTTGCTCGACCTCTTAGTGTAATCACAAATCCAAAGTTAAACCCTTAAACACTGGACTCCATGTGAAGAACCTGGCCAAAGTAAACTAAGCTATAGTGCCCCTCCCCCCTTCGTTTTGACCCCGGCTTGCCATCCTCTACGCTACTCCTGAGCCTGTGCACTTGTGAATTTGTTTAAGAGTGTGTTGAAACCAGGTTATAAAATTCAAAGGACCATGTTGTGTGCCTAAGGTGCATTTAATCAAAATTCAATTGGTTGGGTGAACCCATGATGAATGCATTGATCTTTATAGTAATGTTGTCATGTAAACATGCACTCAACCTACCTAATTTGTTTAGCTTGGCTTTCCTACTCCCCTCACCATTTCTATTTAATATTCTTTATGTGAATTATGCAAATTTGTTTACTAACTTGTCTCCTTTTGATTAGTTGTGCCTTGTGTAGGTGAAAGTTGTTGCATGTTTATACGTCACTTTCTTTCTATCAAATATTTCTTACAGGATCTCGAGATAGGGAGAAGAAGGTGGAGAAACATGCACAACCAACATCTAGAGGAAGAGGTGGAAGAATGAATCTAGATAGTGAGGATGAGGCACATGACCCACCACCACTTCCTTAAATGATGCACAAGCCACTTCATGACTATTTCATGCCAACGAACTACAACTCTTCAATTGATACTAGGGTTGATCAGATGCGCGAACATCAATTTCCAACTCCACCGGCTCTTGTAGACTTCACTCGACGTTCTATAGGCTTGAAAATAAAAATCCATGCAAACACATAGATGCCTTTTTGGAGACTTGCTCTACTTTTAGGACTCCTACAACCATTTTCTATTTGGATCACCTTGTTCCCCCTCTCTCAAGGACAAGGCAAATGAGTGGTATTCTTCAAAGACCGAGATTGTCACTTAGAAGGTGATGAAGAATACATTTTTGAAGAAATTTATCCTATTGCCGAGTTGACTTAGATGGGAAGATACATCACCTCCTTTAGTAAAAAAGAGAATGAGAACTCCCATGAGACGCGGGAGAGATTTCAGAAGTTGCTACCGAATTGCCGCTACCATGAGGTGCCTATTTGGCAACTAGTTCAATCCTTCTACTCTAGACTTTGTGAGACAGGTCACACAATGGTGGACTCGTCATGTGGTGGTACATTCATGGAAAAACTTCTTGAATAATATTCTCTTTTTTTTGACCATTTGGCTGAAAACTCATGACATCGAGCTTCAAATGTGGATGTGAATTTCGATAGAAATCAAATAGCTTCACCTCCTCACACCAAAGACTACTCCAACTTGCAAGTGAGAAGATCTTGGTCGGCACGATGAACCTAATGAATAATCATGTGGGAGGCCCTTCTAGCCAATATGCCCACTCCACTGAGTCTATTGATGAGGAGAAGATTCTATTATCAGTCAATACACATTCTAGTCTTATGTATTATTGTTGTCTATATAGTTTCCACAATAATATCCGACCAAGGACATAATAAGAATATATATATTCTAATGATACCTATGAGCTTGTTGTTCAGGTCCTCAACCTGAAGACACATGTCATCGAATACCATTCTTTAGACATATATCATGTTATACCATCATCTCATAATTGAACAAATATATAGACCAAAATTGTCTTTCTTATTAATCAAATCGAGTACATGGTGTCACATTACTATTATCTTATGAATGACTCTCTGGGTATACATACCAAAAATATGGATCAAATTTTTAGCATTAATTAGACATTGAACATCTGGAGGTTTTTTTAATGTAAAATATCATGAGTTTATAATAAACACATTATATATGATTGAACTTAGAATAAAGAAAAATCCAATAGGTCTACACAAAACAACCATTCTCGGTAGTTTTGGAGGGGAGATGATGCGTTTCCCATGCTGATTTTTTTTTTTTAAATGGTGACCGAAAGCATTTTCAAGAATTAAAGAAAGAAATAAACATGGGTGTCCACTTCCCGTTGTTTTGGAGTTCCAATTAATTAGACCATGACCATTTATGGAGAAAATAGAAAGGGGACGAGAGTGATTCTTGCGAACGTCAAATTCGCTGTCCAGTCAGCTGTCGACATTCGAAGAAAGTGCGAGCAAGCCTATTAGTTCAATGGCTTCTCAGTTGAGCATGACTGGAACAAAAATAATTCCGTTGCCGGGACTTGAACCCGGGTCTCTCGGGTGAGAGCCGAGTATCCTAACCAACTAGACTACAACGGATTTTAATACTTGCCCTGAGACAAGTATATATGATGTATTGGCCATTATCTTCTCGGTTCAGGCTGTACAGCTGCCGGAAGGAATATCTTCTGCATACGTAGCCAGCGTGCGCGACCGGACTGGTCTCCAGTGCGGGTGTTCACCTCGCAACTGACCCCTCAGTTGCCGCTGCAGCGGAATGCGGCTCCTGAAACTCGGGAGTCGGGAGACGAGGAAATCGGGTGAGTGCTGCTGCTTGTGTTGCCAGTAGACGAGCCACGGCTGGCATCCTCAATCAGACCAGATTCTAGCGCGGCGAGCACGGAGCCAGTGGTATCCATCTCGGGACTAGAATCACAGCTCCCGGCCTTGATGCCGCCAGCCAAAGTAGAGCCGCTGCCCAAAGAGAAGAAGATCTGTGCTTCCGCTCTTTTTGTCTCTCCGTGGACGAATGAGTGCTTCCGCTCTTTTTATAGCTGGAGTCCAAGCTGTTAGATTGTTTAGTAGTAAAAATAGTTATATGCAACAACAAAAAGTTACAAATAATAATAAATAATTAATCATAGATCAAGATAAGATATACAAGAATAAAACATTATAGGTGGACATAAATAAATGAATAACAAACTCCTCACCGGACCTTCCCGTTGAGAAACACGGCACATGTATATTTATATACGTATATACTTAAAGAAATCATTGTCTTGCAATCCTTCAGATAAACGATGTTCTTTCAGTCCATCCAGTCATTAAGAATGCAACACAGTCTATATCCTTGGCTCGTCTTGCTAATGCTTGACACCAAGTCGTTTGTCTAATCCCACTGTTGTTAGACGTCGATATCTTTGCTTGTTACGTTGACGCCTAACACCACGTCGTTTGGCTGTCATGTAACAGATGACTTCACGTCGTTCGGCTCGTCTGACTAACACTAGACGCCGAGTTGCTCCACATGTCTGTTTGTGTTTAACGTCACTCTTCTGGCACGTAAATTTGACGCTGAAACATTTGCAGGTACCACCACCCATATCGTGTGAAAGGAATAGAAGGATGACATTGTTCGTCTCGTTTAGGAGAAGGATCTCCATTTGACAACTTTTCCGAATGCTCGATTCGTTCTGAAGACAAGTCTCCACGAAGCAGCAATTCAGATGGGCGAAGGAAAAGAAGAGAAACACTCCGTCAAAGGAACACATCTCTCGTCTCTTGCAAACGACAGTTGACAACTGTGCGTTATGCAGAGAGAGGCTGAATTCATTGTGTGTCCAACCCTAATGACATGTTTCTGTTTTTATAACCCTTTCACACCCCACGTCCTAATCCCAGACGAATTCGATCACTCGATCACTCTTATACACGAAACATACATGTCTGTACCATTAAAGAAATAAGACCATTAATTATATAAATAATTAACTTCATCTCTTATCCACACAACGGAAAGTTGCTGAACAGTTTCAGAAAGATACAATTAATTAAATCAATAATTAATAACGTAGTTATTATTTTATACAAAAGGAGTAACTTACGTTCCTTTCCACTATGTACTGGTTGCACTATATTGGGCTTAACCCATGCTAAATAATAGCTACAAAAGCTATATGTCCAACAATCCCCCACAAAGTCCAATGTGTAGTGTCCCGCCAAACAGTCCTCCATACTATGCTTTCAGTAGATACTTTTCGGTTTGAATCTACCTGAGTTATGCAACGTAGACTCCCACATGAACTAGGTGAACTAAAGTCTTGAACTTGAACCTTGGTTGCAAGAGTATCAGTTGGTAACAACATAATAAAGACATGGCAGTAAAGAAGTAAAACGATGCATTAAAGGCCATGCATTCTAATCAGAGAATCATGATTGATATAGGAAACAACCCTATTCCTTGTTGCGGCCCACACAACATCAATCACTTAGTTGAAATCTCCAAAGATGTACTGCTAGCATCATGTCCTAGGACTTGACTCCATTCAGAGACTAATCTCTTACTAACTTGCAGCTTATGACACTAAACATATTTTCATGGGAGAGACACATAGATGCATGAAGCATCAAAGATAAATTTACATAGTATCATCAATTCACCCGACACCTTGTTATTACCACATTGGACCCAATTCGTGGGATCTCCATTCTTTTGAGTTGGGTTGCTAATGAATAAGAATAGGTTTCAATGCCATTCCCAACCTAAATTTCTCAACTAATGCCATATTAAGACATATAGTCAAAGGATTGGCTTTATAAGAAAAAAAGTACCTATGTAGTCAAGCCTTGACCCCACAAGACATCAATCTGACTTGGACGTGTCAATGTTGTTTTAATTATACTTGTCAATATTTATATCTTTTATAGTTGTATTGTTATAAATATGAAATGAAATTGCAGGAATCATATTTATTTTCAATAGCTAACTTAGATTAAAATCTATGCAGCCATTCAATTTCCAATTCAATTTCATATGTAAAACACCCAACTAAGCTTCAAAAGAAGACCAAGAGAATCCATAAAACAACACATTTTCTTATTAGGAAAATATATCACAAGACACCATTACTTCCAGAGTTCATGACAAACTGACATGCATTATTATATCCTTCGACTACCAAAGAATATTTGTCATAATGAAGTCAAGGTAACACGTTTCCTTTACAAACCTCAATACTCTATCAAGAAATTTCTAAATGGGTCTTAGCAGGATCATTGGTGTATCTACTCAACTTGCACATAACAAACATAATGTATGTATATGTGTGGTTCTTATGATACATCAAACTTACAATATCCAAAAAGTATCATAATTAATTCATTAGAACTTCAATCATATTCTTATACAAGACATTTTGATGAGTTCATATAGAGTCTTAACATGGTTGCATGATGTGTACTCAAACTTCTCTAGTATCCTCTCAACATAATGAGACTTTTAGAGAGTTATACCATCAATAAACCTCATGATTTTAGGACTTAAAATCACATAAATGACTCTTATATATATTTCATCTAAAACTTGTTACATAAGAATGATAGTCTAATTTATTACTTTTATATTGGAAACAAAACATCATCTATGTATAACAACATGAATCAACCATTGATGATTTTTACAGTAGATACGTTTATCAAAATTATTAGAAATGAAGCATTTCATTGATAGTTTTCTATCAAACATCCCATATCATTGCTTAGGAGCTTGTTTCAAGCCTATGCAATAGCTTTAATAAATTTACACACTTTTATGCTCATTTTTACAATGCACAAATCCATCAGATTGTTCCATATATATATATATATATATATATATATATATATATATATATCTTCTTGTGAATATTACCGTGTAAGATTACATAATTCTCATTCATTTATTGAATATGAGATTATATGTGACAACCAATGCCTTAAGCATTCAGATTGTGTTCATGTAGGAAATATAGAATATGTATCAAAATACTTTATTCCTTCGGAGTGTAAAACCCTTAGCAACTAGCCTAGCAAAGTACGCTATTGATTATCTAGTATGAATTTATTTTCATCTTAAGGATCTATTTACTAACAACTTTAGAACAACTAGAAGACAAATCTATAAATTCCCACAATTTATTTGAGAGAATTCATAAGATTTCTTTGTTAACAAATTCTTTCCAAAACTAAGCTTCTGGAGAATCGATAGCATGTTTTGAAAGGAACGAGATCATCTTTGATATTATAAGTGAGAAACTCACTTCTATCATCCTTGAAAATCTTAGTATGTTAACTTCTTTGTTCAGCCATTTTATCATAATCAATAAATTCAGAAATAGCAAATTCTAAGTTGCTCCTCACATTTCTGATCCTTTCTACGTACTCGAGAAAAGACCATGTGTATAATGAATCTTTTATGAGATATTTCTTTAGATACACCGTTTTTTCATGGAAAACACATTTCCACAGAATGTCATCTGTAATATCACAATTGTATAAACCTTATAGCTTAAGATTTCAGATTTTACAATCATAAATCTAAAGGCGTAACTTGTCTTTACATGACCCAGTAAAATGGCATCAACTGTTTTTCTAATTTCTTTTCTTTTATGTTCAGAGACATATACCTTAGTAAAAATGCCCCCACATTTGAAGATATTAGAGGAAAAATTCTTTCTCAATCAATAACTCAATCAGGTTACTCTTATTATGTCTACGGAAAACTTTATTCAAAATTTGGCAAGCCATAGTCAAAGTTTCTTCCACATATGTATGAGTAAACTTGAGGTCTGGAGAAAGTTATTAGCCATTTAAATAAGGAATCCGATTTTACGTTCTACAATCCCAATAAACCATGGTGTATACGGAGAAACAACCTTCATGAACTACACAGTGGAGTTGTTAAAATTCCAACAAACAAGTTCAAGGTATGTTCTTCTCCCCATCAAACCTTAATCATTTAAGTACCTTATTAGTTTGAGTTTTAGCTTCCATCTAAAATATTTTGAATTTCTAATGTCTCAATTTTACTTTTAAGTAAAACGACATAACAATATTTACACAAATCATCCACATATGTTATAAAATAACAATTTCCAGTTCCTATTGGTAACTCCATTAAATTCACAGATGTTATGGTGAACTAAATCTAGAATTTCAGAATTCTTATTATAAAAGAAATTCTTCTAGGCAATTTAGTTTACATATATATTTTACATCTTTCAAAATTAATGTCATATTTTGGAACCAATTCATGATTCATCATTTGTTTCATTGAGACAACAAAATATGTCTCAAACAATAATGTTATATATTAGATGAAACAAGATTCATGCATACATAACTATATTCATTCAAATATTAAATTGCAATTTAAAATATATTCAACAAGAATCTTAAATTAGTTCTCCATGTTTCACAAATATCACTTGCTAAGGAACATAGTATCATGAAGGTATGTAATAATAACTTATTACATTTTACAGTCTATTACAAAACCATCTCATTTAATAATCTAGATTTCAGGTTTTAAAGACACATACCCATAATTAAGATTCAAGAAAATAATTATCTAATTATGATCTCCTTAATTTTAGATGTGGCAACCTTCTATGCTTTGTATATAAAGGACATACTTTGTTCTTAGTCATAGATATATGTACTATCTTTAATTTCTTATCTTTGGTCTTAACACTAAAATTAACTGTCGGGTAAGAAATAACATGTAAGTTGACATTTGTATCTTTCAGGTGTACGTCTTGTTTATTAATGTCTAACATGAGACAGCTCAGTGACATTCTCCTTTATATTTGAGATATATGTCAAATGACTTTCTATAATATTAGGAATATCTCAACTATAGACATAACAACAAAATTTTCAGGTGTACGTCTTGTTTATTAATGTCTAACATGAGACCGCTCATTGACATTCTCCTTTATATTTGAGATATATGTCAAATGACTTTCTAAAATATTAGGAATATCTCAACTATAGACATAACAACAAAATTTTCAAGTAATTAATGCATACATCCAGAATTTTGTACACCAAGAATTAAAACATTAATTACTTGTTCAAGAATAGATTTATCTCTATTCAATAAAATGTTTAGAAATATTATAAACTTTACAACACATCAATGTTTAGTACCCTTATTCTCAGTTTTATATTTTATTTCTACCACCCCTATACAATGTTATGGAAATAAGCAATACTTGCTAAGAGTATAAATTATATAGTTTGTATTTTTAACACAAATAAAATTAACTCTTTGCATCTTGTATCAGCCTTTTTCCAACTTGAAATAATATTCACATTGTTAGGATCAGTTTTATTTAGTTCCGGTTGTTCCTATTCTTCATACCCATATATTATGCCAATTATATATTCAACATTGCTAATATACAACGCTCGAAACAATAAAATTTTAGGCATATATTTATTGCTAATTCTAGCACATGTACCATGATCTCCATTATTAATTAATGACAAAGAATGATTTCTTTCAGATTGTTAGATTGTTTAGGTGTAAACATCATTACATGCAACAATAAACAGTTGCAAATAATTAATAATTACAGGTAGATCAAGATAAGATATACAAGAATAAAACATTATAGGAAAATATAAATAAATGAGTAAGAATCTCCTGACCGGATCGTCCCGTTGAGAAACAAGACATGTATATTTATATATGTATATACTTAAAGAAATCATTGCCTTACAATATTTTGGATAAGAGACGTTCTTCCAGTCCATCTAGTCATTAAGAATGCAACACCGTCTATATCCTTGAATCGTCTCGCTAACTCTTGATGCCAAGTCATTTGTCTAATCCCACTGTTGTTAGACATCGATAAACTTGCTTGTTATGTTGACGCCTAACGCCACGTCATTTGGCTGTCATATAATAGATGACTTCACGTCGTTTGGCTCATTTGGATAATGCTAGACGCCGAGTTGCTCCACACGTCTACTTGTGTTTAACGTCTCTCTTCTGGAACCTAAATTTGACGTCGAAACATTTATACCACCAGTGCAGCCCAGTGATCGCAGGTACCACCACCCAGCCAGATCGTGTCAAAGGAATAGAAGGATGACGTTGTTCGTCTCATCCAGGAGAGGGATATCTATGAAACAACTTTTCCGAATGCTCGATTCATTCTAAAGACAAGTCTCCACGAAGCAACAATTCAGATGGGCAAAGGGAAAGAAGAGAAACACTCCGTCAAAGGAACACATCTCTCGTCTCTCGCAAATGAGAGTTGACGACTGTGCGTTATGCGGAGAGAGGATGAATTCATTGTGTGTCGAACCCTAATGACATGTTTCTGTTTTTATAACCCTTTCACACCCCACGTCCTAATCTCAGTCAGACACGATCACTCGATCACTCTTGTTCATGAAACGTACATGTCTGTACCATTAAAGAAAGGAGACCATTAATTATATAAATAATTAACTTCATCTCTTATTCACATAACGGAAAGTTGCTGAACCATTTCGGAAAGATACAATTAATTAAATCAATAATTAATAATGTAGTTATCATTTTATACAAAAAGAGTAACTTATATTTCTTTCCATTATGTACTGGCTGCACTACATTGGACTTAACCCATGCTAAATAATAGCTGCAAAAGCTATATATCCAACGCATGCTGTCCATACACCTCGTACACGATGGGTCGGTGGAAAGGGTTGTCGAATGGAATGGAGGAGGATTCGTTTGGGGCATTTGATGAATCAAAATGATGTATTTCCTCCTCCTTCACGCTGGCGCTCATGGATTATGGGGAGTCTTCTGCTAAGGGCTAATTTGGTTGGATGTAAAATCAACCAATACTAGGAATTACAAAATAGGAAATCGGAAAACAGTGAGTTGGAACTTAACTACTTTTGTTTGGTTCTAAGTAGATTTAACCAATGGATTTGGTCTACATACGTTTGGTTGATTATGGTTTACAAATCTAAAGTTGTGATAGAAGCAACTTTAGCTTACATTGAAGCAACATCGCACGTAGATGATAGGTAATGAAAAATGGATAGCCAGGTAGGAGAGGATAGTAGATAGATGGAAACAGATAGTCTGTCTAGAATATAGATTGTGGAACTGGAACTGTGCCCAAAAAGTGCGCAGTCTGTTCCCCCAACTTTCTATGGAACCAACATTCACATTGCGGTTGGTTTTCCTATCTTGGGTTGAGACCATGTCCAACGAAACATATGAATTAGAATTCACAGCGTACTTGCAACTGCACGAGTCAGTTTGTTGCAAAACCAAACGAGCCCTAAGAGTAGGTGATTTCTTTTTATAATAGTTGTGAAATCTATTTAGATCTAGCTTATTACAACCCCAATGAGCTAACAGGGTTCCAACATCATAGTTTTAATAGGACGATGTTACAATATTGTGGAGGGAGAGGTATCACCACAGGTGTATATCTCATCTCTAATGGGGGGGAACCCTTATTACAAACCCCTGGGATGTCATCAGACAAAGTTCAAGAGGTGAGACTCCACCTGTTTGTGGCAGCAGGTAGTTTTTGCCTCCTCTGTCTAAAATGTGGCTAATGGAGAGATCATTTACGGCCCTGGGTTCACTCAGATCCTTGTGTAGGCTGAATTTCTCCTCGGATATCTTGATTTTGTTGAAACATGTATAGAGAAAAATCTCGATAGTTATTCTTACTTGCATGTTAATTTGTTGTATAGTATTATATGTGTTGTCGAAAATCCTCTTATTGTGCTCGATCCATATGGACCAAATGATAGTGGATATGAGCATGCGGTTGTTTGTATATGCCGCATGACTACTATGCATATGTTAGAGTCTATGCATAATGTTAAGAAGTGGATGAGCAAGTATAGTGGTGGTGGTTGTGAAGTGGGTCCATAGGTGTCGTGTAAGGTGACATCTAAAAAAGAAGTGTAGATTAGATTCTTTGTTGTTCTGACATAGGATGCATCAAGATGGCCCTTGGAAGCCCTTGTAATGCAGGTGCAGATCGGTGGGGTGTTTGTCGTGGTCTATTAGCCATAGAAGGAAGTGGACTTTTCAAGGGCGGTCTGTGTTCTATAGGATTTTGAAATTGTGAATACTCCCACTAAATGAGAAAAATTTATATGCGTGACTGGTTTTTTTATTGTGTTCCCCATGTCCAGGATGCCTGATTTGAAGTGTTGTTTTCCATATGTGCAAGGATGTCATGATAGCAGTCTGGCCAACCCAATTGAGTAAGAAAGTTTTTTTTTAATCTAGACAACTCTAGTTTCTGAAGTGCGTGGCTGATGTTGTATGTGATGGTAGAGGTTGGGATCACACCGGGTGAGACTTGAAGATTTATAGGAAATGGCCCATGCCACCGTGGGTCCATCCAAAAATTGATATTTGTGCTGTGGTGTGGAGGCAAATGGATGGTATGGGCTACAATATAGAGAATGTTAGCCAAATGTTTCCACAATGTCGAGGCGGTGCGAGGATCCTTGAAGGACCTTGGATTTTGGGATTTGAGGTATTTTTCTTTGATCATGTTGGTCCAAAGTTTTGTTTGGTTGACAAATCGAAACAATAATCTTGTGGATGAGGTATACCAATTCAAGTCTAAGATTGATGATGACACATCCACCCTCCTCCTTTGGGCTACAAATCGTGTCCCAATTACCATATGGAGCTTTTTCCCTTGGTGTCCCCATATGAAGGTGAGATAGAGTTTGTCAATATCATGAAGTATTTGGTAGGGGGATACAAGCCAAATGATAGGTGATGAGGGGTGTAAGGGAGGAGTTGAGAAGGGTGAGTCTATCGGCTATGCATAGGAAGTTGTTATGCCAGGAAAAGATGCATTGTTTATATTGGTGGATAATGGTGTTCCAATATGTGTTTAGGATACACATAGGTGAAAGAGGTAGAATAAGGTATGTGATCGGATAAGATTTGGTCTTGCAGCCAAGCGTGGTTTTATATCTATTTAGGCCCGAATCATTTATCTGTGATCTTATGACTTTGCGAAGTTGATCTTAAGTCCAAATAAGTGTGAGAAAACTGCCAGAACTCTAACTATTTTCATAACTCTTGAATCTTCTAGCTTGATGAAAATGATAATGTCATCAATGTATTGGATGATGTGATGGTCACATCCCCTAGGATGAGTGAGGACACTAGTTTTGGTAGTGTTATGGATTACTGAGGTGAGGACCAAGATAACGATGACAAAGAGGTAAGGGGAGAGGGGGTCTCCCTATCTGAGCCCATTTTTGCTGTGGAAAAAATCAAAGGAAGAACCATTAATGAGTGTGGAGAAAGCACATGTCCTGATACAAGACTAGATCCATGTAATCCATTGAGTTGGAAAGTTAAGCCTATTCATGCATTTGATAAGGAAAGACCAGTTCACATTGTCAAAAGATTTCTTAAATTCTACTTTTAGGGTTAGAATCAGAGTGTTAATGGATCAGCATGTGTGGAGGGTTTCCTGAACAATGATGTATGTGTCTTTTATATTCCTATATTTCAGGAATGCACATTGGTCCTGATCAATGACAAGTTGGAGTAAGGGTTTCATTCGGGTGGTCAAAAGCATGGCGATGATCTTGTAGGAGGAATTGACGAGACTAATGGGATGATAGTATTTAATAGAGGAGGGGTTGTCTGTATTTCAGATGAGTGCTATGTGTGTTTGGTTGATCTTTTTGATCACAAAATTTATGTTCTAGTGTTGGTGAATTTGTAAGAAGAGGAGAAATAAGTCATTTTTGATGATTTCCAAAGTATATCGGTAAAAAGACATGTCAAAACCATCAGGGCTTGAGGATTTATCAATGCCTAGGCTCATCATGGCTTCCTATATTTTTGAGGGCAGAAAAGGGTCCCAAAGTCGATTATTGGTTGGGGTTTCTGAGGAAAGATGTGATTCCAATGTAGACCCACTTATGTTGGCATGTGGTGTCCATGTGTTAAGAGTAGGTGTCCTATTCATGTCCCATTAAATCTCAGTCATTTGCATGCCTAATTAGTTTTGGGTTGTGATATGTGTAACACCTAGCAAACTAGGGTGATAAGATGTGCTGAGGGTTGATTTTAGTTTTCCATGAACTCTGGAGTAATGATTCCTTGAGATATGTATTTTTGTTTGGAGGAGGTGTTGTTTCCTCGAGGTCTAAGAAACAAACCATATTGTCTCAGTTTATTTTTGAGGTAGAGTTGTGTGCTTTATATGAAATTGGATTGGAAGCTGAATGGCTACATGTACTTACGTCCAATTTACCTATGGTAAAGAAGCCGCTTCCTGCAATTTTAGTTCACTAGGATAACACTACAATCATTGCTAAGATAAAGAGTTCCAAGTACAATAAACAATAGTGTAGACACATCCAAGTCAGACTTAAGTCTGTAAGAGAATTATGTCTAATGGGGTCTTGGCTATGACTACGTCGGTACTAAAGATAATATAGCTGATCCTTTTACTAAAGTTCTTACAGTGGTCTTAGTGGACAAATATAGATTGGGGATGGGGCTAAAACCTCTTTATATTTGCAGGTAGTAGCAACCCAACCCAAAAGAGTGGAGATCCCACAAATTGGGTTCAATGTGGTAATAACAAGCCATTGGGTGAATCAGATGACAATATGTTTTTTTTTTCATTTGATGCTTCCTGCATCTATGTGTCTATCCTCTGGGAAACTTGTTAGTGTCATGACTGCAAGTTAGTAAGAGATTAGTCTCTAAATGGTGTTAAGTCTTAGGATAGGTTAGTAGTACATCTTTGAAAACTCCAACTAAATGATTGATGTTGTGTAGGCCATAACAAAGGAGTTGGTTTGTTCACTAATATCAATCATGATATATCTTTTGGATGCACAACCTTAATACATCAAATTTCTTTTATACCATGTATTTGTTGGGTTGTTACCTACCTATACTCTTGCACCTAAGGTTCAAATTCAAGACTTATGTTCACCTTGTTCCTATAGGGCTCACAATTGAATAACTCAGGTAGATTCAAACCAAAAGGTATCTATTGAAACTATAGTATGGAGGAATGATTGGCAGAGCACACTACACATCTGACTTTGAGGGGGGGTTGTTAGATATATGACTGCTACAAACATATATTTACCATGGGTTAAGCCCAATGTAGTGCAACTAGTACATAGAGAAAAACGTATTGTGTTGTCTTGTCAAATGGGAAGTGGTTTTTATCCCACATTGCTCACTCCTAGAACTTTTGTGGTTTTTTTTTATGTAGCATCACATATGATACTAGTGTAGATGAGGTCCTAGGGGAGAGTATGCTCACCTGCTTGGTGGGTATGGTGGCCACAACACACACACACGCATGTGTCACACCACGCCTTGCCTGGATGGGTCGGGCTCATGCTTGTAGCTTGTAAGTTGTGGGAATTGTCTTCCGTCTTTCATCTTTTTTTGCACAAGGATACAACTACATAATTAATTATTAATTTAAATAAATTTTTTTTTCTTTTGGAACCAAATTTATTAATCTTAATCGGAAAGTATCTGCCTCATGGATTTTTTCACAACATGTGCAAAGAGCGATCTAGTGATTGCGTCTTTATGAGAATAGGATTTTGGTACTTAAAAGTCTATAAATATGTCTCTGGTCATTAGGGTTAATCAAAACTTTCGAACATACAATGGTAATCCATCCATGTGTGTGATTTATGAACCCTAGCGAGAGACTACTATGTAACCATCATTTCGGAGTTGTCTTCTAGAGATCCCTCTCATGCGAGAAGAAACATCTTCCTTCCTCTCTTCTGAGTTGTAATCTGTAGGACAGTAGTTCCTACAGTCGCTGGGCTGTACTGGTAGTGCAAGTCATTCAACGTCTGCGTCATTTGTCATCAATGCGAGCGAGACATATTCCCTATATATTTCTGACCGAATCTTCTAGTAGAACGACGCATGTCCAAAATGATTTCTTTAATCAACATGTTTCTTTTTCAAAGAACGATCTGATTTGAGTTCCTAAATTCATTTTTATTTTCTTTCTTAACTATTTATTCTTATACTTCTTATCTAGATCTGGCTTAAACATGTTAATCAAATTGCATATGTTGTTGCTGTATGTAACGACATAAATAAAATTTACAACAATCTTAAAAATTTATTATTGTCCTTAACTAACAATGCTCGGTCATGTTGGTTCTGGAAATAAATTGATATTGCTCATATGCATGAGAAATTTATTGGTACCAACTTTTCCTGTTGGCAGAGTAGGATGTAAATTTGGCTTAATATGGTGGCTTTGATCAATACATAGAAGAGGCTGAACCTAAATCTGATGAGTCTGTCCCTGGTAATGCAAATACAATTTCTAACTGGAAGTAGGGTGACAAGACATGCCGAAGGTTTTCTAGCTTGCTTTAAATAATAATCTATATGATTCATACTCGAAGCCGTATGTTAGTACTTATAAAGTTATGTAGGAGGCGTTGGTAAAGAATTATAATACTAAAAACCAAGGTGCTGGAAAGTACTACGTGTCTAAAATTTCGAAATTTCAGATGATTGAGGGTAAATCCGTTTTTGATCAAACACATGACTTTCATCTCTTATGTCATGAACTCTCAGATGAAAAGATGGAATTGCCTGAGAATTTTGTTGTTATGTCCATCAAAGAAAAATTCACTAAGTCTTGTGAATCGTTTGGCATGACTCTTAAGCATCACAAAGGAGACTTGTCAATGAATGATCTAATGAGGGATATTAACATACAAGAAGAACACTTGAAAGCGAAAACTATTAAGTTACTAAATGATGCAAACCCTAGTATCAATATTACTAATGCTAAAACCAAAGATAAGAAATAAAACAATAAGCATAAACCAAAGGCTAAGATCTAGAAGAAACTAAAGAACAAACCTTGTTGGACTTGTAGATAGGTTGTCCACTGCAACAAGGATTGTACTTTAAAGAAGGCAATGTTAGATGCAACATCTGCAACTGAGGAGGCTGTGGTTAACATGATGACTGCATCCTTAAACCTCAATGATGAGTACATTTCTATAAAACCTAAAATCCTTTATATTTCTGAACTACTTTATTGTATAATTGACATTGGGGCTAATGTACATGTTTGTGATGATAAGTCCCTATTTGTGTGTTACCAGGACTCTAGAGGCCGGTATGTGACTTCATTCGATTTCATCTCTACAAAAGTCAAAGGTGAAGGATGAGTGGACTTGAAGTTCCCTTTGCAAAAGTTTCTGATTCTTCATAGAGACAAACATGTTCTAACTATTTGACGCAATATCCTTAGTGGCATAATTTTAGTTAGGTTTGGTTTTAGAATAGAATACAAATATTATAAGGCTATTATCACATGCCTTTATGATTCTTTGTTTTTTGAGAAGGGGTATCTATGTGATATGGAGAACTTATTTAAGATTATTGTTTAATCCATTTGAAATTCAACTTTAAATTTGAATGACAATAGTTCTGTATGCATGAATCTTGCATTGTCCGATGTATGTCATTCTTACTTGAGACATGTAAACTTTGTCTCAATGAAATAATGATGAATCTTAATTTAATGCATATGAATGGCATTAATGTTACTAGATGTGAATATCTGTGCAAGATAAACTGCCTAAGAAACCATTTTATTCTGTGAATCGGAATTTGGAAATTCTTGATTTAGTACACATTGATGTTTGTGTATTTAATGAGACTTCTACTAGGGATCAAAAGTGGTATTTCATAACTTTTATTGATGATGCTAGTATATATTGTTATGTCTATTTACTTAAAAGTAAAGATGAGGCATTGGATAAATTTAAAATTTATAAGAAAGAAGCTAAAATTCAAACTAGTAAAGTACTTAAATAGTTAAGGTCTGATAGGGGAGGAGAGTACACCTCAAACTTGTTTCTAAAATTTTATCAACTGCATGGTATTGTTCATGAGGAACTGATCCTTATTTACTACAGTCTAATGTGATAGATGAACGTAAAAATTGAACCCTTATAGATATGATAAATACCTTACTCCAAACCTTAGGTCTACCCAACTTTATGTATGGGGAAGCTTTGAATATGGCTTGCCATATTCTGAATGGAGTTCCTCATAAACATAAAGAAAGTATTCCATTTGAGCAATGGAGGGGGAGAAAATGGAGTCTCAAATATCTTTGAGTGTGGGGATGCCTTGCTAAGGTACTTGGCTCTGAACATAAAAGGAAGAAATTGGGATCGAAAATGGTTGATGCCATCTTTTTGGGTTAGGTAGAAACAAGTTATGCCTATAGATTCTAGATTGTTAAATCTGATATATCAGGCATAGAGGTCAATACAATTGAGGAACTATGTGATGCTACATTCTTTGAGGATGTGTTTCCCATGAAAACTGGTGTGCCAATGAAGTGTTTCAAGAAGATCCATTTACCACATGCTCCATTCCTGAGCACATACAAAGGATGAAAAATGTGGGGGACGACTCAAAACATGCTATTTTTGAATTTGATGATTATGAAGAAATGGTTGAACCAAGGAGACGTATACAAATTAGGACATTTTAAGATTTTGGAAGTGAGTTTGTCACTTACATTGTTGAGAATGATCCTGTATCTTTCAGACAAGCTATGGATTCTCCTGAATTGAAGTTTTAGAAAGAAGTTGTTAATGATGAAATCCAATCAATTCTCTCAAATGGAACTTGGGAATTAGTGGATTTGCCTCCTGGTTGTTCTACAATTGGATGCTAATGGATCCTTAAGAAGAAACTTAATGTAGATGAGACATTTAATTAGTACAATCTTGGTTAGTTGCTAAGGGTTACACACAGAGGGAAGGAATAGATTATTTTGATATATATTCTCCCATTTCTTGTATAACCATAATCTGAGTGCTTATATCATTGGCATCCATTTATAATCTTAATATCCATCAAATGGATGTGAAGACTATGTCCTTACATGGTGATCTTCAGGAAGAGATATATATGGAACAACCTGAGGGATTTTGGGGTCATGAGAATGAGTCCAAAATGTGTAAACCTATTAAGTTATTATACGGCTTGAAATAAGGCCCTAAGCAATGGCATGAGAAGTTTGATTATGTGATATCATATTTTGGCTTTGTTTATGATGAATTTGACAAATGTCTCTACTGCAAAGTTGTCAACGATGGATTCATTTTGTTATGCTTATATGTCAATGATATCCTACTTTTTGGTTCCCATATTAAAGTAGTAAATGAAACTAAGTCATTCTTGTGTAGCAAGTTTGAGATGAAGGATATGGGTGTCATTGATGCGATTTAAGAGCTTAAAGTCACAAGGTCTATTGATGGTATAACTCTCTCTTAGTCTCACTACATTGAGAATGTTGGGAAATATGGCATTAGATAGGCAAAAGAAACAAAAAAATCTACCATATTTTCTTTTACAGACAATCACGTCAACAACTATGTAATGGGAAGGGATGGTTTACGAGGCCATACCCGGTCATAGAGCAAATCTAGTGACTATTCCTCATTGTAGTATGAGCCTTTCTTCAAGTCACACCCGGACGACATCAACGACAACTCCTGGTTGAACACCACAGACATCAACTTGATGTTGTCCTCCTAGTGGGAAAAGCTCCATGCCTCTATGGTAGTCCACATCGACAACCAGGAACTCTTGTTATTCTAGTATAATTGACAAGAAGGAGTTGTCCCTCTCCGTTGGTGCACTAGAACCAACTTACTCTTCCATAATTGTTCTCCCTTGCTATCCCTCCCTTTATCAGATAGGACTTGCTCAAGTTCTCTTAGTTACCAAAACCAGAGAAGACAAACAATTTCAGAGGCAATTGAGTTGCTTATGAGAATCCCTCACAACCCCTCTATTTGTAGGAGGATTAGGGTCAGGGTTCCCAGTTTGAATGGGAGCAGAAGGGATCATAATTTCACACATTTTTGCAACTTGTGAGCAAAGAAACAGTCAGTTCATGGGTGAACCAATCAATTGTATGTAAACCGATCAGTTCAACCTTTGAACTAGTAATTTCATCATGTTTTACAATCACAATTGCATCGACAATTATAATATGATTTAATGCTCAACATGATGTGAGCACAAATCCTTGAATCAATCAAATTGATCCAACAACTACTTGGTTTACAACTATTGATAGTCGGTTCATGTACTTGAGCCGATCAGTCCACTTCTTGAACCACTAGGTTCTTGGCCCAGAATTGCCAAAGTTGGCTCAATTGACCTGACATACCGAAATGATCAATTCAAAACTTGAACCAATATGTTCACAATTAAGTCAACCAATATTCAACCAATGTTGTTTAAATTGAATACCTAACTCTTTAGTAATCAAATTTAAACCATACTCATGAACAAACTCCTATTCCAAGTGTATCCTATGTGTGTGACCCTATAGGTTCTAAATTACATTAGCAATGAATGTTCATAACAGATTTATGACATCACATGCAAAGAGCGGTGTCTAGAAATACATCATTGCTACCCAAGTAATCCAGAAAGTTGGAGAACAACTTCAACCTAAAATATGTGACTGGTGTTACAATGATCGACTAATTGTTTTGTCTTAGATATATGAATTGAACTCAAGGCATTGAATCGTCATCCTCCCAATGTTAAATCCATGTTCCTTGATCCATTGCAAACTGTCTCTGATAAATGTGACCTCAATATCATATATTGATTCACATGTACATGCACATGCTTTTCTCAGTCTCGCTTCAAGTAGCTTGGATATCAGACTCCAGTAGGAGGGACACATCCCATCTACATCACTCACAATCATCCCCACATGTCACAGTACATCTTATCATCACCATAATGACAATGCTTATTCAAGGTCACGGTGAATGATGTAAAAGTACACTAAATGACATGCGATGAGTGTAGTGATTTTAGGTCTAAGAACCACAATCACCACCTTCACTATGAGAGATGACTATGACCACCAATTATGGTTTCCATGTGTCAATCCCAAGGTGGGTATGTCCAATACACTGTTCTCCAATAAGTATCTATGTGTTTGGTTTGATATCACATATATCATATCTGATGAGATTCTATCATCAACCAACACAGACTCTAGTCTTATGTGTCATCTTGTCTATCATCAACCAACATAGACTCTAGTCTTATGTGCCATTTTTGTCGATCAACCTTCCATAATAACATATGACTAGGGACATAACAAGTATGTACATACTCTTAACATCTGTATGATCTCATTGTTTAGGTCATCGACCTGAAGACATACATCATTGAGTCATGTCATTCTTTAGACACTCATTGTGTTTCATTATTATCTCATAACTGATTGAAACAAAATAAATTGGAAGATTGCCTTTATTATTAATCAAATTGTTTACATGAAATGCCATCACAATCATCATATGATTGGCTAGTTGGGCATACATACCAACAAACTCCCACTTGGACTTAGAGCCAATCGCCCATGAATCTCATTGTTAGTGATACAAACATGTCCATCGTGTTTCTATTGCACAAGTGATAATCCAACAGGTTAGCAACACTTTTTCCTTTATTCGGTATATTGCATGTTTCACATCTCTTCGCTATATGACATCTCGTATGAGATGTAACTGTCTTAATATGCTATCTGATATCTCCATTGTTGTCATAGTATTTCTACTGTGTCACCAATGGTCGGAACATCTCTAAGTTCATCCATATGAACTTCTAGTCCATTTAGTATGTACTCCTGTGTTCACAATACCATGATACTCAAATTCTATTGTAGAATTTAAATAATGGTTTGTAATTCAAAACCTTTCCAACTTACAACTCTTCTTTCAAGATTAAATACAATTTTATATTGTGATCATTATCTGTCACTTTGGAAGCTTGCGTTGGTGTAACCCCTTACACCAAACTATTCCTTATTGCCATAATCTAGCAAGTGATCCTTAGTGCTTCTCAAGTCTAATGGATGTTCTTTATGACATTCCAATGACCCTCATTGGAATCTGACTAATATGATTTTTTTCATGTCTAATACATATAAGATAATGGGATGAGTATATAACATACATGATAGATCCAACTGCTGGTGCATATGGCATCTTACTCATGTTTTTCCATTTTTCTCAAGAATTGGAATACAAGGTTATTTGAGGGGCCAATAAGATGTATCACAGACATATTTTCTCTCGTTGAATCCTTCATGTTGAACCCTTTCTAGACCTTGGTAGTATTTATACTCATACTTAGGTCATGAAACTTTCTATAACTATCTCTATAGATCTCAATTCCTGTCACATAGGATGTTTCATAGAAATCCTTCATGCTAAAGGTATTTTCCATGCCGAGTTTCGATACTTATAGTATTGAGATGTTATTCCCCATCAATATGTAGAATATTCATATATGCTCCCACTAAATCTTTTGTAATCACAGATTTCATCTTTTATCTTGACTCAAGTCAAAATCATTGACTATCTTATCAAATATAAAGATTCCAGTCCTAAGGTGCTTGTTTCAATCTCTTGATAGATCTTTGTAGCTTATAGAGTTGATTTGCATTAATGAAGTTTTAAAACCTTCTAGATTTTTCTTATACACATCCTTTCAAATATTCCTATCAAGGAATGCAATTTTAATCTTCATATACCAAATCTTATAGTCTATATAAGATAAAATGACACACATGACAATCGAAAAAAAGGATTTCATCATGTTTGATACTTTGAACTTGTTTAAAATCCTTTAGAACCTATATGTCCTCTTATGTTATCCATGTTGGTTTTCTGTTTTGAAAACTCAACTGCATCCTATGGGTTTTACCCCTTTAGGTGGACTACTAAGGTCATACCTTGCTAGTGTACATGGACTCCTCATTGGCCCTCAAGCATTTCTCAGAATCTGGTCCCTCAATAATTTCTAGTTGATTGTTGGCTCATCATCTTATGACCAACCTATATGAATTCTAAGTTTCACAATCTTTTAATCTCATATGTGTTCTACTAGAACTATGAGTCTTGTGTTACTTAAGGAACTTGAGATCCCATAACAATTTGTGATTCTCCTTGTCCCCTTGTACCTCCTTGTTGACCTCAAACTTTTTGAGTCCTACTTTACTCCCACTGATTCTTTGGGAACTCAGTTATGCTAGTAACAAACACTTTTATTGTAGGATTAGGATTAAGGTAGTATTAAAAAAATTAACATTTTATGATTTGTGGATAAACCTTTTTCAAGAACTACTTTCTTTATATAAGTTTCAATCCTTAAGACATATCAGGACTTTTTCCCATACCATATTTTATATGGTGTACTGTAAACCATTTTGGATAGTACATTGTTCTAGTGTAAAGCATGTGTCTAAAAGGAAGTTAGAAGATTAATTAAATGATAATCACATCAAGACGTGATCCCTTCTTTCTGATACATCAACATGTTTTAGGTAGTGTTGACTATGATACACTATCACGATCTTTCTAGAAGGTCCTCAAACTATTGATGTAAAGTATTTCAACATTGATCTTATCAAAGTATCTTAATTCTTTTATCAAAGTCATTTATGTACTTCACTCATGATCTTCTTGAACACTTCAAGAAATTCATGTTTGTATTTCACTAAATACAAATCACCATATCTATTGAGATCATCAATAAATATAATGAAGTAGAAATAACTACCTCTAGAATTTACTCCAGATTTCTATGTACATCATTATGTATGAGTCCTAATAGAATGCTTATTCTCTCACTACATATAGTGAGAGGCGTTTTGTCACGTTTCACATAAATAAGACTTTCTTGTCTCTTCTTGGTTCAATAACCAAAAGAGTCTATATGAACATCATCATGATTCTAGAAATGCATTTCTCATATATGTGCTCTAGATGACAATGCTATAGATATTGATTATTTGAGTTATCAGTTTTAATCCTTTTGGTATTTACATTATAAACCTTTGTATTTGGATCCTTCAAACAAATACTGTTGCCATACAAGATCAGATCTTTGAAATAGACCATTAACTACACTTTATTCATAATCATCCTTGTCATACAAGATGCAGAAAGTAAAATGTTTGATTGTCATAAATGAAATAGCAGTTCATCTAACTCTATTACATGTCTCATGGGATAAGATAAATTCTAAACATAGACTGAAGTTGCAGCAACTCTTTCTTTACAGAGTCCATCCTTGCCCTTTTGTAAATGCTTATTTCTTATTAGATCTTGCATAGTCAAACATATGCTAGTCTACATCTGGTATCACATACCTAAGATGAAGAAATATTTAGATATGTCTTATAATGTATATAACTGAGTGGAGATATCTATCCCCTCATTCTTCTTCTATAGTTCCTCTGGGTAGAGAGGGCAATTTCTCTTCCAATGTCCAGGCTGGTGACAGTGGTGACAATTGCCTCCCTTGCTCACTCCTTCCTTTGCCTTGAGCACTGAAGACTTAGGCTTCTGGCCAGCTTTAGAACCCCTCTTATCTTTGCCTTTGCCTTTAGACTCCCCCTTTAGTTTGCTGGTCATCATCCCAAACATGGGTTTGTCTTTCTTCATTTGTGCCTCAGTTGTTCTCAACATGCCAAGTAACTTCTTCAATAGTTTGTCAAAGTCGTTCATGTTGTATTTCATGACAAATTGATTGTATGATTCTGGCAGAGATTATACAATCACATTAGTGGCAAACTCTTGACCCAAGAGGAATCCCAATCCAGAAAGGTTCTCCACATACCCAATGATCTTGAGCACAAGAGGACCTACTAGATCTCCTTCTACCATGTTATATTTGCATAGTGCCTTGGAGACATCATATCTCTCCTATGTTGCTTGATCTTGGAACATGTCTTAAGATGTGTAACCATCTCAATAACATCCATGTTCTCATGTTGTCTCTGTAACTCATAGTTGATGGAGCACAACATTAGACACTTGACATCAATGGCATCTTTAGTGTGCTTCTTGTAAGCATCCATGCCAGTCTTAGGTGCACTGGGAAGAGGTTCATCTGGCTTTGGTTCCTCCAGGACATAGAGCTTGTGTTCCTGTGCGAGAACAATTATCTATTTCTAGAACCTGTCGTGGAAGTTATTCCCATTTAACTTGTCCTTCTCAAGGACTAGTCACAGGGAAAAAATGTTGTCGAGTGTTGCCATTTGATTCTACAAGAGAAATTTTCAATTTTGTCAAAATCCATTTTTTATTTGATTTGATTTGTATAAATTTTGTCGATGTTCCATTAGCCCTTTAAATTAACTATCACTCCCATTATTTTATTCAAATTGATACCCCTAAATTATCAATGTGGTATATTGCAGCACACAAACTTCTAATGATCCATGATCTAAAACAATTGAGTTATTATCTGGACAACGCCAACATCCATAATCCATCATTAAGGTAGGCAACATTTTACAATTGCATCTTATGCAATTATTGGATATATGGTATGTACAACTCCTTGACTAGTCATCTGTATGCCTCTAGGTTCTTAATCTCATTAAGGATGCCCATTTAAGTATGACCCAAAAGCCAACACAATAGAAATGTGCCCTACTTGGTAGGCCCACATAACTATCATCACACTGCCATGAGATGGATAACACACCATGCTTGGCTTCCCCACACATAATGATCAATATTTTCATGTGTGTTGCTAATGGAAAGCATATTAGACTTAATATGTTTGATTGGGAGATTATATATATATATATATATATATATATATATATATATATATATATATATATATATATATATATATATATACATACCGTGACACCCAGATTTTCATATCACATGAGCGGAAGCATTTTTTTTTCCACCATATGGGAGTGTCACAAACATGATTATCATTGCAATGAAATTAAATGAAACACTTTGCATAACAATAAAACTGATTCATACATAGTTCTAACAAAGGGAAACAAGTCATCCAATATACTGTGATAATAGGACCATGCATAAAAGAAGATGTCTAAACTCTGGATCGTCTCGGTAGATGGCACCCCACTAGGCAAGCTTGAAAACCTGCTACACCTTTTCTTATTCTTTAAATCTTCAGATGCTCCAAGCCCTGCGGACATCGCGTCCCCAGCCATGCATTGCAAAAAATAGTCGTTAGAGTAAGTGGCATGAGTATTCTAAAAATATACATGACTAATAATATGAAATTGACATTATAAATGAGAAATTTCTATCAAGCTCTGAGTAAAATCTGAAACATAAAATCTCTTATTTCTTAATCTGAAATTCATATCTTTCTATCTTATCTTTCTCTAGAGACATGTACCTTGGTACATGGATCTCATGACCTACGCCAAAGTGCCTAGGTCTTACTTATATTATCTAATTCCCTCTCATCATTACTCATGGATGAGGATATGTGCATCTCTAATCTATGGTATCTTTTACTTACGATTTTTATCTGACTGTGGCCACCATTATACAATAAGTCCTCCTCTGTGACACTGAAGTGTCCTCTATGGTGCAACACACCCTCTGTTGACACCGAAGTTGTAAGGACCCTGACCTCCATTTAGGGCTTATCCTGTTTGCTTTGTTTAACCCTGATGTTTAGTTGCTTGCTAATCACCCTTAGTGGTGATTAGGGTTTGTTTGTGCTTGTTGTGTGCTGGAGGTGCTACTTGCAATTTACCCAAGTCTAGGGTTTGTGGGCAAGTTTGTCACCTTGTGAGGTGTTCCTCTCTCTCCTTGCTTCCTCTAGTGTTGAGAGGAAGGGTTGGGCTCGTTGCTTGAGTTGCTTTGGGCTTGGATGAGCCTTGGTGGGCCTTGTTGTGCTTTGCTTGGCCTGGTTGGACCTTGTGTCGGCCATGGGTGTCTCGACCATGGTTGTGTCGGACATAGGTGTAACGCCCAAGGAGGTGAGTTGGGCATGGAGTGGAGGTGTGTCATCCATGGACCCCTTTGATCCCTTTGACCTCGTTTGTGTCACTACTAGTGGACACTTGGTGCTTGATGCTTGCATGTGGAAATGGCCTTGGACATGTGTTTAAGGCAAGTTAGAGAGGTGGCATTGCCCATGGACAAGTGTCCCTAGGTGGGCGACACCTTGCCTTGTCTTACCTTGGTTTCTCCTCCATCCTCTCCTATATATGTGTTTCCTTTCTCTTGCTAAGGATCCCTTTAGTTCCTTAGTTTCCCTCTCCCTTGGTTGCATGACACCTCTTCCTTTTCAAGCTTGGTGGCCGATCCTTATCTTGGAGTCTTCTTCTTCCTCTAGTGGTGGCCGAAACCTAGAGTGCCTTGCTCTTCTTCTTGTGGTGGTGCTTAAGCTTGGTGCTAGGAGCTTGGAGCTTGCTTAAGGCGGGTTACATAACTCCTAACCCTAGCTATAGTACCTTCTCCTACATTCTTGTATGTTTTCTTATGATCATAATCGGCCATGTATGTTCTAAGATAAGTTTCTTGCTTGTTGCACCTTTAATCTTGTTGTTATGGTGATCTTGTTGATATGGTTGATGTTTTGTACCTTTGCACCCTAGTTGGCCGAACTATGTTTTAGGGTTTCCTTGTTGAGTAACACTCCTTTCCCTCCTTGGTCTAGAGAAGTGAGCTTGAACTCTAGTGATATGAGAAATACCCCTCTCTCATTTAAGTTGAGAGGTGAGCTTGTGTTCTGGTTGCTTGAGCAACACCCTTCTCTCACCATGGATTTGAGAGGTGAGCTTCTTGGTAGATGTAGATCTATGTTATGGTTGATCCTAGTGGTTTCCCGAATTGTGATAGAGGTTTTGCAAGACCCCTCTCTCTTGGTTGTTGAGAGGTGAGCCGATCTCCTTGATCAATTTAGGGTTTGGTGCCCTTGTGCTGGGGGTTGATGATGATCTTACTGAGTTGCATCTTGCACGATATGGCTTGGGGATGGTGCTGCCTGATACCCTTCCTTGGACTAGAGTTATGGTTGATATGTTGAGATGTGTTGGGGTGATATACCTTTGTCTTTGCCTTGTGTGTTGGCCGATAGGTTGAGGCTAGTTTGGTTGGACGATACCCCTGGTATGTCGGGCATTATGTCTTGTTGAGTGCTCTTCCCGATACACCTATCTAAGGTAGTGGCTTGGTGCCCGATACACCTTGAACGTTTTAGAACCCAAGAAGCTACCTTAGTGTTGGATGATACCTATGCTGTGTTGGGCGTTGCGTGCTGGTTGTGAAGGCCTTGGGCGTGTGAGTGGTGTAGCTGCCGATAGGTACCTTCACCTCTAGTGGGAGTCATGGTTTGGTGGCGATGCCCGACATGGTGACATACGGTAACCCTAGCATGACACATGGATGCACGACACATGGATGCATGACACATGGATGCACGACACATGGATGTACGACACCTAGGGTTGCACGATACATCCTGAGGTGGTTGCCCAACACCCTTGTCTTAGCTTGACCGATATGTGGCTAGGATGCATGGGCTATATGAGGAAAGTTGCCCTGCCCGTCACACTTCTTGTGAGGGTAGTGGGTACTTCTAGTAAGGGTTATGTCTCACCCAGAAACCCATATGATGGATCCTTATCATGCGATCATATCTTTGTTGTTAAGAGTTATGGTTTATGGTTTGTGAACCTTTGACATGTGTGATAATAGTAAGGTGGTTGATATAGTAGAATGCACCTAAGTAAATATGACATATCTGAATTCTAATGACATGATATTACATGTGTTTATGATCATCTTGAAATCATATATATATAATGATAAGTTTGGAAGTATATGAGTTGCTTCACATGATGATATGACCCATGTCTATGGTCACATGTTGAGGCATGAATGATAAAGCATGCAATCATCAACGTTGCCCTATATTGACAAAATAATCATTATGTTAACCTATGAGGGTTTAAATTATCTCTATGATTGTGTACACTAACCATGCAGGTGTTTCATGTGGATGCATAGCCAGGTAAAGGGCTATGAGGTATATATGTTTGAATAACACTTCTTTGATGGTTACTCTTGATGATGAGATAATATGCATCACTAGTCTTATGTGTTTTGGTCTGAGGACCTGAGATGACTAAGGTGCCTAAATTGAGGTGTTATCCTCTGGTGATGAGACCTGGGATTGTTATCCCCAGTGATGAGAATGCCTTATGAGGCAGTGGTTTCTTGTGATGAGGGATTGAGATCCCGGGATGTTGTTATGGTGGTGATGACAAGGTAACTTAATGTTATACATGTGTTACAACATGTTTTCCCCAACAATCTACTTAAAATATACTAACTAATTACAGTGGAACATATCATGTAGTTTGCCCTGACCATAGATCCATCATCGTCAGTAACTGGTGATGGTGAAATGGGTTCTCCTACGAGTTAACCCGGAGCGCATATTGTTGAATATGCGAGGTTTCTCCTAGCCTAAAATAGTGAGGATTCGAGTGCAACTATGGTTGCAAACTCGGGATAGATAGAGCATGGTGAACAGGCCCATGGATCAGTGTGATAGAGCATAAATGCGTTCATGGCTTAGGGAGCACGGTGAACTGGCCCGTGGCTCAGATATACTAGCGCCGAGACCTGTACCAAGGTGGGCTAGAGAAAGGGTAGCCTGCGGGAGCTGACCCTGTGGCTGAGGCCACTTAAGCATGAGACTGCGGTTCTGCTTTGGTTCTCATGCACTGACCATGAGGTGGGAGGTCGTGGAGTCCGACTCTTCCATTCGACCTTGTATGGCACTGGCTCCGGGTTTCGCAGTCGTCGGTTGGATTTGAGTGGTACGACTCACTTCCTCGGGGCATAATAACACGTAATCCAGCCAAATAGTATTTATTGCTTAAGGCAAAACACAGAACACTGGTTGAGGCCTTGTTTGTGTAGTTGATCTTGTTATAGTTTGCAGTTATTTATACGTCCCTTATGTTATGTGGTAAGATCTTATAAATCTTATCTTGTCAATCATGTTCCATAAAGAAATACTTGGTTATATGCCTTCCGTACATCATGACAAGCTCAACGGTAATAACAATCTTGCTGCATAGACTCTTATTCTATGCTTTATCAGTTATTTGCTGTTGTTGCTTTAATCTTTCTGAGGTTTTATGGTTTCGGCGGGGAGTTATGTTTCTCGCTGGGACTGTGTATCTCACCCCGCTGGTTTACAAGCTTTTTAGGTGTTTGCGCTAGACGTAGTGGTGGTCGTGGGGTTGCGGCCGAGCAGCAAGAAGGGCAGTAGAAGGCAAGAGATGGACATGTTGCTGTTTTGGTTGTTTTGTAGTAGAGTCTTAGAGTCATCCCTGTACTCTCAGGTCCTCGGAGGTGTTTTGACGTTGTTTCACGATGTATAGCTGATTAAGCTTTGTATATCCTACTGCTGTCCGGATGTGGGCCGTTATGCATATATAAAAATGTGATGAACCCATGTGATGACAAAAAAGCTGTCATGTTAAGATGTGGATACATATCAAGACTTATAAATGTTTATATAACCTGTTTTCTTGCAAGATGAGGATCTAAATGTAATAGTTTCTTGGTTAATCTGTTTGTCGAAATCGGTTTTAATTACCCCGTGTTTTTTCTAAAAGGTGGTTTATGGTGTTTTCCGCACATTTTAGTATGACACCTCGTTGTCTGTGAGATAGCGAGATGTGTCGCCACAGAAGTGTCCTCTATGGTGCAACACACCCTCTATTGGCATAACATGCCCTTTGTGACACACGCAGTGTCTGGCACAACGCGCCCTCTGAATCGTCTCGAGACTCTCTGGTGAGGACTTATTATATAATGTATTATGTGAAGGTTTTGAATTAATTATCTTAAGTCTATCTTTACTAAACTCTAAATCTAAACTTATTTGAAACTAAGTACTCAACACATAGTTTTGAATCTGAAATCTCTGCTCTTTAAAATCTGAACTGAATCTATTATAGAATTTGGATATGTATCTCAAATTAAAACACAATTGAGATTGGGTCTATAACCCATATCATGTATCTTTACTCAAAATCTGGCTACTCACACAGAGAGTAGTCTAAGTCTGAATATAAATCTCTTATTCTTAAGTTCTAAACTGAATTCATTATAGGATTTGAACATGTATCTCATTATCTGGGTAAACTTTATTCTAAAATTCTTATTTGTTAAGATTACTTTATTATACCAATTAAATCATAAATGAGTCTACAGTCTTATGAGAAATGATCTGACATGGATATAGAAGTACTAAGTATACAAAGTATCTTAAGTCAAGCTTATGAAAGTATCATAAGTACAACATATCTAAAAATATCAATTCTGACAAGATGGTTCAATCCTTCTTATGAAATATGATGTTACCCTAAAACTTTACTTATGAACTTACATATTAAACCTTAAATATCAAAATAGAAATCTTATAAAATATTGTATTGCAACCTAATCATAACTTAATGTGTCGTTATCTCATAATGCCATCATGAACTCATTTTTACAACACATTGTGATCCAAAAAGTACCTTTATCTCTAAAAGTAGACCATGTTTTAATATTCTAAAATTCATATTCTTATATTGTAATTAAATTCTAGATATTATTCATTCTATGGAATCTAGTTGTTATATCTATACATATGAATGAAATCTTAATGGCATGTTTCTACTTGAAATTGTAATACATAATTATGCCTATAAATATGAAAAATCCTGATTACATATGTGTACTTAAATTCTCAATACAAAACTATCCCAAATCACCAACTAAGTATGGATACATTACATGTGTATCTTATCTTACAATCTTATTCATTAATTTCGAACATTTCTAAGAAATCATGTAGGAACATGATTATTTAAATTTTCTCATGGACTTGGTCCACATGTCACAACTATTTTGAGCAACATGTCTCTAATTGAGATTTTGGATATCTGAACTTACATAATGATAGAGATATAAGAGTATTCTTGTTTGCATTAAAATCTTAGAACATTGAACCATATAAATTATAAAAGTCTTATCAGGAGACATGTAAACATACTGAACTTAAAACATGAGTACTCATGGGCATGGACCACTTACCTCTTGTACTGGGGTATCTATAAGGAAGTCCTGATTCCAGTTCCATAACTTTAATAACCTGGATATCATCACAGTTTTATCAATCCAAGCCAATGTTCCCTCTTTTTATTTCTAAATCTCAAGTCCCGTCTTCCTAAATATATGTACCAACTTAGGGTTCTTAAGCATAACTTTAATCTATGATCATCATAAAATCTTGGCGTTAAAATAAAAATAAAACTCATACTATATAATCAATATCATCTTTATACTCAAATAAGACATAAATCGTCTTATGCACTAATATGAACATATAGATCATATAAGAAGAAAATCTAAAATATAGTCATATATACTATTCTTACTTGACTCTATTATGAAATCAAATTAAAATACCATTTAGATAAATAATATCAGACTTTATTAGGCATATATATCACTTATTGTCTCAAGATAATCATCTATTATTCTTTCATAATGGCTACTCATCTACAACTAAATACTAATATAGTAGCACAATAAACTTCATCAATTCTCCAAAAAGTATTCATATAATGTAGGAATGATCATGTATTAAAATATCAGATAATTTAAAAATCATATCATGGGTGAAATACCCAAAATACCCTGATTAGGGTTTACATTAAAAACCTCATTAAAATTTCATATATGAAATAACATGCTTTGAATTAATGTTAAATATATCAAAATACACATTTAGTAAAATTTGTATAAATTTCTAAAGGCGTTTACTATTTTTAATTGACCAAACATCAAAATCATATAGTTTTGAATACACTATTTTTAAATAAATATTAGATATCAAAATCATAATCTGGAAGTATTTTTATGTGATAGTTCTCATCATGAGATTTCTACAGGTATCTTATTTGATAAAATCCGACTTCCCAATCTCAAGATATGAATTTTAAAAGAACTACTTCAACAAAACAAAGCTAACCGTTCAAGATTGATCCGATGGCTGAGTGCCTGGCTTCCCAGATCTGGGCGGAGTCTTCTTCACCCGATGAGACAAAAAGGGGGGTTTCTCCCCTATTTTTCCGTAAGAACAGAACATGATGACCGGTGCTTCTGATGGTGAACGTGCTCGTGTCTCCGGTTGGCGATGAACCCGACAAAGGTTGACCTGGCCGCCGATCCTCCTCCCCTTCATCTTCGTCGATGCTATGCTACCTTGATGGCTGTCAAAACCCTTTACTCTCGTTCTATCTCGATCTATGTCAAAACCCTAGCATAGGATCTGGCTGCCACCAATCATCTAAGATCGAGGGGTTTTATATCCCCACTTTGACCCGATCTTGGGCAACAACCACCTATCATGGCTGCTCTGTTCATGGGATAGAATAGAGCCATTGCTGTGGCTGCCTCTAGCGAGGATGCTATCGCCTCTCCGGTCAAGTTGGTTCACATACTAGCCTTCCTAATCTTCGATAATGCTTCAGAAACTAGGAAAGCACCGTCTAGGACCAAAGAGTAGTCAGGATCACAGATCCCAACCTACAAACCTCACCGCTGACAGAGGCTCTTCTTCTCCTCTTCGCCTCGTCTACGCATGCACTATGTCATATTGCACTGCAGGTTATGCCCTGAGAAGGCAGGCGACATTTTTTCGAGTCCAACCCAGTCACCGCTCTATTAACACAAGAAGAAGCCTCCTCACCCAGATTCCAACTTGTTTAGTGGCTACCTCCATGTTCAGACCGCCAGTAACTCGCATGAGTTATGCTTGCCTCGTATTACTTTGCCAAGGCTTCAAAAACTGTAGAGTAAGCATTATTCTATTCTAGGTGCATTGGAAATCTTAGGCCATGGACATCACCTTTGTAGTACTGGGGGGCAGATCTGTTCTAACTCCAAGTTGGCCCCAACTCTGTAGTGTCTTCATGAACGCAACTACTACCATAGACCCCTCTGTGATCTTCCGTGATGCCCGCCATCCACATGTGAGCCTCTGAAAGAGGATGGTGCCGAGGAAGAAAGGGAATTGTCATTGTTCTTGGCACCTCTTGGCATCGCTCCACAAGCATGCATATTTCCTCCTCCTTTTCTATAAGTCTTCTTAACGTTGAGAAGAAGACGGCAGCAAATGACTCCGTGAAGGACTGAAACCTTATGCTCCCATAACTTATAGTCTAACATTGGTCTAGACTCTTCCTCTCAGAAGTCCATGTTCTCATTATACACAGATTTTGAATCAGGATTGGAGTTTCCATAACTCTCGATGCTCCGCAAGGAATGAGCGTTATTCCTTTTCTTTAATTAGACTTAACTAATCCCATAATGGCACGACCTATTTATTAAAATATTATCGAAACGTCAATCAACCACTAGTTTTACCGACCCAAAAGTATTAGGAATCAGTTCCTCTCTACAATTGCTTTATCTAATCACCAATCAATTCATCTAACTAAAAAAATCTTTTTATCCATGCATTGATAGACTTAAATATTGATACGTATGAAAACTATGATCTTATACTAATATTATGTAATATGCTCTATGAATATCATTACACCCTTAAATTGAAAACTTCAAGAACAACAAGTCACAAAAAAATAGAATTTCTCACCTATATCATAATAACATAATACGATAAATGATCACTTACACTTATGGAGATAGAACTAAATACCCAAAATTCCAATAATGATACATGTCCTCAAATTATCAAGCCGCCATCAAATAATAGAAGAATCTTGGTCTCATCATATTAATTAGATTGGTAAAATATCTCATGATAATAAATTTATCAAAAATATCCTTGGATTCTATTTATACATAAAAGGACTCCAATATGAGCAGAATTCTATAAAACATGGCCCACTTGTCTCAAACTTTGCTTAATTGGACAAACCATGCACATAGATAGTTATGAAATAATTGGGATGTGACACATACATATCCAATCACTACATACTATAGTATGTACATGCTATATCCCATAAATGTAAACATGCAATATAAAACATTAGAGATGGTTATGACCATTCTAATATAATTCCTTAGAGCCAAAAGGAATTACTACCATCTTGGTCTACATCACGTGCATGAACCTATTGTTGGTGTAGATATATGGTTGAACCAATCTAGATTGATCAGTTCAACCCTTGAACCGGTCGGCTTGCCTCTTGGTCAGTTGGTTGGTCATCAGAATTATCATCTGGCCTCTAGTCCAACCGATGTTTGGACACCTCCAAACGGTCAGTTGGGCCACCAACCGATCAGTTTGTCTCATGTTGTCGATCCTCCTTGGTCCTCCAGTAGGTCATCTCATCTTTGAGACATTTAGTTTGTTTGGTGCTAAGCGTTATCTTTGATGTAGCAAGAAAAGAAAATATCCTTTTTCTATTAAACTTATTACACGCTAATGAGAAACCTTGAGTTACATTCGAGGGGTGCATAGAAAGGAAATAATAATACTTTTACATTTAGGAAGAAGAAGGTAGAGGCCCTGTATGTAAACCAAAATAAACCAAGAATAAAAAAACCATTCAACTACACACATATGTTAGTGTTATTGGCCATAACCATACTGTACATCCACCATCAAAACCAATTTTAGAGAGACACATGTAAATTGCTTATATATCATATTATATATGTATATTTATTAGTTTGGGATAGTGTGTGGTCTTCAATCAGATATGCACATTAAGCATTCAAAATATTTGCATCATATGCAATAAATAAAACACAAAAACCAAAATCTGATCATTAAATCCCCAAACATAGTAGATTGATGTGTTTCTAATACCAATGTTAGAAAATATGGCATCAGACAGGAAGCAAAAACAAAAAAAATATCTACCATATTCCCCTTTACATACGATCGCGTCAACAATTGTGTAATGGGAAGGGATAATTTACAAGGTCGTACCTGGTCCTAGAGAAAGTCCAATGACAATTCCTCATTGTAGTATGAACCTTTCTTCAAGTCGCACTTGAAGAACATCGGCAACACCTCTTGGTTGAATACCACAGAAAACAAATTGATGTTGTCCTCCTAGCGGGAAAAGCTATACGCCTCTATGGTAGTCCACACGGACAACTAGGAACTCCTATCATTCTAGTAGAACTCAAAAGAAGGAGTTGTTCTCTCTATTGGTGTACTCGAACCAACTTACTCTTCTATAATTGTTCTCCCTTGCTATCCCTCCCTTTGTTGGGTAGGACTTGCTCATGTTCCATCTATTACCACAACTAGATAAGACAAACAATTGTCAGAGGCAATTGAGTTGTTTCTGAGAAGCCCTCACTACCCCTCTATTTATAGGAGGGCTAGGGTTAGGGTTCCCAGTCAGAGTGGGAGCGAAAGGGATTGGAATTTCATCGAAGTTTGCAACCTACGAGTGGAGAAATAGTCGGTTCATGGGTATACCAATCAGTTGGTATGTGAACCCATCAGTTCAACCGTTGAACCAGTCATTTCATCATGTTTCCTAAACACAATTGTATTGACAATTATAATTCGATTTAATGCTCAACATGACATCAACATAAATCCTTGAATCAATCAAATTGATCCACCAACCACTCAGTTCACAACTTGAGATAGTTGGTTCATGTACCCGAGCCGACTGGTTCACTTCCTGAACCGGTCGGTTCTTAGTGTAGAATTGATAAAGGTTGTTCAATTGACCTAACATACTAAAATGACCGATTCAACACTTGAATGATCAGTTCACAGTTCAGTCAGCCAATATTCCACCAATGTTGTTAAAATTGAATACCTAATTATTTAGTAATTAAATTTAAACCATATTCATGAATGAACTCCTATTCCAAGTGTATGTGTATATGTGACCCTATAGGTTCCAAGTTATGTTGGCATTGAACGTCCATAACAGATTGATGACATCACAACCAAAGAGTGGTGTCTAGAAACACATCATTGTTACCCAAGTAATCCAAAAATTTAGAGAACAACTTCAACCTACAATCACTTTCTGGTGTTACAGTGATTGTCTAATTCCTTTGTCTCTAATTCTTAATTGAACTCGAAGCATGGAATCATCATCTTCTCAATTTTAAATCCATGTTCCTTGATCCAGAGCAGACTGTCTGAGATATATGTGACCTCAATGTCATATATTGATTCACATGTTCATGTGCATGCTTTTCTTAGTCTCACTTAGCAAGTGACCTGGATATCAAACTCCAGTTGGAGGGAAAAATCCTATCTATATCACTCACAGTCATCCCCATGTGTCACAATGTATCTGATCATCACCTTTATGGAAACCCTTATTCAAGGTCACGATGGATGATGTCAAAGTACATTGAATGACATGTGATGAGTGTAGTGATTTCAGGTCTAAGAACCACAATCCCACTTCCACTATAAGAGACGACTATGACTACCAATTATAGTTTCCATATGTCACTCTCAAGGTAGGTCTATCCAGTATACTGTTCCCCAACAAGTATCTATGCGTTTGGTTTGATATCACATATATCATGACTGATGAGATTTTGTCATCAACCAACACACACTCTAGTCTTATGCATCATTGCTATCTATCAGCCTTCCATCTAACTAGAGATATAACAAGAATGTACATACTCTTGACATTTGTATTATCACATTGTTCAAGTCATCAACCCAAAGACATACATCATTGAGGAATGCCACTCTTTAGATGCTCACTATGTTTTATAATTATCGCATAACTGATTGAAAGAGAATATAGAAGATTGCCTTTATTATTAATCAAATTGTTTACATGATATGCCATCACAATCATCATATGATTGGTTCTTTGGGCATACATACCAACAAAGAAGATATGGAGAGGTTTGAGTACACATCACATAAACCTGTTAAGACTCCATATGATTCATCTAAGGCCTTGTTGAAGAATGAGACTAGGGTTCGAGTGTCTCAATTATGATACTCTCAGATTATTGAAAGTTTGATGTATGTTATGAACTGCATATGTCCAGACATTGTGTTTGTCGTGTGCAAGTTAAGTAGATACACCCGTTCTCCCAAAAAGACCCATTAGGAAGCCCTTGTTAGAGTTTTAAGGTATATAAAGGGAACTTGTTCCCTTGGGCTGCATTATGGCAAATATCCTTTCATAGTCAAAGGATATAGTGATGCAAGATGGATTTCCATAAACTCTGGGATTAATGGTGTCTCAGGATATGTATTCATGTTGGGAGGAGGTGTAATTGCATGGAGGTCTAAGAAACATACCATATTGTCTCAGTCTACTTTTGAGGCAGAGTTGTGTGCTTTAGATGAAATTGGATTGGAAGTTGAATGGCCACATGTATGTATGTCCAATTTCCCTATGCTAAAGAAGCTGCTTCCTACAATTTTAGTGTACTATGATAGAACTACAACCATTCCTATGATTAACATTTCCAAGAACAATAAAAAATAGCATAGACACATCCAAGTCAGACTCAAGTATGTAAGGGAATTAGTGTCTAATGGGGTCATGGTTGTAGACTATGTCGATATCAAAGATAATACAGTTGATCCTTTCACTAAAGGTCTTACCCTAGCCTTAGTGGAGAAATCAAAGTTAGGGATGGGACTGAAACCCCTTTAGATTGTAGGCATTAGCAATCCAACTCAAAAGAGTGGATATCCCACAGATTGGGTTCAATGTAGAAATAACAAGTTGCCGCGTGAGTCAAATGACACTATATATTTTTTCATTTGATGCTTCTTACATCCATGTGTCTATCCCCTGGGAAACATGTTAGTGTCATGACTGCAAGTTAGTAAGATATTAGTCTTTTAATGGTGCCAAGTCTTAGGACATGATGTTAGCAGTAAATCCTTGGAGACTCCAACTAAATTATTGATGTTGTGTAGGCTGCAATAGGGGAATTGGGTTGTTACCTGATATCAATCATGACATCTCTTTTGGATGCATGGCCTTAATGAATTAAATTTATATTATACCATGTATTTATTGTATTTTAACCAACCTATAATCATCATATAAGGTTTACGATCAACACTTATGTTCACCTAGTTCCTGCGAGGGTCACAATTGGTTAACTCAGGTAGATTCAAATTAAAAGGTATCTATTGAGAGCACACTATGGAGGACTGACTGGCAGAGCACACTACAAATTGGACTTTGTGGGGGATTTTTATATACATGGCTTCTATAGCCATGTATTTATCATGGGTTAAGCCCAATGTAATGCAACTAGTACATAGAGGAAAAGGTAATGTGTTGTCTTGTACAAATGGGAAGAGGTTTTATCCCATATTGCTCACTCCTAGAGCTTTTATGGTCCTTATATGTAGGATCACATGTGACATTAGTGCCCAAATGGTCCTAGGGGAGAGTATGCTCACCTCCTTTATGGGTATGGTGACTACAACACACACACGTGCCACACTACGTCTCTCTTGGCCTGGCTTGGCCGGGCCAGGCCAGACATAGGCTCAGGCCTATGGATTGTGGGAATTGTCTGATGTATTCCATATTCTTTTTACACAAGGACACAACTACATAATTAATTACTAATTTAATTAATTGTTTATTTTTGAGCTGGATTTATTAATCCTGATTGGGAAGTAATTAACTCATGGATTTTTTTACAACATGTACAAAAAGTGATTGAGTGATAGCATTTTAATAGGAATAAGATTTTGGTTCATAAAGGTCTATAAATATGTCTTTGGCCATTAGGGTTAATTGCAACTTTTGAACATATAGTTGTTAGTCGTCTGTGCGTGTGATTTGTAAGCCCTAGAGAGGGATTACTCTATAGCCCTCATTCTAGAGTTGTCTTTTGGAGATCCCTCTCTTGCGAGAAGCAATGTATTCCTTCCTCTCTTCTGACATGTGATCTGTCAGGCAGTGGATCATGTGGTCACTGGATTGCACTGGTAGTTTAAGTCATTCAATGCCTACATTGTTCGTCATCAGTGCAAGCAAGATGTCTTCCTACAAGTTTGTGACCAGGTCGTCCAGAAGTGCGACGCCTGTCCAGAAGGATTGTGGGCCGCTAAGTTCTTTAAGTAACTGGAGTCTAGAAGAATGCCACCTTTCCAAAAGGATTGGTGCTTCAGTCATTTAGTTGTGTGATCATTAGTATCCTCCTTGTTCACATAATCTAATTTTAAGATGAAGTCCGCTTTCCTCATTGGATTCTACATAGCCTGGTATTTAAGTATTTTCACAGAAACTTGTCATTGCATTATGTTTATTTTTAGGTTTATTTTAATTTTGAAATATAGGATGAAATCAGAAGTATCTCATCAATTGAGAAGTGGTCAAATCTTCATATTGGGAAAAAACTCCAACGATTACAACTTGGTTATGGAAACTATTTATATCAATTATGCCAACAAAGAAAGTCATAAGAAATTTTGTTTACTATATTGTAGGCTAGTTGTAAAAAAATATTTCACTTTGTGTAGTGTATTGTAATATATGAGGTCTGAATGAACCTTTTAGACTGATCCTTTGTAAACATTTTCAATGTGTTAGTATTTCTTTGTGTGACATTTTGAATTTGGCCATGGGGACCGATTGATTAGGATCCCTACTTTTCCAAACAAATCAAGTGTATTATTTCTTGGTTTAATTTTTTACTACATCTTTGGATCAATTTTAAATGAAAAGAACAATATCTCATGCTTTGAATTGTATATAATAATTTAGGCAAATTGTATGATTTTTTGTATGTTATCCATGCATTTTAAAATGTATATATATCTCCTGCCAAATAAAAAGAGTGAAGCGGTACAAGGATTTCTTCACTGATAAAAGTGTACGTGGGGATTCGAGTTAGGGCAAGGAATAAGAGAGACAATCCATTTAGTTCTGGGCGAGGTTGTATTCTAGTATTAAGTATGTGTGCTATATGTATTTTCACAGAACTCTTTGGTAATAAAGTGTGTAAAAATTTCTACATTTGATTTTTGCATGCTTTTAGTTAGAGTGGATAATGTGTTTTTATACACTTTTAAGCATGGAGAAATCCAAAGTTATGTGAGCATGGAGAAATCCAAAATTATGTTTGGTAAAATGCTTGTATCTTTTGTAGTGAGAGGGATTCTATTTGGGTAGAACTCAAGGAGAGTGCAGAGGAGAAAGAGTGCAAATAACGAATCCATCCTTCTTTTGATGGGAAGATTGGGGGCAAATTTGGGTGCGTAGTCAAAGACACCTCACATGATCAACAAACATAGATAAGATGAGTTCAACATCTATAGGTGGTAGTGGCAAGATGTGAAACACCAGAGATTTAGAGTTGACTAGTAGTATTTGTTGTTAGGGCATTAGTTAAATGCAAGTACCACTCACTCATACCATCAAGTACATGTCGATCTTTGGATTCCACATCCTTCTCTCTCCGTTTGGATATTTAAGACAATGATGATGGACAAGGAACTCAACAATGGTCCAGGTCAGCCCGTGTGGTCCAGAATGACGTTGTATCATGGTCCTCATCAATGGTTAGTTCAATTCAATTACAATTTTTATTAACAAACACAAACACATTGCTAGCATCGATATTTATTAAAACCATGCTTTAGATTATTTCCAATAAAATCAATTGGTTATAATGGACAAGTTAGATGTATCACTCGACAAAATCTTAGGACGTCAGTTTATTTAGGATGAGCGCATCGACCTTTTCTATGCCAAGCTTGGCGCAATGTCCTTTGTGAATTATACACATTAATAGGAAGGAACAACACTAATATGAACATGTTTAAGGAGAGGTGGAGAGTGTTGAAAATTGTAGATGTAGTTTCAAGAACCTTCTCGACTAGTCCTCGTACATACCCACCATGCCTACAACAACAACATGACCAAGTGGAAAGCTCTCAACCACTTCTATTAGTTGCTAATGACATAGTTACTACATCTAATGATGTTGCTCATGATGGAGTTACTACACCTAATGATGTTTCTTGAGGTATTGATGGTGAAGACAACAATGGAAATTCAAATTAATGACTATCTAAAGTAATGTAATGAGACTTATGCAACTTAATTTTGTAGTTGGCAGTATGTAAGGTTAGATAATGGTATTATAATAGTATTTCATATCACATGATTGGTATCACTTATAAATGTATGTGTCTTTAGCTTGCATTGTTTGGTTATTGTACACATGCTCATACAACAACACATATTTCATGCATATTAAGTCATCATTTATTTAAAAATATAGATACAATCAAATATAGATAGAACAACACAAATCTCATGTATTATGTCAAAATGTGGATAAAATAATGGTAACTTTAAAAAGTATATGTCAACTGAAATAGTCATATTCAGGAATTCCTTGAATCATAGTTGCATAATTTATTTTTATTTTTATGCATGTATATTTCCTTCTGCACTATATAATATCGATCATAGTCAGATTATATATTATATCCATAAAATTTCAAATGTCAAGCATAGCATAATCATATTAGATCTTGATTAGGCTGCAAAACAAAACCAGACTACAGATCTAAGTGGTTTGTCAAATAGAATCAAACTAAATTATGACTAGATAACCAAAACTAGATTGGATTGTCAAATAGAATCACACTGCATCCAGACTACACTGATCGATATCTACTGACTAACCCCAACTAACCCAGTCTAGACTACAGATCCCAATCCTAAACCAAATAGGGGCATAGGTGTGTCTACACCCCCCTATTGAATTTGAGCAAAAAAATATTAAAATATGTAAAATTGATAGGATGGGGAAGAATAGCATAAAAGAGACAAAAAATATCCCATTAATGATTGAAATCTCATGAAAATATTTAAAAAATTAAAAGGTAGTTTATTAAAAGATTCTACATTGGTTTAGGATGAAGGGTAAATAGATAGATAATACATTGTGCATGTGTGTGATGCCATTGCTTGAAAAATAATAGTATGAAGGATACTAGTGCAAGGAGAAATAGACAGTGTCACTGTGGATGATTATATTTCTTGGGATAATATTACATATGCAAAAGTAGAAATGAAAGGCCCCAATATAACATACTCAATTTTAGGTATATAACTTAGTGTGTCCCTTATTTTATTATTTTTTAGTATTATACTCTTTTATGACTCAGAATAAATTAGGATTAGGACGCTAGGAATGTAATTATTGAGTATTAGTCAAGAAACAATGTATTTGATGCTTTGATGCAAGTGACATAATACCCAAAGTAAGGGGAAATAAATGTAGTTTTGTCATTCTAATATATATAAACTAAATTTGGTTCAATAGAAGTTTTCCTATGACTATTAAGAGAGACAAGAAGTCCAAAACGAAATTGTGAGTAAAATAAGTAAAAGGAAAGATATATACATTAAAAGTTTGCTTTATCTTCAAGTCATGAATTTATATATAAAACTGTAAGAAGTAGAAACAAACTCCAAGTTTGGATTCCTTACCCCTAATTAGATAAACTAACAACTTTTAACTAATTTGGTCATCAAATATCCACTTAATGTAACTAGAAAAGTAACATATTTGTAAAGTTATTGTTAATTAGTTTATCATGTTATATGGGTCTATTTGTCTTGGTCCATCAAGATTTAGTCCCATTTCCTTATACTTTCCTCCTTTCCTATATATTGGAAAGGGATGTGTCTATTATCAATAAGAAATATCTCTTCACTCTTCTATATTATTTTCAACATGGTATTGGAAAATTGATCCTAAACCTAGGGAGAAAAAGAGAGATCCTCTGCATGTAGGGGGTGTTATCTCTTCTTAGCTAGGTTGTTGTCCAGTCATCTTTCAAGCTCCATGGCCATATTTCTCTCTTCTTCACACTCCCTTTCTAAGCTAGGTTTGTATACATGATCACTCTTCATTAACATCAAGATCCCCTATGAACCATAATCCTTTGCCACTTATTTAGGGGGAGAAATCTCTTATCACATAAATACAGATGCACAAAGCACACATGAAATGATACACAAAAGAATTTGAATAGATAGTTGCATAATTGGATTGCCCACCTAATGAAGATTCCACTTGTTTGATCTGATGTTTCTAGGATACAAATGAAAATCCATATTCCATATGGTCCTTCTGGATCCTATCTAGTTGTTAGATCTACCAACTAAGAACATCATTCTCTAGAAATTGTTCCCCGATTTCGTCCCCAAAATAGAGGAAAATGAGTAGAGGGAAGATAAGATATGAAGGAGAGAAGATGAAGATAAGAACCCCTATCATCATACCATGTTGTTATATTTATTCATATTCATATGTGATGTTGACTCCTACTATAGTGGAAATTGCTATAGTAATGCACCCATCACTTGTGGTTCAATATTCATGAAGTAGTGCTCTTGTCCAACTACCACACATTATTCCAGTGTTCGTGCTTTTTGTGTTAACTATATTGACAACAATGGTGACTCAGATGACTTCTATACATATTCTCCACCATCTACTACTTTGGATGCTTGCCAAATATTCTTATATTAATTCATGATAGTTCTTATTGGTATGAAAATTATCAATTTTAGGGAGTATATTCTTTTGTTATTTCTTTTGCATTAATGTTACCATCATTAGGGGAGAAGATCACTTACAAACTTTTATGTTCTTTCTTCATCAGAGGGAGTGTTAATGATTTTCAATTGTTGAATTGTAAGATTCATAGGGAGATAATTTCTTGTCATGGGAGATCAAAATCTATATGAGCTATTTGTCTTTTTCATGTATTGATAAGCTAGACATTTGTTTCATCCATGCTCCAACTTGAGGGGAGTTATAAGGAACATGACCTACCTTTATTCATAAACATGATATTCTATTTTACTTGGGTACTTAGATTTGTAACTAAACTTTATATTATGTTTAATATCAATTGATAATTTATGTTTCAATTTTGAGCCTTTGTTTGTTTGCTCTATTTTTGTAATTTTACACATATTTGTCGCCTTATAAGCAATATTCCCATTTTAAGGGCTTAATTGCAATTTTAATACATGTATATTATGTTACATAGAGTTCTTACAATCTGATAAAATTTATCTAATTTGGATGCTTTTCAACCTCATTGCATAATATAGCAATCTATAATAATAGGCAAGTATGGTGGTAAGTGCACCAATTCATGCTTGTTTAACTTTATCAGCCGATGGAAGTTCTGGGTGGTCGTAAACCAATAGAAGTTCTGGATGACCGTCAACCAATGAAAGTTCTAGGTGGCTGTCTAGCGATGGAAGTTCTAGGTGGCTGGTAGCTGATGAAAGTTAAGGGTGGTCATCAACCAATGAAAGTGATGGGTGACCGTCAACCAATGGAAGTTTTGGGTGGTTTTTTAGTGATGGAAGTTCTGGGTGGTTGACAACTGATGAAGGTTATGTGTGGTTATCAACTAATGGAAATTTGGGGTGGTCCTCAACTGATAAAAGTTATGGGTGCTCATCACCTAATAGAAATTCTAGTTTTTGTTGGTTATAAACCAATGAAGGTACTAGACACACAAACCAATGGGAAAACTAGTTTCTTTGACTGGTGGAAATACTTCCTTATGCTCTTTGAATTTCTCTCTCTTCCAAACTACCTATAAATACCCCTCTAACTCCAATATAAGGACCCTTTCATCAAATTCTTTATTGCTTCTAGAAACTGATAATGAACCATTAGTAGATGATGGGTAATCCTCTTGGAGATGAAATTTTGCAAGATCGTGGATATATGTTAGTGCATGCCTTAGATATGGATTCCCTTTGAAATATTTGATCTTTCTAGCCTAGTTTCTTGCTCCCTACATGTAAAATCTTATATTCTAACCCTTATTCTTGTTTTTCCCCTACCCTTCTATACCATAGTAGAAATCCATGATGATACAAGATGTAAAGTTGTGTATTTGGTTGAAGGACCATCTTTTCTTCCCTCTTTGCTCTAAATACACCATGTCCTTGAAGAAAAGAATATTTGGAGCTTTTGGAAGATAAAGCTATGATCTTTGCTGCTCTTTTTCATGTATTCTTTCTATTTGGACATTTTTCACCCTTGAGGCAAGTGATATAACTTTTGATGTATTTCCTGCCTACTTGCTACATATGTATCATTAATCTTGCTCTATCAACCCTTGATATGCTAAAATATGATCTTTTATGGATTGTTTGCTTTTAGTAAGATGGAGATACGAATTTTCATTTATTATTCAACCTATTTACATACTCTAATATAATTGCTTTCTTAAACATGTATGGACTGAAATTCGTAGTACATGTGTAAATGTTACTAAGAACATCAGTTTTATGGTGTGTTTGTGCCATAAAATGAGCAATATACCTACATATATTTCCTTAATGATTAAGGAATGTTCTATTTGTTATGGTCTTATTGACGAATTAGACTTTCATGTGCCCTAGATAATGTTTTGGTCTTCATTATGGTCAAGTATGGTTAGGTATACCGTGATTGAGAAAATCAGAACTATTCATACATTTTATAACTTCTAAATTTGCAAGTGGATTCATTTCACAAATACATGTAGGTTCCATGTATGTAACTTATTTGATGTAGTTGGACAATAAGTAATTGACTTAATGAATCACTTGAAATCCTAATCACATAGCGACTTGTGATCATAGAACTATCTCAGTGTCAGAACTTGCTGGATAGTGAAATGAGTAATCCTTGTATCAAATTTTAATTATAAAAAGGAGTGTAGAGTTGTAAACTGTTGAGTATATGTGGGTGTGGGGAGGGTTTATCTCTATTATCTAGATTCCATTATTATAGGTCATGTCTTAGATTTTATGTAATAGAGAGAGGTTGTAGTCTTAATACAAATTTGATGGTTTACACCCTAGTTTGTTTGGTGTCCTATTTTATCTATGCATCACATATCAAGTTTCTATTGGGATGACCATTATGACCCTACTGGTAGGTTCGACTATCATTCCACAATAGTTTGTCACTTATACTGACAGAGGGAAAGATATTTGTATTGTTTTAGTCATTGATGCAACTAAATTTGTTAAAATGCATACTATATCCCTCAATAACTGTATCACTGTCAAATGAACTTATGGAAGTTCTTCGCATGTTTTTCAGGTACTTGGACCACACTTTGGGTGGACGGGAGAGAAAGAGGATGTAACTAGGGTTCCTTCAATCTTAGAGGAGCCCAAGGAGGGTCCAAGAGCTTCCCTAACTTACCCCTAGTGGCCAAGGGTCAAGTTAGAGTAAGAAATCCAAAGATTTTCAAAGACTAGATGATTGTGAAAGAAAAAGCCCTTAGCACAATGTGGTGCCACATATTGGTTCTGCTGCCAATACTATAATCATAGTAGATTCACAATGGAGAAGGAGCTCAAGACAAGTCCATCATCATAGTTGTGTTGGACAACACGAACCTGCCAAGAAGATCCCAACAAGACCCTACCAATTAGAATGATCATATTGACAAGATGTCAAGAGGCACATTCCCACAAGAATGACCACCAGCCAACCCAACCGCCACAAAAGTGCTACTCAACACATTTGTACCCCTTCATATCCACCATGGTTGTACTTCCAAGCACAACCATGCTATCATCCTTTAAAACTCCATATTTAACTATAATGTTTCCATCCTTAGCGTGCCCTTTCTCTCCTAGAACAACCATGCTACCCTTCCCCCACCACAGTCATTCTACCAAGGACGACCATGTTGCTAGCAAACACTAACTAATTTTCCATTGATTTTCCTATTCCACCCGACTTAAACTAGACTTTCCAAACCATTATTTATACAAAAATGATGGCTAGGAGCTGAAGATTAGCCTTGTAAGCACTTATTGCCTCCCACTTGAGAATTCATTGAGCTACCTACTCCCACCTCATTTCCACCATTTCCCACCTCAAAACCCTAGTTTTCTAGATTTTTGGCTACTTCCATCCATCAATCCATGCCACCAACCTCCAAAAATCCACCTCCATTGTATTTTTTCCCATTTCACCACCACAATTGTTCTCTCTTAACATGCCCATTCTACCCTTTTACCATTGTGGCTATTCTTCCCATAACGATGGTGTTCCCAACTAACTCTAGTGTATTTTTAAACTTATTTTCCTATTACCCTATAACATACCGAAACCTAGGACTGAATCTTATTCTAGTGTTAAGAAGTTAGAACCCTTAGTCTTTAAGGAGTATCCAAACAAGGTTTAGAGTACACTCTTTATTGACCTTAAATGTATTAATGCATGAATAAATCACATTAAAATGTAGAATATAAATTAATCATAAATCAATAAAAAGTACATAGGAGATGTGCATAAAAGACAAAGTGTCCATAATTGAGAATAATGAGTTATAATTCCACAAAATACAAAATAAATAATCTTATGTGGGATGAAGGTGGTGTAGATTCATTCTAGTTTATTCTTATGCCTTAGGGTGCAAGGAAGAGAAAAAGGGAATCAAAGATAATGCTTAAAACATGAATAATGAGATATTGGATTATTAATGAGAGAAATAATAGAAATAATGGATAATGTGTTAAAAGAAAAACTTCTTGGATAATAATAACCTCATATTCATTTTCTTGAAATATGCTTTGGCTTGGAGGCCAAGTTTCCCCAATTTAGGATAATAATAACCATATCTATTTTAATTAGAAAAGAAAAGGGTGTTTTTCCTTAAAAATATTAAATAAAATATGTAATGACTCCAAAAGTGGAAACTAATTTAGATTCATAATCTACTTAATAAAATATGCCTTTGGGTGAATTTTCACTCAATTTGGAGAATGTTTGATTAAAAGACGAAATCAAGAGAGAGAAAGTGTGTAGAACCTTCAAAATATTAAATAAGTACACAAATAACTCCAAAATGTAAAATTAATGGCAAATTCGAATTCAACATATTAAATAAAGCTTATGGGTCAAGTTTCATCACATTTGGGTAATCCTATCACCATTAATGAAGGAGGAAAGAGAAAATAGTAATTGAATTATTTAACCCATTACAAGTTCTCAAAAGGCAAATCTAATTTTATATTCGGATTCTACATATTAAAATTAGTATATGTGCAAAATTTTTAGCCAATTTGGAATTTGTTTGAGCCCTCAAATGAAGAGAGAAAAATTCATTTAATACTATATATGCATCACATTATTTGTTTTTGAATTGGATAAGGTTTTCCTATTTTGATCACGCGTAAATCACAGCCGTTGATTTCACAATCAGATGGCTCAGGCTTCGCCCCCTTCCTCATGCCTTGAAGGAAACTAGGCCGCCGATCGACTTGATTTTGTTTTGGGGATTTCTCTTTCCTCAGTGGATCGTTCTTCGAAATTTCTTCGCCTATAGTTTCTAAATTAAATTCTACATCTAGCGATCCTATACTTGAGCCATTTTGTCAAGTTTTGGGGAAACACCCAATTTATCCTCTATGGCTCTTGAGCACCCCATACCCAGAAGCTTCTACACCGAACCACACCTATATAAACCCATGCCAAGGACTTCGTTAGTACCTATGCAACTTTCCTCTAGCGCTAATTTTGTCTTCCACCCTTTCTGTCAATGTCGGGTTCCCGAAGAACAAAGGTCTCCGCCAGTGCTATTTACTTCCTACTCGTGGCATCTTGCTTCAATTAGTAATAGTAGTAAGTTCGTCAACCCTTCCTTCTTCTTTCTGTGTGCTTACTTTGTCAAATCGTTGCTTCGATCGATTTTGCCCAATTTGGCTCACACCTTGCAGCTGTTCTGTATGCTGCAATGACAGACAAGACGAAGAGATGAATCCCATGTGGAAAAGGTCACATTTGCCCTCCGCTTCGCTTCGATCATTTGTTTTTCCACCAGGGGTAATTTGGTCTTTTCACAGTTTTGTTTTCTTTTTCTCAAGCAAGTATCTTGCTGAATTATGCATGGGGCCGACAGAGTTGGCAGACTATAATTGGGCCAACTCAGACCACGAGGCCACTCTCTCTGTTTTGATTTTTGGATTTTTCTTATTGGTCGATTTTTAAAAATTGAGAACTAATTATTTACTAATCAGATAAATACAAATAAATACTTATTTTATTAAAAAAAATGCAAGCTTTCTAATGGTATTACTTTTGTCACTTGAATCTGATGTTTTGAAGAGGTGATTTTAATGGATCTAATTAATAAGTTAATAATTATATAATTCATAACTAATAAACCCTAGGGCCAAAATTAAAAATAAAATATGTTCTAGACTCAGAAAAATATGGTCTATCTACTAATATAAAGCTGATGTTTGGTTTTGATTTTTCAAAAAAGTATTTTTTGGATGATTTAATTAACTAAAAATCACCCTAAAAGTCCATATCTTCAAAATACTTAATATTATATGTTATTTTGATTAGAAAATCCTAACTAAGATGATGGTGATGTTTTCAAGACCTAAATCGGTGGTTTGTAGAAAATGTTGACAATTTAGGGTTTTGAGTTCTTAATGGATGCATATAATGCTAATACATATATATGGTTATTATAATAGGACAAGTGGACTCTAATCTTGCTTAGGATTTTGGAAAGTGTTTTTTTTAAGAATCTGTGAGAGGTATGTTAGCATCTTCTATTTTTTCTTTATTGAGCAATAACCTAAATTGTCTTTCTCTTGGTCCTATGAACAATAACTTAAAAACCATATATTTTTCTTTTGAAAATGATGCTTCATGTGAAGTACCCTACTTGTTACTGATCTTGTGATCATAATAACTTCTTGACATTCTTTTGAAATCTTTATTATGTCTTGTTCATTTGGAACTCAATTTGTTGTTATATGCCCACTTTGAGGTGGTTGATAATGATGATCACTTATGTGGTGATTAACTTGTGAATCTGACTATACTTTTACTTGCCTCACTATTAAGCATGTTGTGTGACTCAGTAGCCCTAGAGTAATATAATTTACATTGGTTTTGGGTTATGTGACCTTATTGTTTATTTTGGGATGCTGGTTATGTGCCTCATACCTGGGTTTCAAATTGATGAGGTTTGGCCCAACTTTTTATAATTGGGAGTTTGGTTATGTGCCAATCTCTATCAGGTTTCAAGTTTATGAGGGTTGGTCGCCTTTGTTATTTATGTTGTTCTAGTACTATGTTTATCTCACTTACATGCATGTTGTTATGGGTTTTGTGCCCGAAAAATATTATGAGTGCTTTTGTGGCACCACTTTTATATGTTTTTAATGGCAAGTATCCCTTTTATCATATGTTTGAAATTCTTTCCTTTTATGTCCGATTGGGTAGTCCCTATCTTTTTACATGGGAAGCCTTCTATACTTGATGTACCTTCTTCTCAAAATAAAATACTCAATTCCTTTTTAGCATGCTCATACCCGCATTTTGCTGATATCCTCTTTTCTTTTCCTTTTGTGGGGTACGCTTTCAACCCCAGAGATTGGACAAGGAGAAGGAGATCTAGGAGGAAATGAACCAAAATAAGTGTAGCTGTCTTTGTGGGAGAGTTTGCTTGAAGTTGTTAGGTGATCCTCATCTAATTCTACATAAGTAGTTAGTTTTCCTTTATGTCACCCTGTGTGGTGAAATTTTAGTATGATAAGAATCTTTGTAATGGTTAGATATATCTTTCAATTCCACTGCTACTTTGTGTTATGATACAATCATGTTAAATAAATTTGGTTTCATCCCCTTTTGAGAAAAAGTTTTTGTTGGTGGATGTTTCCCTCTTTATTTTTAGTAGGGAGTGGATCCCTATGGGACCCCACTCCTTGCAACATTGTATCAGAGCATGTAGCTGTCAGTTATCTAACTATTTCAAACATGTCTCCCTTAGGATGTTTACCTTTATGTTAGGATGCTTATACCTAGTACCTTGCCTTGTGCAGGAAAAACCCTAATGGCGAGAGATAACTTGACTGTTGACAACCAGTACAGTTACGAGACACCCCAAACCCTTAGGTTTGGTTAGGGGACCTCAACTTCTGCTAGTTTGAGAGTCGTTATGACTCCAGAGCAAGAGTTGCCCATGTTTTGATAACTCTTTGCTTCTTCCATGGTGGGAAAGATGAAAGACCCATCTGTACCTGAGAAGCCTAAGGAGTTCTCAATCATGGAGTTCATGAAGATGCAACTACCTTCCTTCAAGGGTGAAGGTGAGATAGAGACGGTTGACAAATTTGATGATTGACTGTTAGCCATATAGAGGACTTTTGAAGGTATGGCATGTCCTCCACATCAGAAGGTTAGGTTTGCTTCATATGTTTTAGATGGACCTACAAAAGTTTGGCAGAATGGGATTGCAAGGACTAGAGACATCTCAACCATGTCTTGGGTGGAGTTTTTGGCTCTCTTTCATGGGAAGTACATCTGCACTGCTACCTTAAACAAATGCTACTACTTCAAATGGTGTTTAGAGAAATACCAATATGAATATCCTGAAGTGTTCAAGATTATCATAGATGAAGTCCAAATTTGGTAAAGTGTTAATTCTTGATGAGATCAATGAATGAAATACTTGGACCAAATGTTTGAGATCCTTATGAGTGATTATGATAGTGTATCATAGTGAACTCTTGATTAAGGCATGGTGATGTCTAAATCAAGAAGGAATCATACTCTAAGGAGTTAGAGAATGATTATCAAATAACTGAATTCTTCTTAATAAAAGAATACCCCACACTAATAAAGGACATTAAGAATCACAAAGAGTTGTAAATTCTTATATCCTTGACGGATACACCTCATTTATCTATGTGATGAGTTGTTCATGTGATGAGTCAACTATCTAGACGAATATGAGGAACCAAATTTTGAGTTATGGTTTACGACCATTACATCCTAAATGACATCCATGTGAATCATAAGGTATGACCTTGATGGTAGCACCCATTGGATGAAATCCATAAGTGCAAATTAATCTTAAGTGTTAAGACACATGGATAACATTTTGAGAAGGATAATGCTTGTTGATTGCAACTTAATGACTTAGACATTTGGCATATGGATACTAAAACCACATTACTATGAGGAATAAAACAAGGATGTGTACGTGACACAACCTATAAGGTTTATGAATCCACTAATGCAAATGAAGTCTATAAGTTAAAATGGACTAATCAATGTGATTGATTGAGTACAAGCAACTCAGAATTGGATCTTTACTTTGATGATATAGTCAAAGGGTTTGACTGATATGTCAAAGATAAAGAAGGGATCTGTGATTTAGTGGGAGCGTATTCACATTCCACATGTTGATGTGAAATGGAAATGTTCTAGAATGGAAATCCAAAAGTGGAAATTATCTTTAAGGAAGGTAGAGATGTTTCCTATGTGATAGGAATAGAGATCTATAGAGATAGTTCTCGAAAACCTCTTGACCTAAAAGAGGAGAAAACATACATTGGCAATCTATACTGAAGGGTTCAGTATGCACAGATTCAGTGGGAGAAAACCTATCCATGTTACATGGAGTTAGTATCCCAAGGCCAAGTGTCCAATTCATATGAAGAATGGGAACACTAAGAATAGATATGGATCTATCATGTATGTAATCATCCCATTATCTTACATGGCAAGAACAAAATGCATTCATCATCTTGTATGTATGGCATGGCAATATGATGTGCTCATCCTGATTACTCGTATGTGAGACATGACGAGTGGATGCATGTCTACTTCCAGTAAGGGTTACTGGAATACCATGAGAACTTGAGAAGTACTTGAGAAGTACTAGTTCTATGGAGATAAGGAAGAGCTCAATGTAAAGAGTTACATTGATGCGAACTTTCGAAAGGACAGAAAATTAATCGCAAAATATATATGGGATATATAAAAGTGAAAGTTTGTTGATAATTGGAAGTGTTCCAATAAAACCATTTAAAAGGAAATGTTGAGTATCTAAGTGTTGGAGAACAACAGTGGATACTATATGGATCTGGAAGTTCATGAGATGAACTTATAGATATTCCGCTCATTAATGACAAGTATGGAATTCCTTGATCATGCAATGTGGCTAAAGGTTAGCAAAGGAATACTAGATCGCATATTATGGCAACTCCATCTCATACGTGTGACGTACAACGAAGAGATGTGAGACATGCAATTTATACTGACTTTGGCAAGGTGTTGCCTTAACTCACTATGTTTGCACTAGAGAACAGTAACATGTGGGACATGTTTGAAGATCACTATGAATACGATTCAAGGGTGATTGGCTCGCAGTGCAAGTGGGATTTTATTGGTATGTATGCCCTGAGAGCCAATCATGGGATGATTGGTGGGATACATTAAGATTGATTTGATAAACATCAAAGACAAGCTTCCAATTCTTTTTGGTTCAGTCATATGAGATAGTGATAGAATAGATTGAATGTCTAGATAATGACAATACTCAATGACGTATGCTTTCAGGTTGAGGACCTGAATGATGAGATCATATGGATGCTAAGAGTTTGTACATTCTTGTTATGTCCCTAGTCGGATGTCATTGTGGAAGGTAGATAGACAACAATGACACACAAGACTAGATTGTGGTGTTGGTTGATGACAGAATCTCATTAGTCATGATATAGAGATATCAAACCAAACACATAGGTACTTGTTAGAGAACAAGTGTACCAGAAAGACCCACCGTGAGTTTGACACATGGGACCATGACATGGTAGTCGGAGTCAGTACTCACAGTGATGGTGGTGAGTGTGATTCTTTGACCTGAAATCACTACACTCAACACATGTCTTTGGGCACACTTTGACATCATCAAACGCAGTCCTGAAACATGGGTTGTTATAAAGGTGATGATTGGGTGGCTTTGACACATGGGGCTTTTGAGGGGTGAGTGACAGATATGGGATTTGTCCCTCCTGAGGGAGTTTGATATCCATGGCCATTTGATGAGTAGGATTGAGAAAGGCGTGCACGCATGTGTGAATCAATATGTGATATTGATGTCATACATATCTCTTACAATCTACTCTGAGATCAAGAAAGTGAATGAACGTTGGCAGGATGACTGTTCCATGCCTCGAGTTCATTTGGGATATCAGTGACAAAGGAATTATACATTCACTGTAACACCATTCATGGATTGTAGGATTGAAAGTTGTTCTCCAACTTTCTATTTCACTTGGGTAGCACTGATGTGTGACTAGGCACCGCTCTTTGCTTGTGAAGTCATAAGTGTTATGGACTTTCACTGCCAACGTGAAACGGACCTGCAGGGTCACACACATAGGATTTAACCTGGAAGAGGAGTTTTGTCCACAAAAAATGTTTAGATTGATTACTAAAGGAGTTTAGTAGTTCAATTAAACACTCAATCAATTGATAGCTCAGTATCATAATGTTCAAGGTGTTGGACTGATTGATTAGAGTATCAGATTGATTGAAACTGCAATTGACTATTTCTGCACAATCTGCACTCCCAACCGATCGGCTCATGTGATGAACCGATCGGCTGAGCTTGGTGAACCGATCGACTCAAGTGGTGAGTCGATCCGCTCATGGACAGGGTGAAACAATCAGTTCAAGTGTTGAAATGATCGGTTCAACTGGTCCAACCGAGCAAGTTGGGAAAGTAGGATTGGTGAGAAATTTCTTTTCGTTTCACTTGCCCAATTTGATTGGAACAAGGATTGATATTTGGTACCAATTAGAAACAAAAGAGGAAAAGTCAATCGGGAACTGACCAGGACCACGAACCAATCGGTTCAGAAGTGAACTGACCGTTTCATGGGTCCCAACTGATCGGTTGAGGTGTCAACCGACCGGATCACGTCCCCAACCGACCGTTTCAGAAATGACACGATCGGTTCAGGTTGCGCAGTTGGTTGTTTTTGTGGAAAATATCGAACCCTTCTACTCCTGCTTTAGTCTCACATTGCCCGGGATAGAGAACCCTGTCCCATGACCCTCCTATATATAGGGGTATTGGGGGCTTCTCAAAGTACAACTCAGTGCAACCAATTGCTATGTAAAGTTATCGTTCTCTCTGATTTTGGTAATCGAGAGAGCCTGAGCTAGTGCTACCCAATAAGGGAGGCACAACAAGGGAAAGACAACTGTAGAAAGCGACTGGTGGCAGGAGAGTGTGTCAGTGACTAGTACACTAATAGGAGGGTGCGACTCCTTCCAATTCCTTGTGGGAGAAGGAGATTGGAGTTCCTGGTGGTCCGTGTGGACTACTTCAGAGGCGGGAGATTTCTACCGCTCGGAGGACAGCTGTCAATCCCGACAGTCCCGGTGAGACCAGGAGTCGTCAGTCCCAGTACGAATAGGAGCTGCACATACACCGTACAAGACCTGAGGTGAAGACCGCGCAAGCCGCAAGGTATTGTTGCCGAGCAAGCCTCGGGACAAGGTATGATTCCACAGACCATCCATTCCTATTGTATAGATGTTGACACGTTTCCTTGTTCTGGGTTTGGGGAGGATAATTTTTTTTGTTTCCACTGCCTTCTCTGCCTCCCCCAAAACCCAACAGTGGTATCAGAGCTAGGTTAACTGCTCTATACTTTAGGATTATCGATATGATCGATTTTGGTTTGTTGCCTTTATTTATTGCATACAATGCGAATAAAATTGGCTTTATGCTTGTCTAATCCTAAATCCACAAATCCCAATATACATATATGATATGTAATATGAATGCACTCGATACACGTCACCCTTAAACGAGTTTTGTGGTGGATGTATAGCATGGTTATGGCCAATAAACCCTATATGTGTATGGTTGTATGTGGTTGCTTGCATCTCAGTCTGCGCACTGATCTTCCTTCTCCTATTCCTGATGTAACTCGAAATAATTCGAGATCTCTTTCCTACCTTTGCTCCCCTCGAATGTAACTCGAGGTTTCTCATTTTACAATGTAAAATAGGATAGAATTTTATTTCCTTTTATGTCAAAGAACAGAGGACATCTTGACAACAGCTGAGACGATCGGTTCAAGGCGTGAACCGATCGGTTGACATTCCAGACGATCGGTTCAAGGAGTGAGCCGATCAATTGATGATCGGTTTGAGGAGTGAGACGAGCGGGTGGCGGCCATGATGAGATGCACGATGACTAGGCAAACCGATCAGTTGGAGGAGCCAACCGATTGGCTGGTGGCACCCAACCGACCGGCCTGATGGTGAGCCGATCAGTCATGTGATGAGTTGATCAAACCCAGAAAGGCAAGGCACAAAGTTCATCTTTTACAGGTTGCATGTGATATAGACCTAGATGACCGTGATTCCTCTTGGCTCGAGGAATCACATTAGGATGGCCATAATCATCGCTTTTATCGTTTCACATGTTTTCTGTGGGATATAGCATGTATATGATATGTACTATATATTGTGGTGATTGGATATGTATATGTATATAAAAACCAAATCCCTCATTAAATATTAAGTTTTAGATGCCTTCCAAATGCGACACACGTGAAAAGATTGATCGACCAAGTGTGGGCATGCCCTAGTGTGGTGCACAGTCTATCTCGTGGAAGCGTGAAGGATGAATGTGTGGGTCTGCCCTAGCAGGGTGCATATTCATCGTGTTGGCTTTGGGTCGGACTGAACAAGGTGACCTAGATAGGATCTAGCACCTTGAGGCATGGAGATGCTCATGGCAAGGAGTTTCATATGACATCTTATCAAGAGTTGCATATGATGCAATTGGAAAAAGTTGCCTACCTGAGAGATCTAAGTTGTGGGTGATAGCCCTAGCTGGTCCATGACTTAGAGGATTTCAGGATCTTGCCCACTAGAAGGTTGTACGCTGCAATCTTCCAAATTGATGGTGAGGGCTATCAATTTGAACTAAAATAGTGGGAGTGATAATTAATTAAAGTCCTAATTATATCGTCAACTTTTCAAATCAATCAAATAAGTCAAAAAAGAGTTTTGGACTAAAATTGCATATTTTCCTTTTGTAGTACAAATGGCAACAAACAACAATCACTTTTCTTTACGATTCATCCTTGAAAAGGACAAGTTGAATGGGATAAACTTCCACGACTGGTATAGGACATTGAGAATTATTCTCACTCAAGAGAGAAAGCTCTATGTCCTAGATACTCCAATTCCAGAGGAACCTGCTCCTAATGCACCAAAGGCAGAAAGGGATGCTTACAAGAAGCATTTTGATGATTCCATTGATGCAAAGTGCTTGATATTGTGCTCTATGAACCACGAGTTGTAGAGACAACATGAGAACATGGGTTTCATTGAGATGATTCAGCATCTCAGGAACATGTATGAAGATCAAGCACGGAAAGAGAGATATGATGTCTTAAGGGCACTGTTCAAGTGCGTCATGACAGAAGGAGATCCAGTTGGTCCTCACACACTCAAGATGATTGGGTATGTGGAGAATCTGACAAGACTGGGATTTCCACTGAGCCAAGAGTTGGCTACTGACGTGATACTGCAATCGTTGCCAGAATCCTATAGTCAGTCTGTGATGAACTACAACATGAACAACTTTGATAGGCCATTATCAGAGTTGTTGGGTATGTTGAGGACAGCCGAGACACAGATGAAGAAAGACAAGCCTAAGTCTGTGATGGTGATAATGAGCAAGAAAGGCAAGTCCAAGCGAAAGGGCAAGGGCAAAGCTAAGAAAGGTTCTGATGCTATCCAGGAGCCCAAGTCGTCTTCAGCTCTCAAGGCCAAGGGAGGCGTGACCAAGAAAGGAAATTGCCACCATTGTCAAAAGCCAGGACATTGGAAAAAGAATTGTCCTCTCTATCTGGAAGAACAAAATAAGAAGGAGGCGACAGCCGTCTCTACTTAAAGGTGTCATGAAAGTAAACTGGTAACACTTTTGAGGTATATGATACCAAGATGTAAAGTGTAAAGCACTCAATAAATGGGGAAGTGTTGCCGCCATAGATAGGAGTACTTTAGTTTATTTTCAGCCTAAAAGGCATGTAATACTGTTATGAACTGCTATTTCATATTTGTCAATAGATAGAAACACTTTATTTTTGCATATTGTATGACAATGATGGCAATCAATAAAGAGATGTTTCAATTTCTAAAGATATGATCTTTGTGGAAATGCCTTGTTTATCTTGTGGTATTTCATATGCATAAGATAAAATGATACCTAAAAGTTATAGATAACTCAAACAATCAAATTAGCATCAATCATGAGAAATTCATTTCTAGTTTCCATGTGATGGATAAATCTAGACTCTTTTGGTTAGAGAACCAGTAAGAGACATGAATATCTTGGACATGATTAATCAATCTTCACTAATGGTAGTGGGAGAATGATTGTCTTATTAGGTATAATACATGTGATGTATTTACATACCTATTGGAACAAATGCTACTACTTCAAATGGTGTTTAGAGAAATACCAATATGAATATCTTGAAGTGTTCAAGATTATCATAGATGAAGTGCAAATTTGGTAAAGTGTTAATTCTTGATGAGATCAATGAATGAAATACTTGGACCAAATAATTGAGATCCTTATGAGTGATTATGATAGTGTATCATAGTGAACTCTTGATTAAGGCATGGTTATGTCTAAATCAAGAAGGAATCATACTCTAAGGAGTTAGAGAATGATTATCAAATAATTGAATTCTTCTTAATAAAAGAATACCCCACACTAATGACGGACATTAAGAATCACAAGGAGTTGTAAATTCTTATATCCTTGACGGATACACCTCATTTATCTATGTGATGAGTTGTTCATGTGATGAGTCAACTATCTAGATGAATATGAGGAACCAAATTTTGAGTTATGGTTTACGACCATTACATCCTAAATGACATCCATGTGAACCATAAGGTATGACCTTGATGGTAGCACCCATTGGATGAAATCCATAAGTGCAAATTAATCTTAAGTGTTAAGACACATGGATAACATTTTGAGAAGGATGGTGCTTGTTGATTACAACTTAATGACTAAGACATTTGGCATATGGATACTAAAACCACATTCCTATGAGGAGTAAAACAAGGATGTGTACGTGACACAACCTATAAGGTTTATGAATCCACTAATGCAAATGAAGTCTATAAGTTACAATGGACTAATCAATGTGATTGATTGAGTACAAGTAACTCAGAATTGGATCTTTACTTTGATGATATAGTCGAAGGGTTTGACTGATATGTCAAAGATAAAGAAGGGATCTGTGATTTAGTGGGAGCGTATTCACATTCCACATGTTGATGTGAAATGGAAATGTTCTAGAATGGAAATCCAAAAGTCAAAATTATCTTTAAGGAAGATAGAGATGTTTCCTATGTGATAGGAATAGAGATCTATAGAGATAGTTCTCGAAAACCTCTTGACCTAAAAGAGGAGAAAACATACATTGGCAATCTATACTGAAGGGTTCAGTATGCACAGATTCAGTGGGAGAAAACATGTCCATGTTACATGGAGTTAGTATCCCAAGGCCAAGTGTCCAATTCTTATGAAGAATGGGAACACTAAGAATAGATATGGATCTATCATGTATGTAATCATCCCATTATCTTGCATGGCAAGAACAAAATGCATTCATCATCTTGTATGTATGACATGGCAATATGATGTGCTCATCCTGATAACTCGTATGTGAGATATGACGAGTGGATGTATGTCTACTTCCAGTAAGGGTTACTAAAATACCATGAGAACTTGATAAGTACTTGAGAAGTACTAGTTCTATGGAGATAAGGAAGAGCTCAATGTAAAGAGTTACATTGATGCGAACTTTCAAAATGACAGAAAATTAATCGCAAAATATATATAGGATATATAAAAGTGAAAGTTTGTTGATAATTGGAAGTGTTCCAATAAAACCATTTAAAAGGAAATGTCGAGTATCTAAGTGTTGGAGAACAGCAGTGGATACTATATGGATTTGGAAGTTCATGAGATGAACTTATAGATATTCCGCTCATTAATGACAAGTATGGAATCCTTGATCATGCAATGTGGCTAAAGGTTAGCAAAGGAATACTAGACCGCATATTATGGCAACTCCATCTCATACGTGTGACGTACAACGAAGAGATGTGAGAAATGCCATTTATACTGACTTTGGCAAGGTGTTGCCATAACTCACTATGTTCGCACTAGAGCACAGTAACATGTGGGACATGTTTGAAGATCACTATGAATACGATTCAAGGGTGATTGGCTCACAGTGCAAGTGGGAGTCTGTTGGTATATATGCCCTGAGAGCCAATCATGGGATGATTGGTGGGATACATTAAGATTGATTTGATAAACATCAAAGGAAAGCTTCCAATTCTTTCTGGTTCAGTCATATGAGATAGTGATAGAACAGATTGAATGTCTAGAGAATGACATTACTCAATGACGTATGCTTTCAGGTTGAGGACCTGAACGATGAGATCATACGGTTGCTAAGAGTTTGTACATTCTTGTTATGTCCCTAGTCGGATGTCATTGTGGAAGGCAGATAGACAGCAATGACACAGAAGACTAGATTGTGGTGTTGGTTGATGACAAAATCTCATTAGTCATGATATAGAGATATCAAACCAAACACATAGGTACTTGTTAGAGAACAAGTGTACCAGACAGACCCACCGTGAGTTTGACACATGGGACCATGACATGGTAGTCAGAGTCAGTACTCACAGTGATGGTGGTGAGTGTGATTCTTTGACCTGAAATCACTACACTCAACACATGTCGTTGGGCACACTTTGACATCATCAAACGCAGTCCTGAAACATGGGTTGTTATAAAGGTGATGATTGGGTGGCTTTGACACATGGGACTTTTGAGGGGTGAGTGACAGATATGGGATTTGTCCCTCCTGAGGGAGTTTGATATCCATGGCCACTTGATGAGTAGGATTGAGAAAGGCGTGCACACATGTGTGAATCAATATGTGATATCGATGTCATACATATCTCTTCCAATCTACTCTGAGATCAAAAAAGTGAATGAACGTTGACAGGATGACTGTTCCAAGCCTTGAATTCATTCGGGATATCAGTGATAAAGGAATTATACATTCACTGTAACACCATTCACAGATTGTAGGATTGAAAGTTGTTCTCCAACTTTCTATTTCACTTGGGTCACACTGATGTGTGACTAGGCACCACTCTTTGCTTGTGAAGTCATAAGTGTTATGGACTTTCACTGCCAACGTGAAATGGACCTGCAGGGTCACACACATAGGATTTAACATGGAAGAGGAGTTTTGTCCACAAACAATGTTTAGATTGATTACTAAAGGAGTTTAGTAGTTCAATTAAACACTCAATCTATTGATAGCTCAGTATCATAATGTTCAAGGTGTTGGACTGATTGATTAGAGTATCAGATTGATTGAAACTGCAATTGACTATTTCTGCACAATCTGCACTCCCAACCGATCGGCTCATGTGATGAATCGATCAACTGAGCTTGGTGAACCGATCGGCTCAAGTGGTGAGTCGATCGGCTCATGAACAGGGTGAAACAATCAGTTCAAGTGTTGAAATGATCGGTTCAACTGGTCCAACCGAGCAAGTTGGGAAAGTAGGATTGGTGAGAAATTTCTTTTCGTTTCACTTTCCCAATTTGATTGGAACAAGGATTGGTATTTGGTACCAATTAGAAACAAAAGCGGAAAAGTCAATCGGGAACTGACCATGACCACGAACCGACCGGTTCAGAAGTGAACTGACCGTTTCATGGGTCCCAACCGATCGGTTGAGGTGTCAACCGACTGGCTCAGGTCCCCAATCGACCGTTTCAGAAATGAAACAATCGGTTCAGGTTGCACAGTTGGTTGTTTTTGTGGAAAATCTTGAACCCTTCTACTCCTGCTTTAGTCCCACATTACCCGGGATAGAGAACCCTGTCCCATGACCCTCCTATATATAGGGGTATTGGGGGCTTATCAAAGTAAACTCAGTGCAACCAGTTGTTCTGTAAAGTAGTTGTTCTCTCTGGTTTTGGTAACCGAGAGAGCCTGAGCAAGTGCTACCCGATAAGGGAGGCACAACAAGGGAAAGACAACTGCCGAAAGCGACTGGTGGCAGGAGAGTCTGTCAGTGACTAGTACGCTGATAGGAGGGTGCGACTCCTTCCAATTCCTTGTGGGAGAAGGAGATTGGAGTTCCAGGTGGTCCGTGTGGACTACTTCAGAGGCGAGAGATTTCTACTGCTCGGAGGACAACTGTCAATCCCGAAAGTCCCGGTGAGACCAGGATTCGTCAGTCCCGGTACGAATAGGAGTTGCACAGACACCGTCCAATACCTGAGGTGAAGACCATACAAGCCGTGAGGTATTGCCGCCGAGCAAGCCTCAGGACAAGGTATGATTCCACAAACCATCCCTTCCTATTGTATAGACGTTGACGTGTTTCCTTGTTCTGGGTTTGGAGAGGAGATTTTTTTTTAATTTCTGCTGCCTTCTCTGCCTCCCCCAAAACCCAACACATGTACCGACTCAACAACAACAACCTCAAGTGCCTCATTAAAACAATGGTAAAAACAATGGTAAGAGAATTGTGGAAATGCGAGCTGGAAGATTTTTTGCTTTGGATGGTGAAGAAGTCCATGAGGATGATCAAGTTGAAGGTAACCCTTAGTCTGATAGTACACTTTCAAGTTATGTTTCCTTTTGCAAGATATACATAAAATAAGTTAGCTTTGTACCTATAGTTTTGTTTGGATTATTAGGATGAATCTTTAAGGGGTGGTAGATAGTTTCTTAGATTTCGAGGACGAAATCTCTTTAAGGGGTGGTATGCTATAACATACCAAAACCTAAGACTTAATCTTATTCCAGTGTTAAGAACTTATAACCCTTAGTCTTTGAGGAGTAGACAAATAGGGTTTAGAGTATGCTATTTAGTGACCTTAAATGTATTAATGCATGAATAAATCACATTAAAATGTAGAATATAAATTAATCATAAAATCAATAACATGTACATAGGATATGTGTATAAAAGACAAAGTGTCCATAGTTGAGAATAATGAGTTATAATTCCACAAAACACGAAATAAATAATCTAATGTGGGATAAAGGTGGTGTAGATTCGTTCTAGTTTATTCCTATGCCTTAGGGTGCAAGGAAGAGAAAAAGGGAATCAAAGATAATGCTTAAAACATGAATAATGAGATATTGGATTATTAATGAGAGAAATAATAGAAATAATGGATAATGTGTTAAAAGGAAAACTTCTTGGATAATAATAACCTCATATTCATTTTCTTGGGATATTCTTTGGCTTGTAGGCCAAGTTTCCCCAATTTAGGATAATAATAACCATATCTAATTTAATTAGAAAAGAAAATGGTGTTTTTACTTAAAAATATTAAATAAAATATGTAATGACTCCAAAAATCGAAAATAATTTTAGATTTGTTATCTAATTAATAAAATATGCCTTTGCGTGAATTTTCACTCAATTTGGAGAAAGTTTGATTAAAAGATGAAATCAGGAGAGAGAAAGTGTGTAGAACCTTCAAAATATTAAATAAGTACACAAATAATTCCAAAATGTAAAATTAATGGAAAATTCGTATTCAACATATTAAATAAAGCTTGTGGGTCAAGTTTCATCACATTTGGGTAATCCTATCACCATTAATGAAGGAGGAAAGAGAAAATAGTAATTGAATTATTTAACCAACCAAAAATTCTCAAAAGGCAAATCTAGTTTTATATCCAGATTCTACATATTAAAATTAGCCCTTGTGAAAATTTTTAGCCAATTTGGAATTTGTTTGAGCCCTAAAATGAAGAGAGAGAAATTCATTTAATACTATATATGCATCACTTAATTTGTTTTCGAATTGGATAATGTTTTCCTGTTTTGATCACGCGTGAATCACATCCTTTGATTTCATGATCGAATGGCTCAGGCTTCATCCCCTTCCTCGTGCCACAAAGGAACCAGGTCGCCGACCAACTCGATTTTGTTTTGGGGATTTCTCTTTCCTCAATGGATCGTTCTTTGAAATTTCTTCGCCTATAGTTTCTAAGTCAAATTCCGTATCTAGCAATCCTATACTTGAGCCATTTTGTCAAGTTTTGGGGAAACTCCCAATTTCTCCTGTATGACTCTCGAGCACCCCATACCCGAAGTTTCTACACCGAACCACACCTATATGAACCCATGCCCAGGACTTCCTTAGTACCTATGCAACTTTCCTCCATCGCTAATTTCATCTTCCACCCTTTCCACCAGTGTCGGGTTCCCAAAGAACAAAGGTCACCACCGGTGCTGTTTGGTTCCTACTCTTGGCATCTTGCTTCAATTAATCATAGCAGTAAGTTCGTCAACCCTTCCTTCTTCTTTCTGTGTGCTTACTTCGTCAAATCGTTGCTTCGATCAATTTTGCCCAATCAGGCTCACACCTTGCAGCTATTTTTTATGTTGCAATGGCGGATGAGATGAAAGGATGAATCCCTTGTGGAAAAGGTCACCTTTGCCCTCCGCTTCGATTCAATAATTTGTTTTTCCACCAGGGGTAATTCAATCTTTTTACAATTTTGTTTTCTTTTTTCAAGCAAGTATCTTGTTGAGTTATGCGTGGGGCCGACAGAGTTGGTGGGCTCCAATTGGGCCAACTTGGACCGCGTGGCCACTCTCTCTGTTTCAATTTTTGGATTTTTCTTATTGGTCGGTTTTCAAAAATTGATAACTAATTATTTACTAATCAAAAAATACAAATAAACACTTGTTGGATTCAGAAAAATGCAAGCTTTCTAATGGTATTGGTTTTGTCACTTGAATCTGATGTTTTGAAGAAGTGATTTTAATGGATCTAATTAATAACTTAATAATTTGTATAATTCATAACTGATAAACCCTAGGGCCAAAATTAAAAATAAAATATGTTCTAGACTCAGAAAAATATGATCTATCTATTAAAAATAATTTCGATGCCTAGTTTTGAGTTTTTTGAAAAAGTAATTTTGAGGATGATTTGATTAACTAAAAATCACTAAAAATAACCCTAAAAGTCCATATCTTTAAAATACTTAATATTATATGTTAATTTGATCAAAAAATCATAACTAAGATGATAGTGATATTTTCAAGACCTAAATTGGTGGTTTGTAGAAAAAGTTGACGAATTTAGGGTTTTGAGTTCTTAATGGATGCATACAATGCTAATACATGTATATGGTTATTGTAATAGGAAAAGTGGACTCTAATCTTGCTTAGGATTTTGGAAAGTATTTTTTAAGACTTTATGAGAGGTATGTTAGCATCTCTGATTTTTTCTTTATTGAGCAATAACCTAACTTGTCTTTCTCTTGGTCCTATGGACAATAACTTAAAAACCATATCAATTTCTTTTGAAAATGATGCTTCATGTAAAGTACCCTACTTGTTACTGATCTTGTGATCATAATAACTTCTTGACATTCATTTGGAATCTTTATTATGCCTTGTTCATTTGGAACTCAATTTGTTATTATATGCCCACTTTGAGGTGGTTGATAATGATGATCACTTATGTGGTGATTAACTTGTGAATCTGACTATACTTTTACTTGCCTCAGTATTAAGCATGTTGTGTGACTCAGTATCCCTAGATTAATATATTTTGCATTGGTTTTGGGTTATGTGCCCTTATTGTTTATTTTGGGATGGTGATTATGTGCCCCATACCCGGGTTTCAAATTTATGAGGTTTGGCCCAACTTTTAATTGGGAGTTTGGTTATGTGCCAATCTCTATCAGGTTTCAAGTTTATGAGGCTTGGTTGCCTTTTTTATTTATGTTGTTCTAGTGCTATGTTTATCTCACCTACATGTTGGTTGTTATGGGTTTTGTGCCCTAAAAATATTATGAGTGCTTTTGTGGAACCACTTTTATATTTTTTTAACGACAAGTATCCATTTTATCATATGTTTGAGATTCTTTCCTTTTATGCCAGATTGGGTAGTCCTTATCTTTTTACATGGGAAGCCTTCTATACTTGATGTACCTTCTTCTCAAAATAAAATACTAAATTCCTTTTTAGCATGCTCATACCAGGTTTTGATGATATCCTCTTTTCTTTTTCTTTTGTGGGGTACGCCTCCAACCCCAGGTATTGGATGAGGAGAAGGAGATCTAGGAGGACCTGGACCACAACAAGTGTAGTTGTCTTTGTGGGAGACTTTGCTTGAAGTTGTTAGGTGATCCTTAGCTAGTTCTACATAAGTAGTTAATTTTCCTTTATGTCACCCTGAATGGTGAAAGTTTAGTATGATAAGAAGCTTTGTAATGGTTAGATATATCTTTCAATTCCGCTGCTACTTTGTGTTATGATACAATCATGTTGAATAAAATTGGTTTCATCCCCTTTTGAGAAATAGTTTTTGTTGGTGGATGTTGCCCTCTTTATTTTTAGTAGGGAGTGGATTCCTATGGGACCCCACTCCTTACATACCCCCACTTAACTCTAGGCTTCCCTAGTCACTATATATACCTTGTTGGTTGTCGGGTGATGGGGTTATCACTTATTGCCACCCACTTGAGCATTCATTGAGCTACCTACTCCTTTGTACCTGCTCCCAATTTAGTTTTGACCATAATCTACCTCAAAATCCTATTTTTCTAGGGTTTTGCTACATAGATTCACAATTCCATGCCATCCAACCACCAAGGAGGGAAAAGGAAGAGATTCTACAATAGGAGGTGAAGAAGGAGGACTTTTAACCAAGATTTCATGGCTATCACTCCTCTAATCCTTCTTCTTTCTTCTTTTGTTTTGTTATGACTAGGTAAGCCCCGCTAGGTGTGTTGTTTGGGGTTAAAATGTGACTTTGATACCATGTCGGGGAAAATAATATGTAAAGTCTATAATTTCATTTATTAATGGTTATGTTCTACTTATATCTCATTCCCATGAATTATCTTGTGGGTTGGGCTTGAAAACATGGATTGTCTTGTGATTTGTGCTTGAAAACACCTAGGTTGTAGGAGAAAATAGCCTACATTAGCTATTTTGGGATTTGGTATTAGGTCCAACTAGTGGATCCCTAGTTAGTACCCCATATTCCTACATATATATCCCTTCTCCTACTCCTATATTTGAGATTTAAGTATCTAGTTTAGTAGCACTTAGTGCAAGTGGCTTGGATCTATCTAAATGTTGGATGGTAGATGATGTGAGGTGAAATACCCTCATTTCCACCCTCCACTACTAACCTTGCATCCAATTTACCTAAGAGCTACTATCCGATAAATCTAGACTTAATTAGATCATGGTTGAATTAGACCTAAACCTTATACCAAATGAGTGTTGCAAGGTTAGGTAGGTGGTGCTAGGGAGTAGTTCCCCTATACACACCCTATTCCATCCACGTCCAACTAGTAGTTTAGGGAAATTCTTTAGCATATAAATTGTTGTTTGGTTTGGTAATCAAATGAATGTGTATTGGTTGCATGTTATGACCCCTACCTAGGTTCTAGTCAAATTACACCAAACGGACCACACTTCCATTAATTTCTGAAAACTCTAATTGCCAACTTGCTTAGTTAGTGTTAGTTTAGTTAACTTGTTTGCTTTCTCAATTAGTATTTTTGGATTTTTTTGATACTAGGTATTTCTAATGTAGTTAGTTTTGCCTTGTGTTTGCATTTTCTTGCTTTATCTAGTTAGTTGCTAATATATCCCTTTTCTTGCTCTAGTTGGCGAAGTGCTTGTGTAGTGTTTTTTCCCCCAGTGTATCTAGTTTCCCACTCTAGTTTGATAATTACTATTATCTTTTAAGTGTAGTGTTAGTTCTAATCTTACCTTTCTTGCCTTAGTCGAATTGCCTCTTTCATTTCTTAGCTTCTTTCCCTTATTACTTAGAATTAACTATTTAGGGTTAAAGTAGGTTTGCTTATTACCTTTCATTAATTGCTTGTTGGACCTCTTAGTGTAGTCACAATTCCAAACCCTTTAACCCTAGACTCTGCATTAGGAACCTGGAAAAAGTGAACTAAGCTCTAGTGCCCCCTCTCCCCCTTGGTTTTGACCCCAACTTTCCATCCTCTATGCTACTCCCGATCCCATGCACTTGTGAATTTGTTTAAGAGTGTGTTCAAACCGGGTTATAAAGTTCAAAAGACCATGATGTGTGCCTAGGGAACATTTAATCAAAATTCAGTTGGTTGGATGAACCCACGATGAACACATCGATCTTTCTAGCACTGTTGTCATGGAGATAGGTGCTCGACCTAGATAATTTGTTTGACTTTGACTTTCCTACTTTCCTCACAATTTCTATGCATTACTCTTTATGTTACTTGTGTAAACGTGTTTACTAACTTGTCTCCTTTTTATTGGTTTTGCCTTGTGTAGGTGCATTGTTGCATGTTTTCAAGCCGCTTTCTTTTTATCAACACTTTCTTACAAGATCTCGGAATAGGGAGAAGAAGGTGGAGAAACATGCACAACAAGCATCTAGAGGAAGAGATGGAAAAATGAATTTGTAACATACTAGAACTAGAACCCTACCCTAGAACTTTGACCTTTTTGACTTGACCAAACAAAGTTCAACTTTAATAAGCCAATGCATGTAATTGAGACTATAATGAAACATAAAATGTGTCACAAAGGTATATAGTGGACAACATGACAAATAATTCTTAATAATCATATAAAGAACTTAATTGGTTGATTAATGAAGTTAGTGGGCCATTAGTGGGCCACGTGACATAACATCTATAATAAAGTCTCAAAAGTAAAAATAGACTTCAAATTCGTAATCTACACATCAAAATAAGCCTACATGTCAATTTTTATCTAATTGGGACAACCTTGAAATAAAAGGTGAAATCAGGAGAGAGAAAGTGTGTCGAACCTTAAATATAGTAAATAAATGCTCACACAACTCTGACATATAGAATTGGTGACAAATTCGTATCCAACACATTAAATATTAATTGTGTGTGAAGTTTCATAAAATTTGGAAAATCTTAAAGTCATTAATGCATGAGGAAAGAGAAAATAGGATTTGATTTATTTAACACATTAAAAGTTCTCAAAAGGAAAATATAATTACATAATCAGAATCTACATGCCTTAATTTCCCTGTATGCAAAATTTTACCTAATTTGGATAATGATTGAACCATTAAAAAAAGAAAGAGAAAAAGAAAATTAAATGCAATGTCAATTTATTAAAATAATTTGATTTTGTCACGCCGTCACGCGCCTTGGTTACTATTTTGATTATACATGCAATCTGGGCCATCGATTTTTCCATCCAATGGCTATGGGATCATCTCCTACCTCGAGTAGGAGATCGACCCGCCATGTACAATAACAACAAGATTTCTTTTCCTTCTAGCTTCCTCGTTTCTCAATTGTTTTCCACGATTTTTCTTTCATCAGTTTCCTTTTTCTGTTATGAACTGATCGATCCTTTACTCGAGCCCTAACACTCTATATATAGTAGATGCCCAATTATCCTCTCTCTACATTTTTGCATAGAAGACCATCCATAGTGCCTCATCTGCATGCGGCTGCCCTAGATCAACACTCGACCATTCTATGACTCAACTCTAGCGCCAATTTCATCCCAGGTCATGTGTCTTGCCTCTGCAAGTTCCTTCTTCTCTGTAGAATAACTCGTCTTCTACACAACATCTTCGATCCCTCTTCTCTGTGGAATCAATTGATTTGGTGGTGAGCATCGTGAGACCACACTCTTTCTTTCTACCTCTTCTGTTGGTTGGGTGATTTCGTATGCTCTCTAGTCGACTAGTTGTCGGTGTTCTGGGATACTATTCTGGCAAAGGAAACTCACTGCTTTGAGTTTTTGGGCCGTTGTCTATTGCTTTGGATATCCAGTACTTTCACTTTGTTTCACCGATCCCATTCGTGGGGTTGTTCAGAGGGTTTTTGACTTTCTCTATCTTTCTGCTTCATTTAATTCTGCATGGGCATTGGTATCATTGAAGCTTCTATCTCTGTGTTAGTGACCCTTTGTACTCAGTGATGGCTCATTGAGTTTGAGATCATGCTTGATCGGGATTTTAGTCACCATGTTTCTTCATTTCCAGTTCAACTCGACGAAGAACATTGCTAGGGATGATCTTCCTATTATGCCCTCTCATTTCCCCTTCTTGTTTGTTTTTTCGTTGAGGGTATTTTGGTAATTTCACATGGCTTTATTGTTTCTGTATGCGTCTGTGCCTCACTGATGTGTTTGAGTGGCCTTTGAGTTTTACAGCCCTGATTGGGCCAACTCATCTGTGCGACCCACTCTTTCCTTCTCTTTTCCTCTTCCTCAAATTTATGCCACATGGAATTTTCCAATTTGTTGGATTTTGCAAAATTCATAATAAATTATTTATTGATCAGAAAAATATGGAAAAATGCTCATTGGAATAAAAAAACAATATCTAACTAATGGTATAAATTTTCATGACTAAATCCAATGATTAATAACATGTGTTTTCAATGGATCTAATTAATTAAGAATTTATTTATAAAAATCATAACTAAATATTTATAAGTCATAAAAATATAATAAAATATTTTTGGAATCCTAATAACATAAAATAAAATTTGGCATAGTTTTCATAACCTAATTCACATAATAATAAAATGGTGGTTTTTAGGGTTTTATAATCAATGTGGTATTAACTCAAAATCTACCTATATGTTTAATAGGTTCTTTAAAGGCCTAGGCTTGGACCTAGTTGGACTTTGGACTCTGGACTCTACCTGATTATTCTTTTAAGTAATAAGCCTATGTTTCTTCTTTCTCTTAGATCTATGGACAATAGCCTATATACCATGTCTTTTTCTTTTGAAGTTATGCTTCATGTGAAGTACCCTACTTATTACTGATCTTGTGATCATGGATATTCTTTTGGACTCTTTTTCTTATGCCTTGGTGCATGTTGGACTTATTTGATGATATGTGTACACTTTGAGGTGGATGTATATTTGTGGATATGTGATATCTTATGCCCACTTGCATGTGGATGTATGTGTTGTCCATTGTGTTATGGCAACATTGTATAATCTGACTATACTTTTCACTTGCCTCTACATTTTACATGCTATGTGATTTAGTAGCACTAGAGTAGTGTGATTTCATTGATTTTTGGGCGTGTGCCCCTATTTTTGGGATGGAGGTGGTGGTGCCCCATACCCGAGTTTCAAGGATGTGAAGACTTGGCTCAATTTTATATGTACTGAGAATTTGGCAGTGCATCATTCTCTATTAGGTTTCAAGGATGTGAAGCCTTGTCCACCTTTGTCTTCATATTGTTCTAATGTTATGCTTATCTCACATGCATGCATGTTTTATGATGATTGTGGGGGTGTGTGCCCTACTTTCTCTACATGTTCTATTGTGGAACAACTTTGTTGTTTTGTTTATGGCAAGTATCATCTTTTATCATGTGATGATGATTCTTATCTTTTATGCCTCTTTGGATAGTCCTTATCTCTTGCATGGGGAGCATTTATACTTGATTTCCTTTGGTTATTACATTGCTCAAGTTTTCTTTTAGTATGCACATACCATCCTTTGCTGATTTTTTTCTTCTCTTCTTTGTTGTGTATGCTTCCAACCCCAAGATAGAGCAAGGAGAGGCGATCTTGAAACCCAACCTTTGTAGTTGAGCTTTTGGGAGACTTTGAAGAGGTGGTTAGATGACCCTCAACTAGATCCTTGTTTGATATGTTAGATTTCCTTTTCGACACCCATGTGTGGTGAAGTGATGTATAATGTTATCAAGCTTTGTAATAGTTAGAACTTTTATATTCCGTAGCTATATTTTGGTAATGTGATACATACATGTGGAAAGTATTGGTATTCATCCCTTTGCTAAAAAAATTTATGTGTTGTTTGGTTCAAGGGATGTTGTCTTTTTACTTCTAGTAGGGAGTGGTTCCCCTTTGGGATCCCACTCTTTACAACATGGTATTAGAGCCACTAGCAGTCAGTTATCTAACTATTTCAATCTTTCCTTCCTTAGGATGTTTACCTTTTTCCATAGGTTGTTTAAACCTAGTGTCCTTGCCTTGTGTAGGCAAAAACCCTCATGGTGGGAGATAAATTGACTCTTGACAACATGTCCGGCTATGAGACACCCAAGAACCCTAGGTTTGGGATGCCAAGGATGGATCCTCCCTTTACCACACTAGTGACTTAAGGTGGAACATCATTAGGTGAGGAGGCCCCAGCCTCTGATAGTATAGGTGTAGTCATCTCTCCAGAGCAAGATTTGGCCACATTTCGACAACTTTTTGCTACTACCATGGCCAGAAAGATGAAAGACATGTCTGTACTTAAAAAGCCTAAGGAGTTCTCAATCATGGAGTTCATGAAGATGCAACCACCCTCCTTTAAGGGTGAAGGTGAAATAGAGATGGTCAACAAAGATGATGATTGGGTGTTAGCCATTGAGAGGACTTTTGATGGTATGGCATGTCCTCCACACCAGAAGGTTAGGTTTACTTCATATGTCTTGGAAGGATCGACAAGAGTTTGGTGCAATGGTATTGCAAGGACTAGAGACATCTCAACCATGTCTTGGGTGGAGTTCTTAGCTCTCTTCTGTGGTAAGTACATATGCACTGCTACTTTGAAGAAGAAGGAAGGTGAGTTCTATAATTTGAAGTAAGGTACCATGTTGGTTTCTACTAATGTGCAAAGGTTCCTCCTACTTGAGAGGTATGCTGATGGACTATGTGAAGAAAGGAGATCTGACCTTGTCCTACAAGGCCTCAACTACAATGTGGGTCGTGCTCTTATCCCACAACTCCCCTTGGCCTTTCAGTAGATGGTTGATAAAGCTTTGGTTGTGGAGTCTTACCCAGGTTTTCAACCTAAGGAGTTTGAAAAGAAGAGGAAGTCCTCAGGAGGTGAATAGAAAAGAGACAAGTGTGCTAAGTGTAATGGTTACCATCCACCAGGGAAGTGTTCTTAGGATAGGTCTCGTTATGGAACACCAGTGGTATGCCATTATTGCAGTGAACCTAGACACATCTAACCTGATTGCCCTAAGTGTCGTAATGGACAAGCTCCAGTGCAATAACAACAAGCTCCTCCTTAGAATCAGGGCAAAAATAATGGTAATAATGGTAGAAGGCCTGTGGAATGAAAAGCTATAAGAGTTTATGCTTTGGAAGCACAAGAAATTCATGAGGATGATCAAGGACAAGAACAAGTTTACCCATAGTTCCATAGTTAGTCTTCACTAGTTATGTTTTCCCTTTTGCATGATGCTTATGTAGTAGGATGTAAGGAAGTATAGTTGAACCTTTTGTATCTAAACATTAGTTTGACTTAATAAGAGGAATCATTTAAGGGGTGGTGAATAGTTGTTTGCTTATGGATGTCTTGATTTCGAGGATGAAATCCCTTTAAGGGGTAGTGTGTTGTAATAATATACAACTAGAACCCTACCCTAGAACTTTGACCTTTTTGACTTGACCAAACAAAGTTCAACTTTAATAAGCCAATGCATGTAATTGAGCCTATAATGAAACATAAAATGTGTTACAAAGGTATATAGTGGAAAACATGACAAATAATTCTTAATAATCATATAAAGAACTTAATTGGATGATTAATGAAGTTAGTGGGCCATTAGTGGCCCAAGTGACATGACATATATAATAAAGTATCAAAAGTAAAAATATACTTCAAATTCGTAATCTACACATCAAAATAAGCATACATGTCAGTTTTTATGTGATTTGGACAACCTTGAAATAGAAGGTGAAATTAGGAGAAAGTGTGTAGAACCTTCAAAATATTAAATAAATGCTCACACAACTCCAACATGTAGAATTGGTGACAAGTATGTATCCAACACATTAAATATGACTTGTGTGTGAAGTTTCATAAAGTTTGGAAAATCTTAAAGACATTAATGCATGAGGAAAGAGAAAATAGGATTTGATTTATTTAACATATTAAAAGTTCTCAAAAGGCAAATATAATTATATAATCGGAATCTAAAAGCCTTAATTGGCCTCTGTGAAAAATTTTACCTGATTTGGATAATGTTTGAACCCTTAAATGAAGAAAGAGAAAAAGGAAATTAAATGCAATGTCACTTTATTAAATTAATTTGATTTTATCACGTTGTCATGCACCTTGGTTACTATTTTGATTATACGCACAATTTGGGTCGTAGATCTTTCCATCCAATGTTTGTGGTGTCATCTCCTACCTCAAGTTGGAGAGCGACCCCCCATGTATAGTAGCAACGGGATTTCTTTTCCTTATAGCTTCCTCATTTCTCAATTGTTTTCCATGAGTTTTCTTTCATCAGTTTCCTTTTTTTGGTTATGAACTAATCGATCCTTTACATGAGCCCTAATGCTCTATATATAGTATATGCCCAATTATCCTGTCTCCACAATTTTGCATAGAAGACCTTCTATAGTGCCTCATCTGCACGCTGCTGCCCTAGATCAACACTCGACCATTGTATGACTCTCCTCCAATGCCAATTTCATCCCAGGTCATGTGTCTTGCCCCTGCAAGTTCCTTCTTCTCCCTGAAATAACTCGTCATCTGCATGACATCTCCGGTCACGGGGAATCAATTGATTTGGTGGTGAGCATCCCGAGACCACCCTCTTTCTTTCCACCTCTTCTATTGGTTGTGCGGTTTTGTATGCTCTCTGGTCGACTAGCCGCCGGTGTTCTAGGATACTATTCTAGCAAAGGCAACTCACTGCTTTGAGTTTCTAGGCCGTTGGCTATTGCTTTGGATCTCCGGTACCTTCGTCATGTTTCACTGATCCCGTTTGTGGGGTTGGTCAGAGGAGGGTTTTCAGCTTTCTCCGTCTTTCCACTTCATTTGATTCTGTATGGGCTCTGGTATCTCTGGAGCTTCTATCTCTGTGTTAGTGACCCTCTAAACTCAATCGATGGCTCATTGACTTCAGGTTGATCTCAGGTACTCAATGAAGTCTTCAGTTCCCATGCATTCCTCACTGAGATCGTGCTTGATCAGGAGCTTAGTCTCCATGTTTCTTCATTTCTAATTCCACTCAATGAAGAACATTTCTAGGGATAATCTTCCTATTATGCCCTCTCATTTCCCCTTCTTGTTTGTTTTTCTGTTGGGGGTATTTTGGTAATTTCACATGGCTTTATCATTTCTGTATGTGCCCGTGCCTTGCTGATGTGTTTGAGTGGCCATCAAGTTGGCCAACCCTGATTGAACCAACTCATCCATAAGGCCCACTCTCTCCCTCTCTTTTCCTCTTTCTCAAGTTTATGCCACATGGAATTTTCTGATTTGCTGGATTTTGCAAAATTCATACTAAATTATTTACTGATAAAAAAAATGAAAAAATACTAATTGGGATAAAAAATAAGATCTAATTAATGGTATAAATTTTGATGACTAAATCCAATGATTAATAACATGTGTTTTCAATGGATCTAACTAATTAAGAATTTACTCATAAAAATCATAACTGAATATTTATAAGTCAGTAAAATATAATAAAATATGTTTTGGACTCCTAATAACATAAAATAAAATGTGGCACTTTTTTCATAACCTAATTCACATAATAATGAAAAGGTGGTTTTTAGGGTTTAATAATCAATGTGATATTAACTCAAAATCTACCTATATATTTAATAGGTTCTTTGAAGGCCTAGGCTTGGACCTAGTTGGACTTTGGACTCTGGACACTTTTCAATTATTCTTTTGAGAAATTAGCCTGTGTTTCTTCTTTGTCTTAGTCCTATGGACAATAGCCTATACACCATGTCTTTTTCTTTTGAAATTATGCTTCATGTGAAGTACCCTACTTATTACTGATCTTGTGATCGTGGATATTATTTTGGACTCTTTTTCTTATGCCTTGGTGCATGTTGGACTTGTTTGATGATATGTGTCCACTTTGAGGTGGATGTTTATTTGTGGATATGTGATATCTTATGCCCACTTGCATGTGGATGTATGTGTTGTCCATTGTGTGATGGCTACATTGTAAAATCTGACTATACTTTTCACTTGCCTCTACATTTTACATGTTATGTGGTTTAGTAGAACTAGAATAATGTAATTGGATTGGTTTTTGGGTGTGTGCCCCTATTTTTGGGATGGAGGTGGTGGTGCCCCATACCTGAGTTTCAAGGATGTGAAGCCTTAGCTCAACTTTATATAGATTGGGAGTTTGGCAGTGCATCATTCTCTATCAGGTTTTAAGGATGTGAAGCCTTGTCCGCCTTTGTCTTTATATTGTTCTAGTGTTATGCTTATCTCACATGCATGCAAGTTTGATGAAGATTGTGGGGTGTGTGCCCTACTTTCTCTACATGTGCTATTGTGGCACAACTTTGTTATTTTGTTTATGGCAAGTATCCTCTTTTATCATGTGATGATGATTCTTGTCTTTTATGCCTCTTTGGGTAGTCCTTATCTCTTGCATGGGGAGTATTTATACTTGATGTCCTCTGGTTATTACATTTCTCAAGTTTTCTTTTAGTATGCACATACCATCCTTTGCTGATGTTTCTTTTTCTTCTCTTCTTTGTGAGGTATGTTTCCAACCCCATGATAGAGCAAGGAGAGGCGATCTCAAAACCCAACCTTTGTAGCTGAGCTTTTGAGAGACTTTGAAGAGGTGGTTAGATGACCCTTAGCTAGATCCTTGTTTGATATGTTAGATTTTATTTTTGACACCCATGTGTGGTGAAGTGATGTATAATGTTATCAAGCTTTGTAATAGTTAGAACTTTCATAGTCTGTTGCTATATTTTGCTACTGTGATACATACATGTGGAAAGTATTGGTATCGATCCCTTTGGTGAAAAATTTTATGTGGTGTTTGGTTCAAGGGATGTTGCCTTTTTACTTCTAGTAGGGTGTGGTTCTCCTCTGGGATCCCACTCCTTATAGAATTATATGGTGACAATGAGGCACGTGACCCATCACCACCTCCTCCAATGATTCACAAGCCACTTCATGACTATTTCATGCTAAGGAACTACAACTCTCTAATTGGTACTAGGGTTGATCATATACTAGGGAAGCAATTCTAAACTCCACTGGCTCTTGTAGACTTCTCCCGATGTTTTATGGGTTTGAAAATGAAAATATATACAACAAATAGATTCCTTTCTAGAGACTTTCTCTACTTTTAGTATTCATGCAACCACTGATGATTCTATTAAGGCTCACCTTGTTCCCCCCCTCTCTCAAGACAAGGCAAATGAGTAGTATTCTTTGATGATCGAGATTGTCACTTGGAAGGTGATGAAGAATAAGTTTTTAAAGAAATTTATCCTATTTCCAAGTTGACTTAGATCAGAAGATACATCACCTCCTTCAGTCAAAAAGAGAATGATAACTTCCATGTGACTTGGGAGATATTTTAGAAGTTGTTGCCAAATTGCCTCTACGATGAGTTGCCTATTTGGCAACTAGTTCAATCTTTCTACTTTGGACTTTTTGAGATGAAAAATAGTGGTGGGCTCTTCATGTGGTGGTACATTCATGGAAAAACCTCCTAAAGAATATTATCCTTTTTTTGACCATTTGGCTAAAAACTTAAGATATCGAGCTTCAAGTGTGGATGTTAATTTTGATAGAAATCAGACAACTTCACCTCCTCACACCAAAAATGACTCCAACTTGTAAATGACGAAGATCTTGGAGGGCATGATGAACCTAATGAAATCATGTGTGAGGCCCTTTAAGACAATCTTCCCACTCCACTAAGTCTATTGATGAGGAGGTTAAGGCACTCCACTATTTTGGAAACCACAACAACCAAGGCCCAATGTCCAATTCTTACACTTTGGAATGGGGTATTCATCCAAGTTTCTTGTGGAAGAAAAAAGGGGTCCAAGGACAAAGGAAAAATTTAAGGTTAGAAGAGGAGGTGTTTGGAAGGTTGAGGATCCTAGATGAAGTCAACAAATATGTGTCCTCTCATGGATAAAACAATAGTAGGCTTGAGAAAATGATGGATCAAATTATCTTTATCACATTCTCACCAAGATGAGGGGAGACTTTGTTGGTATGTATTCCTAGAGAGCCAATCATGTGATGATTTTAATATAGCATGATGTAATTGATTTGATAATAATACAAGACAATTCCATTTATTCTATTTTATTCACTTATGAGATAATGATGTAACATAATAAATGTCAATAGAATGATGTTACTCGATGACATATGTCTTTAGGTTGAGGACCTAAATAATGAGATCATATGTATGATAAGCATACATACATTCTTGTCATGTCCCTAGTCGGATGTTGTTGTGGAAGAAAAATAGACAACAATAATACATAAGAATATAATGTGTGTTGGTTGATGATAAAATCTCATTAGTCATGATATGTGTTATCAAACTAGGATTATAGGTACATGTTATAGAATAGTGTACTAGACATACCCACCTTATGAGTGATACATGGAACCATTGAATGGTAGTCAGAGTCATATCTCATAAATATAGTGGTGATTGTGGTTTTAGACCTAAAGTCACTACACTCATCACATGTCATTCAATGTATTTTGACACCATCCAACTTGACCTTGAATAAAGGTTTTCATAAAGGTGGTGTTCCGGTACACTGTGACACATGGGGATTGATTGTAAGTGATGTAGATGGGATTTGTCCCTCCTACATGAGATTGATATCTTGGCCACTTGATAAGAGAGACTGAGAAATGCATGGCCATGCTCATGTGAATCAATATGTGATATTGAGCTCACGTGTATCTTAACAGTCTGCTATAGTTCAAGAAACATGGATTGATATTTGAGAGGATGATGATTCCATGCCTTGAGTTCAATCTAGATATCAGAGACAAAGGAACTATGAAGTCACTATAACACTGATCACATATTGTAGGTTAAAGTTATTCTCCAACTTTCCAATTACTTAGGTAGCAATGATGTACTTCTAGATACTACTCATTGCTTTGATGTCATTAATTGGTTATGGACATTCATTGCCAACATAATTTAGGACCTATAGGGTAACATTCATTGGATGCACCTGGAATAGGAGTTTACACTTGGAATAGGAGTTTACTCAATAATAAGGTTTACCTAGATCATTAAAGTGTTTAGGTATTCAATTTAAACAACATCGGTTGTACATTGGTTGAATTGGAATCTGTGTCACCCGATTCAGAACATGAATCACCCAGTTCAGAATTAAACTGACTGGTTCAATCAAAATATGACATAATTGGTTTGGATTGTGAATCACCCGGTTCAATAATCAATAAGATTGGATCAAGGACCAATGTCGACGTCATGTTTTGCATTAATCATCACATGGAAAACCAATATGTTTGCAAATAGGAAATATTGTGAACTGATCGATTCAAATGTTGAATCAATCATTTCACAAGTAAACTAACCAGTTCAAGTGTTGAATGTACCATTTCACATGTGAACTTACCGTTTCAAAAATGAATTGACCGTTTCATGGTTTGGAGCTTCCAAAAAATTCAAAAGATTCCATCTCTTCGACTCCCAGTTGATATGGAAACCCTAACCATGACCCTCCTATAAATAGAGGGGTGGTCAAGGCTTTCAAGAGACACAACAATAAGCTCTAACAATTTTTTTCCTCTCACGGTTGTGGTAACGTGATAGCCCGAGCAAGCCTTAATCGTAAAGGGAGAGATAATCAGGGAGAACAAGCAATGCTAGCACGTTGATGTTTGAAAGGACAACTCCTTCTCGTTGGCTCTAGTAGCATAATGTGGAGTTTTTGGTAGTCTATGTGGACTAGGTAGAGACATGGAGGTCATTGTCGACATGCTAGGAGGACAACAACCACTATCGTCTGTGGTGCTACAATAGGAGGCCACATCGCTAGTTCTCTGTGTGTGCCTTGTGAAGAGTGCACATCACCAAGAAAGAGTAGTCATTGGACTTGCTCCAGGACCAAGTATACCTCTTGCTAGACTCTTTCCTAGATATGTCATTGTTGACGCGATCGATTGGTAAAGGAATACGAAATTTTTTTCCCACTGCCTTCTCTTCTTTCCCTATTCCCCAATAGCGGTATCAGAGCCACATCAATTTATGATGTATCATGGATCTAAATTGATGTAATATTAAAATGATTAATATGCATATTGGATTAAATACCACATATTATCCATATATATAATTACAATATATATATATATATATGTATATATATATATATGCAATCTATACGTGTTGCCCTGAAAGTGCTTTGATGGTAGATGTATGCGTGTTATGGATAAAATGCCTATGGATGTGTGTGCATGGTTGTTTGGTTTTCTTTCCTATTGTTATTCGCTTTGTATACTGAGTCTCTCCCCTCCTTAATGGGAATATTCTTGATGATATGTACATGTCATAACCTGGGGTTTCATTAATCTAAAGGAACCCAATAAAGTCTATAAGCTAAAAGGTCAATATGTGGATTGAAGCGAGCATCTCAGAGATGGAATCTTCAATTTGACGAGGTAGTCAATGAGTTTGGCTCTAGTCAAAATGAAGATGAAACTTGTGTGTACAAGAAGGTTAGTGGGAGCATAATTGTATTCCTCATATTGTATGAAGATGACATAATGTTGATGGGGAATGACATTCCTAATTTAAAGATGGTAAATAACTTGTTGGGAAGTACCTTCTCTGTGAAGGATTTAGGTGAAGCATCCTATATCTTAGGAATCGAGATCTATATATATAGATCTAGAAGGCTTCTTGACCTAAGCCAGAGTACATAAACTGATAAAGTACTGAAGAGGTTCAACATGTAGGAATCAAAGAGAGCAAATTTTCCCATGTTACATGGAATTAGCCTCTCTAAAGCCCAGTGTCTCAGTTCTTGTGAAGATCGGGAACACACGAGTAGGATTCCATATGCGTTTGCAATTGGATCTATCAGGAATGCAATGTTATGTATTCCTCCCGATTTCTCATATGCCTTAAGCATGACAAGAAGATATCATTCTGATCCTAGTGAGAGCCACTAGATTGCCATAAAGAACATCCTTAAGTACTTGAGAAGAACTAAGGATCCACTTCTTATTTATGTCTGTGAGGAGGAGTTCGGTGTAAGGGGAAACACTGATGGAAGCTTCCAAATTGAAAAAGATGATTATCAATCACACTCTGAATTTGTGTTTTGCCTCAACAACAGAGCTGTAAGATGGAAGAGTCCAATCAAGAAATTGTTGACCTAGAGGTTTTACATTGTCCATATTTTGATAATGACTTAACCATTCCATTCATATGTATCTAATATGTGTATTCAAGATTGATTTCAGGTGTTAGGTACATGAAAAGGATTAAAATTCACAAGCCCTAGCTTGTCAAAGTTCAAGTCAAAAGCTATACAAGTGTGCTAATTAGGAAATCCATCTAAATGACCTTAGAAGATTTTTGTAATCACTTGTATTAATGATATGACTTGTAACTAAGATGAGAAAAATTATTGGGACACTTTATACCAAGTTTTAATCACTTTTTAAGCACTTTAGTAAATTGATCACAGGTTGTTGATCGGTCAAGTTGGAATCTCGACCGATCCACTGGATCCATTTTCTGGAGAGTGCATCGGTCGAGTTGTGCATACACAGAACTCGACCAATTGGGTTACTGACCAATGCAATATTCATTGGTCGGTCGAGTTTCCCCAGGACAAACTCGACCGATAGTTTGAATATTGGGTTTATCTTTTAGCCGACCAGCCGAGTTACCTTTATTGAATCTCGACCGATTGCACTATACGAAAATTACAGAAAAAATGATTCTAACTGTTGGTGACTTATTTGGACGAAAATAGATATGTTGTCTTGGGAAAAAATGGCTATAATTTGGTCCTAAGTGTTCCCCAACTCAAAGGGGCACCCCCAACTATAAATAGGACCTCTTGGAGTTCATTCCATGGTTGCTCATTCACTACATGCTTGGTCCTAGCCTAGTTGAGAGTGTTGCACACCTTTGAGCCCCTTTCTCTCTCTAGTTTCAACTCAAAAACATGAATATGAGTGAGTTAGGATCCCTTGTAAGAGAGATATTCCTTGTACTCATATAAAGCTCTCCACCTCCATCTTCCTACCCCCCCCCCCCATGAAGAAAAGGCTTGAAGATCTTCTCCAAGTGAAGGAGAAGGAGTTACTGTTCTTCAAGGTTGAAGAAAGCATGGTGATCCAGATCTCTGAGTGAAGGAGATAGGCAAGGCAGAAGTTCAAGAAGGATAGGTAATTCTTAGAAGGCCAAAGACTTGAAGATGGACTGGGTAAGTCCTTGTTGAAGGCTGAAGACTCCTTGGTCAAGTGGGTAAGTTCCTTTGGTAGGTTGAAGATCCTTGCTTGAGGTATTAAGTCATTGGATGAATGTGGTTTTTGTCTTGTAATCTTATGAATGAATATAAGAGTATCAAGATTGTAAAGTTCTAGAGATTAACCACCTCTAGGTAGTGGACTGACTCACTTCTAGTTTGAAGTGTGGAACCACTCTAAACTACTTTGTCCAAGTGTATGCTTTCCTTGTCTCTCATCTTTGCTATGCTTGCTAGTTATGACTTCAAATTGGTTGTATGCTTTAGATTTATCACTTGATATAATTTGAAGTTCTAATCCATTTTGTAAGAATTGTGAAGCTCTATTCACCCCCCCCCTCTAGAGCCCTTGATCCAACAAGTGGTATCAGAGCAGGTCTTCTCCAAGCTACTTCCACAAGTAGGAGAAGATGAGTGATTTAGCAATTGGATCTATCAACTTGGAGGGAAGCTTCTCCATGCGACCTCTGATCTTCGACGGCACCAACTTCCTCTATTGGAAGAGAAGAATGCAGTTCTACCTCCAAGGAGCAAGCTATGAGATGTGGAATGTGGTGCACCTAAAGTATGAAGATCCAAAGGGCGAAATCTCCACATGGACAGAAGCCCAAATGAAGCAAGCTCAGCTCAATGCCAAAGCCGTGAGCATCATCTATGCAACCCTCACCCTATCTGAGTTCAACCAGATCTGTTCATGGGACACCGCACATGAGATTTAGAACAGGCTATGTGTCATCTATCAGGGAATGGAGTAAGTGAAGGAAGCAAAGATCTACATGCTTGGTGGTCCCCTTTAGAACTTCAAGATGGGCAAGAATGAAAGAGTGGTGGATATGTACACAAGGCTTAATGTCATCATCAATAGATTGGCAGCTCTTGGTAGTGTGATGGATAAAGGCACAATCAACTCAAAGATCTTGAGATCTCTTCCAAAGAGATGGGAGCCCAAGGTGACCTCCATTGAAGAAGTATACAAGCTTAGTGAATTGTCAACCGAGAAGCTGGTTGACAACCTTCAAGCTGGTTGGCAACCTTCAAGCTCATGAGCTGAAACTTGACAAGCAAGAAGAAGAAGAAAGGACATAAGAGAAGGAGTCCAAGAAGATCAAGGACATGACCTTAAAAGCTCAAATTGAAGAGATGGTTCGGCATCAACAACTTGCTGTCAAGTCCCCTACTCCTTTCTCAAGTGAAGATGAAGGCCCAAATGAGCATGAAGCTAACTACTCTAAGGGCAAGCACTTTAAGGGAAAGCCTTCCTCATCTACTCCTAGGTGCTATGAATGTGGCAAAAAAGACCATTACAAGAGTGACTGCCCCAAGGCCAAAAAGAGCCACCATAAGAGCAGCCACAAGAAGGACAAGGAGTATAATAAGGAAGGCAAATACAAGAGAAAAGAGAAGAAAGAATGAAGGAGCAAAGATGCAGCTCATGCAGCTTGGGAGGAGTCTTCCTCAAGTTCTTCTAGCTCCGAAGATGGAGAATGCCACCTTGCTCTCATGGCCTCTACAAGTGATGATGTAGGTGAGGTAAGTGAGGTAAGTGAAGTTAACTTGCATGAGTTGTCTAAGGAAACTCTTATTGATATGATTAATGTTATTTGGTTATCTTTTACTAAATGCAAATCTAAAAAGAAAAGGCTAGGAAAGATTATAGATGATCTTTATGCTAAGATTGAGATTCTTGATCAAAATGAAAAGCTACATCTTTATAGTATTGACTCTTTGCAAGGGAAATTTCTTGATGTTGAACTCTAATACAATGGAGTTGAAGTTGAGAATGATGTCTACCTTAAGAACATTGCTACTCTTAAGGAAGAGAACCAAAAATTCCAAGATGAGATTGATGTTCTTAAAACTAAAAATGCAGAACATAACCTCATTGATGAAGCTAGGAGAAAAGAAGTTTATGCCTATCAAAGAGAAATTCTTTTTCTTAAATATGAAAATGCTAAGTTGCTTGCTCAAGTAAATGATCTATCTTCTAGACCTATCTTGCAAAGTAATGAGGTAGCTAGCACTACTCTAGAATGTGATTCTTTTCATACTAAAGCCCTCTGTCTAGAGATCGACTTGTTGCATGCTAGAGATGATCTTTCTAGCTTATCTTCTACTGTCATTAGTCTTAGTGATAATAATGAAAAGTTAAGAGCTTCTTTACAAAAGTTTCTTACGGGGAAGAAATCCCTTAATGCTGTCCTAGAACACTCTACCAAACAAATCGGTACTAGTGGTTTAGGATACGATGGGACTGCTCCTAAGGGTAAGAAGAAGAATAAGAGTAAGGGTAAGAAGAAGAGTGTGGAACCTCCCTTCTACCATGGAGAGACTTCCGACTCTAAGAATCCAATGGTATGTGCTCATTGTAAATGTGATGATCATTATTCTACTTGTTGTCCTTACAAGCCAAAGGGGACCAACCCAAATATGAAATGGGTCCCCAAGCTAACCCCAGATCCCAAAGTTTGAGTTGGGCACCGACATACATCTTTAGAATGTTATCTTCTAGATTCCCTCACTTACAATGTTATATATAAGGGAACTAGAAATGGTAATCTATATGTTATTGTGCTTGATGCTCTAAATCCCGTATTTGATAGATGCTTAGTTGTGGATAAAAATGATATATTTCTTTGGCATTGCCAATTGGGTCATGTGAATATGCATCAAATGAAGAAATTGAGAAAAAGGAAATTGGTTAGGGGACTTCCTAAATTGGATTTTAAAAAGGATGAGGAATGCCAACCTTGCACACAGGGAAAGCAAACCAAGTCCTCCTTCAAATCCAAAGGAGTCCTTAGTACCAAAAGAGTTCTTGAGCTTCTTCATATTGATCTATTCAGACCTATGAGAACTCAAATGCTTCGTGGTTCCAAGTATTGTCTTGTGATTGTCGATGATTTCTTTCGCTATACTTGGACATTCTTTCTCATTTCTAAAAGTGATACTCTAGATGTTTTCTCGAGCTTTTGTGAATGAGTTGAAAATAAAGGTTCTTGTCGATTGTTTCTATCCGTAGTGACCATGGGGGATAGTTTAAAAATGATCTTTTTGAGTGTTTTTGTGAAAACTTCGGTTACTCGCACAATTTCTCTTCTCCTCGTACACCTCAACAAAATGGGGTAGTAGAGAGAAAGAATAGGTCACTACAGGAGATGGCTAGGACCATGCTTCTAGAGTATGACACTCCAAAAAAGTTTTGGGTTGAAGCTGTTAGCACCTCATGCTTTGTGCAGAACTAAATTTTTACGCATCCATCTTTGAAGCAAACCCCCTATGAGTTATGGTGTGGTAGAAAGCCATCCATCGATTTCTTTTACATTTTTGGATGTCCTTGTTTTGTTTTGAACGCAAAAGATTCTCTCAACAAGTTTGATCCAAAATCATACAAGGCTTTCTTCCTAGGCTATAGCACTACAAGCAGGGTTTATAGAGTTTCAACATTGAACTGTCTAAAATTGAAGAATCTATTAATGTCAAATTTATTGAATCTAACCCTGCTGCTGGAAAAAATGTTGTTGATAATGATGTTGCAGATGACTTAACTCCAATCTTAAAGGACCTCAACATTGACAACAAAGGTAAGTAGGTGGTTGAAGCAGAAGATGAAAAGAAGAAGGATCCCACTCCTCGCTTCACAAAGAATCATCCCAAAGAGCTAATCATTGGTGATCCATTCGAGAGAGTAAAGACACGAGCTTCTACAACAAAGAACAAGCAAACAGTGCCTTCATTTCTCAACTGGAACCAAAGAACATCAAGGAAGCTCTTGGAGATGATGAGTGGATCCTAGCCATGAAGGAGGAGCTAGAGCAGTTCGAAAAGAACCGAGTGTGGACTCTAATGCCAAGACTAAGTGACAGAAAAATCATTGTCACCAAGTGAGTCTATCGCAACAAGCTTGACGAATATGGTAAGGTGGTAAGAAACAAAGCAAGGTTAGTGGCTCAAGGCTACAATCAGCAGGAAGGTATTTCTTATGATGAAACGTATGCTCCTGTTTCTAGACTTGAATCTATTAGAATGCTACTTGCTTTTTCTAGTTATAAGAATTTCTTTCTATATCAAATGGATGTTAAAAGTGCGTTTTTAAATGGTACACTTGAGGAGGAAGTATTTGTTTCTCAACCTCCAAGCTTTGAAAATGATACCTAACCATGTTTATTTGCTACAAAAAGCTCTCTATGGACTCAAACAAGCACCTCAAGCTTGGTATGAGAAATTAAAGAAATTTTTGTTAGACAATGGCTATGTCATGGGCAAAGTTGATTCTACTCTATTTCTAAAACACACTTCTAGCAATTTTATTATCATTCAAATCTATGTTGATGAGATCATATTTGGTGGGACTAATCTTAATCTTTGCAATGAGTTTAGTTCTCTTATGTAGAGTGAGTTCGAGATGAGCATGATGGGTGAACTTACTTTCTTCCTCGACTTCCAAATCAAGCAAACCAAAGATGGAAACTTCATCATCCAAGGAAAGTACACAAATGAACTACTCAAACGCTTTGGAATGGAGAACATGAAGCCGATGGACACACCCATGTCCAACACCGCCAAACTTGATAGAGATGAAGAAGGTGAGAAGGTAGATGAGAAGCTCTATAGAGGTATGATTGGAAGTTTACTTTACTTAACTACCTCTAGACCTGACATAATGTTTAGTGTTGGGTTATGTGCTCACTTTCAATCAAATCCTAACAAATCTTATCTTGTAGTTGTTAAGAGGATTTTAAGGTACCTAGATAAAACTCAAAACTTTGGACTATGGTATCCCAAGTCAAGGGACTTTACTCTTACTGCCTATAGTGATACCGATTATGCAGGCTGCTTGATTGATAGAAAGTGTACAAGTGGAACTTGTTTCCTCCTAGGACCATGCTTGGTGTCTTGGTTTTCTAAGAAATAGAGCACAATGGTATTATCAACCAGTGAGGCTGAATACATTGCAGCCGAGAGTTGTTGTGCCCAGGTCCTATGGATGAAGCAAATGCTCCAAGACTTTAACATTCACTTTGATGCTTATCCTATCTATTGTGACAATACTAGTGCAATCAATATTTCTTATAATCCTATATTGCATAGTAGAGCTAAACATATAGAGGTTCGCCATCATAGTCTTCGTGATCACATTGCCAAAAAGGATATTTATATCATACATGTGGACACAGAAAATCAGTTGGCAGACATTTTCACTAAACCTCTAGCTAGAGAACAATTTAACTTTATTAGATCAGATTGCTTGTAACTACTTTGGATGAATCTGATATGCCTTCTAGCTAGTAGTCATCCATCCTATATGTTTTGCATCTATCTTGGTCATCTTTGAATGCTTGTATGCCTAAAATTGCTTTTTCATGTTCATATTAGCCTTGTTTTCTCTTATTTTTGGGTATTTTTTGCAAACACTCATTTTATCAAAAAATAGTACCCAATGATGAGTGATATGTGCCTAAGTATGTTCAATATACATAATGGACTTGAAAAATAAATTTAATTAGCATTCAAGTGGCTAGAAATTAAGTTTGATGGTTTCAGGTTAGGTTGACCATCAGTCGAGTTTCCCCAAGACAAACTCGACCGATCCGTGGCCGAGAGCTGTTCTGAAATGGACCAATCAGTTGATTTTCTAACTCTCAGAACTCGACCGATCAGCGGGCTGAAGACAACTTAAGTTGGGTTCGGCCAACTATTCTCCCTCTCATATCGAGAATAGTCGGTTGATTCCCCTTCTTCTAGACCTAAGCTCTCTACCCTAGACCCTACCTTCCCTATCCTAGCCCTTTCCCGACCTAGATAGGCTACCCTAGACCTTCCCTCTTGCTCTATCTTGGTTGGTGAATGGTTTTGGTGGTTTGTTTTGTGTGTGTGTTCTCTTCTTCTCCTTCTTTCCGCCTCCATGGCTTCTCATAGAAGAAAGAGATCGGCCCCTAGCAATGCACCACCATCTTCTTTGTCTTCTCGCTTGGTTCCCTTTGATGACACCTTGTTTGTATCAATATAGGTTGTAAATAGGTATAAGGACCTTCTTCCTAGGAGTCCTTTTTCTTTTAGAGCCTTGTTTGAGCCTAGCCCTAGGTGTCAAGTTGTTAAAGACCAATTTGCGAGGTTGTTAGCCATTCATCACTTATCAGCCCTGGCAGTCAAGCGTGACTGCTTTCGTAATTCTATGACAAGTACAAAAGCATTTCATGAATTCTACGCTAACTTACGTTGGAATTATGACTCCCTTGTACCCCCACTAAATACTCAAGTGATACTTACATCTATGTTCGCCGAGAAGAAGTTTCAGATCTCTGAAGATATCCTGAATGTCTTCTTTTTTCAGAGATGATGAGAATGACACCTGGCACAAGGATTACTGTGAGTATTTTGACCTTTTGGATCCTGAGGGTTTCTACAAGTAGAATGAGATCACTCTTCCTGATATCCATGGGTACCTGAAAAAAGCCGATGTTCCTTACAAGAAGAAGAGCACCCTACCATCCTCCTCCCTTGATCTCAGAAAGCGTATATTAGCCCTAGTGATCAACTGCAACATCCATCTGAAGAAAAATCAAACAGATATTGTAGAGAACATTGTGGTCCTAATGTACTGCATTCTAGAGAATATCAGAGTCAAATGGTCAAGATACATTCTCCACCATATGACCTGTTTTGACACCGATAAGAACACCCGTGACACCCATCAACCTTATCCAGCCCTGATTTGTGGTTTATTTCAATTCGCCATTGAGAAATCACTCTTTTTTAACTTCCATTACAAGCTTTCCAGGAAGGGAGTGTGTATCAGTGAGACCACAGTTCAGAAGTCTGTGCTTGTCTTTGCCTCCACCACACCTGATGCTTCACCCTCATCCTCTGCCTCTGCTGCCCCTGCTTCTATCTCTACCTGAGCTCCGCCTCCTCAGCCACCCCGACCTAGCCGTGCCTCATTTAGTGTGTCAAATGAAACCCTCATGGGATACATGATGCAACAATAGGCATACAACCTATAGGTCCAGGAGCACTTGCACCAGTATTTATGTTCAATCATGTCAAACATGAACTTATCCTGTACACACCCATACCCCACCTACCAGCCATATCCCAGTAGTAATTATGCTTCTTATTCATATCATCATTACTACCCTACCCCCGAGACTTCCGCTGCTACTCCCACACCCTCTGCTATTGGTGGTCCTGCTCCCGTCTACCTGACATTTCCTGCTGGCCCCTTGGCCACCTTGCTTGCCAGTCTTGGTGATTCTGCTCCTTCCTTCCCTTAGTCCAATGAGCTCAATGCTTTTGGTATGACTTGGATGACAAGAATGCTCATTGGCCCGGTCGTGGTTTTGGTCCTTCTGTGGATTAGGAGACGCCTGACCAGGCTGATGCTGAAATTGCTGCTACTGATGAGGATGATGGTGATGGTGAGGATGCTTCTGATGATGGTGATGGCTCTGATGGCTTCGTTGGTGACTCTGGTGATGAAGGAACTGCTGATGCACCTTCAGATGGAGACAAGGACTATGAGCCTGAAACTGATGATGATGATGTTGTGGACATAGATAGTCTAGATGTCTAGCTGTTTCTTAGTTTTTGGTCTAGTTTGCTGATCATATATATCTTTCTAGGGTATTTTGTATTAGAAACATCTGGGAACATTATCTGAGATGTACTATTTTATCTTCAGTTTTCATCGCTTCTCTCTTGTAGATGTTTTCTGAGAACATGCTTCTGAGTTGTAATCTATTTTATGTGCACTATTACTCTTTGATCTATTATATACTATGAGTTGGTGTTATATTTCACCATATTTTGATTATGACTTCACTTGTATGTTTCTTTCAGCTCTAGTTGCTATATGATATGAGAATACATGGTTGAATATCTGCTTGATTGTGTTTGGAGAAGACCTGGCTTTTTGCTCTTCTACCCCCTCACTTTTTGATAATGTCAAAAGGGGCAGAGAACTTCAATGTCTTGAAACTTAATCATATTTCTATCATATTGCTATCTTTTGTTATACTACAGCTTATTTCTTATGAGATCCTTTTCTTGTTCATTATATGCTTTATTATGTGACTTGCAAAGGACCATATAGTATATGTATGCTATAATTGCTTTGTGTAGATAGACTAACTATGCAGGTTAAAGTAAGCATAGATTGAGGGGGAGAAATTCACATTGTTCAAATCTTGAATCTCCCAAATTCCCAAGGCAAAGGTATAATTTCTATATCCTTTTCAATATGTTTGAGGAATGGTTTGTCATTGTCAAAAAGGGGGAGAATGTTGACCTGGAGGTTATACATTGCCCATATTTTGATAATGACTTAACCATTCCATTCCTATGTATCTAATATGTGTATTCAAGATTGATTTCAGGTGTTAGGTACATTAAAAGGATCAAAATTCATAAGCCCTAGCTTGTCAAAGTTCAAGTCAAAAGCTATACAAGTGTGCTAATTAGGAAATCCATGTAAATGACCTTAGACGATTTTTGTAATCACTTGTATTGATGATATGACTTGTAACTAAGATGAGAAAAATTATTGGGACACTTTATACCAAGTTTAATCACTTTTTAAGAACTTTAGAAAATCAATCACATGTTGTTGATTGGTCGAGCTGGAATCTCGACCGATCCACTAGATCCATTTTTTGGAGAGTGCATCGGTCGAGTTGTGCATACAAAAAACTTGACCGATGGGGTTACTGACCAATGCAATATTCATTGGTCAGTCAAGCTTCCCCAGGACAAACTCGACCAATGGTTTGAATAATGGGTTTGTCTTTTGGTCGATTGGTCGAGATACCTTTATTGAATCTCGACCAATTGCACTGTACGAAAATTGTAGAAAAAGTGATTCTAACAATTGGTGACTTATTTGGATGGAAATAGATCTGTTGCCTTGGGCAAAAATGGCTATAATTCGGCCCTAAGTGTTCCCGAACTCAAAGGGGCACCCCCAGCTATAAATAGGACCTCTTGGAGTGTATTCCAAGGTTTCTCATTCACTACATGCTTGGTCCTAGCCTAGTTGAGAGTGTTTCACACATTTGATCCCCTTTCTCTCTCTAGTTTCAACTCAAATCCATGAATATGAGTGAGATATGATCCCTTGTAAGAGAGATATTCCATGTACTCATGTAAAGCTCTCCACCTCCATCTTCCTACCCCCCTTCCTTATTGAAGAAAAGGCTTGAAGATCTTCTCCAAGTGAAGGAGAAGGAGTTACTGTTCTTCAAGGTTGAAGAAAGCATGGCGATCCAGATCTCTGAGTGAAGGAGATAGGCAAGGCATACGTTCAAGAAGGATAGGTAATTCCTGGAAGGCCAAAGACTTGAAGATGGAGTGGGTAACTCCTTTTTGAAGGCTGAAGACTCCTTGGTCAAGTGGGTAAGTTCCTTTGGTAGGTTGAAGATCCTTTCTTGAGGTATTACGTCCTTGGATGAATATGGTTTTTGTCTTGTAATATTATGAATGAATATAAGAGTATCAAGATTGCAAAGTCCTAGAGATTAACCACCTCTAGGTAGTGGACTGACTCACTTCTAGTTTGAAGTGTAGAACCACTCTAAACCACTTTGTCCAAGTGTATGCTTTCCTTGTTTCTCATCCTTGCTATGCTTTCTAGTTAGGACTTCAAATTGGCAGTATGCTTTAGCTTTTGCACTTAATATAATTTGAAGGTCTAATCAATTTTGTGAGAATTGTGAATCTCTATTCACCCCCTCTCTAGAGCCCTTGATCCTATAGAAATAGTTGTTGATTCTACAATAGAGGTTGAGTATATTGTTGCATCCAAAGCAGAAAGGAGAGTTGTCTGGATCAAGACGTTCATCAGTGAACGGGGTAGTTCCCAACATTAGAGACACAATAGGGTTGCATATTGAAAACAATGGATCGACTACACAAGATAAGTAACCTAGATCATATCAACATTCCTAGCACATACAAAGGCAATTCCATCTCATAAAAGAGACCGTACAATGAGGATATGTGAATATTTGCATAGTAAAAACTGAGAGCAACATTGCTGACCCACTCACTTTCATAGTAGAAGCATGATGGATATGTTAGATCACTTGGAAAAAGATTCATGAGTGATTGTATCTAAGTGCAAGTGGGAGTCTATTGATATGTGTGCTCAGAGAGCCAATCATGTGATGGTTGTAATGTGGCATGATGTTATTGATTTGATAATAATAAAAGCCAATTCCATTTATTCTGTTTTATTCAGTAATGAGATAATGATGTAACATAATAAATGTCTAAAGAATGATGCTACTCGATGACATATGTCTTCAGGTTGAGGACCTGAACAATGAGATTTTATGTATGATAAGAGTACATACATTCTTGTTATGTCCCTAGTCGGATGTTACTGTGGAAGCAAAATAGACAACAATAATGCATAAAAATAGAATGTGTGTTGGTTGATGATAGAACCTTATTAGTGACGATATGTGATTTCAAACCAAGCACATAGGTACTTGTTAGAGAATAATGTACCAGGCAGACCCACCTTGAGAGTGATACATGAAACCATTGAATGGTAGTCAGAATCAACTCTCATAGTGATAGTGGTGATTGTGGTTCTTGGACCTGAAGTTACTACACTCTTTACATGTCATTTAATGTATTTCGAGACCATCCAAGATGACTTGAATAAGGTTTGCCATATTTGTGGTGCTTGGGTACATTGTGACACATGGGTATTGACTATGCGTGATGTAGATGGGATTTGTCCCTCCTAGAGGAGATTAATATCTTGGCCACTTGATAATCAAGAATGAGAAATGGGTGGCCATGCTCATGTGAAATATGTTATATTGAGCTCACATGTATCTCAAGAGTATGCTCTAGTTTGAGAAACATGGATTGAATGTTGAGAGGTTGACGATTCCATGCCTCATGTTCAATTTGGATATTAGAGACAAAGGAACTATATGATCAATATAACACTGATCACGGATTGTAGGTTTAAGTTGTTCTCCCAACTTTCGAATTTCTTGGGTAGCATTGATGTGTTTCTAGATACCGCTCATTGCTTGTGATGTCATAAATTGGTTATGGACATTCACTGCCAATGTAATTTTGGACCTATAGGGTCACATGATAGGATACACCTAGAATAGGAGTTTACTCATGAATAAGGTTTAACTTGATTACTAAAGTGTTTAGGTATTCAATTTAGACAACATTGGTTGTACAAGAATTTCAACTACCTACTTCAAAACATGAATCACCCAGTTCTGAAGTGAACTGACATGTTCAATCAAAATGTGAAATGACCAGTAAAATTGTGAATCACCTGCCTAAATGATCAATAAGATTGGATCAAGGATTGGTGCTGACATCATGTTGTGCATTTATTATCACATTGAAAGCCAATATGTTTGCAAATAGAAAATATAGTGAACAGACCGTTTCAAATGTTGAATCGACTATTTCACAAGTGAACTGACCATTGAAGTGTGGAACTGACCACTTCACATGTGAACTGATCCGTTCAAAAATGAACCAACCAGTTAGTGGTTCACAACTTCCAAAAAATTCATGAGAATCTGTCTCTTTGACTCCCAATTAATATGGAAACCCTGACCTTGGCCCTCCTATAAATAGAGGGGTAGTCAAGGCTTTCAGGAGGTAGAACCATAAGCTCTGACAATTGTTTTCCTCTCACAATTTTGGTAACATGAGAGGCCAAGCAAGTCTTACCCGGAAAAGGGAGAGACAACAAGAGAGAGAAAGTCAACACTAGTATGTTGATGTTTGAAGGGACAACCCCTTCTTGTTGTCTCTAGTAGCACAACATAGAGTTGGCGGTGGTCTGCATGGACTACGTAGAGGCATGAAGGCTATTACCAACATGCTAGAAGGGCAACAACCACCGTCGTCTGTGGTCATGCACCGAGAGGCTGTCAACACTAGTTGCCCATATGTTCCTTGTGAAGAGTGAACATCACCAAAAAAGAGTAGTCGCCAGACTTGATTTAGTACTAGGTATTTCTCTTGCTACCCTCTTTTGTAAATACATCATTGTTGATGCGGTCTATTGGTTCCATCCCTATTCCCCAATAGACTTCCCTCCCAAACTTTAACTAATCCGAATAGTGTTTGTAGATCAATGGGAGCTCCTCAACGCACCTACATACCACCATAGGAGAAAGTGCCAATTTTACAACAATACCAAGGCCCTCCTAACCTAGATTCTCCACCACCACCACAACCTCCATTCAAATTTCAATACACCTCATAACCACCACCTCAATACCAACCACCTCCACAACAATAGTAACCACCTTCATAAAAACTTCCACAACAACCACCACAACAACATCCCTACTCTTGGTGATATGCCCTCAGAGTCGATCATATGATGATTGTAATGGAACATCTTGTAATTCATTTGATAATTAATAAAGAAAATTCTGGTTATTATGCTTGTTTCAATATGAGATAATGAATAAATATAATAATGTCCTTAGAATGTAGGACTCAATGAATGTGAGTTCAAGTTGAGGTTCCAAATTTGAGATCATGTGTATGTTAATATTATTCATTCTTGTCTTAGTCCCTAGCCGGATATTATTGTGGACATTAGGATAGCAATAATACATCAAGACCAGTATGTGTGTTGATTGATAACTATGTCTCATTTGTCATGATACTGGATATCAAATCAAACACATAGGTACTTATTATCAACAAGTGTACTAGATAGACCCACCTTGAGTGTGATACTTGGAAGCCAAAGATGGCGGTCAGAATCACATCTCAACATGATAGTGGTGATTGTGGTCCTTAGACCTAAAGTCACTACTATCATTGCATGTTGTTCAATGTGCTTTAACACTACTCAACATGACCATGAAAAGGGTTTCTATAAATTTAGTACATAGGTGCATTGTGAAATGTGGATTATTGTAAGTGATGTAGATGGAATGTATCCCTCCCATTGGAGTGATATCTTATACACTTGATGAATAAGACTATAAAATATATGGCTATGCTCATGTGAGTCAATATATGATATTGAGCTCATGTGAGTCAATATATGATATTGAGCTCATGTGTATCTCAATAATCTACTCTAGATCAAGGAACAAAGTTGAACATTAAAACGATGATGTATCCATACTTCAGATTCAGTCTGGATATTAGAGACAAAGGGATTATATAATTACTGTAACAGTGGTCACAATACTAGGTTAAGTTATTCTCCATATTCTCCAATTACTTGGGTAGCAATGAAATCACACTAGATACCAATCATTGCTTGTCAAATCATAATGTGATTATGAATATTACTACCAACGTAATTTGGACCCTATATGGTCACACACATAGGATGTGTTGGAATAAGAGTATAATTGTGGACATGATTGGAAATGTTCTGAATCGAATCGATTACTAATGTGTTTGGGTAATCTATTAGAATAAGATTGGAATACAATCTTCGTTAATTGGTTAAAATGTTTAAGACAATGAATTGGATTTAAGTTGTTAAGTCGATCGGCTAATCCCGAGTTAGTCACTAGAGTCAGACGATGGAAAATTAATTAATCAATTAATATGTATAGTTGGGTAATTAATTGATTCCAAAATATTCTAATTGTTCTTTTGACAAATTACAAGTAGCCTATTTTAATGGGACTACAACCTTTTGTTTTATAGGGGTTTTGGGAAACCATGCTTCTTTGCTGTCCTATCTATAGGGGTATGATGGACGGATTTGAGAAATACAATCTTGTACATGAACCCTAGATGTCATCATCCCCGAGAGAGAGAGAGATAGAGAGAGAGAAGGAGAGCGATCGTGATGCTAGCACATTGTGAAGCGATAGGCTATTCCTTCCCGCTGGCTTAGGCAGCATAACAAGGAGTCCCAGTCCATCCACATGGACAAAGTAGAGAAGTAGACACTGAGGGCCTGCGTTTGGAGTACGTAGATGAGGTTCATCCATGTGCATAGGAGTGACACACACCATCACATGAAGGGATGTTGCAGACCTGCTTTGTAACAAGGTATAGCTTACACACCCTCTTTCCGAATATGTTGTTGTCGGCGAGATCTGCTAGTAGGATATGTGGCAAATTTTTTTTAATTATTTTCAATGTGTTTACCACCTCCATGAAGCCTAACACCTACATCCTCCAAAATCCTAATAGACCACACCAAAGACCACCACCACTAAAACCATCATGAACTCCCCCTCCTCCCCATGAGGAAGTGAACATGGTGTCAGTCTTTAGTTTTACAATGTCATTTAGTAGCCCAAAAATGGAAAGAGACAAATTGACAATATCATCATGGAATGCCATTGTCAATCGAGAGCACAAAAAATCTTACTATCTGACCTTCTTGTGAAAGTTCCAAGTGCACTAAGAATTAAATTGTCACACCTCTTTATGAGATGATAACACCATGTCTCCCACCATCTTGTGAGAGTGTCTAGAACACTAAAATCAGGTTGTCCCACCTTCTTGTGAAAGTGCCAAGTGTGCTAAGTTTCTACCATCCCACCTCTCTGTGATATGATAATACCATGTGTTACACCATCTTGTGAGAGTGATAATGATACTAAAATTTCTAGTGACCCACTATGTTGAATTTGTAATACCCACTGTTGTCCCATCTTCTATTGATTCGATAACAACAAGTGTTCCACCTGAAGCATTAAGAAACCTTCTTGTGGTGCCCAAAGTTCTCAAACCATTCTAAAAAGGGTGATGTGAATGAGCCTTTTTCCTTAGATGCTTTAGAAGACCCCTTATCCAAAATGAGGCATAAGCTTAATATGAACATTTTGAAGGTCTTGAAACAAGGGAAGGAAAACATCTTATTACTTGTGTCATTGTTTAAGGATGTTTGTCCTGGAAAGAGGAAGTTGATGGGAAGCCACCCAAGGAAATTACATTGACAGAGAAAACAAGCTTCATATTGGACAACCATTTCCCCCTAAAGAAGGGATATCCAGGTGTTCTCTTATCTCTTATTATAGCAATCATTAGTTCATTACGCACACACTTATTGACTTAGGCTCAAGTGTTAGTATCATGCCATATAGTGTATATGCAAATCTTGACTTGGAAAAGTTAAAACGAAAAGACCGCATTCTCTTATTGGTTGATATATCCAACTATATACCCAAGGGTATGCTAGAGAATGAGATGTTAGTGGTGGAAAGAAGGTCTATGTTTCATACTTGATAGATTTCCTTGCTTGGACATAGAGCTGAAACATTGGAAGATTTCCATCATCTTGTGAATATAGTTCCAATCTACAACCAAAGAAGAAATAAAGGTGTGCATTAGAACACTGATAGTTCCCTTCATGAACAAAAAGATAGAGGTCTATATATTTACCTTGGATCAACATCAGGATTTGATTGATGAGGACCACTACTTTGAGATAGGCTATTATCATCCCAATGAAGGGGAAGTTGAAAGGAATCATCTTGGGATCTCATGCAACCCTTGGGATGAAGATAATATGGTAAATGAATTTTAGAAGATTACCTATCATGAGGATGGAAACACTTTGCTCATGTATAGTTGATGATAAAAGCAACACCAAGTGTGGATGAAGGCAATAAACTAGCACTGGTGGGGGACAACCCACCTCAATGTGAGATTCTCTCTCTCTAAATTCATTTCTTATTATACTTTTGATTTTAATTTCCAAGAAACACACATTATACTTGTTGGTTTTTCTATTTGTGAACCATGTTAGAATATGGGGAAATTGCAAAGGAGAATATCAAAAATTGAAAACCTGACTGAAAAAAGCTACAAGTTAGTAGCCACTACAACCATTCCACATAACATGGTGTGGTGCTAGCAAGCCAACATGGAGTGTCTACCTAGAAGAGGCCTGTTGTCCCTACCTTCCCCACTGCAAGCCATGTGATCTTTCCCCCTCTTGGAAACTATCTACCATGACTCCATGCCTATTATCCTACTATTCTAAACATCTAAATCATGTTGAGGACAACATGGTTTAAAAGTTTGGGGCAGTAGGCCGTAAGCCCTTAATTTACCTCATAGTCATATGTCTCTTGTTCTAAATTTTTGTCCAAGATGATCAAGTAGTCTAACTAACCTTGATCCTTGTCCAACCATACTTTTTGTTCTTGTTTTGCATACATGCATATCATGTAGTTTATTTTCTTACATTTTTTTGTAATTTTTAAAAATTTTGCAATTTCATGCCTTGCAATGCATTTCATATAGATTTTTGTAATTTCTAGTGTGTTTTAGCTAGGATTTTCGTGCTTGTTGTTTATTGCATTCTAGTGTAATTTAGATGTGATTTAGGTCAATTTGGCACTATTTTGGCCAATTTCTCCCAAACTTGAAATTTCTTGCCTAAAAGCATGCTTTGACCAATTCCTATATTTTGAATTGAAATTATGACCTTTGATAAATGCATTATATGTTATCATTATCTATTTCTAAATGGTCTCAATTCTTGAATTTTTACATGTGATCACCTCTTCCATACTTGTGAAATGTTTAGTTAAATTGTGATATAAACAAGCCACAAAAGCTTAGAGTTTGTCGAATCTCATAATATAAATGTGGTTTTTATATCTTTCATTCAAGTGGTGTGCCGTTAATTAATGAAGGTGTTGGAGTAATTTTCATACTGGAGATATCATGTTGTAACTCACAGTAGTGACTCCTCTTGTGACTCATTTTTCTCTCCCCACTTGTTATTGTCTGTCTTTGCCAAAGAACACATATTAGCCTTGGCCACCCTTCAAAAGTTTCGGGTGGCCATATCTATATCCCATCCATTTCACTCTTATTTCCATATTCCCTAGCTACACCAAAGGAAAAGAAAAAGGAAAAGATAATGCAAAAAGAAATCCTTTGTAATATCATCGAGATAAAGAAAATAAGAGTTTCCTATGCAATATCACTCCATTATCTTACCACAACCCCCTTCTTCTATTTACATATCCATAGAGCTAAGAAACATTAGAGCTAACTTATTTACCCTTTTTCACAGCCATGAGGGGCACCTAGTTTGGTTGGAGATGTGAGATTGAATGCATCAAGGTAAAACAACACTTCTATTCATCTTTGATTATCAGCATCATGAAAAAGTTGATTGGAGCTCCATGAGAATCATATGCTCTGATTGTGTATTATATTCCCTATATTTGAAGTTTTATGCTCAATACTTTGATGACAATTTGGTTTGTGAAAGAGGAGATGAAATAGGTAGAATGTGTGTAGTTAGTCATCATTGAGCCCATCTAGTTAATATTCATATGCTGCAATGCATTTACCATTTCTTACTAGCTAAAAAAAATGGAGACATGTTGAGTAGGAGCATACTTGAGTACAAGTATGTTTTAAGTTTGAGGGTGGTGATGCATCACTTATTTAGAGCCCCATATCGCATCATTTTACTCTTTAATCATATTAGACTTGTTAAATTGCATACTATTGTCGAGGGAGTGGTAGAGGTTTGAGCTTCCTAGAGTAGGGAGCCAGGTTTGAAACCCCTTGGTGGTGCACTTCATCCAAACTTAATCATGTCAGGTAGCTCAGCCTCGGTATGATTTACATGTCCCCTCAATTGTGTAGGTAGGCCAGGGGATCAAGGGTTTACACTATCAGAGGGGTTTCACTTAATAGTGATCCATCTTTAGAGGTGGGTCTCATGTCTCAAAAAAAAAAATACGAATTCCCTAAATAAGTGAATCATTGTTGAATGCACTTATGGAAGTTCTTTGCATGTTTTTAAGTACTTGGACCACACTTTGCATAGACGGGAGAGAAATAGGACGATCCTAGGATTCCTTCAACCTTGGAGGAGCCTAAGAAGGGCCCTAGAGCTTCCCTAACCTACCACTAGTGAGTAAGGGTCGAGTTAGAGAAAAGAACTACAAATATTTTCAAATAGAAGATGAAAGTACAAGCAAAATCCCACCATCACGACCTTGGTGCCATGAACGACTATTCAACCAATGCCAAGATCATAATAGATTCACAAAGGAGAAAGAGCTCAAGACAAGTCCATTGGCACACTGGCCAACACAGAGAATATCTCAGCACAGTTGTACCAGCCAGAATGATTGTGTTGCTAAGATGTCAAGAGGCATGCTCCAACAAGAATGATCACCATCCAACCAAGCCACCACGATTGTAACACCTAGCACAACCATGCTATTGACCTTCAAAAGTTCAAAATTTATTTTTAACTTTTCCATCTTCATCATTCTCATCTCTCTAATAATGACCATCCAACCCTTCCCCCCACCACTGTTGTTTTGCCCAGACAGCCATGCTGACAACAAACCTAACTGATTTTTCCATTATTTTCCTATTCTACCCTAACTTAACCCTAGGCTTCCCAAACCACTATATATATAATAGTGATGGCTAGGAGTTGAAGCTTGGCTTCTTTAGCACTTATTGCCTCTCACTTGAGCATTGATTAGCCACCTACTCCTTTAACCTACTTTCACCTCATTTTCACCATTTCCACCTCAAAACCCTAGTTTTCTAGAGTTTTAGCTACTTCCATCCATCAATTTGTTCCACCAACCTTCAAAATTCACCCTCCACTATAGTTTTTCCCATTTCACCACAATGACCATTCCCTCCTAGCACACTTGTTCTACCCTTATACCACCATGGATATTCCTCCCAAAATAGTCTTGTTGCCAGCTAATTTGAGTGCATTTTTACAATAATTTCCTATTCTACCCCACTTAAACCTAGGCTTCCCTAGTCACTATATATACCTTGGTGGTGGTTGTAAGCTGGGATTAACATCTCCTACTTCAAACCCCTAATTTTCTAGGGTTTTGGATACACCATTCCATGCCATCCAACCACGAAGGAGGAAGAAGGATGAGATGCTACAATAGGAGGTGAAGAAGGAGGAGTCTTCACCAAGATTCCATGGCTATCACTCCTCTAATCCATCTTCTTTCTTCTTTTGTTTCATTTTGACTTTCTAAGCCCCCCAAGGTGGATTTTTTGGGGTTAAAATGTGACTTTGATACCCATTTGGGGGGAACAATGTGTAAATTCTATAATTCCCTATGTTAATGGTTATTTTCTACTTCTATCTCACTTCCTATGAATTATCTTGCAGTTTGTGTGTGAAAACATGGATTATCTTATGATATGTGCTTGAAACCACCTACGTTCTAGGATAAAATCATCTATATGTAGCTATTTTGACATTTTCTCTTAGGTCCAACTAGTGGATCCCTACCTAGCATCTGATCTTCCTATAAATATATCCCTTCACATAAGTAATTACATGGATGAAAGTATTTGTTTGAATACTTGTATATGGATTAGATTTAAGAAGAGAATTAGACTAAAGCAATAGTTATGTATGAAGACAATATTGAGTATGGAAGTGATTTTAGGTATAGTGAAAGTGCAACCGAAATTTGTACATGAATACTTTTTGAAATATCGTTAGTCACTAAGTTTTTAAATCTTCATTGGACTTCAAGATGATAAACCTTTTATTTTCAAATATCATTATTCTATATGTCAACAGAACTACACATTTTTAATGAAGAAGAATTATTTTTCTAGTTGCATACAAATGTAAACAGATTTTACATAAAATTTTAGATTCTAAGAATAATTGGAAAATTGAATATGCAATATAACAAATAAGTCAAATGAAATCATTTTGAATCCAACTCAATCACAATTACTTTTTAAAAGATTAATGTATAAACTAATAGGTTTGATGTTAATCATAGTAATTTTCAACAATTGAGTTTATTTGTTAATTAATGTCTCGATATTATACCAAAATAACAAAATAAAATCACATTCTTTCAAGTTATGATAATATGGATCATATGTAGTGTATCTTTCACTACTAATTCACACAACGCTTCATTTAAGTATATATCTACAATCCTCCTGGACATTCGGCCTCCGTCATGGGCATGGGAGAGATAGAGAGAATGCCTCTCTTAATCCCAAGTATATATCTACAATCCCGAGACCCATTTTCTTATGATATGCTTATGCTTATAAACCCAAGAATATGGGCTATGTCTTGTGAATGTGGCTAGCAATATGAAACAAAAACCAATTACTCCAAGACAATAAATGGAGTTTATAGCTGCCCACAATCTTTCCATACAAGCCCTCATATGTAGCACATATTAGTGGTTGGTTATGATGTTCTTTAAAAGGGAGAACTTTTCAAAAACATTAAATAGCCTATTCACTAAGAAAATATCTTATAAATTATGTAAGTTGGTGGGGAACACAAGGAATCTACATCTTAGTTGCTAAGTAAATGAGTTTGAATTCTCCATTAACAATACATCTAGCAACAATCACCAAGTGCACATGCTATGCAATCCCTGTTCTTCTCAGTATAACTGTGGCAAACCACAATTTTATCATAATTCTTATTCATATGTAATTGCATCCTATGATTTCATACACTATGATTATCATCATTTTGTCAGTAATTGGTACACATTATACAAATATAGGCTGATGTATCTCCCTCAAAAGGGCATCCAATATAAAAGATATTGTCCAGAGTTTGATCCAACTATGCTCTTGTTCATCTCTACCACCAATTGAAACAATATGTGTCAGAATACCTAAGATGAAGTGGAGGATGACTAATATGGATATCCAACCTAACCACACTTCTTAAGAAAATGTGTAAAATGTGTAGGTCTAGGTCATAATGAGAGGACATGTAAGAAAAGTGATAGTTATGAATTAAATGTACATCTGGTTCTAAAAAGAGATTTCCAAATGTATTCTTGGTTTTACTTAGCAATTTTTATGTGTAATGTTAGCTTTATTTAGCAATTTAAACCTTAGTTTTGTTACTTACACAAGGGAGGCAAGATGAATAAGATTACCTCCTGACTTTTATAATAGTACATAAAATCAACTGCTAGATTTTATGTTGCAATACATGTAGTGATAATTTTACTAGTAAACATTTATTTATAAGTTATTGTGTGCATGTGTTTATATAATACATGTGGTAAGCTTTTTATTTCATTTTACATACTGATGAAAGGATATGATACATTGTGGATTACATGCCATCGTATTGATATTCTTAGGTGGGAGTTAATAGATTTATACATGTTAGTGTAGGGAAATACGACATTAGATAGACAGTAGAAATAAAAATTTTAGTGACATATTTCCCATTGACCTACAGATTGCTTCAATGACTATGCAATGGGAAGGACGGTTTCATGAAAATATATATGATCCTACAGCAAGTCCAATGAAAATCTGCCTCGATGTAGATGTGCACTCTATCTTGGACAATGGTTGTGCAGCTCTTAGATGCACTGGGACTCGTCTGACTGCTCCTCCATGGACAACAAACTCAAACAAATTTTGCAGTGGCTCCTCAGATCTCGCTACAGACTATGAGTTGACGGGGCCCTCCTAGAAGCAACCATATGACTCCTCCCTCTAGAGTAGTCCACACAGACCAACTAGAACTCATGTATTCCTGTAGGAACATAAAAAAAGGAGCTATCCCTCCTGTTGATGTACTAGTCACCAACATGCTCTCCCACAACAATGATCCTCAGTTGTTTCTCTCCCTTGTCTATCCCTCCCTAGTCAGATAGGACTTGCCTGGGCTCTCATGGTTACCACAACCAGAGAGGACAACAATTGTCAGAGAAATTGATTCTCAATTGCCTGTGTTGTAGTTGTGTTCGGAGAAGCCCCTAGTACCCCTCTATATATAGGAGGGGTTAGTGTCAGCATTCCAAGTCCCTAGGCAATGTGCGACTAAAGTGGGAATGGAAAGGACCGGAATATTTTGAATTTTTGCAACAATTATGGAAGTTTTGCAACCTGCATGCGTCATCCAAAATGGTCGTCTCGCACGCGAGAAGGTCATTTTACAGTTTCCACTTTTACACATATGTTGGCATTTCAATTCCAATTAGTACTCAACTTGATGTCAGAACCAATCCTTGATGCAATTGAATTGCACCCCAAGACGTCCATTTGGTTCAATTGTGATGGGTGTCTCACACCAGGCCAGACGACCATTTTGTACAAGCGAGATAGGCATCTTGTAGGCCAAATTAGGCAGAATTCCAACCAATGTATAATACAATAATCCTCACACTCCAAACAAAAGTCTCAACACTTGAGTTGATCGATTGATAGTCTAGTCAACTGATCTGTTATGTGAATTGAAATACCTAACCACTTTAGTAATCAATTCAAACATCATTCAAGATCAAACTCCTCTTCTATATGAGTTCCTATGTGTATGACCTATATGTCCCATATCACAATGGTAGTGAATTTCCATAACAACTTATGACATCACAAGCAAAGAGTGATGCCTAATCACACATCATTGCTATCCAAGTGAATGGAAAGTTGGGGAGCAACTTCAACCTACAATCTGTGTATGGTGTTATAATGTTTGTATAGCTCCTTGTTTCACTAATATACAGATTGAACTAGAGGTATGGAGTAGTCATCCTCATTATTATTCAATCTTGTTCTTTGAACTAGAGGAGACTACATGAGATATATGTAAGCTCAATATCACATATTGAATCACATGTGTATGGCCATACTTTTCTCAATATCTCTAATCAAGAGGCCATGGAATTCATACTCCTATAGGAGGGACAGATCCCATTACTATCACTCACCATCAATCCCCATGTGTCAAAGTCACCCAATCATCATTGTTATAACAACCCATATTTTAGGACTGTGTTTGATGATGTCAAGGTGTACGCAACGACATGTGATGAGAACAATGATTTTAGGTCTGAGAACCACAACCACCACCATCATTGTTAGATCTAATTATGACTTCCATGATGATGGCTTCCATGTGTCAGTGTCTCGGTGGGTCTGTCTGATACACTGTTGTTTAACATGTATTCCATGTGCTTGGTTTGATATTTCCATATCATGACTAATGAGAATTAGTCATCAACCAACTCACACTCAGATCTTATGTGTTATTGTTGTCTATCAATCTTCCACAATAACAACTGACCAGGGACATAATTAGAATACATATATGTACTCTTAACATCCATATAATCTCATCCACAAGGATAGTAAGTTGAATACATACTTCATTGAGTAATATAATTCTCTAGACATTTATTATGTTATTCATTATCTCATAACTAGATATACAAAATAAATTGGAAGATTTCCTTTTTTATTATTCAAATCATTTATATGTTATGTCATTACAATCATCACATGATTGACTCTCTGAGCATACATACCAATAGAGTCCCAATTGCACTGAGAGCCTATCACCCACGGATCTCATCTCGAGTGACCTAACATCACCATCATGCTTTTACTATGCAAGTGCTTTTATAACAGGTTTAGCAACATTTGCTTTAAGTCAATATTTGGAAATTTTCACATCTCTTCATTGTACGACTACTCATATGAGATGGAAGTGTCGTAGTATGCTATCTGAGATTCCCAGCCTAACTAGTAGCTCCATTGTTGTCATTAGTATTTCTATTGTGTCATCAATGGTTGGAACCTCACACAAGTTCATCCATATGAACTTCTTGATCCAAATAATATCCTCTAATGTTATTATAACACATAGTTGCTCAACTTCTTGTAGATTCAAACAACTGTCATTAGCTCAGAACCCTTTCTAACTTATAGTTCTCATTTAATGTCAAACATTAATTTTAGGTTGTAGTCATTTTGTCAGTTTGGAGGCTTGCATGGGTGTAACCCTTTACATCCAACTCTTCTTTATTACCATAACCAAGGAACCAATCCTTTAAGTGCTTCACAAGAACCTAAGGGCGTTCTTTATGGTAGTCCAATGACTCTCACTGGAACTTGACATATACCTTCTTGTCATATCCAATACATAAAAGATTTCTAGGTAGGTTTATATATGCCTTCTCATCATGTCCATTACATATGAGATGACTGGATATCAGCTCGTCATGTCTAATACATAGGACATTAATGGATATCTTCTCATCATGACTAATACATAAAAGATAATAGGATAAGTACATAACATTGCATTCAAGATAGATCCAATGGCATTTATCCATGTGTTCTTATTCTTCATAAGAAGTGGGACACTAGGCTCTTGAAAGACTAACTCCATGGAACATGGACAAGTTTTCTCTCATTGAGTCTTGCACATTGAACCCTTGATCATCTTTCCTATGCATGTGCTCTTACTTAGGTTAGGAAGCTTTCTAGATCTATCTCTATAGACCTTGATTCCTATCACATAGGATGCTTCACCTAAACCCTTCATATAGAATGTACTTTCCAAGTTTTAACATTTGCAGAATAAGGACATTATTCCCCATCATTATGTGGAATATTAAATATGCTCCCACTAAATCTTTTGTAATCATAGATTCCATCTTCTTTCTGACTCAAGTCAAACCCTTTGACTGTCTTGTCAAGTGGAAGATTCCAACTCTGAGATGCTTGCTTCAATCCACAGATTGACCTTTGTAGCTTATAGACTTTATTTGCATTAATGGATTTATTAAACCATTAGGTTGTGTCACATACACATCCTCTTAATTATTCCAATTAAGGAATGAGTTTTTAACATCCATATGCCAAATCTCACAACCATACTAATCTACAACAACAAGCATGATCCATATGGATTTAACCATGGTAACCGGTGAAAGACTTCATCCTGTTCAACACCTTGAACTAGCTTGAAATTTTTTGCAACCAATCTACCCTTCCATGTTGGTCTTCTTACAGAGACCCAAATGCACCCTATGGGTTTTACCCCTTTAGGCGGATCCACCAAGGTCATACCTTGTTGGTTTACATGGAGTCCATCATTGATCTTATGGCCTGAAGCCATTTCTCAAATTCTTGTTCCTCAATAGTTTCTAGGTAGGTTGTTGACTCATTTGTATGATCAACTCACTGCCTTTTGAGTTATAATATATCACAATCTTTCAAACTCAAGGCATGTTCTACTAGAACTATGAGTTTTGTGTTTACATAAGGAACTTGAGATTCCACAACAGTTTGTGATTCTTCTTGTTCTTGTTGTACCTCTTTACGATCAATGCTTTCTTGTTTATCTCAAACATTTTGAGTTCCACTTTTACTCCCACTGATTCCTTTGGAACTAAGTTCCCTTTTAGGAATACAATCATCCAGACTAACAAATACTTTGTTGTCAGATTGGGATAAGAGTAGTCTTTAACAAAATAACATTTATGTGATTTTGTGGAAAAATCTTTTAAGAATCAATTTTCTTATATAAGCCTTCAATCTTAATCACTGTAAAAGACACATCGGCACTTCTCCCATGCCATATCTCATATGGTGTCTTTTAAACCATTTTAGACGGTACTATGTTTGTGTAAAGCATGTGCCTAAAAGAAATTGTAAGTTTAGCTAGATTTTATTGATAATCTCACCATGATTTGACATGGTGTGATAACTTCTTTCTGACACATCAATATGTTTTAGGTGTAGTTCAATGTGATATATTATCTCGATCTCTCAAAAAGGTCCTCAAACTCTTAGTTTTAAATATTTCAACATTGATCACATCAATGTATCTTAATACTTTTACCAATTTAGTTGTGTACTTCATTTATGATCTCCTTGAAAACTTCAAGAGATCCAAACTTGTATTTCATTAAATACAAAATTTAATATCTAATGATCATATCATTAAATATAATGAGGTACTCGTAACTACCTTTAGCATTCATTCTGAAAGGTCTATGTACATCAGTATGTACTAGTCCTAATGGAATAGTCGATCTCCCACTACATCTAGTGAAGATGCTTTTATCATTTTGCACAAAAAATAAGACATGCATGTCTCTATTGGTTCAATAACCAAAAGAGTCTAGATAACCGTCATATGGATTCTCGAAATGTATTTCTCATTTATGCACTTTAGATGACAATTCTATAGGTATTCATTGTTCGAGTTATCAAGTCATTCAATATATGTGTCATACACATTTTCATCTTTAGAAATATCAAGTATAGTTTGTAAGACATAGGGCATTGCCATAAAAGATCATATCTTTTAAAATGAAACATAATGTTATTGTCATACAAAACATATAATGTTTTCATCAATGGAAAGTACACAATAGCAATTCATTAATTCTATTATGTGCCTAAGAATGACGATGTCCAACTATAAAGGTAGTAACCCTTGCTCCACACAGTTCTGGCTTACTTCTTCTCATATCCTAGAGTAGAGATCTCTATCTCCATCTTCTTCCTGAGATCCTCTATAAGGAGGATAGTTCTTTCCAATGTCCATACAAGTGACAATGGTGGCACTTTCTTTTATTTATCCTTTATGTAAGAGGACATATTCCTTTTATCTTTACCCTTCTCCATAATTTGAGTGTAGAAGACTTGTACTTAAGCTCAATGTCACAACACTTCTTAGCCTTGCCTTTGCCACATCTACTGGTTGTCATCACGTATGTGTCCTTCTTCTTCCTTGTTTTGGCATCAACATGCCAAGCATTTGATGAACTGACTATATGATTCATGCAACACTTGCATAATCATATTCATGGACAACTCTTTACCTAAAAGAAATCTCAGTCATTCCATGTGTCCAATCATATTGAGCACATGGAGTTCTACTGGACCTCCCTTTGTTAGTTTGCACTCAATTAGCACTTTGGAGACATTATAACTTCTTTGTTGTACATGATTCTTAAGATGTGTTACCATCTAGAGAATGTTCATGTTTTCATGTTGTTGATGCAACTCATAGTTCATACAACTGACCATTAGGTATTTAAAAGTCTATGTCATCAATGGTATATATGCTTCCAAAAAGCATCCATTCAGCCTTTGGTGCCTTTCGAATGGGTTCCTCTGGCATTGGTCTATCAACGACATATAGCTTTCACTCATTGATGAGAACATTTCTCAAAATCCTTAACCAATTTTGGAACTTTATCCCATTTTGTCCTTCTTGAGGGCTTATCTCGACTTGAACGTGTTTGTGTTTGACATTTGATTCTACAAAGAAATATTACAACTTTTCAAAACATTTTTGATTTGGTTTGATTTGATAAATTTGATGATTTTAGTTAGGTCTTTAATTATTATTACTCCCACTATTTTATTCAAATTCATTGCCCTCAATATCAATTCAGAATATTGCACTATACAATATTCTAGTGAACCAAGATCCACATTTCATCAAGTCATGAGTCAGCTTTTGTCGATCACCCACAAATTGACTATTTAGGTAGGCCAGCTTGCCAATTGCATCATATGCAACTCCTTGATAGATGATATGTGCAACTCCTTGCCATAATCATTTTCATGCCTCTAGTTTTGGGCTCTCCAAGTCACCAGTTAAGCCTGGTCCAATAGCTAATACAATAGATATGCACCATGCTTTGTGCGATCTACATATCTACCATCACACTTCCGCGATATAGACGATGCACCATGCTTTGTGCAAATCTACACTTTGTCGATCAAGATTTTCATGTGTATTGCTAATGGAAGGCATCTTAGACTTAATATTTAAGTTGAGGGAGTTGGTTTGTATAAATACATATACTTTATCCAATCACCACATATATAGTATGTATCATATACATGCTATAACCACAAATGAGAACATGCAATAAATAAAACACACAAGTGATGGTTATGGCCATACTAATGTAATTCCTTGGAGCCACAAGGAATTACTACCACCTATGGTCCACATCATATGCAACCTATTGTTAGTGAAGATCTATGCTCGAGCCAATTCGGGTTGATCGGTTCAACTCCTGATCTAGTCGGATCACCTCCTGGTCGCTCGGTTGGGCTCTTCTGAAGCGGTCATTTAGTTCTCAGGTCCAAGCAATGTCTAGAAACCTCCTGCTAGTCGGTTGGGGCACCATTCGATCAGTTTATCCTGTTGTCATCTGGCTTCCTCGATTCTCCATTCGATCGGGTCGTCTCACGGGTCGCTCATTTTGTCTTTGTGCATATCATCATCTCATGTTGAAACATAAATGAAAACTATCCCATTTCTTATTATATTGTGTATGGGGAAACCTCGAGTTACATTTGAGGGGAAATAGGAGGAAGATCATTAATTTACATTTGGAAAGAAAAGAGAGGCTCAGTGTGCATACCGATCAACAACAGGAATAGTAACCACAACCATGCACACACAGATATGGGGTTTTGGCCATAACCATGCTTCACATCCACCATTAAAACTGATTTTTTGGCAACACACGTAAATTTCATATATATATATATATATATATATATATATATATATATATATATATATATATATATATATATATATGGGCCCATCTTTATTGCCCGCGTGGGTAGCTACCCGCCCACCCTTCCCATAACTTTTTTTCAATTTTTTTTTCGCAATTGTAGAGGATTATTTTGTCTAGCTCTTCAAAAAATTTTGGCCAAAAATAATATCGTTTGCCCCTCCAAAATCAAAAAAATCGTCCTTATATATATCTGATGTATATTTTGTACAGAGTTACTTTTTTGGCCAGCAGAGTTACTTTTTTGGCCACCATAGTTACTTTTTTGACAGCAGACTTACTTTTTTGGCTAGGAGAGTTACTTTTTTGGCTGCAGGGTAGCAAAAATCCAAGTTACCCGCGCGGGCAACGAATGAACGCCATATATATATATATATATATATATATATATATATATATCCATTTGGGTTCTTTATTTGGTAATTAGACAGACATGCACATCAACCATTTCAAATATTCACATAACATGCAATAAATAAACTCAATAAAATCAAAGTCTGATCATATCGATTATCCTAAAACATAATTAATTGACATGGATCTGATACCACTTTAGGAAAATATGACATCAAATAGACATCAATTTTTTTAGCTGACATATTTCCTATTAACCAACAAATCTCGTCAATAACTATGCAATAGGAAGGATGGTTTCACGTAGATATACCTGATCTTGGAGCAAGTCCAATGACAATCCTTGTCGATGTAGATGCACACTCTATCTTGGAAGGTGGTTGTGTAGCTCGTGGATGCACTGGGACTCGTCCGAATGCTCCTCCACAGACAACAGACTCGGATAACTCCTACAGTGGCTCCTGAAATCTTGCTACAAACTGTGAGTTAACGTTGCCCTCCTAGTAGCAGCCAAAGCATTCCTTTCTCTAAAGTAGGCCACACGGACCAAATAGAACTCCTATTGTCCTATAGGAATGGACATGAATGAGTTGTCCCTCCCGTTGGTGTACTAGTCATCAACATACTCTCCCATAACAATGATCCTTAGTTATTTCTCTCCCTTGGCTATCCCTCCATAGTCGGGTAGGACTTTCTTGGGCTCTCATGGTTACCACAACTAGAGAGGACAACAATTGTCATAGCAACTGATTCTCAATTGTCTATGTTGTAGTTGTGTTCTGGGAAGATCCTAGTACCCCTCTATATATAGGAGGGGTAAGGGGCAGGGTTTCCAGTCCCCAGCTAATGCGGGACTAAAGAAGGAGTGGAACAGACTGGAAGATCTTGAATTTTGCAAAAATTCTAGAAATTTCACAACCTGTGTCAGCCGAAATGGTTGTCTCGCCCAGCGAGACGGTCATTTCGCCCAGAAAATGGTCGTCTTGCACATGAGAAGAGCATTTTTCTAAGAAAAATGGTCATTTCGTAGTTTCCAATTTTGCACATATGTTGGCAATTCAATTCCAATTAGTACTCAACTTGACGTTAGGATCAATCCTTGATGCAATCGAATTGCACCCCGAGACGGCCATTTGGTGGAACTGAGACGGCATCTTGAACAAGGCCAGATGACCATTTTCTACAAGCAACTTACAGGCCATATCAGGTAAAATTCCAACCAATGTGTAATACAATCAGCCTAACACTCCAAATAATAGTCTCAACACCTGAACTGATCATTTGAAAGTCTAGTCAGTTGATCCGTTGTGTGAATTGAAATACCTAAACACTTTAGTAATCAATTCAATCATCATTCAAGATAAAACTCCTCTTCTAGATGAGTTCCTATGTGTGTGACCCTATCGGTCCCATATCACGTTGGCAGTGAATGTCCATAACAACTTATGACATCACAATCAAAGAGTGGTGCCTAGTTGCACATCATTGCTACCCAAGTGAATGGAAAGTTGGGGAGCGAAATCAACCTACAATCTATGTATAGTGTTACAGTGTTTGTATAGTTCCCTTGTCACTGATATCCAAATTGAACTAGAGGCATGGAGTAGTCATCTTCATTATTATTTAATCTTGTTCCTTGAACCAAAGCGGACTACATGAGATATATGTAAGCTCAATATCACATATTGACTCACATGCATATAACCATACTTTTCTCAGTCTGGCTAATCAAGAGGCCTTGGATATCATACTCCTGTCATAGGGACAAATCCCATTTCTATCACTCACAATCAATCCCCGTGTGTCAAAGTCACCCAATCATCATCGTTATAACAACCCCTATTTCAGGACTATGTTTCATGATGTCAAAGTGTACCCAATGACATGTGATGAGTGTTGTGATTTCAAGTCTAAGAACCACAACCACCACCATCACTGTTAGAGCTGATTATGACTTCCATGTTGATGAATTCCATGTGTTAGTCTCACGATGGGTCTGTCTGATACACTATTCTCTAACATGTATCTGTGTGCTTGGTTTGATATTGTCATATCATGACTAATGAGATTTAGTGATCAACCAACTCACACTCTGATCTTATGTGTTATTATTGTCTATCAACCTTCCAAAACAACAACTGATCAGGGACATAATGAGAATATGTATATGTACTCTTAAAATTTGTATGATCTCATCCATAAGGATAGTAAATTGAATACATATTTCATTGAGTAACATAATTCTCTAGACATTTATTATGTTGTTCATTATCTCATAATAGAATATACAAAATAAATTAGAAGCTTGCCTTTGTAATTAATCAAATCATTTATATGTTATGCCATTACAATATATCACATGATTGGCTCTCTGGGCATACATACCAATAGTTAGGGTATGTTCCCATAGTGGGGTTTGTATCATTCATTACCCTTTCTAGGGTGAACTTTGATGCGTAATTGATAACAAAAGTTAATATAAGGTAGCACTCAAATACAAATTCCTTCCATTTATCTTTAGGTGAGATGACGATTACATTTGTTGATATTGTAGTGTTACTAGGTTTACATGTTGATGGAGATGTTGTAGTAGCTCACCATCCAATAGGGTGAACATCAATATAGCGCTTGTTCTTCCATGTTTGACCACATCTTAGGTTTACATCTACAAGGATTTGATCATAGGGTTGTCCAATCAAGTTTGTTGCATTCTACATTGTAGGCATGAACTTGGATTATGTTGAGGATCAAGTTAAATGTTGGTACACAAATGCATATCTTTTATATCTTTTGGGTTTCTTTCTCTTACTAGATGGTATTGGTAATGAGGTTAATCTTGCTAATTCCTCCTTTAGTTAATTTTGACTAGTGTGGCTTATACTCTTGGGGAAGTGTAGTTTTAACATACATGTATCATTAGTTGTATACATGTCGTACAAGTTCTAGATAGAAATGAAATATGGTTGTGTCAATTTGTGTAGTTTTGGTCTTCGGAAAGACTACATGTAGGTAGACCATGATAGGTGGGTGATGTAGCCCTAATTTTGGGTTTCATCTTGTGTTATTTTTCTTTTTAATCATATTTAGACAAGTTAGAATGTATCTTATTCCCAAATGATTTTATAATCAATTACAGTTATAGATATTCTTTGCATATTTTTTAGGTACTTTAACCATGACTGGATGGAAGGGATCGAAGGAGGAGGATCCTAGGGTATCTTCACACTTGGAAGAGAGTGAGCCCAATAACTACCCCAAATGGTCAAGGATAAAGCTAAGGCAAAGAGCATCAAAGATAATTAAATTTAATATCAAATGCAAATAAAAAACCTCAACACGAACGTGGTACCACAAAATGTCTGTGCCAGCTGTTGGTATGTATGCATAGAGATCCAATCATATGATGATTGTAACGACATATCTTGTAAATGATTTTATTAATAATAAATACAATCTTCTATTTATTCTATTTTATTCATTTATGAGATAATGGTGTAACATAATAAATGTCTAAAGAATGATGTTACTCAATGATGTATGTCTTTAGGTTGAGGACCCGAATAATGAGATCATATAAATTTTAAGAGTATATATATTCTTTTTATGTCCCTAGTCAATTTTTATTATGGAAGCCGATAGACAACAATAACACATTAGACTAGAGTGTGTGTTGGTTGATGATTGAATCACATTAATCATAATATGTGATATTAAACCAAACACACAAATACTTGTTAGAGAATAGTGTATCAGACAAACCCACCTTGAGAATGATACATGGAGATCATGGAATGGTAGTTAGAATCAACTCTCATAGTGATGGTGGTTCTTTGACTATAAATCACTACACTCATCACATGTCATTCGATGTACTTTGACATAATCCTACGTGACCTTGAATAAGGGTTACCATAAAGGTGATGATGGGATACATTGTGACACATGGGAAATAAGTGTGAGTGATGTAGATGAGATTCGTCCCTACTACATGAGTTTGATATCCTAGACACTTGATAAGTGAGGCGTAGAAATGTAAGGACATGCTCGTGTGAGTCAATATGTGATATTGATCTCACATACATCTCAGACAATCTGCATAGTTCAAGGAATATGGATTGAATGTTGAAAAGGATGATGATTCCATGCCTCGAGTTCAATATAGATTTTAAAGACAAAGGAACTATACAATCACTATAACACCAATCACAAATTTTAGATTGAAGTTGTTCTCCTATTTTTTTATTACATGGGTAGCAATGATGTCTTGCTAGATACCACTCATTGCTTGTGATGTCATAAATTGGTTATGGACATTCACCGCCAATGTAACTTGGAACCTATAGGGTCACACACATAAGATACACTTGTAATAGGAGTTTACTCATGAATGTGGGTTAAACTTGATTAGTGAAGTGTTAGGTATTAAATTTAAACAAGATTGGCAATCAGAAATCTAAAATGGCTAGTTCAACAAGTGAACCCATTGACTCCAATTTCTGAATTGACCAATTCAGGTTGTGAACCGACCCTCTAGTTGATCAATGAGATTGGATCAAGGATTGATGCTTACATCATGTTGTACACTACTCAAATATTAATATCCAATACAATTGCATATTTGAAACATGGTAAATCAACCAGTTCAAGTGTTGAATCGATCATCTCATGTGTGGACCGACCGGGTCATGGTTTGTAGGTTTCAGAAATTCATGAAATTTTGTCTCTTCGACTCTCAATTGATCTGGAAATCCTGACCCTGACCCTCCGATAAATAAAGGGATAGTTGAGGGTTTTGAAAGACACAACAATAATCTTTGACTATTGTTGTCTTCTCACAGTTTCGGTAACCTAAGAACTCTAGCAAGTCCTACCCGTCAAAGGGAGGGACAACAAGGGACTGATGTTAGCACATTGACTAGAAGAGATAATTGCTTGTTGTCTATTCCAAAAGAATGATAGGGGTTTCCAGTGGTCCATATTGACTACTATAGAGGCAAGGAGACCTTTGTTGACTGCTAAGGAGGACGTCATCAACCTCCATCTGTGGTGATCAACTAGGAGTGCGCCGTCAATAGTCGTCCAAGCAGAACTTGAGAAAGAAGCACACTACAACAAGGATGGTCATTGGACTTGCTCCATGACAAGTTATATGCCTTGTACATTTCCTTCCAAGTTCATAGTGTTGACGCGATCTGCTGTTTAAAGGGAATATGTTAGTTAAATTTTTGTTTCCGCTGCCATATTTCCCTACAATGGTATCTGATCCACATCAATTTACTATATTTTAGGATTTAATCGGCATGGTCAGAATTTTGTTTGATGTGAATATTTAAATGATTAATGTGCGTATTCGATAAAATATGACATATGATCCCTATAAATAATGATATGATATATATTCAATTTATATAGGTTGCCCTAAAATTTAGTTTTGATGGTATGATATATATGACCAATAACCCTAGATCTTTATGCTTGGTTGGATGGTTGTTATTCTTGCTTATATCTCAGTTTTCATAATGAGCCTCTCTCTTCTTTTTCATATGTAGAAGTATTAAGTATTTCCTTCCTATGCTCCCCTCGAGTGTAACTTAAGGCTTTCCTTTTACAATGTAATATGTTAGATAGGACTGTGATAGTTTCCTTTATGTTATGGCAAAGAAAGTGGTCTACCTAGGATGAACTGGCTATTTTGGAAGATGAACTTATCAAGTGAAGGACCGAGGCGGCCAAAGGATAGGAGGAGTTGACCGATCAGCTGGTGGCCAAATTGACCAACTAGAGGAGTCTGAATGTCACTTGGCCCGAAGACTAGATGACTGATCTGAGAGACCAACCAATCGACCAAGTGGCAAGCGATCAATTCAAGGGTTTAACTGATCAACTCGGACTAGATCCAACACAGATCTTCTTCAACAACAGGTTGCTACATATGATGTGGCCCTTAGGTGGTAGTAATTCTTTGTGGCTCCAAGGAATTGCATTAGTATGGCCATAACCATCGCTCGTGTTTCATAATTGTATGTTACATTTGTGGATATAGTATGCGTATGATACACAAAAGTATGTGGTGATTGGATATGTAAATGTATTTGTATATACATATAAATTCCCTCAATCAAATATTAAGTTTTAATGCTTTCAATAAGTAACATACATGCAAATCTTAATCGTCTAAGTGTGGGTACGCCAAGCGTGGTGCGTTTTCCATCTCGTGGAAATGTGATGGTCATTATGTAGGCTTGTCAAGTAGGATGCATTACTATCATGTTTCCTTTCGGGTCAGACTTAACTAGGTGACCTTAATGAGATTAAGTGCCCAGAAGTATGCAGATGACTATGACAAGGAGTTGCACATACATCTATCCAAGAATTGCATGAGAGGCAATTAGCAAACATTGCCTACCTTAATAATTGGTCATGAACACTGGCATTGGTCGGGTAGTAATTTAATAGTTTTGGGTATTGGCTCACTAGAAGGTTGTATGTTGCAATCTTCCAATTTGATATGTGAGGGATATCAATTTGAAAAAAATTGTGGGAGTAATAATTAATTAAAGACTTAATTAAATATCGCCAAACTTTAATCAAATCAAATCAAATCAAAAGTGTTTTGAAAAATTGCAAATTTTCTTATAGAAACAAATGTCAAACAAATCATCATTGCGATCAGTTCTTAAGAAGGACAAACATAACAACACAAACTTCCATGGCTGGTTTTGAACTTTGAGAAGAGTTCTCAATGATAAGCATAAGCTCTATGTCCTAGAAACACAAGTTCCAGAAGAACATGCTCCTGATGTGCCTAGGGCTGAGGTGGATGCTTATTGGAAACATGCCAACGATACCTTAGACATTAAGCACCTCATGCTATGTAGTATGAACTATGACTTGCATGACAAGCATGAAGACATGGGGATTTTTGAGATGATAAAATATTTTAAGAACATGAACCAAAATCATGCAAAGAAAGAAAGGTACAATGTCTCAAAGATGCTTTTTGAGTGTAACATGATAGAGGGAGATTGAGTAGAATCCCATGTGCTCAATATGATTGAACATGTTGAACATCTACAAAGACTGATATTCCTTTTGAGCCAAGACTTGGCTGCAGATATGATTATACAATCGCTTCCTAAATCATATACCCAGTTAATCGAGTGTTATTGCTTGAGTAACATGGCCAAACTACTGTCAGAATTGTTTGGTAGGTTGATAAATGCCAAAGCACAAATGAAGAAGGACAAACCCATGATGGTGATCAATACAGTGGAGTCCAAGGACAAAAGAAAAACCAAGAAGATTTATGAGGCTAAGTAGAAGTCCAAGTCTTCATCACTCAAGACAAGGAGAAAGATAAGTGCAAAAGGAAATTTTCCTTTGTACTTACAGGGATTTAGGAAGATGAAGGAGGGGATAGGGATCTCCACTTTGACTATATACATTATTGATATAAATATGTCTACTTCTTCATCATGGGTTCTAGATACTGGCTGTGGATCTCACATATGTTCAAATATACATGATCTAAAATGAAGTAAGTCTTTAAGAAAGGGGGAGGTCAAACTATGCTTTGTGAATGGAGCAAGAGTTGCTTCCACTGTAGCTGGACCATTTAATTTATCTCTACACACAAGACTTTTAATAGAGTTAAAGAACTATTATTTTGTACCGACCATAGATGGAAATATGAGTTTTGTATCTTGTATGTACAAGGATGGATATGAATTTTATATAAAGAATGATCAATGTTCTATTTTAAAGGATGAGATATTTTACGGCACTGCCCCAATGTCCTATAGCCTTTGTTTATTAGATCTAAAGACAAATGTTTATAACATAAATACCAAAAAATTAAAACTCAATAACTCAAATGAAACATATATTTGGTATTGTTGTCTAGGTCACATCAAAGAGAAACACATTTCTAGAGTCTATAAAAATTGATATCTAGAATCTTTTGATTTTGAATTAAAAGAGACATGTGAGTGTTGTTTGTTAAGCAAGATGATAAAGACTCCCTTCATTGGTAACAGTGAGAGTGTTAGTGATCTATTATGAATCTTACATACTAATGTGTATGGCCCTTCTAGAACAAATGTTAGAGGTGGTTATTAGTACTTCATTACCTTCACTAATGATTTCAGTAGGTATAGTTATGTTTACTTGATGAAACATAAGTCAGAAACCCTTGAATAGTCCAAGGATTTCATGAATGAAGTACAGAAACAACTTGGTAAAAGTAATACGGCACTTTGTTCTAATCGATGTGGAGAATACTTAAGCCAAGAGTTTGAGGACATTCTACAAGACTATAGTATCATATCACAATGGACTCTACTTGGAATACCACAACATAATAGTGTATCAGAAAGAAGGAATCGCAGATTGATAGATATGGTGCGAACAATGATGAATCTTTCTAATCTTCTGACTTCCTTCTGGGGTTATGCTTTTTAAACCACAAGGTATACACTAAACTACGTACCATCTAAATCTATTCAAAAGACATCATATGAAATATGGTATGGGAAGCATCCCAATGTGTCTTTTATGAAGATTTGGGTATGTGAAGCTTATGTGAGAAAGCAGTTTCCCGAAAAGCTTGGACTTGAATCAGATAAGTGTTATTTTGTTGTATATGCTAGGGAAACTAAAGGAAACTACTTTTATACTCCATCTGACAACAAAGTGTTTGTTACTACAGATGTTGTATTCCTAGAAAAGGAATTCATTTCCAAAGAAATCAGTGGGAGGAAAGAAGAACTCGTGGATGTTTGAGATCAACAAGAAAGGACTGAACCTATAGAGGTACAGGAGGAACATAGAGACTCACAAACTATTGTAGAAACTCAAATTCCTCATGTAATACAAGAACCTCACAGATCTAGTAGGATACACCTTGAGCTAGATACATTTGGTTATCTTGTGACTCAAGAAGGCAATGAATTGGTCATTGATGATGACCCAACAACCTACCTAGAGGTTGTTAAGAGTCTAGAATCTGAGAAATGGCTTGAGGTCATGAGATCTATGATGGAATCCATGTATACCAATAAGGTATGGACCATGGTGGATACACCTGAAGGGGTAAAACCCATAGGCTGCAAGTGGGTCTTCAAGAAGAAGTCTGACATGGATGGTAATGTACAAACTTACAGAGGTAGATTGGTTTGTAAGGACCCTGACCCACGTTTTGGGATAACCTTGTCTATTTTTCTTAAGTATGTTTCTTAGCTCCTTGCTCTCAACATCTGAGGTGTAATTAGCTTATGTTGGAATCTTGAGTGCCTTGTTTGAGCTTGATGCTTGTGTTTTATGGAGAGGTTTTGTAAAAATTACAATTTACACAGGATAGCGGTTGATGTGCAAGTTTTCCACCTCTAGAGTGTTCCCTCTCTCTTGGCATCATCTAGAGGAAAGAGAATGAGGTGGGCACCTTATTTGGACCTTGGTTGTGTGATGGCATCCTTGGTGATGTTTTGGATACATGTTTGGGGTGTGCCTTACACCTAGAAGTGTTGTCTTGGACTTGAGAGCCTTGGAGAGGCCTTGTATCGGTTTGTGGGTGTCTTGAGAGACATCCTATCGGTTTGTGGTATATGGGGTTTTACCCCTATTGGTTTGTGAGTAGGTGGATATGTGTATCAGCCATGACCATCATAGGTAACCTAGTGGTCGAGACATGGATCTTATCACCTCATTGCATGATGTTGCATGTGGCTCTTTCTCATGGACAAGTGTCACCTTAGGCGATGTAACATTTCCCTTTCTCTCTCTCATCCCTCTTGTATATATACCTCTTTCTCTCCATGCAAGAGAACCCGTTTGGTTATCCTTGCATTATCTCTTTGGTAGATGACCTTGAGCTAGAGGAGCTTCTCTCTTGGAGCTTGGTGGACGAGTCTCAAGCTTGTGGTGTCTCCTTCATCCTCTACCTTGGTAAGCCATGATCCTTGGCTCTCCTTCTTATTCTCGGCCATGGATCTTGGTTTCCTTATTTCTTTCTTCTTTGAACCCTCTTAACCATGGTTCCATCTTCTTCCTTGGAGGTGTTGTGGTGATCAAGTTTGGGAGATCTTCTTCTACCTTGAGCTTGAGAGCTTGGAGCTTGGATCTTGTAGTGATCTTTGAGGTGGGTTATATAACTCTAAACCCTCTTTGTTATTATCACTCTTTACTTGACACTTTGTTATTTACCCTTGGCTTGTTATATCTTGCATGTTAGTAGCTCTTCTTGGTAGTTTTAAATGTTGTTTTAAAGAAGGGAATCTCACTTAGTTTCTGCCCTTGTGTTACTATTTCTTGTCTTTCTTGAACGAGTGTTCCCAAGTTGAAGATAATGAGGCTGATAGGCATGATAGGTCGATATGCTTTAGGTGACCGTCACAAATGACGATGCCACTGACCGTCACACCTTGTGACAGGTCATCACGGCCTTGGTAAGGCTTGTTCGACACGTTTTGTTGTTTTCCATCACGACCTTGTAACACTTAAAATGATATGGGTTGGTTGCTGCTATGCACAGAGAATGTTGGTCATCATGACATGTGTTGCACAAGCCATCACCCTTGTGACAAGTCATCGTGACTTGGAGATGACGAGGCCGACGTGTGTTAGGAAGGTGGGCCATTATGGCTAGCATGCTTTGAGAGTGTTTCCCGTCAAAGATCTGGGCATCACGCCTTGAGAGGGGTTGATGCCCGACATGTCGACAGCTGTCACGGCTTAGACGCGTTGTTGAAACCCTAAGAAACCCGTCACCCTTTCAATATCTGACATATGAGTGTTGCCTGTCACACCATGTGATGGTGTTGCCCAACAGGTTGGGTTGACCGACACCCTCTCTTTGAGGTGTTGTTGCCCGATACACCCATGATGTTAAACCGATATGCCTTGTGCTCCAAACTGATACACCCTCCTGAGTTGGTAGGACAACACCTTGCTTTCTCACCTAGTATATCCTTAACAGATACCCTACCTTGGGTGGTTTCCTGACACATTTAGAGTTAACTGATATTCTATGTTATAGCCCTAATTGATGTCTTGTGATGGTGTTTGTGATACACCATGATTAAAGATAGGGTTAAGTGATAAGATGTGATACCCTATGGTGTGATCATATGAATGATAATGAGAACTATGTTTCTATATCTCATAATACACCTCATAATAATGATGGAGGTATTGATCTAAGGGTGGTTGTTGATCCAACCTTGTAAACCCTAATTGAGTACAGAGAAACCCTAACCCTGATAGATATAATATAACATATATGGCATGAGTCCTATAAAGTGATGGTGTTGATGATGTATTGCTTCTCTTGTTATAAGTTTCTAACCATATAGGTAATACTAGATGATATGCATAGCCAGGTATGAGCTATGGTGAGTGTAGTATGTTCGAATAAGCCTTATATGGTACATGTGGTGTAGTAACATAGAAAGAGGAGGAAAAGTGGTCTTATGACCTGATGATGGTTTATTGCCTTATATGAGATGAATATTTTACTGAAATGATGAGAGGAGGGGTTGTTACCCCAAGATATGTGTTCCTTGTGATGAACACATGTTGAAAAATAGACATGAAGTAATGATGTGATGAGATCGCAACTTATATGTTTCAGTATGTGATGGTGATGTGTCATGCCTTTTTTATATAGATCTTATTTTGAGTTTATACATTGTAACTTCATTGATGTTGAAAGATGCTTAAATAACCTAATTAATCAAAGTGGAACCTAATCCAGTAAGTTTTCCCTATGCCATAGATCCATTTAGTGTCAGCATTTGCTGAATGGTGAAATAAGTTTAACTTAGAGTGCATATTGTTGAATACGCGAGGTGCAAGTTGAGGTATCTCCTTATACCTTGAATGTATATATATGGGATTGGATGCAGACATACCCCAATATGAGTACAACTGAGGTTGTTGCTCAATATGAGATACAAGAATGGCTGTTGTCATATCCTAATGAAGAGTACGGTTACAATAGTAACTCATTAGAGTTGTGACCTGTACCGAGGTGGGTTAGATATGTAGAATTGGACTATATGTTGCTGACAATAGTCTGACTTATGATGTCACTACATGTTCACTTGTATTGACTAAGGAAGGTGAGATCCTAGATTCCGGCTCTTCCATTCGATCTTGTATGGCACCAATTTTGACTTATCAAGTGGTCGATGGGATTTGGGTGGTACGACTCAAATCCTCTGGGCATAATAAAATGCATAATCAGCCGTGTAGTATACTTGTGTAGGATCAAAATACATAAACATTGAATGAGGCCTTGCTTGATCTTTATACAATGCCATTGATAGGAATTATACATGATCTTCATATTCCTTTTAAATTATTGAGATGCTTCATAAATCAGATAGTAATTGCTCTTCCTGTTAACAATGACTATCTGCCTCTTATAGGTGTAACTTTAATAATGCTTTATTTATCTTATCTATGATAATAATAGAGTTAGTGGAGAGTTATATCTCCCACTAAGATTTGGAATCTCACCCCATGGGTTTCCCACACCCCTTTTAGGTATACGAGCATAAAGAGGTAGAGATCGTGTAATAGAGGTTGAGTAGCTGCAAGAGGAGTAGTAGATGACCAGGTTGGAAGCGCTGCTGGATGCCTTTTGTTGATAGAGTCCTAGAGTCATCCCTATACACTTGGGTCCTTGGGGGTGTTTTGTAGATGCTTTGTGGATGTGCTTTCGATACATGTTCATCTTGTGTGCCCTTTTTGTGTACAACTGTAATGGATACATGTATATATATGTTCTGGAATAGGTTCTGTGGTAACAGGCTGATAGCACACATGATAAGTGGTTTGAGGCATGAAAGCACTTGTATGTAAAGTTCTTGTTGTTTGGCAATTTATGAAATAGTTTTAATTTTAAGTGTTTTCTAGTAATCTATTTGTTAATTTTTCTTCCTCAGTTATGTTTTGAGTAATCTCGCTTTTTGTGGAAATGAGTGTCAGAGGTTGCATACAGTTTCAGACAAGTTCAAGGTGTTGACTATGACAAAACCTTTTCTCCAGTCACCAAGTTAATTCCATCAGGATCATACTTGCCATTGTAGCTTATCATGAAATATTGGCAGATGGATGCTAAAACCACATTCTTAATGGGAATCTTCTTGAGGATGTGTACATGACAAAACTCGAGAGTTTTATAAATCCAAAGGATGCAAATAAAGTTAGTAAGCTACAAAGGTCAATCTATGGATTGAATTAAGAATCTTGAATCTAGAATCTTTGATTTGACAAAACTGTGAAAGAGTTTGTCTTTAGTCAAAATGAATATGAACCATGTGTTTACAAGAAGATTAGTGGGAGCATAATTGTATTCCTCATATTGTACATAGATGACATACTATTGATGGGGAATCATATACCTACTTTATATATGGTAAAGACCTGGCTAGGAAATACATCCACTATGAAGGACTTAGGAAAATCATCTTATATCTTAGGAATCAAGATCTATAGATCTATATATAGAAGGCTCTTGGCCTAAGCCAGAGCACATACATTGACAGAGTGTTAAAAAGGTTTATAATGGAGAACTCAAAGAAAGGAAACTTACCCATGTCTCATGGTGTTAGTATCTCTAGAACTCAATGTCCTAGTTCTTGTGAAGAATGGGAGAGCATGGCAAGATTCTATATGCATCTACAATTGGATTTATCATGTATGTAATGTAATGCACTGGCCTTGATGTCTCTATGCCTTGAGTATGACTAGAAGGTATCAGTTAGATCTCGGTGATTTTCATTGAACTTCCGTAAAGAACATCCTTAAGTACTTGAGAAGAACTAAGGATTGGTTCCTTGTCACAGTGGCGATGAAGTGTTTGCGGTAAAAGGTTACACCGATGTAAGCTTCTAAACTGAAAAAGATGACTATTTAAATCACAATCTGGATGTGTATTTTGCTTATAGAACAAAGTTGTAAGATGGAAGAGTTCCAAGCAAGAGACAGTTGTTGATTCTACAACTGTGGCCGAGTATATAGTTGCATTTAATGCAACAAAAGAAGTTGTTTGGATCAGGAAGTCCATTTCTGAAGTTGGGGTGGTTCCAAGCATTAGTGATGCACTAGAGTTGTATTGTGACAACAATGGATCTATTGTACATGTTTAGGAACCCATATCGCATAAGCATTTCAAGCACATACAATGACAGTTCCTTCTCATATGAGTGATCATACAGTTAGAAGATGTGAATATTTATAGAGTACAAACTGAAAGCAATGTGGTTGAACCCTTAGTAAAAGCACTTTCGTAGCAAAAGCATGAAGGTCACATTAGATCACTTGGGATTAAGTTCATGGGTGATTGGTTGTAAGTGCAAGTTGGAGTCTATTGGTATGTATGCTTAGAGATCCAACCATATGGTGATTGTAATGGCACATCTTGTAAAAAATTTGATTAATAATAAAGACAATCTTCCATTTTTTTCTATTTTATTTAGTTATGAGATAATCATGTTACATTATAAATGTCTAAAGAATGATGTTAGTCAATGATGTATGTATTCACATTGAGGATTAAATAATGAGATCATACGTATGTTAAGAATATGTACATTCTTGTTATGTCCCTAATCAGTTGTTATTGTGGAAGCTGATAGATGACAATAACACATAAGAATAGAGTGTTGGTTGATGACAAAATATCATTAGTCAGAATATGTGATATCAAACCAAACACATAGATACTTGTTAGATAATAATGTATTAGAAAGACCCACCTTGAGAGTGATACATGGAGGCCATGAATGGTAGTCAATATCAGCTCTCATAGTGATGGTGGCAATTGTGGTTCTTAAACCTAAAATCACTACACTCATTAGATGTTGTTTGATGTACTTTGACATCATCCAATGTGACCTTGAATAAGGGTAACCATAAAGGTGATGCTTGGATACATTGTGACACATGGGGAATGATTGCGAGCGATGTAGCTGGGATTTGTCCCTCCTAAAGGAGTTTGATATCCTGGCCATTTGATAAGTGAGACTGAGAAATGCATGGCCATCCTCATGTGAATCAATATGTGATATTAAGCCCACACATATCTCATAGAATCTATTCTAGCTCAAGGAACAAGGATTAAATGTTGACGAGGATGACAATTCCATGCCTCAAGTTCAATCTAGATATCAGAGACAAATGAACTATACGATCACTATAACACTAATCACAGATTTTAGGTTGAAGTTATTATCCAACTTTCTAATTACTTGGATAACAATGATGTATTGTGAGATACCACTCATTACTTTTGATGTTCAAAATTGGCTGTGGACATTAACTATCAACATAACATGGAACCTATAGGGTCACACACATAGGATACACCTAGAATAGGAGTTTACTCATGAATTTGATTTAACTTGATTACTAAAGTGTTAGATATTCTATTTAAACAAGATTGGCAATGAGAACTCTGAAATGATCGATTCAACAAGTGAACCGATTGGCTCAGATGTCTAAACCGAGCAGTTTAGGCTATGAACCGACCATTTGGTTGATCAATGAGATTGGATTAAGGATTGATGTTGACATCATATTATGCACTAATCAAATATTGAAAGTCAATACAATTGCAAATAGGAAAAATGATGAATTGACCAGTTCAAGTGTTGAACCAATTGTCTCATGTATGAACTGATTGGTTCACTGGTGAACCTACTGGTTCATGGTATGTAGGTTCCAACAAATTCATGAAATTCCATTTCTTCGAGTCTCGGTTGATCTGGAAGTTCTCACCTTGACCCTCTTACTAATAGAGGGGGAGTGAAGGTTTTTTCTAAAAACACAACAATAAGCTCTGACAATTGTTGTTTTCTCATAGTTTTGGTAATGTGAGAACTCAAGTAAGTCCTACCCATCAAAGGGAGGGACAGAAAGGGAGAGACAACAAGGGAGAGAAAGTCAACATGATCACATTAACTAGAAGAGACAACTCCTTTTTGTCTGTTCAAAAAGAATGACAAGAGTTCATGGGGGTCTGTGTGGACTACTATAGAGGTGAGGAGGCCTTTGCAACCTGCTAAGGGGGAGGTTGTCAACCACCATCTATGGTGATCAACCAAAAGGCTACCACCTCTAGCCTTCTAGGTGCAAATTGAGAAAGAAACATCTTGCAACAAGGATAGTTGTTGCACTTGATCTAGGATCAAATATATGTCTTGTAACCTTTCCTTCCTAGTTCATAATTGTTGACGTGATCTGCTATTTAAGGGGAATATGATAGTTAATTTTTTTTTCTTCTGATGCCATATTTCCCTACACCGCCTAGTGCAAAATCATAGTGAAAGATGAATAAATTAGCAACTCTAAGAAGCTGAATAGTACAGACGTGCTATCAAAAATGAATGTGCTAAGAAGACCCAGCACAATTGTTCCAACCAATAAGGTCATGTGACAAAGCACCCAAAAGGCCCGTGCTCAAGGAAACAACCATAATCCAATAGCTCCACCATGGCTATGCTACCCAACATAGTTGTTATGTCCTAATCACACTCGAACTGCTAACAACCCAAAACTCAATTTTTATTTATCATTTTTGCATCACTACCACAACCTTTCCTCCTTAGCACATCCATTCCTCCATCCTCCCACCATGACCATTCTACCTAGAATGGCCATGTTGCTTCCTTGTCATCATTTTACTTAAATGCCCCCACGTATCCCTATGCTTTCACAACCACTATATAAGAATTGGTGGAATCTAGGAGCATGGGGATAGCTACTCCAAGCAATGAAGGTTCCACCTACTCCTCTCATTACCATTTCCACCTACTTCCACTTCATTTCTACCTTTTTCCACATCAAAACCCTAGTACTCTAGGATTTGGATCACATCCATTTACATTTTTATGTTTTTCATCCACCAAGGAGTAAGGAGCTCGCCCATCTACAATTAAAGGTGAATAAATAAGAGTTTCATCAAGCATCCATGGTGTTTTACTCTTCTACTCCTTTTTTCTCTCTTTATTTTTCTATGAGTAGTTAAGCTCATTCGGTGGACTAGGGGTGTAAAATATGACTTTGATACCATGTTGGAGGAAAATAATGTATAAAATCTATGATATCATTTGCTAATGATTATACTCTATTTCTATCTTGTTTCCCACAGATTACTATGCGATTTGTGCTTGATAACACCTAGGTTCTAGGGGAAATGGGTGACATGTAGCTATTTTGGGATTTGCTCCTAGGTCCAGGTAGTGGATCCCTAGATAGCTACCAACCTTCCTACATATCTAACCATCCTCCTAGAACTAGGTGATAAATATAAGAAGCTAGTTTGGAATCACTTAGTTTGGAGCTACCTAAAGGCTAGATGGTAGGTGAAACCCTCATCTCCACCATCTATTACTACCCTTGGCCCCATTTTCCCTGAGTTCTTCCACCCTAGAAACCTAGAATTGTCGGGTCTTAGTTGGATTCCGCCTAAACCCTAGTCAAATGATCCTCACAAGGTTGGATAGGGGGTGATAGGGAATAGTTCCCCTATACACATCCTATTCCATCCATGTACAACTAGTAGTTTAGGAAAATTCCTTATCCTTTGACTTGCTTGTTGTTTGATAATCTAAATGAATGATTGATGCTTTCATGTTATGACCCCCAAACTAGTTGATAGTCTCATTACCCAAAACAGACCACACTTCTCATTGTTTATTAAACCCCAATAGCTAGTCTTAATTAGCTAGTGTGAAATTTGTTGGCTTCTTTGCTTTTCTTGATTAGTGATAATACCCAAATTTAGGCATTTATGCAAAGTATTTAACTATAGTTTCATGCGTGTGTTAGCCTTAATATGCCCAAAATAATACATAGTTTTCATAATTTATCCCTTTTGAAGATATAGTTGCTCAACTAGACAATTTGGGACTTATAGGCACTCAAATGAGGATCAATATATATATATATATATATATATATATATATATATGTTGGTGTCTTCCGGTGGCACCAATCGAAGGACGACATTGAAGGTCCATTCCAATGGACCCTTCCTCTAATGGATCATCTTTTGATGGTCTGTCTTTAAGGTCACAAATGCAGGCCATGAAACCACCAAAGGAGCACTTCCATGAGCTCCTTACGAATAAATGAATTTGTTCCAATTCAACCAAATTTAGTCGGATTCATTTTCACCCACCTCTGGTCTTTTTCCTCAGAAGACAACATGACGTTCGCCTTTTAATGGTTCTTCTTCTTATGGTTCAGAAGGTTGGTTCAGAAGGCTCATCTTTTGATGGTTCTTTTGAAGGTCCCTACTGATGGCAAGTCTTCTGATGGCCATATTCCAATGGTGCCCCCCCAAATACATGCCTTCTAATGGTCCATTCTAGTCCACTCCTACACAACTAAAGGAACGAATGCGGTCGAATCCACCCAAAAGCGATCACATTCATTTTCCTTAGAAAACAACTGGAAATCTTCATTCTGATGGTCCATTCATGCAAACCAAAGGATCAAATTCAACCATATTCAATTGACTTTAGTCAAATTAATTTCCACTCACATGTATTAACCGCCTATCATTGTAAATACCCCTTGGCTGCCTAGTAAGGGGTTTTGTTCTGGTTTGTTGGAGTCCATTCTACAGCTCTGGCCTTCAGTTCCCATAGATCCATCCCAGAGCTCAGGGCCTAATAGGGCTAAAGAGCTCATCCTACACCCATCCCATCAGTTTGCCTCCATCCAACATTATTTTCCATCATCTTCCACCTCCATCAGCCACCTTCCATCCATTCCCACGCCATCTTCCACCTCCATACACCCATCCAAGCTGATGTTGGAGCAAAATTAAGGCGAAAGGAGGCTAAGGAGTCTAGAAGGTCAAGGAGGATGACTCTAAGGATGAGATACAACCCATACAAAGGCTAAGGAGTTAGAGACACCTCTCCTCCATGGGATATATTTCTTCTTCTTCTTCTCCTTTCTTCTAATTTTCTTCTTTGTTCCTGTACAAACAATGTATTCTCATTTTTGTTTGTTGTCAACTATGCTTATACATGGCTAGTTGAGCTCCTTCTTGGCTATATAGCCCATTTTGGGCATGTTTATGTACTTTTACCCTGAGCAAGTAATCTTCTTTCATATCTAGGATGTTTTCTATTCTATCTACTCCGTTTGGTTATGATTGCTGGTTTGGTTGATCTCTTTCTTGCTTGAACCTCCATTTCTACCAATCTCAAGAGAATTGTTGTTGAAAGGGTAGAGGACATAGTTTGAATTCAAATTTGAGAGGATGATGTCCAAGGGAAGCTCCGTACAGAATACAAGTCAGAGATTTGACTCAGATCTTTAAATTTGACCCCATCCCAATGAATTAGACCGCATTCATCCAAATTCATCTGAATGGGACCATATTCAGGTCTGTTTTCTGTACAAGTTCTCTATTGTTCCTATCATCTTCGAATATTATGGACCTGAGAGGGTATATGGAATACTTAGGGGTGTTATCCCATTGTCCTCAATAGAGGTTGTAGATGATTCATGGGGTTTTAGTCATTCTGTGAGAATGAGTGGGATGACCCCTACCTGAGAAGCTACCACGATTTACACTATGTTGTGATGTTAGTTGTTTGCTAGGGTTTTTGAGGGTTGTCTACGCCTAAGAACGGGTGTAATAGACTGCCTAACCTGTAGATACATAGCCATGAATTCCTTTTCCTAATTAGTAGGATTTGATGGACTCTATTTTCTTTATTTACTTTGTTTTGTTTCATATCATTTTGCTAGACTCATTCTTGTTATTTGCATATATCAACTACAGTTTTTCTTAATTATCTAAATGCAGAATCTTTTCATGTAAATGTCCCATCATCCTTGTGTTCGACCTTGCATATCTACTTCGATCCCATATTGAGTTGCAGGCAATCTGAAGGTACCATGTTATAGATTTAAAGTCTGATAATTCTGAATCTACCTCCATTTTGGATGTGTGATTTAGGCCGATCAATTTTTGGGGCCGTTGTTGGGGATGTAGTTTTTCCATGTTTACACGCCCAAAGATTTTGTTTATTTAGCATAAGCTTGTAAATATATGCACAATTATTCTTTTTTTTTACATACTTGTTTATACATACATAAATAGTTTTCCTTTTATTATACTTTTTTAGCCACAAACCTCACTTAAGCAAGGACATTTATCTTGTCCAACTATCCTCCCAAATTTCTCCACAATCTTGACTCCTGGAAAATAATTGAAAGTTGTGCACTCCAACTAGCTAAGCTATATTATCCCCCACTGTCATTATATGTAGACACTCCAAGAATGAAGAGTGTTGATCAGTTCTAGACCTCCGCTTCACTGTGGGATCAAGAATTGATCAGAGCAGTGGAGCTACTGAGAGAAAGTGTCAATGTACTTATGTTAGTCTTCGCACCTCATCTCCAAGATCAAGTTGATATACATTAGGAGCTACATGAAGGGTATGATAATCATCTCCAAGTAGCCATGAAAATAACAACCTGCAATAGAATTATGCTTCAAAATGTTGAACAAGGATTTATCCAAGTGCATTTGTTTGATACAGTGGAATTCCAAGAACAGTGCATGGTGGAATTGGTGAATGTTAAAAGCATTTCTCACCAAGTTCGTCGACTTCATTATGTAGATGTTGAACGTGGCAGGATACTTCAAGACCTTATCAATTTGTTTATCACACAATTGCAAGTGTCAGTGTACAATCATTAAATCTTCAATCATTAAAACCAATCCATTGAGCACAATGTGGAACTGATCTCACCATCCTATTCGGGATGCCAATAGGACTCACCTGAATTTTTCTATGAAGACTCCTATAATCAAGGAAGCCCTTCATTCCATCTAGTTGAGTCTATTCAACAACCAATGGGGGATACACAACATCTGCAAATATGGTTTTGTGATGATGATTTTCATCCTTCTAAGGGTTGTGAAACAACCTCGTAACTAGAGGAACAATTTGGGTGGCCTGACTCAACCTATATTCCAGACCAAGGTGATATCTCTCAAGTTCAAACTTATCACTTTGTTTCAAGCATCATGCCCACAATGGTCTGAATAATTGTTTGAGGAGGATCACAATAATTCTTAATGGGGAAGTGAATAAACTACTGATGACGAGCTGGAGCCGCATGAGCTGACATTTGCCACCATTCCCTTACAAGGTTTGGTCGACATTGAATGAGTAGGATGAACAATGTGTCACAACATGGCTGCAAAACATGAGGACAATTCATCCCCTATAGTTTAGAATAAGCTTCAAATGAAGGGTTTACAACTAGATTCACCAAAGGTTGTCCCATTTATAGATGATGATTGGATGATTTAGATTTTCAATGAAGACCCTTCAAGGAATCCAATCCCAAATTCATAGGAGGATAGAGAAGAGAGGAGTCCTCTAGAAAACTTGATACCTCTTCCTTCCATCTCATCCTCTATCAAAATCCTAAGGCCTACCCATTCATATTCATACCTTGAAGGGTCGTTGAGGATGATTTGTCAAAGAATTCATTTCAGTATAGTTAAATTCTAGCACAGAGATGACATAACCCAATCACCATATTTTCTTCCTCTACTTCAGAATTAGAAGGGCTCATATCTCCACCTATTCTACTCCTACATGGTGGACCCCATCGACAAGACACATGTGACATTGGTCCCAAAACATAGGATTTGGTATCCTTGTGTCAGTATCGTGGGGAAACCACCCCCTTCTCTTACTCCTTTCTTTTCCTTTCCTATTAATAATGAATTCTATTATTTATGTTCTTACTTATATAGTTTCTTTCCTATAACTACTAAAATAAATATTTTCATACATGCACCATTTTAGTATTTTGATAAATTTCTTTCCCTTACACTTAGAGCTATAAATGGATCGAACATGGAGCAGATACTTCTATATCTGATATTCGAATCTAAAAAAAATAGACCTGCTATTCGATCTGATATCCGATATCATGTAATAATATCTGAACCCGGTCTGACAAATAATATTTGAGTTTGCATAAATATCCGATCCGAACTAGAAATCACAAATGTATTGTGATAAATATGTCATGCATAGAAAACATTGATATTACAATGCATATATATAATAAAACATCTATATTTTCAAATTTTTATACATAGATTATATATATATATATATATATATAGGGTTTGGATTTTTTTCAGAGCGCATATAGCTATATCCGATATCCTATCCAAAATTTTCAGATATGAAATTTGATATCCTAAATCCAATTTAGATTATGCGGATGTTGGATTGGACTTGAATCCAGATCGAATGTACAGATTTTGAATATCCATTTACAAGTTTACTTACGCCCACACATTACATCCCTACTATCCTGAGTTTAGGTCTTGTTTGAGGAGGAGCAAATTTTAAAGTTTAGGGTGGTAGGTCTATTCACCCAACTATCTCTTCATTTTTCCTGCATGCATGTTTACTTCTATAGTTAGTATAATTTTTTCAACAGTTTAGAATAGTTTTACTACTTTTTAGGAATTTTTTTCTTAATTTTTAGTTTTTCAATCAAGGATATGTGATACAAATTCTATGGTTAAATGTTTATCCTTGTGATTAATTACCAAATTTTCATCTTAATTGCTTGATCTTTTGCTTGGGCTAGCTCATTGACTTTTTCATTTAGTTTGCCTTTTTCATAGTTTAAAACATTATTGCCTTGATCTATGTTGTGAATAAAAATCCAATGATTTGGGACCATTGGGATGGATCCAGAGTTTGATCAAAACTCAAGCTACATTTTTTAGAAACCCAACATTACTCTAAGGATCCTTGAAACATAATTCCATTTTTTCACACAGATATCAAGCAGAAAATGATGAGTTTTTGAGATATAATCAAGTTGGAGTGTTTGATAACACCCATTTTATGGTTGTTAAGGCCTATGTTTTATTATCAAATCTGCCCCCTAAACTGCCTTCCTCTTCGTTTTAACTCATCATTTGTGTAGAAATGACCCGCACTATGCTCCTAACAATATTTCCCATATTTTGTAGAGTTTCCTTCATTTTCCACCCAAAGAACGCTAATGGACCCATCCCGACCCATCCACAACAAGCGAACTACCCCGTCCCTTCCAATGACACGCGACACAACCCTTTACCCGTCGCGGTCACTACTCGATACGACAGCAACCCAACAAAGGCATGTCGTGCAAGGAGTTCTGACAGACGGCATGCTACTTACCTGACATGGAGTCTTACCCGTCACGATACGACCGACAAGGCCACCCTTTGGTGCAGAAACCCGACAGAGCTTTTACCCATCATGATCTAGCGAGACTCACTCGCAACTCAGCACACGATGGCCCCCGCCAACTTGTGTCGGGCAATGGACGTATCGACCCTTTCCCAAAGCCAGAAGAGCGAAGTAGACGAAGGACACGTGGCCCAACGAGGACCGCAACCCTTACGAGCTGCTGCCTATAAATAGAAGCTATAGGACTTCGATGGGGTGGGTCAGAACCCAACGAAAGCTAACTTTGGAAGCGGAGCTAGTGCATGGAGTTCCCATGCATGTCAGGCGATACTAGGTGAGCACACTCCTAACTCGAGAGGGGTGGGAGGAGTTCACTTAGAACCCGTCCCGGTAATCGTAGTAGCACGATATGACCAAGAAGGCTACCCCAATGTGTCGGGTTCCTAGATGGGTCTCAACCCGAGACGGCTCACCCTTCTACACCCGATACAAGGAACCTGAGAGCCTAAGTGATTCCTAACCTGACACGATACTAAACCCGATACAAACCAACCGTCAAGGCATGTCGCCCGACATGGCTGGAAACCCGACATGACCGTATCGGGTAGGGAGTCCTTCCTGGTATGCCCCTAGCCATTGTGGTTCAAAACCCAACACAATCAAGATCCTGACACGAGCGTATCGGGAAGAGCTCCTGCCCGGTACTGGGTTAGGGAAACCTTAGGGGTCCACTGTTGTATATCAACCTCCTAAATCAAGGAGGACGATACATATCTTCTTTCTTTTCTAACATTTTACTTTCTTTTACTTATGCATTGTAATTGAATCCTCATTATATATCTATGCTTATTGGAATCTTTGTAGTTTATCGCATGTCGTTCTGTGTATGGTCCCTTTTTGTTGGATGATTTCTTTATAGCATCTAAACTCTAATCTCTTCTTTTGGATCGTGCTTTGGACTAGCTATTAAATTGTGTTTCCCATTTCGACACCCTTGAGAGGGGGCTGTCGCAACTCTAGAGTTTGGTCTGATCCGGGTGTACGAGAGTACCCAGGATCAGGGCTGCCCTGGCTTTCCTTTCCACTCTGACCCATGTCCACTACTCTCGAGAGAGGGAATTGGTGCATGGTTAGAGACATTCTCTTTGAGAAAAGAGAATGTTGGATGTCTTCCGCTGCCGCTTGTTATGCCCAAGTTTTTCATCCTTCGTGCTTTACCTCAACGACAGTTTTATTTCCTCGGTCTCTGATATACAAAACCTCTATAAAAATTGCTAAACCCTAAAACTATAATCTTTCTAGTAACTCCAGTTGGAGATAATCTTTTAATTTAATCTCTTTATGGTGCTTTCTTGTTACAACAAAACCTATCCTTTTACTTGTTTGATGTGCTCAGACAAGTGAAACTCAAGTTCTCAAGCTTTGTTCTTCCTATCCTTGTATTCGACCCTGAACTACTTCAACCCTGTGCTAGTTGCAGGTGTCTTAAACATTCGAGTTTTATAAATTTCTAAAGTCTGATAGCCTAGACATGACTCCATTTTTGGACCCAAATTTAAGGCTCGTCAACTTTTTGGTGTCGTTGTCGGGGATACGCAATGAAAACCGTTCTACGAACTTGAGTTTTGCTTGCACTTTGCCAAAAACCCTATACATATGCATGTAACACCACAAATATTTACTGCACATAATATTTATTGCACATAGTTTATACAACACACTAATACCTTTTACATCTTTCTTCCTTTCTAGGTACTTTTCTTCCTTCGATAGGTCATCCTTGCCTTTAGCAAGTAATGGATGACCAACTTCTCAAAGCCTTCTCTTTGTGCTCATTTGTCCAAGTTCGGGCAAATGAGGAAAGGAATCTCGTTGTTATGCAACCTCTCAATGTCACCAACTTTGAGTTGAAGCCTTCTTTCCTTCAGCTTCTCTAGCACAACAGGTTTGGTGGGAACACCCTCGATGAGAACCCGTACAACCATCTGACGACGTTCAAGAGGATGTGCAACACTTTCAAGATTAATAGGGTTCCACTAACACATATCTACATCCAGTGCTTCCCCTTCTCGCTGAGGGATAAGGCATTGGAATGGTATAGCAGTCTTCAAGATGGAAGTCTTCCCGATTGGGAGCATTTTGCTAATGCTTTTATCTCCAAGTTCTTTCCTATTGAGAGGACAATCAAATTCCAGAACAAGATTACGAGGTATTCTCAGAAACCCTCGAAAAATCTTCATGAAACTTGGGAGTGATTTATGAGCTATCAGTGAGAATGCCCACACCATGGTTTTTCCTAACCCAAGATGATCACCACATTTTACAATGGGGTGTGTCCCGCAAAGAGGAAGTCCTTGAATGCTGCAGCTGGAAGCGACTTCTTGGGACTCAGTGCTCAAAAGGCCAGGGAAATCATTGAAAACATGGCCATGAATCAACAGGATGGCGATTACGATTGGGAGTCGACTAGCCACACCACTCCAGGTGAATCTAAGGCTATGGAGGCCCTCACTGCCAAGATTGACAAGATAGTGACAGATGTCTAGACCGTTAAGGAGTAAGGATACAAAGGGAATGTTTGACAGGAAGTCATAAAAAGTTGTGTCACCTGCGGAGTGCCAGACCACCTGTCTGACTTCTGCTCACACATGGCACCCTAAGAAGATTTTGATGAAACCAATACAGAGAATGTAAGTTATGTCCTGTACCGAATACCTGACCATCCTGGTTTCTCTTATGGGAACATCAGTGCTGCTGAGAACTCCCACCATCTGGTCAGTGGAAATCCCTCTGGAGGACCGTCAAATCAGCAACGCCATATGGGGTTCCAGCAGCAGCAGACTTTCCAGGCGAATCGGAAGCAAAGACCGTCTATGATGATGGAGTTGATGTCCTTTGCAAAAAGGCAAAATGACCTCAATGAGAAGATGCATAAGTGTTCTTTGGATAGCACAGCCTTACTGAAGCTGATGCAGCAGCAGATGGGGGACTTTTCAGGCCAGATTGGAGAGCTCTGACAACATAATAAACATATCGATCAGCAGCTTGTGAGTCTCACCCAAACTATCAACCATCAGGTAGGGTGTTTCCCCTATAACACTGAAACCAATCCAAGAGGACATGAGACTGTGAAAATGGCCATTTTGAGGCCAGGAATGATAATTTCACCACTCGTTGAGAAGTTAGTAATGTCACAAAAGAGCATGTCGAGGAAGTCAACCCAGAGAAAGAGGAAGAAGTTCCGCTAAAGTCAGAGAAAGTAACTAAATACAAGGTCAACAACATCTCTTTTGAAGAGTGTCCAGACAAGTACGCACCCCGCGTACCTTTCCCCCATAAGCTATTTAAAGCCCAGCTGAAGAAGAGATATCAGAAATTTCTGGCCACAATAAAGAAACTCTACCTTGACATCCTTTTTATGGATGTCATCGAAGAGATGCCCACCTACGCCAAGTTTTTAAAGGGTCTAATATCAAGGAAGAAGAGAGGTGAGGATGTAGAGACACTAAAACTGGCACAGATGTCCAGTTCCTTCGTCATTGCAACTATGCCATCCAAGAAGAGAGATCCTGGGGCCTTTGTGATCCCCTTTCAAATTGGAGATAATGTAACTCGCAAAGGTCTGGCCGCCTTGGGGGCAAGCATCAGTCTGATGCCTCTGTCCCTTGTTAAAAGGATTGGGATCACCGACATGGTGAGCACCAATATGAGAATCCAGCTAGTTGATCATACCTTTACTAGGCCGGTCAGAGTTGTCGAGGACGTTCCCGTTCGAGTAGGGAGATTCTTTATTCCATGTGATATAGTTCTGATCGACACCGTAGAAGATCCCAGCTGCCCCATCATCTTTGGGTGACCTTTCCTAGCTATCGGTCAGGCCCTCATTGACGTGGAGGCAGGTATGATCATGATCCGGGTTGGAAGAGACCATATCGACTTCAACATTAGAGATTGTTTGAAGGGCCCCACGTTCTTTGAATATTCTTATTTCATTGAAAGCTACCAGCAGCTATGCGACGAAGTACAGAAGGAGAAGGCCATGGTAGACCCACTTATGCACGCCTTATCTGGTGAAGCACAAGAGGTCAAAGGCCCAGAAGTCAAAGAACTGCTAGTCCTTCTAGATGGTGAAGGTATGTTTGAAGATGATGACCCTGTGGAGACAGTTATGTATGCTTCTCTCCAAAAAGACCCATCCAGTGAACAAGAAAAAGAAGTCCCGCCTGAACTGAAAGTCTTGCCAAGAGGCCTACAATACCATTTTTCAGATGAAGGGAAGATGAATCTGGTAATAATCAACTCAGAGTTGACCGATGAGCAAAAAGATCAGTTTCTTGAAGAGTTAAGGATGCGGAGGAAAGCCCTAGGGTACTCAATCGGAGACTTGAATGGGATAAGTCCCTCTGTGTGCATACACATAATCCATCTGGAGGAGGACTCTAGGCCATATGCCAACCCATAGAAAAAGTTAAATGAAAAGCTTTAAGAAGTTGTCAGTAAGGAAGTGGTAAAGCTTCGAGATGTTGGCATTATCTATGCTATTAGTGATAGTACGTGGGTAAGCCCAATCCAAGTGGTTCCGAAGAAGGGAGGTATGTCGTTAGTTAAGGGAGATGACGGAGTCGATATCGCCACCAAGATGGTTACCGGCTGGTGGATGTGTATCGATTATCGTAATATGAATGCCGCCACCCGCAAGGACCATTTCCCCCTTCCGTTCATTGATCAGATGCTAGAGTGCCTGGCTCACCATTCCTACTTCTGTTGGTTGGATGGGTACTCAAGTTTCTATCAGATCCCCATTCACCCTAATGACCAAGAAAAGACCACTTTCACTTGTATTTACAGAACTTTTTCCTTCAGGAGAATGCTCTTCGAGCTTTGTACTGCACCTGCTACCTTCTAGAGGTGTATGAATGCATTTTTTGTTGATCTCCTTGAAGACAAAATGGAAGTGTTTATGGACAATTTCAGTGTGTATGACAACTCCTTTGATGACTGCCTGAACAACCTATCGCTTGTGATGAGAAGGTGTGAAGAGAAAAGCCTAACTCTGAATTGGGAGAAATGTCATTTCATGGTTCGAGAGGGCATAGTTTTGGGGCACAAGGTGTCCAATAGAGGTGTTGAGGTCAATCTGTCTAAGGTCGAGGCGATTTCCAAGCTCCCTCTGCCCACTTTAGTTATAGGTTGAAGTCTCTAATTAGCAGATGAAGCATATTTTAGAAAAGACAGTTGGCAAGTCCTACAAGGACTGGTCGACTAAACTAGATGATGCTCTTTGGGCATACAGAACATCTTTTAAGACGTCGTTGGGTACCACACCCTACCGCTTGATATATGGAAAAGCATGCCACCTTCCCTTTGAGCTGGAGCACAAAGCATTCTGGGTGATCAAGCACCTCAACATGGACCCGACGCTAGCTGGGAAGAAAAGATTTCTTCAGCTTTAGGAGCTTGAAGAATTGAGACTCCATGTCTATGAAAATGCAAGGATTTACAAGCTAAGAACCAAGATCTGGCATGACGCCCAGCTGAGGAAGAAGAACGTCAACGAAGGTGATAAATTTTTTTAATTTAAATCTTCTATCTGCCTTTTTACAGGAAAATTGCAGACCAAGTGGTCCAGGCCGTTCATAGTTGCAAAGACATATCCATCCGAGATGGTGGAGCTTTACAATAAATAAGATCCAACAAAAGTTTTCCCAGTCAACGGACACAAGGTCAAAAGGTTCTATGAAGACGAAACTTTTGTTAGAAGATCCAAAATACCCCTGTAGGATGCTGAAGCTGCACACACTGGAGAAGCCTGAGAAGATGTCGAGCTAGCGAAAGAAACCACAGCTCTCCTCGGGAGGCATCCTAAGTTTTACTTTCATAGAATATTATGTTATTTCCTTTCCTAGAAAAAGATCATTACAAACATTATCATTGTAATAGGGTCTGAGTCACTGTATGTGCCACATTCACAAACTCTCTCATTTTGTGGGCCACTGACTCAGTTTTATTTATAGCTTGGTGAGTAATACCATCTGAGGCTGAAAGTTCACTCTTATGCCAATGATGTTTTACCCACCAAACTCTTTCTGATTTCAATTTTCCCATCTTTGTTTTGCTTTAGCCTTATGCATGCATGCTGAATGCACCCTTTTGCTATGAACGACGTGCTCTATGAATGTTGTATCACCCAGCTAGTTCTCTCATATCGAGCAACACAGCCTGAGTGTATTGGGAAGGAAGCAGCCCCACTGCACGATAAGCATATCGGGTCGAACCTTTACCTTTTCCCGATAAAGTTACCAATGGAAAAAGAACCTGTATCAGGTGAGCGTGTCAGCCAACGCATATCACGCAACGCAACACGACCCCGATATCGGGCAAAAGGAAAAGAAGGGAGGAGCGTGTCGGCCGATACAAAGTTGCCACGTGACATGTGCTAAGCGTGCCCATGAAGGCGAATCGCTTCCCAACACGGAAAATTAGACTGATATTACTGTGTTATGGAAAACGATGCACCTTATCGCGCGACACGGGTCCCGGTTTTACCCGTTTTACCCCCGTTCTCCACGGCTATATATAGTAACTTGCATTTAACCGTGTCGGGCACATAATTTACTTTTTCACCTACTCCCGTATCGTGCATCCTTTTGCTTAATCTAGCTCCTGTATCACGTAAGTGTTTGCTCTTGTATCGGCCATCCTCTTCCTGACACCCATGTCGTGCATCAACCATCGCCGCCCCGATACAAGTATAAACCTGATATGCTTGCCGGTCACACTTGTATCGCACGATATCGTTCCATAAGAAGCCCATATCGGGCAGGACCTTCGCCTTGTACCATGCTTTGTTTATCACGCTATAGGTTTTCTTCACTACTTTAATTGATGTATCAGTCTTTTTCCACTATTGCACGACATGCGTGTCGCACGATAGATATGCCCAAGCGACATGACCTTTATCGAGCACACATGTCATACATGATTCATGTCTTTGTGATGGGTAACCCTTAAGGTTCGGGTCATATCGGGCGACACAAGTTGTTGCCCGACATGATGGTGTATCATGTAGTGACCCTATCGGGCACACGTGCCAGGCAAGGCACATTTTCAACAACTCGATATCGGCCTGACCTATCGGCCAGACCCTATCAGGTGGCAACATGAGTTTTTACCCTTGCCCAACGCCAACTTTCTACTGTCGGGTGCTTTCGTATCGTGTGGCGATGTTTTCCAAATAATATTGCCTGATATTAGTTTTCCATATGTCACTTAACTGATATCGGGCAACGTGCTCCTCATGGTCTGCTACCTGATGTCGAGCAAGGCTATTTTGTTTAACCAACTCTTTGGTGACTTACTCTCTGTCGCTTGAAAATGCAGAAAATGGCCCGTACCAAACAAACTGTCATCTTGGTCGATGAACAAGGACGAAGGATCAACCCTGAGGTCACAGTCGAGGCCTCCACTACCGGGCAAAAGTGCCCAAACCCCAAAACAACAGGGCCATCTGAGGCCGAAAAGTGGCCCAGATTAGAAGAAGAACCAACCCCAGCAACATCTTCAACAACGCCGACAGAACCAGAGCCACTGGATCACTTACCAGGCCGGTTCACACCCAGAGACAAAGAACACAGGCAGCGGTACGCAGAGTTGGCAACCAAAGTATACCGGCCAACCCGCTTCTGCCACCAGGTGTCCTTCCATCAGACAAGTGTTCTCAGTAGGCTTGAAAGCATCCTAAAAGCTGCTAGGTTGAGGAAGATATGTTTCAGCTACACCACCTCTTACACTGAACTCACGAGAGAGTTCATGTCATCCCTCCGTCGGGTGCCGAATACACCAGAAGAAGCCAAGAGATTCAACAAAGTGGATAGACTGCAAGGGCGCATGTATAACATTGAGCATGACATCTCAGAAAAGCTGCTCAATGAAATCTTCTCCTCCAGTGAAGCTAAAAGAGATATTCTCAACAACAATGTTAGAATCACTGAAGGCGACGGGTTCGACCCGGTCGCACTCTGGAGGAGGCTGACCAGTGAGTCATCATTCCAGTCGAGAAGCAAAGTGGCGATAGTGCACTCCTGCTTCTGGCAGATAATCCACAAGATCGTGGTGAGCCTTCTATTCAACAAGTATGAAACAAGCAACCTCTACACCGAAGAACTCTATCTCATATGGTACATGAAGGAGGGCCACATGATCAACTTGGGACAGTTCCTACTCAACAGGCTACATCTGATGAAGGACTCCACCAAGGAGTACAATATGGGAGGGTTTGTCAACCTAATCGAGATAGGGTTGGGGTACCCTAAAGAGTCGCGTAGCCTGTCGAGGACAAAGAGCGATGATAGGATAGACTTGAAGTTCCTCGCAAGAGATAACATTATCAAGAAGGAGAGAAGTCACTTCTTCTACAAATTCATGAGAACAGATCTGCTCTTGCCCCTCCCACTTTGCATCAACTATAACACATAGAAGCTGGTCTTCACAAAGGAAGAAATTCAAGAAGCTATAGTTGAAGCCAGCTACGCTGCCACCAGAATCATACAGGAGAGGGTGGCGTCTACAGGAAGGCCAATCCCTTTTGGCACATCTAATTAATCGGCAATCGCCGCTAACAACTCGCCTGCCATCGACACTGCTGAGCCATCCACAGCTACCACGCAACCAGTAGATGTTGCTCTCACAACCGCCATTGCCACGACCAAACCAGCCACGACAACCACAACTACGCCCACCGTGGCTACCAAAGAAATAACGACGATCGTAGAGGTTGTCCAGACAATTTGGGTAGATGCTATGATGATAGCCCCAGAGGCCGCTGCGACAGAGATAGCCACAACTCCTGAAGCTTCAGCCCTGCCTGAGACGGTAGAGGCATCGGCACAGCCGAATGCTCCCCACAATAGTGACAATTTGTTCGCTAAGCTCCTGGAGGCGGAGCTCAGGGTTGTGCAGCCAACGACACCACCGCTCGTGACGCCGGTGATTACTACGGAGGAGGACACTGAGAGTCAGATGGTAAATCAGCATCCGCCCACCCTGCACCCTTCTCCACCACCCCAAACTGACGAGGCGGAGGCAATTGCAAGGGTGCCAACACCTCACCCCGAAGCCATGCCCTCGCAGACGGTTCAGATGGACTCGGACCCGATCGAAGATGCACACTGTTTGGGCCGATCTTCTCACGTGAGGAGCGGTACACGAATGAGAAGCCGACCAGCTACAACCCCTTCATCACTAGGGTAGATGTTCAGCCTCGAGTTCGACAACTTGTAGGAGGTAATGAGCAATTACATAGCTACATTCACTTCCCTAACCTGCAAGTTAGATGTTTTCTAGAGGATGTTGAATGAACAGGAGCGTCAATTGCTAACCCTGGTTAGCCTGTTTGGCCAATAAGAGGCACTAAAAAATACAATGCAGGCGGTACTCTAACACTTCGACGCAATCGAAGAAATGTTGAACTAGAGGGATGACCATCCCCGCTCTAGGTGTTCCAGGAGATCCCCTTCACCTCCAGGCTCTGACTCTCAACCTACATCTTCGGTGTCATCCTCTGGATCGTTGTCTTCCTCCTCCTCCAGTGGGCCCTCCATAATGTCTGAGGAAGAAGTGACAAATAAAACTGTTGATGGGGCTTTAGCAGGATAAGAGAGCACCCGCGGCGTCGACGCAGCTGCTCCCCTACCCTCCCTAGACCAGCCAAAAGATGAAGACATATCTATCGGCTTAGAGGAGGGTTCATCTAAAGAGTCAGAGGGAGAGGGGGGAGATATATATTTCTCCATCAAAAACAACCTCCCCAGAGCAAAGACTTAAATGGCAGATGCATTCTCTACACCGTCAGAGATCTCTTCTTTTGAGATGGTAGATTTCGATAGGAGAGCCATCAGCTACCTGACGATCCAGGACCATAAGCTACTGAACGTGGTCCTAAGGCCGCAGATAGATGAAGAAGCCATCATCTGGAGCGACATTTATTTCTCTATACAACAGAGAGCGCTAATAAGCATGTTTCGCTCGCCAGCCGTCATGGCGAAGTGCTCTTTAAGGTCCTAGAGGGTGCAATGATCGAAAACATTGCCATCAGGATAGGCCGGCAATTTGTCTACAATGCCACCCCGACCTTGGCAAGAAGAATAATGGCAGGAGCATACGACACAAAGAAGGTGGCAGATATGCTCCAGCACATCAAAGAGTACAATCCAAGCCTGGTGCTGGCCCCTTACAAAGACAGAAAGAACTAGTTCCTCTATGTGGTGGACCTCTGCAACCACAACGTCTCCCTCCTCTACTGCTGCAACGCGGAGGTCCCACACACAGGACAAAGTTTCGTACACCGCGAAGATAAACGCCTCAGATTTCTCCCACTGTGTCTTCATCGAATAATTAAGCAAGGAGTATGATGTCATAGCGGCGTTTGGAACTTCTTCTCAATCTCAGACTTCCTAGTCCAAGAGGAACCAAGAAGCAGAAATAGTACCTTCATCATCTTGTGTGCAATGGAGCTACTGAATATATTCAGATACATAAGGCAGCTCCAGGGGCAAAACTTCTACCAACTAAGAAGCACGTACGCACTGCTGCTAATCAAGGACAGGCGCTACTTTTGATACATAGATCTGCCAGAGGAGTTGCTCGATACAGATGTAGAGTCAGAATCTTCTCAACCTGGCAACCCTTCAAGAGAAGAAGTACAGATAGCCATAGACGTCTACGGGGCAGGCAAGCATATTGAAGTACTGCGAGAAATACTCGCCAATGAAGGCTATGTTTCGCCTGATGTATCAGAAACATTGATCAACAATTTCAACTGTTTTGCACGTGCTTTACTATCTCAGGAACAAGTCAATGAAATCCTCCTCAAACTAGTTGATTCTACACCCGCAGACATCATTTATGAGACAAACAACGTCGTAGTCCCTCTCGATGATCTTCGAGACTTAATAAAGGCAAGAAGATGTCTAGCGCTGTCGGTAGCATCAGCCTACATCTTGATTCTACAGAAGAAGTTTGAACATGCCTACATCGCCCATCCGATGGTGTTCAACGATATCTTCCTAGCTAACGAATCAGGAGCAAAGCAGCTGTTTCTGCACCGGATACAAAGCAGCATGCCACACATCATCTTCTTTCCAATGCTTCATTACAACCATTGGACGCTCATGATGGTGTACACTCACGCGCGAGCAACAATCTTCTACAACAACTCTGATGCCAACAAAAGATCATCCGGTGTAGTGTACACCAACCCCGTTGACACCCCTCGAGCGATTAGCAGGGAAATATTACATCGAGGTGACAACGTTGATCCAGCCATTCCTGGAGAACCCGAAGACTAAGTGGCACGAGCTTCAATTCTGCCACAGTAGTCCACAACAAGCTCCACAATCAAACGACTACAGCATCTATGTGCTACAATGGATCTCTAGCTCGGTGACGCTACAACAAACACCTGATAAGCTCCACCACATCGACTATCACAGCAAATGCAGACAGTATGTGATAGAGCTTCTATCTGACAAAGGCGCACACCAGCTAAAACCTCACTGACCTATGTCTGCCCTTCCCTACTTATCTCACAAATCTGGGGACAGAGTGTGGGGTAAGTTTTTTTTCGGGGGGGGGGGTATTCTATAGCATCAGTGGGGGAGGTACTCAAATTTTCCCCCGTTTTGCTCTTCTATCTTTCTTACCAATACTTTGTATATACATACATACGAATGTCTGGTAGAGAACAATACATACACAATTGCTTGTCTCTCAAAAACTGTACAAAATGCTTTATAGTAAAAATTTGGTATGACTTCTTCCAGTTCATTATCTCTGTATCTAAGGTGGTGCATATTTCTGTTTTGCCCTTTCAAAAACAAAGTCCTGAACGACAAAAGACTACAACTTTTCTACACCAATTTTGAAAAATATTCCCGCAACAGCTAAGAGATGTGTATGTGAAGGAAAAAGCTGCCCAAATAGTGAACTCTCTTTTTTTTCTACCCATCAAAAACCCCCCAAAAAGAGAGGAAAACCTTATGAGAGTGAATAAAAGCATGAGAGTTGTGCCCAAAAAAAAATCCCACACTTGTCTTCCCAAAAGTACCCATCTTTAGGCATGGTAGATCTGGGGCAATGGTATGTAGGATGTGAAATCACTATTCTAAAGACAATTGTCTTAGACTGCAGGGACCACTCACCCGCTAACGGACCCATACCTGGATGGACCAATGGGAGGCAAGAAAAACCCAAAAAGCCTTAAGCCTTCCCAAAAATCCCACCTTCCACTCCCAAATTGTTTGGTGTGAAAGCTAACTTCGTAACCATGCACCAAAAATCTCACCGAAGCTGAAGAGAATTTTTTTTTCCTAAATAAGGCAAGAAAAATAAAAGTATGTTGCTCATGTTAGACGTAATTTTCCTCAAGGCATCTCAAAAATTCTTTTAACCCCTTGTCTGAAGATTACGTATGGCTTTGAAGAAGTATCACAAACAAAGTTTTAAAATAGATATAGATTGATTGAGGACAATCAAAATGCTAACTTTGGGGGAGTTGATAACACCCATTTTATGGTTGTTAAAGCCTATGTTTTATTATCAAATCTGCCCCCTAAACTACCTTCCTCTTTGTTTTAACTCATCATTTGTACAGAAATGGCCCGCACTATGCTCCTAACAATATTTCCCTTCTTTTGTAGAGTTTCCCTCATTTTTTACCCAAAGAATGCTAATGGACCCGTCCCGGCCCATCCACAACAAGCGAACTGCCCTGACCCTTCCAATGACACACAACACAGCCATTTACCTGCCGCAGTCGCTGCCCGATACGGCAACAACCCGACAAAGGCGTGTCACGCAAGGAGTTCTTATGGGTGGCATGCTACTTACCCGACACAGAGTCTTGCCCATTACGATACGACCGACAAGGCCACCCTTCGGTGCAGCAACCCGGCAGAGCTTTTACCCATCACGATCTTGCGAGACTCACTCGCAACCCGAAACATGACGGCCCCCGCCAACCCGTGTCAGGCAATGGACGTATTGGCCCTCTCCTAAAGCCAGGAGAGTGAAACAGATGAAGGACGCGTGGCCCAATGAGGACCGCAACCCCTACCAGTTGCTGCCTATAAATAGTAGCTACAGGACTTTGATGGGATGGGTCAGAACCCAACGAGAGCTAACTTTGGAAGTGTAGCTAGTGCGTGGAGTTCCCAGGCATGCCGGGTGATACTAGGTGAGCACACTCCCAACCCGAGAGGGGCGGGAGGAGTTCACTTAGAACCCATCCCGATAGCCGCAACAACATGATATGACCAAGAAGGCTACCCCAATGTGTCAGGTTCCTAGATGGGTCTCAACCCGAGATGGCTCGCCCTTCTACACCTGATACAAGGAACCCAAGAGACTAAGTGATTCCTAACCCGACACGATACTAAACCCAATACGGATCAACCATCAAGGCGTGTCTCCCGACAGGGATGGCAACCCGACACAACCGTATCGGGTAGGGAGTCCTTCTTGGTACACCCACAGTCGTCGTGGTTTAAAACCTAACACGGTCAAGAGCCCGACACGGGCGTATCAAGCAAAGCTCCTGCCTGGTACCGGGTTAGGGAAACCTTAGGGGTCCGCTGATGTATATCGACCTCCTAAATCAAGGAAGCTGGTACCTATCTTCTTTCTTTTCTAGCATTTTACTTTCTTTTACTTATGCATTGTAACTAAACCCTCATCGTATATCTATGCTTATTGGAATCTTTGGAGTTTATCTCATGTCGTTATTTGTATGGTCCCTTTTTGTTGGATGATTTCTTTAGAGCATCTGAGCTCTAGTCTCTTCTTTTGGATCATACTTTTGACTAGCTATTGAATCATGTTTCCCATTTTGACACCCTTGAGAGGGGGATGTCACAACTCTAGAGTTTTGTCTGATCCGGGTGTATGAGAGTACCCAGGATCAGGGCTGCCCTGACTTTTCTTTCCACTCTGAACCATGTCCACTACTCTCGAGAGAGGGAATTGGTGCATGGCTAGAGACATTCTCTTTGAGAGAAGAGAATGTTGGATATCTTCCGTTGTCGCTTGTTATGCCCAAGTTTTCATCCTTCGTGCTTTACCTCAATGACAGTTTTATCTCCTCGGTCTCTGACATACAAAACCTCTATAAAAATTGCTAAACCCTAAAACTATAATCTTTCTAGTAACTCCAGTTGGAGATAGTCTTTTAGTTTAATCTCTTTATGGTGCTTTCTTGTTACAACCAAACCTATCCTTTTACCTGTTTGATGTGCTCAGACAAGTGAAACTCAAGTTCCAAAGCACCGTTCTTCCTATCCCTGCGTTCGACCCCGAACTGCTTCGACCCTGTGCTAGTTGCAGGTGTCTTAAACATTCAGGTTTTATAAATTTCTAAAGTCTGATAACCTAGACATGAATCCATTTTTGGACCCACATTTAAGGCTCGTCAGTGTTTTCCTTTAACAGTTTGCACACCTCCTCACATTAGATTGAGTCAAAAAGATGAAAATTAGAAATATGCAAAAGAGCCTTGCAAACCTTAGGAGACGTATGAGATCATCTCAATAGCAAGGTTAGTTCAAACACAATATGAGGAGTCTGTCTCACTACTTTGGGCCAAGTGGCTTGGACTGTAAGGATTGTTGCTCTTTACATGGGCTAACCTGATGCGGATGGGGACCTTAGAAGTAATTAGAGTCTTTTTCTTTTGTTGCTTCTTAGGACCTAAATAAGTGGGAGGCACATTGTTCCTAATTATCGTACATGAATACATGATGACAACTCATTACTCACCTCCATCACTCTCCTGATTACCTCTGTGACAATGCTTTATTGCCCAAATATTATGGTTGAAGCCCCCATGAGTATTGATAGGTTGCACTGAAATTGGTTATACTTTCATGGATGCTTTTTTATCTTACTTAAGCAAGGTTTGGATAAATGTTGGGGGTTTGTTCTAAAATAATATGGATCAGGAGTATTTCTATTTTTCTTAACCTTAGCATTTATTTCCAAGCTTAATTTGGATGTTATCTTTTTTCTTTGAGCATATTCTTGCTTGAGGACAAGCAAATTTACCCAAATTTAGGCATCTATGCTAAGTATTTAACATAGTTTCGGGCCTATATTGGCTTTAATATGCCCAAAATAAGTCTAGATACTTAGATTTTTATAATTTATCCATTTTTGAAGATATATTTTCTCAACTTGCCAATTTTAGGACTTGTAGGCACCAAACTGAAGACGACATCGGTACTTTGCATTTTGTCTGATGAATTTTATTGAATTCCCCTAAATTCATTCAAATATATTCCCTCCTTTTTACAACACTACACATCGACACTCCATCGACTCTTTTTCTTTGAGAGACAACTAAAGGACAATCTTCCAATGGTGTCTTCTGATGGTACCAGTCGAAGGATGACCCCGAAGGTCCCTCACCCGATGGACCCTTCTTCTAATGGATTATCTTTCGATGGTCCATTTTGAAGTTTACAAACAAAGGCCAGTAGACCATCCAAAGGAGAGCTTACATGAAAGCCTTCTAAATGAACAAATTTGGTCAAATTCATTTCCACCCACCTACACTCTTTTTCCTTAAAAGACAATTGGATGTCTGTCTTCTGATGGTTCACCTTCCAATGGTCCACCTTATGAAGGCTGATTCTAAAGGCTCATCTTTTGATGACTATCTTTCAAAGGTCCCTTCCGATGGCACATTTTTTGATGATTGTCTTCCAATGGTGTCCCACAAAGACACACCTTTTTATGGTCCACTCTAGTCTATTCCACCAAAACCAAAGGAACAAATGCGGTCATATCCATCCAAATTCGATCGAATTCATTTTTCTCAGAAGACAACTGAATATCTGCCTAGCAATGGTCCATTCCTACAAACCAAAGGAGATAATTTGACCACATTCACTTGAATTTGATCAAATTCATTTCCACTCACATATACATATTGTTTACCACTATAAATAACCCCTGACTACCTAGCAAGGGGTTCCATTCTGGTTTTTTGGAGTGCCTTTTGCATCTATGACCTTTGGTTCATAGAGCTCCATCTTAGAACTCCAAGGCTCGAGAGGGCTAAAGATCTCATCATAAGTCCATCCCTTTAGTTCGCCTCAATCCACCATTGTTTTCCATCATCTTTCACCTCCATCGACCATCTTCCATCCATCCTTGCATCATCTTCCACCTCCATACACCCATCCAAGCCATTGTTGAGGTGGAATCAAGGAGAAAGGAGGCCAAAGAGTCTAAAAGATCAAGGACGCGGATCTCAAGGATAAGATCCTACCCTTCTGAAGGTTAAATAGCAAGAGACACCTCTCCTCCATGGGCAAAATCTCATCTTTTTCTCCTTTCTTTTATTGTTCTTCTTTGCTCGTGTATAAACGATGCAATTCCCATCTTTGTTCGATGCCAAATATGCTTGTTGATGGCTAGTTCAGCTCCTTCTTGGCTATGTAGCTTGTTCTGGGCAAGTTTATGTACTTTTACCCTGGGCAAGTAGTCTTCTTCCAGATCTAGCATGTTTTCTATTCTATCTTCTCTTTTTTATTATGATTGTTCATTTGGTTGATCTCTCTCTTTCTTCAACCTCTATTTCTACCAAGATTGAGATATTTTCTATAGAACGGGTAGAGGAGGTAGTTTGGATCGAAATCTGAGAGGAGGACATCTAGGTGAGGATTTGTCCAGAACACAAGTCGGAGAGATCCAACTCAGAACTTTGAATTTGGCCACATCACAGTGAATTTGACCACATTCATATGAATGCAACCAAATTCATCTGAATGGGACCGAATTCATAGTACAGTTCACAACATCTTTGAATATTTTAGACCTGAGAGGGTATCCATAATATTCAGGGGTGCTGGCCCATTATCCTCGAGCAACTTTCAGATCATTGACGGGGTTTTAGTCATATTGTGCAAGAGCGAGGATGACCTACACAAGCAGCTACCAATATTAATCCTATGTTTTGATGTTAGTTTCTTGCTAGGGTTTTCAAGGGTTATCTATGCCCAATAAAGGGTGCAATAGACTGTCTAACATGTGCTTACATGGCCAAGAACTCCTTCTCCTGATTAGTAGGATTTGACAGACTATATTTTTTATTTTACTTTATTTTATTTCATATCATTTTGCTAGACTCATTATGGTCCTTTGCATATATCATCTCCCAATTTTGCTTAACTAACTAAGAGAGGAATCATAGATGTATAAATGTCCCGATGTCCTTGTGTTCGACCCTGTATATCTACTTTGACCCCATATTGAGTTGTGCATGACCTTAAGGTATCATGTTATAAATTTAAAGTATGATCCTTCTAGAACTAACTCCATTTTGGATGCATGATTCAGGCCGATCAATTAGTCACTTGACTTGTTCAGCTAAATTAACCTTGCTAGGGTTGTTAGTGATACTTTTGGTTACTTTTGTTAGATAAGTTAGTCAATTTCTAGTGTAGTCCCCTAATTTCTCTTTCTTTCCTAATTTCTAGCATAGTGTGTCTTATTGCTTGTTTAGCTAACTGCTTCCTTGTTTGCTAGGTAATATTGTTTTTCTAGTGTAGTGTTTAATGTTTGATTTTCCCTTGCTTGCCTTCGTGTAATTTCTCTCTTTCTTTTCTTAATCAACTAGACTTAACATGTCTAGGTTTAAAGTAGGTTTTCTTCTTGCATCTCCTTAATTTCTTGTCACCATTAGTGTAATTCTAAAATCCAACAACACAAACCCTTGAACCCTAGTCTCCACATTAGGAACCTACAAAAAATCAAACTAGGACTAGTTCTCCCTCTCTCACTTGGGTTCTACCCCATCTTGTGGAGTGTGCATGTGTACTAAGAGGGATTATGATCTTCTACCTTAATGAGTTTGATACCCATGAATCAAGCCAATTGATTTTTTATTTAACTTCTTTGTAAATTTTTCCAAATAATTTGTTTCATCTTATTGTTATTGACATATAAATTTGTTACTAATATTTAAATTTGTAGTTCGTTTGGACACCTTATAGTTTTGAATTGTTTGCCAAGTTGCCACCAAATTTTCAAAAAGGTAGTGACATTTGTGTGACATATGTTCCAATGATCTCTTCTACTAGAATGAAGTGGTTCCTAATGGAGTGCTAAGACAATTTGGTACATGATGTCTGCCATGAGGCTAAGACTTTCATATATGTCATAGGATTGATGCTAGAGGATGTATGATCAATGATCGGCTGCTATATTATATCATACAGATAAACACATATATTGACAAGTGAAATACTATAGTTCAACTTCCTAATCCCTTTACTATTGAGAAGCACCCTAGGTGGTACCTAGTTGAGTATCATGTTCGCTGGCCCATTGATCTACCTAATTTGTACCTCATCGATACATAAAGCTAGAACATTTAAGTATGTATATGTATATAAATTTATATATATCTTAATTTAGAAATCGAATTGAAGTTAATAAAGATACATTTTGATAGGTTCAAAGTCATGTGCAAACCAAAGAGACACTGTAAACATTCACACAAGAGACACTTGTTGAAGAGTTGTTTAGAGCACGTGAAAACATATATAATGTCCATAATCTATGGCTGCAACGGATGCCTAGATACATGCATCCAAATCTAAGTATGGATCCTCCTACAATGACATCAGTTGATGCCACCTCTCCTCCAACTTCAACAACAACTAGACATTCTATTGCACCAAGATGTTCTACATCATGATACTCCATGCCAACGGGTGATTCTACATCTGCAAGACACTTTTGTGCTGGTATTCCTTCTTCATTTCCATGAATATCATACTCTTATCATTCACCACCATCTAATCAGTTTGGAGTTCCTTCTACTTTATTATAGTCTCAACAAGCTTTTAGTCAATTTGATTTTCTGACCATCATGAGGCTTTCTATTCGTTTCCATCACATGTATCCCTTAACTAGTTCAAGGCCTCCATACAACAAGGTAGGGATCACCTCCACCATCCTGGAATATGCCATCCACTTGACTTCTCACACCATCACTTTATATGAGTAGGCATACTGACCAGACTCAACATACACACTTGAGTCTAGTTGAGATCTGGTGACTAAATATATGGTTGTGATAGTTGATAATGATAGGTATTGATTTTATTGAAGATTTGAATTATACATTATATATTATTAACTATAATATTATAATATGTTCAAATATTTGTCATGTTTTGGTTACATGATTGACCTTGCTTGTTATAGCATATGTAGAGGACTTGCTATTTCCAGATATCTTAGATGTGCTTTATCAATCATATATCTTTTCTTGAGAGCATTTAAACTATGTTCCTTTGTGACTGTAATATGTCAGTAGTCCTTGCATCAATGGTGTTGTATTGTAAGAAAATCTAGTCATATGCATATATACAATTTCTATCATGTTACTGATATTTTAGAAAGTTATTATATGTACATGTTAACTTTATTTGATATCAGATCATTTTGTATGCATAATTGAGCATAACATCTTTTGGACATAATTCTTCACTTTTGTATCCATAAATATAAACTAACATTATAGATCTTATGTACATATAGTATGATATGTATAATAGATGAGCACATATTAAATGATATACATCTAAGTATATTCTTCAATAATATTATTGGTCTTTTGTAATATACATGATTTTTGATAATAGACAGAGGCTTCTACAAACATAAAAATGGATATACAAAAAATCATCATAACAAAATTGTATGAACTTGTCAACACTAAAAATGGTATCATAATTAATTCTAAGAATGTAGTAATTATCATAATTTTTTTGTAATAAGTTATGCCAATTCAATTCAATATCATTTACATGTAGTAGTTAATTGGTGATATCAAGTTACCCTAATTTGAAAATAATTGCATGAAGTAAGCACCACAATTGTAGCATGTACTAGAAACAACTAATGCCAACAACAGTGGTGATTTTTATTTCAAATAGTTTCCCAATGTAAACGCCAGTCTCTTTGCTGCTTTAGATGTAAGTTAAAGTGCCATGTTGTTCACCATTTTCATGCCCATACCAATAAAATTTCAATTAATGTGACATTTTCTCCCGAAAGTATGTTAGTTCAAGATATAAGTGGGATCTACTATTTGGGTAAATATTTTTATGAAATGATGATATTTGAGTTTTTTTCCAATAGTTTTTGGGACATATACAGATGATTTACCTGCCTCCAATAGTATTGTTCTAACCTTGCTATTTGGATTGTGTCCCATAAAATCCTTTCCATACATATACAACTTACTCTATGTAGAGATTCGCCATCGGAGGAGGAGCTTCCTTTACATGGCATAATAGAACAGGTTGTTCATTATTTGGAGGATGTCTCATGGTCACTAAAACCTACAATGTTGGTGTAGGGAGACAAGGAGAAAAAGTTTGCATTACTGTATTTGGTCATTTTGGCAGTAGTGTTTGCAATTGGATTAGACTTTGGTGTTCTTGACTCAGAGCGAATGATGTTTGCCTCATAATGAGACCCTAATCAGACTTGGGGACATCAACAAAGCTAAGCCACTGCCAGAAGGAATATCCCTTGCAGACGTACCTCAGTGCTCTAGAGATGAGGAGCATATGTTCGCAATCAGCCTGGTCTCCAATTTGCTGAACTCAGAGTTGTCCATGTTCACCTCACAATTGGACCCAGAGTTCTTAGTTGTAGTAGAATGCAACTTCTGAAACTCAAGAGATTAGGAGATCAGGTGAACATTGTTGCAAAATTGATGTGTGAAGAGGAAAATAGCACAAATGTTGATGGAGTTTTATAGGTAACCCATAGTATAGGATGAGTAATATTTATTCTATAGTACAACCAATTATAATGCACAATCTCCTTCCCACTCCTCTTCAAAATTGAATTATCTAAAAAATAAATAGAAAAAACTCTAAATGTACATTTTAAAGAAATTATATTGGATCATACCAAATTTTTGTAGTACATGTCCTATAGAAAAAACATTGTTCTTTATAAAAGTTGTAGTAGAATGATGCTTAATTCTTTTCATGGAAATAGGGGAATAATTCACATAGTCGTGCCCACACCCCATCAGTTTTGAGCAGAAAAATATATATTAAAATATGTAAAATGGAATCATGGGGAAGAATAGGATAAAAGTGAAAAAATATCCCATTTATGATTGAAATCTCATGAGAATAAAAAAAATAAAAGATAGTTTATTAAAAGATTCTACTTTTATTTATAATGAAGGTTAAATAGATGAGCAATACAATTCAGATGTCTGTGATGCAATTGCTTGAAAGATTAAAACTAAAAAGGACATAAATGCAAGAAGAAACAAAAGATGCCACTATGGGTAATTGTATTTCTTGGAAAAAAATACCATATGTAGAAGGAGAAACAGAAGGCCCCAATGTAACGTACTCCATCTTAGGTATATAACTGAGTGTATCCCTTATTTTATGATCTGTTAGTATTGTACTATTTTCTAACTTAGAATTAATTAGGACTAGGATGTTAGGAACATATAATCATGGAGTGTTATTCAATAAACAATGCAATTGATGCTTTAATACAAGTAATTGACAAAATACTAAAAGTAAAGTGGAATAAATGTAACTTTTTCATTCTAATATATTTAAGTTAAAATTAGTTCACTAGAAGCTTTCCTATGATTTTATAAGAGAGACAAAGAAGTAAAAAATGAAGTTGGGAGTAAAATAAGTAAAAGGAAAGATAAACACATTAAAAATATTTCTTTATCTTCATGTCAAGAATTTGTATATATAATTGTAAGAAGTAGAAATAAATTCCAAATTGGATTCCTCACCCCGGATTAGCTAACCCACCATTTTTAACTAATTTGTACATCAAATGTATACTTAATTTAAGTAGAAACAAAATATATTTTTGGAGTTATTATTATTTAGTTTATTATGTTATATAGGCCTTATTGTCTTGGTCCATGAGAGTTAAGTTTGCTTCCTTATACTTGTCTCCTTCTCTCTCTCTCTCTCTCTATATATATATAATTATCTCATCAGTATTCTATCTTATTTTTAACATGGTATCCAATCATTCATTCTAACCCTAGGGAGAAAACCTACAGGTGACCACTGTCTCTTCTTAGTTTGGTTGTTTGTTAGGTATCCTCTAAGCGTCCATGGCTATATTTCTTTCTTCTTGTTCCACACTCCCTTTCTAAATTAGTTTTGTACACCTGATCTCGATCCACATACACTAAGATCCCCTACAAATCATAAGTCTCTTGCCCCTTATTCAGGGGGAGAAATTTCCTATCACACATCTTCTAATCCTCTCACTCAATTAATTTGTATATGTATGGTGAACTCCATCAACTTTTATTTCTTTATAGGTAAATTCAATTAATCCAAATGCAAATATATTTCTTATTAATAGCATAAAAGATACAAATTACACCTACTGGCATATGAAATAATTAAATAGACAAAACAAACTTGTATTCACTCATTCACATTTTTATTTATTCAACCTAATACATAAAAATCTTAGTAATCAATATGTAATGTAGGTTTTAACTTATAAAGAAATCTAGTATAACTTTTGTGCATATGTTAAGAACATCGACATTATATGAGATATCTGCCTAAATATGTACTGACTGGATATGTTGGAAATTAATATGCAAGATTTGGATTCAAAATAAAATAAAATTTATGTATTTGCATCTTATGTGACATATAGAACGTACAAATGTGGTACTTGATTGAGAAATAATCAAGATTTCTCCTAACGAATAGTCTTCTTTTAGGGTATAATAGAACTTCCCCATGACAAACTTATAGTGGAACCACTTTGAGATAGTAAACTAACAACTCCAGCTATACACACTGGAGGGAATGTTTAAATCACTAGGTTGACTAACTTATCATGATGAGATAAATTCATTCTTTATTTGATGGGTTGCTTGTTCACTATTACTTGAACTACTCCTCACCAACCTATCACCAATCTAATATGCATAGATATAAACTAAATAGAGGATACTAAATAGGAAACTGTGTTACACTATACATGAACTCATGTTGTGCATGAGTTTAAGAACATTAGTCTACCTCAAAGACCGTTAATAGGGCATTGGATCATTTTGTTTGGTTAAAGAAGAAGAGAAGATTGGAATAAATAGGAAATCAATTTGAAAGATAGGCAAGAAGGAGAAGACATGCATTAATCTTATTTCTATCATATCAAGCCTAATGATTTAGGGAATTGAAGTAGAACATAAATAGAGAAGAGAGGGATAAAAATGAAAATGATCTTGAGTACTAGGCACCTAGATGAACAAGATTGCTTCCTAGTTTTGCCAAATTCACCAAATATATCCTTCCCAACATTGGCAACGTCATGCATGAACCCTTCTTAACGTTATTAATGTCACCGCATGGACCCTACTCGAGGTCGCCAATGTCAGTGCATTGACCCTTCCTAACATCGATGGCATTGCAAAAAGGACCCTTCTCGATGCAACTATGTCAAAGCGACCACCTCCTCCACCTCCTCTGACTTTTGGTTCTCCCACACTCTCAACTCTAGATGCAACAAAAAGATGATATGATGCAATATCGATATGTGTGGGAATCAACACTCTCTATGGTACACATAGTTGCCACTTTGTAATTCAAAAAACCAAAGACAAAAATTATATGCAACCATTCCCATAGCTTTTCACATATAGTAAGATAAGGGTTAGTTAAAAATTAAAGATAGAAATTACATATGACTATCACACTGTTGTCTACAATGCCTTATTAGAGTACACAAAATTAATTTATATCTATAAACCTAAAATAGAAAATAGAAAAATACATCAAGATATAACCCATGTGTGGCACGTCTATCTTATTATAATATAAGTACTATTTTATAATTCAAAGTTAGAGAAAATAATTACATACAACTCCCTTTACTTTTTTCAATGTACATATTAAATTACAAAGATTATATTTTATTAAAAAAATAATCAGAAAATTGCTCGAAATATCTTCACTGCTCTTATTTATATGCATAGTACGTCATTGAACCTAACACAGAAACTGTACATACAATTTCTGCCACGAAGTAGTGTGAGATCACTAGAGTCGTCCAAAGGGGGTGGTAGAGGAACCATGCAAATGATATTTGAAAAAAGAAGAAAAGTATTGCTATTAGTTATCTTTTAAGTGTTTCCCTAAGCAAGAAGTGAGTCAACTAAAGTACAACAAAAAGAAAAGTACGACACTAAACATACAATGTTTTTAATTGTATTAACAAAGTTTCCCCATAAATTGACACCAACCTTTCCCTACGGTCGCACCCCGAAGTGACACTTTCAACTAATTTTGCCTTATCGTGTCTCCGTTCAAGTTATATAGCATGCTCTCTCTCTCTACGTGTGCACATGTGTCTGTCCGTCCGTCTCTCTCATTCTTTGTTTGCATACTATACACATATCCGTTCTATCGTGTTATCTAATTTCTTTTTTTTATAAACATTATGATTATATATTCATTAGGCTCATGCAACCGCAACGAGCTTGTGATACATAGAGATGAGACATAGTGTAGAAGTCAGATAATAGAAGATGGTTCATGACACCAGAGGTGTTTAATCCGAGAGTCTAGGCTCTTTGAACAAGAGCTCAAAACATCAAAATGGGCGGGGTACCCCTTATAACATTCACATTATTCTTAGTATAAGGCAAATGTAAAAGGAGGACTTAGTTTTCTCCTGCTCCTTCTATAGTGTGGATAGTAGGGTGATCCTTCTGAACTCTGGGTGTGCTTGATTTAACTTCAAGGTTGTATTGCTCCTTATGTGTTCTATCCCTGATGCAACCTACAATAAGAGAACTCATGATAAAAGGCATCCGCTTGTTGAAATAAGTGTCAAATTAATAGTTTGTGATTATCAAAAAGAATTTGTTGTGCGAGTTTCACATGGTTCAAATGATAGAGGCGATCAATATGTTGTGTTGCATGTATATCTAATGTCGACTTCTTGTGTTATGAAGCCTGTGGAAGGTGTTGAGAAGAGGGTGTGCAAGAATGATGGTCGTCATGGTGTAGTGTGTCCAGAGCTGTCTGGATAGGTGACAACTGAAGAAGAGATGTTGGTTGGTTTCTTCATTGTTGTTATATAGAGAGCATCTCGATGGTCCTTGGAACCCTCTAATTCTCAGGATCATGTCAGTTGGCATTTTATCATGGCAGATACGCCATAGCAGAATGTGAATTTTGGGCAGATGTTGTGTCTTCCATATGGTCTTATAGTCCCTAACATGTCCTTTAAAATAAAAGGAGTTATATGCATGTTTGATGGTATAGTGCTGGCCCCAAGACCATGTGGTGTGTCTAGATGTGTTGTATTCAAGTTGGTGCAGGATGTCCTGATATGTGGACTGGTCTGTCCATCCCATTTGGTGAGTTTTAAAGAAATTATTTCTATGCGAGCCTAATTTAACCAGAGCCTAACAGTCGTTGTAGTTGATGATGGAATGAGGTATGGTCAAGGTTGGTAGATGGAGGTTGATGAGCTTTTGTCCTTGCCACCAAGGGTCATACAAAAACTTCATATTGGTCCAATGGTGTGGAAGTATCTAGTTGGTGTTGGAGATGATGTGGAGCGTGTTGGAGAAGTGCTTCCATAGGGAGGATGTTGTTCTTGAGGCTTTGAAGGACCATGGTGGGTGATGTTTGAGATATTTGTCCTTAATGATATTCATCCTTAATTTGTCCTCTCGGTTATATATGGAGGTTGTGATTTTGTGAATGAGGCATAATCTATGAAGCTTGATATTAATGATATTTCATCCAACGTCCTCTTTGGGACTACAAATGGTGACCCAATTAACTAAGTGAAGTTTCTTTCCATGGTGTTCCAAAATAAATTTGCTTCGGATTTTGTCAATCACATAGAGTACTTTGGATGGTAGAGGAATGCAAGTGAGATGGTATATGATGATAGGTTTGAGGGATATATTCACTAGAAAGAGTCTGACCACAATAGAAAGGAAATTGTTTTTCCAAGAGTTGACACAATGTTTAAATCTATGAACGATCAAGTTCCAAGCAAAGCATACGAGATGAGATGGGGTGAGAGGAAGCCCAAGATAAGAAAAAGGGAAGGATTCATGTCTACATCCCATCATGGCGATGAATCTATTCATATCTGATGCATCCACTAGGGATCCTATGATGGTAGATTTGTGGAAGTTGATTTTGAGTCCAGAGAGTTTGGGGAAGATCGCTAGGATCTTGACAAGGTTGATGACCTACGTGTCATTTGGTTTGATGAAAATGATGCTATCATTTGCATATTGAATGACATTATGCAATCAACCCCTGACATGGTGTTATCCAATTTCTACTTTCATTTACCATCTTGCTCTCTACAATCAACAAAAAAAAGATAAGTGACCAATCTATTGGTGGTCAGACCCAGACCCAGGCCACATGGTGGCATCGCATGCTATAAGTTTGAGATCAACATCTGGTGATTAGACCACACACACGCAATAATACCAGGGGCGGAGCCAGGGGGCAAGCAGAGGCCATGGTCCCCCAAAAAAAAATTAAAAAATCAATATACGTACTTATATACATATATATTTGTACATTAGTTGTATAATAAATATATACTACACTAAGTTCTAGCTAGCAATGTGCTTCTAGTCCAGTGGTTTGTGCCTCATAACTTCAGTCACGGGTACAATTCATGTATTATTAAATTTGTGTATCGTCTACAAGTTTTACGAGAATATATACGATGCGCGATGTTATTGTCACAAAGTGTGAAGTTGGCCTAGTGGTTTGTGTGCCCATTGCTATACTTGTATTCTTAGGTTTGAATCCTAGGTCCAACAATCATTTTTAACCCCCCAAATATCAACTTCTGACTCCGCCCCTGAATAATACCTCGTCAACGATGAAAACACCTCGTACTACTTCAACTTCAGGAGAAAATGGTCTTCTCACATTGATTGGCTCACATATATAGCTGACGGTCAATCTAGTTCTCGGGACTGTCTGGTTGCATGGGAGCCCAATCGTCTATAGGCAAGAAAAAATTAGGAGAAAAAACGCCTTCTTACATTTATTACTTTAGTCTTCAAGCTCCTGTTTCTCGCCTATATAGTTCTCAGTTATCCAATTTTGGAATACACTAATAATCAATATAGAAACAATACTACTAAGGAGATGGTACATGAGTTGCTGACAAAATACCCGTAACCATGGTAGCATTGGATATGGCCACCCCACAGCCACATCGTGTTGTAGACCAGACGGTTTATCTGGACTTCGGGACTAGCCACGGGACTGATAGGTTGCATGGGAGACAAAATGCCTTTGGGTAAAAGGAAACTATAGGAATAAAGCTGCTTCCTACATTTGTTTTTTTATCTCTTAGCTGCGTTTGATATGTATTCATGCTAAGCTTAGTTGCCATGGGTAAAGTAACTTGTGTTATGTTAACTTTAGGTAAGAGAACTACTGTTTTGGATAACAACAAATAAATCTAATGATAAACCGTTCATTATTTGGTACACAAGTACGTAATTTTTATCTATTTGGTTAAAGTATGTTATGCCCTGCATATGAGTAGTGGCACATGTGTTAAAAAGCCAGTTAAAAGGACTTTATCAAAAATACATATCTGCAGCAGATAAGTCTATTCTCTGCCGTGAGAATTCTAGGTGGCATATTATCTGTGAATTCTTTGGTTAACTAATCTTTTCAGCGTTTTATTTTTCCTTTAAATTGTATACCACCAACATGTCATACCCGGCCGGCTGTAGCGCGGATGGTTCGGAACGGCTTAGCCCCCCCCCCCCCCCCCCGGGGGTCCTGGGTTCGAAACCTCCCGTAGCGCAGCCGTATTTACCAACATCTTGGGTCATCCGGGCTCTGACATCTGTTTGGAGAGGGGGGGAGGGCTTCGGCCCCTGCAGATCCAAAAAAAACATGTCATGCCTAGTTTGCTTTACGTGCCGACATTAGAACGGCACAACAAACACAACATTAATCTATTGTCACTCGTTTAAATAGTTCTCAAATATCCAATCCTCTATGTAGTTTAACAACACTAATCTATTCAGCAACAATCTTTGCAAGGATAAAGATGAGACCTACAATAGTGACATCGTAAAATTAGGTATGCCTACGCATAGGACATCGTAAATCCGACCACAAACTGGGACCTCATGACTGGTAGATTTTAAATCGCCGCTACAAGTAAAGCAACCAATTGTAATTTAATAAAAATGTTTACAAGTCAAATTCAAAATTCGGATAAGAAATATATTATTAAAAAAAGTAGGAGAAGCAACAAAATAGAGTTAGAAAACTCAAACCAGACATCGTAAATCCGACCACCAGTTGGGACCTCATGACTGGTAGATTTTAAATCGCTGCTACAAGTAAAGCAAACCAATTGTAATTTAATAAAAATGTTTACAAGTCAAATTCAAAATTCGGATAAGAAATATATTATCAAAAAAAGTAGGAGAAGCAACAAAATAGAGTTAGAAAACTCAAACCATAACGTTAGTTGGTTGAAGAGTGACATTATTTAAAGAAATCAGTGTTCCAGAATGCTCAAGATGCGCATTTTTTCCACTTTTGATTGAGTCACGAACTTGAAGAAAGGAGTCATTTTACTTGTATGTTGACGTCAAACAGTGGCACCAATGGTGTTGCTTAGCGGTTATTAGGTAGAACCACCCAACAATTCACATCTTGACGAGGAAAGATGGGGTCGTTTTTCTCTCACACGAGAACTCCACAAGAGCAATGTTGAAGAGACGACTACGATAGGCAACATATTGCTTAGAATTTCAATTACAAATGGCATATACTAAGGGTTGTGTTTAACTCTAATGTAATGAACTTATTCATATACCCCCACACTTCATCTTAGACTCAATAACATGATCAATCTTGTACACCTAAAAGGAATATGGTGAGTCACCTTTCCATTCAATTCAACAAATCTGTTTGAGAAACAATCAATCCAATCTAATTAATTAACTTGTTATCCTCTTGTACTAAAAGGGCAAAACATGGAGACAATCCTCACAGTCTACAAGGCATGTGTCTGTGCCCAAGCCCAACCCCATGAGGAGAGACAATGCGAGGTGAGGCGTGGTGGCATGGCGTGGTGTGCGTGCATGTGTGTGGTCACTATACCCACCACAAAGATGAGCATACTGCCCAGTATAAATTTTAGACACTAGTGTCACATGCATTCCTACAAATAAGAGCACAAATGTTTTAAAAGTAAACAACGTGGGACTATGCCTTCTTCACATTTGGAAAAACGATAACATTACTTTTTTGTCCACACTTCATATATGTTAGTTGAACCTACATTGGGCTTAACTCATACTAGTGTATCAACAATAAAGCTAACAATATCCCATAAAGTCTAATGTGTACAGTGTTGTGCCATCAGTCCCCTATATTGTGCTTTGACATGCATCTTTCAACTTGAATCATACCTTAAGTTATGCAATGTTCTTTTATGGTTCCCATTCCCAAATTCGGCAATGTGGAAACCTACAACGACCTTCTTCCCATCTCTTTAAACAACACTTGCTTCAAATTGATCTCCAAGATTCTATTTGAGAGAATTAATCCCTTTCTAAATGAATAGATTTTCTTAACCTAGTCCAGTTTCATTCCATGATGCAGAATCACAAATAACATACTTCTAGTGCAAGAGGAAATTCTCTCTATGTGCTTCTAGAAAGGGAAGAAAAAATGGATCACAGTTAAACTTGACATGTCGAACACCTTCTAATGGACGAGTTGGCCTTTTATTCAGGACACACTCATTAAGGTTGGACTCCCTCGCATTACTATTGAGATCATCATGCATATCATATCAATTGAAACCTCCTCTATTTTATGGAATGGAATTCATCTGCCACCAATTCAAGCTAAACAAGGGGTCTACCAAGGAGATCCAATAAGCCCCTATGTGTTTGTCTTATGCATATGGAAAGTCTTAGTCAAGTGATTGAAGACTCAGTTGCAAATGGAATCTGGAAACCAATGTCTCTGGCGAAGAACGGTCCCTAATTGTCACATGTTCTTTTTGCTGATGATATCATTCTCCTTGAAGAAGCATCATGTCAGCAAGCGAGTTATATGTGGAGTCTTTTTAACAAGTTATTCGTTGTCTCGGGCCAAATGATATTAGCTGAGAAGTCACACTGCTTCTTCTCCACCAATACATCCAATACAGAAAAAAGGAACATTACCAGGCATTTGGGATACATGTTGTAGAGAACCTCGAGTGGAATCTCGGGGTTCCCATCATTTATCATAGAGTTAATCACAACATGCATGACACGATCATAGAATCCATCAAGGACAGAATGAATGGTTGGACACTTTGTCATCTTTATCTAGCTGGAAGACTAACACTAGACAAAGCCACACTCCATGCAATCCCCTCATACGCTATGCAATCCATTTGCATTTCACCTATAGCTTGTGATGACATCAATAAGTATTCCATAAGATTTATTTGGCATGGATCTAGGGACCAAAATAAAATTTCTCTGGTATCATGGAAGAAGGTATCAACCAGTAAAGACGTTGGAGGACTTGGTCTCAAGGATTCCAGAGACCATAATGAAGATTTTATTTTGAAGAATGTTTGGACATTCCTGAACAGTCCATCAAAGTTATGGGTCCAAGCCATGTAGAGTAAATATTTTAAAGGCAACAACATCAAGAAAAGCAAACTACTCATCATCATGGTCCTTCATCAGAAGGTCCCTCTCGATGGTGAAGGAGTTTAGTAGGTGTATAGTGAATGATGGTTAGGATACTAACACTTGGTCTGACCAATGGTATGATAACTCTAGCGTGATTTCCTCACATCCCGACACTCATATACTAGTAGGTATGGGTGATCTCAAGCTAGACTCAATGAAAACTAACTTGGGAGAATGGGATTAGGATTTCATTCACCAGTACTTCCCCACAAGTTTCTGGAGTCAAATCTGTTCTATACCACCGCCAGATGAGCTTTCGGGGCCTGATGAATGGGCATGGAATGGGGAAAGTTGGTTCCTTCATCTCTAGGTATTCATACAGATGGTTGCAAAGGAGCAAAGAAACACACTATAAAGGAGATTGTGCATCCGTGTGGAAGCTCTAGATCCCAGAATGATTCAAGATTTTCATGTGGATGATGGCACATAAAGCATTGCTTACAAATGAGGAGAAAGTAAGAAGGCACATCGACTCATTTGCTATCTATCCATAGTGCAACAATGTCAATGAATCCATTCTCCACTGTCTTCAGGACTGCCCCCAAAGCAATTAAGTGTGGGTTAAACTGGGTATGAACACACAATTCTCAGAATCTGCATCTGATTCCTGGTGCTGGGGCATAATCAAAAGATCTATTAATGACCATATTCCTATTTTTGCATGTTGGCACCTATAGACAACTAGAAATGAGCTAGTTCATAATATGGAGAGAAAGCATGCACGCATCCTCTCAAAGTTCATCATTGAAAGAACAAGAATGATCACAGAAATATAGATGCATCAGACCACTATGAATGAGGAAATATAGATGCATCAAACCACTAGGAATGAGCTAATTCACAATATGCAGAGAAAGCATGCATGCATCCTCTTGAAGTTCATCATTGAAAGAAAAAGAATGATCAAGTAAATATAGATGCATCAAACCACTATGACTAAGGAAATTGAGGAGTTCATATCCTTTGACAACAAGAATATGTTGGTCTTCTTTGATGCATCCTTCAATTATGGGTCTAGTTCTTACACATATGGAATCTACATCTCCACAACACATGGAGACCTGGTGCGGGGTTGTGGTATGCTAGGTCACGCTCCTAGTGCTTTGGAAGCTGAGATACATGCTATTCTCTATGCAACTAATATATGTGTTTTGCTGCATCTATTAAGTACCTTAATTCAGTTTGATTCTAAATAAGGCATAGACACATGTAACACAGTTAGGGAAGCATCTTCCAGATTGAAACCACTCAGACACCTTAGAAGCAATATGGACAAATTGACCCTCACATCATTGGTCTTTGTCCCTAGAAATTTTACTATTGTTGTCGACATTGTTGCTAAGCATGTTATGCACACTGAAATGGTGACCAATTTTACTCTCAAACCTCCTCAATTGTTGTAGGAGGTTGACATATGTGACTTATTGAATCTTAATATATAGTGTGGTCCTTGATGTTGCAAAAAAAACATTCACATGACCAAAACAACAATGTCATACATCACACGAAACAAGATTCAAGCAAACTCATTTGTTTAAAATTTAGATTTTTTATGAAACACTAGGTTCAAGTTCTCCAAATCAAATAAGTAGCCCTTGACAAAGAATAAACCGTACTCACATGAGTAATAATAACTTTATAACATTTACAATCTATTTGTCAAACCATCTCTCATGAAGATCACACCAGTTATTATATTGTAGTGAATAGATGGAATATGTCTAAATTTGTAACCGTTAGAACCTTTCTCAAAGGAAACTACAAATCCACTTGTCCTTCACCTTTAACTTATACTAAGCTCGCATCGCCCAAAGTCTCAAATCAACTGGAAGAGGCTGATAAGACACAAATAGAGACTTATCAGCACAAACATGAACAATATCCCCAATGTATATATTCTAGTAAAGGAGTTCATATATAGTAAGAACTTCAAGTTTAATAGAAACATACCAATAATTGAGGTTCAAAAAAGTAGTCATCATGTTGACCACCACCTTCTCAAGTACATATGTAGTATATTTCTTTACCTTCATTATAGGTAATCCTTGTTCTTATGGCTAACATGTCGACAACACCTAGAAGGTTTGTTCTTTGGTTACTTCTGAATCTTGGTTTGAGATTTATATATGTTCTTACTTTTCTTATCTTTGTTCTTAGTAGTTGGAATATTTATAATAGGGTTGAAATCAACATGCACCTTGACCTTCAACTCTTTTAAGTGCTCCTCCCTTATTAAAATATCTAGCATAAGTTCATTTCGGGATATGGGTCCCTTTATGTGCTTGAGATTCAGGCCAAAGGCCACCAAAGACTTAGGAGTTTTTTTATTTATATATGTATAACACCTTTTTGTTAATTGCATACCCGTTGTTTGGAGTTCATGATACAATACTTAAAAACTATGTACCTAATCATAAACAATTTTACCCTTTACCACCTAAAATTTAATAAATTTAGAATCAAAATATTTTCAACACCATGATTCTTAATATTATATTTCTTATCAATAATATCCCATAGAAATTTGTTGGCATGATAGGAGTTTTAGAGTATGCATTATACAATTTGTTTGATGGTACTAGGAGAACAAATTCTCTACAGAATTCATCACCCTCCTTCTAGTTAGTGATTTTCTAGTATTATTAGGATCAATCTCATATGGTTTAGGTTCATGTTTTTAAGATAGTCAAGAAACCATATTGTTCTAAACCAAATTTCCATCAAGCTTTGACAATGTGCAAATTAACACTGTCAAATTTTCAGACATACCAGAGTATCAATCTTAGGACGAGAAGAACCATGGACAATCAAGTTAACTAACAACATTACTGATTTCTTTAAAATTATTGGATTATAGACTATAGTTACAAGCAATTTGATTAATAGTCTTACACGCCAAATTTAAAATTTGGATAAGAAACTAAAATATAACACAACAAAATAATAATAAAATAGAGTTAAAAAACTAAAAATAGATCACTCCTTAGTCAAAGATGGACATTACTTAAAGAACGCAGATCTCTAGTGTGCTCTACATGCACATTGTTCTTCTAGTTTTGATCCATTCATAAACTTAAAGAAATATGTACTTTGATTCCTGCATTGATGACAAATAATGAAAAAACAAGTGCAACTCAGTGACCATTATGTACCACCACCAACAATCACATCTTGGGGAAGGAAAATGGAGTCGTCCTTTTTATCACAAAAGAGAAGAAGTCCATAGAAGCAGTGTTGGAGCAACAGCTATGCCAAACAACATATGGCTTAGGGTTTTAGTTACAAAAGGCAGATACAAAGAGTGGTGTTTAACCTTAATGGAAGAGGCCTTATTAATTGCACTATCACGTTCTATCCTATGCTTGGATAGACATGATCACACAAATGCTCATGTACACATAAAAAGAATGTGTTGAGCAACTTTCCTATTTGGTTTAACAAAACCATCTAATAAAGAGTTAATTTCATTAAGTAAGTATCCTTTTATACAAAGAGAGATGAAAGACAATTCTCTATGACCCACAAACCACAAGCTCATGCTCGACTAGGAGAGGCATGGCATGGCATGGTGCACGCACATGTGATCACTATACCCACCACAAAGATGAGCATTGTCCCTCTATTAACTTTTGAACAATAGCATCACATGTATTACTACATATGAGGAGCATAAATCTTTAGAAGTGGGCAATGTGGGATGGAACCTTCTTCTCATTTGTACAAAAGATAAGAACTACTTTTTCCTCCACACTTCATATGAATTAGTTGCACCTACATTGGGCTTGACCCATCCTAGCTTAATTATCGACAACCAGTAAAGCTAACAATGAGTAGCCTTGAAATCTTGAATCTACATGCAAGGGGAACATCTCTCGCACAAAAATTAAAGGAGAAAAAATGCATTCCTACATTTATTTCTCTATTCTTTAATCTATTATCAGTCATTTATATTGTATCAACTCCTGCTAACTAAAAATACTATTAATGTGGGAAAATTTTTTACAAAGATGGATACAATGAAAAAAGTATGTTCTACATGCAACTTTCTACCCAGATCTCAAGACAAGATGTAAGCCTATTGGACTAGATGGCAGACAAATCATCTTTAGACAAAAAGAAATTGTAGGAGGAAAATGCCTTATTGGTTTTACTTCTTTATCTTTTAATATATTGTCACTAGGTGATACAATTCTCAAGTATCTATTTTTTCATACTGTTCCACAACAATAATCCATCAAAAAAAGATGGTGACAATATTTAATAAGTGACAAAATACACCGAACTACAAGAAAATGGACTCAGATGGCAAGAACAATACTTTAAACGGTTGCAACAATACCCATATAACAATGCAGTACCTACAATGGTAGATATTTGAAAATTACAAGAAAGGGGTTCGCTATATATAGTGAGTTTGGGATCCAAAACTGGACCCCATTTGTCCTTTCCACACAAAACAAGTTGTATAATTGAAAGAATTACATATTTTCCATTTATGCAACTAGTTTTATTTTAGAAGTATAAATGGAGTCCAATTTTTTGTCCCAAGACGCACTACACATCATTTTCCTATCAGAGACGACTGCCATGTTGGTAATGACATCATTAATGTTCCAATAGTACATGCAACATTGGATATGGTACTTGAGATGGTGGCAGGTGCCACATGGTGACAAAGGTATTCTAGATTGTGGATACAATACTTCAAATATGACAAGAGTACTTTGAATGTGACAGTAAAACTCATACAATAATAGGTACCCAAGAGGTGGATATTTGATAAGAAATAACTACCATATTAACAATAATGCTCTTAACTTTATAATGCAGTTGTATCTGAAATGTCGACAAAAGGTCATGTAGTAATGATGAGACTACTCTATATGATGACCAAAGTACTTAATATGAAAATATATCTAGGAGTGGTAAAACATAAAATCTTTTGATATCATGTATATATACATGTATATGATGGTATTATAGTCTATATTGTTGTAGCAATTTTCATATTGTGAGCCAGTAGTGATAATTGTTTCATTGTTTATTTATATTAAGGCCATTTTAGTTGAATGGGTTACTATTGGGATATGAGAAATATTTATATTTATGTTGGGTACTTCTTAATATTGATATACAACAAAATATGGTAAGGGTAATGACCGAGTTCTTGCCCAAAGATACTTGAATCATGGACACCCAACTTGTTGGTTAGGGTCTGGCCTGACTTTTATTCCTTGATTGGATGCTTGGTGAGGAGAAAGTTTTGATAAGGATCATCCCTTAGCATAAAGATGTAGGATCCTTGAGCTTTTCACCCAAAAAATACATAAGTATGACATTGGAGATAAGTCATTACTCAAGGCCAAAGCCTTGGGGATAAGATGTATTTTTTCAAAGACTTGCCTTTACTAACATTAGGTTTAGTATTGTGAATGTACAATCGATACATTTAAACAAAAATGCACACCAATTGTCAAAATAAATCATATATGTATAAATTCATTTTTTAAACTCATAGAAACTTTTACATGCACAACTTAATGCATAAACACAAGATTCTTTTTCATTCGAAAACTAATATGTTGAGTATATATGCTAGTTGTAGCAAACCATTTCATTGTTCATTCAGTTTGACAAGTATTATAATGAAGACCAAAATAATAAGTTTACAACAACCTATAAAATGTGTCATCTCTTAGAGTGTAACATCCCTGACCTGGGTTATAAACTAACCCTAGGTGTTTTGCCTAAATATGTAATTAAACCCTGGTGATTATCTTTTGACATGTAATTAAGTTCCTCAGGAACATATACTTTCAATTTTGTCCTTTTTAAACAAAGTTGTAGTATTATTTTGGTAATGCAGGGGCTTATGTGCAAATTACCCAGTTAAGGGGTTAACTTGCAATTGCACATGTTAAGATGTTCTTTTGATAATGAGACATCATATGAGTGAATATGATGAGACATGATGGATTTCCCAAGCTTGGGTATCTAGATGCATCTTGTGGAATAATCCTTATGCTTAAAAACCCTAATTTGGAGTAAAATGCAGTTTACCCAATTTGAGGGGTGCAAATTGTGCTATAAACTTTCTAGAATATATTTTATGACTCTTGTCATCATTTAGAGTAGAAATGGTGAAAGGGACACATCAATGAATAATCAGATAAGAAAAATGACCTTTATACATAAAATTCACTAAGTTTGAGTAAGGAAACCTTTCATGTATGTACCCTAGTTGAAAGTTGGCTTTCTTTACCCCTAGATCTTGAGATTTCATGAGCTTTGCATAAGTTTAGATGAGATTGGACGTTCCCTTAAATAAGAAAGGACTTGGATGAGAATTTCAAAGTTCTAGAGGTCTTTCTCGTGTAAATCAGCCTAAACTATATAAGCACCTTTCTTTCCAAACCAAGAAAACGTTTTCCTTCACTTCCTCACTTCTTATCTTTCTCAACCGTCCAAAGCAAAGCTCAGGAGCTCAAGGGGACGACCAACCTGTTCTAGGTAAGAGAACACCACCTTCTAGCTTGGATTCATGGAGGAAATCGTATTACAAGGATGAATTGCTAGTTTTCTTACTTAGGTTCCTTGTTCTAGCCGACCATCCCCATCTTTTTCTTAAAGAATTGACCTTGGCCGACCTGTGGAGCTCAAGACGCCATTAAAGACTTGAAGCTTGGAAGCTTGGAAGCTCTATGAACCACGTTTGAGGTGGGTTTTATAACTCTAACCCTTAGCTTTGTTATGCATATCTTTGTTCTTGTTTTCTATGATTAGTTCTTCTTCTACCTCCCTTCTTCCTTGCTCTTTTGCAAGCAAAACGGTGGAGGAACCGACCTGAACAGATGTTGAGGATGATGGGCATGGATTCCTAGGTCACTTTATGAAACGACCTTGAACCCTTTTGGTCCAAATGGCTGCAACTCGTTTAAGGTCAAACGGGTTCAACCCGTTTGATCTCAAACGATCCTGCAAGATCGTTTGGATCAAAACGACCCCAAGACCGTTTCATAGGGTTGACCAAGGTACGACCGTTTGAGGGTCTGTTTATAACATATTGAATTTCATTCCTACAAAGAATTGTAATCTAATTCCTAACCAATTAAGAATTGAAGACACTTCAATAACCTAACCCTAATCGGGTGAAAGTTGTTGATTTCAATATAGATCTTGTTGAGTTTTGGGTTGAAGGACCCAAATGGGTTCCAACCCGTTTGGGGGTTCATCCAAACGATCTCACACTCGTTTAGTGACACCCCAAGTTCATTTGGAGGTCTAGGGTTAAAGAAATTTGATGGTTTAAGGGTCCAATTACAAGATGTTGATAAATTGATAAAAAGTGCTGATTTTTAATTTAATTAGGTCTCAACCCTTATCAAATCATTTTGGTTTTTGGTCAAAATTTGGGAAAACGGTCTCAAGATTGTTTGGAGTCATCCAAACGACCTCAAGACCGTTTGAGCCAAGTTTGGGCCCAATTGGAGGTCAATTGATAGGTTCATCTCTGATTTGAATCATATTGTTGAACATTGATGATTAGCCGATTGGAAACCCTAATTGAGTTAGATTTAACCCTAATTGGCTTTCAATTGAGGGTCAATTTGGTGTCCAGTTGATTGAGGCTCATCCTAATTAACTCAATTTGTATATGGTTAACATGGCTTGGGCCAATTGAAAGCTTCAACAGAAGAAATCCTATTCAAGCATAAACTTTATGTCACCTTTTATGTTCATGCGGTTTGAACCCATATAGACCCACAATCGTTTTAGACCAAACGAGTCCACACTCGTTTAAGCCCAAACGAGTTCACACTCGTTTGAGTCAAAGTGCTGATTTTTAATTTAATTAGGGCTCAACCCTTATCAAATCATTTTGGTTTTTGATCAAACTTTGGGCAAACGGTCTCAAGATCATTTGAAGGTCATCCAAATGACCTCAAGACCGTTTGAGCCAAGTTTGGGCCCAATTGGAGGTCAATTGATAGGTTCAACTCTGATTTGAATCATATTGTTGAACATTGATGATTAGCCGATTGGAAACCCTAATTGAGTTAGATTTAACCCTAATTGGCTTTCAATTGAGGGTCAATTTGGTGTCCAGTTGATTGAGGCTCATCCTAATTAACTCAATTTGTATATGGTTAACATGGCTTGGGCCAATTGAAAGCTTCAACAGAAGAAATCCTATTCAAGCATAAACTTTGTGTCACCTTTTATGTTCATGCGGTTTGAACCCATGTAGACCCACAATCGTTTTAGACCAAACGAGTCCACACTCATTTAAGCCCAAATGAGTTCATACTCGTTTGAGTCCAAATGAGTCCACACTCGTTTGAGTCCAAACGAGTTCACACTTGTTTGAGTCCAAACGGGTTCACACCCGTTTAAGCTCAAACGGGTTCACACTCGTTTAGGCTCAAACGGGTCCACACTCGTTTGGACTTAAATGGGTCCACACCCGTTTAAGATTAAGTGGGTCCACACTCATTTAAGGTTCAAATGGATTCAAGGTCATTTGAGATTAAACAAGTTCAAGGTCGTTTAAGAATCAAATGGGTTGAAGGTTGAAGGTTAAACCCTAAACCAATTGGAGACCTTCAAGGTTGATTATACTTAATCACTTGAAAGTGTAAAAGGTTCAATGATGATCTAATCTAAACCCTAATGGTAACCTAAGATGTTAAGGGACTAAGTGGCTAATGAATTGACCCATGATGATGGTCAATGGGTAAATTACCAAAATGCCCCTGAAAGGTTCAATTGAGTGATACCTTGTTTTAATCAAACCCTAATCACATGATAGTGATGAGTTGACTTGTGTTAATCAATGAGGACTTAACCCAACCTAATCTAGAGTGGTGTAATCACTATATACTAGTTAGAGGAGAGAGAAAGTACCAATTATAATGGAAACTCAAGTAAAATACCTTCAATATACATGAATGTGCAAGTTTATGTATGATCCACTTATGTGAGATCATGGAAACCCTAATTATGATAATTGATGAATCTTAATCTTATCTGAGGTCTTTAATGATGATGTTTCTCATACATGGGGATGTTATGAGATCATTTCACCATGAGGTGAATAGAAAACCCTAACTCTAGGGTGATGACATGTAATGTGAATAGTAAACCCTAATTGATGAAAACTAGGGAAACCTAGATCTTGTATGAGTAGGGAGATACAACTTCTTTAAATAAGTTATTTACTGTTATCATTTGATTTAACCATGCAGGTTCCTTTATGAGGATGATCATATCCAGGTATGGATGATGATACTATATTCATTGAAAGCATGTTGTTAGCTTTATGAATAGTGATATATCCTGATGCCTTGTTAATAGCATCTTATGAGATTGATAGGCTGTGAGAGCCATGGATACCATCAAGGTTATGCTTTAAGAGATGACTTGTGATGAGAATATTGAGAAATGATAATTGATGAGAGTTAGGCTTGTTACATTTAGTATTCTTCCTTCATAGCTGCTATGCTAATGGTTAATGTTTGAAAACATGTATGATGATAAAAGAATACTGAAATGTACCTAACTAATCAAGTATAATCATACCATGTAGAGCCCTTATCATAGATCCATCATCGTCAGGAATTAGATGATGGTGAAACAGGTTTTCCTAAGGGGATTCCTGGAGCACATACTTTTGAATATGTGGGGTAATATGGATGTGAATTTCCTTACATCCTAGTGTAGGAATTGATGTAGATGTATCTTTATTCTATCAATCCTTCACTATGTGTTTATGCCGGGGTGATGTAACACTAATCTCCCGAGGAAATCTTTTATACCGCATCGATGAGAGATAAACAAGAAATCTTTCGATGGCGAAGAGAGTACAGAATGCCACTGTGACTCTAATAGCAAAGTACCAGAATACCCTGGTAAGCTATTGTAACAGAGACACTAGATGTACTGCATGTTGATCCTCATACTGACTGAGGAAGATGAGGTCATAAGAATCCGGCTCTTTTGATGACCTATGTATGATACCGATGCGACTTAATAGTGATCGGTTGGAGTATGAGCGGTATACCTCATCTCCGCAGGGCATAATGATGTTTGTAAAACATAATCAACCGCGTAGCATATTTACCTTAGGTTGAACCACGAAATACATTGGTTGATGATACATTACTTAGTATACATGTTTTCATATTCCTTAAATGTTGTTGTTCTATTTGATAACAATCTGCTGTTGATTACCTTAGAGCTTTTATTGCCTATGTTATTCTTGGTTGCTATAATAAAGCTTATGGCAGAGAGTTATAACTCTCGCTGGGACAATTATTTAAAATCGTCTCACCCCGTAGATTTCAACTTTTTAGGTGGTCGTCGAGGACGAAGGAACCAATCTGTAGGTGATCAGAATCAGCAGCAGCAGCACTAGGAGCAGCAGTGAATCTCAGGTGGAGATACTGACTGCTGAGTCATGTAGTTAGATGGTCTTATGTCGTCTTTGTACTCTCAGGTCCTTGGAGTCTTTTGGTCTGAGATTTTGGGTTTTAAATCTTGAGATTTTGTATCTGGATGTATATAATCACTCATGAAGTGATCTAACAGAGATGTAATCTGTTTACCTTGTTTCTTATAAAAGGAGTTTCATGATTTCAAAATCTTGTCTCAAAAAGTTTTAATTTCCGGTGATTTTCATATTCCGCTGTTAATCGAATCGCTTCCGCTGAGTTTAATCATGTTTATCTCGGGTTTTGGAGATCAGAGCCCATAATTAAGTGGTATCAGAGCTCTAGGTTCGCTGAGTCTACAGAGACATAGGACTTAGAGTGTCAAGTCTATCCTTAGTACTTCTTTCTTATCTAATAAAGTCTTCTGCTCCTCAGGAGAAGAAGATAATTAAGGATGTCTGGACCACAGGAGGAGTACGAGGCCGAAAGTAGTGTTGTTGCGCCTCGAGAAGGTGCAAGGAACCTAGAAATAGAGCAACCTATACCTGAGCCACCCAGAGAACCACCTCAGTTTGACCCAGCTGACATGGGAAACCCATCTGTTCAAACTATGTTCGGGCAGTTTATGACTGCTATGACACACATCACCGACAGGATGCCCATGCCTGCACCTAGGGCACCTGCCCAGCCTGAAGGACAACGTATCGGTAAGACGTTCGAGCGACTTCGTCGTGTCGGAGCAACCGAATACTTTGGAACAGCTGATCCTGCAGATGCCGATCTGTAGTTAACCGAGTTGGAGAAAGCTTTTAGAATTCTCAACATCCCAGAAGCTCAGAAGGTTAGACATGTTGTCTATCTTCTCAAGGGAAGTGTTGGTCACTGGTGGACCATGGAAGAGCAGAAGAAGCCTGGAGTGGAGATCTCGTGGGAAGATTTTCATTGGGAATTTATCAATAGATATTTTCCAAAGACCTTCCTAGATGAGAAGATCTCTCAGTTTGAGAGATTGAGGCAAGGCATGATGAACATTAGTGAGTATGAAGCTAAGTTCATGGAGTTATTATGGTTTTGTCCGCACATGGCTGCCACAGAAGAAGAAAGAATCAGAAGGTTCGAGAAGGGTTTAAACGCCGACTTGACTACTCCCGTGTCTTCCCTAGAGAATCGGGAGAGGTTTGCTACCTTCGTTGAGTCAGTCTGAAGGATAGAGAAATCTGTAGTCGAGAAGAGACAAACCCATAAAAGATATCCGCAGTTCCAGGGTTCTTCATCTAGAGACTTTAAGAAGCCTAGATTCTCTGCACCTACACCTCCACCACCCAGAACTAGTGCTCAGACACAGTGGACATCGAGTAGAGGCAGGGGACGAAGCCTACCACTACAAGAGACTCACAGTTCAGCATCAATGTCAGTTACAGGACCACCCAGACCACAACAACTGGAGAAGAGATGTTACAACTGTGGGAAGGTGGGACATTTGATGAAGGACTGCCAATCTAGGCATGTCAGTGTGACACAGCCTCCGAGACAGAGTCAACAGGGATCACAGAGAAGGCAATCTCAAGGAGCAGCTCGAGGACGTGGACAAGCGTCTCAAGCTGGATCATCAGCACCACCTCAACACCAGGCGACAGCGAGGTTCTATGCTATGAACCCACCAGATGCAGTGGTCAATCCACGGGTAGTGGCAGGTCAGATGGAACTTTTATATTCTGATATGTATAAATCCTGTGTTGTATCTGTTCTGATTGACCCGGGTGCTACGCACTCCTTTGTCACTCGGAGAGTGATTCGTAACTGCAATATGACAATTAGTCATAGGGCAGATAGCTTGTTTTTGGAGACTCCATTGAGTGGGTTTGTCATTTTTCAGGAGGTATGCTCTCCCTGCATCCTCTTCTTTTCTAACCATCTCATTCAAGTGGATCTTATACCACTTGAGATGCAAGGATTTGATATAATTCTTGGGATGGATACCTTGGAAAGGTATAGGGTTGTCTTGGATTGTGAATCCAAGCAGGTTGTGTTTGCTGATGAAAGCCACACATGGATCTTTCAAGGAGAGAGAAATATTCTACCCACCTATCTTGTGTCAGCGATGGTTGCTGATAAGTTAATGAGACAATGATGTTATGCATTCTTGGCCCATGTGGTAGATACTACCATGGAGAGTCCTAACCCTGCTGAAGTTCCTGTAGTCAGGGAATTTGAAGATGTATTTCCTGAAGAACTTCCAGGTGTGCCACCGCCTCGGGAAATTGATTTTGAAATCAATTTGATCCCAGATACACAACCTATAGCCCAGACACCATATAGGATGGCGCCTGCTGAGATGGCAGAACTCAAGAAGCAGCTTCAAGAGTTGCTTGAGAAGGGTTTCATCCGACCGAGCATTTCACCCTGGGGGTGCTCCAGTTTTGTTTGTTAAAAAGAAAGACGGGTCAATGCGGTTGTGCATTGATTACAGACAACTAAATAAAGTAACGATAAAGAATAAGTACTCGTTGCCAAGGATTGATGATCTTTTTGACCAGTTGTGTGGTGCAACAGTCTTCTCAAAGATAGACTTGAGGTCTGGATATCATCAACTCCGTATTAAGGATAGTGACATATCCAAGTCTGCCTTTAGGACACGATATGGTCACTATGAGTTCACGGTTATATTGTTTGGACTAACCAATGCACCGGCTGCATTCATGGAACTCATGAATAGAGTTTTTCGACCTTTCCTTGATCAGTGTGTTGTCGTCTTCATAGATGACATTCTGATTTATAGTAAGGATGCTCAGCAGCATGAACAGCATCTCCGACAGGCTCTATCTCTGCTAAGAAAACATAAGCTATATGCTAAGTTTAGCAAGTGTGAGTTCTGGTTGCCGGAAGTATCTTTTCTTGGACATGTGATATCTGCCTCGGGTATTCGTGTTGACCCTACAAAGGTAGAATCTGTTCTATAGTGGGAACAACCGAAGACACCAACGGAGATTCAAAGTTTCTTGGGATTAGCTGGTTATTATCGAAGGTTTATTAAGAATTTCAGTTCTATAGCCTTACCCTTAACCAAGTTAACCCGGAAAGATGTTCCTTTTACCTGGAGTGATAAGTGTCAACAGTCTTTTCAGCTGTTAAAGGAGAGGTTGACAAGTGCACTTGTGCTTGTGTTACCTGAGCAAGGAAAAGGATACATAATTTTCTGTGATGCCTCCAAGAATGGACTCGGATGCGTGTTGATGCAGGATAAGCAAGTGATTTCTTTTGCTTCACGACAGCTTAAGAAACACAAAGAGAATTATCCGACACACGATCTGGAGTTAGCTATTGTGGTTCATGCCCTGAAAATCTGGAGACATTATCTCTACAGAGAGACATTCCAAATTTTCACAGATCACAAAACTCTTAAGTATATCTTCTCTCAGCATGAGCTTAACATGAGGCAACGTCGCTGGATGGAGTTAATCAAGGATTATGATTGTACAATAGATTACCATCCAGGAAAGGCCAATGTAGTTGCAGATGCCTTGAGTAGGAAATCAGCAACATCATCCTCTGATAGGGCACAATTAAACTCTTTAGTATGCCCTAGGAGAGATATGATTATCTCCTTAAGGCAAGACAATGTACAGATGAAGGTGTCATGGATTGCCGGGTTGTTGGCTGAGATGCATATCAAACCCACCCTAAGAGAGCAGATTAAGGAGGCACAGCAAGTTGATGTTGCGGTTCAGCAGATCAGATCTGAGTATGGTGATGAGAAGCGAGAAGGTTTTCATGAATCAGATGATCAAGTGGCATACTATCATGGGAGGATGATAGTACCAGATGTAGATAACCTGAGGAAGTTAGTCCCGGAAGAAGCTCATTCTTCAATGTATGCTATGCATCCAGGAAGCACCAAGATGTATCGAAACTTGAAAGATATGTATTGGTGGCCTGGGATGAAGAAGGACGTAGCTGAGTTTGTTTTGAGGTGTCCAGTGTGTCAGCAAGTTAAAGCTGAACACCAGAAGCCTGCAGGAACAATGCAACCTTTACCCATACCACAGTGGAAGTGGGATCATGTAACCATGGACTTTGTTGTTGGTCTACCTAAAACAAACAAAGGACATGATTCCATTTGGGTAATTGTTGATAGGTTGACTAAGACAGCACATTTCTTACCTGTCAAAACAACCTTTTCTACTGAAAAGTTATCACAGTTGTATGTTCAAGAGATAGTGCGTTTGCACGGAGTTCCTGTCACCATAGTTTCTGACAGAGGTCCCCAGTTTACAAGTCACTTTTGGGAGCAGCTACACATAGCCTTAGGCACCAAGCTAAGGTTTAGTACGGCTTTTCATCCACAGACTGATGGACATTCGGAAAGAACCATACAGACCTTGGAAGACCTGTTGAGAGCATGTGTTCTCTAGTTTACCGGAAGTTGGGATCTACACCTAAGCTTGATAGAGTTTGCCTATAACAATAGCTATCAGCATAGTATTGATATGGCACCTTATGAACCCTTGTATGGTAGACGTTGTAGATCCCCTTTGTGTTGGTATGAGACTGGTGAACATCAGTTGTTAGGTCCTGATCTTGTACAGCAAACTACAGAGAAGATCAAAGTTATACAACAACAGCTTAAGACTGCACAGGATGGACAGAAGTCGTATGCTGATAAGTGACGTAGATCGTTAGAGTTCCAGGTTGGAGACAGAGTGTACCTCAAGGTCTCGCCTTGGAAAGGAGTCCTTCGCTTTGGAAGGAAAGGAAAGTTAGCACCTAGATTTATGGGACCTTATCCAATCATTGAATGGGTTGGAAAGGTAGCCTATAGTCTAGAGTTACCACCAGAGTTGCAGAGGTTACACCCTGTATTTCACATTTCTATGCTGAGGAAATGTCACCCCGACACTGAGTCAGTTCTACAACCTATGGAGGTAGAATTGAATGATGACATATCTTACGAGGAAGGGCCAGTGTCAATCCTTGATAGCAGAACTAAAAAGTTAAAGAAGAAAGATATAAGCCTTGTGAAAGTCCTCTAGAACCACCGTGGTGTTGAAGAAGCCACTTGGGAACTAGAGGATGAGATGAGAAGGAAATACCCTGCTCTTTTCTCCTAATACGTTTTGTTGATTTCGAGGACGAAATCCTTGTAAGGGGTAGATAATTTGTAACATCCCTGACCTGGGTTATAAACTAACCCTAGGTGTTTTGCCTAAATATGTAATTAAACCCTGGTGATTATCTTTTGACATGTAATTAAGTTCCTCAGGAACATATACTTTCAATTTTGTCCTTTTTAAACAAAGTTGTAGTATTATTTTGGTAATGCAGGGGCTTATGTGCAAATTACCCAGTTAAGGGGTTAACTTGCAATTGCACATGTTAAGATGTTCTTTTGATAATGAGACATCATATGAGTGAATATGATGAGACATGATGGATTTCCCAAGCTTGGGCATCTAGATGCAGCTTGTGGAATAATCCTTATGCTTAAAAACCCTAATTTGGAGTAAAATGCAGTTTACCCAATTTGAGGGGTGCAACTTGTGCTATACACTTTCTAGAATATCTTTTATGACTCTTTTCATCATTTAGAGTAGAAATGGTGAAAGGGACACATCAATGAATAATCAGATAAGAAAAATGACCTTTATACATAAAATTCACTAAGTTTGAGTAAGGAAACCTTTCATGTATGTACCCTAGTTGAAAGTTGGCTTTCTTTACCCCTAGATCTTGAGATTTCATGAGCTTTGCATAAGTTTATATGAGATTGGACGTTCCCTTAAATAATAAAGGACTTGGATGAGAATTTCAAAGTTCTAGAGGTCTTTATGGTGTAAATCAGCCTAAACTATATAAGCACCTTTCTTTCCAAACCAAGCAAACGTTTTCCTTCACTTCCTCACTTCTTATCTTTCTCAATCAGCCAAAGCAAAGCTCAGGAGCTCAAGGGGACGACCAACCTGTTCTAGGTAAGAGAACACCACCTTCTAGCTTGGATTCATGGAGGAAATCGTATTACAAGGATGAATTGCTAGTTTTCTTACTTAGGTTCCTTGTTCTAGCCGACCATCCCCATCTTTTTCTTGAAGAATTGACCTTGGCCGACCTGTGGAGCTCAAGACGCCATTAAATACTTGAAGCTTGGAAGCTTGGAAGCTCTAGGAACCACGTTTGAGTCTGGTTTTATAACTCTAACCCTTAGCTTTGTTATGCATATCTTTGTTCTTGTTTTCTATGATTAGTTCTTCTTCTACCTCCCTTCTTCCTTGCTCTTTTGCAAGAAAAACGGTGGAGGAACCGACCTGAACAGAGGTTGAGGATGATGGGCGTGGATTCCTAGGTCACTTTATGAAATGACCTTGAACCCTTTTGGTCCAAACGGGTGCAACTCGTTTAAGGTCAAACGGGTTCAACCCGTTTGATCTCAAACGATCCTGCAAGATCGTTTGGATCAAAATGACCCCAAGACCGTTTCATAGGGTTGACCAAGGTACGACCATTTGAGGGTCTGTTTATAACGTATTGAATTTCATTCCTACAAAGAATTGTAATCTAATTCCTAACCAATTAAGAGTTGAAGACACTTCAATAACCTAACCCTAATCAGGTGAAAGTTGCTGATTTCAATATAGATCTTGTTGAGTTTTGGGTTGAAGGACCCAAACGGGTTCCAACCCGTTTGGGGGTTCATCCAAACGATCTCACACTCGTTTAGTGACACCCCAAGATCGTTTGGAGGTCTAGGGTTAAAGAAATTTGATGGTTTAAGGGTCCAATTACAAGATGTTGATAAATTGATAAAAAGTGCTTATTTTTAATTTAATTAGGGCTCAACCCTTATCAAATCATTTTGGTTTTTGGTCAAACTTTGGGGAAACGGTCTCAAGATCGTTTGGAGGTCATCCAAACGACCTCAAGACCGTTTGATCCAAGTTTGGGCCCAATTGGAGGTCAATTGATAGGTTCAACTCTGATTTGAATCATATTGCTAAACATTGATGATTAGCCGATTGGAAACCCTAATTGAGTTAGATTTAACCCTAATTGGCTTTCAATTGAGGGTCAATTTGGTGTCCAGTTGATTGAGGCTAATCCTAATTAACTCAATTTGTATATGGTTAACATGGCTTGGGCCAATTGAAAGCTTCAACAGAAGAAATCCTATTCAAGCATAAACTTTGTGTCACCTTTTATGTTCATGCGGTTTGAACCCATGTAGACCCACAATCGTTTTAGACCAAACGAGTCCACACTCGTTTAAGCCCAAACGAGTTCACACTCATTTGAGTCCAAACGAGTCCACACTCATTTGAGTCCAAACGAGTTCACACTCGTTTGAGTCCAAACGGGTTCACACCCGTTTAAGCTCAAACGGGTTCACACTCGTTTAGGCTCAAACGGGTCCACACTCATTTGGACTTAAATGGGTCCACACCCGTTTAAGATTAAGTGGGTCCACACTCATTTAAGGTTCAAATGGATTCAAGGTCATTTGAGATTAAACAAGTTCAAGGTCGTTTAAGAATCAAATGGGTTGAAGGTTGAAGGTTAAACCCTAAACCAATTGGAGACCTTCAAGGTTGATTATACTTAATCACTTGAAAGTGTAAAAGGTTCAATGATGATCTAATCTAAACCCTAATGGTAACCTAAGATGTTAAGGGACTAAGTGGCTAATGAATTGACCCATGATGATGGTCAATGGGTAAATTACCAAAATGCCCCTGAAAGGTTCAATTGAGTGATACCTTGTTTTAATCAAACCCTAATCACATGATAGTGATGAGTTGACTTGTGTTAATCAATGAGGACTTAACCCAACCTAATCTAGAGTGGTGTAATCACTATCTACTAGTTAGAGGAGAGAGAAAGTACCAATTATAATGGAAACTCAAGTAAAATACCTTCAATATACATGAATGTGCAAGTTTAGGTATGATCCACTTATGTGAGATTATGGAAACCCTAATTATGATAATTGATGAATCTTAATCTTATCTAAGGTCTTTAATGATGATGTTTCTCATACATGGGGATGTTATGAGATCATTTCACCATGAGGTGAATAGAAAACCCTAATTCTAGGGTGATGACATGTAATGTGAATAGTAAACCCTAATTGATGAAAACCAGGGAAACCTAGCTCTTGTATGAGTAGGGAGATACAACTTCTTTAAATAAGTTATGTACTGTTATCAGTTGATTTAACCATGCAGGTTCCTTTATGAGGATGATCATATCCAGGTATGGATGATGATACTATATTCATTGAAGGCATGTTGTTAGCTTTATGAATAGTGATATATCCTGATGCCTTGTTAATAGCATCTTATGAGATTGATAGGCTGTGAGAGCCATGAATACCATCAAGGTCATACTTTAAGAGACGACTTGTGATGAGAATATTGAGAAATGATAATTGATGAGAGTTAGGCTTGTTACATTTAGTATTCTTCCGTCATAGCTGCTATGCTAATGATTAATGTTTGAAAACATGTATGATGATAAAAGAATATTGAAATGTACCTAACTAATCAAGTATAATCATACCATGTAGAGCCATGATCATAGATCCATCATCGTCAGGAATTAGATGATGGTGAAATAGGTTTTCCTAAGGGGATTCCTGGAGCACATACTTTTGAATATGTGGGGTAATATGGCTGTGAATTTCCTTACATCCTAGTGTAGGAATTGATGTAGATGTATCTTTATTCTATCAATCCTTCACTATGTGTTTATGCCGGGGTGATGTAACACTAATCTCCCGAGGAAATCTTTTATACCGCATCGATGAGAGATAAACAAGAAATCTTTCGATGGCGAAGAGAGTACAAAATGCCACTGTGACTCTAATAGCGAAGTACCAGAATACCCTGGTAAGCTATTGTAATAGAGACACTAGATGTCCTGCATGTTGATCCTCATACTGACTGAGGAAGATGAGGTCATAAGAATCCGGCTCTTTTGATGACCTATGTATGATACCGATGCGACTTAATAGTGATCGGTTGGAGTATGAGCGGTATACCTCATCTCCGTAGGGCATAATGATGTTTGTAAAACATAATCAACCGCGTAGAATATTTAGCTTAGGTTGAACCACGAAATACATTGGTTGATGATACATTACTTAGTATACATGTTTTTCATATTCCTTAAATGTTGTTGTTCTATTTGATAACAATCTGCTGCTGATTACCTTAGAGCTTTTATTGCCTATGTTATTCTTGGTTGCTATAATAAAGCTTCTGGCGGAGAGTTATAACTCTCGTTGGGACAATTATTTAAAATTGTCTCACCCCGTAGATTTCAACTTTTTAGGTGGTCGTCGAGGACGAAGGAACCAATCTGCAGGTGATCAGAATCAACAGCAGCAGCACCAGGAGCAACAGTGAATCTTAGGTGGAGATACTGACTGCTGAGTCATGTAGTTAGATGGTCTTATGTCGTCTCTGTACTCTCAGGTCCTTGGAGTCTTTTGGTCTGAGATTTTGGGTTTTAAATCTTGAGATTTTGTATCTGGCTGTATATAATCACTCATGAAGTGATCTAACAGAGATGTAATCTGTTTACCTTGTTTCTTATAAAAGGAGTTTCATGATTTCAAGATCTTGTCTCAAAAAGTTTTAATTTCCGGTGATTTTCGTATTCCGCTGTTAATCGAATCGCTTCCGCTGAGTTTAATCGTGTTTATCTCGGGTTTTGGAGATCAGAGCCCACATAGAGTTTATGGTTGATGACTTGTTTTGTATTTGCTTCCACTTCTTCGACCATTAGAGTTGTCTCTATTGCCATCAATCCTTACACTAAGAGTGTTATCTTGATTATCTTAAATGAATGTGTACATAAATAAAATATTGGTCATACTAATTAAAATTACAATTAAGTTATGCATATGTAACATAATTGATGTTAAACTACCATATAGAGGTGCCTGGCATGAAAATAAGTTTGATACATACATAACTAGTTGGAAGAAATTATTTATAGAAATAAAATTAAGCTAGGTGACCATAGTACTCAGAGTGTTTCTTGTCAAGATGTTCCTTGCAAGTAAATTTATATTATAGTTGTCATCTTGCATTGTGGTAGATAATACCAATTTCATGTATGCGATATTATTTACTTTGGGAACACTCTTTGCTTCAAGCATTGTACTATGATTTGAATTTCATGAACATGCATGCGTAAAATGCAAAAATTTCTCATGGACACATTAATAACAAATTATTTAGTGTGTTCCCCATCAACCAAACAAAGCATAACATGCAATCATGAAACTAAATCAATATTAGAGTTATCCTTTTACAATATAGTATATTCCTAGATAAACATAAATGGCATTATTTACTAGTAGATGCACCCTACATTGCAAGAATTAACACCGCTCTAAACTATGTTTGAAGTGAACTATTGATAACACCCAATTTTAGACATTTATGCTAAGTATTTATTTATAGTTTTGTGTCAGTATAGTCTTAATATGCCCAAAATAATCCTAGATTCTTATCTTTTAGTAATTTATATCTTTTTATAGATAGAGTTTCTCAACTAACCAATTTGGGACTTGTAGGCACCGAACTCAGGAAGACATCATTTCCCCAGATTCCGCCCCACAAGCGTCCCATTATCTGCACCAGTTTAGGAGACGGTGGCCCAAGAAGCTTTTGATATATTGGACCCTATTTTTGATGGCTGATCCTTTATCAGAAAGTATCATTGTCAATCAGAAGGTTCATCGACACAGGCCCATCAACCACCAGTATTAACCCCCCTGGGTGGGTTTGTCCCTAAGGAGTAAGGTCACGACCACTAAAAAGGATTGCGGCTGCTACACCGTCTTGACCACTACACTCGGCTTGGCCATGACCAACCTGGCACGGTCAGGCCAAGGTCAATGTGTAGCAACGTCTACACTCCTTACGACCGCTATAGGGCTTTGCGACCTCTAAAAACACAATCACAACAAAGATTGTCATGACTGCTACACACATCACGTTTGCTACATCTACCAAAATCGAGACACCCGGTAAGGTTGGGCCAAGGACAAGGGCCTGCAACCGTCTTGACTGCAACGACCATCTCAACTGTGACATCTGTCTCGACCGCTACAAGCTCTGCGCCCACGACATCCACTTCAACCACGACACATCTCGACTGTTAAACCTGGCATGGCCGTGCCGAGACAAGTTTCGTGACTACTTATTACACACGCTCTATCTTCATCTATAAATACCCACCCCTCACTATCTGGAGAGGGGTTCTAGTGGTTCCAAAAATTTATAGGTTCTACGTTTTGGTTCCAACTCGTTTTGGGTTCCCAGAGCCCCATGGGAGAGCTCCGAAAGGTCGAAGTGCCCTTCTACGCATGTCTCTTCAGTTTGCTTCCATCCACCATCATTTTCCATGACCATTCACCCACTTCCCACTATTCTCAGCCATCTTCCACCTCCATACATCCACCAGAATGTTGTTTGGAGCGAAATCAAAGAGAAAGAAGGCCAAGAAGTTCAGAAGATCAAGGAGGATGACCCAAAGACGAGGTCCATCCCATACATAGGCTAAAGAGTGAGATCAACCTCTCCTCTAGGGGCTAAATCTCTTCTTGTTCTCCTTTCTTCTAATGTTCTCTTTAGTTTCTATACAAATGATGTTCTTCCATCTTTGTCTGGTGCCAACTATGCTTGTCCATGGCTAGTTGAACTCCTTCTTTGCTATATAGCCCATTTTGGGCATGTTTATATACTTTTTTCTTAAACAACCAGTTTTATTCTAGATTCAGTATGTTGTATGTTCTATCTTCTCTTTCTTGTTATGATAGCTAGTTTGGTTGATCTATTTTTTACTTGAACTTTTATTTCTTTCTATATCGAGAGATTCATTGTAGAAATAGATAAGAGAAGGTAGTTTGTATCAAAATTTAAAAGGAGGATGGTTCAAGGTGATTTGTGCATAACTGTAGACCTGGGCACAGCCAGACCTAGCTCGGCACGGTCGAGCCCACTACCAGGTTCTGTCCAGATCACATCTATTTGCAGCATCTCAAAATTTTCTAGACCTGAAAGGGTATCTAGAATATTTTAGGGTGTTATTTTGTCATCCATGAGAGAGGCTTCATATCATTGATGGGTTATGTTGTGCAAAAGCGAGTGGGATGACCCCCATAGGAACAAATACCACAATACATACTATGTTTGGATGAAGGTTACTTGTTGGGGTGTTCGAAGGTACCACAATACATACTATGTTTACATGAAGGTTACTTGTTGGGGTGTTCGAAGGTTGTACTATGTTTGTATGAAGGTTACTTGATGGGGTGTTTGAAGGTTGTCTATGCCCGAGAACGGGTGTATAGACTGCCCAACTTGTAGTTACATAGCCAAGAACTCCTTCTCTCTTATTAGTAGAATCCTACAGACTCTGTTTTGTTTTATTTTATTTTGTGACACTTTTCTAGACTAGATCTAGTTCTAAAATTTTATCAACTACCAGATTGTCTTAGATGACTTAAGAGCGAGGTCTTAAGAGTCCTAAATGTACCCACGTCTATGTGTTCAATCCTGTATATCTACTTCGATCCCTTAATAAAGTTGCAGGGGTCCTTGAAAGTTTCAGATTATAAATTTAAAGTTCGATCTTTCTAAATCTGCCTCCTTTAGGACACGCAATTTGGGCCTATCAAATACACACAAGGACATGTTGTGGAAGTCTTTCACATAATTAACAACACCTTCTATTGCATAACTGTTATATTTGACACCTATAGAGAAGAAAAACTAGTTAATAAAATTGGTGGGTAGAAGATAGATAGGTCATAAAAGACAATGGAATATAAAAGAAAAAATATGACCACAACAAGAATGAAATGAACACTTATAGCTCATCGTAGAATATAAAAATATTACTTAAAAGTAAATCTTGTGGAGGATGAAAGTATTTGTTTAATAAAGTGAGTCTCACATAGTCATATTCATGACCCTGAATCTATATACTAGGGGCATCTTTTGGCTTGATATGACAAATAAAAACACCACATTTTAAAAATAGAGAACATATTATCTATTATGGTCTTAGATTCCGTTGTTGCAACAATAACTCCATAGGTAGACAATATAAATTACATAAGATGTAGAAATGAAGCCAAAAAGTTGGTAGGAAGAAAGAAATCTTGGACCTTATACAAATAGGGGTGAGAAGAATTAGATTCATAATCAATCAAATGAATGATTAATTTCAAGAGGATAATTTATTTTTGATAATTTGATTCATTTAGAGTTTATTTATTTCATTTCATTGGTTAAATGATTCATTTTTTGATTATTTTTTCTATTTCATTAACAAAATTAACCAAATAACCTCATTTTATTCATAGAATATGATCTTATAAAATACATACATGTATAATTTTATTTTTTTCAACAAACCTTCCCATTTATATGGTAATAAAGTTTTTATTTTTTACATGTTATGCTTATCTGTATTACTACTATGATATGATGACTGTTTAAAATTTTATGAATACTTTCAAATAATGTTACTAAAGAATTATTATTTGGTTAATAAAATAATTGATAGAATTAATGATTAACCTAATAACCTAAATCAAACTAATCGACTCTAACTTGGTTAGGTTAATGGTTAAAATTTTAAAACCAAAGATTCACCGATTAGTGAACCCAAATTAACAATCAACAAAAAAAATTAATTGAATGATTGATAACACCCAAATTCAGACATTTATGCTAAGCATTTATTTATGATTTTGTGTCATTAGAGCCTTAATATGCCCAAAATAACTCTAGATCCTTATCTTTTAGTATTTTATATATTTTCATAGATAAAGTTGCTCAACTAGCCAACTTTTGGACTTGTAGACACCGAACCTAAAAAGACATCTACTCTCCAAAATTTTTCCCCAACATATGATTTTTAAAGCAGCTAGACTTCCATCCGTTGCTACCACGGTGGTCTAAGCATCACACTATGTGACTATCTTAGGAGATAGTGGTCCCGCAAAACTTTTGATATCTTGTACCCTATTTTCGATGGTCAATCCTTTATCAGAATGCATCCTCGTCAATCAAAAGGTTCATTGACGTGGGCCAGTCAACCACCAGTAATACCCCCCGATGGGGTGGGTTTGGTCCATGATGCTACGATTGTTACCAAGGAGGATGTTGCGACCACAGCTAATACGTTGTGAAATCGACACCTAACATGACCTGGCCGAGGCTCAACACGGTCGGGCCGAGGCCACAACCGCGATTGAGGCACATCAACCTCGACCGTGGCATGACCGCGATCGTGGCCCGACCACCTCGACCGCGTCACGGCCGCGACCGATGCAAGTCAACCTCGACCGCGACACGACTGCAATCGCGACATGACCCACCTCGACTGAGGCATCAGTCTCGACCATGGGATCTGCCTCGACTGCGGTGTCTGTGTCAACTGCGACCCTCGGCATGACCGTGCCCAGACTGGCACAGTTGGGCTGAGACAAGGGCCATGATTGAGGCAGGTGTCACGACCATCTTCTGCCTTTACCTATAAATATTCACCCCTCGCGACCTGGAGAGGGGTTCCAAGTTCCAAAATTTGGAAGGTTCCACGTTGTGGTTCCATAATTCTTGGTTCCCAGAGCCCCGTGGGAGAGTTCCAATGTCCAAAAAAGGCTGAAGTGCTCATCCTACATCTGTTCCTCCAGTTTGTTTCCATCTACCACCATTTTCCACCACCATTCGCATGTATCCTACCATTCCCAGCCATCTTCCACCTCCATACACCCACCAAGCTATTATTTGGGGCAGTACCAAAGAGAAAGGAGGCTAAGGAGTCTAGAAGACCAAGGAGGACGACCCAAAGACAAGATCTGGTCCATACGGAGGCTAAGGAGTGAGAGCCACCTCTCCTCTACAACTAAATCTCTTCTTCTTCTCATTTCTTCTATTGTTCTCCTTTGTTTCTGTACAAACGATGTTCTTCCATCTTTGTTCGGTGCCAACTATGCTTGTACATGGCTAGTTGAGCTCTTTCTTAGCTATGTATCCTGTTTTGGGCATGTTTATGTACTTTTACCTTAAGCAAGTAGTTTTATTTCAGATCTAGTACATTTTTTGTTCTATCTTCTCTTTCTGGTTATGATTTCTAGTTTGATTGATCTCTTTCTTGCTTGAACTTCTATTTCTTCCTATATCGAGAGATTCTTTGTAGAAATAGATAAGAGAGGGTGGTTTAGATTGGAATACAAAAGGAGGACGTTTCAAGGTGATCTGTACGATACCGTAGACTTGGGCACAGTCGGGCCCACTACCCGATTCTTCCCAGATGACACCTGTTTCTAGCATCTCAGAATATTCTAGACCTAAGAGGGTATCTAGAATATCCTAGGGTATTGATTTGTCATCCTCGAGAAAGGTTTCATGTCATTGATGGGTTTTAGTCATGCTACGTGAAAGCGAGTGGGATGACCCCACAGGAACAAGTACCACAATCATACTATGTTTGGATGTAGGTTGATTGTTGGGGTGTTTGAGGGTTGTCTACGCCCAAGAACGGGTGCATAGACTATCCAACTTGTGGTTACATAGCTAGGAACTCCTTATCTTTGATTAGTAGAATCCTACATACTCTATTTTGTTTTATTTTCTTTGTTTTGTTTTATTTCGTGACAACCTGCTAGACTAGTTCTAGCTACATACTTTTATCGACTATCATATTGGCTTATCTGACTTAAGAGTGAGATATTAAGCGTCCTAAACGTCCCCACGTCTCTGTGTTTGACCCCATATATCTACTTTGACCCCGTAATAAAGTTGTGGGGGCCCTTGAGGGTTTCGGGTTATAAATTTAAAGTTCGACCACCCTCTCGAGACGTGATCAATGATCACCCCTATATACATAAGGTGCCATTCACTTAGTCACAAAAGAAAAAAAAAATAACAACTCCCTTTGGCATGTACTAGTTAATCCGTTCAGATGCTTATCACGAAAGTGACAACTATTGCATGATTGGGTGGAGGCATCAAATCCTAAAGAAGGGATGTGGGGAGATGTAAATATGTGTTAAGAAACTCACTATACTTTAGTAATATATGAAGAGAACATTATAGTAATACTCCCTTATAACCAAAACCATAAATCTAATATGACACGTGATTTTGAATAGACTTTGACAATATTTCATGTAAAATATCTACCTATATCAAATTGTTATTAAATTTTGTTTCATGTCATGATAGGTATATGTTGTTGAACAATATGAAATTATCACAAAGATTTTTACACTTTCATATGCTTTTATATTCACCACTTGTGAATTCGGGACACGACTAATGACACGTTAGGTTGAACTAACAATATACATTGAATAAAAAACCTTTTCAAACCTACTTGATGAAAATTAACTCATGCATTTATGAAAATGAATAGAGTTGGTAAGTAATATGAAAATTCAACATGAATAATCATCATATAAAGGAATAAAGTAATAGGTGCAATACGTGGGTGTCGTTCAAGAAAGGATGTTTGGTTGGTGCATGTTACACTAAGATTTATTATCATGCTATAATGATGTGAGTGAGTCAGGTTTACAAGACACACAAATGAATAAAATTTCAGAGAATAAAAACAATTCCCATTAATAAATAAAGATAGATTGATTGAACATGAAATTATTGATGACCTTTTAGTATTTATTCACACGACTGATTCAAAAATATATCTTCTTTATAGTAATTTTGTCAAATGGACCACGGGAATCCACACCATACAAATAGTCTATTGGTATATGAGATCACAATAATAAGAACTTGTGGTTGAATCTAATAAGCATGTCGAAAAGGTGGAGGGGATTGATTCCTTTGATGTAATCCAAGATCAAATGTTAATCCCACCATCAAAATATGAACATTCACAATATGTTTTGCGATTATGCCAACACCTCCCTAATGTCAACTAGTAAACCTGTAAAACCACCACTCCATCTATTTTTTGAGAAACAAACTCTGAATCTGAGAAACACAAAAAACTAAAGCACGAGTCTTTTACAGTACACACCTCATCCATGTATCACTTAGAAGACAATATGCAACTAATAATTCATCTTCTCTAAAGACAACAACTTGGACAATATTCTTGAGATGGGTTAAGAGAGGAGAACCTGATGGGGAGGAGAAGAAGAATCGGTGGTAGAGAATGAGGTAAGAAGAAGTTTGGAGGAGCAAACTAATGGTTTAGTAACTCCACGATGTGGGAAGGAGAATGTGAGGAAGAGTCAAAAAAAGTTAACGTGGCAGTAGGGGTATCATTGAGGATGGTGGCATAGGTTAAAATAATTTTTTTTGGATGACGTGGGAATCACCCGAGGAGCTGCCATATCGATGATCCCTCCCCGACAGTGTGAAATCATGCCCCCAACTACCAGCACATCAGGTACGACAGGTTAAATTCACTTGGATTCCGGCCTACATGACTGGATAAAGGATCACAAAGTCATGTTCACTGAGATTCCAACTCGGGTCCCTACTTCGAGGACCCTGGCGCATCACCACTGTGCCATCACCCTACCAACAAGTTGAAATAAATTAATTGATTGGATTATGTAAAAGGGAAAAAATACCACTACAAAGGAAAATGATGGGAAAAAACTTGGTTTCACAAATAGTTGGCACCACTAGACTGAATGCCCATGAGGAAAAATGAAAAGTGAGTTAAACTTTAAAATGGATTTTGAAGGACACATGCTCACAACCAATATTTGTTGTAATATTCACTGATAAAACCATAATATCAAGTCATGCTCCTCAAAATTACTTATTTTATAGTGTCCATATGTAGTGGTCAGAGATGTATTCATTACAAGTCAGGGATACACCTCGAGGATGGAATTTGATATAGTCATGGGTTATATCATTGACCCTTACTTGGTATTCTTGTAGTGGTAATAATGTAAATAGTTCCTTTCTCATTTACATGTATTATTTTTTCTTACTATGTGTACTTGATTATGTATTTAATAATAATAATCATCGTCATCTAAGCCTCAGTCCCAACTATGTTGGGGTTAGCTATATGGATCCTTTGTTTCCATTCATCTCTATCATGGTTCATATTCTGGTCGAGATGTAGAGATTCAAAATCTCTCTTTATAATATCTTTTCATGTTAATTTAGGCCTTCTTCTAATTCTATTAATTGTGCTTAACTCAATAGCATTGCTTCTTATAAGTGCATTAGTTGGTCTGAATTACACATGTCCATACCATCTAAGTTGGCCCTCACACAACTTGTCCTCAATGCTCTCTACCCCCACTTTGTTCATGATATAGTCATTTCTTAAGCGATATTTTCTAGTCTTCGCATACATCCATCTCAACAAACACATTTTGACCACATTCATCATGCTGAGACCTTATTTCTTCACCATCCAACATTCACTTTAATAGAGCATGGCCGGTTATATAGTTGTTCTATAAAACTTACTTTTTAATCTAATAAGGATCTTCCAATCAAATAATACTCCAATTTCACTCCTCCATTTCAACCATCCTTATAAAGAGTGGGATAAACCACCCTCTACTAAAATATGATAAACAAAACACATTGGAAAGAAGTGGAATAAAAAATTTTCTGACTATATTCAATTTCATAAAAGATTGTACAAGATACACCAAAAATCTCCCTTTTAGGGTTACACCAACATCTCGAACTAGGATCTAGATAGAGGGAAGTCTAACTACCATAGCCTTGTCTCCCAAAGCATAACTCCATTAGCTAAGTCCAAGCCAAAGCCATGATCTTCAAGTCCTATTCATCACCTTGCTCCACATCTGGGTGGTTGGGAAGGCACTCAGCAAAAGGGAAAGGAAAGTAAAAAATATGTATTACAAACTATTCTAATATAGTGAGGTAAGAAAAGCAAGTAAAATTAGGCTAATGTTCATCATAAGATGAAGACAATCAAGAGAATGAGGCCATATATAAAATAAGCTTCCAATAGATGCTTTCCATAAACAACATATCACAAAAGGATTGAATGTGTATGATTAATATTGACTATCTTAACTAAGTAGGGTTGAGGCACCTACTGGACCTTCAACCAAAGGGTGAGGGGAGAGTAACACATTCCCAGTCACCTACACATACTTCATGTGGAGGGGAGAGTAACATGTTCCCTAGGGGAGAAATAACACATTCCCCAACTATGGGTGGTTGTACATACAAGTACCACTACTATAGCTAGTTAGTCTAATAGAATCAACATGCTAGAATCAATGGCAAGTATTAGCATCATTTAAATAGAACATGGCAAAGGGGTACCAAGACCCAAGAATAATATTCCAAAACTGATTATGAGGAAAGTATAGCAAAAGAATCAAGAGCATAAGATGTAGGGTTCAAATAAACCTCATTATGGAAAAAGTAGGACAAGGCACAAATATTTCCCAACTTAAGGTGTAAATGCACATACCTTTAATATTGATTCCAATTATCAACTTGCACCACCTAATCGATTCCATGTTCTACTTTTCCTAATATCAACACCATGTTTATGTATTAGAACTATATTCATTCATTAAACGTTTAAAACCCTAAAGCTACTAACATTTTGTGCAAACCTTCAAATTGGACTCTGAAAACATCACCATTGTCTTATTTAGGATTTTCTGATCAAAATAACATATAATATTATGTATTTTGAAGATATAGAATTTTAGATGCATTTTTGGTGAATTTTATTTAGTTAAATCATCCTCAAAACACATACTCAAAAAACTCAAAATCAGGTATTGAAAACATTTTTAATGGATAGACAATCTTTTTCTGAGTCTAGAACATATTTTAGATTTATCTTTGGATGCATGGTTTCAGAGTTATGAATTTTCAAATATCGGCCAATCACAAAGTGCCACATAGGCTCTTCGTCCAAGTAGGAAGAGCGGGAGAACAGGAGAACCAAGCACGTAGTCATGGCTGTGCTAAGCAAGCAACTTGCTCGAGCAAGATTGGGCAAAATCAGTATACTCAACCAAACTCGACGTTTAGATATGCAAAATAAAGAGGAAAGCAAGACGATGCTAACCGTACCCTTGATTTAGCTGAAGGTGGAGAGAACATAGAGCAAGGGGCGCCGCAATCTAGGAAATGTCGGCGTCTAGTCAAGGGTCCAAACAGTGATGAAACGTGAAATCAATTGTAGGTTTGAGTTTCTAAGATGACGACGGACCTAGGGATATGGGTATTTATAGGTGAGGAGGTGTGTTAGGATTCATGTATGTGTGGTGTGAGAAGAAGTTTTAGTCGGTTTGGGAAAGCTCAAATAATCTATGAAAATACTAAAAACTTGGGATAATGTTGTGTGAAATTTTGCAAGGAATCCAACGAGCCTAAGAACTCGTGATTTGGTTGAGAAACAAGGGAGATATGACCATCCAAAAAATTATAAATTTTAGAAATTACTATTCACCCGTGCTGGTCTCCTACTCAACGTAGGCGATGATATGTGAGCCATTAGATTAAGATCCAACGGTCCATGTGCGTCACATTTATTAAGTTGCCAAATACAAATCTGACTAAAGTTCTTATTTAATCATTTAACTTTTTCTCTTTTCCTATTTGAGGGTGCAAACGACCTCCAAAATTAAACAAAATTGACATACTAACTGATTTTGATGTGTAGAATCCAAATATAAAATTAGTTTTGCCTTTTGGGGACTTTTAATAGATTAAATAATTCAAATCATATTTTCTCTTTCCTCATGCATTAATGACTCTAAGATTATCCAAAAATAATACAAATTTACCCATAAGTCTTATTAAGTATGTTGGATAAGAATTTGGTATTATTTCTATTTGTTGAAGTTTTTTATTATTTTAAATAATGAGTTGAAAGTTTTGCACACTTTCTCTCTCCTAAATTTATCTTCTCATCAAATATTTTTCAAATTGAGTCAAAATTCATCCAAAGGTCTATTTTAAAATGTAGAACATGAATTTGGCATTATTATATTTTTATAAAGAATTTTATTATTTTATTTGATTCATTTAAATTTATCACTTATTTATCCTTTTAATTTATTAGAGGTATCTATAAACTTTCTAAAAATATAAAACTTGGCCTATAAGCAATTCTAAATGTGAGGAACATGATTTTGACATTAATTTTTTTTCAACATATATTTAATATTTTGGTCTTTAAGTCATTTTCTCTGTACTGAAAAATAGAATATTTAACATTGACCAAATTAAATAAAAATTCACACATAGACTCATTTTGATATGTAGATTACAAATTTGGAGTTAGTTTTCCAATTTGAGAATATTAGATATTTTATTTCACCTTATTGTCTTATATCCTATTTTCTTTTAATAAATATTTTAATATATACATTTATCTTCCAATTTAGGTGATACTTGGCCCTTAAGTTTCTTATAAGTCAAGAAAACGAGATTGATATCCAAATTATCTTCATGGGTTTCCACTTATGATTTTTGAAACAATATATTCCTCATTATCTCCTTTTATCCATTATATCCCATATTATTTCTGATTATTACATTTATCATCTCCTTTATGTATATTCGAGATTTCCTTTCTTTTTCATATTTTAAAAAGTACTACAAAGTTCTAGGATGAATTTATTTATTATTTTTAGCACTTAGGTGGACATTTTACATATTACACTCATTACTAAGCCTTCACTGAGGTATTTGTGCATAAACCTAAATATTGAGAGAAAAGGTGAACAAATATTCATTAAACCATCATATTCTCCACAAATTGAGCAGAAAGGCCAAAGAGGATAGAAATGAAAGGAAAAGATGAAAAAGATGACCAAAAAGGCAAAAAGTCTAGAATTCAGTATGTTACAGCACTCCACCCATTAAAGAGGATTTCGTCCCTGAAATCACTAGCAATTAGGGAAGGGTGAGTGTGCAACCTCACATCACCAAATTTCAGGTTGTTTTTCCAACCATAACTTCCACCAAACAACTCATACTTCAACTACACCTAAGGGTTCAGAAACTTCACATACATCAACTAATCATAGGTCGGGTTCTCATGGATCACCTAGGGTCCATTATTAAGACATTCTTTTTAGAAGATTTAACATTATTTACATTTTTGGCTCATTTACAATAAACTCTTTATGCTATCACATTATCATCATTATATTAATTACGTCAAGTCATATACACTTTATTGCAAAAAGGGTTATATTTCATTATCATCCATGTAACATTATATATATACATATGTATATTTCTCATTTACCTTACTAGGAATTTTAGCACAGTCAGGGGTTACTCAATTATCTCAATATTCAATATTATATTTTATCATTATCGTTAATATTTTGAGATTAGACTTCATCATCCTTATATTATCATCGTATTAAGTTTTAACAAATTATTTTACATGAAATAAGGCACTTTATCCTTTGTGGTCAATTATTCCAATTAATGTCACATTAGTCACTTATATTCATAGTAACGTTGTCACAATGTAACATTATCTTTATTGCTTACATTAATGTCATAATTAATCATTATGCATTTATATTATTAATTTTGTATCTTTATGTGAATCCAATCACTTCATATTCACATTGAAGCCATTACATGTATTTCAATGATCAAGGTGAGACATATTACTTATCAATGAATTGATTCACATTAAGTGACTAATCACATGTGTATTACATAACAAGGTAACTTGCAATTTATATTGATGACTTGATTAATATGTGATTATATGATTATATATATATCATTTATGTGTATCAATGTATGTTAACTAGTTATGTCACTTATCATTAATGTTTCATGAAAGGCATCAAGGATGTATTTGTTAAGGTTAGATTATTACAACTTAGGGTTTAGGTCACCATGACCATTATATTGCACTTATTCATTTCTTGGCATGCATTAAGTTAAATATTAGGTTACTATTATCTTTCTCATCATATCATTAGGGTTTATAGGTTCATGACTTGATCAACATCTTACATATTGACAATTAGCATTGATATTCATATTATGTGCATTATGTCTTCATTTGGGTTCAAGCACATGCATTATTCCGTATATGACCATTATATGTTCATTATATATAAACAAACATGTTATGGTTTCCACTATTAATTGTTTGAACAACATTAAGGATTCAAGCACAACAACCTCCTAAGTATGGGTTTAGGGTTTCTAACAATATATTAGATAGACTTCAAGATATCACGGGGTTCCATCCCCCTAAAGAGGATTTTGTCCACAAAATCTAACCACTCAAACATCAAACTAACTACTATACTCCACCCCTTAAAGGGTTCGACCTATCAAGTCAAACTAACTAGGGTTAAAGGATGAGTCTACTGCACCATGTACAAGATCCATCACACTTCCACTGCGCACTCTGATCTCTTCCAAAACACCCAAACTCTAAGGTCTAGGTTCTAAGGATAAACTTATCCAAGCATGTGGTCCTAAGGGACATAAGGAAACTATCTTGGTATCCATCCTCAAATAAGTCATCATACACATGAAAATTAGGGTTCCCAAAGATATACAACATAGAAGTCTAAGGTCAATATTGCCTAAAAGCAAACTATTTTGGACAATTCATATCTGCTCAAGCCAGGCCAGTATCATATGGATCTGGGAGTCCTCATAAACCAAGCTAGTGGCGCAGAGGAAAATATTTTCAACCCCCAGAACCTGATCCTTTCTAGACACCTTTGCTTCAACTTCATACCCTAATAGTTGCCTAAAGGCAAAACCTAAACAACATCAAATTATGCATATTTTAGTCATGAGTATTTTAGGGTTTTATTCATAATGATTCTAATGTGGAACTATTGAGTTTTAAGTCAACCTTTCATCAAGGTAGATCAAATCTAGGGTAACCATGTCACCTAAAGGAACTATGTAAGTCATGGATTCTAACAAGGGAGACAAAACTGAAATAGTCAGATTTTCGACTACCATGGGCTCTGATGCCATGTTGTAAAGAGTGGGATAAACCACCCTCTACTTAAATATGATAAACAAAATACATTGGAAAGCAGCGGAATAAAAAAAAATTCTGACTATATTCAATTTCATAAAAGATTGTACAAGATACATCAAAAATCTCCCTTTTAGGGTTACATCAACATCTCAAACTAGGATCTAGATATAGGGAAGTCTAATTACCAAAGCCTTGTCTCCTAAATCATAACTCCATCAGCTAAGTCCAAGCCAAAGCCATGATCTTCAAGTCCTATTCATCACCTTGCTCCACAATTGGGTGGTTGGGAAGACACCCAGCAAAAGGGAAAGGAAAATAAAAAGTATGTGTCACAAACTATTCTAATATAGTGAGGTAAGAAAAGCAAGTAAAATTAGGCTAATGTTCATCATAAGATGAAGACAATCAAGAGAATGAGGCCATATATAAAAGAAGCTTCCAATAGATGCTTGCCATAAACAACATATCACAAAAGGATTGCATGTATGATTAATATTGACTATCTTAACTAAGTAGGGTTGAGGCACCTACCGGACCTTCAACCAAAGGGTGAGGGGAGAGTAACACATTCCCAGTCACCTACACATATTTCATGTGTGGGGGAGAGTAACACGTTCCCCAGGGGAGAAATAACACATTCCCCAACTATGGGTGGTTGTACATCCAAGTACCACTACTATAGCTAGTTAGTCTAATAGAATCAACATGCTAAAATCAATGGCAAGTATTAGCATCATTTAAATAGAACATGGCAAAGGGGTACCAAGACCCAAGAATAATATTCCAAAACTGATTATGAAGCAAGTATAGCAAAATAATCAAGAGCATAAGATGTAGGGTTCAAATAAACCTCATTGTGGAAAAAGTAGGACAAGGCACAAATATTTCCCAACTTAAGGTGTAAATGCACATACCTTTAATATTGATTCCAATTATCAACTTGCACCACTTAATCGATTCCATGTTCCACTTTTCCTACTATCAACACCATGTTTATGTATTAGAACTATATTCATTCATTAAATGTTTAAAACCCTAAAGTTACTAACTTTTTGTGCAAAACTTCAAATTGGACTCCAAAAACATCACCATTGCCTTATTTAGGGTTTTCTGATCAAAATAACATATAATATTAGGTATTTTGAAGATATAGAATTTTAGATGCATTTTTTGTTGAATTTTATTTAGTCAAATCATCCTAAAAAACACATACTCAAAAAACTCAAAATCAGATATTGAAAACATTTTTAATGGATAGACAATCTTTTTCTAAGTCTAGAACATATTTTAGATTTATTTTTGGATGCATGGTTTAGGAGTTATGAATTTTCAAATATCGGCCAATCATAATGTGCCACGTAGGCTCTTCGTCTAAGCAGGGAGAGCGAGAATACAGGAGAACCAAGCACGTAGCCATGGATGTGCTAAGCAAGCAGCTTGCTCGGGCAAGATTGGGCGAAATCGATATACTCAACCAAACTCGACGTTTAGATATGCAAAAGAAACCATATCTTTGATTTAGCTAAAGGTGGAGAGAACATAGAGCAAGGGGCACTGCAAGCTAGGCAACATCGACGGCTAGCCGAGGGTCCAAACGGCTACAAAACATGAAATCAATTATAGGTTTGAGTTTCTAAGATGACGACGGACCTAGGGATATGGGTATTTATAGGTGAGGAGGTGTGTTAGGATTTGTGTATGTGTGGTGTGAGAAGAGGTTTTGGTCAGTTTGGGTAAGCTAAAATAATCTATGAAAATACTAAAAACTTGGGATAATGTTGTGTGAAATTTTGCAAGGAATCTAACGAGCCTAAGAACTCGTGATTTGGTTGAGAAATGAGGGAGATATGGCCATCTGAAAAATAAAAAAATTTGGAAAATACTGTTTGTGGGCTCTGATCTCCAAACCATGACATAAACACGATTAAAACTTAGCGGAAGCGAATCGGTAATCAGCGGAAGACAAAAATCACGGGAAATTAAAACTTTTCGAGACAAGAGCTTGAATCCATAAAAGCTTCTTTCATAAAGTGAGATAACTATTTACATCTCAGGATAATTACTTCTTGAGTAATTATATACATCAAGATACAAAATCTCAAGATCACATAACACAAGACTCCAAGACCTGAGAGTACAGAGGACACATAGGACTGACTCTAACTACACCACATGGCAGGACAAATCTCCACCTGAGATTACTGCTGCCCCTGGTGCTGCTGCTGCTGAGACTGGTCACCTGTAGGTTGATTCCTTCGTCTCCGACGTCCACCTAAAAAGTTGAAGTCTACAGGGTGAGACAATTATACATAATTGTCCCAGCGAGAGTTATAACTCTTCGCTAGAAGCTTTATTATAACATCAAAGAATATCTTAAGCAGTAAAGCCTTCAAAGTATTCTATAACAGTTGCAGGTATAACAAGATCCCTACAATTTAGGAGATATGGAGAATATAAACACTATTGCAATGTAACATCAATCAACTAACTTGGAGTCATCTCTAACAAGTTATACTACATAGTTGATTATGTTTTACAAACAACATTATGCCCTGTGGAGATGAGGCATACCACTCATACTCCAACTGATCGCTGAGAAGTCACATCAGTATCATACATAGGTCATTAAGAGAGCCGGATTCTCATGACCTTCACCTTCCTCAGTCGGTAAGAGGATCTCTTATAGGACATCTCGTGTCTCTACTACTATAGCTCATCAGGGTAAACTGGTCCTTCGCTATTCTAGAGTCACAGTGGCGTTCTGTACTCTCTTCGTCATCAGGAGGTTTCATATTTACCTTCCACTGATACGGATATCTGTGCTTTCTTCGTCATCAGGAGGTTTCATGTTTACCTACCACTGATACGGTATGGAATTATAGTGAAGGGTGGATGGATTACACATCTACATCACTTTCCTACACTAGGATGTAAGGTTCTACACATCCATGTACCCCACATACTCAAAAGTATGTGCTCCAGGAGTTCTCTGAGGAAAACCTGTTTCACCATCACTTAATCTCTGACAATGATGGATCTATGATCAGGGCTCTACATTATACTTGATTAGTTAGGTACATTCAGTATTCTTTAACAGCATACATTGTTCTTCAAACAATAACAGTAGCATAACAGCTATAAAAGAAGAATACTAAATGTAACAGGCCTAACTCATGTCAATCATCATTTCTCATTATCCTCATCACAAGTTATCTCTAAAGCATGACCTTGATGGTATTCATGGCTCTCACAGCCCATTATCATCATAGGATGCCACTGAAAAGGCATCAGATTAATTTACTTATTCATAAGGCTAACAACATGCCTTTAATGAAATAAACATCAACATCCATATCTGGATATGATTACCTTCATATCAGAACTTGCATGGTTAATACAACTGATAAAGGTAATAAAGAAATAAGGAATATACTTCCCATTCTTGTCATAAGAGTTAAATCTCTAATTCTCATTAATTGGAGTTTAATACTCAAATGCATGCCATTACCCTTGAATTAGGGTTTACTATTCACATTACATGTCATCACCCTTGAATTAGGGTTTACTATTCATATTACATGTCATCACCCTTGAATTAGGGTTTACTATTCACATTAAGGTGAATTGAACTCATAACATCATCATGTATGAGTAACATCATCATTCATATTCTCAGGTTAGTTAAAGGTTCATCATTTATCATAATTAGGGTTTCTATGATCTCACACAGGTGGATCATACCCTAATTATGCTTACTTATGTGCATTGGAGATGCTTTAATTGAGTTTCCACTTAAAAAGGGTATTTTCTCTCTCTAGAAGTACTTTCTCTCTCTAGAAGTACTTTCTCTCTCCTCATACTGTTAGGTGATGTAAACATCACTCTAGATCAGGTTGGATTGAGTCATCATAGGCTAATATAGTTAAAACATCATCATCATGTGATTAGGGTTTGAGCTAATCAAGGTATTACGCAGTTTACCCTTCAGGGGTATTTTGGTAATTCACCCCATTGATCATCATTAGGGTCAAAACCTTAGTCAATTAGCCCCTTAATATTCTAGGTTATCATTAGGGTTTGATTAGGGCAACATTGAACCATTTATTTCATCAATTGATTGAAAGAAGTCAACTTTGAATGACATTGATTGACCTTCAACCATCATTCTTTAATTGAGTTGAGATCGTTTGAAAGTGTTGACCGTTTAGCCAATTTTGACTTTTTAAGACCGCGAGGGTGTGTTGACCGTTTAGTCTATTTTGACTTTAGGACCGTGAGCCCTCAACCTCTTCCAAGACCGCGAGCCCCCTCAACCTATTTCAAGACCGCGAGCCATCATGTGATTTCAAGACCGCGAAGCTATGTAGACCGTTTGCCCACTTTGACCTCAGGACTGCGAGGCCCCTCACGGTCTTGAGACTGTGAGCCTCCTCTCGGTCTTGAGACCGTGAGCCCCTTCACGGTCTTGAGACCGTGAGCCCTCTCACGGTCTTGAGACCGCGAGGCTCTCATGGTCTTAGCCGCTTGGTCCTTCAACAATAAAATCAAAGGTTACCACCTAATGTCAACCAAAGTTGAAGCCCTCAAAAGATCAAAGCTATGATGACCACTTATGAATTGGGTCAATTAAGATTATGCTTGACCACTTGGTCATTCAATTGACCCTCAATGGTTGACCAATTAGGGTTGAAGTCGATTCAATTAGGGTCTATCAATGTTCACCCATCAACACTCAACAATGTGACTCAACACAAGGTTGAACCCTTCTATTGAGCTCCAATTGGGCCAAACTTGGCCCAAACGGTCTTGAGATCATGTGGGTGGACCCCACATGGCCTTGAGACCATTTGCCCAAGATTTCATCAAAGTCCAAGGTGATTTGATAGGGGTTGAACCATGATTGATCCACAAAATAGAATTTTGATTAAATTGATAACTTAATTGCAATTAGATCCTCAATTGGTCAAATTACTTAACCCTAGACCTTCAAACGGTCTTGGGTGATTGTCCTCTCGGTCTTGAGACCGTTTGGATGAGTTCCAAACGGTCTTGAGACCGTTTGCCCATCCAATTTTGGATTCTAGTGCAAATTCAGCAAGGTCTGACCTATTGAGTTGATGATCATATCAATATTTAATTTGCAATATAATTTGGTATAAATGTACCTTCAATTGGTCAACTATTCTTGACCCCAGACCTCCAAACGGTCATGGTTGATTGACCTCGCGGTCTTGAGACCGTTTGGATGACCCCCAAACGGTCTTGAGACCGTTTAGGTCAATCAACCCTAAAAACCCTAATTAGGTCACCATAATTTCAGTACTGATTTCACCTAGGGTTAGCCCTAGTATTCACCCTTCAACTCTTAGCCCGTTTGGAATTAGACCATCGAACTTGGTGAGTTTTTAATTAACATTATTTTGAACAGTAATATCATACGGTAAATGCCTGGTCAACGACCTTACACGGTCTTGAGACCGTTTGCCCAAAAAGGCAATTTCAGACCGTTTGAGAATCAGGAATAAATTCATTTAAAGTTGTTACTTAAAAAGGTCATATCTCCCGATTCCTTTGGATTTAGCCTCCCAAATTTTGAGGGTAATTAACCTATATAATTAGGAACAGATTTCGTATACGGTCCATGCTCGGTCAACGGGGCCAAACGGTCTTGGAGACCGTTTTCCCTGTCGCGGTCTCGAGACCGTTTGCTCACCTCGCGGTCTTGAGACCGAGAGAGCAAACTGTTGGGACCGTTTAAGAAAGTGAAAAGCGGTGGGTTTTTCTTGGAAATCACGCCTTCATCTCCTATCTCAAGAACAGTACGAATATCCCATGGATTTGCTTGCAAAATAGCAGGGAAAAGTAGGGAAACATGAAGAGCTATCATCCAACCGCATATAAGAGATGTACATAGTAAAGCATGGGTTTAGAGTTATAAAACCCGCCTTAAGCTTGCTTCTTGAGCTCCAAGCTTTCAAGATCCAAGCTCTAATGGCGTCCTTGAGTTCTTATAGGTTGTACAAGGTGAAAACTCCAAGGAAGGTCAAGGAAAGATGGCTAGAAAGATAGGGTTTCGTGAGTTAGTCACCAAATTGACCTTGAATTTGAGTTCTAACCATGGAATTAGGCAAAAGAAGGGTCCCAAACCTACCTTGTTTCCCTTAGTCGTCCTCCTTAGCTCCAAGGCAGTCTTTGGTCGTCTTTGGTGAAATGGAACAGTGAAGGGAACGAAGGGCAAGTTCCCTTGCTTAGAGAAGTTGGGGGTATATAAACTAGGGGTAGGATTCTCAACATTAGTTCATAAGTTGTCCATAATTCCAACTAAGTCCTTCCTTCTTTACTTGCTCGTCCCTTCCTTTTTATTCCAAGGACAAACCTTATCTTAAGGTCTAGAAAAAGAAAGCAAAGAAGAGCAATCTAATAATATGGTACATACATAAAGAGTTATTGCACATATACCCTGATTATTCAATCACAAGGTATATTTCATAACCTGATAATTCAATTGAGGTGACTTCCTCATAATTTCTTCTCTAAATGATGGCAAGAGTCTAAAAATATACTTTAGATGACATATTTTACAATTTGCATCCCTTAATTTGGGTAAATTGCATTTTACCCCAATTTAGGGTTTCAAGCACCGGGATTGCTTCCACAACTGCACCTTGGTGCCCTAGCTTGGGAAATCCCTCAAACTTTACCAAAACGATCCTCATGATGTCTCAACATCAGAGGAACATCTCAACATGTGTAAATTGCAAGTTAACCCTTTCAACTGGGTAAATTGCACATAGGTCCCTGTATAACAAAACAATGCTACAACTTTAAATAAAAAGGAGCAAATACTGAAATATATGTTTCTGAGAAACTTAATTACATGCTCAGAGTTAATCACAAAGATTTAATTACATATTTAGGCAAAACACCTAGGGTTAACTCATAACCCAGGTCAGGGATGTTACAAATTATCCACCCCTTACAAGGATTTCGTCCCCGAAATCGATAAAACATCCTAAGAGAAAAGGGCAGGATACTTCCTTCTCATCTCATCCTCTAACTCCCAAGTGGCTTCTTCAACACCACGGTGGTTCCAGAGGACTTTTACAAGACTTATATCTTTCTTCTTTAACTTTTTAATTCTTTTATCAAGGATTGACACTGGTCCCTCCTCATAGGACATATCATCATTCAATTCTACTTCCATGGGTTGTAGAACTGACTCGGTGTCTGGGTGACATTTCTTCAACATAGAAATGTGAAACACAGGGTGTAACCTCTGTAACTTTGGGGGCAGCTCTAGTTTATATGCTACCTTTCCAATCCGTTCGATGATTGGATAAGGCCCCATATATCTAGGATCTAACTTCCCTTTCCTTCCAAAACGAAGGACCCCTTTCCAAGGTGAGACCTTGAGATACACTCTGTCTCCAACTTGGAACTCTAAGGGTCTACGACGTTTGTCAGCATCAGATTTCTGCCTATCCTGAGCAGTGTTTGTAACATCCCTGACCTGGGTTATGAGTTAACCCTAGGTGTTTTGCCTAAATATGTGATTAAATCTTTGTGATTAACTCTGAGCATGTAATTAAGTTTCTCAGAAACATATATTTCAGTATTTGCTCCTTTTTATTTAAAGTTGTAGCATTGTTTTGTTATACAGGGACCTATGTGCAATTTACCCAGTTGAAAGGGTTAACTTGCAATTTTCACATGTTGAGATGTTCCTCTGATGTTGAGACATCATGAGAATCTTTTTGGTAAAGTTTGAGGGATTTCCCAAGCTAGGGCACCAAGGTGCAGCTGTGGAAGCAATCCCGGTGCTTGAAACCCTAGTTTGGGGTAAAATGCAATTCACCCAAATTAAGGGATAAAAATTGTGAAATATGTCATCTAATGTATCTTTTTAGACTCTTGCCATCATTAAGAGAAGAAATGATGAGGAAGTCACCTCAATTGAATTATCAAGTTATGAGATATGCCTTGTGATTGAACAATCAGGGTATATGTGCAATATCTCTTTATGTATGTACTTTAGTATTAGATTGCTCTCCTTTACCTTCTTTTTCTAAGACCTTAAGAGAAGGTTTGTCCTTATAATAAAGAGGAGGGGACGATCAAGTAATGAAGGAGGGACCTAGTTGGAATTATGGACAACTTATGAACTAATGTTGAAAATCATATCCCATGTATATAAGCTCTCCTTCCCTTAGTTGCAAGGGAACTTAACCTTCGTTCCCTTACTGTTTCATTTCACCAAAGACTACCAAGGACTTCCTTGGAGCTAAGGAGGACGACCAAGGGGTGCAAGGTAGGTTTAAACCCCTCTTCTTGCCTAATTCCATGGCTAGAACTCGAATTCAAGGTCATCTTCATGGCTAACTCTTGAAACCCTACCTTTCTAGCCGTCTCTTTTCATCCTTCCTTGGAGTTTTCACCTTGGCCAACCTGTGGGAACTCAAAGACGCCATTAGAGCTTGGAGCTTGAAATCTTGGAGCTCAAGAAGCAAGCTTTAGGCGGGTTTTATAACTCTAAACCCATGCTTTACTATGTGCATCTTTATATGCGTTTTGATGATAGCTCTTAGTGTTTCCCTACTTTTCCCTGCTATTTTGCAAGCAAATCCATGGGATATTCGTACTGTTCTTGAGCTAGGAGATGAAGGCGTGATTTCCAAGAAAAACCCACCGCTTTTCACTTCCTTAAACGGTCTCAAAAGTTTGCTCTCTCGGTCTCAAGACCGCGAGGTGAGCAAACGGTCTCGAGACCGCGACAAGGCAAACGGTCTCCAAGACCGTTCGGCCCCGTCGACCGAGCGTGGACCGTATAAGAAATTTGTTCCTAATTATATAGTATTTTTACCCTCAAAATTTGGGAGGCTAACTCCAAGGGAATTGGGAGATATGACCTTTTTAAGTAACAACTTTATTTGAATTTATTATTGATTTTCAAACGGTCTGAAATTGCCTTTTTAGGCAAACGGTCTCAAGACCGTGTAAGGTCGTTGACTAGGCGTTGCACGTATGAGATTATTGTTCAAAATTATGTTAGTTAACAACTCACCAAGTTTGATGGTCTAATTCCAAACGGGCTAAGAGTTGAAGGGTGAATACTAGGGCTAACCCTAGATGAAATCAGTACTGAAATTATGGTGACCTAATTAGGGTTTTTAGGGTTGATTGACCTAAACGGTCTCAAGATCGTTTAGGGGTCACCCAAACGGTCTCAAGACCGAGAGGACAATCACCCAAGACCGTTTGAAGGTATAGGGTTAAGTATTTTGACCAATTGAGGACCTAATTGCAAATAAGTTATCAATTGATTAAAATACTGATTTGGTGACCCAATCATGGTTCAACCTCTATCAAATCACCTTAGATTTTGATGAAATCTTGGGCAAACGGTCTCAAGACCATGTGGGGTCCACCCACATGACCTCAAGACCGTTTGGGCCAAGTTTGGGCCCAATTGGAGCTCAATTAAAGGGTTCAACCTTGTGTTGAGTCACATTGTTAAGTGTTGATGGGTGAACATTGATAGACCCTAATTGAATCGACTTCAACCCTAATTGGTCAACCATTGAGGGTCAATTGAATGACTAAGTGGTCAAGCATAATCTTAATTAACCCAATACATAAGTGGTCAACGTAGCTTTGACCTTTTGAGGGCTTCAATATTGGTTGACATTATCGGTTGTATCATCGAAACCCGTTGATGGTCTAAGTGGTTAAGACCATGTGAGCTCGCGGACTCAAGGTCGTGAGGAGGCTCGCGGTCTCAAGGTCGTGAGAGGGCTCACGGTCTCAAGACCGTGAGGGGGCTCATGGTCTCAAGACCGCGAGGGGCCTCGCGGTCCTGAGGTCAAAGTGGGAAAACGGTCAACATCTCTTCGCGGTCTCAACTTCAATTTGATCGTCGCGGTCTTGAACCACTTGAAGGGCTTCGCGGTCTTGAAGCCTAAGGAGGCTCGCGGTATTGAAGATAGAAGAAGGCTCGCGGTCTTGGAAAGTCAAAGTGGGCAAACGGTCAACACTTTCAAACGATCTCAATCCGATTGAAGGTTGATAATTGAAATCAATCAATGTGATTCAAGGTTGACTTCATTCAATCAATTGATGATATAAATGGTCCAATGTTGCCCTAATCAAACCCTAATGACAACTTAGGATATTAAGGGGTTAATTGACTAAGGTTTGGACCATGATGATGCTCAATGGGGTGAATTACCAAAATACCCCTGAAGGGCCAATTGAGTTATATCTTGCTCAATTCAAACCCTAATCACATGATGATGATGGTTTAGCCATGTTAGCCTATGATGACTTAATCCGACCTGATCTAGGGTGATGTTGACATCACCTAACCTTATGATGAGAGAGAAAGTACTTCTAGAGAGATAAAGTACTTCTAGAGAGAGAAAGTACCCTTTTTAAGTGGAAACTCAATTGAAACATCCCCAATACACAAAAATGAGCATAATTAGGGTATGATCCACCTGTGTGAGATCATAGAAACCCTAATTATGATAAATGATAAACCTTTAACTAATCTAAGAGCATCAATGAAGATGTTACTCATACATGATGATGTTATGAGTTCAATTCACCTTAATGTGAATAGTAAACCCTAATTCAAGGGTGATGACATGTAATATGAATAGTAAACCCTAATTCAAGGGTAATGGCATGCATTTGAGTATTAAACTCTAATTAATGAGAATTAGAGATGTAACTCTCATGACAAAGATGGGAATTACATTCCTTATTTCTGTATTACCTTTATCAGTTGTATTAACCATGCAGGTTATGATATAAAGGTAATCATATCCAGGTATGGATGTTGATGTTATATTCATTAAAGGCATGATGATTAGCCTTATGAATAAGTAAAGTAATTTGATGTCTTGTCAATGGCATCCTATGCTGATAATGAGCTGTGAGAGCCATGAATACCATCAAAGTCATGCCTTAAAGATGACTTGTGATGAGGATAATGAGGAATGATGACTGATATGAGTTAGGCCTGTTACATTTAGTATTCTTCTTTTATAGCTGCTATGCTACTGTTATTGTTTGAAGAACAATGTATGCTGTTAAAGAATACTGAATGTACCTAACTAATCAAGTATAATGTAGAGCCCTGATCATAGATCCATCATTGTCAGAAAATAAGTGATGGTGAAACAGGTTTTCCTCAGGGAACTCCTGGAGCACATACTTTTGAGTATGTGGGGTACATGGATGTGTAGAACCTTACATCCTAGTGTAGGAAAGTGATGTAGATGTGGAATCCATCCATCCTTCACTATATTTTCATACCGTATCAGTGGTAGGTAAACATGAAACCTCCTGATGATGAAGAAAGCACAGATATCCGTATCAGTGGTAGGTAAATATGAAACCTCCTGATGACAAAGAGAGTACAGAATGCCACTGTGACTCTAAAATAGCGAAGGACCAGTTTACCCTGGTGAGCTATAGTAGTAGAGACACGAGATGTCCTACAAGTGATCCTCTTACTGACTGAGGAAGGTGAAGGTCATGAGAATCCGGCTCTCTTAATGACCTATGTATGATATTGATGTGACTTCTCAACGATCAGTTGGAGTATGAGTGGTAAGCCTCATCTCCACAGGGCATAATGTTGTTTGTAAAACATAATCAACCATGTAGTATAACTTGTTAGAGATGACTCCAAGTTAGTTGATTGATGTTACATTGCAATAATGTTTATATTCTCCATATCTCCTAAATTGTAGAGATCTTGTTATACCTGCAACTGTTATAGAATACTTTGAAGGCTTTACTGCTTAAAATATTCTTTGATGTTATAATAAAGCTTCTGGCGAAGAGTTATAACTCTCGCTGGGACAATTATGTATAATTGTCTCACCCCGTAGGCTTCAACTTCTTAGGTGGATGTCAGAGACGAAGGAACCAGCCTACAGGTGATCAGTCTCAGCAGCAGCATCAGGGGCAGCAGTAATCTCAGGTGGAGATTGTCCTGCCATATGATGTATTTAGAGTCAGTCCTATGTGTCCTCTGTACTCTCAGGTCTTGGAGTCTTTTGTATAGTGATCTTGAGATTTTGTATCTTGATGTATATAATTACTCAAGAAGTAATTATCCTGAGATGTAAACAGTTTATCTCACTTTATGAAAGAAGCTTTTATGGATCCAAGCTCTTGTCTCGAAAAGTTTTAATTTCCCGTGATTTTTGTCTTCCGCTGATTACCGATTCGCTTCCGCTAAGTTTTGATCGTGTTTATGTCATGGTTTGGAGATCAGAGCCCACAGTCTTAATCTTATGTTGTATTACCTTAATCTTTTCTGTGGTTTGTTGCACCAGGTCAGGACCTAACAACTGGTGCTCACCAGTCTCAAACCAACACAAGGGTGACCTACAACGTCTACCATATAAGGCTTCATAAGGTGCCATATCAATATTATGCTGATAGCTATTGTTATAGGCAAACTCTATCAAGCTTAGGTGTAGATCCCAACTTCCGGTGAACTGGAGAACACATGCTCGCAACAGGTCTTCTAAGGTTTGTATGATCCTTTCCGACTGTCCATCAGTCTGTGGATGAAAGGCCGTACTAAACCTCAGCTTAGTGCCTAAGGCTCTGTGCAACTGTTCCCAAAAACGACTCGTAAACTGAGGACCTCTGTCAAAATTATTGTGACAGGGACTCCGTGCAAACGCACTATCTCTTTAACATACAACTCTGATAACCTTTCAGCAGAATAGGTTGTTTTGACAGGTAAGAAATGTGCTGTCTTAGTCAACCTATCAACAATTACCCAAATGGAATCATGTCCTTTGCTTGTCCTGGGTAGGCCAACAACAAAGTCCATGGTCACATGGTCCCACTTCCACTGTGGTATGGGTAAAGGTTGCATTGTCCCGGCAAGCTTCTGGTGTTCAGCTTTAACTTGCTGACACACAGGACACCTCAGAACAAACTCTGCAACGTCCTTCTTCATCCCCGGCCACCAATATAGATCTTTCAAATTCCGATACATCTTGGTGCTCCCTGGATGCATAGCATACATGGAAGAATGGGCTTCTTCCAGGACTAACTTTCTCAAGTTGTCCACATCTGGCACTATCATTCTTCCATTATAACAAGCTACTTGATCTTCTGAGTCATGAAAACCATCTTGCTTCTCATTTCCATACTCAGATCTAATCTGCTGAACTGCAGCATCACCTAGCTGTGCCTCTTTAATCTGCTCCCTTAGGGTAGGTTTAAAATGCATCTCAGCTAACAAACCAGCTAACAATGACACCTTCAACTGTACATTGTTTTGCCTTAAAGAGATAAGCATATCTCTCCTAGAGCATACTAAAGAGTTTAGTTGTGCTCTATTCATGGTTGATGTTGCTGATTTCCTACTCAAGGCATCTGCAACAACATTGGCCTTGCCTGGATGGTAATCAATTGTACAGTCATAGTCCTTGATTAACTCCATCCAGCGACGTTGCCTCATGTTGAGCTCATGCTGAGAGAAGATATACTTAAGGTTTTTGTGGTCTGTGAAAATCTGGAATGTCTCTCCGTAGAGATAATGCCTCCAGATCTTCAAAGCATGAACCACAGCAGCTAACTCCAGATCGTGTGTTGGATAATTCTCCTCGTGTTTCTTAAGCTGTCGGGAAGCAAAAGAAATCACTTGTTTATCCTGCATCAACACACATCCTAGTCCGTTCTTGGAAGCATCACAGAAAACTATATATCCTTTTCCTTGTTCAGGTAGCACTAGCACAGGTGCACTTGTCAACCTCTCCTTTAGCAACTGGAAAGATTGTTGACACTTATCACTTCAAGAAAAAGGAACATCTTTCCGGGTTAACTTGGTCAAAGGTAAAGCTATAGAACTAAAGTTCTTAATGAACCTTCGATAATAGCCAGCTAACCCCAAGAAACTTTGAATCTCCGTCGGTGTCTTTGGTTGTTCCCATTGTAGAACAGATTCTACCTTTGTAGGGTCAACACAAATTCCCGAGGCGGATATCACATGTCCAAGAAAAGATACCTCCGGCAGCCAGAACTCACACTTGCTAAACTTAGCGTACAGCTTATGTTCTCTTAGCAAGGTCAAAGCTTGGCGAAGATGCTGCTCATGCTGCTGAGCATCCTTACTATAAATCAGAATGTCATCTATGAAGACGACAACACACTGATCAAGGAAAGGTCGAAAAACTCTATTCATGAGTTCCATAAATGCAGCTGGTGCATTGGTTAGTCCAAACGACATAACCGTGAACTCATAGTGACCATATCTTGTCCTAAAGGCAGACTTGGATATGTCACTATCCTTAATACGGAGTTGATGATATCCAGACCTCAAGTCTATATTTGAAAAGACTGTTGCACCACGCAACTGATCAAAGAGATCGTCAATCCTCGGCAGAGGGTACTTATTCTTTATTGTTACTTTATTGAGTTGTCTGTAGTCGATGCACAACCGCATTGACCCATCTTTATTTTTAACAAACAAGACCGGAGCACCCCAAGGTGAAGTACTCGGTCGGATAAAACCTCTCTCAAGTAACTCTTGAAGCTGTTTCTTGAGTTCTGCCATCTCGGCAGGCGCCATCCTATACGGAGTTTGAGCTATGGGTTTCGTATCTGGGATCAGATTAATTTCAAAATCAATCTCCCGAGGTGGTGGTATACCAGGAAGTTCTTCAGGAAACACATCTTCGAATTCCCTGATTATAGGAACTTCAGCAGGATTAGAACTTTCCTTGGTAACATCTACCACATGGGCTAAGAATGCATAACATCCTTGCCTCAACAGCTTATTAGAAACCATAGCTGATACAAGACAGGTGGGCAGAATCTTTCTTTCACCTTGAAAGATCCATGTGCTGCTTTCGTCAGCAAACACAGCCAACTTGGACTCACAATCCAAGACAGCTCTATACCTTTCTAAGGTATCCATCCCAAGGATTATATCAAATCCCTGCATATCAAGTGGTGTAAGATCCACTTGAATGCGATGGTCAGAAAAGAAGAGGATGCAGGGAGAACATACCTCCTGCAAAACGGCAGACCCACTCAACGGAGTCTCTAACAACAAACTATTTGTCCTATGACTAACAGTCATATTGCAGTTACGAATCACTTCACGAGTGATGAAAGAGTGCGTAGCACCCGGATCAATCAGAACGGATACAACACAGGATGTAGACATATCAGAATATAAAAGTTTCATCTGACCTGCCACTACCCGTGGATTGACCACTGCCTCAGGTGGGTTCATAGCATAGAACCTTGCAGTCGCCTGGTGTTGAGGTGGTGCTGATGATCCAGCTTGAGACGCTTGTCCACGTCCTCGAGCTGCTCCTTGATGTTGTCTATTCTGGGATCCCTGTTGATTCTGTCTCGGGGGTTGTTGTGTCACACCGACAGGCCTAGAACGGCAATCCTTCATCAAGTGTCTCACCTTACCACAGTTGTAGCAACTCTTCTCCTGTTGTTGTGGTCTGGGTGGTCCAGTAACTGACACTGATGCAGAACTATGCGTCCCTTGAAGCGGTTGACTCCGTCCTCTACCTCTGCTTGGTGTCCATTGAGTTTGAAAACTCGATCTGGGTGGTGGAGGGTTAGGTGCAGAGAATCTAGGTTTCATGGAATCCCTAGAGGAAGAACCCTGGAACTGTGGATATCTTTTATGGGTTTGTCTCTTCTCAACCACAGATCTCTCTATCCTTCGGACTGACTCAACGAAGGTAGAGAATCTCTCTCGGTTCTCTAAGGTAGATACAGGGGTTGACATATCAGAATTCAAACCCTTCTCGAATCTTCTGATTGTTTCCTCATCTGTAGCAGCCATGTGCGGACAGAACCGCAACAACTCCATGAACTTAGCTTCATATTCGCTAATGTTCATCATACCCTACCTTAGTTTCTCGAACTGAGAGATCTTCTCATCTAGGAAGGTCTTTGGAAAATATCTTTTGATAAATTCCCGACAAAACTCTTCCCATGAGAACTCTACTCCAGGCCTCTTCTGCTCTTCCATGTTCCACCAGTGATCAGCACTGCCTTTGAGAAGATAGACAGCATGTCTAACCTTCTCAGCTTCCGGAATCATAAGAATCCTGAAAGCCTTCTCCAACTCTGTCAACCATAAGTCAGCATCTGCAGGGTCAGCAGTTCCGAAGTACTCGGTAGCTCCGACACGACGAAGTCGTTCGAATGTCTTACTGACACCTTGTGCTTCAGGCTGGACAGGTGCCCTAGGTGCAAGAATGGGCATCCTATCAGTTATGTGTGTCATGGCAGTCATGAACTGCCCAAACATCGTCTGTACAGCTGGATTACTCATATCAGCTGGGTCAAACTGGGGTGGCTCTCTTGGTGACTTAGGTGCATGCTGTTCTATTCTCGGAACTCTTGCACCGCCTCGAGGTGCACTAGCACTACTCTCTGCCACAAACTCATCGTGATGTTCTGACATTCTTATGTATCCTCTTCTCCTGAGGAGCAGAAGATTCTATTAGATAAGGAAGGAGTACTAAAGATAGACTCGACATCCTAAGTCCTATGCCTCTGTAGACTCAACTGACCTAGAGCTTTGATACCAGTAATTGTGGGCTCTGATCTCCAAACCATGACATAAACACGATTAAAACTTAGCGGAAGCGAATCGGTAATCAGCGGAAGACAAAAATCACGGGAAATTAAAACTTTTCGAGACAAGAGCTTGAATCTATAAAAGCTTCTTTCATAAAGTGAGATAACTATTTACATCTCAGGATAATTACTTCTTGACTAATTATATACATCAAGATACAAAATCTCAAGATCACATAACACAAGACTCCAAGACCTGAGAGTACAGAGGACACATAGGACTGACTCTAACTACACCACATGGCAGGACAAATCTCCACCTGAGATTACTGCTGCCCCTGGTGCTGCTGCTGCTGAGACTGGTCACCTGTAGGTTGATTCCTTCATCTCCGACGTCCACCTAAAAAGTTGAAGTCTACGGGGTGAGACAATTATACATAATTGTCCCAGCGAGAGTTATAACTCTTCGCTAGAAGCTTTATTATAACATCAAAGAATATCTTAAGCAGTAAAGCCTTCAAAGTATTCTATAACAGTTGCAGGTATAACAAGATCCCTACAATTTAGGAGATATGGAGAATATAAACACTATTGCAATGTAACATCAATCAACTAACTTGGAGTCATCTCTAACAAGTTATACTACATAGTTGATTATGTTTTACAAACAACATTATGCCCTGTGGAGATGAGGCATACCACTCATACTCCAACTGATCGCTGAGAAGTCACATCAGTATCATACATAGGTCATTAAGAGAGCCGGATTCTCATGACCTTCACCTTCCTCAGTCCGTAAGAGGATCTCTTGTAGGACATCTCGTGTCTCTACTACTATAGCTCACCAGGGTAAACTGGTCCTTCGCTATTCTAGAGTCACAGTGGCGTTCTGTACTCTCTTCATCATCAGGAGGTTTCATATTTACCTTCCAATGATACGGATATCTGTGCTTTCTTCGGCATCAGGAGGTTTCATGTTTACCTACCACTGATACGGTATGGAATTATAGTGAAGGGTGGATGGATTACACATCTACATCACTTTCCTACACTAGGATGTAAGGTTCTACACATCCATGTACCCCACATACTCAAAAGTATGTGCTCCAGGAGTTCTCTGAGGAAAACCTGTTTCACCATCACTTAATCTCTGAAAATGATGGATCTATGATCAGGGCTCTACATTATACTTGATTAGTTAGGTACATTCAGTATTCTTTAACAGCATACATTGTTCTTCAAACAATAACAGTAGCATAACAGCTATAAAAGAAGAATACTAAATGTAACAGGCCTAACTCATGTCAATCATCATTTCTCATTATCCTCATCACAAGTTATCTCTAAAGCATGACCTTGATGGTATTCATGGCTCTCACAGCCCATTATCATCATAGGATGCCACTGACAAGGCATCAGATTAATTTACTTATTCATAAGGCTAACAACATGCCTTTAATGAAATAAACATCAACATCCATATCTGGATATGATTACCTTCATATCAGAACTTGCATGGTTAATACAACTGATAAAGGTAATAAAGAAATAAGGAATATACTTCCCATTCTTGTCATAAGAGTTAAATCTCTAATTCTCATTAATTGGAGTTTAATACTCAAATGCATGCCATTACCCTTGAATTAGGGTTTACTATTCACATTACATGTCATCACCCTTGAATTAGGGTTTACTATTCATATTACATGTCATCACCCTTGAATTAGGGTTTACTATTCACATTAAGGTGAATTGAACTCATAACATCATCATGTATGAGTAACATCATCATTGATGTTCTCAGGTTAGTTAAAGGTTCATCATTTATCATAATTAGGGTTTCTATGATCTCACACAGGTGGATCATACCCTAATTATGCTTACTTATGTGCATTGGAGATGCTTTAATTGAGTTTCCACTTAAAAAGGGTATTTTCTCTCTCTAGAAGTACTTTCTCTCTCTAGAAGTACTTTCTCTCTCTAGAAGTACTTTCTCTCTCCTCATAATGTTAGGTGATGTCAACATCACTCTAGATCAGGTTGGATTGAGTCATCATAGGCTAATATAGTTAAAACATCATCATCATGTGATTAGGGTTTGATCTAATCAAGGTATTACTCAATTTACCCTTCAGGGGTATTTTGGTAATTCACCCCATTGATCATCATTAGGGTCAAAACCTTAGTCAATTAGCCCCTTAATATTCTAGGTTATCATTAGGGTTGTATTAGGGCAACATTGAACCATTTATTTCATCAATTGATTGGAAGAAGTCAACTTTGAATCACATTGATTGACCTTCAACCATCATTCTTTAATTGAGTTGAGATCGTTTGAAAGTGTTGACCGTTTAGCCAATTTTGACTTTTTAAGACCGCGAGGGTGTGTTGACCGTTTAGTCTATTTTGACTTTAGGACCGTGAGCCCTCAACCTCTTCCAAGACCGCGAGCCATCATGTGATTTCAAGACCGCGAAGCTATGTAGACCGTTTGCCCACTTTGACCTCAGGACCGCGAGGCCCCTCGCGGTCTTGAGACTGTGAGCCTCCTCTCGGTCTTGAGACCGTGAGCCCCTTCACGGTCTTGAGACCGCGAGCCCTCTCACGGTCTTGAGACCGCGAGGCTCTCATGGTCTTAGCCGCTTGGTCCTTCAACAATAAAATCAAAGGTTACCACCTAATGTCAACCAAAGTTGAAGCCCTCAAAAGATCAAATCTATGATGACCACTTATGAATTGGGTCAATTAAGATTATGCTTGACCACTTGGTCATTCAATTGACCCTCAATGGTTGACCAATTAGGGTTGAAGTCGATTCAATTAGGGTCTATCAATGTTCACCCATCAACACTCAACAATGTGACTCAACACAAGGTTGAACCCTTCTATTGAGCTCCAATTGGGCCAAACTTGGCCCAAACGGTCTTGAGATCATGTGGGTGGACCCCACATGGCCTTGAGACCATTTTCCCAAGATTTCATCAAAGTCCATGGTGATTTGATAGGGGTTGAACCATGATTGATCCACAAAACAGAATTTTGATTAAATTGATAACTTAATTGCAATTAGATCCTCAATTGGTCAAATTACTTAACCCTAGACCTTCAAACGGTCTTGGGTGATTGTCCTCTCGGTCTTGAGACCGTTTGGATGAGTTCCAAACGGTCTTGAGACCGTTTGCCCATCCAATTTTGGATTCTAGTGCAAATTCATCAAGGTCTGACCTATTGAGTTGATGATCATATCAATATTTAATTTGCAATATAATTTGGTATAAATGTACCTTCAATTGGTCAACTATTCTTGACCCCAGACCTCCAAACGGTCATGGTTGATTGCCCTCGTGGTCTTGAGACCGTTTGGATGACCCCCAAACGGTCTTGAGACCGTTTAGGTCAATCAACCCTAAAAACCCTAATTAGGTCACCATAATTTCAGTACTGATTTCACCTAGGGTTAGCCCTAGTATTCACCCTTCAACTCTTAGCCCGTTTGGAATTAGACCATCAAACTTGGTGAGTTGTTAATTAACATTATTTTGAACAGTAATCTCATACGGTCAACACCTGGTCAACGACCTTACACGGTCTTGAGACCGTTTGCCCAAAAAGGCAATTTCAGACCGTTTGAGAATCAGGAATAAATTCATTTAAAGTTGTTGCTTAAAAAGGTCATATCTCCCGATTCCTTTAGAGTTAGCCTCATAAATTTTGAGGGTAATTAACCTATACAATTAGGAACAGATTTCTTATACGGTCCATGCTCGGTCAACGGGGACAAACGGTCTTGGAGACCATTTTCTCTGTCGCTGTCTCGAGACCGTTTGCTCACCTCGCGGTCTTGAGACCGAGAGAGCAAACTGTTGGGACCGTTTAAGAAAGTGAAAAGCGGTGTGTTTTTCTTGGAAATCACGCCTTCATCTCCTAGCTCAAGAACAGTACGAATATCCCATGGATTTGCTTGCAAAATAGCAGGGAAAAGTAGGGAAACATGAAGAGCTATCATCTAACCGCATATAAGAGATGTACATAGTAAAGCATGGGTTTAGAGTTATAAAACCCGCCTTAAGCTTGCTTCTTGAGCTCCAAGCTTTCAAGCTCCAAGATCTAATGGCGTCCTTGAGTTCTTACAGGTTGTCCAAGGTGAAAACTCCAAGGAAGGTCAAGGAAAGATGGCTAGAAAGATAGGGTTTCGTGAGTTAGTCACCAAATTGACCTTGAATTTGAGTTCTAACCATGGAATTAGGCAAAAGAAGGGTCCCAAACCTACCTTGTTTCCCTTGGTCGTCCTCCTTAGCTCCAAGGCAGTCTTTGGTCGTCTTTGGTGAAATGGAACAGTGAAGGGAACGAAGGGCAAGTTCCCTTGCTTAGAGAAGTTGGGGGTATATAAACTAGGGGTAGGATTCTCAACATTAGTTCATAAGTTGTCCATAATTCCAACTAAGTCCTTCCTTCTTTACTTGCTCGTCCCTTCCTTTTTATTCCAAGGACAAACCTTATCTTAAGGTCTAGAAAAAGAAAGCAAAGAAGAGCAATCTAATAATATGGTACATACATAAAGAGTTATTGCACATATACCCTGATTATTCAATCACAAGGTATATTTCATAACCTGATAATTCAATTGAGGTGACTTCCTCATCATTTCTTCTCTAAATGATGGCAAGAGTCTAAAAAGATACTTTAGATGACATATTTTACAATTTGCATCCCTTAATTTGGGTAAATTGCATTTTACCCCAATTTAGGGTTTCAAGCACCGGGATTGCTTCCACAGCTGCACCTTGGTGCCCTAGCTTGGGAAATCCCTCAAACTTTACCAAAAAGATCCTCATGATGTCTCAACATCAGAGGAACATCTCAACATGTGTAAATTGCAAGTTAACCCTTTCAACTGGGTAAATTGCACATAGGTCCCTGTATAACAAAACAATGCTACAACTTTAAATAAAAAGGAGCAAATAATGAAATATATGTTTCTGAGAAACTTAATTACATGCTCAGAGTTAATCACAAAGATTTAATTACATATTTAGGCAAAACACCTAGGGTTAACTCATAACCCAGGTCAGGGATGTTACACTGTTCACCTGCGCCAGTCTCCTATTCAAGATAGGAGATGGTCCGCGAGCCATTGGATTAAGATCCAACGGTCCATGTGTGTCATATTTATTAGGTTGCCAAATACAAATCGGACTAAAGTTCTTATTTAATCATTTAACTTTTCTCTTTTCCTATTTGAGGGTGCAAACGACCTCCAAATTAATCAAAATTGACATCCTGACTAATTTTGACGTGTAGAATCCAAATATAGAATTAGTTTTGTCTTTTGGGGACTTTTAATATGTTAAATAATTCAAATCATATTTTCTCCTTCCTCATGCATTAATGACTCTTACATTATCCAAAAATAATACAAATTTACCCATAAGTCTTATTAAGTATGTTGGATATGAATTTGGTATTATTTCTATTTGTTGAAGTTGTTTATTATTTTAAATAATGAGTTGAAAGTTTTGCACACTTTCTCTCTCCTAAATTTATCTTCTCATCAAATATTTTCCAAATTGAGTCAAAATCCATCCAAATGTCTATTTTAACATGTAGAACACGAATTTGGCATTATTATATTTTTTTGAAAACTTTATTATTTTATTTAATTCATTTAAATTTTATCACTTATTTATCCTTTTAATTTATTAGAGGTATCTAGAAACTTTCTAAAAATATAAAACTTAGCCTATAAGCAATGCTAAATGTGAGGAACACGGTTTTGACATTAATTATTTTTTTTCAACATATATATAATATTTTTGGTCTTTAAGTCATTTTCTCTCTATTGAAAAATAAAATATTTAACATTGACCAAATTAAATAAAAATTCATTAATAGACTCATTTTGATATGTAGATTACGAATTTGGAGTTAGTTTTCCATTTTGAGAACATTAGATATTTTATTTCACCTTATTAGCTTATCTCCTATTTTCTTTTAATAAATATTTTAATATATGCATTTATCTTCCAAATTAGGTGATACTTGGCCCTTAAGTTTCTTATAAGTCAAGAAAACTAGATTGATATCCAAATTATCTTCATGGGTTTCCACTTATGATTTTTGAGACAATATATTCCTCATTATTTCCTTTTATCCATTATATCCCATATTATTTCTGATTATTACATTTATCATCTCCTTTATGTATATTTTGAGATTTCCTTTCTTTTTCATATGCTAAAAAGTACTAGAAAGTTCTCGGATGAATTTATTTATTCTTTTTAACACTTAGGTGGACATTTTACATATTACACCCATTAATAAGCCTTCACTGATGTATTTGTGCATAAACTCAAATATTGAGAGAAAAGGTGAACAAATGTTCATTAAACCATCATATTCTCCACAAATTGAGCAGAAAGGCCAAAGAGGATAGAAATGAAAGGAAAAGATGAAAAAGATGACAAAAAATGCAAAAAGTCTAGAATTCAGTATGTTACAATCCTACACTGATCCTATGACAAATGTTGTTTTAGACATCCTCATATTTTTTAATAATAGAACCTAAGTAACAAAATATATCACATTTTGATATATCTACTCTGTCCAACTTAGCTCCACCTTCACACTGCAAGATTGGCTGAAATTACAATGCATATACTCAGTTATGCTCCTACTAATCGTCAATCCTTTTTATTCCAGTGCCTTTCTCCAAAGTTCAACTTAATCATTCAATCCATCTTAAGTTCCATCAATAAGTATAATATCATCAACAATAACATACACCAAGGAATATCATGCATCATGAACATTCTTTGTCAACTCATCCATAACAAGAATGAACAAATATGGGCTGAGTGTGGGTCCTTGGTGTACCCCAATTGTGATAGGAAAAGTTGGTTTCTCTCCTCTAGGAGTATTCATACTTGCAGTGGAGCTATCACACATGTCTTTAATCAAGTCGATGTATTTGTTTAACACACCTTTTTTCTTCAAAACCACCCACAACACTTCCCCGGATACTCGATCATAAGCCTGTTCCAAATCAATAAAAATCATATGAAGATCTCTTTTGCTTTCTCTATACTTCTCCACAAGCCTCCTTATTAGAAAAATAGCATCTTTTGTTGATCTTCCAGGCATGAAACCAAATTGGTTGTTTGATATCTACATTATAGATCTTAGCATGTGCTCAATAATCCTCTTCCAAAGCTTCACTGTGTGACTCATCAACTTGATACATTTGTAGTTTGTGCATCTCTAAACATCACCTTTTTTCTTGTAGATGGGTACTATAGTACTATTTCTCCACTCTTCTGCCATCTTCTTGGTCTTGACGATCTTGTTAAAGAAATTTATTAACCACATAACGCCTTCATCCCCCTTCTATACACCAATGGGAATACCGTCTGGTCTGCATGCCTTTCTCATTTTGATCTTTTTGAAAGTATTCTTAACCTCAAATGGTGAAATTTGTAGTGTGTAAGTGATATCTCTTGTATTCATGTTACACGAGTCTCTAACATTATTTAGTGTATCTCCATTGAAAAGATTATGGAAGTAATTTCTCCATTGGTTCATGATATCATCGTCCTTCACCAACACTCTACCATCTTCATTCTTGATGCATTTTACTTGACTCAAGTCTCCTCCTTTCCTTTCTCTTATATGAGCCATTTTATATATATCTTTTTTCCTTCTCTTGTATCCAACTTTTTATAAATATCATCAAAGTATCTAGACCTTGCCTCATTAACAACCTTTTTAGCTTCTTTCTTTGCTTGCTTGTATCTATGGAATGTGCATCATCTCAAGATTTGGGCAAGCTCCTATAGATCTCCTTTTTCAGTTTAATAGACTTTTGTACTTCATCTTTTCACCACCAAGTCTCTTTTTCTGAAGGCCCAAAACCTCTTTGGCAATTTTTTTTATGCAGGAGCTCATGTCATGCCAGATAGAATTAACATCAGATTCCAAGTTCCGAGTTCCCTCCTTGATGAGTTTATCATGGAAATTCAATTTCTTTTCTCCTTTAGGTTCCGCCATTTGATCATGCTATCTTGGTTTATGTTATGCTTGCCTTTATTAATCTTCATGTCAATATCCAAAACCACCAACCTATGTTTGGTCGTGAGTTCTTTTCCAAGAAATCACTTTACAATCCTTGAATATTTTATGATGCACCTACCTCATGAGGATTTAATCAATTTTTCTACAATTTTTCCCACTTCTGAAAGTAATCTTATGAGATTCTCTTTTCTTGAAATGGGTATTTTCTAAAATCATATCATTTGCAACTGTACAGTTTAATATCCTCTCTCCTTCTCCGTTTCTACTTCCATATTAGAAATCACCATGAACTCTCCCATACCCAACATTTCTACTCCCCACATGACCATTTCAATCAGTACTAATGATGATATTCTCATGTTTTGGTATTCTCTACCTCAATCCATCCATGTCATCCTTAAAAACCTTCTTAGCCTCCTAGCTAAGGTAAACTCGGGGGGGGGGGGGATAAGCACTAATAATGTTAAAAATATTTCCCCCAAGAACAACCTTGATAGCTATGATTTGTATCACCCATCCTTGTGATCTTGACAACATCATCCTTCAACATCTTATCAATAATAATACCTTGACCATTTCTATGTATGTATACCAGATTATGTATCATGTGTTTCCAATCTTTCTACAACGTTCCCATGTCCACTTGGTTTCCTGCAAGCAAGCAATATTGACTTTTCTTATCATCATGGTATCGACTATCTACTAAGATTTCCCTATCAAAGAGACAATATTCAAAGATCCAAATCTAATCCTTTTTTTTGTTGAACTTGCTTCTATACCTGCCTTTGTTGAAAATGTTGCCCTTGCACATTTTTTTCTACAACCGAGAAATGATGTAGATGTATATTTTTTTTTTGATGACCGGGAACCCCCTTCAGAAAGCACCACTTTGTGACCCCCCCTGGAAGGGTAAACCCGGGGGCCCACCCAGCCGCATGAATGGGTTCCCAAATAGTAGCATCGTTGGCCGGCCGACGCTGCGACAAATTCACTTCTGGGGCATAGTCAGGAGTCGAACACGTGACCTCTCTCAGAGGCCTTGCGAGCCGCACCGCCTGAGCTACGCCCCACCGGCTGTAGATGTATATATTATTTACATGTTATTTACCTTTCCTATCTATTTACTTTTTGTCTCTTGTTTGCAACATGATCATTGTTTGAAAATGTCATTTCATTACATACATGTATTAAGTCTGTTTCCCATATGGCACTCTTTCTTCCTCATTTATTTTTTTCTTCTTCATTTTTTATTACAGAGACATGAATTTTGGCCCTTTCATAAAGTGTGCCATGTATACCTCTGGTTGGACCATGTTGGAGACCTAGCATGTGTTTGGCACATGATGAAACCTAGTTTAGGTCATGCCATTTTTTCCAACCAGTAAGGGTTGAATCCAATTTGTGTTTGAGAAAACTACGATTGAGCTACTATTGACCCTCCCCTGTTAGTCACAATAGAAACCCACTTCCTGGATGTGATATATCTTGATTGTAATGGGAGTGTGGGCTTAGTCCAAAATGAAGCCAATATAGTGACAAATACCTATAATTATCTTGTGACATCTCTCCCAATTGGCATGATAGACAAATGAAAGAATTGTATGCTCTCATCCCAATATCTCTCCCTCTTACAAGGAAGGCGATAGTAATGACACATGTATATTCCTTCCTCATTGGATCTATGGCTCTTGCTTGACAAGGTAGCCACCACACTACCTATTAGGACTTCTTGTAGTGGTTATTGTATGGGATTTTTTTTTGGTGACCGAGAGAACCCACCCCGGGCGAGCCCAACATGGTAAACTCTCGAGGCATGAGAGGGTGTGGTTCGGTCACCCCCCTCTCGCGCCTAATCAGCATGGATTGCCGTTCGCAAAGTGCCTTCGGTGAGGTTCGAACCCAGGTCCTTCATTGGGACTTTCCGAGCTCTTACCACCCAGGCTACTATGGCCGGACTGTATGTGATTTTTTTCAACCTCTCTAATGAGGGTTTCTTCACTAGTGACTACAATTCATGTAAAATATTATAAACACTATGGTACAACTTATCGGTGTACGAACTCATATTATGCCTTCATCGATCTATATACCTTATATGAATCTAGACCTAGTTATCATTCAAGGCATCGTATTCCCTAGTGTTCAACCAAAATCTTCTCTGTGTTGTCCTTTTTGAGGTAACATTGTCACCATCACTCAATATCACATGTGACTATATCTTTGCATGTGAAATTTTGTTTTGTTCTAGGCATGCCCATATGTGGATATAAAGTGGAGGATATCCTTCTTCAACCCTTATTTCTGTGATTCTTCTTAAACAATAAGTCTCCATTCTTGTGTCCAAAGATTGTCAAGGAGATGCATCTATAGACCAAAATGAATCTATTTTATGGTAGGTAGTTTATTATGTTGTGTATGTATCATTTTATTAGCATTTACATGTTTATGTTGTTACTAATTTTGGTATGATTATTTCGTGTTCCTCCTCACCTTCCTTCATTACTATTAAACACCATGCTCTGGTCCATTTCTCATCCCATTTAGGTATACTGACCTTTTTGTAATTTTTCTCAATGAAGTTCTTAATGCATGTTTTGCTTATTATAAATGTCATCCACACACATTGTAATATGTTAGATTCAAACATTGCTTTGGAATATACTTGCATGCTATTTGAATAGTGTGTATGTGAAGTTAGATTTGAGCACATGATTTCACACTGAACTCAATTTATCTTTGTTGTTTTCATTAAGAAGACCTTCACATTTGTAATACATTACAACCCATTTTTTTTAATCAATAACAATGATTTTTTTTACCTTGTTCTATTGACTTAATAATCTGAAATTAACCTATAGATGATCAAGAATGTTTCTATCATAGTAATTGGTTTTCAAATATATGAATCTTACACAAAAATCTATATTGATATAAGTTACTTAAGTATATTGATGCTCAAATGTATAATCCATATTAATATATGAATTTTACATTTCTTGACATGATGCATTTATATAGTAATCAAGTTGTCAGGAAGCCATACGAAATCTAAAAAATAGCATAGTCAAACCAACTATAACATCCTAAAATTTATAATTAATTTAAAATCTTCAATGTGGTTTTTACCTAATAAACCTAGCCATAGTCAGGTATGAAAATGAGATTATGAAATATGAAATATATGTCAACCTGTTCACCAATACACACAAAATAACTTAAATGGTACAATTAGGAATAGGGTGTGTATGAATACGAATGAATGTTCCATATGGACAATATTTGACTAGTAGATATCAATGTTTCAAAAAAAGGCCGCAAGGGCCGCATATACTTAGCCTCTTATAAGGTCGATTAGTTGGCGATTTTTAGATGGACATTTGTTATCTTAGTCCAAACTAGATTATATTTATATTGATAACATTCTTTTGATGTACTACTCTATTGTATGTTTTGTACACGAGTCACATGTTTATTTAAAGTTTGTTGTTTTGGAACTCTAGGACATGCAGACATCATTTTTTATGATTTAGTTAGTCTTCATTTTTATGTACTTGTGTTAAACCATTTTGTGCGTGCTTCATTGAATTTTATGCTTGATGATTCTATAATGTATTATACACGGTGTTTTACTTTTCATTCAAACTTCATCGTTGATTCTATCTCAAATTTAGTGTCCAAATATGTAATTTATAAATTAATTATGCAATTTTGTGATTAACTTATATATATAATTAATTATTTAAAAAAATCTATAACTACATATACTTCTGCATATACTCCCGCATACTGCATATACTCTATAAGGTGACCTCTCCGCACGCATAACACAAACTACTTTTTGAAACATTGATAGATATAGTGTTACGACCCCATCTGAGCTTAATTGGTAAACTAGGGTTTACCTAGACAATTACAAGATTAATTGGAATAATCATTCTTGAAATCTAATTAATGACGATAACACAATTAGGATGTTTAACTATGATAATAAGTTTAAATGTTCTTTTGTCTTGAGAATTAGGGTTTTAGAAGCATAGACCCTAATCGGCCCAAAATAGGGTTTTGATGATACATGAATACAGAATTTGATAAGTAGAATGTCTCACTAAATGATTTTTAGTGTTTTATATGTAACTCTGATTTACTTCAAATTTGGATATGATTTGTATATATAAAATGTGAACAATATTGGTAAATATCAGAATTTTTGAAGAATGTTCTGACCTGTTTATCGGTCGAGTTTCAAACTCGGCCGATCACATTTCCAGAATTATACAGCAATGTGGTAATTGAATTTTATCTTTTTATTGGTATATCCAATTGATCTCAAATTTTACTGTGCTTGAAAAACACAGTTTTAGACACTCTGTTAAATTGTCATAATTTTTGGATGACTTTTGATCTCTACAGTAAGGGTGTCGGTCGAGTTCTGTGCAGGACAAACTCGGCCGAATATTCTGCAGACTGCAATATAGCAGTGCACTGTTCTATTTTTAATTATTTATTGGTAACTCTAAATGATCTCAAATTTTCACTGAAGCTTTATAGATAAATTATAAACAACGTGATAAATTCCCATAATTGTTGGAGAATGTTTGATCTCTGAAATAAACGAATTACAGTAACTTTTGTATAACTGAATATTCAGCCAATATAATTAAAGTTAAGTGTTGGGTCAATATGCAATTGACCCAAGCAGCTCAATTGACTTATATGATCGACCACACACACACACAGCTCTCATTCTTCGTCATCCATCCCAGAGAAACGAAAATCTAGAGAGAGAGGGAGAGTTAGGGCTTGAGTGGAGAAAGAGGAGGAATTGCTGAATTAGGGTTCTGCGGTCCCAAGAATGGTGAAATCAAGTAAGTTTGGATCCTTTGCATAGACTTTTATGGTGAATCTTCTCTCTCATGTCTAGATTCCGTCCATGCTCTGATTTGATCCAAGATGATGTCGAAATTCCCTCTTTTCTCACCCTTTCTTCATAATCCCTCATTTTCAAGGTTTCCGAGTTGAATGGAAGAAGAATTGGGAGATTTGCTAGGGATTTGATAGGAATTCGAGATCTCCTGAGTTGAGCTGCGGTTTTGAGGTGTTTTCACACCTTAGGGTGAGTGGGTTCTTCCTTCAAACAGTATAATGCACGAATTTGATTATAGCACCTAAATCCCTAAATGCTTAACATGTGATTCTAAATCTTGAAATGTCCGTTTGATTTAAGTTGTTGCAAATTGATATGTTATGAATTCCTTCTCTGTTTGAATGACTCCTTAATGGTAGATTCACATCAGAAACGTATACAACACTTCCTAGTAAGAATGCCTTTCATATTTATATCAAATTATGTAATTAGGGTTTAACCTAATTGAGACATCACTAGAGTTTCAACCTTATTGAAAAGGACCGGTAATCCTATAAATGGTTAGGATGTACCTCATGGGTTATCTTAATTGAATTTTATCCTTGATACATGATATCTCATTGAATGGTATGGAAAACCTAAACTTAGTGAAATTTCCATGGTTTCATATCTATAATGATTGTATATGATTGGTTGGAAACAATCTTTATTTTAGTGAATGCTTATATCCTATGAAATTCTTATGAGAGTCATGTGACGAGTGAATGAGGCAAATGAAACCCTAAAGAGTAGGGTGTTGGCATGTGATGAATGAATAAGGCAAATGAAACCCAAAGGATAGGGTTTTCAATGAATCATATTATGATAATATGAAAGGTCTCAATATGAGATGTGCTGATGCTTAATTGTTGAATTGTATGCTTCTAGTGCATTTAACTTTATGAGAGTCTATGATGTATATGTGTTTAAAGTGATGTTCAGAATGTGAAATAAGTATGATATGTGACATTCCTGTTTAAATGTTTATATGTTAATCAGTTAATAGACTTAGGTGCCCTAACACCGTAGAACCCCTTTGAGATGTCTGCAACCAAGGGGGGGGGGGAAACTCGTGTTGCAACAATAACTGTGCTTGTGTCACGGTGGCACGAGGATAGAGAGAGACAGTGTTGCAACAAGAACCGTGCTTGTGTCACGGTGGCACTGTGGAAAATAGGGGTTATTGCAACAAGATCCGTGCTTGTGTCATGGAGGTAACCCCGTGAGACTCTCCGCCTGTGTACTCAGGTTAGAGGAGGAGTCTACAGTTCACTCTTTTGAGAGTGTAGTGAGGCCTTGTGAGCCTGAGGCCTTGTGAGCTTGAGAGTCCTGCAGCAGACCAGGGCTGGCAGTCAGACTTAGCATTTCCCGGGTGTGTCGCTAAGTCTTGTACGGTGGGATCGTAGCTCGCTACGGATCTTTATATGCAGAGTACACTGCATATGATTAGGGCATAAGTTAAAATATGATCATATAGGTTCACAGAGTTCCTTATGAATAAAAGAGTTAAGGAAGACTAGAGTATAGTCTTCTAGTAGTTATTCTTTGGATGTAATATTTACATTCTTTGTTATTTCAATTATATTGTTTTAGAACTGCTCAGTGTAGTATTTATTGTTGTTAAATTTCATATCGTTTACTCAAATTATATCTGTAATCACTTTAGTGCATTAGTCTGTTTCCATGAAGTACTCATTCACTGAGCGAGTAGGCTCACCCCTCTACTCAAACATTTTTAGGGTTAACCGCGTGGACTTGAAGATGGTCACAACATCAGTGTAGACCTGCCACATGAGTCAAGTATGAGATTAGTTGAGTCAGTCGGTCCTTGTCACTCTAGGTCCTCAGTAAGAGATAAGAGAGAGAGAGTTGTAATTACGATGTGTAATATTGTTCCTCTTTTGATATGTATGCTAATTAGCAAGTTTTATGTGCATAAGGTGTGAGAGACATCATGAATGTTTATACATGTATCTTTACTATTGAAGTCTGATTAGTAAAAAAAATGTTCAGATTCCATTGTTAATATGTTATGTGATTCAATGCGGGGAAATAAGAGTTTTAAAGAAAAGCAAAAAGTTAAGGGTGTTCTTTGTGTTACATATAAATCCTATCTTATGCCCTAATCTCATGATTTGAGAAAATTGTGAGATCGGGGTGTAACAGCTTGGTATCAGAGCTTAGGGTGAGTTGTCAAGGACCATTAAGTTAGTAAGTTAGAGTCCTATGTGTGGCAGATAGGAGATGTTTGATGTTAGCTTTGGGGATTTGAGTATTTGGATATCCTGGCCCGATATCTGAGTACTTGGATCAACCAGTACAAGCTACTCTGTCTATTCTCTCACGTATACCCTGGCCAGGTATACAGTGGAAGAATGGGCTAGAGAGGAACCCTAGAAATGTTAGGGTTAGAAAACGAGAAAAGAAACAAGAATTAAGAGCATAAATGTAAAAGGAGATAGAACTTACATTTCATAATGTTGTTTTTGTTGGAAATGTACAGAAATGCTCTTATATGTTTGAATTGAAATATTCAATACTTTGAAATATGGAAATATTGTAGCATTTATTGATTTTATTCTTTGTAACAAGTAGACTAGAATTGACCTTTGAATGGGATTTTGTTTCTATAGTTTTGCCCGCTAATTCGAGTGAAATTGACATCAGCAGGTCTGTTTAGGTTTTCAGTCTATACGCGATTCGGCCGAGTTGTATGTGATTCAGCCGAATTTCCTTAATAGGCAATCGAACAACAAACTGATCGGCCGAGTTGTATGTAATTCGGCCGAGTTTCCTTTTTCAGGAAATCAAACGGCAAGTTGATCGGCCGAGTTGTGAAGCAATCGGCTGAGTTTCTGACCAATCGGCCGAGTTTCTGAGCTGTGAGTGGCAGTTCAGGAAGAATGTAATCCTTTGTAGTTCTTGGCTTCAGGATTTCAGGTTTGGCCTGGTCCGGTTGGCAGGATGCGTTATTAGGATCTAATGAATCCTATCAATAGCATAATAAGAATAGAATTTGAATAATTAGACCCACATCAGAGTAAGAATGTACATACAGTAAGATGTTGAAACATATGGGCAAGATCAGAACAACTAAGAATTAGTTGAAACTGATATCTGAGGTTTAACTTTGGGGTCTCAAATGTGAAACCCTTAATTGGGAATAATAGAACATGATATGAAGCTCATAATCAGTTTATTGATTAATTTTGCATGAACTATACATATGAAATATAGAAAAGATACGTGAAATGTATGTATGGTTCAAGATAGCAAGAATCAATCATGAAGAATGAATCATAGAATAGAGTATAATGCTTTTATGAACCCTAAAGCAAAGGCTAAGTAGAAGAATAGAGTGAGATTTCAATAGGTCCATAGAAGTAAAGAGTCTTCAAAAGAGTAAAAGTAAAGAGAATCGTATGAACATGTAATTCACAAGACTAGAACAACAAACTAGTTTCTAAGCAAAGAACATAGGTGTAGTTTAACGAATGAATAAATCATACAAAGGTAGACTGTATTCAGGAAGGAAAAACTTGATTGAAAGAGAAACTATGTTTGACCCATGCATGATCCACTTGATGTAAAAATGAAGAATATGTAATGTATTCAACATGAGTAAAAAACTAATAGAAGGACTTTTAATTTAGAATGTTAACTTTGCAATAGTATAAAGATAAAGGAGGAAATATGTGCAACATGGTATAGATGACCATACATATGAATAAGCAACATGGTCATAAGAGAAAAATTTAGAATTAAAGATGACGGATTAAAGAGTAGTATATAGTAAGAGGACTATGAAACGTAAGAAAGGGTTTGAAGTATGATGGAGAAGTTATAAAATAAAGAGGTTGTGAGATTCAAGCAAGTGCTAACTAATCAAATATCTCTGTTGATAACTAAGTAAATCTACATACGAGAATGTATTAAGGGAATGTTTGAATATAAGTATTCCAAGTCTTAAAATCATCTTCTCTTTCATATATTCCTTAATAAGAGCAAGGTGGGAATGAAATGATAAGAGAAAATGAATCATATATGGTGCATAACTACCTTGGTGGGGTCATCTAGTGAATGTAATAGTGACATACTATATGATGAAGTGCGATAAGAAATAAAATTCTTGTGTGATAGCAAGAATGATGAATAATCTATTCCTATCTTAAATGCTTCAATGTTAATGATGTTTATTGTATATAATCATATGAAAAGGATAGGTAGCAAAAAGTAAAGAAGTAATGAATGAGCAGAGAGATATGGGAAAATACTAGCTTTGTGTAATATGTGAATTTGTTTTTGCATGTATGATTTGTTGAAGGCATATTAAGGTATGAAAGCTGGTTCTATATATGATTTCAGTGTATTTGTGCAAGCTATATGTTAAATTAAAGGTGTATGATAGTTGTAGTAATTCATACCTGATATGCATCTTATCATTGTGTATTTGTAATATGGTGATACGGTTTGGATGATGTTAGAACACATGGAGAGATACCCTGAACAAGGTAGTCATACATATTCACTCATATTAATAGAAAGGGATGATAATTAGATTGTTTGGACAAGTAACCCTAATGAGGTGTAGCTTGTTATACCTAGCTCTAATATAACTGAGTGATGGTAATTGAGTATGATTAATGCTTGAATGACTGATACAATTGTGGATTACCTTATTACTGTTGTTGAAACCCTAAAATGATATAATGCGATGGTTACACTTTGAATTGTGTGTGGGCCCATAACCCACAGGTCCCAGGATCGAAACAGGATAGTATGGAATGAGGTGGTAATGCTTCACCTCATGCATCCATGACCCAATGGGGATGCCAAGAGTAGTATTGTGTAATTGATTGTTGAATCTAGCCTTTTAATTCAAGACTGTTTTGCTATTTGAATAGCACTTTATTAAAGTTTAAAATAGCATGGTGAACTCGCTTATGTCACTTAAAGGTGATACAGAACAATAGAACTTTCTGAGCCGCATAAGTTGAGATAGTTGTATCGGAGTATCAGAGTTGCGCAGTGAAAGCGTGATGGTTTATCTTTGTATTCTATGTTTGACTGTGGCATAAAGAATTTGTTTGATATCATTGAGAACTATTTAAAATATGTTGTGAGTTAGTAAAGAATTAAAAGATCTAATGTTGAAAACTACATTCGGGTATGAAATACAAGAATATAATGACATAGAAGGTTTTAGAAGCTTAGAATAACCTTGAATGTATCTTTCTTGTAGGTTTATGTTTCGAGGACGAAACATTCTAAGGGGGGGAGAGTTGTTACGACCCCATCTGAGCTTAATTGGTAAACTAGGGTTTACCTAGACAATTACAAGATTAATTGGAATAATCATTCTTGAAATATAATTAATGACGATAACACAATTAGGATGTTTTAACTATGATAATAAGTTTAAATGTTCTTTTGTCTTGAGAATTAGGGTTTTAGAAGCATAGACTCTAATCGGCCCAAAATAGGGTTTTGATGATACATGAATATAGAATTTGATAAGTAGAATGTCTCACTAAATGATTTTTAGTGTTTTATGTGTAACTCTGATTTACTTAGAATTTGGATATGATTTGTATATATAAAATGTGAACAATATTGGTAAATATCAAAATTTTTGAAGAATGTTCTGACCTGTTTATCGGTCGAGTTTCAAACTCGGCCGATCACATTTCCAGAATTATACAACAATGTGGTAATTGAATTTTATATTTTTATTGGTATATCCAATTGATCTCAAATTTTAACTGTGCTTTAAAAACACAGTTTTAGACACTCTGTTAAATTGGCATAATTTTTGGATGACTTTTGATCTCTACAGTAAGGGTGTCGGTCGAGTTCTGTGCAGGACAAACTCGGCCGAATATTCTGCAGACTGCAATATAGCAGTGCACTGTTCTATTTTTAATTATTTATTGGTAACTCCAAATGATCTAAAATTTTAACTGAAGCTTTATAGATCAATTATAAACAACGTGCTAAATTCCCATAATTTTTGGAGAATGTTGGATCTCTGAAATAAACGAATTACAGTAACTTTTGTATAACTGAATATTCAGCCAATATAATTAAAGTTAAGTGTTGGGTCAATATGCAATTGACCCAAGCAGCTCAATTGACTTATATGATCGATCACACACACACACAGCTCTCATTCTTAGTCATCCATCCCAGAGAAACGAAAATCTAGAGAGAGAGGGAGAGTTATGGCTTGAGTGGAGAAAGAGGAGGAATTGCTGAATTAGGGTTCTGCAGTCCCAAGAATGGTGAAATCAAGTAAGTTTGGATCCTTTGCATAGACTTTTATGGTGAATCTTCTCTCTCATGTCTAGATTCCGTCCATGCTCTGATTTGATCCAAGATGATGTCGAAATTCCCTCTTTTCTCACCCTTTCTTCATAATCCCTCATTTTCAAGGTTTCCGAGTTGAATGGAAGAAGAATTGGGAGATTTGTTAGGGATTTGATAGGAATTCGAGATCCCCTGAGTTGAGCTGCGGTTTTGAGGTGTTTTCACACCTTAGGGTGAGTGGGTTCTTCCTTCAAACAGTATAATGCACGAATTTGATTATAGCACCTAAATCCCTAAATGCTTAGCATGTGATTCTAAATCTTGAAATGTCCGTTTGATTTAAGTTGTTGCAAATTGATATGTTATGAATTCCTTCTCTGTTTGAATGACTCCTTAATGGTAGATTCACATCAGAAATGTATACAACACTTCCTAGTAAGAATGCCTTTCAGATTTATATCAAATGATGTAATTAGGGTTTAACCTAATTGAGACATCACTAGAGTTTCAACCTTATTGAAAAGGACCGGTAATCCTATAAATGGTTAGGATGTACCTCATGGGTTATCTTAATTGAATTTTATCCTTGATACATGATATCTCATTGAATGGTATGGAAAACCTAAACTTAGTTAAATTTCCATGGTTTCATATCTATAATGATTGTATATGATTGGTTGGAAACAATCTTTATTTTAGTGAATGCTTATATCCTATGAAATTCTTATGAGAGTCATGTGACGAGTGAATGAGGCAAATGAAACCCTAAAGAGTAGGGTGCTGGCATGTGATGAATGAATAAGGCAAATGAAACCCAAAGGATAGGGTTTTCAATGAATCATATTATGATAATATGAAAGGTCTCAATATGAGATGTGCTGATGCTTAATTGTTGAATTGTATGCTTCTAGTGCATTTAACTTTATATGCATGTTCTCTCTGAGTTGATATCTACATACTGCAGGGCTTCTTATATTTCAATACATATCTCGTAAATTGCAGGTGATGAGATATGACATGCCCTAGAAAGGGATGTTACTGAGACTTGGTATATGTTGAATACATGAGCTATGATGTATATGTGTTTAAAGTGATGTTCAGAATGTGAAATAAGTATGATATGTGACATTCCTGTTTAAATGTTTATATGTTAATCAGTTAATAGACTTAGGTGCCCTAACACCGTAGAATCCCTTTGAGAGGTCTGCAACCAAGGGGGGGAAACTCGTGTTGCAACAATAACTGTGCTTGTGTCACGGTGGCACGAGGATAGAGAGAGACAGTGTTGCAACAAGAACCGTGCTTGTGTCACGGTGACACTGTGGAAAATAGGGGTTATTGCAACAAGATCCGTGCTTGTGTCATGGAGGTAACCCCGTGAGACTCTCCGCCTGTGTACTCAGGTTAGAGGAGGAGTCTAGAGTTCACTCTTTTGAGAGTGTAGTGAGGCCTTGTGAGCCTGAGAGTCCTGCAGCAGACCAGGGCTGGCAGTCAGACTTAGCATTTCCCGGGTGTGTCGCTAAGTCTTGTACGGTGGGATCGTAGCTCGCTACGGATCTTTATATGCAGAGTACACTGCATATGATTAGGGCATAAGTTAAAATATGATCATATAGGTTCACAGAGTTCCTTATGAATAAAAGAGTTAAGGAAGACTAGAGTATAGTCTTCTAGTAGTTATTCTTTGGATGTAATATTTACATTCTTTGTTATTTCAATTATATTGTTTTAGAACTGCTCAGTGTAGTATTTATTGTTGTTAAATTTCATATCGTTTACTCAAATTATATCTGTAATCACTTTAGTGCATTAGTCTGTTTCCATGAAGTACTCATTCACTGAGCGAGTAGGCTCACCCCTCTACTCAAACATTTTTAGGGTTAACCGCGTGGACTTGAAGATGGTCACAGCATCAGTGTAGACCTGCCACAGGAGTCAAGTATGAGATTAGTTGAGTCAGTCGGTCCTTGTCACTCTAGGTCCTCAGTAAGAGATAAGAGAGAGAGTTGTAATTACGATGTGTAATATTTTTCCTCTTTTGATATGTATGCTAATTAGCAAGTTTTATGTGCATAAGGTGTGAGAGACATCATGAATGTTTATACATGTATCTTTACTATTGAATTCTGATTAGTAAAAAAAATGTTCAGATTCCATTGTTAATATGTTATGTGATTCAATGCGGGGAAACAAGAGTTTTAAAGAAAAGCAAAAAGTTAAGGGTGTTCTTTGTGTGACATATAAATCCTATCTTATGCCCTAATCTCATGATTTGAGAAAATTGTGAGATCGGAGTGTAACATATAGTGTGATAATAATTGAAGGTTTAATGTGAGTAAAGATAACCAATGTGTTTTATAAAGGTTCATGTTGAAATAATAGTGACAATGAAATCTATGAGTAAAACATTAAAAAAATGTATAAAATATTTTCATATTAGTAGAAGTAATATGATGGTAATGGGACTCTAAATCCTAAATACTGATAATTAGTGCGTTGTGAAATGATTAATTTCAAGATAATTGAGATAAATTCTAATTATAGTAAAACCCATATGAGATAAGCTCAAAAGCTAAATTTAAGTCCAAAATCATAATCTACATGGTGGATTTAGCTTAGATATCAAGTTTCAACTTAATCGGATTACATTTTCTATGACAAATTGTTTACATGAGATAAACCTCTTAAATGTGATTTTCCCTAACTTTAGACTTTGTTTCATTGGACTTAAATCACAAATATATGTCACACACATTATTTATTTGGTTCCCCTATGGTTTCCTTATCATACACTCTTTTATATGTGGATTTTTTCCTAGCCATTGGATATGGATCCGAGGGACACACCCTCATATTCCTCCTTGCGAAGGAAAGAGTCCAAGGGGAGAAGTAATCTCGATACAATGGACTCCTTGTACTCTAAATTCCTCATTAATCCGGTCAGTGTCCATGAAATCTAGGAGATCTAATTGAATCAGGGAGTGATTATGTGCTATAAAGACCTAAGTTTTGAACCCTAATTCACAGTCTCGTCAAAATACCTCTTTCTCCCTTTCTTCTACCTATGTCTAGAAGTTGTAGATAGGGACCTATTCCACCGTTGTGACGGATACCGATCCTCAAAGTTTCTCCTAGCACTCAGAGATCGACCACCCATGTCAACTTCTAGTGTCCTTCCTTAAGTACCCTCTACAAAGCCAATCTTCCCTCCCCAGCATCAACGACCTCATGACAGAAAACTCCATCGACCACCACCCAAGTAAGCTCTACAGTAAGATTCCTATATCAAGTACCCATGTTTCCACATGATTGTTCTATCATTCCTTTATCCCAATTGTTCCAACTTGGAACACTCATGCTTGTCGTTGGTACTGTACATCAATGGTTCATTCTAGGACGAGTTTTTTCCTCAGGGTCCTTGTAACACCTTGAGTGTGTCATAGCAGATCTTCTTACACCTTTGGTTCTTTTTATGCATCACATAGGTGCCATTACCGAGTTTCGAGTAGGGACAGTGACAAGTGTGTGGATCTCTACAGCTCCATGGACCCTCTATGAGGGCTTGTCGAGTCTGGGATGGCTTGAGGAAGATTTTAGGCAAGTCTATGTAGTGAGGATTCTCACATTTTTCAAGGTTTGATCATAGACTCATGCTCTGTGTAACAGCTTCTCAACGTCATTACTGTGTGAAGAAGCCAAGCGTGAGAATTAGCATACTACCTATGCTTTCCTAAATATGTGTCACACATCAGCATCGGTATTCAGGCATGAGTGGTTTTAATTTGAGGTGTAACATATGAAGTTTTAATATAACATTTTGACAAAATCACCCATGTCACACATACGATCAAGAATATATTGTTGCAGGCATTTCTGGCTTTCTATTTTTTATTTATCCAATCCCAAGAATTATGGAGTGGTTTTATCTTGCTCCTAATAGGTCAGACTTTAGTAATTCATATATTTTGAATTCTTTTTCCTATGGAAGCAAATCATATTTGAAACTTTATCATTTTTTTGAGATCTAGATGATGGGCTGGGGTTCAGAACCTGATTTCACTCTAGGTTTCCCTCTTTTAGCCACTAAACATGAAATCGTATAAAAAATAAAGAGAATGCAATTATTAATGAATGATTATTAAATGAACATGGTAATTACAGATTCAATCACCCAAGGAAACGATTAGTATTTCTTCAACCTAAGAAGAGAAACTAGGATCTCCTATAAGAGAGAGATAAGTGGTTCATGTCGATGGGTATTCATATTTATTTAGCTCAGTACATTTACATGTTTCTCATATAAGGAATTATGATTTGTGTTTCTAATATTCTAAGATGTTAAGTAAGATATACAATTAAAGTTTTCATTGATGATTATGTTCTCACATATACCCAATATCTCAAGTTGATATATGTTATTTAGATCTCTTAGAATGATTGAGATTCATGAACTAGGTGTTCATGAGAAAAGTCAAAGGATCATGTTCATATAAGATTTCTTAGTAATCATTTATATTAATGAATAAGACTACAAGATAAGAAAGCAAGTAAGATTGTCATACTTCCATGATTATATTCTATAACCATATACGTAATATTTCAAGTAGAAATATTCTATTCATATTTCTTTAAGAGTTTGAGATCTGAGAACTAAGAATTTATTTAGATTTCTTATAATGATTAAGATCTAAGAGTTAAGTAAAATATCAGAATATAGGTTTTCAACATATTAAAACATGATCAAATTTTCAAGATAAAGATTCTATTAAGATCAGATTGTATTTAGAATTCATTTCATGATAATGTTATGAGATTTTGATGTAATAAGTCATGATTAAGTTCCAAGATAAGATTTTACTAAGATTCATGATCTGAGTCATGATAAGAATATGAGAACAGGATGCTTTATGATTTATGATGTAATTCCATTAAGATGTATGCGTTATATTTCATGATAAGATTCTATAAAGATTCATGTATTAAGATTCAAGATATTATTTCATGATAAGACTATAATATCAGAATGTATTAAGATTCATGTTAAGATCGAATTTAGTAAGACGAAATGAGATTATGGAGTTAAACCCATGACTTAATGTAGGTCAACTCAAGAAGAATGTGACACATGCCCTTTGTGCAAGTCATGTGACCCAAGCACCCTAGTGCAAGACAAATTAAGAGAGACATGACCCAAGCCCTTTTTGCAAGTCACGGAGCACATGACCTTTAGTGCAAGTTGATTTCGATATGTAACCCAAGCCCAGAGTGCAGGTTATGTGACCCAAGAACCTTAGGTGTAGGTCATGAGACCCATGTACTAGAGTACAAGTCTCCAGAGAAAGATGAGTAAAAGGATAAGAATTAAGTGAAAGAAAGAAGAAATATTTATGTTTCAGAATTATGTAGATTTTAATGTTAGTTTCATGTTTATAATGTTCAAGAATATTTTGTAATTTGTAAATACTTCAGTTTTGTACATATATAATACTCATGCCACTTACGCTATCAACCGTTTTTCTAATATGTGGTTGGGGATGAGATGTCCGCAGGTGAGGAGCAGAAGTAGAAGTAGCGCATAAAGACTTGAAGCGTCGGGATAGAGCAAGGATAAGATTTTGTGGGATATCAACTATAAAATGATCCTCAACTGTATAGATTAACCTTTATGTTTCCATATTTAGAACACTATACTAGAGACTTTATCTCAAGATGTTTTCTATGTGATAGCCTTTAAGTTTCCTTTTGTAAGAACAGTGATGAGAATGTTGATCTTTCAAGTATATGTGATTGATTATATTGTTGTTATGAATGCTAGTGTTCTGCAATGACCCTTAAGTGCACGAGTTATGGATAACTCAATGTTGCTTCTGTTACGTGCATGTGTGTGTTAAGGGATGGTGATACACCAACTCAAGCTCATAGACACAATTTAACAAAGAAGGTAAAATTGGAAAAGGTAAGACTCTTCTGCTTTATTCCTTTCATTGCACAATAAGGAGCTTTAAGATACTTTCCCCCCAAAATCTAAGTACCACCTCTAGATAGAATACCCTGATCATTGAGGCCCAAACCAATGTAACCACTACCACTGAACCCATCAACAACCATCTAACAACATGAACCAATGGATGCAGACGCCTTATGCAATTAGAACACAACAAAATGGTCTGAGGGGAAATATTTATCCCTATGAAGGGCTCGAGGGATACCTAGGTGACTGCCAACCTTTGAGGATGGGTTAACAAAACAACAATGATGAAAAAGAAGTAAGAGATATTAGTCATGCCAACTCCTAGGGAAACACAGAAACATAAGGAAATAAAGAGGGGGGGAGCAACATGCCTCAATGGGAGGTTGCATATAGGCTCCTAATCACCATCGATGAACACTGACAACAGTCGATGGCATCACTGATATCTCATCACCACCACTTGTCTTCATCCAAGCACACATATGGAACCAACCAATGTCCATTGTAGGATGGGGGAAAGGACAAAGAGGGAAGCCTGATGATATAATTATCTAATAGATTAAAATGACTTGTCAAAGTGAGTATGGAGGTGTTCAAGGATGTGGGGTGGTTGTAAGATACCAAAACATAGATATACATATCCATGAGATCCTAACACCATGGTTAGAATAAAAATAACACCAAAAACTGATTCCTAATATATGTTACTCTAATGTTCTGTAGAACTCATTGACACACTTATTATACATATAAGGGGTGGATATGAAATATTTTTAAACATGTACTTCACCCAAAACACACACATGTATATATACATATATATACATTGATATATATATATACTTTTATTTAGTAATTAAATGAATTTTTTTGTTTATCTTTCACTATATCAAATAAATCTAAAATATACTTCGTGAATATTTTTTTAGAAAAGATCTGTAGAAAAATGTTACTAAATTTTTTCAACAAAATTCATAGCCAATAGATTTGTCATTGCCTTAAATGTTAGTATATTAAAGACATATACGAGAGTTGTTGAATATATATTAGTGCAACAACTAGTTCTCCAACAACTAGACATGTCTTATATCAAATGTAGAATCACACGTCCAAATCCTTATTTGAATTCTTCTTTTTTGTTGTCTTGTCATCGCCTCAACCTCGTAGCAATATCTTGTCTTCTCCTTAGAGAAATTGGTCTTTCTCAAACCTTATCACAAGGACCTCTGTCTCTACATCGTCTATACGAATGTGGAAGTTTTTGGTGCACCATGTTGGTCACCAAGAGGAAGTGGAATGTAGAGTCATAAACATGCTAACACTTTCACTCTCCTTCTTCTCCTATTGGGGGTTGTCATCCTTGGGATGGGTTTTTCTCTATGCAAGAGGAAGAATTCTTAGAAAACTTGTATCTCAGTGTGTATGTCTCCCTTGATACATACACCCCTTTTTATAGGATTCATGAGCGTAGATTCCCAAGATCCTAATCACGGCTAAAAATAGATCAAACTAGGAAAATTTAGACAAACTTCCCAATCGATTAGTCTATTATTTAGTTGATTGGTTGGGTCATCCAATTGACCAGCTAATACGTCCAATCGATCGGTTGGTCAATCTTGGTCTGATTAGATTGATTAGTTAGATTTTAAATCAAACAAACCACATTTTCCTTATTATTTCTTGACTTGTGTCTAGTGCGGTTGTGTTACATAATGATCGGTTCTCTAACTTCCCTCATGGTAAATAATTGGTCATCTGATAATCAATCGACCAGTTGTTCTAGACCATCTAGTCAATCGAGTGAATTACCAGTTGATTAGTTTTTGTGTAGCAAATAAACCTTTAAAATTTGAGAACTACTCCAATCGTGTGTATGTTTGCAAATTTCAATTCACTTAATCATGCTTGTATGTGTGACCTTGTAGGTTCTACATTACATTGGAAGTAATGTCAGAGACCTCACTAGCACACAATGGTATCTAGACACACGTCATCACTACCTAAGTAACTAAAATAAGTTGGGAACAACTTTAACATGTAAGTGATCAATGTTACCATGACCGTATAATCTATTTGTAGCATATATCTAGAGACCTCGAGGTATTGTGTAGTCATCAATTTAATATTCAATCTATCTTTCTTGAAGAAGAGGAGATTATTGAGATAGTGTGAGATCAAAATCCTTTATTAAGAGCATGCCCATACATTTTGTAGTATCACTTATAAATTGTCAAGGATATCACTACAATGAGAGGGATAAACTCCATCTATATCACTTGCAATAATGCACACGTATCACATTGTACCCAATCGCAACCCGTATGGGAACCCTTATTTAGAGTCACATTGGATCATGTTAAATTATATTGAAAATCATGTGATCATTGTACTGACTTTGGTCTATCGATCACAATCATTATTGTTAGACTGAGATATGACTCTGACTTCCATAACATGGCTTTCATGTATCGTTCTTAAAGTGAGCCTATTCAGTATTACTTGTTCTCTAACAAGTACCCATGTACCCGAATTGACATCCAATATCGTGACAAAATAGACATAGTCATCATCAATCACATACACTAATTGTAGGTATTATTTTTGTCCTATAATATCTATAATATTACTTACCAAGGACATAACAAGAATGAATACTCTTGAATATACATATGATCTCATGCTGAGGCCCTCAATCCAAATTATATGTTATCGAGTTAAAATATTCTTAGCACATTACTAGAGTTATTCATTATCTCAATACTAAGACAAACATAACAAGTAGAATTACCTTTTATTAATAAACAAATCATATACAATGTCCTATTACTATCATCATGTGATGTATGTCAAGGATTATAACTAATAATTTATTGGGTTATAGTTAGAAAATGACATGAAGCTAGTTCGATACTCAAACTAATTAAGTTTAATAGTAAGAATTAATTTATATTGACTATAATTGAAACAAGGATTGCTTTAAATCATATCTCTTAGGTCTACTATTTAATGGTTGTAAAAAATACGAATGATATATTTAGGAAACTCTGTCATCTTTTTAGTAGGATAGTTTAGTTGGGTTTGGTTTGCACTAAAACTACACACCAAAATGTACAAATTGGTTTGTAAATATTTTAAACTAAACCAAAATGTTAGCCAATCCTTAACCAAACCGACCTATAATTTTATAGTTTGGGTTTGGTTTGGTTTGGTTTAGTTTAGTTTTATACTATTACTTTAAAGATTGTATATTGTTTTGTTGTAAATTTTGAAGTCAGTCCGACAATTTGTCATCATCTTTATCAATGACTCTATCATGATAAGAAAATGTCAAATATACATTGATTATCAATGAAGAATATAAAACATATCTGTAAACTATGAAATATCATGGTACAACTAACTAAAAATAACTATGCATCATACTTATATTTGAATATAGTTACCGAAACCTAAGTTTCATTTACTTGACATTACTTTTATTTTTGACAAAGAAAAACATATTATGTACTATTAATCAAAACTTAAATGTGTATTTTTGTACACGATATAACTATATATATAGTATTAACATGCATAACATGTCTCAATTTAGTTTTTTTTGCTTAAACTGTACCTTAAATAGAACCAAACCATTATTTCGTGGTTTACAATAATAGTCACATGAGTTGATTTCCCGAACTCTCAGTTGACTTGTTTTACTATACCTTGAATTCACCTAGTGTAATCATGCATCACATATAGTTTACACTATAAGTTGGTATTGGTTTCTCAATGGAACCCTTTTTCAGGCTCTTTGTTGCAATTCCTTATCTAGTACAATCCATCATCCAATATAGTGCATCTTCATCTATCTCCTATAATTTTAAGTTGCCTCCAATGACCCCACCACCTTAAGTGATTGGCTATGTGGTTGCTCATTCGATCACTCTACTCGCAAAATGTTGTAACAAGAACATGAACGAGCTATTTAAATAGAATCAAGCCGTTTTGTTTAACAAAAATAAGGTAATTTTACCTAAGTGTTATAGGTGACAAGTTTTTGAAACTACCTCTGTCAGGTCAAGCATGTGATACCTTGGTATCCAACCAATTATTTAGTTGTTGAAAACTCAAACTAAATATAACTCGTGAGTCGTGAAAAATTGACCATGCATGTGGAAAACGGGATGAGCAAGGGAAATTTTTTTTATAGTGTTCGGATAGATAAATTTGATAGGGAGAGGAAGGAACGAGAGGAAATTGATCCATCTATGTCCCCCACCTTTTTTTTTTCTTTCTTTGCACCGAATTGTCTTCATCAAAAGGGTAATGGACGAATAGTGTTTTCTCACTATGTTACCTTTATTCCTAGACGACCAGAATAATCTTTCGTTTCCTAGAAGGCTAAAACAAATCATTCTCCTACCTTTTCTTCCCCTTCCATCCATATGCCAATCAAACATATAATTCATGCCAATCCTTTTCTTTTCCCTTCCCTTTTGCGTTTATCACCTCCTCTCCTTTACCTTACTTTCCTAGCATTAATAGCCGCTTCTAGAAATCTTTGTAATATGGTTTGAACAATGTTTGTAAGCGTTAAAAAGAGTTATAAATGCAATATTCTTAACATATAGTATTTGCTTTAAGTTGTAGTCTTACATGGAAACTGATCCACTGCCTATGGATAACTATATCCGTATAGAACTGTAAACATCAAATATCACGATTTTTCATCACGTCTGTAAGAGAGCAGTTCGGCAAACAACTGGGCTTTGTGTCGCATGTCAGCGTTTATGCATAAAATAATAAAACAGCAACTACGGCACTGGAAGGAGTTGTTTAATTTAGATTACTCTCAATTGCATTCCTGTAAGTTTATCTCATTGCCATTCCAAGATGTTGACATCGACGAGCCACCTGATTTACTATATCCTTGAGTATCTCTCCTCATCTAGACGACCACTCTCTTGTTCCGATTAGCGAGATCAAATACGTCCCTGATATCGTCCCAAATAAAATCTGAGTGTTTAAATAGAATAAAGTTGTGCAGTTTAAACAACTTTAGGTAATTTTACACGAATTTTATAGGAGATATACTTTTTAAAAAAGTACCTTATTAATTTGGGTGGGGTCAGAAAAACTCAGTTGATACATTGGATTGTGTTACAGTTGCTGAAGAGTCAAACTCAAAATTAGTTATCGTAACTCATATTCATACGTGCTTTTTGCTTTTACACTATCGGAGGATGTTTGGTTTCTTGTATTTTGTCGTGTGTTGGAATAAGAAATGGATTTAGTCTGTGAAGATTTCATATTTACTTTGCAGATTTGATAAACATTACTATCTCGAAATTTCGATATAATAATAATCTGACATTTTGTTAATCATCAAAATAATACCTGATATTGCGATCTAACCCGAGCTGATCATTGTACCAATAAGAGAACTGATATCAGATGCAACAAAACAAACATATAAGAAATGCAATAATTCAAGTCTCTGCATTTATGAATATCTAACATTTTACTAATGCATGAGGAGCTAAATGCAGAATTTTCACAAATCTTACTCACTGACGGCGCACCAGACACGGTCTACATTCAATATATAGAAAATGGCGAGAGAAAGACAAACAAAACAGTATACTGTTTTTGGACAAATAAAATGACGTGTCTATGCAAAAAATAATAAACAGCGAGACGACCTGGTTTCTTATAGCCTTGAGTATTGCTCCTCATCCAGACAACCACTCTCTTATTCTAATTAGCAAGATCAAAGCTTGGGCACCACGGTTTGATAGTTAAATAGGTCCCAGATATCGTCCAAAATATAATCTGGGTGTTTAAATAGAATCAAGTTGCGTTGTTTATTTTTGGTAATTGCACACAGATGTCATAGGAGATGCACTTTATAAAAAGTACCTTATCAATTTGTGTAGGGTTCAAGAAAATCAGTTAATATAACGGACCATGCTTTATTTGACGAAGACTAAATCCCAATATAAGTTATGTAACTTTGTGCTTTTATATAGGAGGATGTTTGGTTTCTTATATTTTGTCACTGGGCTGTGTTATAAATCTATTTGTGTAGATTATATATATAGTTTCTGCGATGGAAAACAGAACAAAAATCTGAATTCCATATATAATAATAATATGATATTTTTGGTCTCCATTAAAACAATACCAGATATTGAGTCACAACTTGAACCGTGACCAATAAGAAAACTAATACTAAATACATCTAACCAAACATATAATTTGAGTTTATGCATTAATGAAAATTCAGCATTTTACTAAATACAGGACGAGCTGAATGCAGAATTTTCAAGAATCCCACTAACCTAATGCACTGAGTACGCTCTACGTTAATATGTAGAAAATAATGAAAACAAGAGAAATAGTATTACCGTATTTGGACAAAGAAAATGACAGATAAGGAACGGAATAGAAAGAATGATCCATATTCCATGAGCCATCTGCATGCCCCCTATATTTTCTTTCTACTGAATGGTGCTGTAGATGAGTAAAAGGAAACAGCAATTTATCCTCCATCTATCGACTCTCCTTTTTTAGTTAGACTAAAAACAAAATTTTCCTTTCCTATGTGCTCTTTTCCACTTCCCCTCCTCTTTTCTTACTCATGTCAACCAAACACATGATTAATGAAAGAGACTCCTTTCTCTTTCCCCTTCCCTTCCGCGTCAGTCATCTCCTTCCTTTTCCCTTCCTTTCCCGATAAACGAATAGCATTACTCGCCGCTTTTATAAATCTATTTTTCTGAGGGTTGTTTTGAACAATGTTTATAAGCGCAACAAATATCAGATGATGAATCAGTGAAATGCATATCTTGGGACAAAAACAAAATAAAAAAACGTCAGAAATAATTCGATATGTCGTAACATAAAAAACTTCACTTTGGGTTGTCTGAAATATGGAAACTGATCCTCTGCGACGGACAGCTAGTATCTCTGTATACAACTGTAGGCATCAGAAATTTTCACAACTTTTCTCATCACGACTGCAAAAAAGAAAAAAAGAAGGTAGTCCAAAAGCAGCAAAGCGGAAAGCGACTCGGCTTTGCATCGCCAAGCAGCAGGTCAGCGTTAATGTCGAAGCAATAAAACAGGGATTTGCGGGCCTGTTGGAACAGCGCCTGGACTGGGAACGGTTGCCGAGGAAAGACATTACACAGAAGAGAGAGTTGCTACGGTTTCTCGTCTCTCTCTCGTTCCCCCCTCGGCTGCGATCCCGTAAACAAGGAGAGGGAGACCACCGGCCGCGAGCAGCGGATCCAACAACGCCTCAAACCCTAGACTCGGCTCCCTGGTCTCACTTTTTCCGCCGGCATTGCGTTCGGAACGGGGCACTCCTTGACACTCTCTGTGCTCTGGTTGCGTCCACCACCACCACCCGGCGCATGGAGGAGGCTACGGAGGCCCTCGCGGCGGGGGTTTCCAGCCCGGCAAAGGGGAAGAAGAGGGGGAGGCCGCCCTTGGGTGACCAATCGCACTCGCCGGCGCCGGCGAAGAAAAGGAGGAAACTCCTCGAGGGAGAGAAGGTCGAGGTAAGCATCGGAACGCGAAAGAACGGAAGGAGGGGAGGGTAAAAAGATGCCGCCTTTTACGACGTCTCGTGCTCTGCTCTTCAACCTGATTTGGTTTTTATCAGCAATGACTGGTCCCTTTCCTCATACTCTTGATGGAATGGTTTATGGATTTCTTTTCTACCCACTTGATCGCCGGAATACAAACGCACTACTGCTGTTCCAGATCAACCGGACTCTTCCTCGTTCGTTGCTGCCGCATTTCAGATGGATGGGTTTAGTCATCCTCTCCTTTTGATCAGCGTGGGTGATCTTCGTAGGCCATCATTTCGTGTTTTTCTCTAATTCTTATGTTCCCACGTGCACTCGTATCACCACTCATGTCCATCTCGGGACCCATCATCGATGGTACACGATCTGTTTTTGTTCTTTGGTCCCAGGCGATGTTTGTGTGCGTGCGAGTTTTTGTGGCTCATCACCCCCGCGTCTGACACCTCCAGTATTATATGTCATTATACTTGTTTTTTTGTCGGTCTTATGCCTCGTTCTTGACGCCATAGATTTTCGCCAATTTGGGGTACTGTCGGAACGGATAATTGTCTTTTGTTTTCTTCCCCAACTGTGATCGACTAACCATTTTTCTCTAATCCCATCAAATCTCATTCTGCTGTCCTTTTCATCGCCACCTCTTACCGGGCTCCTTTTCTGCCTCACAGATACGTTTCACCGAGGATGGGCTGAAGGGTTCTTGGCACCCAGCTTCAGTCGTCGGCTGCGGAGACTGTATCCGCCATGTCGAATACAACGAGATACTCGCCGATGACAACATGTCCAAGCTCGTTGAGGCAATACCGGTACCGAAAGCCGTGGAAGGCGCTGCGCCGAGGTTGCCAAGAGACCACCGTTGCAGCGTCAGGCCGGAACCACCTCGCCAGAGTGTGGATCAGTTCAGCCTCAGCTACGGGACCTGCGTGGATGCTCTCCTCGACGACGCCTGGTGGGAAGGCGTGATCTTTGATCGTGACGATGGTGAACCTCAAAGGTGGGTCCTTTTCCCCGACCAGGGCGACAGACACCTGATCCCTGTCCACCGGATGCGGCCCACACTCGACTGGAGCGAGCTGACTGGGAACTGGAAACCCCGTGGGCAATGGACGATGCTCAAGGTATTGGATAGGCTCGAAAAGGAGGAGCCTTTCCCGATCAGCGTCCGCGAGATCTGGTATGATGTGTCCAGCAGCGACGCATTCCAGCAGAGGATCAGGCACTGGGTTTCCGGGACGTGGTTCGCTTGGCGTTCCCTTGTCACAAATGTCATCAAGGAGGCTCTTGCTGTGGCACAGGGTGGGACCTTCGCGGAGGTTGTGCCGTTGACTCAATCGCCATGGGAGGAAGAACACCCTCTAGCTTTGGAACATGCTGGCGGAGCGGCATCTCCGAAGTGTGTTCCGGTTCTGGGTGACAGTTCTCACTTGCCTATTGAAATGCCTGCAGATTGGGATAACTCTGTCCCTGACCTTGTTGGTGGAAGTTTACCCCCCAGGAGCAGCACCAAGCTTTGCAGTATAGCTGAAGATGGCGTTTCTTCACATGACTCTGAGAATGCAGTGAACCCACTCTCTGTGAATGAGCCCATCTTAAAAGGAGGGTCAAAATCTGCCGTATTAGCTTTTATTAATGATCGGCGTAATTGTGCTCGAACCCCTGAGTCAAGAAAAAAATTCAGGGAGTTATTTAAGGCAGCAGAGAAGGAGCTTTTATCTGCTGGTTGGACAGTAGAGAAATGCCAAGATAGTCACAGAAAGCGCTATTTCTCCAGTGAGGGCCATCGACCTCCGTCGTTTATTAAGGCATGTGAGATTTGGGCTAAAGGCAACAGCATTCAAGAAACGAAATGTGATCGTCGGAATTCTAAAAGACACAAAACTACAAACGGAGATAACTGTGCTGGCACTACTACTACTGGAAAAGAAATGGCAAACTGGGAGCTAACAAACATAAGGGCCGAGTTGTCCACTTTTGCGATTTTAGATTATGTAAATTACTTGAAAGAAGTTAAGTCTCAATCTGAAAGACCGGGACAGAGTGGTTTTCTGCTAGAATCTACTAAGAAAGCAGCCAAGAAGCATCTTGTGGCCTTGGGTTGGGGTGTTTATCGGCAGAAAGCAGAATTTGCAGGCCGAACCATATACAAGCACCTGTACGTCGCGCTAGATGGAACACAATTCAGAACTCTAGACAAGGCTATCATGCATCTGATAAAGACTGGGCAGTATGCAACTGGGGAAGAGAAAGATTTGGATGAAACCAATCTAGGACCAGCAGGAGTGAGCAGTAAGGAGTCAGTAGTGCCATCTAAAACTGTAATCTCTCGCCGTGAGGTTCTGGTACCAGAGAGCTGCCCTGAAGCATTACAGGAAGAGAGAGATTTGGATGAAATCAATCTAGGATCAGCAGGAGTGAACTGTGAGGAGTTAGTAGTACCATCTAAAGCTGTAACCCCTCGCGGTGAGGTTCTGGTACCTGAGAGCTGCCCTGAAGCATTACGGGACTATGTTGAATGCATGGAGCTGAGAAAGAATGGAGCTGTTACCAATGAAGATGTATTACAGAAAAGGTCCAGGGCGAGGAAGCATATCTTTCACTTGGGCTGGAAAGGGTGGTATATAAAGAAATGGGGTAGAGTTGAGATGCGGTATACTTCTCCAGAACAGACGGTTTTCCCAAATCTTCTCCATGTCTGCAACTATTTGCTAGGACGGCAGGGTAGTTCTAAGAGAATTTACCGAAAACAAGGGGCGAATAAATTAGACTGCAACAATCTGAAATTTCGGATCAGATCTATGCCTAGCATCAAGCCATGCAAAGCTAAGAAAGCCTCAGGAGGGGCATCTGGCAAGTGCACTACATCTCTCTCTGATATTCCTCACTTTAAGGAAGTTAGTGTTATCACCTCATCAAGACGTAAAAAGAGGCTCGGCAGTAGAAGAACTACTGACGATTCCGTTTCTTCAGGTTGCCGAGATGTCATAGAAGGCCCTTCGTCTAGCGGCTATTGTGAGAGCCATAAAAAATCCAGAAAAAGGAAGATCTCGTGCACAGCAGGTGGTAAACACAGAAGTCGCTCTAGCACTGCCATTCCAAGGACAAGACTGCAATCGAAGAGTGATGGGCAAGTTCTTGAATTCCTTCAGCTCGCTCCCAAGACAGTTCTGTCCTGGATCACTGACAAGAATGTCGTCTCACTGAGGCAGAAAGTACAGTATCTGTGTAAAATAGACGGTCATGTTATGAAGGAGGGTCAGATAATTCGGGAAGGAATCAGATGCAAGTGTTGCAAGAAAGTATTCACACTCTCACAATTTGAGATCCATGCTGGCAGCACAAGTCAAAGCCCGTCTGCCAACATTTTCTTGCTTGATGGAAGGTCTCTCTTGGATTGTCAGAGACAGGCCTTGAAAAGTGATGAGTCAACGAAATCTATGGCTAAGCATGTAAAGAGTGACAAGTTACTTTATCCCTATGATAATGACAGATCCCACAAGAGAATAAAAATCGATTTATCTCATTGTCAAAGTGATGGTATCTGTTCTATATGTCAAGATGGCGGCACACTGATCTTATGCGACTACTGTCCATCTTCATATCACTTAAGCTGCATTGGTTTAGAGGTTCGACACTTGTTTCCATTCTCTTTGGATTTTATTGATGTAGATAATCTATTACTGATATATTGCTTCTTTATACAATTCCCATAATTGTTTGATATATATCATATTTGCTATCTACAAACAGCTTTTAATTAATTTAACATCACAAATGCAAAAGGGTTAAAATGGATGATCTATTTGCCTCGCAATCAGTCTTTTCTGTGTTTGTTAATGAAATTAATAGGATCAAATTGAATGATCAATTGTGGATGAGGTCTGATTTGCAATTTTGAATGAGGTTTCTGAGTATTTTACCAATCAAAAGATCTTAACAAGCCTCAGATTGAGCCTTTAACAATTCGGCTTTCACCTTGTTTCTTAAAATTGTAAAATATTCTGGATAAATCATTTCTGTGTGAGTTCTGAACTTTGTATAAACTAATCACACACTGCAGAAAGGGTTCATTACCTTTTTTTTATGGACATGGTTCATTACTTTTACGTTGATTAGATAACAATATGACGGCTAAATGAATGCATTTAGGCAAATAGTGCTGTTATAAATCTGCTGTGAGTATAATCGAAATTCCGAATGGCCATCAAGTCTAGCTGAACAACCCCCCCCCCCCCCCCCCTGCTGTTTCCCCCATTCATTGAACTTAGATTTTAATTGCTTGTGTCTATTTTTTAAAATGAAGTCTCTTATGAGGAACATCTGAGTAAAGAATACGTGAGAATTATACAATTCTCTGCCTTCCAAAAAAAAAAAACTATACAATTCTCTGATCAATTACAGCTTGACAAGTTCATAAGTTTGCAAAAAGAAACTGAGAAATTACTGATGGCATCATTTATTGTATGCCAATATAAGCTCATGACACATCTTTTATGTGAACATATGCAATAATATTAATCCTTTGCAATTTTTTTATTTACCACATTCAAGTTAATTGCTTAATTTACTGAGAAGTCAGACTCAATTGTTTCATTAGGTTTCTAGGAGGATAGCACATTCTTAAGGTTTCATATTATAGAAAATACTTTAGTAGTGTAAAATATTTGAAGTAAAAATATATTTAAACAAGTCTTCTACTGAAAAATGTGAGAAATTACTGATACAGCCCAACCTGCTTGTGGATATGTTATCAACTATCTCAAAAAGTCTAGATTCCAGTCAGTGGAATTTAAGGCTTACTGTGTTTTCCAGTAAAGGTCTGCACTACATAACTATACCGAATTATATGTCATTTTAAGTTCTCACAAGAGCGCCATGACAAAAAAATATGTGCTGTGATCCTCTAATTTTTGTAGACTTAGTTATATTCTTACATTTATCTGTCTTTTCGCATTTTGTTGGATTGCTATTCTTGTTTAAATTAATGTCTTCAGTCCAATAATACTAAGTGCTCTTCATTAAATTGGTTTCCTTATAGGATGTACCCGAAGGAAAGTGGTTCTGTCCTCCTTGCCGGTGTGGTATTTGTGGCCTTGGCGAATTCAATTGCAACTCCACACAATTCACGGATGAGACGAAATTGTTTTGCGATCAATGTGAACGAGAATGTATGACATTTTCTTTGACCTTGTATGGTTTAGCTTATCGTTGGTAACATATTTCATTCCTGATCATTTTGTCTATATTACCAGATCATGTTGGATGCTTAGAGAAATGTGGATCAGGTGCAATAACAAGTTGTCCCAAGGGGTATTGGTATTGCGGCAACGCCTGTTCCAAGGTAACCAATAACAGTTTTGCAGTTTTAAATGGCTCAGATGCTTCTTCTTATGCTTTCTAACATGAACATCTCACGTTTTATTTCAATGGTTAAGAAAAAGACATTTTATATTTCTTTTTGAATTTTGAGTTACAAAGTCTAGCTATCAATTTGAAAGATCAATAAATTAAACTTGTTAATAACTGCAGATTTCTTCCCAACTCCATCATCTTCTGGGAGTATCTAACGCAACAAATGTAGAAGGTTATTCATGGACAATTCTGAAGTCAGACAATGATAAATTTGATAATGAGGCCTTTACTAATGAGACAGTGATCGAGCATCAAAGCAAGCTGTGTGTCGCACTGGATGTTTTGCATGAATGCTTCGTCAAAATGATTGAACCTCGAACTAACAGAGATCTTGTTACAGACCTGCTTTTCAACAAAGAGTGAGTTTCCATTCTAATCATCTAAACCCTATTTCCAACCATGTTGAGGATAGGCTAAATCAATCCACCTTTTTCCATTCAGATTTTTTCAGAGTCGTATTTAGTTTCATTTATAGTGTTTTTGTATATGAATGGTGATTAGTTGAAGAGATTAAGGGATCATAAACCACAATAAAGGCACATGCATTGCTAACCTGCAAGTTTACGGAAATTTGAATTTGATTAGGAAACTTACTACATATTTAGTTTTAAATAGCCTTTACTAACTTGCAATTCTATGGCATACTGTATGTATTGCTATTCTATATTTTCACTAAATCCTGGAGGGCGACCAAGTCAAAAAGAGACGGCCACCTGCAGGCAGAATCTTTCTTTTTCTCCCTTAGGTTAAGATCAATGCTCTGATATCACGTGGAAAATAAGATTGAGGCTAATGAGATATTTTCTTAGACAAAACCCCACTCCTATATATAGGAGAGTAGAACACTTAGCAAGGAAGCAAACTCAAACTCTACTGGGCCAAACATGCTTAGGTCCATTTACATAATAAACCAATTAACAATAACTCTAGTAGAACTGAATCGTTAAATAATCACAATAATATATTAGGCCCAGAGATATTAATTGACACTTGTGTTGTACGGCTGCTCGCATTGGCACCCTGGGTGGATCACCCACCCCCAAAACTAGGCGCTCTAGTCAGTCCAGTACACTTTCAAAATTGACCCATACTTAAAGAAGAGACCGCCCAACAAGCATCACGATAGCAATCATAGGGGCGCAAAGAGCTCGTTTGATCTTTGGCAAAATGAAGCATCCCTCGGTTATCTAAGTGTATTGTTGTAACAAGACCAGGAATTCCTCATAGAATTTTGGATTAGCCAACCGGAGAATCTCTCCCCTTTTTTCTAAATCCTGAAAGGAGAGTCATACGGGGACAAGAGGCAGAAAGTAGTTGACTGGAGGGGAGAGAAAATCCTGGTTGCATGTGACTCGAGTGACTGCACAAATGGCCCTTAGGATAAGTTGGGCAGGAGAGTCTCTTCGAGCTGTATTCTGCACCAAAGGTCACCCAACATACCACTACAATGATGGGTGAACGGACACCAAGAAAAATGAGGAAAAAAATAATAGCATGTGGGATGGAAGCTGCAGATGCAGGCCCCTAAGAAGAATTTCGGGGTTGAGATCTCCTTAATACGACGCACAGCAACAACTACTACAAAAATGACGAGCCAGCCACAACTAGACCTACCTTTTTCGTCAAAGTTGACAAGGAAGAAAAGGACCCCTCAGCCTGTGACATCCTCCCTAGGCCCTTGTTCAACTATTTCTGTAGCTTGACGGTGTTAACAATGTCAGTTTTGGGGATAGGCTTCCCCACTTATTCTCTCACTTTTCTTTTATTTCTTTCTCCTCTGTCTCCCCCTCTCCCCAATTGGACCCCTACTCTCCCCACCTTCTCATTACTCTCCAAGTTCCTTAATGAGGCCCATGATGCACACACAATGTGTATAGGGCCAATTGGCTCATCCTAGCTTCTCCAGCGGCTGTGCTTCAACATCACTTGCCGCTGCACTTAAGAAAAGAACCACTTTGGTTGCATCAACAATGACGTGATTCTGTGTTGTGGTTCTCTCAATGTTTTTGGGGAGCAGCAGCCATATGTATCAAGGTGATCTAAGCGCTCCCTAGGCGTTGGGTAGGTTGCCTTAAACTTAGCGCCTAGCAATTTAAGTGACTGAAGTGGGCACTTATGAAATAGGTTTGAATTTGGTGAAATCAGATCAACTTTTAGTCATTTTATGGTAGAAATAGGCCTAATTTAAGGCAAATTAAGTCTCAATTAGGAAAATTTGGCATGGTTTTGAAATCAGGTATGATATGGAGAAATGAGGTCTAATTTGGGGGATTCGATCCGCTTTGATTTATGTCAGTTTAGTGCATATTGAGGGAAGATAAGTCTAATTAGGTCATGTTATGCCAAACTATGTCTATCTTAGGCCAAATTAGAGCAAACTAGTCAACTTCGGTGTAATTTGATCAAGTTAGGTCAAATCAGGGCAAATTAGATCTAGTTTATATCTTTTAGGTTTGATGTAGGTCAAGTTATGATCAATGAAACTTAAGGATAACCATTATAAATGTACATAGTAAATATAGCTACATAGTATATATATATATATATATATATATATTCGTAAATCTAACTATATATGTAAAAACACCTAGGCACCCCTAAGGTGGGAAGCACCGCCTAGCCGCATAGACAAGTACGGTAGCGGCGTGTCTTGCAGCAATGGGAATGTGTACATCGTGTTTGTAGATGATATGCACCTGGTCCAGCCATCAGCGGGGGCATCACTTTGCTGCCATGGTGGACCTCAAGTAGGCCACATCCTAATCAAGATCCTTAGACCCAGTACTGGCTTGTTCTACAAGATTTGTCAGGTCTCGTCACAGAAAAGAACACTAGCACGAATGCCATGAAGCTGCTAGAAGAGCTCCTGGTAGGGGTTGTATTAGATTTGGTCTATGTAATAAGTCTAATAGTAGCAGCCACGTTGTAGCGTAAGTGGTGTGTAGCCGTCGTATGGGGACTTTAGTCCCACATTGCCTACGTCAAAGTTGGGGCCAACCCTTATACACAGAATGTCTAGTGGACATTATATTAACTAGGACTAGATGATGGCATAGGGAACCACACATGCACATGCACTCCTGGCTGAGCTTAAGATTGGGGATTCGGGCAATAGTCCTCGGCCTTCAGTTTCCTTTTTATGCCATTAGGTATTTAAAATGAAATTTTGCTTTAAATGGAATTATATTCGTAGAATAAATTTTGAATCCGACAAAATAAATGGTATCGAACGAACAGTTACACAGCTTCTGCAGTAGAATACGCTATGTTATATGGTCGAATACATGAACTTGGTTTAATTGTTTTCGGAGGAGTCCCATACTTGGCCTTACGTGGAACATGTATCCCACTAGTTTTAGACCAAACAGAAGCATTCGAAAGATGGCATCCAGTCATAAATAACTATACCCAAGGAAGCATGGACACGTTTTTAGACTTGGACACGGACACGGGACACGCCAATTTTTTAAAATATAGGACACGGACACGGCTCTAGATGAGGGGGATTTTTTTTAAAATATATACAAATAAATATGTGTATAATATATGTATTTCATGTGTATATGTATATATTTATGTACATATGTATCTAGATTTATTGAAAATTATCTAGAATTATACGTATCTGTATGTATCTAAATTTATTGAAAATTTGTATGTATAATAGTATATGATTTGTAGTATGCATGTGTTTGTTTGTGCAGTAGAAACAATACGAAGTAGATACCTAATTGTTGCATTACTTTCAGTAGATATAGCAAAAACTTCCGAATAAATAAAATGACTGTATGGTTGTATACAATTATGAATATGCATGTGTTTGTGTAGTAAAAAATGAAGTATCCACCTAACTGTTGCATTAGTTTCAATTAATATAGCAGAGTCAGATATAGTAAATGACTTTGCATTACTGAATCAATCACTTTATTATATCAATATGCGATTTATGATATCTAATTGATATTAGATTTGCATGTTGGCTCTTTTAAGATATTTTATATGCAATTTAAGTTAAAATACAGCTTTATGTAACATTTCTCAATGATAGTATAGTTGAATAGCAGCTGTATATTCAGAATTTACTCAGAAATAGGCTGTTGCAGCAGGTACAACTGCGTAGATGTGTCCAGGAAGTGTCCGGGCTGCAAAAATAGACCAAAATGGACTGGACACGTGCTGACTGTGTCCAAGAAATGTCCGTGTCCAAAACATGTCCGACACGGACACGGGGGCTATATAGAAGTGTCCGTGCTTCCTAGCTTCAAAGCCACTAAGAGAGAGAGAGAGAGAGCAGCTTGCTGACTCCTCCAACCTATAAACACACAAACACATTGGACTGTTAACACACAAACAAACTGTTGGAACACACAGATTGAATGGGCCGCTGAGCATACAACCAAGTTGTTGGGGCACACATGCATTTGTTTAACCCACTTGAATCCCTCCGATATGTAGCACACCTTTATAAAGTTACCAAACTGCACACAAATTTTTTTCTAGGCTCATAATTATTATTATGTTGCAATGTAATAGTTTGTATACAACACAATAAGAAAGAGTCAATTGATTAAAAGCTCAGTGACTCCCTCCAACCTGTAAGTACACATACAAAATATTTAAACACATAGACAGACTGGATCAATGTGAATCTGATGTCTTTATTTACCTTGATAGTAAGAAAAATCCAAAATGTAGAGAGAGCTAACTCAATAAGACAGAGTCAGTCGATTAAAAACCTGGTGACTCACTCCGAGCTATAAGTAGACATATAGACTACTTAAACACATAGACAGATTGGACCAATGTGAATTCGATGGTTTTCTTTGTCATACCTTGACAGTAAAAAATCCAAAATGTGGCTTTCTATAACAACTCAATGTTAAAACAAAATTTTAAAAGTAAAACGTAAAAAGATGAGAATCGTTGAAAAACTGTCGAGACCAGTCAAGTAAAAGTTCGGTGACTTTCTCCAAGATGTGTTAGCGGGGGAAAACACGTCAAGTAAACACAAATAGGCTGGATCGATGAACTTATAGGCAGTGTGCTGAATTATGTAGACATGCTACTACTTACATACAAAGTTGGCATATAGACTCCTCAAATGCCTTATAAATAACATACACGATGCGAAGGCAGCCGGATAAACCAACAGGGGAAAGAAATAAAAAAAAAGTTGTTAAAAACTAACAATAGAATTAACTCTATTAAAGTCAAGTAACATAAATGGAATCTCTTTGTGCAAATCAAACCTGCGGTTCATGAAGTTACGAAGCAATGAAGTAACAATTGATCAAAAGATCAATGTATATGCCCGTTCAATGGCGTAAGACAACGATTGCTTAGAAAATAATAAATAAAGAGGAGCAGCTCGATAACACAGCTGACTCCTCTTAATTATTGGTATAGAGATTCTTGCCAAATTTCCCTCTGGCCTTATAACATTTTTAGAGAATTTGTCATTCATTATGCATATATGAGCATAATATTATGCCAACATATTCTTTTACTGCCCCCCCCCCCCCCCCCCCCCCCCCAATTCAAATATTGACTATCATACGGTGTGTGTGGACAATTTACACGTCGTGTATCCGAAATACACAGTATGTGTTTCAATTTCTGGCGCCACCATTGCCCCTCTATTGATGTGCCAATAGCATACAACGTGTCGACCCACAAGATGTGTGATTATTTTGAATGACCTGTAGCTGTCTGCTATTGTCTTTTTGCCTTGAAAACTGCTTGATGTGTGGAACTTTAACACACGTGTCTCCTCCTGGCATTGACTACTGTTACCAGACATGACATGTCTCTTTCTTGATGTGTCGTCTGACAATTGAGCATCACACGTGTGTCTTCATCAACATGGTGTGTCGTTTGCTATCTTTACAAACTACTGATTTACATGTGGCTTCGGCAACACACTGTCTCTACTGTGATTGTCACTATATCTCTTTATACTCTCACATAATGGAGGGGTTTAGTATATGGTATGTCCCTATCTTATTCATACCAACAACACTTACTTTTTCTTTCCAACACTTCATATATTTTTATTGTAGTTCCTTTTGCCCCTCCCCACTTTTTCAGCCTTACATAAATGTCCCCTTAATCCCCCTCAATCCATGTCCTAGCCCCATATATATACCACGCTAAATCCTAATCAGATTTTAATCGGATCTGCCTTTTGACCTAATCCATGCCGTAGGGCTCTGCTCTCACACTCCCTAGATTTGTTGGCATAAGGGTCAGAAAAATCTCCCTTTACGAGTCATGAAAAGAATCATTTATTTTTCTATGTAAACCCATATAACCACATCATGTCATACATTGACTCATTTTATTAGTTACTCTCCTCTACATATTTGCTTACATGTCCACTACCTCTACCTTTGTTTATAACTCCACCCCAACCACTCTTCATTTTGATCGTGGTTGGCATGAGGGGGGAGAATAGAGGAAAGGATAAGATGAGTACATGGAAGAGATGAGATAAGGAATAGAGGAGATAAAGGTAGAGTGAGATGAAGAATGAAGATAGGAAGAATTTGTATCCGCTGCTTTCTATGTGGATCTTCCTACCGCTCTATATATATTTTGTAGATCTTCGCTGCTACTGTATGTGCTTCTTGGAGAGCTTGTGCAATTTTACTGCTATTTGCTTCATGGAGAGTTTGTGGAGCTTCATTTTCTGCTTCTACTATCTTGAAGTTTGTTTTATATCTATTGATTTGCGGAAGAGGTTTTTCTGGCTATTTACTCCACTACTTTTCGTGTTATATGCATGCCGACTATGTGTTTTAACACTCTTTGACTTGTCCGTGCTTTGCAAAGCACAATGATGACTTACTCTGCGAGTTCCAACATTCTCTGGCTCATCCGTGTTTTGCCATGCATGTTGACAACTTGCTCCACGGACCAACACTCTCTAGTGTTTACAATTTGTGACCCAAACTTTTGTACTACTTGACGACATTAGCATTTTAGACGACGCCACTTGCTCCAATTTGTTGCTATATATTACTGCTTCAAATGTATTTTTTTCTTTGTATTTGCCTTTCAGGTCTTGGGAGTTTTTTATTAAGGTGTTAGAGAATCACATGCTGTTGACACTATATTCTACTTGCTCGTCGTCATCTTCTCAAATCGATTGAAGATTTGCTAAATGCTAGTATTGATATTATCTACTTAAGGGGGAGTATTGGAGTATGAGTGCTTGATTGTAAGATCGAAGGGGAGTGATAATTTTTCTATGGGCTTGTCTATCTTTCTATTTGTTTTGATTTGTATGTTTGCAACCTGACTTGGGATTCTCCTAAGCTCCAGTTTGAGGGGGAGTGTTCTGAGTATCAGTATTTAGTATATGGGCTCAAGTCTGTTTAGCCCATTAGTGTTTGGACTCCATAGTCTGTTACATTTTCTTGTGTCTTGTACTTGCCTCGTCTCCTATATATATAGGAGAGAGGTTTGCCCATCTGTCAATAACAAGCTCCAGCTTGGAGTGTTTGAGTATGAGTATTTAGTATATGGGCTCAAGTCTGTTCAGCCCATTACTGTTTGCACTCCTAATCTGTTAGGTTTTCTTGTCTTGTACTTGCCTCCTCTCCTATATATATAGGAGAGAGGTTTGCCCATCTATCAATAACAAGAATCACAGCACATCAGGGAATTTTATCATTATCTTGTTTTCTCACAGGCAAGAATTGGTCTCAACCAAAGAAGGATGGACACGTTTCTAGACACGGACACTGACACGGATACGGACACGGGACACGGAAAAATTTTAAAATGTAGGACACGGACACGGCATTGGATGAGGGGAATGTTTTTTAATATATACATATATGTGGGTGTATGACGTATGAACTGGAATTTATCTTAAATTTGTCCATATTAATGTACCTATGTATGTATAATCTTATATGCAAATAGATGTGTCTTTATGTTTATGGTAAAAACAATATGAAGTAGAAACCTAAATGTATGTTTCATGTAAATATATATGAGTTTGCATTACTCATTTAACCAACTTGTCTACTATAATTTGACTTGTAATCTCTGATTCAGCCTAGAATTTGCATATTGGTTCTTTTCTAACAGAATTGTTTGTGATTGTGATTAGATCTCAGCTCTATATTAGATTTTCTCAGTAATAAGGCATAAACATCAGCTGTATATTAAACATTTGCACTCTTAAATAGGCTATGCAGCAGCAGCAGCAGCAGCCATAATGTGTCCGGGAAGTGTCTGGGCAGTAGTGTCCAGCTGTGTCCGGGGTGCAAAAAAAGACCGAAATGAACTGGACACGTCCCAGCCGTGTCCAAAACGTTTTGGGCCGTGTCCGGGAAGTGTCCGTGTCCAAAACGTGTCCGACACGGACACGGGGGCTGTCTAGAAGTGTCCGTGCTTCCTAGACTATACCTAATCAAATACATAAAACAATACATGCAATTAATTTCCTTGACATTTTCGATTTGGAACATGTGAAAATATGTAAGAGAAATGTTTCCAAGAAATGCTTAAATAAACCTCTGCAATGATTAGGGAATCAACACTTTTCGTCAACCCCGTTCCCTGTACATTTCCGAGCCGAACTATTTTTCTTTTTTGCTATTACATTTGCATGTTGCTGCTTCTGCTCATTGATCCACTCTAGGTGATTGAGACGTGGTTGCAAGTGGTACCCTAGATCTGGTTCTGCTGCTCAATTGCTGGTCCGTCATGGCTGGGGGGGAGTGTCCATCGGCAAATGCAGGGAAGATGTAGAAACTGCAATGGTGCTGCTTAGGTACAGAGAGAGAAATTTGGTGGAGGTAGAGAAGGATCGGATTTGGGGGAGAGAGAAGAAAGGGGAACAAATTAAAATACAAGAAAAAGAAAAAAATAGGAAAAGAAAAGTCAGAGTAAGATGGGGTATCACCCCAAAATAATACCATCAACACTGTCATGTTGCAAGTAACAGAACAAACAAAATGCCTAGGCTCACAACTTCTAAAAGCTGGGCTAAATTTGTGAAACCCACACTATACATGATTATTTATGGAATTAATCCTGAAAATAATAAAGAGTATTTATCTTGGTGGAAAAGATCCTTCGCTGAGATCCTTTCTTTTTAATCAATGATCGTACCGATTTGTCTCAGTAACTGAGATACACTTCACTGACTCATATGCTTGACTCTGGAAAAGACAATATACTTATTCTTACTGTGTATCGCGTAAAAGTGTAAATTCCATTTTTTTTGTATTTCATGAAAGTGTTATGTTCTTTGTTATATTCTATATTGCCACTGTAATGTCATTAGTTCTTTGGTCCGTATAACGAATTATAATTGGGAAACTTCGCTTGTAATGGATCATAAGATATGTCTTATTTCTGGTTAAACAATTTTGTGCATGCTAATTATAGTTTCTGATTCATATTTCCTTATTTAAACTTCTACCATGTTTTTGGTAACAAATTTATTCTTGATAACTAATTTTTGCCATATTAAGTATAAACTTTATAATAATTTTTAAATATGTTTCTTATCTGTAGGTCAGAGCTGAATCGGTTAAATTTTTGGGGTTTCTATACTTTGCTGTTGGAAAAGGATGAAGAACTTATAACTGTGGCCACTGTCAGGTGAAGTATTTTTTAACCTTTCTGGTATATAGAATTTCTAGTATGACATGTTTTCTCTAAGTCGGTTCACTCTTACTGATTATAGGATAGTTGGTAACAAGGCGGCCGAAATGCCTCTTATTGGTACACGCATAAAATACCGTCGACAAGGAATGTGTCGCCTCCTCATAAATGAGCTAGAGAAGGTAATGCTTGCACCCAAATCATAAGCAGCATCTGCTACTAAAAATGAGAATATTCAGCAGGCCTTTCTTTGTATATATGAATGCATTTTCAGCGCATTAGTTTTGGCACTTGATGTTGTAAGTTTGTGTACTAACATTTAATTTTTTCAATGGTGTTTTATAGGATGTGTATATGGACCATGCACTAACCTTTCAACGATAATTTTCTTTGTGCAACCCCAACGAATTTTGTATGACTTTCAAGCGTTCCCGTATCAAACCCTATGAATTTGTTAGATTTCTTTTCCATGTTCATTAAGTGTCTATTTGAGGCACATAAGGTGCTGATGATGGCAATTTTATTCAAACATTCTTTGGGCAGATCATGAGAATTTTTCCTATCTTATATTCCTTCTTAACTACTAGGTTACAGTAAAACGGGCTTTATGTTTATAATATTTATACATTAAATTTGTTAACAATGCTCATCATTCATTTCTTTGCTTCCTCTCATAAGCATCTTTAAAGCTTTACTTATTTTTGTTCTACAGTTATTGTGTTCATTAGGGGTGGAGAAGTTGCTACTTCCAGCTATTCCTGATCTATTGGAAACATGGAAAACAAAGTTTGGGTTCTCAGAGATGCATGATTCCGACCAGCTGTTGTTGGCAGAACACACCTTTCTTGGTTTCCAAGGCACTGTAATGTGTCAGAAATCTATCTGCTCATCTACCACAGATATTAGTACGTGAAGGGGTCACTACGTTTTCTGCAATTGCACTTCCTGCTTTCTTGTTGCCATTATTCTCTGAACTAAACCATTCGAATAATTAATTAATCTTCAAGGTGATTCTGTTCAAGTACTGGAAAAAAGAAAGTTTGATGGTGGCGAATCTAGTGGGGTGACAATAGATACTAGAAGAAACCGCAGTAGCAGTAATAATGACGTTAGCACTGCTGAAGTAGAGACGGTGCCTCCACTGAATGCAACCCCATCCATCCCGTGTCTGTTGCCTTCTGAAGGTGTCTTAGTTGGGGAAGGCTGTACTCTGTTGGTTAAGGTGCATGATTCTGCTACTAGCTTACAAAGTACCGGTGCTCTTGCAAGGTGAGGATGAAAGGAATATTGTAAAACCTGATGACTGGGGAAATAATGCTGAGGTGGGTTATCGATCCAGGCTTTCAACATGCTGATTGATGGTGGATTCTGTGCTGACTATTGCGTTCTTCCTAGTTCTGCCTAAGGCAAATTAGAAGACACCTCTGCTACCATGGCAACTAAAATTCTCAAGGTACAATATCTTTATCCTTAGTACACACCATGCAGCTACTGTATGGTTTTGTTTTTGGCATAATTATTAGTCGAAACTGGCTTGTACTATCACTTAACTACATCCCATATTACAAATGCAGGTGAAATACGCTGGTTCAAACTGCCACAAGATGAAGCAACACTGTGAAGTACAAACAATCGCCTAGACGGATTCTGGTGGTGAATGGCGTTTTATGCTTGCATTTAATGCTAAACAACTCTAACACTGACTAATACTGCTACAGAAGAAGATTTTGGCTAGCTATCACCCGGGAAGTTAACCAATTCTGACCATGACCTCACCCCTTACTCTGAAAATTCAGATATGAGAAGAATTTGTACAGCTACTCAAACACAGCAAGTATGCGCTGTGACAATTTTATGTGTTGTGGCAATTGTGGCCCCTAATCGGGGCACACTTTTGGCCCCTGATTGGGCCTTTTTTGTACAGGCTTTGGATTAAGCTTGCATTTACAAGGATGATAAAATTCAAGCACGGAGTGTTCCATGCTTCTACCTTACCTATAATAAGAGGGAGTTTCCATCTGTTCGGTTATCTGTTCATCGAGCTACTTGCTCATGTGCTAGATTTGTTTCTATGCATTGCTTTTTTCAAACGACGAACACATGCCAAGAATGGGTGAAGAGGTAGGCACTGCCGTGCCAGGTTATTTATGTCCCAAACAACTCATGCTATGTGTGTGGTTATAAATATGATATACATCACGCTTCTCCTCTATCCTTTTCATTAGATTAGCAGCATCCAAAAACACTAGTTTCGTGGTCTTCTTCGGTAAAGATGTTCTCTTCTATTCTATTGAAACGCTCAATAGCTTCTCTAATCTATCAGAAACATCAAGCCGTTCCTATCAGTCTTCTTGTGCATTCGTTTTCTTGCCTAAAACCACAATTATGACCACGCAACAGGTAGGATTTTGGTTCTTGCATGCCTTTGATATTGCCAATGCATTGTATTGAAAAACTGGTTCTTTCCTATCACCGTGATGTCTGTGGTGTGGATGACAGATGCCATGGAAGGGTATTGGCCGTCGGGGAACTGGTATCAGGAGATGAGTTCTGGGCTCAGGCAACGGCACGCCAGTGAGATTGTTGCAGATGGTTCTGTTTTCCTAGACTACGTCCGATTGACAACTGTATGGTAGCGTTTTCTTTTCGCTTCCCATCGTGGGGGCTCTCCAACATAGGCCATTGTCTCCTCAACAGAGAAGTGTGATTAGGGGTGAGCAGAATTCGATTAATAATCGATTAACTGAATGGTTAATTTTTTTTACAATTTGGTTAATTTGATTAATTTATTTTGGTTAATTGGTTAAATAGTTAATTTGTCGGTTAAAAATATTTTGTGCTTGGTTAACCGAATTAACCAAATAGTCACAATTTATTAAAAAAGAAATAGCTTGCTCATATATATACCTATATAATTCTAATTTTATTTTAAAAAAAGTCTCGTTTATAAACTAATCAAACTTTTATGAATTATATATCAGTGTGTTTATATGTAATATTACTATAATATAATAATTGTTTAAATTTTTATAATTATTTTCATACATTATTATTATAAAATTGTTGTTTGGTTAACCAAATTAACCGACAGAATTAACCATTAATTGAACTAACTGGTACTAATTTGGTTAGGTTAATGGTTAAAATCTTAAACCACAAATTAACCATTTAATCGAACTAAATTAATCGTAACCGACCGAATTAACTGAATGCTCACCTACATCTCATACATATCTCACGACGTGCTACCTGCATCTCATACATATCTCACGACGTGCATGATAAGTAATGTTATGATTGGTAAAAATTTGATTTTATATTTCATATTGTTTCTAAATAATTTTCATGAACGTTGTGCTTTTCATTCGCAATATTTTGTTGTAAAATATGATTTATAAATGTCATAACAATTTATTTTGCTTAAATATATTTGATATAAAAATATGATTCATTTTGAACGCTGTGCTTTAAGGAATGGATAATGTTTGAGTCTACCGTAGCTTTATATTTAAATTTGGTATAGAAATTCATGGAAGTGCATAATCTTTGAATTACAATGTTCAGTCTAAGCTCTTTTGCGTATATTGAATTGATTCACCAAATTAATTTATGGAATCAGTTGCGAAAATGCATACCTTAAATGTGGATGTATTCTTTTATCATTTTGTTATCAAATCATATATTTATATAAATGATCTAATAATCATTTCTTTTTGTCACAAGGTTGTTATCTTAGGTATGATTGTTAATATATTAAGGTATGCTAAGCAAATGTATTCACTCTAATATGAAAACGTCAAGTGCTTACATTATTCAAATGTATAAACACTAATACACTTGTGTGATTTAAGTGAATTTAATTTAGGATACACAAAAGGTATGAAAGATATGTAATATTATAGTATGTATGTGTTGTTATTTTTTATCAATCCAAGTAGATTTAAACATATACATATGTATGATCATTTTTCTACATGTTAAGAATACATGATTAAATGTCGTCACTCTTAAGTGATTAGGCAATGCCTTGCTCCTAGAAATACTCAGAGATTAGGCATCATTAACATCATTCTATGAAAAAAATAACATGTCTATCCTCGTAGAATGGAGCAAGAAATGAAATATCGAAAAACTTTGATCTCTAGAATTTCATATCTAATTATATTCATAGAAGTCAGCTGTATGATGTTGACACATGTGAAATAAGGTCTCAACGAGATGAATGTGTCTAAAATGTGTATGATGTGTATGATTTTGACACATGTAAAACAAGTTCTCAACAAGATGAATGTGTCTAAAATGTGTATGATGTGATAGATGCGTAGATAGACAAGAAAAGATAGATTTAGAAAACTCTGTGAGGAACAAAGTGCGGGTGGTGCGTGTTCAAAATAAACTGTAAATAGCCGTCTGTGATGTTAAGGACATGCGTAACATAAATTAAATGATGTGCTTATATAAAGCAATGCTATCAAATCAAGCATAATCGAAAGAAATAAAAGCATGCCTATGTTATATACATCTTGATTAGAATATGATCTATAACAAAGTTGATTAGGAAAGAATGATCCATATAGCCGATCCTAAAAGGATTAGAATTAGACTTAGAAAACTATTGTGATGTTGAACTCAACGATACTCACGTGCTTAGCACGTCCTTTCAGCTAGTATTATTTAAAAGAACAAAGTTTTTTTGGTGCAAATTTAAAGCTAAGACTTTATCCTAATTACCTTTACGAATGCACATTAATGCTTTGCAATTGCATTTCAGATTTTCGTTACATCTATCAATAATACTGCATTTGTTCAGGCTAGTTGAGGCCAAGAGTTTAAACTAGCTTGAAAATGTTCAACCTGATCTAAGTTTTAATTTTAATATTCTATATGTAGGTTTTACGGTGGCGGGTGATTGGTTGTCTTCATTGTCATCGCGAATGAAATTAGACGTGGTTTAACTGCCATTATCACAAGTTCACAAACACTTTGGGAAAACAAAAATAAACAAGTTACTGATGTTGAGAAGCTTTCTCTACTTCCATTTCCTTAGCTATGAAAGGAAAAATTATCAGGGGGTAAAGGTCAGCAGACACGGACCACCCATCTCTCACATTTTCTTTGCAGATGATAGCATCTTTTTTACAAAGCAACTAAAGAAGAATGCCTAAAAATAGATAATCTAATTAGCCAATACGAACAAGCATCGGGTCAAAGAATAAACTTATCCAAAACTGAAGTTGTTTTCAGCAAAGGAAGCCCGTTTCACAAGAAAGGGGAGCTACGCGATCTTCTCAAGGTAAAGGAGGTAGAACGACACGTGAAATACTTAGGACTACCAGCAACACTTAGGAGGTCAAAGAAGCAGGTATTCAGCTACATCAAAGAGAGAGTGTGGAAAAAGCTGCAGGGATGGAAAGAAAAATTTATTTCCAAACCAGGAAAAGAGATTCTCATAAAGGCGGTGATCCAAGCCATTCCTATATATGTCATGAGCATCTTCCTACTACCGGTGGGCCTAATTGATGAGATACATAGTTGCATAGCCAGATTTTGGTGGTGTGCAAAAAACAACGAGCGGAAAATTTCATGGTTGAGTTGGGTTGCGCTATGTAAGCCAAAGAGAGCAGGTGGTGTGAGTTTTAGAGATATGCACACGTTCAACCAGGCTATGTTAGCAAAACAAGCATGGAGACTGCTAACAGATACTCTTGCTTACAAAGTTCTCAAAGCACGATACTTCCAGAGGTCCTCGATTCTGGATTCTTGTAGGGGCCATAATCTGAGTTTCACCTGGAGGAGTATTTGGGGTGCTAAAGCAATATTAGTTGAAGGCATAAAGTGGCGGGTGGGAAATGGAAGATCAGAAAATATTTGGACGGACAGGTGGTTACAGGGACAGCAAACATGCATTCAGGACTCTCATCCTCTTCTTTCCAAATAGAATGAGTTTGTGCATGAACTCATAGATGCGGAGGTAGGGGGTTGGGATACACACATCTTTGCATAGGCATTCCCACCGGATATTCAAGCTAGTATCCTTGCCACCCCGATTAGCAACTGATTCCCCGAAGATGTTCCGATGTGGTGGCCAGATGACAAAGGATGTTTCTCGGTAAAATAAGCATATTGGCATTGTTTCTTGGGAAAGGATGAATTCATCAGAACCCGTATGGCCAATAGGGATGAAATCTAGAAAATTGTTTGGAAATCTCAGTTACCCCCAAAAATCTCACACTTTTTATGGCGAGCTTGCACGGGTGGCTTAGCAACAAAAGGCAGACTCTGGGACAGGCATTGTACTTCAGATGGTAGCTGCACAAGATGCAATGAGCCAAAGGAAACCATTATCCACACACTGTTTGACTGCTCATCAATTCGAGATATCTGACTGAGAGCGCACAATTTCCCACAATTACAGGAAATAGTTGGAAGACAACCGGCGGAAGTGGTGCTGCACTTATACGTTAGCCTGGAGTTTACTGACTTTATGAAAGTCGTGGGAACAATGTGGGCTCTATGGACATTCAGGAACAAATGCATTTTCAGCAATACAGAGACATAACCGGAAACCTTTATACGCCAATCGCTTAGCTTCATGGAAGACTTAAGTCGCTTTAATGGAGGTCAGCAAGGCAGTGATAAGGAGAGCACGAACGCCACCAAAACTACCTGGACTAGGCCACAACAAGGAAGGGTAAAAATCAACTGCGACACAGCTTTGGGACAGAATGGTTTCACCGGGATGGGGGGAGCTATAAGGGATGCCAATGGTAAGCTGCTGGCGGTGGTAGCTAAAAGAGGGCACAGTACTGGTGATGTCAAACTTACAGAAGCACAGGCGGTGCTTACAACAATGAAGCAAGCGGCAGCATGGGGCTTTAACTCTGCTAAGGTGGAGTCTGACTCCAAGACAATAGTCGATTCCTTGCTCAAATCTGACAGGAGGAGAGGGACCACTTAGGACTCATCATCAAAGACATTAAAACTGTAGTTTCCTTGTTTAATTTCTGCTCTTTTTCCTTTGTTAAACTCCATTGTAATAGGTTGGCCCATGAAGTAGCTAAAGGTCCCTTACATGGCACGGTTAGTTCATCCATGGACCCGTTTCTTTTTCCGAACTCTCTGAGGGATGTAGCTAGTTCAGATTTACATTAATAAGATGGTTTTCGCCTTCAAAAAAAAGTTACTGATGTTGAGAAAGTGTTTTCATTGCCCACACTCACACTGAAGTACTTCAATCTTGCCATGACAAGAGGACCCAAGATGGTAACCATGTCATCTTTGTTAAAATTCAGATTGTAAATTCTGGTGTGATGCGTTAGATTTTATAGTAACGACGTGGAAGACTGCAAGTTGTGCGGTTAAAAACTAATTCATTTTTATAATAGTAATGTAAATTTTAAGACGGTCAAATGGTATTTTATTTGATTCAACACAAACAAGAGTATTCTAATCAACAAAAAACTAGACGGATTTATCCCATCTCCTATGATTTGATGAGGCCATATGCTTGCTTGTGCTTGAAGCAGGGCATGACAATTAAAAATGAAACATGAATCGCTGCTGATCCCTAATCTATTGGATTTCATTTTGTGGCGTTCAAACCAGGTCGGAAGACCTATGAATCCATTTCTTTTGCGATCTTCATAGCTGATTTTATTTAAAGACGTACAAATGGTAATCGTTTGCTTTTCCTAAGCAAGCATCATATGCTAGAGTCACTAGCAGGTCTAAAATCTCGTCTTATTAGACATGCTGCTATAATATCTCCTAATCTCCTGTACCTTATGTTAGAGGTGTTGTTTATTGCCTGTTTGAGAAAAAAAACATAATGTCCACATCCAATATTTTCTAACACATTTTCATTTTACGTCTTTCTTGAACCAAGCTTTTTCTTCTTTGAAGATGCTTGATGAAGAAGTTGTAAGTAGAACTGTTAAAGTAGCAAGGAATTTTTTAAGTTCATTAAGAAAGAAAAAAATTACAGTTTTCCGAACAGTAAAAAAATTATTAATTCCAACAAAGGTGTTCCTCTTGGAGCTACATTTGTAAACCTAAGACTGAGGGAGGCTTGGGCATTAGATACATTGAGGAATGGGTCATGGCAGGGATTCTCAAGAACTTTCAGGATGTTGGAGATGACAAAATTTCTCTTTGTGTAAGATGGTTGCATGGTAAATGTATTGGTGATGATACTGTTTGGGCAGTGGAGCGTAAATAATACTCTTCTTGGGTTTGAAAAAATCTCTCAAGTATAGACACATCTTGAGAAAAGAAGGTTATTTTAATTTAGGGGATGGAAGTAAGTTCCTTTTATGGAAAGACATGTGGATCCATGGGGTGAACTCCACTTGGTCTCTTTAACAATTGGTTGGTTTCCAAGCATGATGGAGGATCGAATTGTTGGCTTGACACTTGCATCAATGACGGCAGTTGGTGTTTTCCTCATGTTAGAGGTTCTACATCCGTTGAAGAGTTTTTCAAAAGTATCACATCTCCCTATGTCGGTGAAGACAATTTAAATCTTAATGGGAAGAGAAAGCCAAAGTTGAACAATTTCTAGAATTTATGTAGGACGAGACATACTGTTGTGCTCAGAGGCAGATAGACTCGGTCTATGTATATACAAGGAAGTGCTTGATTTTGTTGTGGAAGTGTTTCCTTAATAAAGTTACCACGATTGATTTTAAAAAACAACATGTTTTCTATCTTTCTTCCAGATGCTCTCTTTGTTGCAAGGAAGAAGAAACTAGTCACCATTTATTCTTTAAATGCTCATTTTCATATACTTGGTGGCTAAAGTTCAAGGGAATCTTCTATGATTGACCTAGTCACTTTGGTGACCTTCTGGAGATCTATAATAAAGATAAATGTTGTGTTTCTCTAATCATTCATGGGATTTAGAGTGGAAGAAATAGTGGAATCTTCTTCAACTCCATTGTTGATTCTAGTTGTGTCTTTTCTTCCCGTAAGAATGACCTCTCTTCCATGTACAACTAATTATTTCCTTTTCCCCTCATGTACATATATCTACTTGTATATATCTCCTGTGAGATATTGGTTTGTTAATAAATGATAGAGGCACACTTGGTTCAACAAGAAAAGCCCCAAGTTATCATTCCTATGTGGAATTTGAAAATCATAAATTGGTCCACCAATACTTATCAACTAGGCCAATTGAAGAGGTTGGGATTTTTGTTACTAAAGTACCAACAAGTAAACATAAGTAAGTTGAATTTACTTGCAAAGCCACGTTTCTCTAGAATGCCAAATGTACAACAAAAATCAGCTACTGCCAATTAAGTTGACTAATTATTAAACTGATATTTCTCGATTTGATAAGTGTTTCATAATGACATGACATCCTTCTAGATTGTAATATCACACTTAACAGTGAGAACTCTACTTCAATGGCATCTTATGCAATCAAGTTTATTCAAAATTTGTCTAAATGGAAAACCTCACAATCATAGGGCTACTTTCATGTTCTAATGGGTTGTTCATGAGGGAAATCTAATAGAGTAAGTGTTATCTGTTGGGAAATCGGAGCAAAAAATAAGGCAGTAGAAACAAAAAATTTTAATTATGATTCCCTAATCAGTAAGATCTCATAAAAATGATGTATCTAGGAAGGTAGCAAGGTTATACTTGGTCCTGGAGCAAATATAGTGACAATTAGTGTGCTTCTTTTACAAGTTGCACTTGAAGTCTATCGTAGGCGAAGTCCTGGTGTTACACCACAGATAGCGATTGATGACATTATCCTAGTGATAGGTAACAAACTCCTCGCCTCTAGAATAGTCCACACGAACCATTGAGAACTCAACATTGCACTACTAGAGCCAACAGGAAGGAGTTGTCCCTTTGAACGTCAATCTGCTAGGATTGATTTGCTCTCCCAACTATCTCTCCCTTGATGTTCCTCCCTTTTACGAGTAGAACTTATTCATACTCTCTTGGTTAACATAACTACAGAGGACAACAATTGTTAGAGTTTATTGTTGTGTCTGGGAAGCCCCCAGTACCCCTCTACTTATAGGAGAGCCAAGTTCAGGGTTTCCAATTGATCTGGGAGTCAAAGAGATAGAATTTAGGAATTTTCTATAACCTGCAATTGTGAACCGGTCGGTTCATGCATGCTTCATGTTCTGCATCACATTGTTATTCAATGCATGATTAATCCAAATAATGATATCGACATAATCCTTGATCCAATTGAATTGACCATTGAACTGACCGTTTGAGATCATAAAATGGTCGATTCATGCCCTGGTTTAGGCATTATTCAACCAATGTCATTTTCAATTGATCTGGCACTCCAACCAATCAGTTCAACACCTAAATTGATCAGTTCAGAGTCCAGTCAGTCAACTTTCAACCAATGTTGTTTAAATTGAATGCCTAAATACTTTTAGTAATCAAGTTAAACATCATTCACAAATAAACTCCTTTTATCAGTGCATCCTTTGTGTGAGACCCTATGGTCCCAAATTACGTTGGTAGTGAATGTACATAACCAACTTATGACATCATAAGCATTGGGTGATATCTAAAAACAGATCATTGCTACCCTAGTAATTTAGAAAGTTGGCTAATAACTTCAACCTACAATCCAATGTTAGTGTTACCGTGATTATATAGTACGTTTATCTCTAATAACCATATTGAACTCAAGGCATGGAATCATCATCCCCTCAATGTTCAATCCATGTTCCTTGAACTAGAGCACACGATCTGAGATGCATATGAGCTCACATATCACATATTGAGTCACTTGAGCATGGCCATACATTTCTCAGCCTCGCTTATCAAGTGGCATGTATATCAATCTCCTATAGGAGGGAAAAACCCCATCTACATCACTCACACTCAATCCCCATGTATCATAGAGTACCTAAGCATCACCTTTATGGCAACCCATATTCATGGTCACTTTGGAAGATGTCAAAGTACAAAAAACGACATGTGATGAGTGTAGTGACTTTAGGTCTATGAACCACAATCACCACTATCACTATGAGAGTTGATTATGACTACCATCCCATAGTCTCCATGTATCATTTTCAAGATGGGTCTGTCTAATACAATGTTCTATAACAAGTACTTATGTGATTGGTTTGATATCACATATCATGACTAATGAGATTCTATCATCAACCAATACACACTCTAGTCTTATGTATTATCGTTGTTTATTTTTCTTCCACAGTAATATCTGACTAGAGACATAACAATCACTGTTACCATACATATGATCTTATTGTTCAGGTCCTCAATCTGAAGACATAATGTCATCCAGTAACATCATTCTTTAGGCATGTACTGTGTATGTGTCATGATAACATCCAATTTTGTAGACAGTTCATGCCTTAACTTACCTCTTATTTGCACCTTTTATGTATAGACATACCCATTTTTTCTACTTTTACATTCAAAACATATTTTTACTTTGTCTCCATGACAATCCCAAGCCCTTTATGCAGATAACCCTTATACTTGACACAAGAACATGATGACCTTCCCCACAATCGACGGACACCTTCGGCCAAGCATCAGTATGACCATCACCCCCCAAACCTAATGGACACCTTCAACCAAGCATCAGAATGACCATTGGCCCCCATAGCTGATGGACACCTTCAGCTAAGTGTCAAGATGACCATCGATCCCCCATTCAGTGGTTTCAAGGCGTAAGAAGCTAAATTGTCAGACCATTGGCCTGTGATCAACGGTCTCCGTGGCCATCACGCACTGAAGGTAGGTCTGGCTCGCCACCGATGGTCATCCTAACTAGCCATCGATGGTCAGCCTGACCCGCCATCGATGGCCACCTTGATCGCCCTCCAATGGTCATTCTGACTCGACCCCGATGTTTCTCCAAAGCCATCGATTGAAGATTCTACTACATACCAACATCGCCTGATGGCCAGCGACTGGTGGAAACCCTGTAAGAATGGTCATTCAAAATTGTTACTCACTTGCAAAGAGGCAAGGAGCTCAAATACATGCGGCACAAGGAATAGAATGCCTCTAGGATGCCGCACTGAGTCCTATAAATAGATGACCTTTTTATACTAAAGAAGGGATGGATGATCGCTCCCACGGAGGACAACGAAGTACCACTAGAGAAGAGGACGACCATTGCCCCTGCCTCCAATCATCGGTCCGTGTAAGCTAGGATGAAAGTCCTGATAGTCCACCATGACATCCACTTCTGTCAACTTGCCTGACCTACCTCGACAGAGAAGGAGGACTGACATCCAGATTTGACCGTCGCCACACCTACCCCAATGAGGAGTTGCTGATCATCGGTTGTAGCCAATGAGTGGATGTAGTCAGTGTACCGTCTTCTTCTCTTATTCTATCCATTTTGCCTCATTTTGTTCTTTTACTCCCCCTTTCCAGAAACACTCCAAGTTCTTGTCTACTTGTAAATTCATAATGCTTCTCATGAAAATGAGTGGTCGAACTTATAGCTTGGGTTGAGAGTAGCCACTAAGGCTCTCCCAACATGTATATACTTACATCCTTTTGAATATATATATGCTCTAAGAAAAAATTATCTACATTCGTTTAGTCTTAATGCTTCACTTGTATGATTAGATACTATCGTCTAATGTTTGACCGTTAGTGTCTCAAAAGCATAATACTAACCTTATCTAAGTATTTTGGAGTTGCACGAATGTGTGGGAATGTTGGAATGCTTAAGCTTATGATCATATGGTTGTTATTATGATTGTTTGTTTGCCATCTCGAGAGAGACAACCTTATAATCTAGATCTATGCTAAGCTCAAGAGAGGAGGGAATAAACACATATGATGATTGCTTATAATCTTTACAGGGGTATACAAAGGGTGTGAGTACTGCATGTTGATGAGAGATCTTAGTAGGTGAAACATGATCCAAGTTTCTATCCATATTTTGTTACAACACACTTGTTTGACCTTATTCCCTTATTTGTTTTCTTTTTCTCTCTTTTTATCTGTTCTGTTTGGTTAATGCCATATTGTTCCTTAGGGAACACCATTTCTGTCTACCTTCTTGGTTGGTGTAAATGAGATAAGATTTTACGTTCTTGTCACTTACCATCCTTGTCTCTGTGGATCGACCCCGATTACTACATCAGACATTATATAATAGTTACGGGGCCTAAAATTCAGGTTATAAATTTAAGAGTCCAACTACTTTAGATCTGCTCCATTTTGGACATGTGATTTAGGTTGGTGAACTTTTTGGCTCCATTTCCAGGGACAAGGAAAATATAGTAATGTTAAGAATACAAGTCTACTCACCATAGACCCGTGCCTCAAGTTTAGCAATATACTTGATTGAACAATTTCTAAATCGGTTGCATCTAACCGCTTTGAATATTGTATTTCATGTCTAGTTTTCTGACTCGACTGTGCGGACTATTGAGGTAGCTTTGGGAGAAGAGGATTTAGACCACATATCATTCCCTTTTCACATCAACATGTCGCCCCGTAGATGAGGACATGTTGGTGGACGTGGTAGAGGACATGCCGGAGAATATCGGAACCTAAGGGTGGAGGATTTTTGAACTCCACCGGTAATCAAATCTGAACATGACGATGGCCACTCTGATGGAACTGGACAAGGGTGTATTCTGATGCCTCACTACATGCCTCATGGTGAATATGAACATGAAGAATGCCGCGACGATGAGGAGCACGATGAAAGACACCATGATGACCACTGTAACCATTGAGAAAGAAGAAACCAAAGGAACCATTTTGAGCTCAAGGACAATAACCATGACGCCAAAGATGGTGAGGAAGAGGAAGAAGAAGAAGGTCATTCACTTACAGAATTGGCTGCTGATAACACTCAAATTCGTGCAATATTACTATGTGTTTTACCTTATATTTTGTACCTTTATTAGCCATGATGCGCCTTTAGTTGTTTAATTCTTAGTATTTTGTAACTTTTGTCCTTTTTACAATTTCGTTTCTTAATTAGTGCATTTTTGGCTTGCAGGAAACACAAAATACATTTTATTTGTGTCTGTTAAATTATGTCGACATCAATTAGTTAATGTCTCCATGTAAGAACCAATCGCATGGCTGGCTTGGTTGCTTTGTACTTAATGAGTTGTCTTGTCGCTTGGTCAAATATACAAAACAATATGAAAATTTTGACTTATTTCCTTTAATCACCACAACAATTTAACAGACAACAAATAAATTGTATTTTGTGCTGTTTGCAAGCCAAAAATGCACTAATTAAGAAACTAAATTAGAAAAAGGACAAAAATTACAAAAGGCTAAGAATTAAACAACTAAAGGCATATCATGACTAATAAAGATGCAAAATATAAGGTAAAATACATAGCAATATTGCACGAACTTGAGTGTTATTAGCTGCAGCCAGATCTGAATCTAGATGCACCGTCATCATTCCTCAGTTTGACATTATGAATTTTGAGATGAAACCTACAGTCATATCCATGATACAAAACAAACCTTCAGAGGTAACTCAAGAGATGAGAATCCTTATCATCATATTAACACCTTTAAGAACATATGTGACACTATCAAGATGAAGAGAGTGCCACAGGAAGTTATATACTGCAAAGGATTCATCTTCTTTTTGGAGGATAAGGCTCTGTCCTGTTAGCTTGTCCTGCCTCACAAATCCATTAATGGATGGAGACCTCAAGTCGATGCTTTTGTCATGAAGTTCTATCCAATCGAGAAAACCATCAGAAATAGGCACAAGATTACTAGATTCGTACAGAAGCCTGAAGAGAATTTTCATGAAAAATCAAACGATTCCAAGAGTATCAGAGGGATTGTCCCCATCACAATTATGAAAAAGGTTTTCTTGTGACAAAATTTTATCATGGACTAACATCTGCAGAATGAACTTCGTTGAATGTCACGACTGGAAGTGATTTCTTTGGCAAGAAGCCAAAAAAGACCTTGATGATTATTGATAACGTGGCTACAATACAAGTAGGTATGGATTATGAGAGAAGTGATAGGAGCTCAGCAAAGAAAGCTAACTTTGAAGGATTGTCTTCTGAGGAAAAGTCTCTAGAGAATATAAACTCACAAATCCAAAAGATTGCTCTAGATGTTGAATAATTGAAGGATACTAAAGGAAAGAGCAATGTTAAAACTAAGAAAGTTATGAAATGTGTCACCTACAGTGAAAAAGGACATGGTGTGGATAACTGTATCTACACTCAACCAGAGGATGACAACGAAAGTGAATAAGAGGAAGAAATAAAAAACGTCTCCTATTTAAATTTAAAAAGACCATATCACCCTATTTTAAATTATAGAAATCAAGATGCTACTGAGAATTCTCACCAACTGGGTGGTTCATCTAAGCCACCTGTAGGATTTGGAAAAGAAGGTGGGCAGACCCAATATACCAAAACTATAACTTACCAGCAAAACAAGTGCAATTACCAAGGCCAAGGACAAGAACAAGGTCATGGCCAATATCAAAACAAGAATACAAACTGACAAATCCAAAATCAAAACCAAACTAAGAACATCAACCACCAGACATGATGGCTCAACTATTTGATTTTGCAAAAAGACAAGTCTCGGTGAATGACCATCTCACCCAAAGTGCCATCACTAACTCATGTGTCTTAACCATGATGCAAACCCAGATGGCTGACATGCAAATGCATCAGAAGCAAATTGCGCCAAGACACAACCTGAACCCACTATAGTAGAGGATAAATCTGAGAAGGAAGAGTTCACAAGGGAGGGAAAGAGTAAAGTAAAAGATGATGAGAAGAAAAGTGTAAGGACTAAGAAGCCCGATCCTGCTGAAGAAGTCTTCACACAAAGAGATCCATACTCCCCAAGAGTTGGTTTTCTTTACAAATTAATTAAAGAACATCTTAAGAAAAGATACGGGAAGCTCGTGGAGGCAGTGAAAAGCTACAGACGGACATCCCTTTCCTTGACGATATTGAGGAAATGCCAACCTATGCAAATTTCTTAAAGGATCTTATCACAAAAAGAAGAAGAGGAGATCATATTGAGATGGTTCAACTAGCCAATATGTCTAATGTGTTTGTCTAAGCCAAGATGCCCACCAAGAAGAAAGATCTTGGAGCATTCACTATCCCCTTCAATGTTGGAGATAATGAGGAAAGAAATGGTTAGAAGATTTAGGGGTAAGAATAAGTCTAATGCCTCTCTCCTTAGCCCAATGGCTTGGACTAACAGACATGGTAAAGACTGGGATGAGGATCAAGTTAGCCGATCACACTTTTACAAAGCCAGTGGGAATAGTAGAGGATGTCATGACTCGAGTAGGAAGATTCTTGATACCTTATGACATAGTTGTGATAGACATTGCTGAGGACCTAACATGTCAAATGATCTTTGGAAGACCCTTCCTTTCCACAGGTAGAGCTATGATGGATGTGGAAGAGGGGATTATTACTCTTAGTGTTGGAAACAACCATATCAATTTCCATGTCCAAGATTCTATGAGAGGATGTTCCTTATTCGAGTCGGTATACTTCATGGATAGTTATACCCATTACTGTGAAGAAGTACAAGAAGACAATGACATTGTCGATCTGCTCATGCTAGTTTTGAACAACCCATACCTCAGTGTTGAGTATTCCAAAGTAATAGAAATTTTGAATTATCTAAACCAACTGGAGGAAGATTTCAGTGATGAAGAAAGTAATGTGGAAATAGTAAAGTATGCTTCGCTGGAACAAAGGCCAGAGGAAAAAGCTGCACCAGGACAAAAGCATGAATTAAAGTAATTACCTGAAGGCTTGAAATACGAGTTTCTAGATGACGAGGAAAGGAATCTTGTTATTATAAATTCCACTCTAACAGAGGATCAAGAGGAGAAGTTGTTAGACAAACTTAAGAAACATAGAAAAGTAATAGGATACTCAGTAGATGATATTAAGGGTCTGAGCCCAACCCTATGTATGCACTGTGTAAACCTAGAAGACACTGCCAAGCCTTTAGCTCAACTATTGAGGAAGCTAAACCAGATGCTCAAAGAGGTTGTTAAGAAGGAGGTAATCAAATTATGGGATGTTGGAATCATATATCCTATAAGCAATAGAAATTGGGTCAACCCAATTCATGTTGTACCCAAGAAAGGGGGGATGGTTGTTGTAAAAGGTGAAAATGGCGATGAAGTGGCAACACGAACCCTGGCAGATTGGTGTGTGTGCATAGATTAATGAAAATTGAATGGAGCTATGAGGAAAGACCATTTCCCTTCACCCTCTATTGACCAGGTATTGGAAAGGTTGACACATCATTCATACTTCTATTTCTTGGACATATATTCAAGATTTTACCAAATGTTGATTCACCAGATGATCAGGAGAAGACCACCTTTACATGTATCTACAACACCTACACCTTTTGGAAAATGTCATTTGGATTAATGCAATGCACCTGTCACCTTCCAAAGATGTATGATTTCCATGTTCTCAGACTTCCTAGAAGATATAATGGAAGTCTTTATGGATGATTTCTCTATATATGGTACAAATTTTATAAGTGCCTCACAAATTTGTCTCTAGTATTACAACGATGAAAAGAGAAATACTTAGTGTTGAATTGGTAGAAGTGCCATTTCATGGTACGAAATGGTATTGTGCTGGGACATAAAATCTCTGAGAAGGGAATAGAGGTTGACCTTAGTAAAGTAGAAGTTATATCAAAACTTCCTCCCCCCAAAATAGTAACGGGGGTAAGAAGTTTTCTTGGCCATGCTTGGTACTATAGGAGGTTTATTAAAGACTTCTCAAAAATTGCCAAGCCTTTGTCAAACCTTTTGGTGAAAGATGTAGAGTTGGATTTTTTTTGGAAAGGTGCCTCGATGCCTTCAAAACTTTGGAAAATGCTTTAACTTCAGCCCCAATCCTATAGGCTCCAGATTGGGAGCTCCCTTTGAAATCATGTGTGACACTAGTGATTATGCCATTGGGGTTGTTCTTAGATAAAGGAAGGATATAAAACATCGTGGAATCTATTATGCCATTCTAACTCTCAATGAAAATCAAGTCAATTACACTAACACGGAAAAGGAGATGTTAGTGATTGTGTTTGCTTTTGAAAAATTCAGATCTTACTTGATAGGGTCAAAAGTGAAGGTGTATGCAGACCATGGGGCAATAAGTACCTCATGCAAAATAAAGTTACAAAGCCAAGCTTGTTGGGATGGGCTTTACTGTTACAAGAGTTTGACCATGAGATCATCGATAAGAAAGGAATAGAGAATGTGGATGCCAACCAGCTATCAAGAATCATGATCAGGGAAGAGAATTAGATGCCAGTTAATGACAATTATGCAGATGAAGCTCTGATGATGGTCAAGTCAGTTGAACCTAATATGTCTTGGTTCATTGACATTTGTAACTACTTAGCCTTCCAACAACTGCCTCCTAATATAACATACAACCAAAAGAGGAAGCTATTTTCATATTTGAAGAACTACTACTAGGACGATCCCCTTCTTTTCAAAAGATGTCCCGACAACCTGTATTGTCGGTGCGTACCGGAAGAGGAAGTACCACAAATGCTTAAAGAGTGCCATTCCTCACCCTATGGGGGACACCATGGAGGAGAAAGGACTGTAGTTAAGGTCCTACAGTTAGGATTTTATTGGCCGACCCTCTTTAAAGATGCTACAACTTTTGTCAAATCTTATAGAGAATGCCATTTTGCTGGAAACATCACCAAGAGAAATGAGATGCTAATGTCAAATTGGGTGGAGGTGGAAATTTTTGACATCTAGGGAATGGACTACATGGGACCCTTTCCCCCTTTAAAGGCAACAAGTACATCCTTGTCACCATTGACTACATTTCCAAGTGGGTGGAAGTTGTTGCCACCCCCCACTTTCAACTCTAAATCTATTGTGAAATTGTTTGAGAAAACTATTTTCCCTAGATTTGGCATCCCACACACCATCATTGGTGACGGGTGATCCCACTTTAGGGAAAGACAGTTTGAAGTTTTTCTAAAGAAATATGGATTTAAACAAAAGGTTGCTACGCCTTGCCACCCACAGACGTCGGGGCAAGTAGAAGTATCCAATTGATAGATTAAATAGATTCTAAAGAAAACTATTAGTAGGACCCGCCAAGACTGGTCCATGAAGCTTGAATATGCTATGTGGGCCTACAGATCTGCCTATAAAATGCTGATAGGGACAACCCCTTACCTACTTATCTATGGGAAGTCATGTCAATTATCGGTAGAACTAAAGCATACAACCCTTTAGGCAATCAAGTTTTTGAATATGGATCTTGACAAGACATGAAAGAAGCGGTATCTACAGCTACACGATCTCAAAGAGATAATGTTATACGCTTACGAAAATGCTCGTATCTACAAGCAGAGAACAAAGGTGTGGTGTCATGCCCACATAAAGAACAAGGATATATCAGAAGGGACAAAGTCTTGTTGTTCAAATTGAGGATCAGATTATTCCCAGGAAAGCTCATATCCATATGGTCTAGTCCTTTTAATGTAGCCAAGATATTATCAATGAAAAGACTGGTACTTTTAAAGTGAATGGGTACAGAGTAAAAAGATATTATGAGGATGAAGCTTTTGTAAGGAGATCAGAATTGGATCTAGAGGAGCCACAACCATCACCAACAGAAGAGTCCTAAAAATCAAAATAAGAAAGTCAAGCTAAAGACTTTAAATTAGCTCTTCTTGGGAAGCAACCCATGGATTTTTCAACTTTGTTTGTTTCCCTTTTTGTATTTAGAATTCCATTATTTTGTACCAGTTGTTAGTTTGAAAAAATTGTCTATCTCAGTTTTTGGTGTTTTAACTCTTGTTTTAAAGTTTAATTGAGATCAATAAATTGAAATTAGCTAAATATGTAGGCACTCTATTGGACCCGGGCAACCATAGGCCTTGCCATTATACCTCACAACCATCGGTCAACCAATCAGCAAGAGAAACCAACCAAAAGTTTAGACAAGCCTTTGATCTTTGGTTTAGAAGATCCTTCCGTCTTTGACTATGCTAAACCTTCAGTCTCTGACTCTATCGGGCATTCGGTCTTTGACTCTATTGAACCTTCAATCTCCAACTCAGAAGAGCCTTCGGTCTCTGAACCATCAATAGAACTACCATCGACAAATTGAGCCATCGGTTCTGTGCAACTTTTAGTCTAGACAAACCATCAGGGTGAAGGAAACTCACAACCAGCGGTCCACACCATTGAACCCAACTGACCAAAGGTAGCCGAGGCATTGCCCCACCCTTTATAAAATCTGATAGTCCATTGGGAGCACCCCTCTCAAAACTCTAGCCAGCTAGACTGAAGAGGAAGCGCATGGAATGATGGAGGAGAACTCTTGAAGGAACTCATCTTCAACCTCATACAATCGATTAAGTGCACCATTGATCTCTCCGATCAACTCCATCGGTGACCATCTCCAACTGCACTAGCAGAGTTAAAGAAGCAAACTCCCCACCCTCTTCTGAGCCCCTAGCAGAGCAAGGAGACAACAATGACCAGAACAACAACACTACGGTAATGACCTTCCCCTTATTCCTCCCTTCGCCTTCACCTTTGCCTCCAAACTATTTTGACCTTCGATGATTTCACCTTCATCTTCTCTCCTTCATCTCCACTAACACTCTGCTGTTTCATTTTCCCAAATTTGTGACCCATGATCGCCTTCAACCTTAGATCATCTTCAACCTTTAGTCGCACAATGATTAGGATTACATTGTTTCTGACCTTTGACATTCCGCCTTTGACCTTCAATATGCAGTCATCAGTCACCTTCAACCTTCCTTCCGTTGAAGACCATCCATCAGTCTTGCCTGCCATTAGTGGTAGGCCACCATCAGTCATCCACCCCACTCCCTTCGCCTTCAGTTTTCTTTACCATCGGTCATCACTGCTAACCATCAGTGGAACCCTTCTAAAACCATCAATATCTAGTTCTACTCAATTGAGCTTCAATCACCTTCGACCTTTGATCATCTTCAACCTTCAGTCACACAACGATTAGGATTACAATGTTTTTGAACTTTGACCTTCGATCTTATGTCACTGGTCACCTTCGACCTTTGATCTTCAGTCACTGGTTACCTTTGACCTTCCTTCAATCAAAGACTAGCCATCGTTCGCTCCTGTCATTGGTGGTATAACACCATCGATCATCCACTTTATTCCCTTTGCCTTTAGTTTTATTTATCATCGGTCATCATAACTAACCATCGGTCAAACCCTTCTAAAACTATCGATTATCTATTTCCTCTCAATGGAGCTTACACTAACTTGCACCTAACCTTGCAAGAGATACCAAGGTATCTACTAAGCACAATGGCAGGAAATATCAATCCAATTATAGGCATGATTGAATCTAAAGAAACTAGGAGGATCAAAGCCTCAATGACTACAAAGGAAATAGAGAGGATACAAAAGCTAAAAGCCAATCATGCTTCCTATATCAAAATGCACAGAGAACCTACTCCATAAATTAGCAGGGCACACATGGAAACAGGAAGAGCAAGAATCCTAGATGAGCTAATCCCTGAAGAGTCTGCTGACTAAGAAAAACAAACAAAGATAGAAGTGTCAGAATATGTTCCCTTTGAGGAGATCTAAAAACAAAAGAAGAGGAAAGCAACTAGCCCAGATATGAAGGAACCCACAAAGATGCCAAAAACAACTATAAAGGAGGTTGCATCTAAGAAAAAAGTTAAATCTAACGTTGCACACCCATCAAGGGTGTGCTGGGTTTTGTGGAGAAAATATGCACGGTAGAAGCAACAAAATCCACACAACCCGAAATAGGATCTCGTCGACAACAACGTATTTAGAAGGAGTGTTTGCAGGATATACCTTATTGCGAAGCAAGTTCGATGATTATGCTGCACAAAGGTGTACAACGATGCTGGCCTACACTGTGATACCCCATTCAGACAAAACGTTATTAACTATGCGGAAGCGATTAATTAGCAGCGGAATAACTGAAAATCACTAAAAATTAAAAATTTTTGTAAAGAGATCCACAAACGGTAAAACTCTTTCATAAGGAAACAGGGAAGTTATTTACAAGCTGATTCGTTAGTACATCTCTGTATTATCTCATCTCGAGAGTCATAACACTGATTGCCCTGCTAAACTATACATGAGCAGTATACAAAAATCTCAAGGCATTAAGCCAAAAATCTCAGATCTCTGTTAAACCATCTACTGACTCCTAGGACCTGAGAGTACAGAAACGACACATAGGACTTTCTATATACAAGACCTAATAGATAGTGACTCCACCTATGGATCACTGCTATCCTTGATGTTGCTGCTGCTGCTGTTGCTGCTCACCCACTGATGGGTTTCTCCTTCCTCGACATCTATCTAAAAAGTTGAATCCCACAGGGGTGAGACAATTGAAAAATTGTCCCAACGAGAGTTATAACTCTTCGCCAGAAGCCTTGTTATTGCAAATAATAAAATAATATTGATAAGTAGGATTATAAATATTCAACAACAGGTAAATAATTGAATAACTAAATAAGAAATATTCTTTTATGCAATCATTTCAATTATAACTTGATTGAATAGCAAGTCATTCATTTAATAAGGAATATGAAGAACATGTATATTATTTGTCCAACTAGGACTTAATAAACAAGGTATCATCAATCATTGTTTCTCGTAGTTCAACCTAAGCAAATATGCTACACGGCTGATTACATTTTACAAATATACTTATGCCCTAAGGAGATGAGGTATACCACTCATACTCCAACCCACCACTACGAAGTCGAAATCGGTACCATACATAGGTCATCAGAAGAGCCGGATTTCTATGACCTCATCTTCCTCAGTCAGTGTGAGGAGAAATATGCAGGACATCTTGTGTCTCTGCTATAATATCTTTCGAGGGTATTCTGGCAACTTCGCTATTAGAGTTACAGTGGCATGCTGTACTCTCTTCGTAATTGAGGGATTTCTTGTATCTCACATCAATTCGACATTAACAACATCATCGAAAGATTAATGATACATCATCCCGACATAAACATATAATGAAGGATTGAGAGATTTATTGTTTATGTCACATCAATTCCTCCATTAGGACATAAGGATATTTGCATCCATAACCCCCACATACTCAAAAGTATGCTCTCCAGGAGTTTCTTAGGAAAACCTATTTCACCATCATCTAGTTTCTGACGATGATGGATTTATGGTCAGGGCTCTACATGATATCATTTTACTTGATTAATTAAGTACATTACAACATTCTTTTAGCATCAGGCATGTTTTCAAACATGAACCATTAAGAACATTGATATAAAGAAAGAGTACTATTTGAATCAAGTTCATTTCACAGCTTTATCAACATTGGGATCTTAATCCCCTATTAATTCATCATCATGATCCAAGAATATGGGTTTTCAACCCTTAGATCATCAAATTACTTGTTACCTCTTTAACAGATAACTCAATGCCATTAAGTCATTTAACAATGTAAACATAATAGTAGCATTACATGTATTTCATATGGCTCATACAACCTGTCAATCTCATTTGTTACCTTTCAATATGAAACATTGCATATTATTACTTACAAGGCTCATTAAATACTTTTTAATGAACAAAGCATCATAGCTCTTACCTGGATATATTCAATATTTCATAAGACCTGCAAGATTAACGCATATGATAACAGGTACATCAATTTCATATCAGGATATTACAAAATAAAGATAACTTCACTATTCAAGGGTTGCACCACTATGCCCTTACTAGGGTTAGGGTTTTCCCTATTCAATTCCCTTAACTTAGTTAGGAATAGTGATTCCTAATATCATTATCTAATCATAGAGCTTCATGTTATAAAGCATAACCCATGATTAGGGTTTCACACTCTTATTCATCTTAATTGGAATTAGGGTTTCCATTGTTGGTTCCTTCAACACTTGTATATATATAATCAATTATCAATTGGACCTATCACCATCATTCAATTGAGTTAATTAGGTCAACCTTCAACTGATTTGACCCTCAATTGACCCTCAATTGATCATCAATTAGGACTTGAGTCAATTGGATTGGGATTTGGAATCGATGACCCTTCAACATATTTCAATGTGAGTCAAATTGATTTGAACCTATTGAACCATCATCCAATTTGGTCATGACCTGACCCCAAATGGTCTTGGGATCGTTTGGATGACCTCCAAATGGTCTTGAGACCGTTTTCCCAAGTCAGCACCAAAAACCAAGTCAACCAATTAGGGTTTGGTCCATTGGGTTGATCATCATATCAACAATTCATTGTTCTTCAACTTAGAACCTTTGGATCTTCAATTGGTCAATTATACTTAACCCTAGACCTCCAAATGGTCTTGGGTGATCACCAAACAGTCTTGAGACCATTTGGGTGATACCCAAACGGTTTTGATACCGTTTGGGTCGCTCAACCCAAGTCTCAACCTTAATCAATTATCAAAATCAGCAATTATCCCGATTAGGGTTTAGATGGTTGATGGACCTTTAATTGGTGAACCACTTGGAATTAATTGATGATTATTGGTAGGTGATTAGTCTACATTATTCTCAACAGACCTACAAATGGTCAATGCCTAGTCAACACTTCCAAATGGTTTGAAATTGTTTCCTTCCATGCGGTTTGATGAAACCGTTTGCAATCAAACGGTTTGAAACCGTTTGCTCCCAAACGGTTTGGGAAACCGTTTGAGAAAGGATTGGAGACCGTTTGCTAAAGTAAATTCTTGGATAAACATCAAAATTAATGCCACCTTTGTCTACCTATGTCCAACCAAGAACAGGGGCTGTTCTTCACAGAAAATATAGCAAGAACTTAAGAGAGTATCTAAAGAAGAAGAATAACCAACGATTTTAGGAGAGAATGATGCATTAGCAAAGCTTAAGGGTTATAGTTATAAAACCCACCTATAGGACTGATCCAGAGATCCAAGCTCCGTAGCTTTAATGGTGGTTTGAGCTCCAGTAGTTGTCCAAGGTTCCTTCTTCACTTTTTGGTTGAACAAGATGGCTAAAAGAGGAAATCGTGTGAAGAAAACCAATAACTAACCATTGATTTAGGTTTTCCACCATGAATTCGAGGTAGGAGATGATCCAAAGTTACCAACAGATTTTATCTTCCTACCTATGCTCCAGATCTCCTCCTTGTTTGGTCAAAGCATGGTGAAGAAGAAAAGAACTAAGGGAAACGATCCTTTGGTATTTGGAAAAAGGATGCTTATATATATTTATGGATTTTCAAGGAAAATGGAAAAAGAGAGTTATTTCCTTTTATCTCCCAAACATATCCACCAAGGCTTGATCCATTATTTGGATACGTGGCCATCTTATATGACCATGCAAAACTCTTCCATTATCCAAGGTTTAAAGGAAAAGGAACTAAACACCTTAAAGAGAGGTATATTTATATCCACCCTTATTGGATATTACTTAATATATTAATAGTGTGAGTAACTTTCACTTATACCATGATCTTTTTGGTTCCCAAGCATGGCATAAGATCGTCCAAACTATTTCAACCACATCCTCCAACTTTTGGTTGAAGGGCTCCATAATTAATATATTTCCCTTTTTCATTAAGTTATATTAAAGAGCCTTTTGTGCTTAAATCTTGATTAGTTTAGTATCAAGATTCTCTCTCTTACATGATCATACAAATGAGGCACCCCTCTCATTTTATTTTCTCTAATTGATGCCAAGAAACATGAGAGACCCTCTATAGGTGATATTTTGCATGTTGAACCCTAGGTTTTGGGTAAATTGCACATTACACCAAAACTAGGTTTTAATGCACAAGGATTGCTCTTCAAGCTATATCTTGGTGCTCAAGCTTGTGGAATACATACCACCACATCATATTCATTCTTATAATGTATCAACATTAGAGGAACATCTTAACATGTGCAATTTGCAAGTTAACCCCTTTACTTGGGTAATTTGCACTTTAGTCCAAAGTTAACAAAACAATGTTTCAACATTATTCAAAAAGGACTGAAAATGAAATATAAGTTCCTCAAAAAACCTTAATTACTTTTCAAGAAGTAAAAGCAAGCATCTAATCAACTTTATTAGGCAAAACACCTAGGGTTAGTACATAACCCAGGTCAGGGATGTTACAAATTACCCCTTACAAAGATTTTGTCCTCGAAATCATTACAAAAACAAAGTAAGGGAAAAGAGTAGGGTATTTCCTCCTCATCTCTTCCTCTAATTCCCACTTGGCTTCTTCAACACCACGGTGATTCCAGAGGACTTTCACAAGACTTATGTCTTTCTTTTTCAGCTTTTTAATTCTCTTGTCAAGGATCAACACAAGTCCTTCTATATAAGATATATCATCATTCAACTCTACTTCCATAGGTTGCAGAACTGATTTTGTATTAGGATGACATTTCCTTAATATGGAAATGTGGAACACTGGGTGTAACTTTTGCAACTCTGGTGGTAACTCTAGCTTATAAGCTACCTTTCCAATCCGTTCAATGATTGGATAAGGCCCCATAAACCTAGGAGCTAACTTTCCTTTCCTTCCAAATCTAAGAACTCCTTTCCAAGGTGAGACTTTGAGGTACACTCTGTCTCCAACCTGGAATTCTAAAGGTCTACGACGCTTATCATCATAAGATTTCTATCTATCCTGTGCAGTCTTCAACTATTGTTGTATTATTTTAATCTTCTCGGTGGTCTGTTGTACAAGTTCAAGACCTAAAAGTTGATATTCACCAGTTTCATACCAACATAGGGGATATCTACAACGTCTACCATATAAAGTTCCATAAGGTGCCATGTCAATGCTATGCTGATAGCTATTGTTGTAGGCAAACTCTATCAAACTTAGATGCAGATCCCAACTTCCTATAAACTGAAGAACACATGCTCTGAACAAGTCTTTAAAGGTCTGTATAGTTCTTTCTGACTGTCCATCAGTCTGAGGATGAAAGGTTGTACTAAACCTTAGCTGTGTGCCTAAGGCTTTATGAAGTCGCTCCTAAAAATGACTCATAAACTGGGGACCTCTGTCAGAAACAATGGTAACTGGAACCGCATGCAGTCACACTATCTCATCTACATATAATTGTGCTAGCTTCTCAGCAGAATAGGTTGTTTTGACAAGTAAGAAATGTGTTGTCTTTGTCAACCTATCAACTATTACCCAGATGGAATCATGACCTTTGGTTGTTCTAGGTAAACCAACCACAAAATCCATGGTTACATGATCCCACTTCCACTGAGGTATAGGAAAAGGTTGCATTGTTCCTGCGGGCTTCTGGTGTTCAGCTTTAACTTGCAGACATACAAGACACCACATAACGAACTCAGCAACATCCTTATTCAAACCAGGCCATCAATACATATCTTTCAAGTTACGATACATCTTGGTGCTTCCTGGATGCATAGCATACATCGAAGAATGAGCTTCTTCCAGGACTAACTTTCTTAAGTTATCCACATCAGGCACTATCATTCTACCATGATAACAGGCTACCTGATCATCTGAGTTGTGGAAACCTTCTCATTTTTTACTACCATACTCTGATCTAATCTGTCGAACTGCATCATTAGATTGTTGTACCTCCTTAATCTGTTGTCTCAGGGTAGGTTTTATATGCATCTCAGCTAGCAGTCTAGATAACAACGATACTTTTAACTGTACATTGTATTATCTTAAAGAGATAAGCATATCTCTCCTAGAGCACACCAAGGAATTCAACTATGCTCTATCTAAGACTGGTGTTGTTGATTTCCTACTCAAAGCATCAACAACTACATTGGCCTTCCCTGGATGGTAATCAATTATGCAATCGTAGTCCTTGATTAACTCCATCCAGCGATGTTGCCTCATGTTAAGCTCATGCTGAGAAAAGATGTACTTTAGATTCTTGTGGTATGTGAAAATCTGGAATGTCTCTCCATATTTTCAAGGCATGGACTACAACAGATAGTTCTAAATCGTGTGTCGAATAATTCTCCTCGTGTTTCTTAAGCTGTCGAGAAGCAAAAGAAATCACTTGTTTATCTTGCATCAACACACATCCTAGTCCATTCTTAGAGGCATCACGGAAAATGATATATCATTTCCCTTGCTCAGGTAACACAAGCACAGGTGCACTTGTCAACCTTTCCTTCAACAACTAAAAGATTGTTGACACTTGTCACACCAGATAAAAGGAACATCCTTTCTAGTCAACTTAGTCAAGGGTAAATCTATGGAACTAAAGTTCTTAATGAACCTCTTGTAATAGCCTGCCAACCCTAAGAAACTTCGAATCTCTGTCGGTGTCTTTGGCTGATCCCATTGCCGGACAAATTCTACCTTTTTAGGGTCAACACGTATACCTGAAGCAGATATTACGTGTCCAAGAAAAGAAACTTCAGGTAACCAGAACTCACACTTGCTAAACTTAGCATATAACTTATGTTCTCTTAGCAAAGTTAGAGCCCGACGAAGATGCTTCTCATGCTGCTGAGCATCTCTACTGTAGATCAGGATGTCATCTATAAAGATGACAACACACTGATTGAGAAAAGGTCGTAAGATTCTATTCATGAGTTCCATAAATGCAGATGGTACATTAGTTAGTCCAAACGACATAACTGTGAACTCACAGTGACCATACCTTGTCCTGAAAGCAGACTTAGGTATGTCACCTTCCTTAATACGCAGCTGATGATATCCCGACCTTAAATCTATCTTTGAGAAGACAGTTGCACCACACAACTGGTCAAAGAGATCATCAATCCTTGGTAGAGGATACTTATTCTTTATGGTTACTTTATTTAACTATCTATAATCAATGCACAACTGCATTGACCCGTCTTTCTTTTTAACAAAGAGGACCGGAGCACCCTAGGGTGAAGTACTCGGTCAGATGAAACCCTTTTCAAGCAACTCTTGTAGTTGTTTCTTGAGTTCAGCCATCTCAGCAGGCACCATCCTATACGGTGTTTGTGCTATAGGTTGTGTCCGATACTAGATTAATCTCAAAATCTATTTCTCGGGGCGGAGGTACACCTGGAAGTTCTTCAAGAAATACATCTTCAAATTCCCTGACTACAGGAACTTCAGCAGGATTAGGACTCTCCATGGTGGTATCTACCACATGGGCCAAGAATGCATAACATCCTTGCCTCATCAGCTTCTTAGCAACCATAGCTGACACAAGATAGGTTGGAAGAATCTTTCTATCTCCTTGAAAGATCCATGTGTCACTTTCATAAGTGAACACAACTTGCTTGGACTCACAGTCCAAGACAACCTTATACCTTTCTAAGGTATCCATCCCAATGATTATATCAAACCCTTGCATCTCAAGTGGTATAAGATCCACTTGAATGTGATGTTCAGAAAAGAAGAGGAGGCAGGAAGAACATACCTCCCGCAAAACAACAGATCCCATCAAAGGAGTTTCTAACTTCAAACTATCTGCTCTATGACTAACTGTCATATTACAATCTAGAATCACCCTTCGAGTGATAAAGGAGTGCGTAGCACCCAGATCAATCAAAACAGATACGACGCAAGATGTAGACATATTAGAATAAAACAATTCCATCTGACCTGCCACAACCCGAGGGTTGATCACTACATCAAATGGATTCATCGTATAAAACCTCGTCATTGCCTGTGGTTGATTCGGTGCTTGATGACTAGGTGCTGATGATCCAACTTGGGACACTTGTCCACGTCCTCTAGCTCCTCCTGGAAACTGTCTCCTTTGAGATCCTTGTTGACTCTGCCTTTGGGTTTGAGTCACACTCGCCTCTCAGGCTCTGCAATCCTTCATCAGATGTCCCACCTTTCCACAGATATAACAACTTCTGGTCCCTTGTTGTGGTCTAGTTGGTCCTGTGATCGACATAGATGTTGAGCTATGAGCTCCTTCTGGTGGTAGACTTTGTCCTCTACCTCTATCTGACGTCCACTGTGTCTGGGTACTGAATCTAGCTGGTGGTGTAGGCACAGAAAACCTAGGTTTCTTGAAACCTTTGGATGGGGATCCTTGAAACTGAGGGTACATCTTCTTATTCTTGATCTGTATCTTCTCTGATACAAATCTCTCTATCCTCCTGACCGACTCCATAAAGGTAGAAAACCTTTCCCTATTTTCCAGGGCAGATACAGGGGTGGTCAACTCAGCGTTTAACCCCTTCTCAAAACACCTAATCCTTTCTTCATTTGTAGCTGCCATATGCAGACAGAACCACAACAAATCCATGAACTTAGCTCCGTATTCGCTAATGTTCATCGGTCCTTGTCTTATCCTCTCAAACTGAGAGATTTTCTCATCCAAGAATGTCTTAGGGAAGTATTTGTTGACAAATTCCCGTCAAAAAACTTCCCATTCAATTTCCACACCTGGCCTTTTCCGTTCTTCCATGGTCCACCAATGACCAACACTCCCCTTGAGAAGATATACATCATGTGTAACCTTCTCAGCTTCTGGGATGTTCAGGATTCTAAAAGCCTTCTCTAGTTCAGTTAGCCACAATTCAGCATCTGCTGGGTCAGCTGTTCCAGCATACTCCGTGGCTCCAACCAGGTGTAGTCGTTCAAACGTCTTGCCGGATCCCTGTCCTTCTGGATGGGTAGGTTCCCTAAGTACAGGTATAGGCATATTATCAGTCATGTGTGTCATGGCAGTCATGAACTGCCCGAACATGGCTTGGAAGGTTGGATTCCCCATGTCAGCTGGGTTGAACTGGGGTGGTTCAGGTACATGTTCTTCCCTTTCTTGGTCTCTTGCACCTTCTCTAGGTGCAACGATACTACTCTCAGCAACGTGTTCCTCGTGTGATCCAGACATATTTAGTTTTCTCTTCTCCTCCTATATGCGCAGAAGACACTATCAGATATACTAGAAGACACTAGAACAAACTCTACAACCCTAGTCCTATGTCTCTGTAGACTCAGCAAACCTAGAGCTCTGATACCACTAATTTGTGATACCCCGTTCGGACAAAATGTTATTAACTATGCAGAAGCGATTAATTAGAAGCGGAATTACTAAAAATCACTAAAAATTAAAACTTTTTGTAAAGAGATCCACAAACAGTAAAACTCTTTCATAAGGAAATAGGTAAGTTATTTACAAGCTGATTCGTCAGTACATCTCTGTATTATCTCATCTCGAGAGTCATAACACTGATTGCCCTGCTAAACTATACATGAGTAGTATACAAAAATCTCGAGGCATTAAGCCAAAAATCTCAGATCTATGTTAAACCATCTACTGACTCCTAGGAACTGAGAGTACAGAGACGACACATAGGACTTTCTATATACAAGACCTAACAGACAGTGACTCCACCTGTGGATCACTGTTGTCCTTGATGTTGATGTTGCTGTTGTTGCTGCTCACCCACTGATGGGTTTCTCCTTCCTCGGCGTCTACCTAAAAAGTTGAATCCCAAGGGAGTGAGACAATTGAAAATTGTCCCAGCAAGAGTTATAACTCTTTGCCAGAAGCCTTGTTATTGCAAATAATAAAATAATACTGAGCAGTAGGATTATAAATATTCAACAGCAGGTAAATCATTGAATAACTAAATAAGCAGTATTCTTTTATGCAATCATTTCAATTATAACTTGATTGAATAGCAAGTCATTCATTTAATAAGGAATATGAAGAACATGGATATTATTTGTCCAACTAGGACTTAATAAACAAGGTATCATCAATCATTGTTTCTCATAGTTCAACCTAAGCAAATATGATACACAGCTGATTACATTTTACAAACATACTTATGCCCTGAGGAGATGAGGTATACCACTCATACTCCAATCGACCACTATGAAGTCGAAATCGGTACCATACATAGGTCATCAGAAGAGCCAGATTTCTATGACCTCATCTTCCTCAGTCAGTGTGAGGAGAAACATGCAGGACATCTTGTGTCTCTGCTATAATAGCTTTCCATGGTATTATGGCAACTTCGCTATTAGAGTTACAGTGGCATGTTGTACTCTCTTCGCAATTGAGGGATTTCTTGTATCTCACATCGATTCGACATTAACAACATCATCGAGAGATTAATGATACATCATCCCGACATAAACATATAATGAAGGATTTAGAGATTTATTGTTTATCTCACATCAATTCTTCCATTAGGACGTAAGGATATTCGCGTCCATAACCCCCACATACTCAAAAGTATGCTCTCCAGGAGTTTCCTTAGGAAAACTTGTTTCACCATCATCTAGTTTATGACGATGATGGATCTATGGTCAAGGCTCTACATGATATCATTTTACTTGATTAATTAAGTACATTACAAAATTCTTTTAGCATCAGGCATGTTTTCAAATATGAACCATTAAGATCATTGCTATAAATAAAGAGTACTATTTGAATCAAGTTCATTTTACAACTTTATCAACATTGGGATCTTAATCCCTTATTAATTCATCATCATGATCCAAGAATATGGGTTTTCAACCCTTAGATCATCAAATTACTTGTTACCAATTTAACAGATAACTCAATGCCATTAAGTCATTTAACAATGTAAACATAATAGTAGCATTACAGGTATTTCATATGGCTCATACATCCTGTCAATCTCATTTGTTACCTTTCAATAGGCAACATTGCATATTATTGCTTACAAGGCTCATTAAATACTTTTTAATGAACAAAGCATCATAGCTCTTACTTGGCTATATTCAATATTTCATAAGACCTGCAACATTAGCACAGATGATAACAGGTACATCAATTTCATATCAGGATATTACAAAATAAAGATAACTTCACTATTCAAGGGTTGCACCACTATGCCCTTACTAGGGTTAGGGTTTTCCCTATTCAATTCAAGTAGGATTAATTATCCCCTTAACTTAGTTAGGAATAGTGATTCCTCATTTCATTATCTAATCATAGATCTTCATGTTATAAAGCATAACCCAGGATTAGGGTTTCACACTTTTATTCATCTTAATTGGAATTAGGGTTTCCATTATTGGTTCCTTCAACACTTGTATATATATAATCAATTATCAATTGGACCTATCACCATCATTCAATTGAGTTAATTAGGTCAACCTTCAACTGGTTTGACACTCAATTGATCATCAATTAGGACTTGAGTCAATTGGATTAGGGTTTGGAATCGATGACCCTTCAACATATTTCAATGTGAGTCAAATTGATTTGAACCTATTGAACCATCATCCAATTTGGTCATGACCTGACCCCAAACGGTCTTGGGATCGTTTGGATGACCTCCAAATGGTCTTGAGACCGTTTGTCCAAGTCAACACCAAAAACCAAGTCAACCAATTAGGGTTTGGTCCATTGGGTTGATCATCATATCAACAATTGATTGTTCTTCAACTTAGAACCTTTGGATCTTCAATTGGTCAACTATACTTAACCCTAGACCTCCAAACGGTCTTGGGTGATCACCAAACGATCTTGAGACGGTTTGGGTGATCCCCAAACAGTCTTGAGACTATTTGGGTGATCCCCAAATGGTTTTGAAACCGTTTGGGTCGCTCAACCCAAGTCTCAACTTTAATCAATTATCAAAATCAGCAATTATCCCGATTAGGGTTTAGATGGTTGATGGACCTTTAATTGGTGAACCACTTGGAATTTATTGATGATTATTGGTAGGTGATTAGTCTACATTATTCTCAACAGACCTCCAAATGGTCAACGCCTGGTCAACAGTTCCAAACGGTTTGAATCCATTTCCTTCCATGCGGTTTGATGAAACCGTTTGCAGCAAACGGTTTGAAACCGTTTGCTCCCAAACGGTTTGGGAAACCGTTTTAGCAAGGATTGGAGACCGTTTGCTAAAGTAAATTCTTGGATAAACATCAAAATTAATGACACCTTCGTCTACCTCTGTCCAACCAAGAACAGGGGCTGTTCTTCACAGAAAATATAGCAAGAACTTAAGAGAGTATCTAAAGAAGAAGAATAACCAACGATTTTAGGAGAGAAGGATGCATTAGCAAAGCTTAAGGGTTAGAGTTATAAAACCCGCCTCTAGGACTGATCCAGAGCTCCAAGATCCATAGCTTTAATGGTGGTTTGAGCTCCAGCAGTTGTCCAAGGTTCCTTCTTCACTTTTTGGATGAACAAGATGGCTAAAAGAGGAAATCGTGTGAAGAAAACCAATAACTAACCATTGATTTAGGTTTTCCACCATGAATTTGAGGTAGGAGATGATCCAAACTTACCAACAGATTTGATCATCCTCCCTCTGATCCAACGCTCCTCCTTGGTTGGTCAAAGCAAGGTGAAGAAGAAAAGAACTAAGGGAAACGATCCTTTGGTATTTGAAAAAAGGATGCTTATATATATTTATGGATTTTCAAGGAAAATGGAAAAAGAGAGTTATTTCCTTTTATCTACCAAACATATCCACCAAGTTTTGCTCCATTCTTTGGATATGTGGCCATCTTCTATGACCATGCAAAACTCTTCCATTATCCAAGGTTTAAAGGAAAAGGAACTAAACACCTTAAAGAGAGGTATATTTATATCCACCCTTATTGGATATTGCTTAATATATTAATAGTGTGAGTAACTTTCACTTCTATCATGATCTTCTTGGTGCCCAAGCATGGCATAAGCTCGTCCAAACTATTTCAACTACATCCTCCAAATTTTGGTTGAAGGGCTCTATAATTAATATATTTCCCTTTTTCATTAAGTTATATTAAAGAGCCTTTTGTGCTTAAATCTTGATTAGTTTAGTATCAAGATTTAAGCTCTTACATGATCATACAAATGAGGCACCCCTCTCATTTTCTTTGATATAATGGATGCCAAGAAACATGAGAGACCCTCTAGAGGTGATATTTTGCATGTTGAACCCTAGATTTTGGGTAAATTGCACATTACACCAAAACTATGTTTTAATGCACAAGGATTGCTCTTCAAGCTATATCTTGGTGCTCAAGCTTGTGGAATCCATACCACCACATCATATTCATTCTTATAATGTCTCAACATTTGAGGAACATCTTAACATGTGCAATTTGCAAGTTAACCCCTCTACTTGGGTAATTTGCACTTTAGTCCAAAGTTAACAAAACAATGTTTCAACATTATTAAAAAAGGACTGAAAATGAAATATAAGTTCCTCAAAAAGCCTTAATTACTTTTCAAGAAGTACAAGCAAGCATCTAATCAACTTTATTAGGCAAAACACCTAGGGTTAGTACATAACCCAGGTCAGGGATGTTACATACACGGACGAAACTTCTCTCTCGTTCACTATCGCAGGAAGATCCGACAGCACTCCTTTCATGCGATGATGTACGCCACTCGTAATGCGCACAGATGGTCGTTGATGTCCTATGAATGCAGGCATCTCAGCGTCTGCATCTCTACTTCATCCACGCGGATGGACTGGAACTCCACATCGCGCTTCCTAAGCCGGCGGGAAGGAGTCGTGTCTGTGCGGCGGCGTGCTAGTGGCGTGTTGCTCTCCTTTCTCTCCTAAGGACGGTGACGGCTAGGGTTTACGTGCGTGAGCGTAAACTGAAAAGCCTCTCTCAATTTCTTATATAGACATCGACCGTCAACCTCCTTTTAATAGGAGACGAAGGGAAGTAGGGTTTCCTAAACCCATCGGTAAATAGAAACACTGCGTTAATTAAAATGCTCATGGATTAATTAGAATATTCTAGAATTCATTAATTAACCAAATAATCACATTAATTGATTAATTAATATCTGACTTCATGCAATTGCTTGGGATGGCTCTATGGGCATATATACCAACAGACTCCCACTTGCACTTAGAGCCAGTCACTCCAATATTATTCTAATCCATTACATAAACATTTTAGTAATCAATGTGATTCGGAGAAATTCCAATCAAATCCACAATTATACTCCTATTCCAACACATCCTATGTGTGTGACCCGGTAGGCTCCAAATTACGTTGGCAGTGATATCCATAATCATATTATCATTTCACAAGCAATGATTGGTATTTAGCAAGACTTCATTGCCACCCAAGTAATTGGAGAAGTTGGAGAACAACTTAACCTATCATTCATGACTGGTGTTACAGTGATTGTATGTTCCTTTGTCACTGATATCCGGATTGAACTTGAGTCATGGAATTGTTATCCTTTTCAATGTTCAATCCATATTCCTTGAACTAGAGCAGACTGTCTGAGATATATGTAAGCTCAATATCACATATTGACTCACATCAGTATGGCCATGCATTTCTCAGTCTCGCTTATCAAGTGGCCGGAATATCAAACTCCTGTAGGAAGGACAAATTCCATCTACATCATTCACAGTCATCCCCATGTGTCACAGTGCACCCAAGAACCATCTTTATGGTGATCCTTATTCAGGACCACGGTAGATGATGTCAAAGTACACTGAATGACATGTGACAAGTGTAGTGACTTCAAGTCTAAGAACCACAATCACCACCATCATTATGAGATGTGACTCTAACTACCAATCATGGTATCCATGTGTCACTCTCAAGGTGTGTCTATCCGATACACTGTTCTCTAACAAGTATCTATGTATTTGGTTTGATATCTCCATATCATGGATAATGAGATTCTTCCATCAACCAACATACATTCTAATCTTATGTGTTATTGATGTCTATGGATATTTCCACAATAACAACCGATTAGGGACAAAACAAGAATACATACTCTTAGCATACATATGATCTCATTGTTCAAGTCATCAACCTGAAGACATATGTCATTGAGTATATTATTCTATAGACACCTATAAGTTTTATGGTCATCTCACAATATAAAACACAAACATATAGATTGGAAACTTGCCTTTATTGATATGATCAATGTTATATTACAAATCATTTACATAGTATCCCATTACAATCATCGAATGATAGTCTTTATGGGCATACATACCAATAGATTCCCACTTGCACTTATACCCAATCACTCATGAATCTCAATCCAAGTGATCAAACATGTCCGTCATGTTTCTGCTGTGAAAGTGCTTTTGTGAGCAAATCAGCCACATTGCTTTCTATAGGTACTCTGCAAATCTTCACATCTCCTCATTGTATGATCTCTCATATGAGATGGAACTGACGTAGAATATGTTTGGAATGTTGGTGCGATCTTGGTTCTTTATCCTGTGCAATTGCTCTGTTGTTGTCGCAAAACAACTCAATTACATCACCAGCGCTTGGAACCACTCCAAGTTCAGAAATGAACTTCTTGATCCACACAGATTCCTTTACAGCATTAAATGTGGCAATATATTCAACCTCTATTGTAGAATCCGCAACCATCTCTTGCTTGGAACTCTTCCAGCTCACAGCTCTGTTGTTCAGGCAAAACACAAATCCAGATTGTGATATGTAGTCATCTTTGTCAGTTTGGAAGCTAGCATCGGTGTAACCCTTTACCATGAGCTCTTCCTCGCCATCGTATACCAAGAATTGATCTTTAGTCCTTCTCAAGTACTTTAGGATGTTCTTTACAGCTGTCCAATGACATTCACCTGGATCTGACTGATATCGGCTCATCATGCTCAAAGCATACGACACATCAAGATGAGTACATAACATCATGTACATGATAGATCCAATTGTTGATGCATATGGAATCTTACTCATGCACGCCCGTTCATCACATGAACTAGGACACTGGGCTTTAGTGATTGTAACCCCATGGGACATGGGCAAGTTACCTCTCTTAGAACCCTCCGTGCTAAACCTCTTTAGCACCTTGTCAATGTATGTGCTCTGGCTTAGGCCTAGAAGCCTTCTAGATCTATCTCTATAGATCTTGATCCCTAGTATATAGGATGCTTCACCTAAATCCTTCATTGAGAAGGTCTTCCCTAGCCAACCTTTTATTGTCTGAAGAGTAGGGATGCCATTTCCCATCAATAGTATGTCATCCACATACAATATGAGAAATATGATTGTGCTCCCACTAATCCTTTTGTAAACACAAGGTTCATCTTCATTTTGACTAAAGCCAAACTTTTTGACTACTTCATCAAAATGTAGATTCTAGCTCCGAGATGCTTGCTTCAATCCATAGATTGACCTTTGTAGCTTACAGACTTTATTGGCTTCCTTTAGATTGATAAAACCCTCAGGTTGTGTCATGTACACATCCTCAAGTAAATTCCCATTAAGGAATGTTGTTTTAACATCCATCTACCAAATATCATAGTCATGATAAGCTGCAATGACAAGCATGATCCTGATGGATTTAACCATGGCAACTGGTGAGAAGGTCTCATCATAATCAACACCTTGAATTTGACGGAATCCTTTCGCAACCAATCTACCTTTATAGGTTTGAACATTTCCATCCATGTCAGTCTTCTTCTTGAAGACCCACTAGCACCCTATGGGTTTTACCCCTTCGGGTGGATCCACCAAGGTCCATACCTTGTTGGTGTACATGGATTCCATCTCAGATCTCATGGCTTCGAGCCATTTCTCAGATTCTGGCCCCTTAGTAGCTTCTAGATAGGAAGTTGGCTCATCTGCTATGCCCAATTCATCACTGTCTTGAGTCACAAGAAATCCAAATCTGTCAGGCTCAAGTCGTGTCCTACTAGATGAAAAACACTAGAGGGGGGGTGAATAGAGTTTTATGATATTTTAATAATAATTCAACCAAATTAAGCAACCACAAAAAGATTGGACAAGGGGACAAGGATTTAGAGTGGTTCCAACTTTAGCAAATACTAAAGTTGTCAGTCCACTACCCGGTTGCTTACCCAACCGGGATTTGGAAAGAATTTAATTTTATTACCTCGCAAGGACTTTACATAAAATTACAATTCTCTCCCTAAACCCTTCAAGAAGCCTTCACCTAGAAGTAATCGCATCAACCTTAAAGCAGCCTTCACCTAGAAGTAATTGCACCAACCTTGAAGCAGCCTTCCTCCTGAAGTAGCTTCCCGTTGCAATAGCCTTCTTGAAGTAGCTTCCCGTTGCGATAGCCTTCTTGAAGTAGCTTGAAGTCCACCTTCTCCTCTGAGAAGAACCTTCTCCAATCTGCAGCCTCCAACCCTAGGAGTAGCAAGGAGAATACAAAGAATAAAAGGAACAAGAAGGAAAACAGAAATTACAACTTATCCTTTTAAGCACAAGGCTTGATTTGCCTATATCAAGCGTATTGATCTCCTAACCAATGAGTGTAGAAGTGTAAGTGCTGTGGAAAGGAGATGCTAGCCTATAGGACACGAAATTAGAGCAATGGGAATGAATAGCCAATGTTGGAATTGCTCTATTGCTCAAAACAGATTGCCAATGAGTATTCAAGCTCAAGTATAGCACAAGTGTATCTTAGGTGTATTTAGGTGTCCTAAGGCATGTCCTATTTATAGAAATGACCTACAAGTGCTTAAGGACGTTCTAGACACTTTCTAGGGGGTTCTTAGTGCTCAACTAGCCGTTATATGTCCACTAATTGCATTTGCAACGGCTAGTTAATTGACCCTGAAAAGTGCAGACAGAACTCTTCTCGGTCAAAGATTTGTCGACCGAGAGTCCTTCTCGGTCGAAGATTTGTCGACCGAGGGACTTCCTGGAGCAAGTGTTTACAACGTTCATTTCCAACTCCCAACCACCTTGTCTGCTGGGTCTAACGGCTAGTAGGGTCTATTCTCGATTGAAGATTTTGTCGACCGAGAGTTTCTCGGTCGAAGTTTTTGTCGACCGATATTTTCTCGATCGACGATTTGTCGACCGAGAATATTACTGACTCAATGTATTCATTTACTAAGTGTGTGTATCAATGTGCAATTGTGATACTATCTTGGGGAAAGACCTATCTAAGTGTTGTGAGTGGATAGGGAAGATCTAAACGCTTGATTTACATGATATCTAATTACTTGTACATTATATACTTGTACAAGCATTTACATTTGATTACAATCATGAAAATAAAGTGATTTTATCAAATTATTCTTCCAAGTCTTTGTTATCCACCACCTTATATGCTTGTTCCTGAAATACTCAAATAGCACGTTAAAACCACAAGAATGAAATGTTTGTCATTATCAAAACAAAGGGATTAACATAATGTCCAATTTAGCCAACAATCTCCCCCTTTTTGAAGATGACAAACATTTCCTAAATATAAAATAAGGAAATATAAATCATATGAGTTTCATACCTGAAGTTTACCTTTTGTAGCCATTCTTGTGTTTTGCAAGTGGGTGCTAGCTGAGATATTATGAAACTCATTTTATTTTATGTTTTTGATTTTATATTATTTCTCCCCCTTTGTCATTTCAAAAAGATATCCAAGTTTACTTTGTATTTCTCCCCCTTAATTTTATGCTATGCTCCCCCTTAAAGAGATATTCAATTTAAAGTCAAGGGATTAATATAAATGTAAGCCATTTATTGTCGAATTTAGCCATAATGTTTCTCTAACCAAATACACGGGATGTTAAGCCCAAATTTGTTTAGAGAATTCCATTAAGAACAAAATATATGTCATATTCATGAATTTTGTAGATTTCTTTATTTTCATAACAAAAATTACTTTCAAGAATACTAAGGTCATAACAAGCTTCAAAGCTTTGTAAACTTCTTAATCTTATAATCAAATTTGTTTTTGTGAGCTCCCCCTTAATCTTATAATCAAATTTGTTTTTGTAAGCTCCCCCTTAATCTTATAATTAAGACAATATAAGGATTCTAAGGTCACAAATGATTTTTAAGATTTGATTTTGACCTTTTATTAAGTCTCCATGTTTTCAATATGATAAACTCATTTTGAGTCAAGATACTAAGGTTAAATGCATTAAAATGATGTACAAATAAGCATTTTGTCAAAGCTTATTTTAGGTCGACCTTGACTTCGACCATAGCGCCCCTTGGCTAAATTTTATTTCAACCAAGAGGTAAAAATCTGCAGATTTCACATGTGAAGTATAAATTTTGAAGGTAACTTAAAGAGATATCAATTAAATTACTTTGAATAAAACTTATTATGAATTATGTCCTTTTTACTATGAGTGCATAAATCAAGTCCTATTTCTGTTCATATTAATCATGTGATTCTTCAAGAAAAGACATATATTGAAGGCATGAATGATATCTCAATTTCTTATAGATACCAATTGAGAAATTCTTTATTTTATGTTTTGCAAACCTTAAAGTTATTTTATGTATCATCAAGGATCCACGCATACAATAATCATTATCTATTTGTTCTATGTAACATAGCATCATCTTTATGAGCTGAATGATAAAATAGTGAAAGCATATCCATGATGTAATGATAGAACAATAAAATGATAATTCCATGAAATACAGTGATTGTGATCATTTAAACTAAATGTCATAACACATGATTTCTATATAGATAGACCAGGAGATGCTTAAAAAATCATGTAAAACATTATAAAATAGTGATTTCTAAACATGATTTTCAGTTTTTCCTTATTTAGAGGATCAATAGAAATGATATCATTTACATTCAAAAATGATCTTCAACTTGTTTTGCATGTAAAACAGTCATTAATAGCAAATAGATAGCCACTTGATCAATCAAATTATTCAGCAATGTTACTGCAGACTGAAATCAGTGACCTGTTCGGTCGAAGATTTCTCGACCGACTGACTGCTCGGTCGAAGATTTCTCGACCGACAAGGTTTCTGTATTATCTTCAGAACTATTTATTGATTCCAAGTAAAATATAGACTATATTTAATTCAATTATGCAATTTAAAAATCAGTTTTAGTTGAGATAAAGCATATGAATATCAAAGTAACATTCATATTCAAATCTTTAAGTTTTGAGGACCTTAATTGAGATAAATTTTCAAGTTAGACATTTTAGTTACTTGAATCATTTTGTATCTCTTTATGTTAAGTTGAGATAGACATAAGGATATGCAATTTAAAGTCTTCGGTCATATCTCAACTTAGTCTAATCAATTCAATTTGGGGGTTTTGGAACCCATACCAACTCAACATCCTTTTTCTTGTATGGGCATGAAAAAGAGTAGTGTCCAAGACGTAAGCAATAATGGCAACATATAGAATCAACCTCAAGTCTTTTTCTATGGTTTTGTTCTAGGTTGTTCTTTGGTACAAATGTATTTGTTCCTTTAGGTACATATATAGATTGATGTTCTCGTGTCTTTTTCCAACTAGGTTGTTGATAAGATTTCCCCTTAGGCTTGTAACCTAGTCCTCTTCTCCCAATTTGATGATAGGAATCATCCAATATTTTATCAAGGATTCCATTGTTGCTTAACCTACTAACTTCTTGGTGCAACTTAGCAATCTCATCCATTCTTTTCTTAATATCTAGTTTTACTTGATCTAGATTAGATGATAAAGAATTCCTTTCTTTCACTATATTATCATAATCTAGATGTGTACACAAGACAGGTTGTTTTTGAAGATCATTTAACTTTGCAAGTAATCCAACCTTTTCTTGAGATAGAAGATCATAATTTGTTTCTAGAGTAAAAATCTTCACATTACTACTACTTAGAGATGATTTCAAAGTATGATTTTCAGAAATAATGCTATCTTTTTCAAAACCAAGATAATTTAATTTAGCATATAAATCTTCATTTTCAGATGTAAGAGCAAGAAGTCTAGCATTTAACTCATCATTTGCTTTAATAGATTTCTTTAATTTCTTCTTGCACTCAACATATTTAATATGTGTTTCTTCAAGACTAACAACTAGTTCTTCTTTAGATAAATAAAAAAGACTTACCTCTTCTTCTTCTTCAGTAGTTGTAGCAATAAGACAATCTTTGTGCTCATCTTCCTTCTTTGATCTCCATGGGCATCTAGTTGTTGTGTGGCTTGTTCCTAAGCACCAATTGCAACATGTTGTAGTTTTGTCCAAGCAACACCTTTTGTTGTGATTGTAATCACCATTACCCTCCATTCTTCAAGACCTGGTTAGGGTTCCTTGAAGCCTGCTCTGATACCAATTGAAAAACACTAGAGGGGGGGTGAATAGAGTTTTATGATATTTTAATAATAATTCAACCAAATTAAGCAACCACAAAAAGATTGGACAAGGGGACAAGGATTTAGAGTGGTTCCAACTTTAGCAAATACTAAAGTTGTCAGTCCACTACCCGGTTGCTTACCCAACCGGGATTTGGAAAGAATTTAATTTTATTACCTCGCAAGGACTTTACATAAAATTACAATTCTCTCCCTAAACCCTTCAAGCAGCCTTCACCTAGAAGTAATCGCACCAACCTTGAAGCAGCCTTCACCTAGAAGTAATTGCACCAACCTTGAAGCAGACTTCCTCCTGAAGTAGCTTCCCGTTGCAATAGCCTTCTTGAAGTAGCTTCCCGTTGCGATAGCCTTCTTGAAGTAGCTTGAAGTCCACCTTCTCCTCTGAGAAGAACCTTCTCCAATCTGCAGCCTCCAACCCTAGGAGTAGCAAGGAGAATACAAAGAATAAAAGGAACAAGAAGGAAAACAGAAATTACAACTTATCATTTTAAGCACAAGGCTTGATTTGCCTATATCAAGCGTATTGATCTCCTAACCAATGAGTGTAGAAGTGTAAGTGTTGTGGAAAGGAGATGCTAGCCTATAGGACACGAAATTAGAGCAATGGGAATGAATAGCCAATGTTGGAATTGCTCTATTGCTCAAAATAGATTGCCAATGAGTATTCAAGCTCAAGTATAGCACAAGTGTAGCTTAGGTGTATTTAGGTGTCCTAAGGCATGTCCTATTTATAGAAATGACCTACAAGTGGTTAAGGACGTTCTAGACACTTTCTAGGGGGTTCTTAGTGCTCAACTAGCCGTTATGTGTCCACTAATTGCATTTACAACGGCTAGTTAATTGACCCTAAAAAGTGCAGACAGAACTCTTCTCGGTCGAAGATTTGTCGACCGAGAGTCCTTCTCGGTCGAAGATTTGTCGACCGAGGGACTTCCTGGAGCAAGTGTTTACAACGTTCATTTCCAACTCCCAACCACCTTGTCTGCTGGGTCTAACGGCTAGTAGGGTCTATTCTCGATCGAAGATTTTGTCGACCGAGAGTTTCTCGGTCGAAGTTTTTGTCGACCGATATTTTCTCGATCGACGATTTGTCGACCGAGAATATTACTGACTCAATGTATTCATTTACTAAGTGTGTGTATCAATATGCAATTGTGATACTATCTTGGGGAAAGACCTATCTAAGTGTTGTGAGTGGATAGGGAAGATCTAAATGCTTGATTTACATGATATCTAATTACTTGTACATTATATACTTGTACAAGCATTTACATTTGATTACAATCATGAAAATAAAGCAATTTTATCACATTGTTCTTCCAAGTCTTTGTTATCCACCACCTTATATGCTTGTTCCTGAAATACTCAAATAGCACGTTAAAACCACAAGAATGAAATTTTTGTCATTATCAAAACAAAGGGATTAACATAATGTCCAATTTAGCCAACACTAGACCTATGAGGTTCCTGTGTTACATTTGGAACTTGAAATTCCACAACAATTTGTAAGTCTTCATGTTCCTTATGTACCTCCTTAGGTTCTCTACTTTCTTGTTGGTCTCCAACTTCTTTGAGCTCTACATTCCTCCCACTAATTCCTTTGGAAATAAATTCCTTTTCAAGAAATACAGCAGTCCTAGCAACAAACACGTTGTTGTCAGTTGGTGTGTAGAAGTAGCATCCCTGAGTTTCCTTGGGGTATCCAAAAAAATAGCATTTTTGCGATTTGGGTCCAAGCTTTTCAGGAAATTGTTTCCTAACATAAGCTTCGCATCCCCAAATATTTAACATAGATAAATTGGGATGATTCCCATTCCATATCTCATATGGTGTCTTTTGAACCAATTTGGAAGGTACACAGTTAAGTGTAAACGCTACAGTTTCAAGAGCATATCCCCAGAACGATATTGAAAGTTTGGCTAAACTCATCATTGATCGTACCATGTCTAATAATGTACAATTCCTTCTTTCTAACACACCATTATGTTGTGGTGTACCAGGTGGAGTCCATTGTGATACAATACCACGGTCTCTCAGAAGGTCCTTGTGGCATACATCTCACAAAAACATGATTTACTTAAGCGGAAGCATTTGTTAACAATGAAATTACAGAAAATCACTAAAAATTAAAACCTTTTGCAAAGAGATCCATTCTCCAGAAAACTCTTTCATCAGGAATCAATGTAATACATTTACAACATGGTTCATAAGTACATGCCTTGTACCATCTCTTCTTGAGGATTACAAACATTAACTGCCCTGTTAACACTGTATACAGGAAGTATAAGAACCTTGAGGCATCAAGCTAAAATCTCATATCGATTCGTCAAAAACACTAAATACTAACTCTGAGGACCTGAAAGTACAAAGACGACACATAGGACTACTATCTATATGACTTGACAGACAGTATCTCCACCTGAGATTTCACTGTTGTCCTGACTGTTGCTGTCCTTCCTCTGCTGTAGGGATTTTTATTTCTTGTTCGCGTCCACCTAAAAATGTTGGATCCCACGGGGGTGAGACAATTGAAAATTGCCCCAGCGAGAGATATAACTCTCCGCCAAAACATTATTATTGCAGTTTATTAAAATAAAACTGAGCAGGGAAAATCTTATATATTTAACAGCAGATGGATCACTGTATGAACAAAGTAAAGTAATCTCCTTTCCTAAGGAGGACATTTCTTCCACCCATGGTAGAGTTGTAATTCATTCATCTACTTACAATGACTATAAAGAGATATAAATAACATCTATCAACTAAAGATGCATAAAAGGAATGTAACATCAGCCAGTAAAATTTCTTATTCAATCCTTAAGAAAACATGCTATACGACTGGTTACATTTTACAATCACACCTATGCCGTGAGGAGATGAGGTATACTGCTCATACTCCAACCAACCACTGCGAAGTCGAAATCGGTACCATACAAGGTCAATGGAAGAGCCGAAATCCAAGACCTCAACTTTCTCGATCCGTACGAGATTATATGGCAGAGACATCATGTGTCAACTGCAAATAGCTTGCCAAGGTATATTGGCATCTTCGCTATAGAGTTATAGCCTGTAGCATATACTCTCTTCAGGATATGGCCCGTAGCCAATGCCTGGTATTATATTGTGGAGTCATGGCCCGTAGCCATACTCTTATTGAGATATGGTCTGTAATCATTCTTGTGCATAGAATATGGCCCGTAGCCATTCCTATGAGATGTAAGGATATATTCACCCATTACCCCCACATATTCAAAAATATGCGGCTTCCGGGTTATGTCATAGAGCAACCCGTTTCATCATTCAGCAAATTCTAACGTTGATGGATCTATGGTCAGGGCTCTATATGATATGATTTCACTTGATTAATTAAGTACATTAGCACATTCTTTTAGCATCATTCAAGTTCTCAAACAGGAATTATTGTGACAATTGCTACAAAGAAACATATAAGCTCTTATCAATTACTTTACCAAAACTAATAACACATTGAGATCTTAATCCCTTATCTCATCACTTGAAAGTTCACATCTCACAGTAACATCATTATCTTACTTATCAAATCTGGGTATTCTTACCCTCAGTTCATCACTAATCACTATTACCACTTGTTAGGTAACTATTACCTCTAGGTCCTTAGACCGAGGCATACATGATACTTGTTACACAAGCATCTCACATGGCTTACAAGGCCCATTAAGTGTCTTGTTTCCTTTCACTAGGCAACAACTTATTCATATGACTTGTAAAGTCCATGCACATTTTGTTACTTTTACTAAGAAACAACAATATATTGGCACACAAGGCCAATACACATCTTATTACCTCTTACTTAGCAATAACAACATATTGGCACATAAGGCCAATGTACATCTTATAAAACAAGAGTAACACCTTTATTCCCTTAATAGCGTTAGGGTTTACTATTCACATCAAATTTGGGTTTCTCATATCCCATTTCACATTATTTAGGGTTTCATGTTCATATTATCAATCCAACCCTAATATATTTCTCCACTCCTCTTGGAGTATCTTTTGATATCAGAAGTATTCACTCATGATTATTACTCTCATCATATATCATAAATGATTATCAATTCAAGGTATAAGTTCATCTCTCAACCTTACCATGGTATGTTTATAGCATACTCATTATCTTGGCTTAACCCCTTTCTCATAGTATGTTAGTCAACACTTATCAAAGTACTTTGAATTCATTACATCTTCATTGTAACAATTTACATAACACACACTTCTTGTGTTTCTTATCTAAATATATTGGATTGAGATGCATCAAGGTATATCAACCCTGAAATGCTAAATGTGATGTCTATAAATTCTTGATGTATCATTTTCTTTATTACTTCTAACTTACTTGAGCTTATCAACTTATCTTGTATTAAGGTATTTCCTCATATTAATACTTTCATCCTCTAACCTATCACTTTTATCATAAAGTGCATAGGTCTTATATAAGAATTGTCTAGCTATCTTCAATGATATGGACTCATTTCGGGTTAAGGCATTGCTTAGTATAAAGTTGCCTATAATCAACTACTTGAGATATTTCAACTTTATAAGGTATTATCCCTTATTTTATCATAAGGGATTCTCTCATACCATTACCCAGTAATTAGGGTTATGGTTTCACATACTATCATCCTTCCTTAGGGTCAGGATTGCATATAGCATCACCCTACATTAGGGTTTCATATCACATTACCCATAATTAGAGTTTACTATTCATTCCAATTAAGGTTTTCTCATGGCATCTCCCTCAATTAGGGTTTCTTATGGAATCACCCTCAATTAGGGTTTCTCATGGAATCTCCCTCGAATAGGGTTTCTCATGGAATCACACTCTATTAGGGTTTCTCATGGAATCATCCTCAATTAGGGTTTCTCATGGAATCACCCTCAATTAGGGTTTCTCATGGAATCACCCTCAATTAGGGTTTCTCATGGAATCACCCTCAATTAGGGTTTCTCATGTTTTTAACCTTGATTAGGGTTACATATTTACCCTAGATTAGGGTTAAGGTTCATCAATCTTCTTGATTAGGGTTTCATGGTCTCTTCATCAAGGATCGTATCCTAAATTCATAGTTTATTCATATTGAAGGTGTTGAGGCTTATCCATTACATGATTATCCTACATGTATGGATTCCTCTCTCTCTCATCCTCTCTAGGATATTGACTATGTCAAACTTAGTTAGATTATATCAACCAACCCTTCAATTAAGTACATTCAATTAGGGTTGACATAGTGTATTGAAGTATTGCTTATTTTAAGCTTCAAGGATTAACTCACCTAAGGTTACCAATCACTTGGTACCTTCAAGGTGCAACCCTAATTATTATCTTTGAGATAAATCAATAACAATTTTAGGGTCAATTGATCCTTCATCACAATAAGTTTTCAATTGATATGATCACATTGAATCACTAAACGTTCTTGATCCTTTACTCTTTAAACGGTTTGAAACTATTTGGGCAAGAGTGTGTTGAAACCGATTGGGCTTGGGTATCCAAATGGTTTGAGACCATTTGGACCCAAATGGTCTTGAGACCGTTTGGACCCAAACGTTCTTGAGATCATTTGGTCCAAACCTTCTCAAAACCGAATGGACCAAAAAGGTCTTTCAACACTTAAACAATTCAAGGTTTCCATCAATGAACCATCTATCAATTGAATCCTTGATTCATTCATCAATTAAACTATTGAATTATCCTTCACTTGGACCATAAATTAGGGTTTTGAACCCAATTGAACTAGGATTTATACTCAAGAAGCCTGCAATTAGGGTTTTGAAATCGAGGAACCATCAATGATCAACATTGTGGAACTAATTCAATTGAAATCAATGAATTATCATCCACTTATAATATGATCTAACCTCAAACGGTCTTAAGGTCTTTTGTATGACCTCCAAATGGTCTTGAGACCGTTTGCTCCATCCTATCCTTGGAATTTGTGAAAATTCATTAGGGTTTAGATCATTGGATTGATCATCAATTCAACTATTAATTACATTTCAATTTGGTATCTATGGACCTTCAATTACTCAACCATACTCAACCCTAGAGCTCCAAACGGTCTTGGTTGACCTCCAAACGGTCTTGAGACCGTTTGGGTTAATCAACCCAAAAATCTAAATCGATCAATTGGAAATTCAGCACTTAACCCGATTAGGGTTTGGTAATTGATGAACCCTCAACTAATGAACCCTTTGGAATTAATCAATTAAATTTAATGTGTCATCAACCATCATCTTTAGCATCAAATCTCCAAACGGTCAACTGTGGTCAACTCTTCCAAACGGTTTTGTTGAAACCGAATGGACAACTTGTTGAAACCGATTAGAATAGGAATTCCTTGGGAAAAGTGTCCAAGTCATCATCTTCCTTCGTTCCTGTAACTTATAGTACTTCTGGTTTCATGAATTTACCAATTGCAACAAACAATTAATCAAGAAGATGAAGGAATCAACAAAATTGCAAGATTGATAGTTGAATAACAATGTAGAGGGGTTTAAGTTATAAAACCCGCCTCCAATTTGAGCTTCAAAGCTCCAACCTCACGTCAAAAATGGTGTATGCAACTCCTTTCACTATCCCAAGGCTCATTCTCAAGCTTTGAGTGAAAAGTAATGGTTAGAAATGAAGATGGGATCGAGATAAGAAGAAATCATGCATTGATTTTCGATTTCCACCATGGAATTAAGGTGAAAGAAGGTCAAGAAGATTACCAACAGGTTGGGGCCCATCCACCTGTTGTTCCTATATCCCTTGGTCATTTTTGCAAGCAAGAAGTGAAAGTGTATTCGAAATTACCCATTCAACGCATGGATAAAGGAGCACATATATGAATTTTATTGAAAATTCATTTAAGAGAGAGAAAGTAGAAATTATCTCATCCATTTCCTTGACACTTCCCCCTTTCCTTCCTTACATATGAGGATACCTTCCTTGACTCTTATTCCTCTCAATTATCCATGTTTTAAAGAAAAGCAAATTAAGCACCTTAATTCATTTTATAATAATATCCATAAGTCAGTGGATATTACTTTCCTAAATTTTAATGTGAGTGAGTTATCCACTTGCTTTGAGATATTTCGTGGCCTAGCAAAGGTACAAGGGTGTTCAAACTTGAGAAAATTAATCCATATCTATTTTTTTTGAAGGCCCTTCAATTTTTTTTTGCATTAAATTGAATTAGGGTTTCAATTATGCTTAAATCTTGATTATTTAATATCAAGATTCTCTCTCCTTCAAAGTGATACAAATGAGATGCCCTTCTCATTTTATTTGCTCTACATGATACCAAAAAACTTTATGGACTATTTTAGAGTGGTAATTTGCATATTGAACCATAGGTTTTTGGGTAAATTGCACATTACACCAAAACTGGGTTTTAATGCACAAACATTGTTTAATCAGCTCTTTCTTAGTACTCAGGATTTCTCAAGCCATACCTCTGCATCATCTTCATTATCATGATGCTTCATCACATGAGGAACTTTCAATCATGTAACATTTGCAAGTTAACCCCTCAACTTGGGTAATTTGCACTTTAGTCCAAAACAAGCAAACATTGCTTCAAAATTATTCAAACGGGAGAAAAATTGAAACATAGGTTCCTCTTGGGCCTTAATTACTTTTCACAAGGTAAAATTAAATATCTAATTAACTTACTTAAGCAAAAATCCCATGGTTAAGGCATAACCCAGGTCAGGGATGTTACAAATTATAAACCCCTAACAAGGATTTCGTCCCCGAAATCCCAAATAAGGAAGACATATATTATGCATTCATCATACTATCTAGTCTCTTAATAAAATTTCATTGTTATGGAGATACCATAAAAATTTGATCAACACAAAGTTTTTCTACACAAGATTTCAATAGAATCAATTTCATAGGACACATACTCCACTATCCTTTCATTATTGACTGTGGAGTTAATACTGTGCCAGGTGATACTTTTCCTTATTTTACCATTTCATGTAATAGATTCTTGTTCCTGAGGAGTCTCCCATACTCCTTATTTAATTTAACATTTCACTTTCAACATTACAATTATGTTTAGTCACCCATTTGGGACTATAGGTCTTTTCATACCTTGATCACTCCATCTCACCTGGTGACACAATACTAGATTTCCTTATTACTTGTACTAAATATCTTATTAGTTGTACATTCTCTTATCATAAGGAGGGATTACTTTATCAATTAAGAACTTATCTTAAAGATATCTTCAATTGTTATGTTTATGCAAAGCATAAACCCCTAACATGTGATGTTTATAGTATTAAATTGACATGGTTGACCATTCCAGGTAGCCAACATAAATCATTTGGTATTTCTTTAGATACCAGGATCTCTTACCTTGGTATCTGTCACATGTGTTGAAAACACATCAGATATTTATCTTCCTTTCATCTTGAGACATTATTTGTTACATATGTCTTTATCTTGGAACTAAAGTCCAAGATAAACTGATACTTTTCTAAGTATCCATCACATTAACATTTTTATCTTATGCACATCAAGTGTCCTAAGACCCACTTGATTGCCATGTCCCCGAAAGGAAAGAAAACAAGGAATCATATTCCTCATTATTATTTCATGAGTTTTCAACTATTCATGAATCATTTACTCTTTGTCTCATCCTAGGTTCCTTGCCCTCTGCACAGGAATTTTTAAGGATGATTACATAACATTATTCCTTTCTTTGTTATTATCTAACATGTTCATGCACATCTTATGATCTCATCACATTTCCCATTTCCTCATTATGGAAAAAGATCTTTATTATACACACAACTTTATCGAACAGGGATCACCTCCCTTGTTCTCATTCTTATCTTATGAGGAGTATACTTTTTACTTCCTCATACAACCATACTGATCTGGGATTATCTCAGATTTCTCTTTCTTATTCTTAGGATATGACACATTTTTCCATTCCATATTTCTAATTTCATGATACTCATTAGATTGTCTCAGAATGACTACTTGATCAGAGCAATCAAAAAGATAACAATCTAAGAGTTTCCATACTTACTTTATCATCAATAGTTGTATACCTGGCCAGGGTATATAAATACTGAGATTAAGTAGTATGCATTGTGTATAATATCATATTCCTTCATTTTCATATTATTACAAGCATAAGTTCTAACATCCCTGGATTTTATCCAAGCATCTCTTCTATACCTCATCCTCCTTCATAGAGGTAAGAACACTATGAAACATCTATAATGTTACTGTACAAAATATAAGTCCTCATAGGACCATTCAAGGAAAGCTCAATCAATTACTTTCTCAATTTAACTCAGGAAATCATGAAAAGACATGTTAGAATGTCATTATTTTGTCTAACCTGTAATGATTCATGGATGGTTCACTGCCTCAGGTTGATTATACCCCAGGGGTTGATTTATCATAACATTTCTGGCTGAGCAATCTCTTGCCAGATGTCCTACCTGTCTACATTGGTAACAAAATATGGGCTTTAGATGTGGTCTAAAAGGTTCTTTACCCTTTCCAAGTAGCCATTGCCTTGGTGCACTAGGCTCTAGTTGTACTGGTGGTTCCATAAACTTCTTCTTTTTGGAACTACTAGGCCTCTATTCCTGAGTTTGGATAGGACTTTTCTCAATTCTTGCCTTAATTTCCTTCTCTGGACAATACCTTCTGATATGTCCAAGCTTCCTACACTTGTAACAAATCCTAATTTCTGGTTGTATCTTATTCCTTCCATTACTATTTATTGATTCAACGGACTGAGGTTGAGCACATATTCGGTCTAAATCCAGAATTTCATCATTGGGGGCTGGTAATCTGGGTTGCATTGCTAATACCCAGTCTACTATACGCATCATAGCTGTCCTAAATTGCCCAACAATGATATCAAAGGAATGATTTCCTATCACAATTAGATTATTTTGGGGATTCTCAGGTAGTCGTTCTTCTCTCGCCTGATCCCATGCACCTCTTCTTGGTGCAACATTGCTACTTTCTGCAGCATATTCCTCATGTGACCCAGCCATCTTCAAGTTCTTCTTCTTCTATATGAGCAGAAGACACTATCAGATACACTGTAAGTCACTAGAACAAACTCGGCAACCTTAATCCTATGTCTCTATAGACTCAGCGAACCTAGAGCTCTGATACCACTAAATTATGGCATACATCTCACAAAAATAGGATTTACTTAAGCGGAAGCATTTGTTAACAATAGAATTACTGAAAATCACTAAAAATTAAAACCATTTTCAAAGAGATCCATTCTCCGGAAAACTCTTTCATCAGGCATCAATGTAATACATTTACAACCTGGTTCATAAGTACATGCCTTGTACCATCTCTTCTCGAGGATTGCAAACATTAACTGCCCTATTAACACTGTATACATGCAGTATAAGAACCTCGAGGCATCGAGCCAAAATCTCATATCGATTCGTCAAAAACACTAACTACTAACTCCGAGGACCTGAGAGTACAGAGACGACACATAGGACTACTATCTATATGACTTGACAGACAATATCTCCACCTGAGATTTCACTGCTGTCCTGGCTGTTGCTGTCCTTCCTCTACTGTAGGGATTTCTATTTCTTGTCCGCGTCCACCTAAAAATGTTGGATCCCACGGGGGTGAGACAATTGAAAATTGCCCCAGCGAGAGATATAACTCTCCGCCAAAACATTATTATTGCAGTTTATTAAAATAAAATTGAGCAGGGAAAATCTTATTTATTTAACAGCAGATGGATCACTATATGAACAAAGTAAAGTAATCTCCATTCCTAAGGAGGACATTTCTTCTACCCATGGTAGAGTTGTAATTCATTCATCTACTTACAATGACTGTAAAGAGATATAAATAACATCTATCAACTAAAGATGCATAAAAGGAATGTAACATCATCCAGTAAATTTTCATATTCAATCCTTAAGCAAACATGCTATACGGATGATTACCTTTTACAATCACACTTATGCCCTGAGGAGATGAGGTAAACCACTCATACTCCAACCGACCACTGTGAAGTCGAAATCGGTACCATACAAGGTCAATGGAAGAGCCGGAATCCAAGACCTCAACTTTCTCAGTTAGTACGAGATTATATGGAAGAGACATCATGTGTCAACTGCAAATAGCTTGCCAAGGTATATTGGCATCTTCGTTATAGAGTTATAGCCCGTAGCATATACTCTCTTCAGGATATGGCCCGTAGCCAATGTCTGGTATTATATTGTGGAGTCATGGCCCATAGCCATACTCTTATTGGGATATGGTCTGTAACCATTCCTGTGCATAGAATATGGCTCGTAGCCATTCCTATGAGGTGTAAGGATATATTCACCCATTACCCCGACATATTCAAAAATATGCGGCTTTCGGGTTATGCCGTGGAGCAACCCGTTTCACCATTCAGCAAATTCTGATGCTGATGGATCTATGGTCAGGGCTCTATATGATATGATTTCACTTGATTAATTAAGTACATTAGCACATTCTTTTAGCATCAGTCAAGTTCTCAAATAGGAATTATTGTGACAATTGCTACAAAGAAACATATAAGATGTTATCAATTGCTTTACCAAAACTTATAATACATTGGGATCTTAATCCCTTATATCATCACTTGAAAGTTCACATCTCACAGCAGCATCCTTATCTTACTTGTAAATCTGGGTATTCATACCCTCAGTTCATCACTAATCACTGTTACCACTTGTTAGGTAACTATTACCTCTAGGTCCTCATACCTAGGTATACGTGATACATGTTACACAAGCATCTCACATGGCTTACAAGGACCATTAAGTGTCTTGTCACCTTTCACTAGGCAACAACTTATTCATATGACTTATAAAGTCCATGCACATTTTGTTACTTCTACTAAGCAACAACAACATATTGGCACATAAGGCCAATACACATCTTATTACCTCTTACTTAGCAATCACAACATATTGGCACATAAGGCCAATGTACATCTTATAAAATAAGAGTAACACCTTTATTCCCTTAATAGGGTTAGGGTTTACTATTCACATCAAATTCGGGTTTCTCATATCCCATTTCACATTATTTAGGGTTTCATGTTCATATTATCAATCCAACCCTAATATATTGCTCCACTCCTCTTGGAGTATCTTCTGATATCACAAGTATTCACTCATGATTATTACTCTCATCATGTATCATAAATGATTATCAATTCAAGGTATGAGTTCATCTCTCAACCTTACCATGGTATGTTTATAGCATACTCGTTATCTTGGCTTAACCCCTTTCTCATAGTATGTTAGTCAACACTTATCAAAGTGCTTTGAATTCATTACATCTTCATTGTAACAATTTACATAACACACACTTCTTGTGTTTCTTATCCAAGTATATTGGATTGAGATGCATCAAGGTATATCAACCCTGAAATGCTAAATGTGATGTCTATCAATTCTTGATGTATCATTTTCTTTATTACTTCTAACTTACTTGAGCTTATCAACTTATCTTGTATTAAGGTATTTCCTCATCTTAATACTTTCATCCTCTAACCTATCACTTTTATCATAAAGTGCATAGGTCACATATAAGAATTGTCCAGCTATCTTCAATGATATGGACTCATTTCGGGTTAAGACATTGCTTACTATAAAGTTGCCTATAATCAACTACTTGGGATATTTCAACTTTATAAGGTATTATCCCTTATTTTATCATTAGGGATTCTCTCATACCATTACCCAGTAATTAGGGTTATGGTTTCACATACTATCATCCTTCCTTAGGGTTAGTATTGCATATAGCATCACCCTACATTAGGGTTTCATATCACATTGCCCATAATTATAGTTTACTATTCATTCCAATTAAGGTTTTTTCATGGCATCTCCCTCAATTAGGGTTTCTTATGGAATCACCCTCAATTAGGGTTTCTCATGGAATCACCCTCGATTAGGGTTTCTCATGGAATCACCCTCGATTAGGGTTTCTCATGGAATCACCCTCAATTAGGGTTTCTCATGGAATCACCCTCAATTAGGGTTTCTCATGGAATCACCCTCAATTAGGGTTTCTCATGGAATCACCCTCAATTAGGGTTTCTCATGGAATCACCCTCAATTAGGGTTTCTCATGTTTTTAACCTTGATTAGGGTTACATATTTACCCTAGATTAGGGTTAAGGTTCATCAATCTTCTTGATTAGGTTTTCATGATCTCTTCATCAAGGATCGTATCCTAAATTCATAGTTTATTCATATTGAAGGTGTTGAGGCTTATCCATTACATGATTATCCTACATGTATGGATTCCTCTCTCTCTCATCCTCTCTAGGATATTGACTATGTCAAACTTAGTTAGATTATATCAACCAACCCTTCAATTAAGTACATTCAATTAGGGTTGACATAATGTATTGAAGTATTGCTTATTTTAAGCTTCAAGGATTAACTCACCTAAGGTTACCAATCACTTGGTACCTTAAAGGTGCAGCCCTAATGATTATCTTTGAGATAAATCAATAACAATTATAGGGTCAATTGATCCTTCATCACAATAAGTTTTCAATTGATATGATCACATTGAATCACTAAACGTTCTTGATCCTTTACTCTCTAAACGGTTTGGAACCGTTTGGGCAAGAGTGTGTTGAAACCGGTTGGGCTTGGATCTCCAAACAGTTTGAGACTGTTTGGACCCAAATGGTCTTGAGACCGTTTGGACTCAAACGGTCTTAAGACCGTTTGGTCCAAACCTTCTCAAAACCGAATGGACCAAAAAGGTCTTTCAACACTTAAACAATTCAAGGTTTCCATCAATGAACCGTCTATCAATTGAATCCTTGATTCATTCATCAATTAAACGATTGAATTATCCTTCACTTGGACCATCAATTAGGGTTTTAAACCCAATTGAACTAGGATTTATACTCAAGAAACCTTCAATTAGGGTTTTGAAATTGAGGAACCATCAATGATCAACATTGTGAAACTGATTCAATTGAAATCAATGAATTATCATCCACTTATAATATGACCTAACCTCAAATGGTCTTGAGGTCGTTTGGATGACCTCCAAATGGTCTTGAGACCGTTTGCCCCGTCCTATCCTTGGAATTTGTGAAAATTCATTAGGGTTTAGATCATTGGATTGATCATCAATTCAACTATTAATTGCATTTCAATTTGGTATCTCTGGACCTTCAATTACTCAACCATACTCAACCCTAGACCTCCAAATGGTCTTGGTTGACCTCCAAATGATCTTGAGACCGTTTGGGTAATCTCCAAATGGTCAACCCAAAAATCTAAATCGATCAATTGGAAATTCAGCACTTAACCCGATTAGGGTTTGGTAATTGATGAACCCTCAACTAATGAACCCTTTGGAATTAATCAATTAAATTTAATGGGTCATCAACCATCATCATTAGCATCAAATCTCCAAACAATCAACTGTGGTCAACTCTTCCAAACAGTTTTGTTGAAACCAAATGGACAACTTGTTGAAACCGATTGGAATAGGAATTCCTTGGGAAAAGTGTCCAAGATGATATCATCATCATCTACCTTCGTTCCTGTAACTTATAGTACTTTTGATTTCATGAATTTACCAATTACAACAAACAATTAATCAAGAAGATGAAGGAATCAACGAAATTGCAAGATTGATAGTTGAATAACAATGTAGAGGGGTTTAAGTTATAAAACCCACCTCCAATTTGAGCTTCAAAGCTCCAAGCTCACGTCAACAATGGTGGATGCAACTCCTTTCACTATCCCAAGGCTTTTCCTCATGCTTTGAGTGAAAAGGAATTGTTAGAAATGAAGATGGGATCGAGATAAGAAGAAATCATGCATTGATTTTCGATTTCCACCATGGAATTAAGGTGAAAGAAGGTCAAGAAGCTTACCAACAGGTTGGGGGTCATCCTCCTATTTCTCCTAGCTCCCTTGGTCGTTTTTGAAATCAAGAAATGAAATTGGATTCGAAATTACCCATTCAACTCATGGATAAAGGAGCATATATATGAATTTTATTGATAATTCATTTAAGAGAGAGAAAGTAGAAATTATCTCCTCCATTTCCTTGCCACTTTCCCCCTTTCCTTCCTTACATACGAGTATACCTTCCTTGCCTCTTATTCCTCTCAATTATCCATGTTTTAAAGAAAAGCAAATTAAGCACCTTAATTCATTTTATAATAATATACATAAGTTAGTGGATATTGCTTTCCTTTATTTTAATGTGAGTGAGTGATCCACTTGCTTTGAGATATTTCGTGGCCTAGAAAAGGCACAAGGGTGTTCACACATGAGCAAATTCAGCCATATCGCTTTTGGTTGAAGGCCCTTCAATTATTTTATTTATGTTTGCATTAAATTGAATTAGGGTTTCAATTATGCTTAAATCTTGATTATTTTAATATCAAGATTCTCTCTCCTTCAAAGTGATACAAATGAGATGCCCTTCTCATTTTCTTTGATCTACATGATACCAAGAAACTTTAGGGACTATTTTAGAGTGGTAATTTGCATATTTAACCCTATCTTTTTGGGTAAATTGCACATTACACCAAAACTGGGTTTTAATGCACAGACATTGCTTAATTAGCTCTTTCTTGGTACTCATGCTTTCTCAAGCCATACCTCTTCATCATATTCATTCTCATGATGCTTCATCACATGAGTAACTTTTAATCATGTAACATTTGAAAGTTAACCCCTCAACTTGGGTAATTTGCACTTTAGTCTAAAATAAACAAACATTGCTTCAAAATTATTCAAACGAGACCAAAATTGAAACATAGGTTCCTCTTGGGCCTTAATTACTTTTCACAAGATAAAATTAAAGATCTAATTAACTTGATTAAGCAAAACTCCCAGGGTTAAGGCATAACCCAGTTTAGGGATGTTACAGTCCTCAAACTCTTGGCTTAAGTATTCACCACCTCGATCTGAACATAGTGCTTTAATACTCTTACCAAGTTGCTTCTATACTTCATTCATGAAAGTATTGAACATTTCAAGAGTTTCTGACTTGTGTTTCATAAGAGATACCTAGCCATACCTACTGAGGTCATTAGTGAAGGTAATGAAGTATTGATAGCCTCCTCTAGCATTTGATCTAAAAGGTCCACATACATTAGTATGTATGATCCCTAGCAGATCACTGGCTCTCTCATTGTGTCAAGTGAAAGGAGTCTTGGTCATATTCCCTAATAAACATGCCTCACATGTCTCTAATGATTCAAAATCAAAAGAGTCTAGATAAGCATCCTTATGGAGTCTAGATATGCACTTCTCGTTTATGTGCCCAAGACGACAATGCCATAAGAATGTTTTGTTTGAGTTGTCAAGTTTTAACCTTTTAGTATTTACATTTTATATGCTAGTCTCAAGTTCTAACAAGTAGATACCATGAGACATAAGGGCATTTCCATAAAAGATCTCATCTTTAGATATAGAAATAATTCCATTCTTAATATGAAATTCAAATCCACTCTTGTCCATACAAGATACAGAAATAATATTTCTATTAATGGCAGGTACATAATAGAAATTCTCTAATTCTATTACAAGGCCCGTAGGCAAAGATAAACTAATAACTCCAACTACGGTGGCAACAACTCTTGCTCCATTAGCAACCCGCAACTCGACTTGGCCCTTTTGTAAAGGCTTACTTCTTATCATATCCCACATATTAGAACATATATGAGATCCACATCTGGTATCCAATAGCCATGATGAAGTATTTAAGTTTATCTCAATAACGTATGTACCTTAAGTGGAGATCTCTATCCCCTACTTCTTCTTCCTTAGTTCCTCCAGGTAGAGAGGATAGTTTCTTTTCCAATGTCCAGCCTGGTGACAACTGCCTTCTTTGGAGATCCCACCTTTAGCTTTGAGCGTGGATGACTTTGGCTTCTGACCGGCTTTAGAACTTTTCTTAGCCTTGCCTTTTCCTTTTGACTTTCCCTTTGTCTTGCTGATCATCATCATAGACTTGGGCTTGTCTTTCTTCATCTATGCTTCAACTGTCCTTAACATGCCCAACAATTCTGACAACGGCTTGTCAAAATTGTTCATGTTGTAGTTCATGACAAAATGACTATATGATTCAGGCAACAATTGTAGAATCAAATTAGTGGCCAACTCTTGACCTAGGGGAAATCCTAGCTTGGATAGGCTTTCCACGTACCCAATTAAAGTGAGTATATGGGTGCCAACTGAGTCTCCCTCTTTCATCTTGCTTTTGAACAAAGCCTTTGAGACATCATATCTCTCCTGTATTGCTTGATGTTGATACATGTTCTTGAGATGTGTTACCATATCCATGACATTCATGTTCTCATGCTGCTCTTGCAACTCATAGTTCATTGAGCACAAAATCAGGCACTTGACATCCACAACATCATCAAGGTGCTTCTTGTAAGCATCCTTTTCAGCTTTGGGCGCATTTACCACAGGTTCTGCTGGCTTTGGTGTTTCAAGGACATAGAGCTTATGCCCATGTGTGAGAACAATTCTCAGCATCCTAAACTAGTTTTGAAAGTTAGTTCCAATAAGTTTTTCCTTCTCAAGGATCAATCACAACGAGAAAGTGTAAGTGTTGTTTGTGATTTGATTGCTACAAAAGAAAAATTTGCATTTAGTCCAAAACATTTTGACTTGTAAAGATTTGATAAACGAGATTAATTAGGCCTTTAATTAATTACGCTCCCACTATTTTATTCAAATTGATATCCCTCACTATCAACTCGGAAGATTGCAACACACAACCTTCTAGTGAGCCAAGACCCAAAATAATTGGATCAATGCCCAGCCAACGCCGACGTCAAAGACCAAATACTAAGGTAGGTAACTCTTGCCAATTGCATCATATGCAACTCTTGGATAGATTATCATGCACAACTCCTTGCCATGATGCATCTGTGTGCCTCTAGGTACCTGATCCTATCAAGGTTCCCTAGTTAATTCCAACCCATAAGCCAACACGATGAGTGTGCACCCTGCAGAGGTAGACCCACACACCCACCATCACACTTCCATGAGATAGATAGTGTACCACGCGGAGGCGTGCCCACACATAGTCGATCAAGCTTTGCATGTGTGTTGCTTTATGGAAGGCAACTAAAACTTAATATTATTAATTGAGGGGTTTTATTAATACATATACATATCCAAACACCACATACTTATAGTATGTATCATATACTACTATATTCAAAACCACAAACAATAGACATGCAATCAAAAATACAAATACATCGGTTATGGCCATACTATTGTAATTCTTTGGAGCAACAAAGGATTACGGTCCACCTATGGTCTTATGCATCTCATGCAACACCTGTGAATCAACATGTAAGCCTGTAATGATCAACATTACAATGAACAACTTCATGGATGCTTCACGAGGTTGGAACTTCAAGTTGCTTCTTGGAAGTGGATCTTCTTGTGGCTTCTCCATGGACGCTCCTTGGAGTTGGATCTTCAGGTTGCTTCTTGGAATTAGATCTTCATGGTGGTTCTCCATGGACACTCCTTGGAGTTGTATCTTCAAGTGGCCTACTTAGATCAAGTTTACAAAAACTAAAAGTAATCCTATATCTATTACATCATATGAGTACAAATATAAAGGGAAAGAATTAATTACACTTTGAATAAGAGATGAGGCTCGACATGCAAGCTGAATACTTTATACAAAGGATCCATATGCAACCATTGTACATCCATAGCATTCATAAACAAACATATCTACAAGAACGACACCCACATTCATTCACAACATTCACAAAAGGGGATACTGGGCCATAACCGTACATGCATCACCACATAAAATAGATTTTAAAGGCGACATGTATGTTATCATAGGTATATCTACATATATGTATATACATATTAAAATTGCAGTACTTTTTAATGCAGGACATTCCCCATTAAATAAATTTTTTGAATCCCATGCAGATTATGCGGGGTACCCCATTAAAGGTCTACATAATTTTACTTCTGTGCACTTAGGAAAATCAATATTTTCCATAGTTGACCCCATCCGAAATGTCAAAAATAGAATCATGCGGCGTATGTGGAATTAGGTTTCGATTTGCACATTAGCAGTTTTAATTCGCATCGTATGCAACATAAAAATAGTATACAGTGATTCGATCATATCGAAATGAATCCAAATACGTCGTAGATCGACGCTTCTCTGATACCACTGTTGGGTTTTATGGAGAAAACATGCGCGGCGGAAGCAACAAAATCCACGCAACCTGAAATAAGATCTCGTCGACAACAACGTATTTAGAAGGAGTGTTTGCGGGATATACCTTATCGCGGAGCAAGTCCGGCGATGTCCCACTGCAAAAAGGTGTGCAACAACGCTGGCCTACATGGACAGAACTTCTCTCCCATTCACTTTCGTAGGAAGATCGGGCAGCGCTCCTTTCGTGTGATGATGTACGCCACTCGTAACGCGCACGGATGGTCGTCGATGTCCTCCGAACACAGGCGTCTCAACGTCTGCGTCTCTACTTTGTCCATGCGGATGGACTGGAACTCCACGTCGCACTTCCTAAGCCGACAGGAAGGAGTCGTGTCTGTGCGGTGGTGTGCTAGCGGTGCATTAATTAAAATGCTCTTGGATTAATTAGAATATTTTGGAATTCATTAATTGATTAATTAATATCTGACTTCATGCAATCACTTGGGATGGCTCTATGGGCATATATACCAACAGGGTGATTACCAGATATGAACCTGATAATGACTTCATACCGAGAGATGAGGAATGCATGCAACTCTGGAGAAAGATGATGTCAGATAGTAACTGTAAAGCGAAAAGGTTCAGTGATGAGGATGCCCTTAAGGATATGGGTATTTACAATAGAGTAAAACAAAGTCTAGAGAGTGTGGGAATATACAAATTATGCTTCGACCATCAAACATCCTATGACAAATTGATGCTAGATTTTATGTCATCACTGATAAGGGTCCCAATAACTCAGGAAGAATATCAAGAATGTACTAGTGATTTCAAATTACATGTCAGAATTATAAAAGAAGATTATGTACTGACTGAGAAGGGTCTCAAAGCAATATTCACAAACTCTAGAGAAGAAGCAGAGCAAGCTAACAGATCACCATGGGATATAAATGTACGAGGATTCTTGACATGCAAGGTCTAGGAAAAGATATCTGGGGAAAGCAAATTCAACTCTGGACAATCCAAGGCTGCCATGATGAACTCAGGGTTTATGCACATAGTGAAAAATATAGTCGCTAACACCCTGTTCTTCAGGACAGAGATGGTCAATGTGACAAGGATGGATCTCCATATACTATGAAGTATAATGGAAAACAAACTAGTAAATATAGGGAAAATTCTGATTGACAGATTGGCGGCGGCAGTAGGACTTGAAGTCTCCTGAGACTTCTGCATGGGAGGACTTATAAAATATCTATCCCACAGACTCAACTACCCTAACAAGATACGTTGGTTCCTAAAATCAAGGGGAGACATGCTTATATACGTGAAGTACCTCTCAGCCACCAACATACTTAAAAGGCAACAAGGAAAACTTTACTACAAGTTTTGTAGAATGAATATGTACTTACCTCTCCCTAAATGTAGCTACTACAATGTCAGTAAACTCATATTCAAGGAGGAAGAAACTTTAAAAGTCATATCTTCCAAGTTTACAAACATGAGAGAACCATTAGAGCCAAGAAGAGTGCAACCAAAGAGTCCGACAGAGAATGCAAACTAGGAAGAAGCTAGTGGTATGAATGCATGAAAGGTTGTCAAGGAAACCCCCTAAACTTGTAGCTATCAACCTAGAGGAAGGTGAAGAAAGGACCCATGCAACGATGACAACATTAAAGCATGTGGCACCTGGGCCGACAACCATTGTCCATGAAAGAGTAGAAGAAAAAATGATTGTCCCAGAACACAATGGACGACTAGACTTAAGCACAACCTCCCACCATGATGAAGTTGATACTAAGAACAGGGTAAACAAATCACCTCATGCAACAAATGTAAAAGAACTACACATAAATTCTCTAGAGAGGAAGTAGGCACACCTAGAACACAGAAAGCACACAATAGGAGACCACAGAGAATCTGCTCTAGCAAATGAGGTAGATCATGAAGTGAACTCATCCAACCAACAAAAGCAACCTCAAAGGACACCTATTGTGAGCAAATTCATGGAGATAGGGTAGGAGATCGACGACCTTTGTGAGATCATCTCAAACTATACTCTGAATATTCTTAACATAACTATGTATATGTTTGCACTAACAATGCATGTACAAAAACTAACAATAGACGTAGAACCAATCCTCAGTTTACCTCTCTAATTGCAACATCTGGCTACAAATTAGGTGCAGGTCATGCAGGATTTGACGGGAGTAACAAGAGAACTCACCACCCTTTGAAAGGAGCATGTTGACCTGTGCCAAGAAAATTAGAAACTAAAAGAGGAAGCAAAAAATATGAAGGAAGCCACTTCCACCAGTAATGGGATATCTATCGAAAAGTAGCAGACAATCACCACTGAGCCATCCATTGTAGTAGACACAGATGTACATCTACGACTAAAGATGTTGATGACCATTATTGATGTAGTACTATTTTAGGGCTTCATCTTGTGTCTTTTTGTATCTCAATCACATCTAAACATAGTACAATGCAAGTTAATTCCCTCAGTATGTGTATTATTGTCAAATGAAACCTATTTTTCCTTGTTGGGTCCAATTAGAGGCACCTACATACATGCAGCCCACTCCCTCCCCTCCCTTCCAGTGATCCGACCCCTGGGGTGGTAACCAAAACCCATGTTCTCCCTAGCTTTTGTTTTTGGCCCTTAGATCCTTCAACACTGAATCCAAGCCTCGTCCAATGATCCTCCCTTGTCTCCCTCCTTTTGGTAGGCAGACAACATATGATGGCTACTTGGTTGTCGAGTACCCTGACACCCTACCTAATCCCCAAATTGGGTTGCACTTTCCCTTCACCAACACTCCCTCACTCATTGCCCCTCATTTCCAATCTAAATCACATATGTAAACCCCATTCTTTCCACTCACCTCTATCATGAACCACAGTCGACACCTAGAAGCTAGCTTTTGGGGCTTTCTCCCTTGGTCATCCTTATACCCAATCAACTAGAGAAGAAGCTTCGAGCACTTCTTTAGGAATGGGTGGCTACCGCTTGTGCTTGGAGCAGTTCGGAGCCTAGAAAACAACCCCCCTCTGAAGACCTTGTTTAGCCACGACAAGCTATCTCGTGCTTGAGGTGGGGTTGGAGCAGCATTAGCGGTGATTGGTGCCCATGTGTTGCCCTCCAGAGCTCGCAAGTAATGAATTGCTGTAGAGAACCGCGGATGAAAGAAACGGATAGCCTGATCAACTGGCTTGGCTAGCTTGCATGGTACAGTATTACGAGCATAGAGCGTGCGACGATGGCCCAGCTCGCCAAACATACTTCCCTCCTTTCTTTTGACCATATGATCAAGATCTAGTGGACCAAATCATCCCAATCAATGTAAATCTTAGAAAAAATATATCTTTATGATTCTTTGTCCCAACATAGACATATCATATGTCATTTTGATAAAAAAAAGCTTTTCAATAAAAATTCTTCTAGAACCCATATCTACTTTTTTTATTCTATTGATATCTTAAAACACATGCTTTCAAAGTCTTTTTTAAGATGTTTATCCTATTTGAAGACATGAACTTGATGTTTTATGCCCCAAAAACATTATGATAGCCTAAGATCAGTACCTTGTACATCTGTGTGCATAAGGATTTGAACTTGATCCATATTTGTATTCTAAATAAGCCATTGTGTCTTAATGACTAAAAATGGGCTTTTATGCTAAAGGATACTTCTTTAATGCTTAAACTTGATTTTTGTACCCTAAAACCCTATGCTTGATTTAGATCAATAAATTTTAATGCATGTTGAACTAAGTTTCGAACTTGTCCATGCTAGCATCCTAAATTGACTTGATGATGTATTTTGAACCTTGAAACATGCCTTATCTAGATTTATTAATGTTGAATCTCAAACCTAATTCACATATGGTTCTTTTATGTCTAAGATGATCATGTGAACTCATAAATCAGTAACCTTAAAATCCTAGTATCCCTATATGTCTTGTGGAACTTTCTTGTTCACTTATGTGGCTAAATACCCTAATGATCTAGTGTGCATGTTGATATCTAAATATCTAATCTTGTGCAAGTCTTTCTTGAAGGTTTATCCATGTTATATAATGATCTAAATCAGTACATTAGTGATGTTAATGACTCCTAGATCAACTAGAACCCATCTATACTCTAATGATGACAATCTTGCATGATTATAACTCAATATGACTAGTTATGCCAATGTTGATGCTTATGTTGACTAAGCTTGCTCAAATCTTATGATTTCTCTATATAATATCTTGGAACTCTAATAATATATCCCTTATCTAGTTGTGATGTGTCACTCTAAGTGCTAATGGACCCATTACATGCTATGTTGCTTTATAATGCCTATGCATGACCTAGTTGAGATATTGAAATCAATGATGAAAGATATGATACCTAGACTTAGGTGACACATCCAAACACCATTATTATGATTAAATCTTGTTGATGTTATTCAAATTACACTTACTTGTAATCCTAGGATCACCCTGTGGACTCTAATTCCAAGAGCTAGTCAATTTGATGTATAAGGTTTCCTAATCGAATGGTTAATCATGTACTCTATTCTCAAGGTACGCTTAATCTCTTGACCCTACTATGTTATTGGCTTGTTCGTATATATGATCATATGAATGCTTGTCTAGGTAATTACTTGTTTGAGCTACTTGTTCCCTATGATTAGTATGTTCATTTTTCTTAAAATATGTTGAACAAACTTTAAACATAATTGAATTTGTCCATTATACAAACCTCAAGTACCTGTCTGTATTCTCAGGGTAAGGGCACAAGTTTGGCCACCTTACTTGAGATGTCAAGATAAGTTGGACCATGTCAATAAAAGGGTTGTCTAATGTTGAGAACCCTTACGGACCCTTCCAATGGGAAGTTGGTCAATGACCATATTATGTTGTTGCATATAATGGAAATACACTTAAAACAAACTTGTATAAAGAATGTCATTATGTGTTTCATGCCTTGTTTCTACTTCTTGATTTTTATGATGTTTATATCCAAACAACTTTTATACTACTATTAAACTGTCCACATACATTTTCTTAGTGTACTTAATGTTTTAGCATTTATATATTGTGTTTATCAAAATTTTAGCTGCCAAATGAAGATCCCCTGCACTCAAGACTCTCAGATCTAAAATGAATCACCAATGAGTTACTTAATATAGATATGGGTACATATCTTTTACCTCCATGTTTAGTATCTTGTTACCTCTTACCTTATTCTTGTTTGTGGTTTTATATATGCATATTCTATGTGATCCATTCTAGGACGGATGCCCAAGTCCACTCGCCTTTGGCTATGTAGCCATTAGGAGTGTAGACTTAGCATAACAAACAATTACATGACACTTTTCCTCTAGCCACTTCCATCAACAGACCTACTTCTTACAATATTGATCAAAGGAAGAGTGGAGTTCATCGACCATTGGCCATGACCTCTATTCAGATTCAACCCAATGGTGGATAGATTGATCATTCAATCTACCCTTGTATCAACTTTTTCGTCACATATCATTTTTCATAGTCAATTTAAAACTTAGGATGGAGTTTTCTAAATAATAATAGTGGAATCTCTTTAATGCAAAATACCTATAATGGTTGTCCTTATATGAAAATAGGATGAGAAAACCTAAAATAAGACTCACAATTCGTATTTCACTTTCAAATATGCATTATGTATATCAAATAACTCATATTAATCCTCTTTCATTTTCTCTCTCCTCCAAAATGGCCATAAAGCATAGAAAGAGGATAATAAAATGACAATGTGACAATTGAATGATTAAATCTTGGAATTACGACTCAAGAATTCAATAATAGTAATATCATTTTTCAAAATATATTACTTTTAATGGTCAATATAGAAGTTATGAACCAAGACATGAACAAAAATGAAATCTAACTTCATAGGAATAATCTAGACCTTCTAATTTGTCTATAGTTCAAAATTGTACTCATTTGACCCATGTTTGGACCCTCAAATCAATTAAAGTACATTTGAGTATAGTTTGACCTAGGTTTGAACATTATTTCATTCAATGTGAGCAATTAACCATATGCTTGGTTTTATTTGCGATGTCATGTGCTACTTATTTTATTTTTCTTTTTTGGGTGCGATCAGATTGTCGTGACCTAATGAACTCACAATCTGACAATGTGAGGATCAACCTCTACCTCTACTCAGATCGCGAGTATTAAGCATAGTAAAGTGCTCTCCTTTCTCAGTTCCTTTCTCCCTCGTCTTTCCTCCTCATTGCACGATTATTTCTCCATCATCTCTACCAAATGTTTCCAAATCAACTGAGCCATAACTAGCCCCTCCTACCTCTCTGTAGACGAAATGCCCAAAGTGGTTCCCTCACCACTCTCTACCCCGATGTGGCAAACACCATCACAACAAAACCCTCAACTATTTAAGGGGTCCAAGACGACCACCAGACTCAGAGCACCATCCTCCGTGCTCAATTTCTCCAATTGTGCCTCTGAGCCCCATGACCTATTCCTCCTCATTCTTTAGTGACCCAAGCTTCACATTGACTACTCTGACCATCCCAGATCAATTAGCACCGCACTAAGCATCCTTCAACTCTCATGTGTCTTTTCCCTTTGCCCATTTATTGTGAGTTCACCCCAGTTGTTGTACCCTATATCTCCTCTTGGAGTCCTCACCAGCGTTCCTACATCTCAACTCCCTAGTGCCTCTTCGGCCATGACAAACATCTACAGGAGTTCGGCGTGCCTTCATGAAGGTCTCTTGTAGATATTCACTGTTCTTCCTGCTAGTTTTAGTGGCTTCGTGCCTCGAATGCTTTTCCCTTATTTCCTGTTGTTCACTGACAAATAGTGCATAACTAGTGTCTTTGGTTTCACATGATTGTACTTTAAGATCATCATGAACGTTCAGGTTGGTTCGGCTGGTTTTGTGTGACTTTCGTGTCTCATCCATGGTTCCGGCTCCCACTCTTACTGTGCGTCCATGGCCGAGGAGCCTCTCAAGATCCAGTTCACACTTGAGCCCATGAATAGGCTTTGCGCATTCGTCAGGAGTTGGTAAACTCATTGGCAGTCTCAACTCCTTCAGAGAGACTCAAATCCTCGACATTAATTGCATATGTATCTCGTCTTCTTGCTCCTGGAGCGAAGCTCGAGCCAAGGCTCATAAGGAGCAATAAAGCATGTCATCAATTGACCTTGGTGCCCCTGGGTGTTAATCACATTATATATGTTTCAAGGGAAACTAGGGTATTCTAGTTCCTATTTTCTATTTTCACAAGTTGATAAATAAGTAAAATGACAAGATTGCCCCCACATAATTGATTATATGTGAAGTGTGCCTAAGGCACTTCAATACTTCTGCTTTCTTTTTTACATCAGATTAGTTGTTGATTTAAATTGATGTCACCGTATGGTTTCATGGATTCTAATTGGTCGATATCATAATATTCATAGTAAATCATAGGATATTTAAAAAAATGCAAAAAAATAGTAATTGGAAAGGGTTTCTTTTTAGTGAAACATAATTTTATGATTTTCAAGCTATGGTTTTTCCTTTCTATTATGATGTTTTATTAGAAACCCTAGTTCAAATTATGACACCCTAATTATGTACCACATATGATTAAGGTGATCTAATCCAAACAAGTTTTTCTAAGTTAAAGATGTTGATTAGTGAGTATAATCCTAATGCACCCAAACCCTAATTCAACCTAAGATCAATACAAGGTATTGATTAATGATGTTTATGAACATGTACTTAGAGACAAATCAAGTGAAGAAGATATATGACCTATATTTGACTCAAGGATTAGGAATATCTTAGGATCAACATTGCTACAAGGTAAGCCGACCATGCATATTTGGCACAAGTACTTTGGTTTATTGGTTTTTATTTCTGATTATGCACTTTAAATGATTTGATGAAATGTGAATGCTTTTTTAAGATGATATCATGTATACTTATCATTGCGTAATTGATTGATTTCCTATGGTCTATGGTAAAACCCTAATTATGATTATGACTATAACTTAAGATTTAATGTAACATATTCAAGAAGGGGAAACCCTATTATGATTTAAGATTGAGAAATACCATCATGGCATTAAGAGGGAGCAATACCATCATGTTCAAGATTAAGACTAAGAAGAGTTAATGTTTAAGTTAAGACCTAAGTTAATGATGAAGATTAAGGAATTGGCTACGTTTTTATATGTGCCTCATTTATGGATCTTAAAGGGTCGTTAGGGGGATTCCTAGCATTATGGGCTTTCCTAGCAATCATTGGCTCCTATGGGGCATTAAGATAGGTGTCATATGTCTAATTTTCTAATTCATCATGTTTAACGTTATCCAATGAATGCTTAAGATAATCCATGATCAAGTTATGTCAAATTATTTCATATCAAGTTTATAAATGTTAAGTTATTAATTTTTTTCTTTCTTATAATGTGCCAAATACCGCTTACTGATGTATTATTTGTTTTTCATTGTTGGGGATGCGATGTCTGTAGGACATGGAGCAAGTGAAGGATAGGAAGGACAATCAAGAACTAGTAGAACTTCAAACTTAGCATGGTGGGCTACCAATTACCAAGTCAATATAGAGTTTCAAAATATTTTACATTATGTTTAGATATGATACCACATAGACTAGATTTTATAGATGCATGTGATGTAGTTTCCTTTATGCCAAGAATAATGTATAAATCAAGATTTCCAATAAATGCATGGTGTTTCATTTAACTTATTTCTATGTTTATCATGTTTTGTGATGTTCCTCCCAGCCAAGTAACCCATGTTATGGACAACATAGGGTTTGCTTTTGCTGTCATGTATGTTCTTGGAGGGGTGTTACAATATGGTAGCAGAGCAATTTTGGTAAATGGCCACTAGGCAAAGTATGATTCATATGCTCTAACCCTAGGTTGATGTGACCCTTTTCAGATGGCCCCTAAGAGATAAGACAAGGGAAATGATAAAGATGATGGTGCTAGCTCTTATAGTGGGGGAAGTGGATCAAGAAGAAACCCTAAGCCAACCCTAGAGGATTTGGTCCAAGCCCTCACTAATGTCTTAACACAAGGACAACATCAACCCAAACATCATGGACTAACTCTAGTGGACTTCCTAAAGATAAGGCTCGACTCTTTATCGAGTGAAGGAGAGATCGATGTAGTCATCGAGGATGAAGAGTGGATTATAGGCATGGAGCATTTCTTTTGAGACATGGACTGCCCTCAACACTCTAGGGTTCACTTTACAATCTACATGCTCAAAGGAGCATCCCACACATGGTGGGAAAACTACCTCAACTCAAGGGCAGCTGGAGCACCTCCACTTGCATGGGAAGGGTTCATTGAAGCCTTCCATAAGCATTATATGTCTCAAGCCATGATTGAGAAGAAGGAGTTAGAGTTTTCCAACTTGGCTCAAGTGGGTGACATGACTGTGACCCAATATGCTATGAAGTTCAGGGTCCTCCAAAAGTATGGCTATGATTATGATGAACATCAAAGGACAAAGAAATTCATTCGAGGACTCAAGCCCGACTTGAGCTTTGCCTTGTCAGAAAGAGGCCACAAAACCCTCCAGACTACACTGGATGCAGCCCTAGAGCTTGAAGATCATCGGGGGAGATCCTACAAGAAGTAAGTTCCTCAAAAGAACAACCAATATCAACCTCCCAAAAACCATGCAGTGAAGAGAAAGTCACTTGAAGCAGAAGCTAAATGACACCAGTGCCTGACTTGTAGAAGATACCATGTAGACCCATGCATGCAAGGTACTGGAGCATGCTACTACTGTGGAGAACTAGGGAATATCAAGCCAAATTGCCCTATGCTCTTGAAGAAGGAACAAAACCAGAACAAGGACAAAAATCCACATCCTAAAAGACAAGATAGAGTTTTTGCAATGATAGATGGGAGTGAGAATGATAAGACTTACTAGAGTTTAGTAGTGTAGTACCCTTTTCTTTTCAAAACTTTTGTTGCAAGCAAATGTTCAGAACCATGCATTCACATGATAATATTAGTATGTTGAAGTTTTTGCACTAAGGATGTGGAAAGTTCTAAGGTGGGTAGTTCAATGAAATTTCAAGGACGAAATTTGTTTTAAGGTGGGTAGAATTGTCACATCCCATTTTTCATAGTCAATTTAAAACTTAGGATGGAGTTTTCTAAATAATAATAGTGGAAGGGATTTAATTCAAAATACCTATAATGGTTGTCCTTATACAAAAACATGATGAGAAAACTTAAAATAAGACTCAAATTCATATTTCACTTTCAAATATGCATTATGTATATCAAATAACTCATATTAATCCTCTTTCTTTTTCTCTCTCCTCCAAAATGACCATAAAGCATAGAAAGAGGTCAATAAGGTGACAATGTGATTATTGAATGAGTAAAGCTCAAAATTATGACTCAAGAATTCAATAATAATAGCCCTTTTCAAAATGTATTACTTTTAATGTCCTTTAATGGTCAATATAGAAGTTATGAACCAAGATATGAAGAAGAACAAAATATAACTTCGCAAGATTATTCTAGACCTTCTAATTTGCCTATGGTTCAAATTTGAACCCATTTGGCTCATGTTTGGACCCTCAAATTGATTAAAGTACATTTGAATATAGTTTGACCTAGGTTTGAACATTATTTCATTCAATGCGAGAAATTCACCGTATGTTTGGTTTTATTTGCATTGTCACATGCTCCTTATTTCATTTTTATTTTTTGGGGATTATTGCACGTCTGTGATCTAATGAATTCACGATCCGACGACACGAGGGTCATCTTCTATCTCCGTGCAGATCGTAGGTATGAAGCGTAGTAAAGTTCTCTCCTTCCCCGCCTCCTTCCTCCCTATCTTTTCTCCTCACTGTGTGATTCTTTCTCCATCATCTCCACGATATGTTTCCGAATCGACTGAGCCATAACTCACCCCTTCTACCTATCTATAGATGAAACGCCCGAAGTGTCACCCTTACCACTCTCTTCCCCGATGTGGCAAAACCATCACAACAAAACCCACAACTATTTAAGGGGTACTAGATGACCTCTAGACTCATAACAACCATCCTCCTCACTCATTTGCTCCACTTGCACCTCTAAGCCCCGAGACCTACTCCTCCTCCTTCTCTTGTGACCCAACCTTCACCCCAACTACTCCAACTGTCCCAGATCAATTACCACAACAATTAGCATCCCTGAACTCTCAAGTGTCTTTTCCCTTTGCCCGTTTACCCTGGGGTCACCCCAGTTGTTGTACCCTAGAGCTCCTATTGGAGTCCTCACCAGCATTCCTATGTCTTGATGCCTTGGTGCCTCTCCTGCCATGCAAAACATCTCTAGGGGTTCTTCGTTCCTTCATGAAGGTTTCTCGTGCATTTTTGACCTGCTTCTAGCTGGTTTCAGTGGCTTAGTTCCTTGAACTCTTTTCCCCTATTTCCTATTGTTCACTGAAAAACCAATGCATATCTGGTGTCTTTGGTTTCATGAGATTGTACTTTAACATCCTCATGGATGTTTAGGTCGGTTCGGCTGGTTTTGTGCGACTTTCATGGCTCATCCATGGTTCCAGTTCCCACTCTTGTTGTGCTGCCATGGTCGAGGAGCTTCTCAAGCTCTAGATCACAGTTGAACCCATGAATAGGCTTCGTGCATTCTCCAAGAGTTGGTGATCTTGCTAGTAGTCTCAATTCCTTCAGAGAGACTCAAAAGATGTATCTTAGCTTCTTGCACCTGGAGTGAAGCTCAAGCCATGGCTCACGGGGAGCAACAAACTCGGTCATCAATTGACCTTGGTGCCCCCGGATGTTAATCACATTATTTATGTTGAAAGGGAAACTAGGATATTCCAGTTCCTATTTTCTATTTTTGTGAGTTGTGATAAATAATTCAAAATGAAAGGATTGCCCCCACCTAATTTATTATATGTAACACGTGCCTAAGGTACTTTAGTACTTCGATTAATCACTGATTTAAATCAATGTCACTATATGGTTTCTAGGATTCTAATTGGTTGATTTTATAATATTCACAGTAAATCATAGGATACTGAGAAAAATGCAAATAAATAGTCATTGGAAAGGGTTTTTTTTAGAGGAACATAATTTTATGATGTTCAAGTTATGATTTTTTCTTTCTATCCTGATGTTTTATTAGAAACCCTAGTTTTAATTATGAAACCCTAATTACACCACATATGATTAAGGAGATCTAATTCAACCTAGTTTTCCTAAGTTAATGATGTTGATTAGTGAACCTAATCGTAATGCAACCAAACCCTAATTCACCCTAATTCAACCTAAGATCAATAAAAGGTATTGATTAATGATGTTTATAGATAGGTACTTAGAGCCTAATCAAGTCAAGGGGAGATTCGACCTAGATTTGACTCAAGGGACCAGGAAGACTATCTTAGGATCTACATTGCTCCAAGGTAAGAGGGCCATGTATATTAGGCACAAGTACTTTGATTTATTGGTTGTTATTTATGATTATGCACTTTAAATGATTTGATGAAATGTGAATGTTTTCTCAAGATGATATCATGTATACTTATCATTGGTTAATTGATTTGTTGCATATGGTCTATGGAAAAACCCTAATTATTATTATGACTATGGATTAATATTTAATGAATCATCTTCAAGAAGAGGAAACCCTATTATTATTTAAGAGGGAGAAATACCATCATGCAAGTAACAGGGAGCAATCCCATCATGTTCAAGATCAAGGATAAGAAAAGTTAATGTTTAAGTTAAGACCTAAGTTAATGATGAAGATCAAGGAATTCACTAAGTTTTTATATATTCCTCATTTATGGGCATGAAAGGGTCGTTATGGGCTTTCCTAGAATTATGGGATTTCCTATCAATCATGGGCTCCTATGGGGTTTTAAGAGAGGTGGCATATATCTACTTTTGCAATTCATCATGTTTAAAATTATCCAATAAATGCTTAAGATAATCCATAATCAAATTATGTCAAATTGTTTCATGTCAAGTTTATAAATGCCAAGTTATTATTTTTTCTATCTTATAATGTGCCAAATACTGCTTACTGATGTGTTGTTTGTTTTGCATGGCTGGGGACGCGATGTCTATAGGACGTGGAGCAAGTAAAGGATAGGAAGGACAATCAAAGACTAGTAGAACTTCAAGCTTAGTCTAGTGGGCTTCCATTTACCAATCCGATCCAAAGTTTCAAAATATTTTCCATTATGTTTACATATGATACCAAGTATATTATATCTTATAGATGCATGTGATGTAGTTTCCTTTATGCCAAGAACAATGTATTAATCAAGATTTCCAATAAATGCAATGTGTTTCATTTATCTTATTTCTATGTTTACCATGTTTTGTGATGTTCCTCCAAGCCAAGTAACCCATGTTATGGACAACATAGTGTTTTCTTACACTATCATGTATGCTCTTAGAGGGGTGTTACATCTTCCCTCTCTTTTCCTTATCATGATTTGTTCAAGTTGTAATATATTTCATCTGGATAATATGATCGGTTAGACTCCATAACTTGGGTTGGGAGTATCCGTTAGGCCTTCCCAACAATGTAATATTTCCTTCTCCTATTTAATATACATGTTCTTATAGTTTTGTTTCTATACTATCATTTCAATGCATCACTTGTTTGATTAGCTTCCTTCCTATGATGTTTGATCTGGTTTTATTTGAGAGAATGATTTCAGCAAGATATTAAGTATGGACTAGTAATGAGACACAAGAGTGAGGGTTACTATGGAGAAAGTTGTACTTTTATTCTTGATTTATTGATTATCATCTCGAAAGAGAGGTACCTTTATATAAAATTTACCCAGACCTCAAGACAAGGTAGGTGTAGATATCATATAAGACTTTTTGCAAAATATATTAGGAACATATATAAATTATAAGAGAGGGTTTTACATGGTTAAGGCTAGTTTGATTGGTGAAACCCTATCCAAGTGACTTTATATCGTTTCCACTATTATCTATGTTTCTTTGATATTTAATAACTTAAATTTACTATTTTAATAAGATTAATTCATTTCTTAATTGGAATACCAACTTCATTTTTTTATTCGACTAAACTTAGCAAAGATATCCCATTCTTATTCTATTGTTCTACTTGTCCCTATGGTTGGACCTGTATGACTACAACAGTCACTGTATTGAGTTCCGGACGTCTGTTGAAGTCGGGTATAATTTCAAAGTCTGATATTTTTGACTAGATGATTGTTTTTACACTTTTGACCCACAAAAAGAGTGATCAAATACTACAATTATCCCAATAACCTTCTTTTACAAAAGGATTTCATCTTAAATCTTGGTTGATCCAAACTCTTCAAATAAATAATCAAAATGAAGATTCCAACTTTCAGGTGGTTTATTTAATCCATAGGTTCACACTTGTACTTTATAGACCTTTCTAGCATATGTTGGTGATTTAAAACCCTAAGGTTGTGTCATGTACACATCCTCTAGAAATCTCATTAAGGAATGGAGTTTTCATATTCGTCTACCAGATCTCATAATCTGGGAAAGACAGAATGGGAAGCGTGATCCTAATAAACTTAATGAGAAACTTTCATCATAGTCTACATCTCAAACTTGTTTAAAATCCTTTGCTACTAATTGAAATTTGAGGTTGGACATTTATATAATGTTAGTCTTCTTATTAGATATTCACTCACATCCTATGAGTTTTACCTTGTAACTTATACCACCAAGATTAATAACTTATTGGTATACCTGTATTCCATTTGATATCTCAATGACTCAATCCATATACCAGATTTTGTTCCCTCCATATATTCCTTTTAGGTGGTTCTCTCAACTTGATCCATGAATAACTCCTCACCATTTTGAATCATGATAAATAAAAAGCTCTCTAGTTCATGGAAAATCCTACTAGATCTATGAGGATCGTATGTTTTTTAAGGGGAACTAATACAAAACTTGTTAAAGTTGAAGGCCAAGCCCATCCCATACCTATGAATCCTTGACTTATAAGTGGTGGTCGGGCTAATCCCTAACCAATGTACCATGAGAAATTTTTTGATGACAAATAGTAGTTGGTCAGGCCCTATCCATGACCAACATAAATTAATCCCTTGAGCAGCCAACAAATTAATGTAACATAAATAGTGAACAACTTATTTTATGGCTTAGCCCTGATATATATATGTATGTATGTATATATATGTATGTATATATATACATATATATACACATTTATGTATGATGGAAAAGATGTAATTTAATATATATTCAACTTTCAGTTTTTTCCCATTACATTAAATAATAGGATTGGATTTACATTTGTCCAAGGGAAAATAGAGATATCATTTAAAATTACATTGTCATTAGATTCTTATACATTATGCGTCATATTAAATTGTGAAGACTTGTTTCAAGTAGAAACATGTGGGTCCCTAGAAAGGTTTAATCCATGTACTTTAATCAAACAATGTCTCACTTCGTTATTTTCTGACTATCAATCCATTTTCTTTTCAGAGTAACATTAACATCTTGAAATCAAATTAAGTTCCTAATATCTAAGAATATAAGTTTGTAACAAAAGAGACACCGTAAGGTATCTCCTTGTCATCCTTCCAACTAATCAATTTGCTTGAAGACGTGATGTATAGCCTCTTATTCTAATATTTTATTACTTCATCCTGATTCTAGATTTATATATTTATATGTATATATGTATGTAGATATATACATATATAGATGAAATATTACAAAAAGTAGTCATTTTAATTTAAGAATATATGTAGAATATACTTTATTTTTCATTTATTTATTACATGATCCTTATTTACTATATCATATATGTATTATTGTGTATTTTGTTGTTCATTTTAAATATTATCTTTGTTTTTTTATTTAAGTTTTGTACATTTTGAACATGTATTGTATATATACATATATTGATATACATATATACATATATACACATATATTCATATATATATATGCATATATACATATATATACACATATGTTTATATACATATATATACATAGATATATTTATATACATATATATACATATATATATGTATGTATATATGTATATATATGGATAAAAGAATTTTTAGCTGAGTACATGTAATATACATGTACCCACACTAGTACATTTTTTACTTCTAGTTTCACTTTTCCTGACGTCACTTACATTGAAAAAATGACACTATATAACAAACAACGTCGGTTATCTGACATAAATCTCACCATTGATCAAGTTCTATCGATTAAAAAAAGACATGGGTACTATTTTTTCTTTAACATTGGTTACATTTTTACCAAACCAACATCAAAAATAACCCAAGAAATACAAATTTTTAGGGAAAAATATTTGCCTCTAAAAATGTTAAGATGAGCGTTGGTAGTTTGGGAACCGTTAATAGACACCTTCACGCAAAATAAATTTTGCCTCCAAAATACTTATGGAGTCAGTTGTTTCTCCACAAACTGACATTCATTTGTAGGAAAAACCACAAAAAATTGCACAATCGGTGTCAATTTTATGTCAAGAAGCTGACATCATAGGGCCCTACTCATGCCAAATTGTACAATCAGTGTCGATTTTATGTTCCCATCAAATTTCACTCTAGTGTTGGTTCTTCTAGAAGAAACCAACTACTTAGGTCCTACTCAGGATGACTTTTTGTGTTAGGATAATGCCCTCTGGCATCAATTTCTTAAAGTAAGTCTACATCTAAGTCACTAGGTTAGGTGCTAGTTTTTGTGATGTAACTGACAACTAAGGCTTTACTCAGGATTTTTTCTTCAGATAATGGCCTCTTGCATTGGTTTTTTAGCTTTAACCAACATGTAAGTCACTAGGTTAGGTGTCATTTTGTTGAAAGAAACTGACGTCTAAGTACTTAGTTGTTGATTTTTAAACAACCAACAACTATGTCCCACTAAATACCACCCACATAATTTCTTTCCCTGATTCTATATTTCATCGCCCTATCTTCACTCTACTCTAGAAATCATCTTTGTTGCTCCTCTGCTCGAGCTGTTATGCTTGCCTCCATCCTTGGTTTGTTCATTGTGACCACACTGGAGCTCGCCTCGCTACTGGAGCTCGTTGTCACTGCTTGAGCTCACCACCATCACTATTGGAGCTCACCATTGCCACTGGAGCTAGTTGTCGTTGCCACTAGAGCTAGCCTCTGTCACCACCGTCACCTCTTTGCTCACTATTGCCTCTTTGGTCACCGTCTAAGAAGGTATGTGCCCTGCATTCCTTAATGACTAATGGGATAGGAATTCATGAAAGAACCATGTTGATGGTCTCATTTGTCCATTTGGTTAATTTTACATATCCCCACAAAGCATTTCATGCATGTAAAAAACTTATAATTTCTTTGGTGTTGAGGTGTTAAAGTTGCCACACATAATTAGTTTTATTACATCTACATGCTAATACTCTTCATTGGACACAAAGACTAGAACATATTGACACTGACACACAATTCTACTCCATACTTTTTATTCCCAAAGCTTCAATTGGTGTAGGATATAATTTCACTTTGGAGAAATCACCACCATCTACACTAACTCATGTATAAATGACATCAATAAGTCATAGATTCCATAAGTTAAATCACATAATACTAAATTCACAAGAACAAGCAATACATGAAAGAAGAGTGAAAAGTGATGTAGCAACCAATCTTGCTGAGTTTCTTTTTCCTGAGAAGAATTTTGTAAAGATCGAATTGGGGTATTTAGAAAAGATAACTCAATATTTTTTATTAAGCCTTTTCTAGTTGTTGATTGGAATGAGAAGATTCACACACTTCTTTGATGACAAGTGGGACATGCTAGATCTTTTGTATCTCTGTGTATATATACATATGTATATATATGTATAAAACCTTAACCTTGGAATAAGGATGTCTGTGGTTGTAATAACTTAATGAGACTAGGATCATACATATATAAAAGACAACATTATCTGTTGGCCTAGAAACTCGTCCCAGATTTACTCATGAAGAGTAAATCTTGGATAGTCCCCGATTTAAGAATGTTCTTGAACACTTAGTCTCACTTTGGATGTAAGTGTATAATGTGTATTTGGTTTTCAAGAAGTTTCATCAACACTTCCTTGTTTGTTCTCTAAGTACATATGTAGGTGGATATTTGTCCATCTACATCAGTGCTCTTAGAGAACTACGAAGAAATGCTACCGATTTTTTTTAAAAACTGAATATACATTATACACTTACTAGTGAGACTAGGTGTTCAAGAATGGGATATTTGGTACACACATTCATTATTGAATCCTATACCCTAATTTGTAAATCATAAACCATAAACCCTAAACCCTAAACCCTAATTTGTAAACCATAAACCCTAAATCCTAATATCTAAACCCTAAACCCTAAATGATAAAGCCTAATATGTAAATCCTAACCCTAATCTATAAACCCTAAACCCTAATACTTGTTTTCTCATTAATAATAAATGGATAGATCAAGGATGTCCATTCCAAATCACTGTACCCCATAGTTTATTACTACTATTGATTAGTTTATAAGATTTGTGGAGGAACATAGGAAATGACATTGATATAGGTTAATTGTCTATGTAGGAATTACAGTAACAACTTGATTGTCGACATTTCTAATGAAATCAAGTCATGGATTGTGCAATGGGATTGTACAGGGATATACTGAATGATACTGGCATGGTTTCTTACTATGAGACTAGTAGGTGGCGACAATAGTACTTGTGTTGAAGAAGAAATTTTCCATGATGGTGTAGATGTTAATGACCCCATTATGATATAAATGGTTGATGTGATGTTAGATAGGTGTGGGGTAGAGCACACCGATCAACCTCCTTATTTAGAAACATTACGCATGATGTTGAGAGATCATTATACTTAGGTTGTACTATGTTTTTGAAGCTGAGAGCTATGGTTGAGATTGTATACTCTGAAGGAATACAATAGATGGAGAGACAAAAGCTTCACGTCATTGTTTTCTTTGTTGAAAGAAATTCTTCCCGAAGGCAACTAGCTTCCAATATAAATATACGAATTAAAGAAAATGATGTGCCCAATGGGAATGAAGGCTAAGAAAATACATGCATGCTTGAATGAATGTGTGATATGTCATAAGGACTCTGTTGATTTGAAAGATTGTCCAAAATGTGGGGAATTAAGGTATATATTGACGACTCTGGGGAAGTCCAAAACTGGCTCTCCTACCAAGGTGATGTGGTATCTACCTATAATACCACAGTTTCCATGCTTATTTTCTAATGCCATGGATGCAAAGAATTAAAGGTGGCATGTAGAGATAAATATAAATAATGATGGGGTCCTACAACATGTGTCTAATTCCCCATAGTGGAAGAAGATTATTTATTGTAACCTAAATTGGTGAAGAAGTCAGGAATCTAAGACTCTACCTTTATACCGATGGGATGAATCCATATGCCACATTGAGCAGACAACATAACACTTGGTCTTATGTTTGTTATATACAATCTTCCTCCCTAGTTGTGTATGAAAACTAAGTACATCATGCCGTTGTTGATATCAGGCCCTAAGCAACCTAGCAATGATATCAATATTTATCTTCAACCATTGATTAATGACTAAACTCTGGGGAGAAGGTGTGATGACCTATTATGCTTTTCTTAGAGAGAACTTTTCATTTGCATGCTATGTTGTTTTGCACTATTAACGACTTTCCATCATATGGGAATTTGTCTGGATATAGTGTAAAAAGATCTAAAGCACTGTCCTATATGTGAAGAGAATACTGATTCAAAATGACTAAAACATGGCGGCAAGACTGTATATCTTTGTCATCAAATGTCTCTTCAAAAATTCCATCCCTACTGAAGGGTGTGCAAAGTGTTCAATGGATCAAATGAGGAATGAAGTGACCTAAACCTAAATCAAGGGAGGTTGTTTATGAAAGAGTAAAAGACTTTGTCGATGCATTCGGTAAGAGAAAACAATGTACCATTCCCACATAGAGTGATAAATCTTTATATAAGAAGAGGTTAATATTCTAGGATCATCCTGATTGGATATCTGTGACAGTTAGGCATTGTATCAATGGCATGCATGATGAGAAAAATTTCTATGATAGTGCCATTGGTACTCTATTGAATATACCAGGTAAGACTAAAGGCATCAAATCCAAAATGGACATATGTGAAATGGGCATAAGGAATGAATTAATAAATGAAGATAGTAGTGATCCAAAAACATATTTACCTCCTTCATGTTACACATTATCTAGAAAGGAGAAGAAAACTTCTTGTAAGTGCTTGCTTAATGTTAAGGTACCACAGGGATACTTCTCCAATATATATAGAGTGGTATCAATGAAGGATCTGAAGCTGATAAGTTTTAAATATCATGATTATCACACTCTAATGCAATAAATATTGCCCATGGCAATTCAATCTATATTGTTGAAGCATGTAATGTTTGAAATCACCAGGATTTGTTTCTTCTTCAACACTCTATACAGAAAAGTTATTGATCTTGAGAATATTGATAAGTTGCAAAGAGAAGTGGTCATTACCCTGTGCCAACTTGAGATGCATTTTCCTCCTTCATTCTTTGATATCATGGTACATCTTGTTGTCCATTTCACTAGGTACGTGAAAATGTTGGGACTAGTTTTCTTGCATTGGATGTATCCTTTTGAATGGTATGAGTACTTTTAAAGGTGATGTTTGAAATAGTTATTGAAAATGAGTCAGAACCATGACAATGTGCACCATGAGCATGAATTGATGTAAGTTGTATTAGTTTTATTACATAGATGTGCATTTTGCAATGTCTATCATGTTGTATTGTTGTATTATTGTATCACATTTATAAGTTTTACCTTTTTATGACTTATATGTGCTTTTTTATCAATTTTAGCATGAGTATGTGTGCCATGAGGATCTTGGTGAGCTTGATGTGCAATATCGTCCGTGTGAAAAAATAAGAGGCATCACCATGATGGACAAGTTACTAGAGAAAAGGGGTAACAAACCGAAGCTTGTCGTTGAGTTTGATGATCACGAAAATCCTGCTGGGCAGAACTACAATTCCTTTGTGTCATATATAGGGGTTCTAACTCATAGAAAAATGGATGTAAATGTAGAATCCTAGCATAAATTTGATCAAGGAAAGAAATATTTAATATGGAAGGAACTATGTGTGAGATATAATTATTTACAATTCTATTTTAAAGCTATTTATAATTCTATTTTTAAGAATTTCCACTAAGTATATGAACTTTTGTAAAGCAAATTTGAGTTGGATGAAAAAGTGCATCACAAAAAGGTGATGCAACACTGTGGCAGGGTACTAAGGAATTACAAGACAAATCTAACAAGAGAATACATTTATAACGTTGAGGAGAATAACAAGTCAACCATTGAGCAATGGAACTATCTTCACCCAAAGGTGTTGGAGGAGTTTGTTACTAACAAACAAACCAACAAATTCAAATTATTAAGCCTTGCTCCTCATTTTCAATACATTCTTATGAATTTACTATATTACATATTTAACATATGTCTGAACAAGCTATAAGTGATGCTCAAAGAGAAAGACATGCAAAGAATGTGCACAACCACACGATGGCTCCAGGTGGTTATGCAAATCTTCACAAAAAGCTATTGCATGTGTAACATCCCTGTCATGGGATTTGCCTTAACCCTAGAAGTTTTTCTTAAATAAGTCTTTTATATTCTTGTATTTATCTTTTGAAAAGTAATTAAGACTAAAGGAGAGCTTATGTTTCAATTTTGGTCCTATTCGAATAATGTTGAAATAGTATTTTTACCTATTTTGTACTAAAGTGCAATTTACCCAATTTAAGGGGTCACCTTGCAAATGTTACATGATAAATGTTCCTCAAGTTTTATAGAAACATAAGAATGAGAATGATGCTAAGGTATGGCTTGTGAAATCCTAAGTTCCAAGAAGGAGCTTGTTTGAGTAATGCTTGTGTATTGAATGCTAGTTTTGGTGTAATTTGCAAATTGCCCAAAATCTAGGGTTGAATATGTAAAATACCACTTCAAGAGTGTCCCTACTATTTATTGGTATCATTTGGAGAAAATAAAAAGAATGGGGCGTCTTGTTTGAACTACTTTTGAGGAGAGATAATCTTGATAATAAAATAATCAAGATTTAAGCATAATTGAAACCCTAATTTATTTGTAGCAAAAATAAATATATTAATTGAAGTTTCCATCAACTAAAAAGGCTTTGGTCGAAATCCTATAGTGGGAGGACGTCTAAATGCCTTGAGTGGCACCGAAATATCCTAAGTAGGTGAAGAAATCCACTCACATTTGTTAATTAAAAAGTAATGTCCACTAAAAATGGATAATAGTATTATAATGATTAAGGTGCTTAGTGGTTGCTTTTAATTCAAGGATAATTGAAAGGAAATTGAGGAAAAAGGAAGATGGTTTTGAAGGCAGGGAAGGGAGGGGGAATGTGTCAAGAAAGTGGATGAATTTTCTCCTACTATCTCTCTCTTAAAAATTCATATACATATACTCCATTTTTCACTTACTTGAAAGACTATTTTTGAAACCACTTTCTTCCCTTGATTTGGACGATGACCAAGGAGCTTAGGAGCAGGAGGAAAATGTTCCCCAAGCTGAAGGTAAGCTTCATGATCATCTTCAACCTTGGATTGATGGTTGAAATCAGATTTCAACATTCATTTTCTTCTCTCTTCCATCCAATGCTCAACCTTGGCTATCTTTTACATCCAAAGAATTGGAAACGAACCTTGGATAGTTGAAGGAGCTACTTTCACCATTAGAGACGAGAAGATAGAATCTTTGAAGCTACTTTGAAGGTGGGTTATATAACTTGAACCCATCAATGTTATTATTGATTTCAATTTCTCATCATATGTTGATCTTTTATTTTTCTTCTTGAATAATTGATGAATTCATCATATATATGACAGTAGAATTTGGAGGTATGAAGCTTGATGATGATGACATCATCTTAGCACGCACCTCAAGAATATAAAAAACAAACAGTTTCAATTTTGTTGGTCAAACAGTTTCAAACCGTTAGAGACCAAACGGTTTCAAAACCATTAGAGGTCAAACGGTTTCAAACCGTTAAAGACCAAACGGTTTCAATGCATTCAAGGATCAATTGGTCTCATGACCTAATAACTTCAAACTATCAAATTCAATTGGTTTCAAAACCCTAGAATCAAACTCAATTGATTTTAGAACCCTAACTCAATTGGTTTCAAGACCTTAATTTTAGGTTCAAACGGTTTCATCTCTGAATTGACAAAATGGTCTCAAACTGTTTGAGGACCAAACAGTCTCAAACCATTTGAGGATCAAACGGTCTCAAACCGTTTAGGGTTAATCGATCTTCAAACCGTTTGAGGGTCTTGGGTTGAAACGGTTTCAAAACCATTAGAGTTGAAACAGTTTTCAAACCACTAGATATGAAATGGTTTCAAAACCGTTTGATGAGCAAAAGGTTCAAGACCATTTAAGGATATAAAGACCAAGACCATTTGAAGGTCTAAATGGTCTCAAACCATTTGAAGGTTTAAGACCAAGATTGTTTGAAGGTTTAGGACCAAACCGTTTGAAGGTTTAGAGCCAAACCGTTTGAAGGTTTAGGGCCAAACCGTTTGAAGGTTTAGGGCCAAACCGTTTGAAGGTTTAGGGCCAAACCGTTTGAAGGTTCAATTGGTCCAAACCGTTTCAAGGTCCAATTGATTCAAACCATGTAAGTACTAATAACCCCATAAGTGGTTGAAGAGTATCTCAAGGTTGATTTCAATGGAGGTACCTCTAAAGTACTTAGGTGATTAGTATAATTAGAGTGATTATCACTCGATGCCTATGAAAGTAATAAATTCAATACACTATGATAAGCATAGCTGCATGTACTTTAGTAAGAAGTTAAGTCAACCTAATATTTTTTGGAAAATTGGGTAAGTATATTCCAAAAACCCCCTAAAAGGGGACAAAGTTATAAGCCACACTCATACATGTGACTACACACACCTAGGAATTGGTTACAGCAGATCCCAATTCCTAGGTATAATAGGAGGAAAATCAAGACAAGATTTAAAAGTAAAGTACATTCTCTTGATCTCAAGTGCAAGACGGCTGAAGATGGTGAGAAAGTCAGAAGCACCACTGTTATGTAGCCTTTTATTGTGCTCCTCCCAAATGAAGTGAACAACACCAGTGATGGCCCAAAGTTCAATGATTCTGGATTACTTTGACCTTTTACCAAGATCTATGAGGCATTCATATAGAGAATATGAGGCTCTGATGTTGAGTTTAAGTTGAGCACATCCCCTAATATATTTCTAGTATTTGCAGCCCCCAAAAAGATGAGTAATGGAGTCATTGTGTTGGCCACATAGTAAGCATGCAGGAATAGGAGCCCCCGACCAGGAACTAATCGTTTCCATAGTAGGTAGTACATTTGTGAGTGCTCTAAAGGTAGTAAGACTCCATCTAGGATAGTGCTTAGAGAGCCAAATATTTCCATAAGCCTTATCAGATGGATTCTTTTGTCTTGCGTTCTCCCAAAGATCCTTGCCTTCCCAAGCTGAGAAGGAAGGCCATAGAGCTACCATACGTCTGTGACAAGTAGAGCCATTCCTGGAAGCAATAGACAAGGTATCACCATACCTACAAGAAAGCCATGAGCTCCATATACATTGAGCTTGGGTGAACTTCTTGATGCGACGTAACGAATGGTAATCCGCAAGTTCATCAAGTCTCTTAAGCCCCAAGCCACCTTCACCAAGCGGGTAAGCTAAACGTGACCAACTAGAGGGGTGCACCGAGCTACCCCAAAGGAAGTCAGAAAGTAACAGCTCCATTCTTCGTAAGACAACAGGAGGAATGTCACCCATACACATTCAATAGCTGATCAGACCCATGGCACAGTGCTTAACAAGCACAAGATGACCAACCATAGATATTTTAGAACCAGGCTATCTCTATATCATATCTCTGAGCTTATCTAAGCATTCATGGAAATGGCGCCTCCTGAGGTTGCCTCCAGCCATAGGAAAACCAAGATACTTTGTGGGCCACGTACCACGCTGAATACCCAAGCAGCTAATCAAGGCGTCCTTGTTGCGGCAAGAAGAGGATAAGAATATATGTGTTTTATTCGGATTGCATTTCATGCCAGAAACAGAACCAAAATCAAGCAAAACCTATTTGAGTTTGACAAGGTTGCGTAGACGTCCCTCGAAAAAGATAAGTACATCATCCGCAAACAGAAGATGGCTAAGAGCTTTGGTCCCATTGATGGAATAGCTCCTGATGAGTCTATTATCATACGCCTCCTCAAGACATCTACTGAGACCTTCCATAGCAATAGTGAAAAGTAGAGGGGATAAGGGATCATCTTACCGAAGACCGTTGGTGCTTTTGAAGAAGCCAACCGAAGAACCATTTAGCAAGAGAGAAAAGGATGGAGTTTCCACACATTGCTTAAGAATGGAGATAAACTTTTCATTGAACCCAAGGCTGTAGAGACAATCCCAAAGGTAAGACCAATGAACAGAATCAAAAGCCTTCGTAATATCCAACTTGATGCAAGCAGCGGGAGGACTGGATTTCCGATTGAATCTAAGAGTGAATTCAGCCATAAGAAGGGAACAATCCTCAATACTCCTACCTTTGACAAAAGCACCTTGGTAGGGAGAGATAATCTTTGGCACAAGAGTAGCTAGTCTCCTTGATATGACTTTAGTGATAATTTTATAGAGCATCGAGAAGCAGGAGATAGGCCTGAAGTCAGTAGGGGACGAAACGATGTCCTTCTTGGGAATAAGAGCAAGAAAAACATGGTTGACTTGCCTAACCATGTTTCCCCCTCAAAAATCCATTGGACAACCTTAAGGAGATCATCACAAATGACGTTCCAATTACCCCTATAGAAGTAACCATTGAAGCCATCCGGGCCCGGGCTTTTGTGAGGTCCCATGCTCCACACAGCATCATGAACCTCACTCAAACTTGGAGTAGATCATAGCATGTCATTGTCAATACCAGAAACAAGAGGTGACCAATCTGGAATACAAGAGACTGAAGCATCACAAGGTTGATTATATAGTTGTTCAAAATACTGGACAGTGTCGTCAGCAATAGCATCTTTATCCTACAAAAGATTACCATGTGAGTCAAAAAGTTCAGTTATAGAGTTGATAGCATCCCGTCTCTTGACCATGGTATGGTGGACAGTAGTGTTTCTATCACCATTGGAGAGCCACTCCATTCTGCTACGCTGCCAGAAATAAACCTCTTCTGCCTTAAGAAGCAAGTCCAATCTTTCAAGGGTTTGTTTTTCAGCATGAATGAGATCTGGATCTAGAGGACATCTACGGACCATAGCTGAAATGTCATCAAGCTCCATTCTTTCTCTAGCAATCAGGTTCTTGAGGTTGACATACTATTTAGACCAAGTCTTCAACTTCTCTTTGACATTCTTGAGTTTGTGACAGAATTGGAAGAGAGGATTACCGTGGATTTCAGTCATCCAAGCCTCTTTAATAATGTCCCGAAAACCTTCTCAATCCAACCAGAAATTGAGAAAATGGAAAGGCTTCTTCTTGTAAGAGATAGGCTTCATATTGATGTTTAGAGCACAATGGTCTGAATAATTACATGTGATGAACTTTGTTTTGGAACTAGGAAATTTAGTCAGCCAAGCATCATTAACAAAGGCTCTATCAAGTTTGCACACCACCCTTTTAGCAACACCTTTCTTGTTATGCCATGTATAAACCTCCTTACCAATGACTAGTGATTCAGTTAGACCAGCATTATCAAGAGCAGCATTAAAAGAACTAAGGATAACAGAGGGCACCTCACGACCCCCAGCCTTCTCCTCTTGCTTCCTGATATTATTGAAGTCACCAGTGATAAGCCAAGCTTCATCTATGTTAGTAGCAATCCTCTCCAAGGTATGCCAGAGAAAAGAATGCTCCAACACAGAGTTCCTAGCATAGATAGCAGTAGTGTAGATGATGAGACCACCTTTATTAATGCATTTCAAAGTGACCTGTTGATCATCCATCTCAACCACAGAAGTAGTCCAGCAATTAGGATTCCACCCAATGTAGATATGACCATTAAGTCAACCTAATAAGGTATGATGATGATGTGTGTTCCTAAGTACATGGAACAATGATAAGTATGATTTAATACTTAAATGATGCTATGTGAAACCCTAATATAGGGTTCTGGCATATGAAATTCTAATTGAATAAGATGAAGAAACCCTAACCCTAATATAGGGAGATGTTATGTGAAACCCTAATATAGGGTGATGTTATGTAAAACCCTAATTGATAAAGATGGGAAACCCTGACCCTAGTGAGGGAATAGTGATGTTATCTTTGTATTGCATAATGCAGATATGTAATTGATATGGTTGTTATCAAGTATACTAACCATGTAGGTATCATGAGATGATGACCATAACCAGATATGAGCTATAATGTTAATGGGCCTTGTGAGCCATTATTTAATTTGTTGCCTAGTGAAAGGTGACAAGAAGTTTAATATGCCTAGTGAACTATGTGAAATGCTTGTGTAACAAGTATCATGAATACCTTGGTCAGATGACCTGGAGGTAATAGTTACCTGATAGTGGTAACCATGTTCAGTGATGAACTAAGGGTTTGAATAACCAGATCCAGTAAACATGATGATGGTATTGTTGAGGGATGTGAATTCCCAGCAATTAGACAAGGGATTGTGAGCCCAATGTTTTTATAAAGTTTTGAAAAGTACTTAATAGAAGTATTACATGTTTCTTTGTAGCATTTGTCATAATAATTCTTGTTTGAAAACTAACTGATGCTAAAAGAATATGGTAATGTACTTAAATAATCAAGTGGAATTTTATCATGTAGAGCCCTGGCCATAGATCCATCATCGTCAGTAGCTGGTGATGGTGAAACGGATTCTCCTACGGGTTAATTCGGAGTGTATATTATTGAATATGTGGGGTTTCTCCTAGCCGAAAATAGGAGGATTAGAGTGCAACTTCAGTTGTAGACTCAAGATATGTATAAGAGCATGGTGAATAAGCCCATGACTAAGTGTGATAGATCATGAATGTGTTCATGGCTCAGAGAGCACGGTGAACTGGCCCGTGGCTCAGATTTACTAGCGTCGGGACCTGTACCAAGGCAGGATAGAGAATGGGTAGCCTATGGGAGCTAACCCTGTGACTGAGGTCACTTAAGTAAGATATTTTGGTCCTGATTGTGGTCTCGCACTGACCGAGACAGATGAGATCATGGAGTCTGACTCTTCCTTTGATCTTGTATGGCACTGGCTTTGGGTTTCGTAACTGAAGGTTGGATTTGAGTGGTACAGCTCACTTCCTCAGGGCAGAAGTATGATTGTAAAATGTAATCAGCCATGTAGCGTATTTGCTTAAGGATGAAATACAAAAATCATTGGTTGATGTTACATTGCTTACTGTATCCTAAATGGATAGATGTTATACATGTTCTTCATATTTCTTATTAAAATGGATATATGATTTACTGCTTTATCATTTATAATTGTAATGTTTTTAAAGATGATGTTTCTCAATTCTACTTAATATTGATTAAATCCTACTTTTTAATATAGAATCCTCTGCTCAGTTTATTATTGTTTATCTACAATAATAATATTTTTGGTGGAGAGCTATATCTCTCGCTGGGACATGGGTCTTACTCTGTTGGTCACCAACATTTTAGGTGGATGCGGGCGAGGAGGTAGGGACCATACAACAGGGGAAGGACAACAACATCAGGGACAACAGTAACATCTCAGGTGGAGATATTGACTGTCGTGTCTTGTAGATATGAGTCCTATGTGTCGTCTTTGTACTCTCAGGTCCTTGGAGTCAGTACTTAGTGTTTTCATGATCGATCTGAGATTTTGGCTTGAATGCCTCGAGGTTTTATGTTGCTTATGTATAGTTTTGGCAAAGCAACTGTTGTAAATATATTCCTTGAGAAGAGATGGTACATGGTATGTACAATGTGAACTATAATGTATATAGTACCTTGGTTCTATTTATAAGAGTTTCCTAGAATTGGATCTCTTTGCAAAAAGGTTTTAATTTTTAGTGATTTTTGTCAATCTGCTATTTATGTTTAATTCTGCTTAATTGTAACGATTTGTTTATCGGTTTGGTGACTGTCGTCACAAGGTTTTTGGTATCACAGATTAAGATTCACTGAGTCTACAAAGACATAGGATTAAGGTCGTTGAGTCTGTTTTAGTGTCTTCCAGTTTATCTAATAGTGACTTGTTCTCTTAGGAGAAGAAGTATAGCTTAAAGATGGTTGGATCACATGAAGAACATGCTACTGAAAATAGTGTTACTGCACCAGGAGGAGGTGCAAGGGGTCATGCTAGAGAGGAACTAGTACCTGAGAATCCCCAGCTTGACCAAGACACACTAGAAAATCCATCTTTTCATGCTCTATTTGGGAAGTTCATGGTGACAATGACACATATGGCGGATAGGATGCCACTACCTGCACCTAGGGCACCAGCTCACAATGAGGGACATGGAGCTGGAAAGACTTTTGAATGGATTCGATGGGTAGGAGCCACTAATTATGATGGTACAACTGACCCAGCAGACGCATACTTGTGGCTGACTGAGATGGAAAAGGCCTTCAGAATTCTTAATATCCCCGAAGCTGAGAAGTTAGGCATGCGGTGTACCTGTTGAAGGGGAGTGCTGGCCATTGGTGGGCTATAGAAGAAGGCAAAAGGCCAGGTGTTGAAGTTGGATGAGAAGAGTTCCGACAAGAGTTTATTAGTAGATATTTTCCTAAGACTTACCTGGATGAGAAGATCTCCCAGTTTCAGCGGATAAGGCAAGGACCAATGAACATTAGTGAGTATGAAGCTAAGTTTATGGAGCTTCTACGGTTTTGTCCGCACATGGCTGCTACAGATGAGGAGAGGATTCAACGTTCTGAGAAGGGTTTGAACGCTGATTTGACCACACCCGTATCTTCTCTAGAGAATAGAGAGAGGTTTGCCACCTTTGTGGAGTCAGTTAGGCAGATAGAAAGGTCCGTGACTGAGAAACGTCAAGCCAACAGTAAGGAAGTGTATACACAGTTCCAAGGATAGAGGTCTGAAAGTTTTAAGAAACCAAGGTTTTATGTACCAACAACACTACCAAGGTTCAATACCCAGACACAGTGGACATCTAGGAAGGGTAGAGGTCATAGTTTACCACCAGAGGGAGCCCACAACTCAACATAAATGTCAGTAATAGGACCATCTAGACCACAATGGGAGGACAGAGTCTGTTATAAATGTGGGAAGATGGGACATATGATGAAAGATTGTTTAGCTAGAGGCGTGAGTGTAACCCAACCACTGAGGCAGAGTCAACAAGGCTCTTAGAGGCGACAGATTAGCAGTGGCACTCAAGGACGTGGACAGGCATCCCAAGTTGGCTCATCTACACCCAACAACAGGGCGAGTGGTCGACAACCACAAATGACAAGATTCTATGCTATGAATCAGCCAGAAGCAGTGGTCAACCCATGAGTCATGATATGTCAGATAGAATTATTTCATTCTGATATGTCTTCATCCTACTTTGTATCTGTTTTGATTGATCTGGGTGCTACACATTCTGTTATCACTCGGAAAGTGATTCATGACTGCAATATGACTGACAGTCATAGAGCAGATAACTTGTTATTAGAAACTCTGTTAGTTGGATCTACAGTGTTGCAGGAGGTATGTTCTCCTTGTATTCTTTCTTTTTTAGAACATAGCATTTAGGTGGATCTTATACCACTTGAGATGCATGGGTTCGACATAATCCTTGGGATGGACACCCTATAAAAGTATAAGTTTGTCTTGGATTGCGGTTCTAAGCAGGCTATATTCACAGACAAAGGTGATACATGGATCTTTCAGGGGGACAGAAAGATTCTTCCAACCTGTCTAGTGTGGGCTATGGTACCTGAGAAGTTGATGAGACAAGGATGCTTCACATTCTTGGCACATGCGATAGATACCAGAGCAGAGAGTAATAGTCTTTTTGAAGTTCTGATTGTTAGGGAGTTTGAGGATGTGTTTCCTGAGGAACTTCTAGGTGTTCCTCCACCCTAAAAAATTGATTTCGAGATTAATCTAATCCTGGGTACACAACCAATAGCTCAAACACCTTATAGAATGGCACCTACTGAGATGGAAGAACTCAAGAAACAGCTACAGGAGTTGCTTGAAAAGGGTTTAATTTGACTGAGTACTTCACCATGGGGTGCTCTGGTTCTCTTTGTAAAAAAGAAGGACGGGTCTATGTGATTATGCATTGATTATAGACAGCTAAACAAAGTAACCATAAAGAACAAATATCCTCTTCCAAGGATAGATGACCTATTTGACCAGTTGTGTGGTGCAACTATATTCTCCAAAATAGATCTGAGGTCAGGATACCATCAGTTACACATCAAAGAGAGTGACATACCTTAATCAACTTTCAGGATAAGGTATGGTCACTATGAGTTCATAGTTATGTCATTTGGACTAACTAATGCACCATATGAATTCATGGAACTCATGAACATAATCTTCCAGCCATTCCTTGATCAATTCATAGTAGTATTTATAGATGACATCCTAATTTATAGTAGAGATGCTCGACAACATGAGAAACACCTCCATCAGGCACTGACTTTACTGAGAAAGCACAAGCTATATGCCAAATTCAGTAAGTGTGAGTTCTGGTTATCGAAAGTGTCTTTTCTTAGACACGTAATATCTGCCTCAGGTATCCGTGTTGATTCTTAAAAGGTAGAATCTGTCTTGGAGTGGGAATAGTCAAAGACACCAATAGAGATACACAATTTTCTAGGACTGGCATGCTACTATAGGAGGTTCATTAAGAACTTCAGTTTTGTAGCATTACCCCTAACCAAGTTGACCAGAAAGGAGGTTACTTTTGTCTGGAATGACAAGTGTCAACATTCTTTCCAGTCGTTGAAAGAAAGGTTGACCAGTGCACCTGTATTAGTGTTACCTGAGCAGGGAAAGGGGTATATTGTTTTCTGTGATGCTTCTAAGAATGGTCTAGGATGTGTGTTGATGCAGGATAAACAAGTGATTTCTTTTGCTTCCCGACAACTTAAGAAACATGAGGAAAACTATCCAACACATGATCTAGAATTAGCTGTTGTGGTTCATGCGTTGAAGATCTGGAGACATTATCTCTACGGAGAGACATTCCAGATTTTCACAGACCATAAGAACCTAAAATACATCTTTTCACAACATGAGTGAATATGAGACAATGCCGCTGAATGGAGTTAATCAAGGACTATGATTGTACAATTCATTATCATCTGGGAAAGGCTAATGTAGTGGCTGATGCACTAAGTAGAAAATCATCATCACCAAACATAGACAAAGCATAATTGAACTCTTTAGTGTGATTTAAACGAGACATGCTTGTCTCTTTGAGGCAAAACAATGTACAACTTAAAGTATCCTTGTTAGCTGGACTGTTAGTTGAGATGCAAGTAAAACCTACTCTGAAACAACAGATCAAAGAGGCACAACAGGCTGATGCTGTGATTCAACAGATAAGATCAGAGTATGGTAGTGAGAAACGAGATGGTTTTCATGAGTCAGATGATAAGGTAGTCTGTTACCATGGTAGGATGGTAGTACCTGATGTCAATGACTTAAGGAAGTTAGTCATGGAGGAATCTCATTCATCCATGTATGCAATGCATCCAGGGAGCACCAAAATGTATCATAACTTGAAAGATATGTATTGGTGGCCTCGTTTGAAGAAAAATGTAGCTGAGTTTGTTATGTGGTGTCCAGTGTGTCAGTAGGTTAAAATTGAACATTAGAAGCCCGCAGGAACAATGCAAGCTCTACCTATACTGTAGTGGCAATGGGATCACGTAACCATGGACTTTGTGGTTGGTTTACCCAGAACAACCAAAAGTCATGATTCCATTTGGGTGATAGTTGATAGGTTGACTAAGTCAGCACATTTTCTTCCTGTCAAAACAACCTATACTGCTGAAAAACTTGCACAGATCTACATAGATGAGATAGTGCGATTACACGGGGTTCCAGCTACAACTATTTCTGATAGAGGTCCCCAGTTCACGAGTCATTTTTGGGAACGACTACATAAAGATTTGGGTACGCAGTTAAGATTTAGTACTACCTTTCACCCACAGATAGATGGACAATCTGAGAGGACTATACAAACTTTGGAGGATTTGCTTAGGGCATGTGTCCTTCAGTTTGTAGGAAGTTGGGATATACTCTTAAGCTTAATAGAATGTGCTTACAACAATAGTTATCAGCACAATATTGATATGGCACCATATGAAGCATTATATGGTAGATGTTGTAGATCTCCATTATGCTGGTATGAAATAGGGGAATATCAACTTTTGGGTCCTGAATTAGTGCAACAGACAACAAAAAAGATTAAAGTAATACAACAACAGTTAAAAGTTTCACATGATAGATAGAAATCATACACTGATAAACGGAGAAGACCTTTAGAATTCCAAGTTGGAGATAGAGTATATCTCAAAGTCTCACCTTGGAAAGGTGTTCTTAGATTTGGGAAAAAGGATAAATGGCTCCTAGATTTATGGGGCCTTATCCAATCACTGAACGGATTGGAAAGGTAGCCTATAAGTTGGAGTTGCCACCTGAACTACATAGATTGCATCCAGTATTCCATATATCCATGTTGAGAAAGTGTCACCCTCACACGGAGTTAGTTTTGCAACATGTGGAGGTAGAATTAAATGAAGATATATCCTATGTAGAAGGACCAATGATGATTCTTGACATGAGAATCAAAGAGTTAAAAAAGAAAGACATAATGCTTCTGAAAATTCTCTGGCATCATCGTGGCATTGAAGAGGCTATGTGGGAACTGGAGGAAGAGATGAGGAGGAAGTACCCTTCTCTTTTCTCTTGATGATTTCGGGGACGAAATCCCTATTAGGGGTGGATAATTGTAACATCCCTAATCTGGGTTATGCCTTAACCCTAGAAGTTTTTCTTAAGTAAGTCTTTTATATTCTTGTATTTATCTTTTGAAAAGTAATTAAGACTAAAGGAGAGCTTATGTTTCAATTTTGGTCCTATTCGAATAATGTTGAAACAGTATTTTTACCTATTTTGGACTAAAGTGCAATTTACCCAATTTAAGGGGTTACCTTGCAAATGTTACATGATAAATGTTCCTAAAGTGTTATAACATCATAATAATGAGAATGATGCTGAGGTATGGCTTGTAGAAGCCTAAGTTCCAAGAAGGAGCTTGTTTGAGTAATGCTTGTGTATTGAATGCTAGTTTTGGTGTAATTTGCAAATCACCCAAAATATAGGGTTGAATATGTAAAATACCACTTCAAGAGTGTCCCTACTATTTCTTGGTATCATTTGGAGAAAAAAAAAGAATGGGGCGTCTTGTTTGAACTACTTTTGAGGAGAGATAATCTTGATAATAAAATAATCAAGATTTAATCATAATTGAAACCCTAATTTATTTTGTAGCAAAAATAAATATATTAATTGAAGTGTCCATCAACTAAAATGGCTGTGGTCGAAATCCTATAGTGGGAGGACGTCCAAATGCCTTGAGTGGCACCGAAATATCCTAAGTACGTGAAGAAATCCACTCACATTTGTTAATTAAAAAGTAATGTCCACTAAAAATGGATAATAATATTATAATGATTAAGGTGCTTAGTGGTTGCTTTTAATTCAAGGATAATTGAAAGGAAATTGAGGAAAAAGGAAGATGGCTTGAAAGGCAAGGAAGGGAGGGGGCATGTGGAAAGAAAGTGGATGAATTGTCTCCTACTTTCTCTCTCTTAAAAATTCATATACATATACTCCATTTTTCACTTACTTGAAAGACTATTTTTGAAACCACTTTCCTCCCTTACTTTGGCCGACGACCAAGGAGCTTAGGAGCAGGAGGAAAACGTTCCCCAAGCTGGAGGTAAGCTCCATGATCATCTTCAACCTTGGATTGATGGTTGAAATCGGATTTCAACATTCGTTTTCTTCTCTCTTCCATCCAATGCTCAACCTTGGCTATCTTTTGCATCCAAAGAATTGGAAACGAACCTTGGATAGTTGAAGGAGCTACTTACACCATTAGAGACGAGAATCTTGAAGCTTTGAAGCTACTTTGAAGGCGGGTTATATAACTTGAACCCATCAATGTTATTATTGATTTCAATTTCTCATCATATGTTGATCTTTTATTTTTCTTCTTGAATAATTGATGTATTCATCATATATATGATAGTAGAATTTAGAGGTCTGAAGCTTGATGATGATGAAATCATCTTAGCACACACCTCAAGAATATAAAAAACAAATGGTTTCAATTTTGTTGGTCAAACAGTTTCAAACTGTTAGAGACCAAACGGTTTCAAACCGTTTTGTGACCAAATGATTTCAAAACCGTTAGAGGTCAAACCGTTATAGACCAAACAGTTTCAATGGATTCAAGGATCAATTGGTCTCATGACCTAATAACTTCAAACAATCAAATTCAATTGGTTTCAAAACCCTAGAATCAAACTCAATTGATTTCAGAACCCTAGCTCAATTGGGTTCAAGACCCTAATTTTAGGTTCAAACGGTTTCATCTTTGAATTGACCAAATGGTCTCAAACCGTTTGAGGATCAAACGGTCTCAAACCATTTAGGGTTAATCGATCTTCAAACCGTTTGAGGGTCTTAGGTTGAAACGGTTTCAAAACCGTTAGAGTTGAAACAATTTTCAAACCATTAGATATGAAACGGTTTCAAAACCATTTGATGAACAAAAGGTTCAAGACCGCTAAAGGATATAAAGACCAAGACCGTTTGAAGGTCTAAACGGTCTCAAACCAATTTAAAGTTTAAGACCTAGACCATTTGAAGGTCTAAACAGTCTCAAGCTGTTTGAAGGTTTAGGATCAAACCATTTGAAGGTTTAGGGCCAAACCGTTTGAAGGTTTAGGGCCAAACCATTTGAAGGTTCAATTGGTCCAAACCGTTTGAAGGTCCAATTGATTCAAACCATGTAAGTACAAATAACCCCATAAGTGGTTGAAGAGTATCTCAAGGTTGATTTCAATGGAAGTACCTCTAAAGTACTTAGGTGATTAGTATAATTAGAGTGATTATCACTTGATGCCTATGAAAGTAATAAATTCAATACACTATGATAAGCATAGTTGCATGTACTTTAGTAAGAAGTTAAGTCAACCTAATAAGGTATGATGATGATGTGTGTTCCTAAGTACATGGAAAAATGATAAGTACGATTTAATACTTAAATGATGCTATGTGAAACCCTAATATAGGGTTTTGGCATATGAAATTCTAATTGATTAAGATGAAGAAACCCTAACCCTAATATAGGGAGATGTTATGTGAAACCCTAATATAGGGTGATGTTATGTGAAACCCTAATATAGGGTGATGTTATGTGAAACCCTAATTGATACAGATGGGAAACCCTAAACCTAATTAGGGAATAGTGATGTTATCTTTGTATTGCATAATGTGGATATGTAATTGATATGGTTGTTATCAAGTATACTAACCATGCAGGTATCATGAGATGATGAGCATAACCAGGTATGAGCTATGATGTTAATGGGCATTGTGAGCCATTATTTTATTTGTTTCCAAGTGAAAGGTGACAAGAAGTTTAATATGCATGGTGAACTATGTGAGATGCTTGTGTAACAAGCATCATGAATACCTTGGTCAGATGACCTGGAGGTAATAGTTACCTGATAGTGGTAACCATGTTCAGTGATGAACTAAGGGTTTGAATAACCAGATCCAGTAAACATGATGATGATATTGTTGAGGGATGTGAATTCCCAGTAATGAGATAAGGGATTGAGATCCCAATGTTTTATAAAGTTTTGAAAAGTACTTAATAGAAGTATTACATGTTTCTTTGTAGCATTTGTCATAATAATTCTTGTTTGAAAACTTGAATGATGCTAAAAGAATATGGTAATGTACTTAAATAATCAAGTGGAATTTTATCATGTAGAGCCCTGGCCATAGATCCATCATCGTCAGTAGATGGTGATGGTGAAATGGATTCTCCTACGGGTTAATCTGGAGCGTATATTGTTGAATATGTGGGGTTTCTCCTAGATGCAAATAGGAGGATTAGAGTGCAACTTCAGTTGTAGACTCAAGATATGTATAAGAGCATGGTGAACAGGCCCATGGCTCAGTGTGATAGAGCATGAACGTGTTCATGTCTCAGAGAGAACAGTGAACTGGCCCGTGGCTCAGATTTACTAGCGTCGGGACCTGTACCAAGGCGGGCTAGAGAATGGGTAGCCTATGGGAGCTAACCATGTGACTGAGGTCACTTAAGCAAGAGACTACGGTCCTGCTTGTGGTCTCACACTGACCGAGATAGATGAGATCGTGGATTCCGACTCTTCCTTTGATCTTGTATGACATCGACTTTGGGTTTCGTAACCGAAGGTTGGATTTGAGCGGTACGGCTCACTTCCTCAGGGCATAAGTATGATTGTAAAATGTAATCAGCCATGTAGCATATTTTCTTAAGGACAAAATACAGAAATCATTGGTTGATGTTACATTACTTACTGTATCCTAAATGGATAGATGGTATACATGTTCTTCATATTTCTTATTAAAATGGATAGATGATTTACTGCTTTATCATTTATAACTGTAATGCTTTTAAAGATGATGTTGCTCAATTCTACTTAATATTGATTAAATCCTACTTTTTAGTAGAGAATCCTCTGCTCAATTTATTAGTGTTTATCTGCAATAATAATATTTTTGGCGGAGAGCTATATCTCTCGCTGGGACATGGGTCTCACTCTGTTGGTCACCAACATTTTAGGTGGATGCGGGCGAGGAGGTAGGGACCATACATCAGGGGAAGGACAACATCATCAGGGACAGCAGTAACATCTCAAGTGGAGATACTGACTGTCGTGTCTTGTAGATATGAGTCCTATGTGTCGTCTCTGTACTCTCAGGTCCTTGGAGTCAATACTCAGTGTTTTCATGATCGATCTGAGATTTTAGCTTGAATGCCTCGAGGTTTTATGTTGCTTATGTTTAGTTTTGGCAAAGCAACTTTTGTAAATATATTCCTCGAGAAGAGATTGTACATGGTATGTACAATGTGAACTATAATGTATACAATACCTTGGTTCTATTTATAAGAGTTTCATGGAATTGGATCTCTTTGCAAAAAGGTTTTAATTTTTAGTGATTTTTGTTAATCCACTGTTTATGTTTAATTTTGCTTAATTGTAACGATTTTCTTATCGGTTTGGTGACTGTCGTCACAACAGGCGTCTTCTTCTCAATAACCTACTCATGAGTCTGTTGAGTCCTCTACTATTCCTGTACCTCTACCTCGCCATCATCTATGGATAGTTGGGAGGAAAATCAAATCTGGAGATATACCCTACGCCACAACTGCTAAGGCAGATGCAAAAATAGTAAAGTTTACTCTCAGAGAAATTACTATTGATGATTGTTATGTTTTACCTTGACCTTGATTATTATGTTTTACTTACAAATCACTATTCATGATGATTAGTAGGAGCTCCACAAGAAAAGGAAATGATGCAAGTTCATCCCTAAGAACAATAGGTATGAATTGATCGTTACTCTAGGTAACCGTTAACATCATGGGTGTTAAAGTTGCTGGCACTGGTGTTGGTATCAGAGCCTTCTTTGAGCCATTACAACATAAGCGTAACCTATCCAGAAAGGACGATTCTTATAAGAAAAGGTACAATAGATTATTTCAAAGGGAATCTTGGAAGCAATGAGACGGTATCATGTTTCTCATATATCTACTTAGACAATACCCTCAGCGTCCCACTCTTCATGCGAGGTGGACCCCTTACGACAGAGTTGGTTGGGAGTAATCTCATGGACCTACCACCTAGCACGTCCGTTGTAAGTATTTTTATGAATAGGTATCTTTCGTAATGATTTGTATACTATGTTTGAGTTATATATATATATATATATATATATATATATATATATATATATATATATAATAGTCTATGCAAATTTTTAGGGTTTGATACCATATCATCTTTTATTACAAAGCTATGTCATTATACAGGGCACAGATTACCCATCCCTTGAATATGACATGATTCATGGTGCTCAGTTGTCTATGGATGCAGTTTGTGTGTTGTCAAGGCTTGTCTATGACCCTTGGAAGAATACTACATTGCCATATGACCACCACGAGCATGAGATCATAGGTGATGCAAGAAGGAGGCGTGGTTGTACGGCCCAAAGTAAGAGTTGTCTATACTAATGTATATGAAATTTACATTGTGTTTGTATCTGTATATACATGACAATTGATATGAGAATATATATATGCAAGAAAGAATGCCTAAGAAACCCCCTACAATTCCTCCTCCACCTCCACCTCCACCTCCTCCTCAAGTACCTGGTTAGCTTTCAAAGGACCTATCTGACTGACTAGGTCCTAATTGCAGGGGGTTGGCAATATGGATATGCAACTTTGAAGAAGGGTCTCCTATGATGGTCCATATTAAGGGGGATGTTGTAGGTCAAGTTCATGATACTAGTGTGTTTTTACAAGATGTTCATGAGACATCTACTAATGCTTGGTTGAATACATCTGTGAAAGAAATTTTGATATGGTGAGGTCTTATGTAGCTAAATACCTCATTTTATATATGTTGATCTATTTTCTTATCTATTAATGCATACATGATATGCGTTTTGTAGATAATTACATAGGGTGTGTACATGGCTCACATTGCTCCATGTGGCATTTTGAGTTCCATCATTGATTAGTTGTGTAGTTAAAGATCCTACATCTGTTGGCGAATATTGCTCTACCACATTAAATATTTTGGTAAAGTGAAAAAGAGTGTGATTATAGCTTCGTTTAATTTTGAATAAGTTTTAATTCTGGCTTAAGAATGACATTTCATTGTGGATTTTGATTTTTATTTTCTTTGCCTTATTTTCAGTTAGGAATAAACATTTGGTGTTGTTGGTTATTGTCCCCATGATGCTAACTATATATTATCTAGATCCTAAGGGTTACAAAGTAGATAGTGGGGGATACGAAATGCAAAAAGGCATTATTAGTGTGAGTAAATTTTTATATTTATATCTGTTAACATATATTCAATGTGTTACATTAGCGTATAGGGCTTAATAAGATTTCAAAAAGGCTAGAGGAAAGGTGGGCAAGAAAAGGAAAGTGATAAGTTGGCAGAATGTTGATGTAGTTTTCTTACTCTAAGGCATATTTATACCAACTATGCTTACTTTTATTTACTAAAGTTTTGTATGTTGAAATTTATAGTGCCCTGTACAAAACAATGGTTGGCATGCAGATACTACATGATGCAATATATGGAGATGATTGTTAGATATGGGGCACTAGACATCAATCACGTAAAATGTAATCTATATATAGTCTTGATCATAATAAGTAAACAGTCTTATTCGATAATATAAAAATATCACAAATTTTAATTATACATGATATTCTCTTTATAGTTGTTTGATACGAAAAGGCCCTATATGAAAGAATGGCTAGATGAGATAGAGAACAATGTCACAAGCCTTTGTTAAGGATGTGAACTTTGAATTTTTGGTTGGGATAAAGATTGAGTTTTCTAAACTTTGATGTCAGTGTCATCATTTCTATATACATGTGTTCTTATGACTTCTTGCAACTATACTTTTTTCTCCAATAAATTATTAATGCATATGTGAATATATGCATGTGTGTGAATGTGAAATGAATGAAAACAGTGAGAATTGTGTTTCTACATGTCATGAGAATGGAATGGGTGCTATGTGAATGAAGTATCATGTGTGTGAATGAATGTTAAGATGAATGAATCAAATTATGTTTGTACTTGTGATGAGAATGGAATTGGAGAATAGATCTTGTATGTGGGTGGACTATGTTTGTTATTTGCAAGTTTTGTAGGTTTGTTGGCCTATCCTTAAGTTGGACATAGGATGGAACCTATAGTTCTGAACTTTAGGTTTTGCATCCTGATGAATAGTCAGATAGTAGGTCTGCATATCTGCTATTTTAAAACAAACTTAGTCATCAGTTGTTACAAAAAAGATGACATTGTAGGCCTGAGTTGTCAGTTTTAGGATGAAAATTGACATTATAGGATTACAATATGTTATAGTTTATTTATCGACTGATGACTCAAGAATCTTTACCAATTACAAATGTGATCTGGTATGGCATTACAATGTCAGTTTTGGATCCTAAATCGACGAATAAAACTCCTATCTATTTCGGTTTCTTTTATCATATAAACTGAGGATGGACCAACGTCTTAGACCTATGATTGTAGTGTCACCCACCTAGGTGTCTGTTGGAAACTAATCTTATAGTCATTTAAACTGACGTTAGAGGTAGTTTCTGTACTAGTGCCATCTTCATTTATGACAGTTATAAAAGCACTAGAAATAATCAAACCTAATGGACGTGATTCATATCGCTTAGGTAAAATGATAATAAATGGTTTGCTAGTCACTTGAACACCTTCACAACCACATAATTAAGTGAATTTATTAAGAAAAACACAAAATTATAGAGAATTTTGAAAACTCTCCATTATATTGTGTGAACACAAGCTAACCCCTCTATTATTAGTATAACCTTAAGTATATGCTAGGTACCTCACACGTTATGTCAAGGGAGCTATTAGAATCTTAGTACATAGATGCAATGATAGCTTCCCTGACTAATAACTTTGGGGTTTTGGTTAACCCATAATATTCAACAGAGATCTTTCATCCTTTCCGTAAAATTTTAATCTATGATTGAGTTAGTGTTGTTAGAGAGGAGATAGGTTAGATAAGGTCAAAATTTTGGTTGTCAATTAGAAAATAATCAACTACATTTCTGGGTTAGAAAGTTTAACATGAACGAGTTTGTCAAGTGAGTTGGAAACCGATGTGTATGCAAGAACCTATCAACAATTGTTGAGATAACTTTTATCAAAACTTTGTGCATCATCTACTTAAAACTGACAATTTTAGTTCAATTTTATGGGGATGAATGGTTTGGTTGGTTAGATTTTCAAAGTTGTTGAACAATTTTTTGATGGCATAGTTTACACAGACCAAACCAAACCAAACTTATACATGTGTCTATATATAATAGTATATATATATGTTATATACATTATACATTATACATTATACATTATACATTATATATTATATATTACATATTATCTATGTATTATATTATATGTATATTTCCATATGTGTGTGTTTCATGTAAATGGACTTATTTATACTTAATTATATAGTGTTGAATACATGAATGCATGTTAAAATTAAAAATGCTGCTAAAATAAAATGAAAATTTGGTTCATAAAAGTAAATTATGTGGCATGACAAGTACTCACATGAGCTAGTTAGAATATGTTAGTGCATAGAGCATACATATGTTGTTACATATATGGCATTTTCAATAATTTTGTCAGAAGCTTTTTTTATTTGTGTCATATGGATTTATAAAAATGATGACATAAAATATAGATCACCCATGGATAAACTAATAAACACTTCATAATTGATCATGTTCAAATTTAAAATTCTAACTAAACATAACCATACAACAAATTAGCTTTCAATTTATGTTGTTTTTAGGCAAATCAATGATTCAACTCAGTTAGAAAACTTTACAAACAAATACAAGTGAACCGAAAATGGATTGTCAACATGTTTGACAATGAAACAATAATTTCTACTTTGACCTATTCCTATAACAAAAAGGTAGCCAAAGAAAAGGTGACAATCCAAGCACTAGACTGCATTCAGCATGATATTGGGTAGCAAGAAACTAAAAGTGGTAGTGCTAATTTGATGTTCTAATTTGAGTTATTAGATACATGTCACATAGTGAGTTAAAAGGTGTTGTAAATTGAACAGAATCCATTCTTAAATGCCACATAACTATTTTTTGTGCAAGAAAATTAAACCTCTATTACATATATAGTCACTGAGTGTTAAGAGTAGATTATGCTAGACATGAAATTAACTTTACATGATCATTAGGTTCATTATGGAAATGAAAAAAAAAATTGAAAATATTTTTTTAAAATTTTAGTTACTTTTGTGTCATCTCTCTCAAATGACGGCTAAAATGCTACTTTGCAATGTAATGCATCCATGCAAGAGATTCCTTGCTCCCAGTACGGCTAACATGTCCCATAGGGTGATGCATTGTCCCTTTTAAAGGTACCATGTCACCAACTGAGATGCATTGCTCATACAATAATTTTTACTATAATACCATGTCTTTATTTTAATTGATTTTGTTTTTGTAGTTGTAAATGTAGCCAAGTTTCACTATGGCCACCCCTGGTCTAACTGGTAGAGGAGGGTTGATATGTCATGTTGTGGATTTCTAAGAAAACAATAGTTATCATTGGTGTGTTTGAGATCAAGAAGGACAGTGTAGTCTGGCGCCAATGGACTAGACTACATCTTGTTCCACGTACGAGAGGAGAATGCTAGATGGGACACACACACACACACTCACAAACACACAGACACTAGTGAGTGCATACACACATGCACGTGCCATACAATATTTATTGGATTTGTAGTATAAAATCTCTATAATGTTAATATTAATAGGAAGCTTAATTTGTAAATATAAGTTATACATAGATAGTTTGTTTTGATAATAATGAAAATACATATTTGTTTAGTAACCGGGCTTCATAATTTGACAATAATTTGCATGTGACATGAAGTGTATGTTTTCCCATTATATATTGAAGTTTCATGAGCTCATCCTTAGACGATGTATCAAAATGAGGTCGATACCTAATGGAATAAGAAAATATCCATTTTACAATATACTAAAAATCATGAAATGAATAAATGACAAGTAAAATACAATAATATCTACTTTTTATTAATTCATATGCTCACATTTTGTTGGTTTAATCCTTAATATTCTAAAAATGGATTCTGAACCTTTCACATATGAATAAAATTAGTACGTATATTTAGAAATTTATATAATTATTTTCTGAGTCAAGATACTTATGGTTCTAGTGGACATTTTTTTGAAAAAAAATTGTCTTTCAATTGTATACCGATAGTTTTGTATTTCTTGCCACAAAAAGATTTGAAATGACTTTTGTTGTAATACATAAAAATACCAAAGATGAAAAGATAGTAAGGCATAAATCACACTGATAAATGTAATTATAAGTAGCATTTCACAATTTTGGATGAATACCAAAAAATATAAAATTTATTTTTTGTCAAGATTAAATAAAAGACTCATACAATCTAGCTTAATGTTTAAAGAAACTACATATAAGACTTTAATGATATACTTCATTGTTATTTGTGCCCCTTGTGCTTCAAGTATAAATGGTTGGCCATATTTTTCTTTAATACGAAAAGTCATCTAAGTCTATTGCATCTCAGATGGTATGTCATCCAACATACCTTTACCATTTTGCTACACAGCATGGACGTGCTAAGAAGCCCCAAAATGGTTATGCCAACCAACACGACCGTGTTTCCAAGAATAAAAATGGGCATGCTGGTTAGAACGATCTCTAATTCACCTTGCCCACCACGGCTGTGCTACCCAACACGGCTGTTATACCTAACCCCCACCACGGTCATGCTCCCCAGCACAGACGTGCTACCAACCTTCATTTCACCACTTTCACTCTGACATTTTCCATTTCCCAACACGGTCGTTCTCCTCCACCACAGTCGTTCCAACCACCAGCCACCACGGTCATTCTGCCTGGAATGGCCGTGCTACCACCCAAACAGAATGGTCATTCTACCACCCAAAACCTACCATTTTCATCACTAATTTTCCAACTATACCCCTAGCAAAACCTTTTCTCTAGTGGCCATGGTTAAGTCCATCAGGATCATGCTTTCCATTGCAGCTTATCATGACTATGAGATTTAGTAGATGGATGTTAAAACTATATTCCTTCATGGGAATCTTATCAAGGATGTGTACATGACATAGCCTGAGGGTTTTATAAATTCGAAGGATGTAAATAAAGTTTATAAGTTACAAAGGTCAATCTATGGATTGAAGCAAGCATCTCTGAGCTGGAATCTTCATTTTGACGAGACAGTCAAAGAGTTAGGCTTTATTCAAAATGAAGATGTCCTTGTCTGTATAATAAGGTTAGTGGAAGCATAGAGACATTCCTCATATTGTATGTAGATGACATACTATTAATGAGGAATGACATCTCTACTTTACAAAAGATAAAGACATGGCTTGGAAATACATTCTCCATGAAAGACTTGGGAGAAGAATCCTACATCTTAGGGATAAAGATCTATAGATATAGATCCAAAAGGCTTCTTGGACTAAGTCAGAGCACATACATTGACAAAGTGTTGAAGCAGTTCAGCATGGAGAACTCAAAGAGAGGAAACTTGCATGTGTGTCATGGTGTCCCCATCTTTAGAGCTCAATGTCCCAGTTCTTGTGAATAAAGGGAACACATGAGTTTGGTTCCACATGCCTCAGAAATTAGATCAATCATGTATGCAAAGTTATGTACCCGTCCAGATGTCTCATATACCTTGAGCATGATGAGCACATATCAAATAGATCCAGGTAAGGCTCACTGGATAGATGTGAAGAGCATCCTCAAGTACATGAGAAGGACTAAGGATCAGTTCTTGGTCTACAATGGAGAGGAAGAGTTGGTGGTATGGGTTACACTGATACAAGCTTCTAGACTGATCAAGATGATTATAAGTCACAACTAGGATTCATGTTCTTCTTCAACAATGAAGTTGTAATCTGGAAGAATTCCAAGCAAGAGAAAATTGTTGATTTTACAATAGAAGTTGAGTATATTGCTGCATCAAATGCTACAAAGGAGGTTGTATGGATCAAGAATTTCATTATATAACTTGGGGATGTTCCAAGCATTAGCGACATAATTGAGCTATGTTGTGACAGCAATGAAGCTATTGCATAAGCTAAGGAACCCATATCACATTAGCACTCAAATCATATACAAAGGTGGTTCAATCTCATACGAGAATCGTGCAGAGTGGAGATGTGAAGATTTGTAAAGTACCAACTGACAACAATGTTGTTGATCCCTTGACAAAGGAACTTTCACAGTAGAAGCATCATGGTCATGGTAGATCACTTCGAATATGATTTGTGGGTGATTGGATCTAAGTGCAGGTGGGAGTATGTTGGTCTATGCCCAGATAGCCAATCATGTGATGACTATAATGACATTACTTGTAATTTATTTTATTAAAAAATAAAGGCAAGCTTTGGATGTATTCTGTTCAATTTAGTTATGAATAATGATGTAGCATTATAAATGTCTAGAGAATAATATTACTCAATGATGTATGTCTTCAAGTACATGACTTGAGGAAATGAGATCAAGATGGATCCACCAAAGTCCATAATTTATTGATATACATGGATTCCATCTCAAATCTCATGGACTCAAGCCATTTCTCAGACTCTGGTCCCTCAATCACATCTTTATAGGATATTGGCTCATCATATATGACCAACTCACAGACATCCTGAGTTACATGATATCCAAATCTTTCAAAACTTGAGGAATTTGAGACTCCACAACATCTTATGATTCTCTTTGTTCCTCTTATTCATCTATCAGTTCAATGTTTTCTTGTTGGTCTCGAACTTCTTTGAGTTCCACTTTTCTCCCACTATTTCCTTTAGAAATGAAATCCATCTCAAGGAATGTACCATCCCTGGAAACAAACACTCTATCGTCAAATTCAGAATAAAAGTAATATCCTCTCTTTCTTTAGTATATCCAAAAAATAACATTTATCAGATCTTGGAGCAAGCTAATTAGAAAACATTCTTTTATCATAAGTTTCACATCCCCAAATCCTCATAAAAGATAGATTGACGCTTCCCATTCCATCTCATATGGTGTCTTTTAGATCTTAACTTGCTTAGGGTAATCTAAGATTTTTGTAAATCTAGTTTCCTTCTTGTTGTTAATTACTTACAATCGTAGTTTAATCAACCAAAACCAACCTTTAAACCCTCAAATGCTAGACTTCGCTTCAGGAACATAGCTACATTAACCTAGATCTAGTGCCCCCTCTCTCCCTGTGGATCAATCCCTTTGCTTGCCTCTCATTTATACTACAAAATGACCTCGTGCGCTTGCGGGAGCATATTTTAGTATTTTGAGTGAACCTTGTTTGGGGCCTTAAAATTTGAAAGATCACACATGCATGGAAAATTACACCAAGATTTTTGGCGCCGTTGCCGAGGAGTAGAGGCACTCGACCTAGCTAGTTAGTGTAGGTTAGAGTTTCCTACTACCCTCACCATTTCTATTCTTTATTCTTTATTTACTCTTGCATACTATCTTTCTTACTTGGAACTTGTTTCTTATTAGTGTATTGTACATGTGACAACTGTGCATGAGCAGTATACATTTGACTTGTACCAACTTAGTATCATACGACCCAGAGATAGGTAGAAGGATACAACAAAGCTCCCACAAACAACACCAATCATCCGAAATGGCAGACAATGGTCCTCATGGTGAAGCTTAACCACAAACCAACTGCCCTCTCCATGAGTACTTCACCCCAGGGAACTACAACTCCCCAGTTGCCACCCTTGTTGATCAAATGTCGGGTCAACAATTCTCCATTCCACCCCCTTCTTGGACTCCTTCCTACTTACTATGGGATGTAGAATGATAATCCATACCACCACATTGATGATTTCCTAGAAACTTGCTCCACTTTCCGCACACCCTCTGCCATCAATGACTCAATCTGAAATACCCTTTTCCCCATCTCTTTGAAAGAAAATGCCAATGAATGGTACATCTCCAAGCCTGAGTTGGTGATATGGAACACAATGAAGAATGAGTTCCTTAAGAAGTTCTACCCGATCACTAAGTTGACCCAGATGCGGAGATGCATCACTGCCTTCTCACAAAAGGAAAATGAACCCTTCCATGAAGCTTGGGAAAGGTTCTAAAAGCTCTTGTGCGACTGCCGTCATCATGAGGTACCTTTGTGGCACCTTATTTAAGCATTCTACACTGGGCTAGTTTAGTTGAGCCAAAACAATGTTGATTCTTCATGTGGAGGCACCTTCATGGAAAAGCCACTGGAGGAGTCTTGGCCCTTATTCGAGCATCTTTTGGAGAATTCTCACCACAAAGCTTCAAATAAAGGAGAGCACTGTGACCGAATACATCCCTCCACCCCCTCTTGTAGATTCGATCAAGACAGAAGCCAACCCACAAACGATGAAGATTATGGCGGATATGATGAACATGATGAAGAGCCAAGCTGGTGGTTCTTCTAACCAATCTACTACGGCAGTTGATATAGAAGAAGAAGAAGTGCACGCTTTGCATGCTTTTGGCAACCGGAACAACCAAGCCACAATGTCCAACTCCTATATGCCCTAGTGGAGGAATCATCCAAACTTCTTATGGAAACAACAAAATGAGGAGGGGTAAGGGCAGTCAAGGAAACATCAAGGGCCTAAGTACAAATCCAAGTTTGAGGAAGAAGTTCTAGGAAGACTAAGGAGCCTTGATGAAGTGAAGAAAAGGGTGTAATATCATGGGCAAAATATTAGTCACCTTAAATAAAGGCTTGATCAAATTTCCCTTTCCTTACCCACTATGAAGAAGGGAGACTCCTGTCTCAACCTATGGCAAACCCAAAAAATGATGGCGGTTATGCAAGCACTACTCAAGGTGCTTATGTCCCACCACAAGGCCTAGTCAAGTACCAAGGACCACCAAATCCTTATGCTCCTCCACATCAACAACCCCCTTACAACTATCAGTACCCTCAACCTCACTCATACCAACAAACCCCTCCACGATATCAACCCCATCCACCACAACCATCACAACCACAATTCATACTCCAAAACCCAAATTCACCACACCCAAGGCCACCACCACCTCCACCTCCACATGCTTCCTCTTCCACTACCCATGAGCATGTGAAGCCAATGATAGTATTGAGGAGTGGTAGGACCTTGGAGCAGCCACAAGTTACTTGTATTGATAGTGCAGCCAGTGATGGCAGGGTTGATACTGTAATCATGAATGTTAATACTGAGATTGAGGATGAGGATACTATGATAGGCACCTGGGCTGATAATGTGATACCGAGAGATGATACTACAATTCTTGTGATACCGATTGATGATACGGTTGATTTGAGTTAGTTGGGAGCACAACTCACTCCATTCCCCGATGCACTTGAAGAGCCATCCACTCAAAGAAGGAAGAAGAAGCACACATAGGACATCATGGAGACCTTTAAGCAGGTGAAGATCGATATTCCCTTGCTTGATACAATCAAGAAAATCTCATCTTATGCTAAGTTCTTGAAAGACTTGTGCACATTCAAGAGGAATACAACATGAAGGACAGTGAGGAAGGTCAAGCTCCTGAGCAAGTGAGCTCAATTCTACAACACATCGTGCCAAGGAAGAAAAAAGATCCTGGTGGTCCCATCATCTCATGCTACATTGGAGCACATCGCATAGGCCAAGCTCTTCTTTACTTGGGTTCTAGTGTAAATTTGATGTCGTATGGTGTGTTTATTAAACTGCAAATGGGACAACTAGGTCCAACTCACTGCACTTGGAAATTGGCCGATCGATCCATGAAAATTCCTAGAGGGTGTGTTGATGATGTTCTGGTTAGGCTTGATGATGAGACCTCCGCATTTCACCCCATTGATTTCCTTGTTTTGGACATGGAAAAAGACTCAAGGAAGGTGCCTATTATCTTGGGGAGACCCTTCTTGGCTACAACTGATGCACTGATCCATGTGAGGACCAACACCATGTATGTGACTTTCATGCACATGAAGATCTGGCTAAACATTTTCAAGTCTTCTGCTTAGGCCGAGGTGATATGTGCTATAGAAGACAATTATTATCTAATTGAGTGTCTTGATGAGATTGTAGATTAATGTCTACCTGCATGGATTCAAACTGCCACACAAGGTAGAGGATTTGAACCTATTGTGGAATTTCCTTATGATGATGATGAGCATGAGGAAGAAGAGCTGGCCTTAGTGGCTGCAAGTGAGGACCTCCCTTCTATTTTTGAACCATTGAAGAATTCCCTTGAAGAGCCTCCCATTCTTGAGCTCACGTCTCTCCCTGAAGGGCTGAAATATGCTTTCTTAGGCTCCAATGACACCCTCCTGGTGATCATTTCTTCTATCCTTTCTCTAGAGAAAGAAGATTCTTTGATGGCAGTTTTGATGAAGAATATTCAGGCCATCAGATGGTTCATTGCTGATTTGAGGGGTATTGACCCCTCTATTTGTGTCCACAGAATCTACCTTGAAGATGATGCTAGACCAACCCCTCAAATGCAAAGACGATTGAATCCAAAATTGAAAGAAGTTGTAGCAAAAGAGGTTATGAAGCTACTTGATGCGAGAATCACATACCCCATTTCTGATAGCCCATGGGTGAGTCCCATCCAAGTTGTACCCAAGAAGGGTGGGATCACAGTCGTTGAGAATGAAGATGGGGAATTAATGCTCATGAGAGAGATATCCAAGTGGAGGATGTGTGTGGATCACAGAAAATTGAATGAGAATACTAAGAAAGATCATTACCTTCTCCCAATACTTGATCAGACTTGGAGAGATTAGCTGGACAAAGCTTCAACTATTTTCTTGATGAGTACTTCCAAATAGTTGTTCATCCCACTAATCAAGAGAAGACAATGTTCACTTGTCCAAGTGGTACTTTTACTTACATAAGAATGCCATCTGGGTTGTGCAATGCCCCTTCGACATTTCAAAGATGTGTGACATCCATCTTTGCTAATATGCTTGATTCGTCGCTTGAAGTCTTCATGGATGATTTTTCTATGTTTGGTAAGACATTTGATGAGTGTTTGCTCCACCTATCAGCTGTGTTAGAAAGGTGTGTCAAGGTCCGTTTGGTGCTATCTTGGGAGAAAAGTCACTTCATGGTGCCTGAAGGCATTGTATTGGGTTGCCGAGTTTCCAAGGCAGGCATTGAGGTTGATAAGGCCAAAGTGGGCCTAATTTCCAGTCTCACTATTCCTTCACTATAAGACATGTCTAATATTTCTTGGGGAATGCATGTTTCTATCTATGTTTCATTAAAGACTTTAACAAAATCTTGAGGCCACTTTGTCACTTGCTTGAAAAAGATGTAGAATTCAACTTTGAGGACAAGTGTGTTGAAGCTTTCAACCACTTGAAGAACAAGCTTATCTCTACTCCTATTTTGAAGCACTCAAATTTTTCATTGTCATTCCAAATTATGATGGATGCATCAGATATGGCAGTGGGGGTTGTGTTGGGCCAAAGGATTGGCTGGATTCCACATGCCATTTACTATGCAAACAAGACTCTTGATGAAGCTCAAAGGAACTACACCACCACGGAAGAAGAGATACTTGTCGTGATTTTTGCTCTTGATAAGTTTCACTCTTATCTCTTGCAAAACAAGGTGGTGGTGTACACGAATCATGCAGCCTTGAAATATCTCATGATGAAGAAAGATTCAAAGCCCATATTGATCTGATGGATCCTATTGCTCCAAGAATTTGATCTAGAGGTTGTTGACAAAAAGGGAGTAGAAAATTCTACAGCCAATCATCTCCCCCACATTGAAGCACCATTTGATGATAGGAACTAAATCAAAGAAATAGTGCCACATGAGCAACTCTTCTTGCTTTCATCCACCAAAGACCATGGTACAAGAACATAGCTAACTTCTTAGTTAGTGGGAGGATATTGAGTACTTGGACAAGGGAGGAGAGCAAGTGACTATTTGCTATGGTAAAAAACTATGCTTGGGATGATCTACATCTATTCAAATATTATCCGGACCAACTCATTAGAAGGTGTGTTCTAGAAATTGAGCAGTAAGAGACCCTAGCCATGTGCCACTCTGGTGTATGTGGAGGTCATTTCGGTGGGAAACATACAACCACCAAGATTCTTCAAAGTGGATTTTATTGGCCAACCTTGATCAAAGATGTGCATGACTATTGCAAATGTTATTTGAAATGCTAAAAGATGAACACTATATCCAAGAGGGACATGACGCCTCTATCACCCATTCTTGTGGTTGAGGTGTTTGATGTTTGGGGAATTTATTTCATGGGTGTGTTTCCTCCCTCCTTTGGGTATGTGCACATCTTAGTGTTTTTTGATTATGTATCAAAGTGGATCAAAGCAATTGCTACTCGAACAAATGACCATAGAGTGGTTTGTGAAATCAAACATATTCAGCCGATTCAGTGTGCCAAGAGAAATGATTAGTGATGGCCGAAGCCATTTCATCCATCACACCTTTGAAGGATTTCTAAAAAGACATGGAGTAAATCATCGTGTGGCTACTCCTTACCACCCTTAAATGAGTGGTCAAGTCGAGTTCGCTAATCAGGAAATAAAGCTCATTCTTGATAATACGGTGAGGTCGGACCACAAGGATTGGTCTTTATGTCTGAATGAAGCTTTGTGGGCATATAGGACTGCATCTAAAGCCCCGATTGGTAGTACTACACCATTCAAACTTGTTTATGGAAAAAGCTGCCATATACATGTGGAAATGCAACACAAGGCTTTGTGGGCATTGAAAGCTATGAATACGGATGGAGACACTTTTGGGTTGAAAAGAAAGTTGTAGTTGCATGAGCTTGAGGTGATGAGACATGAGGCGTATGAATTGTCCAAAAGCTACAAGGAAAGAACAAAGTTCCTACATGATAAGCTGATCAAGAAGAAGATTTTTGAGCCTGAGCAATGGGTATGGTTGTCTCTAGGATGAAGTTCTTTCCCAGAAAGCTTCGGTCTAGATGGGAAGGACCTTATATAATCAAGAATGTATACCCATCCGGAGCTCTTGTGATAAGTGAGAAGGATGGAGCAAGAGAGTTTACTACGAATGGATAAATATTGAAATAAGTTGTTGAAGTAGGTTCAGATAAAGCCAATCAAAGGTTTGATATTGCGATTTAGTTGAGGAACACCAGCTTGATGAAGAGATGTGCTTGAATGCACATGAGAGATATATTTACTACATAGATGCTTTGAGAATTCCAAGAGGATGATCAAGTTCAAGAATCAATAAGCCTGACTCAAGGCATAAAATTTAGTGCTAGTGAGAGGCAACCCACCTAGGTTTGGGAACTTTTGCATTCAACCTTCACTATTTGATACTTTTGCTTTATTTTCACATGATTCCAAGAACATACATATACATACTTGTGTTTAACAATTTTGTTCTAGTTTTGATGATGAGACAGGTGAAACGGGTTAAAGTTTGAGAAATGAGGCACATTTCAATGAAATGTTTTTGATATAACATCAAGTGGATCATTGGTGATGATGGAATTATGAATGATGGAGTAATTTGTTGATTTTTGAAGACTTTTGAACTTGGAGGACCTGACACGACCATTTTGGCGTGGAACGGCCATGCTGGAAAAGTTGTTTGCAATCGAGAAAACCTAGGGTTTGGGCCCTATCAGCACAATTGTTCTGACCAACACAACCATGTTGGCATTCCACCAGAACAACCATGCTAGTATGGGCCCAACACTTAAACATCCTAATTTTCCTGACCTGGCATGACCTCCAGTTCATTTTCACAAAATAGAATGGTTATTCTACGAGGGTGGGTGGCTAGGGTGATTTTCGATCACCCCCAAATCACTCCTCTTACTCCCAAACTCTGGATTTGAGTTTTCTTTGCCTCCCAATCACCTTCCCCTACCTCAAGCTCCAATTTCCACGCTCCATTACCATATATTTCTCCATAACCAAGAATTTTTCACCCCTACAGCTCGAAACTATGAAAAACTACTATTCTTCTTCGTTTCTCAATCAATCCTTGCAAAGTTGAAGAGCATGAGCAAAGCAATCAAGAAAGGGGTAGAGAAGACCATGAATATCCTCACTAGAGGCAAAAGCTGCACCAAACAAGCCTCCAACATCACATTGCTATCACACAACCCTACGTCATCGTCCAACTCCATCTCTAGTTCATCTCTCTGGAGATTGGCATCGACGAGTGCGTCCTGACTCCATTCCTCCTCGAGCCACTACACATCAGATCCTAGCTACATCAATCCCAAAGAGGAGGAGGAGGAAGTGTAGCATCCCCCAAGTGCAATCCATTAAACAACATTAGAAGCATGGATCACCAAGATTATGCCCAGGGAATGTCACAAATAGCATATATCACTCATTGCAATAATAGAAATAACTTTACACATGATATGATTACATTGATTCTCATATACACATTCTTTTTACAAATCTTACAATAGAGAACATACACATGATATATTGGTAAATTAGTTAAACCTCCTTGGATCTTATAGATGGCACCCCACCAGGTCTTGAACTTGTGTGTAGGTCCTTGAGTTAGTCCTTGCACAATAGAGAGATTCATCCTATGTGCTTACTTCGTACATGTGGGCATTGTGCCCCTAACCATGCATTTGACAAGAAGATTATAAGTGGTTGGGTTCAATATTAATATATGAAGATAACTCAACATAAAGCTTTAGAAACTGATATGAACTTGTATAAACATTAATTATGTCTTAAGGATGTATTCTTAACTTGATTAAACATTCTTTTAGGCACCTACTTAGTGAACCATAAATGTACTGAACACACTGAAAGTGAATAGGAATATAAACATATCGAATACATTGAAAGTGAACAATCGTCTGAACACACTGTAAGTGAACAGGAACATAAACATATCGATCACACTGAAAGTGAAAAATCATCTGAACACACTATAAGTGAATAGGAACATAAGCATACCGAACACACTGAAAGTGAACAGTCATCTGAACACACTGAAAGTGAATAGGATTGGGCTTGAACCCAAAAAGCAAAGGGGACTTATAAGGCATAAACCTTCCATAAAACATTCACGAGTAGGGCCTAAATATATGTTCTTAACCTGATTTGATATGATCTTATCTTACATAGGGTTTTCCATCCATAATCACATTACTATTCTTAAACATGACATGGCATATTCTTTAACTGATTTGACCTTATCTTACTTAGGGGTTTTACCCATAATTCCATTACTTGTCTGCATATGAATAGGTATATTCTTTTAACTTATCTAATCTGAACATATAACATGTATGCAGTAAATCTAATAAGATGTCCATAGAAAAATATCGCTTAAAACATTAAGGTACTCACATGATAACATTTGTAATATGGAACTTTAAAAATGATTAAAGGAGTAAAACTATATGAATACAATATATTGAAACCCAAGGCATGGACCACTTACCAAATCCATTAGGAAAATCACTCTTAGATTCCTGAATATAAGACTTTAATTTCCTCTCATTATCACAAAGATTTCTTAATTAGGATCATAAGCCATATTTGTACTAAATTTAAGATTTAGTTAACAACAAACCCACAAATAGTCCATGTAGTCTAGACCATTAGGTAGATCTTGAAAAATCATTTGAAACCCATATGTAACTTGTGCTTTTTTTGTTATAACCAATTTCCTAGGCTTTTTACAAGTTAGATGCATTATTTGACTAATTAAGCATATATTACCTTGTTTGTAATTAACTAGATCAGTGACGAGGTACACTTTAGGTGTTACCTACTTGACTTGCCACCACGAACCCCTTCTTTTTCATAACACCACACCCATGAGTCCTCGTATCTGTCATTTCACATAGAAAGTAGGAGAGCATGATTGGGATTAGTCTTCTTCTCCATCAGCGAGCACAATTTCCTTTGTGGTTCCCATACCAATAGGGCATCAATGGAAGGATGCATGTGATGACCTCTCACCATCATCCTTATCCCATGCTCCAAGGCATACATCCACCACCACTGGTGTAAATTCTCAACCCAAGGGAAAAGAAGTGGTGGCGGTCTTCGCAGGTTCTTCCCCTTGGTTGAGATCTTCTTGGTATGAATGTCTCTAGAACCTAGCTTTGCACCCCAGACTTCTTCTCCCCCTGGCATACATGATCTCCTCCGCATTGTTGGATGTTGCTACAGAACCAACAATGGAGGCACCACTTTTTCCCATCTCTAAAACAACTTCAAGGTGAGTGTGGCCACTGCCGCTGCTTGCCCGAAAAACTCTGGCAATCATCTTCACTGCTCATGTCCCCCCAAATCCTCCTCAACCCTCCTTCCACCTTGCCTCCACCCTCTTCAATAACGTCTCCACTCATGCATAAGGGAGGACATCGAGGGAAACTCGACGGTGCAACACAAGGGAGGACATCGAGGGAACCTCGATAGTGCATGCCAAACACGACTATGGAACTTGTCAGAATCCACCATCACAGAGACTCCTCCTTTCTTTCTATAAGATTTCACCAAATGGGAGATGGAAGATGGCACTCCTGGTGATCCCATCCATGTCCCTAGGGAGGCATGATAGAATGGAAACTACCATCTTGTCTAGGGAATGTGGAGCTTTATTCACCAGCTTCCCCAGATCATCGTTTGCTCAATAAAAAGGGGAGAGGGTTTGAGGAACCATCATCAAAGTAGGCATATAGACCTATTCCCCGTGTTGAAGGCTGATTGAGGATTTTTATAAGGATCCCATCCATCCCCATCCGACTAAAACTTGATGGAGTTCCATGGAAGAGAGACTCCTACAGGAAGTGTCCATCCTCTGAACTTCATATCGTGGGTAAGTTTTGCCTTTTGTTGGATTCCTAATTTCTAGTTCATTATTTATTGAAAAGATAACTTCAATATGATTTACAACCTCTCATATTTTCTTTGGGTAGTTAGATAACATCAAAACATCCTTCAAACCAGGCTTCATGAATATCTTGACATTTTTACCATTATCTATTACAAACTATAGATTAACTACCCCATCATGATGGTAAAATGTCATCACTACCGACTACTAATTCAAATCTACATACTATTACTTACTTATGCATTACACCAACTTATGTTACATCAATGTACCTCTTTGATGACTTCCTCATGCATCAACGAGTTTAATTGACATTGAATTGTATAAATGTGAATATTTAACTATTGAAACATCATATTCATGAATCATTCACATGAAAGTCCATCAAGATATAAAAACATCATACCACTTGGTGAAAATTACTTGCCTTTGTGAAGCGGGTTATAAAATCATCAATTCGAGTTTTAGATTACATGTACACTCTTGAATAGACCTAACAAGGGACTTGTATATAATACACTACATTCATGGTTTTATGAATCCTAGAAATGTAGGGTCTTATAGGAAGAAGAAGAGTTAGAAAACATGGTGGATGTTGATGCACCGGCCTGAGAGAGGAGGGCCAAGAAATTGTATGCTATGTCGTATTCACGATTACCTCCACACTCGACTCTGGTGAGACACTCCACTTCATTAGCACAACCACATGCTGCTCTACAGCCCACCAGGTGCCGGTTGTTGGTTGAAGAAGAAGATGAAGATGCACCCATTCAGATGGGGCCCTTGCACTTGGATACAAGTTTGGGGTCACACATTTATGAGGAGGAGGAGGTAGATGAGACTGAAAGTAAGGAGATGGAAGATGAGTCAGTGGACTTCTTGTCCAATCTAGAGAAGGACAGAATGAAGTGGGTTGGAAAGCAACCTAAGGGAGCCACATATGGGAGTGGCACTTCACGAAGAGTTTTCACATAGCCTCTCTACCCCGAATGCTTGATAAGGAGGGTGATTCCCACTAAGTATGCATGTACAGAAACCATGTAGGCCTTAGGGATTGAATACACATTCAAAGGTCAATTGGAACTTTTTGGGCTGTACAAGATCTTGCGTGAGGTTGAAGAAACCTACCTTGAGTTGACCCATGAATTCTTCAGTTCATTGGAAAAGGTGCAACATTGCGGTGAGGATGCAATAAGGTTTAGGCTGCCTAATTCCACACATGTTCTTAGAGCTTCCCAACTCAATGGGATCTTCGCCCCCAATCCAGAAATGGTAAAGAATTTTTATGTGGGAAGACTCAACAAGAATGGGAAAGTAGATTATTCAAAGATGTGGAAATATATCATAAGCCAAGACACATTTGTTGTAGGAAAATATGAGACCATCAAGGTGTATAATCCTTTAATGAGTTTTTTGCAGAAGGCCTTAGCAAACACTATTTTTGACCGTTATGACAATCAAGGTTGTTGTTCACAGAAGGATCTTTTTGTGATGGCTACAATGGAAAGTAAAGGCTTCGTCAACATAGGAAGCATGGTGATTGATCACCTAAAGACAATCCCCTCTAAAATCAAAAATCCATTCATCATGGGAGGAATAGTCACCACAATTGCAAAAGTAGTGGACTGTAATTTAGTGTGGCTTACTAAAGTAGAGGGAACTAAGCTTGTTGATTTAAGCTATCTAGCAAGGTCCCAAATGATCTCCCTCAAAGACAACAAGATCTTCTATATTTTGAACCCTATGTACCCTGGCATCAATTTGGAATTCCCATACCATACCCTCCCTTGCTCATGGATGTGGGACCACTGAGAGATTTCTAGGGATTGATAGCATAGTGGAAGGAGGAACACCCTAGAGAAGGATACATGGCACCATTGGTGGACTTACCTGAAGAAGGAGGAGAGACAGATGTGTCAGAGAAGCAATGCATCCTTGAGCAGCCACATCACACAAGACAGAGACATGAGGATCTTGATGTGCATCTGTCTCCAACGAATGCATGTGACATGTCAGCCATTCATTCATAGTTGGAGGCCATTCAGAAGACACAACATGCCATGTGGTTAGATCAGCAATAGATGCATCATTAGATCAACCACATGTACCAGTATCAGCATGCACATGTGTAGAGAAACCCTTGATGGGGGGAGGAGTTCTGGGAAGCCCTATCTGGATATCAAGAGACATATCCACCTCCACATGTGGACTAATGGGTCCACTATTACTACCACCCACCTCCATATGATGGCCCATTGCAGAACCCATCACCATCAGATCAATGACGTCTACCCTATCATTCCTAGGCTTTAGTTTCATGTTGAGGACAACATGATTCAAAAGTTTGGGGTGGTAGGGCGGTATGCCCTCATTTCTTAGATTATTTTGTTGATGTTGTCTCACTTGATCTTTGTTTGTTTGATGTTGATCTTTTTAGTGTAGATTTCTTCTTGTTAGCATTCATGCATACATGTAGTTTAATTTCATGCATTTTCCGTAATTTTTCAAAAAAAAATTGCTCTTTTTGCTCTTCCATGTCATGCATTGCATGTCCATGTAGGTTTTGGTAATTTTGTGTGTTTTAACTAGGATTTGATTCTTTATGTTTTAATTTCCCTAAATGTAGGTTTAGAAGTGATTGAATGCAAATTGGCACGATTTTGGCCAATTTTGCCCAAATTTGAATGGTCTTGCCTAAAAGCATGTTTTAACTTAATCTCCACTTTTTGAACTGAAAATGTTGATCTTTGATAAATGCATGCCACATTTTTAGAGTTTATTGCTACATTGTCTTGATTGTTGACCTTTTACATGTGCATCACCTCTCTCAAGTTTGTGAATGTTTGGTTGAATTGTGAATTGAGCAAGCTATGAACGCTTAGAGCCTATGGAATCACATGATATGAATGTGAATCTCATGTTGTTCACTCATGTGGTCTCATATCATTTGATGAAGTGTTAGATTAGTTTTCATGTAGTATATTTTATGCTGAGGACTACACTAATGACCCCTCTTTGACCCGACTCTTCTTTCACCATCTTCATACCTCTCCGCCTCATGAAAGGATGCCTTAGCACAGACATTTTAGCCCTGTATACCTCCAAAATCTTGGGGTGACCATATCTACACCTCCCTCACTCTCTCCAACATATGCCCTATCTACACCAAGGGCAAAAGAAAAGAAAAGAAAATAAAAAGAAAAATAAAAATAAAAGATTCTCATGTTTAAGAGAATCTAAATAAAGAAAAGATGAGTGTGTAAAAGCACTTTAATCTCTTACCGCAATCCTTTCTTCCTTTTTCATACCCATTGAGCTAGAAAACATCAAACATAGCTCACTTTACCTTTTCTTTTGGTGTGGTTGAAGCATAAGATTGAATGCATGAAAGTGAAACAACACTCCTAGTCATCATCGATTAACCCCAGCATGAAATGGTTTACTCAGAACTACATGAAGGACATATGGAAAACTTGTATATTCTATTCTTTGTATTTGAAGTTTGTACGCTCAGTTCCCTTTTCATGATTGGTTTGTAAAAGTGGAGAGGAGAGAGGTGGAACACATGCACTTAGTCACTTCCAAGAACATTTAGTCAATAATCATCTTTTGCAATGCATTCTATCATTCTTGTTTGATTGAAAGAAAGTGAAGAGAGATATTAAGTTGGAGCATACTTGAGGACAAGTATGTTTTAAGTTTGGGGTGGTGATGCAACCCTATTTTAGGGATTCATCTTGTGTCTTTTTGTATCTCAATCACATCTAAACATAGTAGAATGCAAGTTAATTCCCTCAGTATGTGTATTTTTGTCAAATGCACTTATGGACGTTCTTTGCATGTTTTTCAGGTACTTGGACCATGTCTTGGATGGATGAGAGAGAAGGAAGGAATTCTAGGATTTCTACACCTACAGAGAGGTCCAAAGAAGGCCCAAAAGATCCCTCAACCTACCCCTAGTGGGCAAGGGTCAAGTTCAAGAAAATAAGTCCATTGATCATGAAGTTTCAAGTTCTGAAAGCTACTGAAGACCCCAGTACAGCCGTGGTGCCAAGGAACGGTCGTGCTCACAAATGCCAAAGTTATAGGATGATCTTCATTTTGTCAAGCTACAACAACATTGCCAAAATGGTCGTGCTACCCAGCGCGGTTGTGCTGAGAAGCCCCCAAAATGGCCATGCCAACCAGCATGGTCATGTTGCCAAGAATCAAAATGGGCATGCTGGCTGGAACAACCTCCAATTCACCTCATCCACCACGGTCATGCTACCCAACACGGTAGTTCTACCTAGCCCCCACCATGGTCATGTTGTCCAACAGGACCGTGTTACCAGCCTTTATTTCACCACTTTCAATCTGACATTTTCCATTTCCTAGCACGCCCGTTCTCCTCCACCATTATTGTTCCAACCACTAGCCACCACGGTTGTTCTTCCCAGAACAACTGTGCTACCACCTAAAATCTACCTTTTTAGCATTGATTTTCCAACTATACCCCTACTTACCCTAGTACTTCCACCACCACCTATATATACATGGGTGGCGGCCAGAGAACTAGGTTAGCTGCCTTAGCACCCTCCTACCTATTCTAGATCATGCATTGCCATTTCCCTTGCATTCAAGACCTCCACCTACCATTTCCACCCCATTTCCACCATAAAAAACCTAGTTTTCTAGGTTTTCTACCATAATCCCCTCCATTTCCATGCCATTCACCCACCTTGGAGGAGGGAGGTCATTCTACAGAAGCTAAGAAGTGAAGAAGAAGAAGCTACTCTGAGATCCATGGATTCTTATCCCTTTCTTGTCTCTTTTGTATGAGCATATCTAGATAAGCCCCTAGTGGTGGACTGGTTGGGGTTAAAATGTTACTTTAAAACTATGTTGGGGGAAAATAATTTGTATTGAACATGTTTTCATTCTATGATAATTGCCTCTTGCTTCTATCTCATTTTCCATTATTTTACATGTGGTTTGTGCTTTTAAACATGGATTGCTTGTTTTATGATGCTTGATGATACTTAGCTTCTAGAGGAAATGGAATGTATGTGACAATCTTAGGAATGACTCCTAGGTCCAATTAGTAGATCCCTAGCTAGCCCCCTTTGTTTCTACATACATCTCCCTTCTTCTACAAGTAGGTGTGAGATCTAAGTATCTAGTGTAAGTGTGATTAGTGCCATTTCCTGAGTTTCCTAAAGGCTAGATGTCAAATAACATGAGGTGAAACACCCTCATCTCTACTCCCATTCCTACCCTTGGCTCTCAATGTAACCAATACCACTTACCCTAGAAACCTAGACTTGCCAAGTCCTATTAGAATTACACCTAGCCCTAGTTCTCTAAATAGTAGCATAAGGTATATTCCAATAGCACTTGCCTTGTTTTTTAGTTTGATAATCTAGATTGAAATATAAGAATTGCATGCTATGTTAACTTCCCCCAACTAATACCAGGTTTCATTCCCAAACGGCCCACCTATCCATCTTATTGCTTAAAATCCACCCTTACCTTCTTAGCTTGTTAATTCTAGTTTAGTTAATTACCTTTGTTATTTCTTAGCTAATTTCTTAGTTCTTGATAGTTAGGTATTTCTTAAGTAGTTAGGTCTCTTTTGAGATTGCTTGTGTTACTTTAGTCAATTAGTGATAACCTAGTCTCTCTCTTGCTTTAGTGCTTAGCTTGTTTCTTAGTTAATAATTTGCCTTTCTAGTGTAGTGTAACTCCTTGCTCTTTTGCTTGTCTTGCCTAGTTTCTTAGTCTTAACTTGTTTAGGGTAATCTAAGGTTTTTGTTAATCTAGTTTCCTTCTTGTTTTTAGTTACTTGCAATCATAGTTTAATCAACCAAAACCAACCTTTAAACTCTCAAACCCTAGACTCCACTTTAGGAACATAGCTACATTAACCTAGTTGTAGTTCTCCCTCTCTCCCTATGGATTGACCCCCTCTGCTTGCCTCTAATCTATACTATAACATGACCATGTGCGCTTGCGAAAGTATATTTTAGTATTGTGAGTGAACCTTATTTGGGGCCTTATAAATTTGAAAGATCACACATGTGTGGAAAATTACACCAGCCATGCAACCTGCCCGACATGAAGAGGTCACTCCAGTAGGCACTCTTCTAATGAAGGAAGATAAATCAAAAGGCTCTACCAAGAGCAATAGAGTATCAACTGAGGATAATAATCAGGACACCTCCCTAGCATCGCCAGGGAACTCAACAAACAAAAACGAGGATAAGGGATTTGAAGTTTTGCCCAAGAAGAGTGCTCTTAAAACTAAGGAACCAAAACTTCCTACACAACATGAAGTAGTGGGAGAGAACGAAGTCAAAACATAACACCTAATGTGATGGGAGAAGTGACAGAAACAACTAAAGATGCAATGGATAGACTTGGCCCATTGTTCAACTACAAGGCTCCACCTCCCACACATGATTATGATAGTTTCATGGATGAAATTCTTTTAGATGAACCTATCTCTGCAGGGGTGATCCCTATGCGCCTCAAAGAAGAGATAGAAACGATGAATGTAGAAGCTGACAAAGGGAACATACACCATACGTTCAACAACACACCCCCAAAATAGGAGAACCCTATCTTTCCGGACCCAACTACAACCCCCGACCCTACAGACTGTTCAAGACCACCAACCCCCCCCCTCTGCCATGTAAAATGACTAACATGGACATGAAATCAGTTACATGCATGTTAGTACAAGATGTTCATGTCCTAGCCAACATTCTTGATGATGAAAAGTTTGCAGAGGACATTATCTACTATAAAAACCAATATTATCTGGCAAGGAATGATATACATTTTGCCTTTTGCAAACATGAAAATGTAAGTAGAAATCTATTCAAGGTATTGTGTGGGATAATCATAGAGGAGTTCATGTATAGGGGCAAAGAAGGGCTAATTTTCAACACAACCTCCAACTTGGAAGTCCACCGTTTCACAGAATGTAGCAACACTATGTCTGTCAAAGAACTCCAAGATTCCCTAGATAGAAGTAGAGTCTTAAAGTTCATCACTCTACCATTCAAAGTTTTCAATCACTGGCTACTCATGGTAGAAGATCTTTTAGAAAGGATGGTTGTCACATATAACTTCAACGCCAGAGAACTACCTTGCGACGGAATGGTTTTTGAGAAACCGGAACATAGGGAGATACATGAAATTCCTACCCATCTAAAAAGACAAATACAAGGAGTCAATGGGTGGTATCACCCAAACTAGAAGGAAATATACATCGACTGTAGTTTTACCCAAGAAAAGTATAATTCTGGGGACAGTGCTTTCATCACACTAAGGATAATTGAACCCATAAATAGAGGAATTCCAATTGAACGTCGCTAATGAATATTTTCACTCTCTATGAGGGAAGTATATAATGGAGATAATTCATGATAGGAGATTCTTCTATGACACAAAAATGGCATATATTCCGAGGTGAATGTACCCATTGATCCCCTTACTAGGAAAGATGCCTTGGAGAGAGGAGCTCAGAAAGCTCATGGCATTAAATGAGTTTATAGAAAATGATGACGGAGTGACAACCCTAATTGTCCCAACCACTTCCCCACCACCTTCCTTTGCTCAACTGATAAAATCATCACGTCCTTGAAGCTCTGGTAAAAGCTCCAAAACCTGCTACGCAAGAACAACCTAAAGCAGGTGCTACATCAGCAACAAGCCCACAATAAAATGAAGCCCTTTCTATTCCGCCGTCCAATGGGATCACTATAGTTGAAACACCTGGTCGAGATGAACATGTTATCAAAGGAAGCAAGGAACAGTCATAATAGGAGGAACAACATGCTGACACACTAGAGGGACAAGAACCGACATATGTAATAATGCCTACTTTTGAGAACTTCGATGAAATGACATGCTATGGACTATCTGTAGAAGTTCAATTCTTTCAGGATGTACTTCAACCAAGGGAAGATGACCTAGTCATCATTTTTTAATGTGAAAACATACAAATCTTGCTCCCAGAGCTATGGGATATATTGACAATAGGAGGCTACATGACGGTTAACATCATGACAACTTGTCAGTTACTTATGGCCAATGATCTCTCTTACGTGTATATGTCATTCTATGACATTGTAGGTGATTTTGTATAAAAAAAAATCTAGCAAGCTACAACGTCTCATTGAACACTTAAAGTACAACGTTCCTCGATGGATACTCATGCCAATATTACATGATGGGCATTGGGAACTTCTAGCGGTTGATACCATCAATGGGACATCCATTTTCTATAATAGCTCAAATGCAATGTTTAGTAACAAGCACACAAAATATCATAAAATGACGAACAACATCGAAGAAAAAGTTGCCAAGGTAGCCAACAAGAAAGTCGAGCTGATGAAAATGTACAACCACTACATTCTAGCTAATCTCAAATTCGAGAAACCACAGCTTTGTCAAGATGTCCACAACAAGAACCTCTATCAAATGAATGTGACTTTTACATACTCTACTAGACACATATTCTAGATACATCAGATCAGAAGATTAAACAATATCAAGACAATTACTACCACCACCTCTGAGGGAAATATGGTATGAAGATTGTAGCTTCGAAATGGTCCATCTCAAACAGTCATTTATAATCACATGTGCTAGATCAACCTCATTCTTTGACACCATGGAGACAGGGGAAAGATAATTTTGTGTGTGGGGGGGGTCTGAACAGGAAAACATGGTATGACTCTACTTTGAATATTCAAACTCTCCATTGCATACCAAATTTTTGACAAACTTTGACAAATTTTGATCAGCCTAAATGGCCAATTTTTCCCTAATCCCTATCCATTTATATATTCTTGTTGAAATTTTAATGCACATGTACTCTGAAAAGGCAAATTTTGAATCTAATTTTCTAAGATTGTGTCATAACCCCAACCCTTAGACTTTGTTATCTTCATCCTATCTCTTAGCGTAATTACTTCAAGAATGAAAAATTTGGGCTATTTAATCTGCTAAAAATTCTGAGTGTGATAATGTTTTAATGTCAGCCTTACCTCAAAATAATGTAGAAGACACAAGGATGCTTATTCCCCAAGGTGAAAAACTTGAAGCAAGGAGGACTCAGTCTAATACGCTCTTGATTGATCACTATGTTTACAGGTAGGAAAGCGTATAACCATGGTATGGAGGAAACAACTACTCCATATAGTGCATTAATCCCCATTTTGGGATCAAAATATGAATGGTAACCCAAAAATCCTCTCCAAAAGTCCTACCATCCCAAATCCTATGAGAATGAATAAAAGTCAAGAGGAATAAAATTATGAGAGTTGTGCCTGGAAAGATGTTGTAGGACTTCACTCGTTTGGCATATTCCTGCACTCAAGAATGCAAATATGTTGTGACAGGTAGTGGAGTCTAGAAGCCACCTTTACCACGCCTACAATTCAAAGGGGAACCTCATATAACCACCTGACATTACATCTGTGAGAACCTGTTACACTAAATGAGATTACTCAAAACATAAAACACAATAGATCACTAATTAATCACATACCCAAAAATATGGGTAAATTAAAACCAATTTCAACATCAACACCCACTCAGTAACATTTGCATAAGAGCCCAATATCTTTCTTGTATCCATATTGTGACAATAATTTGATACAAATTGTTCTGCCGCCTTAGCCACAACATATATACACAGGAGAACAATATTTGTATATGCCACACAAACAAGCATTAACATGCTAACAAAATTCCGATTTGTTTGAAACACCATATACAAACTTTTCCTGCCCAGTCCTGAGAGTACAAGGATGACTCTAGGACACACTAGACATCTAATCAACTTTCTCACAGATTCATTACTATAGATCTTTTTTGCTGCCACATGTTTGTTTTCATCACTTCTGATTACCTAAAAAGATGTGGTGAACCACAAGGGTGAGACCCATGTCTTAGCAAGAGATATAACCTCCAACAACATTTATTGATTCTAAAAATTTTAGGTAATGAGACAGTTTAAGCAGTTTAATCATATATAAAAAATAAGCTCAACAACATTGATGATTAACAAAATACATAAAGGAGTAGATAATAACTATCTTCATTAGCCAGGCCATTCTCATATCCCTATTAACAGTATAAGGAGTCTAGCAACATGAGCATATGTAACATCATGAATAAGTCTGGAATCATAAGCATAGCTAACAACATCAGCATGTCTAACAAGTTGAACACATCAACATCATAAGTAGAGCTACAATATAAGCACAACTATCTGCATAAGCATGATTAGTAGTATAGACATCTCTAGTTACAAAGGCATAGCTAGAAATATAAGCATAGCTAACAACATGTGATAACGAATGTCATAATCATAGACACCAATAATAATATCTCTATCAACTTAAACATGGCTATTATATGTACATATTTATAACATGAGAATATCCACAACATATGAATAGCTACTGTCTTTTAATGCATTAAACATCATCTCTATGTATAGAGAACAACAAGGGTTATCATCCAATATGAAGTGTCGTGTATAACCATAAATAGATTTGCTAGACGGCTGTATTACATCTTTTATTATGCCATGGGGAATTTGAATCGTACCATCCAAAGTCTAATCGACCCTTGCGAAGGGCTATTCGGTTTAGTACAAGATCTAAGAGTGTCAATATCCTAATATATCTTCCCCTCGGTCACTATGAGTAAAAAGGCAGTGACATGTCAGTCAAAGTTGCCACTATAGAGACATATAGTCAAGTTTCTAACCACTAGTCCACCCTTGGTACATGTCATGACACTAGAAACTAGCATATACAAAACCCTCTAATCTGAGGTACAAGCACAGTTGTCCTCAATCACATCAAATGTATGAGTCATGACCATACACATCCTCCATAACTTGCATTGTAGATGACAAGGGTATATCCTCAACTTGCCACCCCCACATTCTCAATAGTATGCGCTCCAAGTTTCCCTTAGGAATACTCGTTTCACCATCCAACAAGTTCTGATAGTGAAGATGGCTCTACGGTACAAGGCACTACATGATTAGAGTTGCACTTGATTAGTTATTCCATTTGGGTGAATTAAGGCTGCATCAAGCAAGTGGACATACAAACCCTAATTCACTTCTAGAAAGCATATAAATATCACAACTTGAAAAGATGTTAAACATGTGAAACATAATTTCTCATCTCATCATCACATGGTATTATTCAATTGCCATTCATGAGACTACACTAGTCATCATACTATCACAATACATAAATCCTTTTCACAATATCACAGGGTATCAACCCTTATCAACACAAGAGCATTACACCTCATTCAGGGCTCAACCATGCCCAAAGGTCATTAAGACCATCATACTATTCCCTGCAAGATCATCATTATCTTTCCATTCCTTATAACAAGGCTCAACAACATCACTTACATTAATACACTAGATCGGCACAATATTGCATTAATGAGCTAGGAGATATTTATAAACAAACATAGTCGGGTTATATTAACTTTTAGAATATTCCTTTATTACATCAACATGCAAGGAATCTAGATATGATTAACCCTCATCATATTCATAATCCACATGTTTAGCATAAGAAAGTATCAATCATGTGGCTATGATAACCACCAATCAACACATTAAGGTTATGATCATATTAAGGAGGTTATTTCACCATCATTCCATCATATAAGAAGGTTAAACACGAATACTCATCTTTATCTATTTGCATTAGAGTTAGGTTCAACAATATAAATTACATTAATGTTACTAATCAACACTCATACCCAAACCCTAACTCACGACATCCCCATCGGGTCACAGATACATAAGGTGAAGCATCGCCATCACATTCCATACTATTCTCAAGTATGAACCCACACATAAATCAAGGTGTAACCATCGAGTTATAGCATACTAGGGTTTCAACAACAATAAGAGAGTACTCTATGATTGTATTAGTCATTCAAAGACTATTCATACCCAATTACCATCATTTAGTTATATTAAAGCTAGGTATAACAAGCTATACCTCATTAGGGTTAACCATTAATTCATTATGGTGATTATAAATCATAATCAAACGAGGGAAAGGGTAAGACTACAGGTTTAAGGCATTGAACCATCGAATTCTCATCATTAGAATCATAACATTACACTACATGCTTCACCCAAAACAATTAGAATATTGAGGCATCAACTTCTAACCATTAAATGTTGAAAAGGTAAAGCCATTGGTCGTTTACATAAGTAAACATCTTGAACAAACCACCTATGAAGTCATTGAGTTGTTCTCTAGAAAGAGTCACCATGTAACCCTAGACATCCCTTGATTAACAACATAAAAAGTTCCATTGATAGTAGGGTAAAACCCACAAGTGATTGTTTATTTAAAATAAATCGTCAATAAATGAGCTTCTTAAGTTGATCTCAACCATTATAATCACTTTATTAGGACCAACATATTATATTTAGGCATCATTCCAGTTTATTGGATGAAGAAACATTATATCTTAACCATTAGGTCAAGTTCATATATTAAAATGATCAATTGGAGTATAGGTCTGACCATTGCATCATATGACCCAAGAAACAATTGGTTTAAGCCTTAATTGATGCTACAACTACATGTTTAACTCACCATAGGTTGTGGAGACCTGATCCACCATCAGTAGTGACCATTAAGTCACCATAGGTTGTTATATCAGCACTATATTCATTAATCACCATCGAATATCAAACTAATATCACCATTGATTGATAGCATCATTAGGGTACTTAGTTGTTAATCACTAAGATTCTAATTAGGCCAACACCTGACCTAAGGGGTGAATGTCAATTGACACCCTTGGTCACCACCATCAGTTGTTATGAAGACAACACCATCGGTTGTTGCAATGTCACCACCATTGAGTCATGTTTTTAAAGAAGAAATCATCTTTAAACCCTAAAATTGATCATTGGTTGATAGGTGTTTAGTACCATCGATTGTCAAACCAACCTGATCCAAGTCATATTATACCTTGGGAATAACGTACCCATGATTATAGGTTCATCTAGAACTGAAATCAAAATAGGGAACATTATAAGAATCGAAATCCAAGTCAAGCATAGCTTTTTGGTGCATGGATCATCATTTAAAAGCAAGAACATGAGCTAGTAAGCTTATAGTAAGTAATAAATGTGGAGCAAGTTATAAAACTTGCCTCTAATTAGAAGATAAACTCCCAAATAGAAGAAAACATGAGCAGGTAGGGTAGAAAAATCCAAGCATAAGATGTGAACTCGTCCATCTAGCACCTTTCTTCATTAAATGAGCAAACCTCATGTAGGTCAAGATCACTAGAAGGAAATTTCTTAAACCCTAAAAGAGAGCAAAGCAAAACCTTAGGAGCTTCCACCAAGAAATTCGCCTTCTTCTTCTACCTTGGATAGGTCCTCCTCATCTAAACAGATAGGGAATGAGGTTCTTAGTAGGAGGGAAGTGGTGTAAAGAAATAATTTCGTTTGGGAACTCAAAAATAGATATATAAAGCTCTAGGATAAGGGAGAGAAGAAGCATGAGGTGTCTAAAAAGCTCTCCATGCATACATGGCCTTAAACTATTAAGGATATAAAGAAGCCACAAAATTAGACCCCCCACCATCCATAGAGACCTGATTATCTCTCCTTTTTCGAATTTCCAAGCCAATCAAATAAATTATTGGTTGATAGCTCCTAAAGGTAGCTCATCCATAAAGGGGTAAATCCTAAAATACCCTGGAGGAAAACACTTCCAAACCAAGGCTCGACTAGGCACCCCATGGATCAAAAAGCTCAAGAATGATGACAGGACATCCAAAAAACATAATGCAAGTGATAACTTGCAAAGAAAACCTCTCAATTGGGTAAATTGTAGAAAAGTCCAAAATTTGCATAAAATTGAATAACTTGCACAAATAGTGTCCAAATTGGACTAAACTTGAAACTTAAGCTTGTCTTATGATTAAAAATCATATCACAAGGTTATATTAAGGTTCTAAACATTCAATTGTGATATTTAAGTATGTTCAATACTTTAAGCAAGGTTAGGCGTCTCTCAACATCAGGGTCCAATTGGGAAATATTGTCCTTAAGACAGCTGAAATGGTTGAGAAACCCTGAAAACATAGGAAACACAATAGCATTAGCCTACCAAAATCTAGGAATCCCAAAAAAATAATAGATGGGTGTGAAAGATACCTCTGCCTGAACCTTGCATGAGTACAACCCGGAAGAGGGATCATCAATGCATTATGAAGGAGATATCTTTCTAGTAAAGAAAGTCGTAACAGGCAATATGAGTATTGTTGGGAAATAATGGCACAGAGTATAGCAATGGAAACAAAATTTTATCTATCTGTATTCCCATAACAGCAAGATTGTGTCAACTACTATGAAATTGGAAGGATGGTTTTAGCGAGTTATACCTAGTTCAGAGCAAGTCCAGCGACAAAAATCACTTATTTGCAACTGTTGACAAGTTGCTCTTAGACAGTGGTTGTACAGCTCCCAGTCTTCACCACAATCAACTATCTACACATCTTCTACAACAACTCCAGTGGTCTAGCCATAGACTACAGGTTGACTTTGCTCTCCGAGCAGCAGCCAAAGGACTACTGCCTCTAGAGTAATCCACATAGACCAACTAGAACTAATGTTGTTCACCAAGAACAGATAGGAAGGATTTATCCCTCCCATTGGTGTACTAGTCACCAACCTACTCTCCCACAATGACAATTTCTCACTTATTCTCTCTTGTTGACTATTATTCCCTGTTGGGTAGGACTTGTATGGGCTCTCTTGGTTACCACAACTAGAGATTACAAAATTTGTCAGAGGAATTGTTTCTTAGTTGTCTATGTTATGTCTTGGGAAGCCCCCAACACCCCTCCTTTTATAGGCGAGGTTAGGGTTAGGGTTCCCAGTATGTATAAGATTGCATGCGAATGGAAGGGACTGGAAGTGCTTGAACTTTCATAGCTTGCGATATGCCAAACGTTCATCTGGAAGACCCAGATGGTCTTTGATGTGTGCATTTTATATCAACTTTTTGTACAATCTCACACACAAATTTAGTTCATTTTGCATGCCATTTAGCCTCTATTCATATTTATCTTGCCACATTTTAGTTATTTTACTTGCCGCATTATGTTGATTGTAGACATGTGTCCTAAGTGTCAAATTCGAGATAGCCCAACTCAAATCCAACCCCAGCGGGACTTCTCCTTGACTTGCAACTGATTCAGAGTTAATTTTGAAGAAACAACATTGCACACGACGTGTCTTATTTGAGACACAACGTGTTCCTTCACAGAATGAAGAACACATTGTGTGATATCAAATACACAGCATGTGTGTCTCTAGCGGTATCAGCACCAAAACTCAAAGAACACAACACGATGTGTCTTCACTGGGACACGACATCTCCTCGGGACCTGAAGGTCGACTACAACTTACTGCCAATGCACACGACGTGTGTTTAATCAAACACGATGTGTGCCTTTCGCCTAAATCGAATCCAGAAGATTATCACAAGACGTGTCACCTTAAAGGACACACGGTGTACTTCGCAACATCAACATTATCCAATGAGATTATACGACGAGACACGATGTGTCCTCTAAAAGACACACTGTTTTGTTATCATTTCTGCATAAATGAGAGCAACCACCCCTTTTTTCCAAGGCAACATAATGCACGATTATCTCTTGTCATTTTGAAAGTGTTTTTCATCTAAGAGAAGTTCAAGATCTAAGGAGGGTGATTTTGGGGTAGAAGAAGGTGGTTTCTTGGCAAATAACCTCCATTCTACTTTAGTTCTCCTCCATTTCTTCTCTAAAGGTGCAACAGAGCTTACTTCTCTCACTCAAGCTTTCTAGGAGGGAGGATTGTCCTAGTTGGAGCAGATCCAAGGGTGGAATTTCATCCTCTAGTCGGAGTTCTACTTCCCCTTGGCTACATCTTTGGTTCCTTTAGCTTTTTCTTCTCTTAAACATGCAAAACTCTGAAATTTTTGTAATGTGTCTGCACATTTCCATTATGGGTGAGTAGAACTCTTTTCTTGGGTGTGGGAGAGTAACTCCCATGCCATTATTCAAGTGAACTTGAAATCTATGTTTATTGCTAGTTAATTTTCTTTTCCATGGATGCCTATGGTGTTTCTTGCTTGTATGTTTGGTTGGCCACCTTTTATACATGATTTATGCTTACCTTGCACTTCGGGAGAATGTATAAGGGAGTAAGGAGTAGGATCCATGGTAGTATGCTCTTGACCATGGGAGTGTCTTGAGAATATTGAGGGGTAGGGTTGTGTTCGACACTAAGAATAGACGCGGGAGCGTTATGCAATGTTGAGAACCATTTTGTGACATTGGCAAATACATGACGATGATGACCTCCTTGCATGTTAACAGTGAACTTAATTTCGTAGTGCATATGATATGATGGTATGGTAGTGATATATAATGTCCAAGCCATTAATTTCTTAATCAACCCTTTAACTTTAAGCTTTTTCTATTGCTCGTCTCTTAAGTCTATAATCAATCTAATCATTTGTAACCCGACTTGGATTAATGAAAGTTAACAAATTTGTGCCTAACTAGCCTAGATCCTTGTGTTCGACACTCGACTACATTGATCCCGTACACTTGTAGGTGATTAGTGGGTTGAGATCTTTCTTTCTAAAACTCCCAACAAGTTTTTGGCACTGCAACTGGGGAGCTATGGTAATTTTTAGTTAGAGTAGAAGAGTTAACTAGTAATTGAGACTAAGTCATCATTTCCATATTTCATATTGTGATACCTCTTAGCTTTTGTGAATCTCACTAAATTTTTACTTTTTAGGTTACATGCGTCATTCTAAGAGGGTTCTACATACATCAATCTTTCTGGACCCAGAAATAGAGAAAATTTTCAGTAGCCATAGGTGAGCAAGGAGGGGTGAGAACTCTTCAAATTTGGAGGGATCACAGCCTTCATCACAACATTCCACACGTTCTCCACCTTCAACCGATCCACTTCAAGAATCGGAGATGGAGGACAACCGTCCACTCAAGGATTTTGTTGTACTAGCTACCATTAATATTTTTGGAACCATAGATCCATGCGATAGAGGCCAACAACTTCCCCATCAACCCTACAATCATGCAGGTGATTCCACAGAATCTCTTTGGGGGAACTCCTATGGAAGATCTAAATCTTCACATAGCGGAGTTTCTATAGTACATGAACAATTTTAAGATCAATGGTGTTCTAGCTGAAGGAGTACGCCTACTCTTGTTCCCATTCACTTTATGAGACTGAGCCAAGGTGTGGTTTTCCTCATTGCCTAAACATTCCATCATGAGATAGGACAATATGTTGAATGATTTTCTTGCTAAGTACTTTCCTCCTAGAAAGACAACCCAACTGAGGAATCAAACCACAAACTTTAAGAAAAAATAAGGTGAGATGATTTATGAGACCTGGGAGAGGTTTAAAGACCTCCAACGCCTATGCCCTCACCATGGTTTGACAAACTGGCTACTTCTACAAACTTTCTACGACGGGTTATTCTACAATACATGTATGACCATTAATGTCACTGCAAATAGAGTCTTGATGAACAAGTCATATATGCAAGCCTTCACTATCATTGAAGACATGGTGCTCAGCCACAGCCAGTGGAGTTCTGAAAGATCCATCCGGCCCTTCTCTTCACCAGCTCAAGTGAGAAGTCCAGTGGGAAACATATTGTTGATGTTGTGGACTTGATTTCAGCCAAACTTGATGCCTTGACTCAGAAGTTTGAAAGGCTAACCACCCACTATGTGCAAGTAGTTGAGAAAGTATATGAATCTTGTGGAACATTCACGCATAACTCTACTTCTTATTTTCCACCATAGATGAATGCCAATGAAGCACCAGAATAAGTCAATGCAGTAGGAAATTTCAATAACAGACAAGCCTACAATCCCTTTTCTAAAACTTATAACCCAGGATGGAGAGACCATCCAAATTTCTCTTACAAGAACAACAATTCACAGAACCAATAGCAAGGTCAAGATCAAGGTCAAAAACCTATGAGCAACCATCAATCGATGAATGCCAACTACCAACAACCACCAGGGTACAATATTAGCAACAATAGGAACCTCAATCAATTTCAGAAAGTGACTCCTACACTGCAAAAATCAAGCTTGGAAAGCCTCCTTGAGACCTTTGTCAAGACCCAAATATAGTATAATGATGAGTTCTGGGCACATGGCTACATATTAAAAGATGTTATCACACAACTTTCTTCCAAAGTTGATCAGATTGCCACACACCAAAATGTTGGAGAATCAGATAGCTCAACAAGCATTAGCCAACCAAGGAACATCTTCACGTTCTTTGCCCAGTAAAGGAGTGGAGAAGTCAATGGAGGATCCACACTGTCATCCAAGAGGAAATTTGGAGACATTGGTGACTCTACTGTTGAAGGTATTGCTGAAAATCAAAGGAAGAAATCTACTAGAAATATGCATCAAGGTGATTCTTCTAGAAAGCCAAATGCCCCTTTTCCCCATAGGTATTCGAATGCCAAAGATGATATGAAGTTCAAAAAAATTGTGGACATTCTGAACAAGTTGTATGTAAATCTGCCCCTAGTTGAAGTCACAGCCGAAATTCCCTCCTACGCCAAGTTATTAAAGGATATCTTAACAAAGACGAAGAGATCTGGACAAGTAGAAACTATTATGCTTTCTGAAAGGCTAAGATCCATCATCCAGAACTGTATGCCTGAGAAACTAGATGACCAAGGTGCCTTTACTCTCCCTTGCAAGATAGGAGACTATAATTTTGATAAAGGCCTTGTTCACCTTGGACCTAGCATCAGCTTGATCCCTATTTCTTTGTGGAAAATGCTAGACTTGGGAGACTTGAAGCCAACATCTATGAAAATTTAGCTAACCGACAACTCAATTAAGCACCCAAGAGGAGTGATTTAAGTTGTCCCTGTTCATATAGAAAAGTTCTTTATTCCATGTGATTTTGTGGTCTTAGACATGCATGAAGACCCAACCAATCCAGTCCTTTTTGGTAGACCCTTCTTGCGCACTGTAGGCTGTGTATTTGATGTTAGAGAAGGAAACCTCACTGTTAGAGTGGGAGATGAAGAACTAGTATTTTCAATATATGATGCCATGAAGGCGCCCAGCTCCAAGGAATACCTTTGTTTCATTGACACTATTGATATACTGCTTGAGGAAGAAAAGAATTCCGTTGAAACTATCTTAGATGATCTTGAAGAAGATGATGCAAGTGCCACTCTTAATGATGAAAGTCCTAAAATTTTGAAGATTCCACCAAGTGAATAAGAATCAAAGAAGAATGAAGAAAGCAATACCACATCTCCAAGAAAACAAGTAGAATTAAAACCCCTCCCACTGGGGTTAAGGTATGTTGTCTTAGGCCCAAACTCTTCCTCTCTAGTCATTATAAATGTTGAACTGAACAATGAACAAGAAGAAAAACTTTTGAATAAACTTAGAAGCTATAAATATGTGATAGGTTATTCTATTGATGATCTCAAAGGAATATACCCATCCATTTGTATGCACAGGATAGCTTTGGAAGAGAATGCCAAATGATGCATAGACTCGCCAAGGAAACTAAACCAAAACATGATGGAAGTTGTAAAAAAGGAAATTTTAAAACTTAAAGATGCCAAAATTATTTATCCAATAAGTAATAGTCCTTGGGTGAGTCCTATACATATTTTGCCTAAGAAAGGAGAAACAATGGTAATTAAAGGAGAAAATGTTGAATTAATACAAATAAGAATTGTTATCGGATGGTGAATGTGCATTGATTATAAAAAAAAAGCCACCAGAAAAGATAATTTCCCTTTACCTTTTATTGATTTGATGCTAGAAAGACTTGCTCACCACTCCTATTTTTTCTATCTTGATGGGTATAGCAGGTTCTTTCATATTCCCATCTATCCACCCGATCAAGAAAAGACCACATTTACTTGTACCTATGGAACTTAAGCTTATAGCAGGATGCCCTTTGGGCTTTGCAATGCTCCCACCACTTTTCCGAGGTGTATGATGGCCATTTTTTCTAATTACATTGAAAATATTATGGAAATATTCATGGATGACTTTAGCATCTATGACAATTCATTTGATGATTGTTTAATGAATCTAACTAAAATTTTGCAGTGATGCCAACAAGTCAACCTCGTGCTTAATTGGGAGAAATGCCACTTTATGGTGCAGACATGTGTCGTTATAGGCCATGTTATTTTGAATAAAGGGATTGAATTGGATAAAGCTAAAGTGGAGGCCATTGAAAAGATGTTGGCTCCAACCAATGTGTAGGAAATTCACATCTTTTTGGGCCATGCGGGTTTCTATAGGAGATTTATAAGGATTTCTCAAAGATTGCAAAGCCTCTATGCTCCTTGTTAGAAAAAGATGTCGAGTTTGTATTCAATGATGATTGCCAAATTGACTTTCAGAAGTTAAAGGACATCCTAGTTTCAACTCCTAATATCCAACCACCAGATTGGAATGCTCCTTTTGAAGTAATGTGTGATGCCAGTGACTATGCCATAGGAACAGTCTTGGGACAAAGAAAGGACAACAAACTCCATGCCATACACTATGTGAGTAAGACCCTTGATGATGCACAAATCAACTATGCTACTACAGATAAGGATATGCTTGCCATAGTTTATGCCTTTGATAAATTTAGAGAGTATTTAGTGGGTTCTAAGGTCATTGTGTATACAGATCATGCTGCAATAACGTACCTTATGAGAAAGAAAGATGCCAAACCTCACCTCATCCACTGGATATTTCTACTACAAGAGTTTGACTTAGAAATCAAAGATAAGAAAGGAACTGAGAAAAATGTAGTTGACCATCTCTCCTGTCTTTATACTAGCATTGAAGATAAAGTCCTATTGATGACATATTTCCCATTGAGAAGATTTATGTGATAAATTCTCTTACTTTGTTGTGGTTCACTAATTTTGCAAATTACCTTGCCACCAGATGTCTTCCACCTGATTTCACTTACCAGTAAAAGAAGAAGTTCCTTCATGATGTAAAATTATATTATTGGGATGACCCTCTATTGTTCAAGTAATGGGCAGATGGAATCATCAGGAGATGTATCCCAAATGAGGAAATTGCTAATGTGATTTCAGATTGCCATTCCTCTCCCTATGGTAGACATTTCGGAGTGGACAGACTGCAAACAAAATCCTCCAATATGGTTTTTATTGGCCAAGTCTATTCTGTGATGTGCACACATTTTTCAAGGCTTGTGAGAATTGCTAAAGAGTTGGGGGAATTTCAAAGAGGGATAAAATTCCTTTGAACTCAATTCTAGAAATAGAAGTCTTTTATGTGTAGGGAATAGATTATATGGGACCTTTTCCATCCTCATGCAGTTACAAGTTCATCTTAGTGGCTTATGATTATGCCTCCAAACAGGTGGAGGCAATCCCCACTCAAGCTCCAGATGCAAAGTCAGTCATAAAACTATTCCAGAAGATCATCTTTCCCAAAATTGGAGTTACAAGAGAAATAACATGAGACGGTGGCAGCAATTTTAATGAAAGGAACTTCAACAACCTACTTAGCAAGTATGGAGTGAAGCATAAGGTGTTCACACCTTATAATCCTCAAACATCAGGTCAGGTGGAGATCTCAAATAGATAATTAAAGGGTATCCTAGAAAAGACTGTCTCTAGTTCAAGAAAGGATTGGGCACTGAAGTTAGACAATGCATTATGGGCGTACAAGACAACTTTTAAGACTCCTATTGGAACAACTCCCTTCAAACTTATCTACGATAAATCATGTCATTTACCCATAGAATTGGAGCACAAGGCACTATGGGTAATCAAATTCCTGAACTGTGACCTCAAGAAGGTAGGAGAGAAAAGATTGTTGTAACTCCAAGATCTAGAAGAATTAAGAATGGATGCTTATGAGAACATCAAGATATACAAAGAAAAGATAAAGAGATAGCATGAAAAAAGAATCAAGGTCAAGGACTTCAAATAAGCAGACCAAGTTTTGTTGTTCAACTCTAAACTCAAATTCTTTCCAGGAAAATTGAGATCCAAGTGGTCTAGACCATTCTTAGTTTTACAAATATTTCCATATGGCACTATGGAGCTATAAGGGAAGCAATCAACCTTCAAAGTCAATGGACAAAGATGCAAGTTGTACACCATAGGAGAGGAAATTGACAAGGGAGCCTCTTGCTCCCTTCAAGATGCTTGATCAACTAGCTAAAGAGTCTTACTCTGGACTTCAAATGGAGGAACTTGTGGGAGTTGACCCCACACTAGGATAGATTTCATTTGCTAGTTCCAGTCAAGAACATTTTTCAATTTCCCCAAATAAAATTATCATGGATGAATGTATTAATGTAGACCCTTATAGATATGCATCATCATCTCTACATGTATAAGCAAAGATGAAAAATTTCTGCAAAAGTCCACAAAGACATGCCGTGTCTAATTCTTTACACGACATGTCGTCGACCACAGAAGGACCAATTATGAAGATTTTGAATGTTACATGACGTGTATTATTTCCCACACAGCATGTATTATCTCAGACAAGCTCGCTGGAAAACCGACATGGCGTGTATTTAATCAAACATGGTGTATCTGATAGACCTCTCAAAACCTTCAGATTTTTCTAGAAAATCACAGAGTGTGACCTTCATATACACGATGTGTGGATATCAGATAAAAGAACGTAGATTCCAACTAGAGGGTCACATGTCGTGTCTTTATTTGTACAAGGTGTGTCATCATCAAGTTGAAGGCCGTGAGTATATATCTAGAAAAACCACACCATGTGTTCATAAATGCACACAACGTGTCCTCTATTCATTCAAATAAATATATCTTTCTAAAAACTGATACGTCGTGTCTTTATTTACACACAATATGTCAGTATCAGCAAAGGCGACATCATCCCTGACTTCTGGAATTTCACATGGCATGTTGTAATTGTTACACACCGTGTGGTATACAGTAAAGGCTTGTTCAAAAGTAAGCAAATGTTCTCTGTAAAAATACACACCATGTCCTTAAAAAGACATGACGTGTAAAGTGACAATAAAAGGGGGTTTTAACCCTCATTCTAAGGCGTCAATCTCATTTTACACTCGAGCAGTCATGTGATCTAGCCGTGTGCAAGCCAGTGATCATGTGCACGCCGCCCTCTGAAGCAAGCTTCTCTGTCATTATTCTTCCCAACTGGCACCAAGAAGCCTTGTCGCCTGGTAGCCACCATCAAAGCCCAACCATCACATCCGTAACATCGTGACTCAGCGCTTTTCCCTCTTTCTCCCCTCATTCCACACCATCATGTGAGATGACACCAAGAAGAAAGGCCGACATTGTCTCTAAATGAGCATCAAGAAACAATATCTCCTCTGTCTGAACCAATAAGCTACCACGCCGCCTCCGCCTTCATGCGCTCTCTTAGCAAGCAAGGAGAAAGTTTCACAACCGTCATCCTTTCCTTCTTCTTCAATCTACCCCGAAGTCGCTGGAAGCGATAGCCGCCACTGTGTGAAGAAGTTGTCATATTCAACCTCCATCTATGGAAAAATCCATGGTGCACGTCGTGTGTACGTGTTTCACCAAAGACACACCGTGTACTTTCCCCAGTTCGCAAGCCCTTTTGCCCAGAAACACGCAGTGTACTCTTTATGACACACCATGTTCCAAGTCACTTAAGAAACATTCTCAGCAGCAATGGAACCCTTGAAGCAAACCTCCAACCACAAGTGTGACGTGGCCTCCCCTCCACCTCCATCTACATCTCTTTCACCTATTTCAGGGTGACAGTAGAGGAGGACCCCGCCTATTAGTTTCTCATCTCACGTAGAGTCCTCCCTATCCATTTCTCCTGTGAAGATACCATCAAAGCTTTGGGATTCAAGAATGACATCAAGGACAACCTCAAAGACATCAAACTAGAGTTTGTATGATTTTCGATAATGAAAACTTATCCCCGCACTACTACAGAAATGGCTTATAAAGTCACTTTTCAAGGTGTCGGTTGTATAAATAAACCAACACCTAAACTCTACAGTGTTGATTGATAACATAAACCGACATCCAATCTATGAAGGTCGACCAGACATGGGTACCGCTTTTATTAAGTGTCGGTTACTTAATAAAAAACCAACACCTAAAATTAACCACTAAATCTAAAATTTCCAGCAAAAAAAATTACCTCCAAAATTTGACATATGGCGTCGGTTGATAATTAAAAAATCGACGACTAAAGGTTATTCATGAGACAGAAATTGGGCATATTTTGGTCGTCGGTTTTACTACAACTACCGACGCTTATGAGTTTTTCCGCGCTGTCCGCGGGGAATTTTTCACACCATTTAAGCATCAGTTTTAGGTAGAAACCAACGACTATGGTCATAAATCGAGAATGATTTTTTTAATCGGCATATGAATATAGACGTCAGTTAGTTAAAAACCGACGACTATAATCAAGTATTGGTGTCGGTTGTTGTGCGGAACCGACACTGTTAGTTTTAGTTGTCGGTTTTTTTGAATAACTGACGCCTATGGTACAGTTAATAGCCCCACAAATAGAACTTTTCCCCATTGTCTCTGTTTCATTGCGACATGCACTAGGTCTGGCGATTTCCCCCGATTGCTCCCCACCGTCGTTGCCGGTTGGCTCCCCCGCACCGCCGTTCGTCTCCTCGCACGCCGCTCGCCACCGTCGCCGTTGTTCTCCTCTGATCCTCACCGCCGGCGCTGCCAGCTTCACCTCCAACTGTTGTCCTCTGCTCCGGCGCTGCCAGCTTCACCTCCAGCTTCCCTCCTCTACTCCGGCCGGGCCTTCTTCCTCTACCCTCAAGGTACATCGTCTTCTTCCTCCTTCCTTCCTCCGCCTAGGCTAGGTCAAGCCCTGCAGGTGCCCTGGAGCAAAATCGTCAGGTGCCCTGCTAGGCATTTTTTTTATTTTTTTTAAGTTATTTAGTTATTGGTAACTTGATAAGTGTTGAAACAGTCAATAACTATATTCTGTTACATGATTTATGATTGTATACGTGTGCTAGCTAGCAACAGACCTAGTCTTGAGGATCTACAAATACATTCTTACATTCTATAAACTGTGTAATCTTACATTCTATAAATACAGATATAACACAGCATTGTTGTGTGTGCTTGACAACCCAAATTACTTCTCGTTATTCTTCTTTTAATAATTAACTCATATCCATTGATGTTGAAGTAAGTTAGGAAGACAGTTTGTTGACAGTGATATCTGATTATCCATCTTATATTTTAATGTGATAGGGTGATCAATATGGTAGATAAAAAATGATTATATCTTTGTTAGAAAAACCTTGGCTATGACTCCTATGGACATTCCATACTAATGAATAGTTTAACTATGAAATTGGTAACTTGTTTCATTGTTGAGTATATTGAGAATCCTAATCACCTTTCTTGCTTAATGATGAACTGTAATGCACACATGTGACATGCTTGGAATGTAAATGATGAACTTTTCCCTAAATTGCCAATCATGCTTTTAAAGACATCAATAATCAACCTAACTTGAAGAACTAGGATTTTAGGTATAAGAATGACAACACATTATTTGTTGGCCTAGAAACCCGTCCAAGATTTACTCATTAGGAGTAAATCTTGGATAGTCCCCGGTTTGGGACTGTTCTTGAACACCTAATCTCGCTTAGGATGTAAGTGTATAATGTGTATTGGGTTTTCAAGAAAATTTCGGCATCATTATCCCGTTTGTTCTCTAAGTACATATGTACTTGGAGAACATCGGGGAAATGCTGCCGGAATTTTCTTGAAAACCCAATACACATTATACACTTACTAGTGAGATTAGGTGTTCAAGAATGGGATAGGTGGTACACATTTATTATATATAATAATGACATCACATGTATTTGTTAACCCTAGACCCTAATCTTGTTGTAATATATACTTGTTTTCTCTTTGATCATAGAATGGATAGATCATGGATGTCCATTCGCAATCGCTGCACCCCAGAGTTTATTTCTGGTCTTGACCAGTTTATTAGATTTGCTAAGGAACATAGGAAACAACCTAGAGATAGGTTCTACTGTCCATGTAGGCATTGCGGTAACAAATTGAAAGTCAACACTGGTGATGAAATCAAAAGTCATGTCATGTGCAACGGGATTATACAAGGCTATACAGAATGGTACTGGCATGGATAGATTTCAAACCTGAAACCAGTGGATGTCGATAGCAGTGCTTGTGTGGAAGAAGAAATTGCCTATGATGATGTAGACGTGAATGAACCAGTTCCAGTAGACATCGTTGATGTGATGCTGGATAGTTGTGGGGTAGAGCACACCGATCCACCTCCCATTTTTAGAAACATTGTGCATGATGCTGAGATACCGTTATACACATGTTGTACTAAGTTTACGAAGCTTAGCGTTGTGTTGAGATTGTATAATCTAAAAGCTAACAATAGATGGAGCGACAAAAGCTTCACGTCATTGTTGTCTTTGTTGAAAGAAATGCTTCCTGAAGGAAACGAGCTGCCAATCTCAACATACCAGGTAAAGAAATTGTTGTTCCCAATGGGAATGGATGCCAAGAAGATACATACATGCCCGAATGATTGTGTATTATTTCAAAAGGACTATGCGGTTTTGAAAGATTTTCCAAAATGTGGTGCGTCACGGTATAAATTGACAACTTCGGGGGAGTCCAAAACTGGTTCTACTGTCAAGGTGATGTGGTATCTACCTATAATATCACGGTTTCAACGCTTGTTTTCCAATCTGATAGATGCGAAGAATTTGAGGTGGCATGCAGATGTTAAGAAAAATAATGATGGGATCCTACGACATGCGTCTGATTCCCCACAGTGGAAGAAGATTGATCTACTGTACCCTGAATTTGGTGAAGAAGTCAGGAATCTAAGACTTGTGCTTTGTACATACGGGATGAATCCGTACGAGACATTGAGCAGCCAACATAGCACTTGGCCAGTCATGCTTGTTATATACAATCTTCCTCCCTGGCTGTGTATGAAAAATAAGTACATAATGTTGTCGTTGTTGATATCGGGCCCTAAACAACCTGGAAATGACATCAATGTTTATCTTGAACCTCTGATTGATGACTTAAAGAAACTCTGGGGTGAAGGTGTGATGACATATGATGCTTCACGAAGAGAGACATTTCGTTTGCATGCTATGTTATTTTGCACTATTAATGACTTTCCAGCATATGGGAATTTGTCTGGATATAGTGTCAAAGGAGCTAAAGCATGTCCTATATGTGAAGAGAACACTGATTCAACAAGAATAAAACATGGCGGTAAGACTGTATATCTCGGTCATCGAAGGTTTCTTCCAAAATTCCATCTGTATCGTAGGAAGTGCAAAGCATTCAATGGATTGAATGAGGAACGGAGTGCACCTAAACCTATACCAGGGGAGGTTGTTTATGAAAGAGTAAAAGACTTTGTCAATGAATTTGGTAAGAGATCACAATGTACTATGGCCACACGGAGTGACAAATCTTTATTCAAGAAGAAGTCAATATTTTGGGATCTTCCTTATTGGAGTTCTTTGACAGTCAGGCATTGTATCGATGTCATGCACATTGAGAAAAATGTCTGTGATAGTGTCATTGGTACTTTGTTGAATATACCAGGTAAGACTAAATATGGGATAAAATCTAGACTGGACCTACGTGAAATGGGAATAAGGTCAGAATTAACAGAATTTCGTGAAATGGGAAATCAGAGAACATACTTACCTCCCGCTTGTTACACATTGTCTAGAAAGGAGAAGAAAACTTTTTGTGAATGTTTGGTAAATGTTAAGGTGCCACAGGGTTACTCATCCAACATCCGTAGATTGGTATCAATGAAAGATCTGAAGTTGATAGGTCTTAAATCTCATGATTGTCACACTCTAATGCAACAAATATTGTCTGTGGCAATTAGATCTATATTGCCGAAGCATGTAAGGTTTGCAATCACCAGACTTTGTTTCTTTTTCAACAGTCTATGCAGCAAAGTTATTGACCCTGATACTCTCGATAAATTGCAAAGAGAAGTGGTTGTTACCCTATGTCAGCTTGAGATGTATTTTCCTCCATCGTTCTTTGATATCATGGTACATCTTGTTGTCCACTTGACTAGGGAAGTGAAAATGTTGGGACCAGTTTTCTTGCATTGGATGTATCCCTTTGAACGATACATGAGCGTTTTTAAAAGTGATGTTTGAAACCGTTATCGGCTTGAAGGGAGTATTATCGAGGGTTATGTGGTGAGAGAGGTTATGGATTTTTGCAATGACTTTCTTAGTGGTAATGACACTCCTAATAATGACAAGAATATTGATGAGCAATTTGGCAAAGGAATTTTGGGATCACGTGTGAAAGTAATCAGCCGTGAGCAGTTGGAACAAGGTCACTTGTATATTTTACACAACATGGATGAAGTGAACGTTTATATCAAGGAACATACCAATTTCATCAAGAGACAATATCCTCGAGCCAATACAATGTGGCTTGCTAGAGAGCATAACAAGACATTTATTAAGTGGTTTGAAAATAAAGTCTTACATCAACTATCTCAAACACCATATGATATTACTGAAACTATCAAATGCCTCGCCTTTAAACCAAAATTGACTGTTATGTCTTATGAAAGGTATGACATGAATGGATTCACATATTACACAAAGCGCAAAGATGATAAGAGTGTCGTCCAAAACAGTGGAGTCACCCTTCAAGCATCGACTATGTTTTTTGCAAGTGCAAAGGATAAGAGTCCACGTGAAGCTAAAATGTCATATTACGGTGTAATTGAAGACATATGGGAGTTTGACTACATAGATTTCAGAATTCCGCTCTTCAAATGTAATTGGGTTGATAACACCAAAGGAGTTATAGTGGATGAATTGGGTTTCACTTTAGTGAACTTTGAAAAGATTGGTGAGAATGATGAACCATTCATATTGGCATCACATGCGAAACAAGTATTTTATATCGATGATCCTGCAAATGATAAATGGTCGGTTGTTCTTCATGGTAAAAGACAGTTCATTGAAGATCCTATAGATGAAGAACAGTACTATGATAAGTATGATGACTCCAGTCCATTCTCAGTTGGGTTGCCAACACCAGCAAATATTGAAGCTAATGATGACGTGTATGTGCGCGGAGATCACAATGAAGGATTGTTAATTGATAAAAAATCGCAATATTAGAGGCATGTTTATACAATGTTTTTTTATATGTTTTATTTTTCTGAATGTGAACTTTACAATGTGAATTTTACAATGTGAATTACTTTATACTGTGAACTTTACAATGTGAATGTGAACTTTACAATGTGAATGTGAACTTTACAATGTGAGCTTTACAATTTGAATTACTTTACAATGTGAACTTTACAATGTGAATGTGAATTTTCAGATGGCTGAGCATTCTCCTGATGACCGTGCTGATGATTACCGTGAGGGTGAGGACATCAATGCGCCGCCTCACAATGTAAGTTTTAAAAATATATCATATATTTATATCTATATGTCCATTTATAGTTATATCTTGTAAATGTGTTTATTTTGTCAAATTTTAGGTTGATGATGCACATGTACCATCTGAAGCACTTGAGTCACTTGATCAGCAACACCAAAAAGTTGACAGGAGAAGGGGCATCACTATGATGAAGAATTTAATAGCGCAAAAGGGCAATGGACCCAAACTTGTTGTGGATTTTGATAATGCAGGAAATGCATCTGGTGTGAATCGCAATTCATTTGTTTCATATCTTGGGTATGTTACTCGTAGCCATTGCGGTTGTAAGATAGATTCTTGGCATAAAGTTTCTAAGGAGAAGAAAGACGTAATATGGAAGGATTTATGCATGAGTTATTATTAATTTGCAATTCTATTTTGTAGATTACTAATTTTTTGGATACTAGTTAATAGAAATTCTAATTTGCAGAGTATATTTGAATTGGATGAAAAGCTGCATCGTAAATGCGTGATGCAACGCTGTGGGAGAGTCCTAAGGAACTATAGGACAAATCTCACCTGAGAATACATAAAAGAAGCTGACAAGAGGAAGAAGACAACCACTGAACAGTGGAACTTCCTGGACAAAGAAGAATGGGACACATTTGTTTCTTCAAGACAAATAGACGAATTCAAGGTATTAGGCATCAGTCCCAATCTCATTAATATATGTTGTATTCACCTATTCAAGATTAACATTTACTGTTACTAACCAAATCATTAATGTGCATACTAACTAGGCCCTCAGTGAGGCACAAAGATCAAGGCATGCACTAAATGTGCATGACCACACAATGGGTCCAAAGGGGTATGCAGGCATTCACCAAAGATTACAGTCTGAGGCTACTGCTCAGTCTGCTGCTACTTAGGAGTCCTCCACTATAGGTAGCACACCTCTGCCTCGCCATGATATCTGGATAGCTGGGAGGCAAAATAAGAAGGGAGAAATAAGGAAGCCCGCAACTGCTGAGGCAGCTGCAAAAATGGTAAAATACAACTCTTACAACAATGGTAAGCTTTTTTTGGGCCATCCCAGCACAAACATGTCCCAAAAGTGGGACTTTTACAAGAAGAGGTAACATATTTTTTCCTTGTAGATGTTATTGTAAAAGAGAATTCAATAACTAGAATTTGACGTTTCTTTTATCCATGTATAGGTAGATAAGCTATTTGATAGGAAACTCGAAGAAGTAATGAAAAAGTGGCAAGCATCTCAGACTGCCACTTACCAGACAGTACATATTGTGTCTCCTACTGCAGGCTCTACTCCTACTGCAGAGGTTGGGAGTAATCCTGTAGACCCACCACCTAGCAAATCCGTTGTAAGTATTTTTATGACATAGTAACTAGTTTTTTAATTCAAGATGATATGTATATATGTATAAAACATTCTTTACACAAAAATTTGTAGGGGTTGAAGCCATGCCGTCTAAAAGTTAATGAATATGTCGTTGCAGAGGCGTCATCTTACCCATCCCTACCAGGGGAAATGTTTCACGGGTCTCCATTACCAGCTGGTTGGATTCATGTGTGCCCGGTACATATATTCCCCAAGTGGATGGATCTTCCATTGCCATATGCCCACCTAGATTGTGAAACGCTTGGTGAGGCAGAAGGCGGAGTGATATTGTGGCTAAAAGCGGATGTCATCTTTACTGAAATTGTATGGTAAATTTACATTACGTTAAATTGTTAGTGTGTGTATATGATGTCAGTTGATCTGAAATTATTATATATATACAGGTTAAAAAGAAGACACCCACAATATCTAGGCCTCCACTTCCACCTCCTACATTACCCAGTTGGGTTCCACAGGACCTAACTGTCCTGTTAGGTCCTAACTGTAGGGGTATGGCAATATGGTTAGGCGAACATGATATAAATTGCCCTATAACTGTTTCTATAGATTCAGATGTTGCAGGTCAATCATACGAAAGCAAACTATTTATACAAGATATTTTGGAGTTGTTTCGATATGATTGGCTAAATACATCTGTGATAGAGATATGGATAAGGTGAGATGTTCTTTATACATCCATATACCTTATGTAGGATCTGGTGATCTGGTTTCTTATTTATTAATGCATGCGTAATTAATACATATTTTACAACTACTTAGACAAGATATGTGCAGATTTTGCATTCGAACATGTAGGATTTTTGATTCCATCTTTGATTAGTCTAGTAGCTAAAGACCCTCCATCAGTTCAACAATACTGATGTGAGGCTTTTTCAATTTTTGCTCAAAATAAGAAGACGATGATAATGGCTCCATTCAATGTAGAGTAAGTTTACTTTGCTTATTATAATTTGGACTTAAGAAAATTACATTTTTATTGTGGATTTTGAGTTATTAATTTTTAACTTTTTTACCTCTAGTGGTGTGCATTGGGAGTTACTGGTTATTGTCCCCGAGACGTTCACTATCTATTATCTAGATCCTAAGGGGAGTAAATTGAATACAAAATATGGACACATAATGAAAATGGCATTATTTCGGTGAGAAATATTTCATTTTCATATCCGTTAACATATGTTATTACATTACTATTTAATTATGAAATGTACTGTGTTACATTAACATGTAGGGGTTTTGATGAGTTCAAAAAGGCTGGAGGAAAGGTCCCCACAAAAAAGAACCAGCCAATAATTTGGAAGAACGTGAAAGTAAGTTCCCGACTGCAATATATGTATATATTATTTATGTGAACATTGCTTAATTAGTTGTATTTTTTAATATTTTGTATGTTTGAATTTATAGTGTGCTACACAAGACAACGGATGGTCATGTGGATACTATGTGATGTTATTTATGCACATGATTATCAAATATGCCGCAATGGACATCGATTGTATTGCTGAGGTATTATATAGTCTCATTAGATAATATGAAATATATCAATCTTATTTATAGCTCATTAATTATATATATACATCATTCTCTTTACAGGTGTTTAAAACTGACCACACTACATGAACGGCCTTACCAGATGTACATGCTCCCTATACGATGGGAGAATTAAATGAAGTAAGAGAAGAATGGGCAACAGCCATACAAATAGTGGGGGATTTAAGATATAATTGGGATGTTGATAGCGAATAATGACTAAAGAATGATATTTTGTAAATGAATTTCTGAATTATAATATATGTGTGAATGTTTCTACATGTCTGGATGTTTCTACATGTGTCTGAGTGAAAATGAATGAAACTGTTGGTTGCTATATGAATGTTTCTATATGTTTGAATGTGAAAATGAATGGAACTACAAATTGCTAGCTAAATGTGTAAAAATGAATGGAACTACAGATTGCTAGCTGAATGTTTCTAAATGTGAAAATCAAATGGAACTGTAGGTTGCATTGCTAAATGTGTGAATATTTTTGTTGTTAATTTTGCAGATTTGTGGCCTGTTGTTGGCTGATATCAATGGATGTCGTAAAACCTGCAGTTCATAACTGAACTGCAGGTTTCTCATCCTGCGACCAACCATACAGCAGGTCTGCAGACTGACAGAAAAAAAAACAAAAAATCGGCGTCGGTTATTTATATAAAACTGACGCCACATAGTTACAGTGTCGGTTTCTACTCGTAACCGACATCTATTTCCTTAACACCATGGCCGTGCTGGCCAGCACGGCCATGGTAGTGGACCAGACACCACGGCCGTGCTGGCCAGTATGGCCGTGTTGGGAGTGATATGAAAGATACGCGTCGGTTATTTGTATAAAACCGACGCCACATAGTTACAGTGTCAGTTTTATATAAATTACTGACGCCTATTTCCTGTGGCGCGAAGGCATATGGCGTCGGTTTCTTATCTAATAACCGACGTTGATAGTTCCCTGCTGGCGCGTTTTCGGTGGCGCGAAGGTATATGGCGTCAGTTTCTTATCTAATAACTGACGCCTATAGTGCCCTACTGACACGTTTTCAGTGGCGCGCGAAGGGTTATGGCGTCGGTTTTTTAACCGATGCGTAACGGCTGGGCTTTTAGCGTCGCCCACATATGTGTCGCTTAGAAACCGACACTAAAGGCCTTAAATAACCGACACTAAAGGTCGGTTATGTACTAGTGCGCCTGGTCTATGAATTCCTTACTACTCTTAAGGTGGAGGAAGACCCAAAGTACAAGCTCAAGCCCTATGCCTTTATCAGTTTATGTATTCTGTGCTAGAGTTATAGAATCACTTTTAGGGACTTATGTCAACTTTTAGAATGCCACTACGAAGGTACTATATCTATGCCTCTCACCTTTGAAGGCGACATTTTCTAGAACAAATTAACAGATGACGAGCGTCACGATGCCGCTAAGGGAAGAGCTTCTGCCATCCATAATCCCATTTCTATTACCTCAATCGTCTGTGCATCTTTGCCAAAAAAGGAGACACAAGGCGTATGCCAGCGATAGGATTTATTCTTTTTATGGGTTATGGTCTATGATTTTAAAATCAATGCATGTTTCTTAGTTCTTAGACATCAAGAAAATCAAGAAGAGAGAATATGGGGACATCATGTGTGGAGGGCTAATTACACTTCTAGCCACCAAGCTTGAAGTGGACCTGACGGGCCTAGAAGATGCTCAAGGAAAGAACATGGTGGACATTCAGTACATGATTTCTATAGGACTGATCAGTATGATCCCCAATAGTAATACCAAGTTCAAACAATACTTTGAAAATGGTGACTACATAGACTTACCTAATTGGGAAAAGACCACCTTGAGAAACAAAGACAGTTGGAAGGTTGATCTTAGCCGCCAAGACAATGAAGTTGATGCATCTAGTGATCAAGCTACTCCAGCCGCTCAGCTGCATACAACACTGCCACCCTCCACTAGCACTCAGACAGAATACTCATGGGCGATGTCTGATGTTAGGTATCTACATTGCTTTTTTCAGCGGCAATTTGACCAACTGGATAGCCGCCTCAATCTCATGGGGAAACAATATTCCGTGATGCACGACATGGTCCAGTGCATGGATATGTGGCACATCTCTCAAAGCCACTATCTAATGCCTCAGCCACATCACCCTACACCTCAGCCGCCACGGTCCGAGCCTGCTCCACAACCCATGTGAGTTGACATTCCAGACGATGACGATCTTGTCATCCAGTACTCCCCTTCTGGTCACAGGGGATCTGGTCCCTCCTATGGATGCCATTCCATGATAGGTACCCAGTTGCATTTTCTTTGAGTTTGATTGATGTAGTGAGGATATTGCAAGTTTCAAGCTTGGGGGGGATGCAACCGGTTGGTAATGTAGTTGCTTTTATTTTTTTCATGTTTAGTTCTTTAGTTTAATCTTGTTTTTAAGTTCTACTTTTCTTTTTCCTGTGGCAAGTTCAATATGATGTGAGGGTCACTTTGTGTAATGAACTATTTTTCTTTACAAGTTTGAACCATCTTGTCCTCCTTCACTAAATTTATCATTTGAAGGAATTGTTAAAGAGCATGAATGAATCAAATGAAACCCTTTGGCCATCAACATGTTCTTTATTCTAGTTTACACTTGTAGCTCGAACATTCACCTTTCACATCTCTGATTGCTTAAAATATGTAATGGTCTCAATTTTTTATGAGTGAATCAACTTTACAATATCAACTAGAATATGAGATGCCCATGCCAAACTCTTAATTCATATACAACCGCTCTTTCAGTGGAAAATTTTCAAAACAAATGAACGAAATCTAGCTAATCTTACAATTTAGTTGATTCTCTTATGTTGTGGAAAATTTTCAAAATTTTTATTGCCTTCTTTCATCCTCATACCCCATAAAAGATGGCTAACTTCCCACATATGATGCTAGCCTAGTGTAAGTCCGATATGGCAATGATGGGTAGGTGGTATATCTCAAAAGAGGATAAAACACCCATACCGACATTCTATGTGTGCATAAGCCTACATTAGCAGCCGAGTGTCGGAACGCGTAATCCATTGTCAAACCATCTTTTGGGAAAGAAGAAGAGTACAACTAAGATTGTTAATGTTAACTAAGATGTCATCATTTGTATCCTTAATAGCTGAGAACTCGTGTTGCACATCCACTAGTTGTTTGGCTTGGCCATCCAAATTCTACTTAGTGTTATACAATTGATTGATTCATTTAATTGTGACTACCCCATTTGAACTAAAAATCTCTTTCATGGATGTTTAAGTTGAATTGACAACTATGAGTATGAGCATGTTGATCATGGTTGATGTGGTCTTATATTCATCTTTCTTTTCATTTGATCTTTACATGAGCTTTGCAATCCCTTCATTTGTGTTATATGTCCTTTTTTCTTGAGGACAAGCAATAGTTCAAGCTTAGGGGGATTTGACATGTGCATTTTATATCTACTTTTTGTACAATCTCACACACAAATTTAGTTCATTTTGCCTTCCATTTAGCCTCTATATATATTTATATTGTCATATTTTAGTTATTTTACTTGTCGCATGATGTTGATTGTAGAAACACGTCCAAAGTGCCAAATTAGAGATAGCCCAACTCAAATCCGACCCCAGTGGGACTTCTCCTCAACTTGCAACTGATTCAGAGTTTATTCTTGAAGAAACAGCATTGCACACGGTGTGCTGAGACACGACGTGTTCCTTCACAAAACCCTTCACATAATGAAGAACACATCGTGTGATATTAAATACACAACGTGTGTGTCTCCAGCGGCCTCAGCACCAAAACACAGAGAACACGACATGATGTGTCCTCACTAGGACACAGCGTGTCCTCGGGACTTGAAGGCTGGCTATAACTTGCTGCCAACACACATAGCATGTGTTTAATCAAACACGTCATGTGCCTTTCGCCTAAGTCAACTCCAGAAGAGTATCACATGACATGTCACCTTAAAGGACACATCATGTACTTTGCAACAACAACATTATCCAGTGAGATTATATGACGAGACACGATGTGTCCTCTAAAAGACACACTGTGTTGTTATAAGTTTCTACAGAAACAGGAGCAACCGCCTCTCATTTTTAAAGACCAAGACAACGTAATGGGCGGTTATATCTTGTCATTTTGAAAGTATTTTCGTCCAAGAGAAGGTACAGAGCTATGGAGGGCGATTTTGGGGTGGAAGAAGGTGGTTTCTTGGCAAAGAACCCCCATTCTACTTCATTTTTCTACTATTTCTTCTCCGAAGGTACAGCAGAACTTACTTCTCTCACTCAAACTTTTTGGGAGGGAAGATAGCCTGAGTTGGAGTAGCTCCAAGGGTGGAATTTCGTCCTCTAGCCAGAGTTCTACTTACCTTTGGCTACATCTTTGGTTCCTTTAGCTTTTTCTTCTCGTAAACATGCAAAACTCTGACATTTCTGAATTGTATCTGCACATTTCCATTATAGACGAGTAAAACTCTTTTCTTGGGCATGGGAGAGTAACTCCCATGTCATTGTTCATGTGAACTCAAAATCTATGTTTATTTCTAGTTAATTTGATTTTCCATAGATGCCTATGGTGTTTTTTACTTGTATGTTTGGCTGGCTACCTTTTGTACATGATTTATGCTTACCTTGTGCTTTGGGAGAATGTATGAGGGAGTAAGGAGTAGGATCCATGGAAGTATGCTCTTGACCACGGGAGTGGCTTGATAATATTGAGGGGTAAGGTTGTGTTCGATACTAAGCATAGATGTGGGAGCATTATGCAATGTTGAGAACCATTTCGTGACATTGGGAAATGCACGACGATGACAACCACCTTGCATGTTAACGGTAAACTTAAGTTCGTAGTGCATATGATATGACCGTATGGTAGTGAAATCTGATGTCCAAGCCCTTAATTGCTTAATAAACCCTTTAACTTTAAGCTTTTGATATTGCTCGTCTCTTAAGTCTATAATCAATCTGATCATTTGTAACCCGACTTGGATTAATGAAAGTTAATGAATTTTTGCCTAACTAGCCTAGCTCCTTGTGTTCGACACTCGACTACATTGATCCTGTACACTTGCGGGTGATTAGTGGGTTGAGATCTTTCTTTGTGAAACTCCCAAAATTCATCTGGGGTGCGAGACGGTCGTCTTGCACAGCCAAACAACCATTTGGAAGTTTTCCAATTGGATACGATTGTGGCAATTTCAATTTCAATTCCAATTACTATCACATATTAATTTACTTGCGTAAGAATTTTGTACAATTGAAACTATTCCAGAAACATCCTAAACATTTGTTTGGTCCAATTGAGCCATCTCACCCAGGCGAGATGCCAATCTCGCTCACCCAGACGCCCGTTTGGTGAGTCAAGATGAGCCTCTCAGTTCAATTACATTGAATCAGTCGGTTCAAGTGCAGAACTTATCCAATTCAATCCTTGATTAGCCTGACTACCCAAATGATTGTCTCAACAATTGAGATGCTCGTCTCGCATACCCAAACAGCCATGTCACTTAGTAGATGGTCATTTGGCAGACCAGTTAGCCAATCAATCGATTTGTTGTGTGCATTGAATACTTAAACACTTTAGTAATCAATCCAAATGTCATTCAAGATCAAACTCCTCTTCTAGATGAGTTCCTATGTGTGTGACCCTATAGGTCCCATATCACGTTGGCAGTGAATATCCATAACTAGCTTATGACATCACAAGCAAAGAGTGGTGCCTAGTCACACATTATTGCTGCCTAAGTGAATGGAAAGTTGAAGAACAACTTCAACCTATAATTTGTGTAAGGTGTTGTAGTGATTGTATAATTCCTTTGTCTCTGATATCTAGGATGAACTTGAGGCCTGAAAGGTTATCCTCTCAATATTCAATCCATGCTCCTTAAACCAAGAGCAGACTGTCTGAGATAATGTGACCTCAATATCATATATTGATCCACATGTGCATGCGCATGCATTTCTCAATCTTGCTTATCAAGTGACCAGGATACCATACTCCAGTAGGAGGGATAAATCCCATATCTATCACTCACAGTCTATCCCCATGTGTCAAATTCACCCAATCATCAATGTTATAGCAATCGATGTTTTAGGACTGTGTTTGATGATGTCAAAGCGTACTCAATGACATGTGACGAGTGTAGTGATTTCACATCTAAGAATCACAACCACCACCTTCACTATGATGGATGATTGTGACAACCACAACCATGTGTCACTCTCAAGGTAGGTTTGTCCAATATATTATTCCCTAACATATATTCATGTGCTTGGTTTGATATTGCCATATCATGACTTAGTGAGATTCAATCATCAACCAACTCACACTCCAGTTTTATGTGTTATTGGTGTCTATCTACCTTCCACAATAACAACTGACTAGGGACATAATGAGAATATATATATATATATATATATATAGTATGTATTGAATGACCACGCGAGTAGCCAAGTTATTTACCCGTGTATTGAGTAGTGGTGGCATGATTTGTAATTAAATTAAAATCAATCATGGCTGCATGGTAGCGGCGACATCTATTGTAATAATCCAGATTTCATTTACGTATGCATGGAGTAGCGGTGGCAGCTATTATAAGTTAGCATAACTCAATTGCGTATGTGTGGAACACGGTGGCATCATTTTTTAATTCGAAATTTGTTGCTAGTGCATGGGTGTGATGCCACTATTTGTAACTAGATGGCTATAACTATGAGTGCATGTACTAGTGGAAAGATAGATGTAATCGATGCATCCATGTTAGGTGAATAAAAAAGTGAATAATGAAGAGAGCTTTAAACTACATGTCTGATATAGTGGATGTGATCAAGCAACCCAGAACGGATCAGAGCATACATAACATGGATATAGTATGTGATACAATCAGATTGCATTACAGGATGTCATCCTTGGTTACATTTGTTTCATTCTCATAACAATTTTTTTATTCACATTATATAATGTACCTAATTATTACAATTTATTTTGTATTAAGATTTATTCTCTTAGATAGAAACTTTGATACAACCAGAATGTAATATCGATTGTCATCCTGAATTATAACTTTCTCAATTTTTTTATGGTTTCTCAGTTCTCATTACAAAATAGTCCTTATTATAGTTTCTATATACTGAGGTTCATTCTATAAGATAACAAAAATTCATACACCCAGATTGTATTATAGAATGTCATCATTAGCTACAACTTTTTAATTATCATTATGAATTCTCTGTTCTTATTACAAAGTGTTCCTTATTATTACAATTTTTGATGTATCAAGGTTCATTCTCTTGGATAGTAGAATGTGATACATCCGGATTGTATTACAAAATGTCATCCTTGGTTACATTTGTTTCTTTTCCATTACAAATTATTTGTTTTGATTACAACTCTTTCTTTCTTTTTACAGAATGCTACTTTCTGTTATAACTCACTATATATTGTCAAAATACCACTTGTTTACTTGCTGCCATTCTTCATATTTGTTTTCAACACCTTTTGGGTCATCTTTTATATCATCAAACATATGTGTTGCTCATCATTTTCTCATCCTTATTGTAATTTCTCTTTGCTCAAGTTTCCTTATGAAATGTTAAACATGGTTGTATTTTCAATTTACAAAACTATATTGTAATGCAATTTTGAATATCACCTTACAGTTAATTTATTTGTGTTACAAGATCTCTGTGCTGATTACAATTTTCTCTTTCCTATTACATTTTTCCTTTGTGTATTACAGTTGCTCACTGCTAATTACAGTTGCTCTTTACTCTTTACTTTGTTTCAGATTATCTATTCATTATAGAGATATTCTTATTATAAATTATTTATTTTTCAGGTATATTCTTTTAGTAGGCGTCTATATTTATACAAACATAATTGAAAGTACAACTATAGTGTGAAACTTTTCTGTATGCAATAATATTTTGTAGAATTTGAAAACTATGTAAGGATAATTGTTATATTGTAATGAGAGCATAGATTTTTGTAATAGAAAGGAGAAATTTGTAACTAAGGATGACGATCTGTTATAAAATCTGGAAGTATTGTTTTATTTTCCATGTATTTATTTACCTCCACGAAAGGACACAACTATAATGGTTTTAGGCTTGTTATGTTGGGCATGAGTATTCTTCAAGTTTGGTATGTGTCCAACATCAACGTGGTTGGCACCTACTATTTCTACTTTAAGATCAGATTTGCAATGCTACTCCATGCACATATAGTTATTTATAGCATAATTACTAATACTTCCACCGCTACTTCATGCACGTACAACAACGACACATAATTACAATTGGTGCCACCGCTACTTCAGATCAATGTGAGGCAGTGTCAAATGAGGAACCGGGTAACTTCGCTAATCTACCCGCGTGGGTAGTGTGTGTGTGTGTGTGTTTGTGTGTGTGTGTGTATATATATATATAAATATATATATATATATAAATATATATATATATATTATATATATATATATTCTTAACATCCATATGATCTCATTTCTACAAGGTTAATACTTGAAGACATACATCATTGAATAATATTATTCTCTAGACAATCATAGTGTTTCTTTATTATCTTGTAACTAAATGAAATAGAATAAATTGGAAGCTTGCCTTTATACGTATTAATCAAATCCTTTATGGTAATTATGCCATGTCAATCATCATATGATTGGCTCTATGGGCATACCTTACCAACACATATCGTAACTCCAATATGAGAGGAAGAGCTCATGAACCTCCAACACCTTGTCATGATACATAAGTTTCAACTTAAGCCTGATACAATCACATTGTTCACACTCGCAAAAATAATAACTAATAAAGACCTAAGAAGTCAATCGATGCTCTAATTCTATTTGTTATCATGAGAACATACGAGACTCTAAGTTTGGGGGATTGATAACATCCAATTTTCTAGATAGTTCATGCCTTAACTTACCTCTTATATCTCACCATTTATGCATAGAAATACTCACTTTTTCTAATTTTACATTCGAACATATTTTTACTTTGTCTCCATGATAATCCCAAACCCTTTATGCATATAACCCTTGTATCTAATGCAAGAACATGATAACCATCGCCCCCCCAACTAATGGACACATTGGGACAAGTGTTAGGATGACCATTGGACCCCACAATCGATGGACACCATCGACAAAGCATCATGATGACCATCACCCCCACAATTGATGGACACCTTTGGCCAAGTGTCAGGATGACCATCGATCCCCCATTAAGTGGTTTCAAGGCGTAAGAAGCTAAACTGTCAGACCATCAGATATGTGACTGACGGTCTCCTTAGCCATCATGCACCTAAGGTCGGTCTCGCTCACCACTGATGGTCGACCTGACTAGCCATCGATGGTCAGCCCGATCCTTCGTCGATGGCCACCCTAATCGTCCCCCGACGATCATTCTGACTTGACCGCAATGGTTCTCCAGAGCCATTGACCGAAGGTTCTACTGTAGACCAACATTGCCTGATGGCCAGTGATCGGTGGAAACCCTGGGAGAATGGTCATTCAGAACCGTTACTCACGTGCCCCGAGGCAAGACCTCAGATACATGCAACGCAAGGAAAAGAGCACCTCTAGGACGCTACACTGAGTCCTATAAATAGAGGACCCTTGCTGACTAAAGATGGGTCGGATAATCTCTCCCACGAGGATGATGAAGTGTCGCGACTGAAGAGTACGACCATCACCCCCGCCACCAGTCATCAGTCTACGGAAGCTAGGATGAAAGTCCTAACAGTCCACAACGACCTCCGCTTCTGCCAACTCACCTAAAGCGGCTCAACGAAGAAGGAGTACAAATATCCATCTTCAGCCATGGGCGTGCCTACCTTGATGAGGAGTGACTGAACATTGGTGGTATCCACTGAGTGGCTATAGTCGGTGTACAGTCTTCTTCTCTTATTCCGTCCATCTTGCCTCATTTCGTTCTTTCACTCCCATTTCCAGCAACACTCCATGTTCTCGTCTATTTGTAAATCCATAATGCTTCTCATGAAAATGAGTGGCTGAACTCATATCTTGGGTTGGGAGTATCCACTAGGGCTCTCCCAACATGTAAATACTTACATTCTTTTGAATAAATATATGCTCTTAGCAAAGGTTATCTCCATTCACTTGGTCGTAATGCTTCACTTATACGATTAGCTATCATCTTGTGATGTTTGATCATTAGTATCTTGAAAGAGTAATCTTAACCTTATCTAAGTATTTTGGAGTTGCATGAATGTATGAGAATGTTTGAATGCTTAAGCTTACGATCATATGGTTGTTATTGCGATTGTTTGTTTGCCATCTCGAGAGAGAGAGACAACCTTATAATCTAGATCTATCCTAAGCTCGAGAGAGGAGGGAATAGACACATATGATGATTGCTTGTAATCTTGATAAGGGTATACAAAGAGTGTGAGTACTGCATGTTGGTGAGAGATCTTAGTAGGTGAAACCCGGTCCAAGTTTTCATCTATATTTTGTTACAACACACTTGTTTGATCTTATTCCCTTGTTTGTTTTCTTTTTCTCTCTTTTTGCCTATTTTGTTTGGTTAATGTCATATCGTTCTTTAGGGAACACCATCTCTATCTACCTTCTTGGTTGGTGTAACTAAGATAAGATTATACGTTCTTAGCACTTACCATCTTTGTCCATGTGGATCGTCTCCGATTACTACATCATACCCCGCATAATAGTTGCGGGGGCTTGAGAGTCGAATTATAAATTTAAGAGTCTGACTACTCTATATCTGTTCTATTTTGAACACGTGATTTAGGCCGGTCATGTCATCATCTCATGATTGAGACAAACATAGTAGACATAATTACCTTAATCATTATCAAATTAAGTATCTAATGTCCCATTACAATCATCATATTGTTGGTTCTCTGGGCATACACACTAACATTATCCAATAACAAAACTCGATAACTGTTTGATAATGGTGATCAAGCATTATCAAATTCAAGAACTCTTCCATTTATTAAATATATAGCAAGTATTAAAATATAATATAATGCTCAAAGATTGACAAGGGTGTGTTACTCGTGGACCTAGAGGAACACATATAGTTCATCATGATTTAGATTTGTTCCATACAATCAGCAAGAATGATAGTGAAAATCATGGTGATACAATAAAAACGAGAAGAAACTTGGTGTAAATAGCATCGACCCCGTGGGTGATGCATCGACACTGGAAAAAAAATCGCACCTATTGCAATGGTCGTGGTGTTGGTAGCATCGACCATGGGGTCAATAGCATCGACTCTCCGTCAGTAGAGTCTACGTGATAAAAAAATGTGTTGATTAGTATATCTCTTAAGAATAATCAAATACTTACACTATTTTTTCCTAAAAAAATACTTTACGCACTAACAAATATTCTTTTTGTTTATTAGCATTGACTCAAAATGATATACAATAATGCACAAATTATCATTGAAACTACTCTAAGATATGGTATGTGGGTGTGCAACAACGGGAATAGATGTTGAAGAGAAGTTATGATTTCAGCTTCTAGGTGTGGGAATGCCAAATGCAAAAAGTATCCAACAACCAGTGCGTGGGCAATGCCATGATGTGATACAACCAACAATATGCATCCTTGGTTGCTGTCTTAAAACGCTGATGCAGATTATATGGTCATAAATTGATACAACGAAAGAAAACAACGACGTTTAGTGGGTTCCAATCTTATAGGATAATCGCAAATTATCTAGTGATTCAAACCAAAAGCATAAACTGCATTCGAGAACAACTTTTGGTCTATAGAAAAATAACCTGGTGTCAATCATAAGACTTAAATTTTCATAATCCAGGTTCGTTGCGGATACTTAGGCCAAAGGCATTCAATTGATTTTACGAGGGGATTTGGGGAAGTCACCGATCGTGTCAATTATGTTTGAAGTGTTGTACACACCACGACTTTGTCTGAAGGGTGACATATACGAAACCAATTTCAAGTTCATATAGCAACCTAATACGGAAAGACGAGCAAAAATGGACAGTGTGGGGAGGTCCACAGACACGTTGGGAAAGGCACGAGCGAAGGGGAAAATTGACCAGAGATGGAAACACTACTAATGAAACCAAAGAGTAACATTCCAAAAGAAGAACACAGAAAAACTTGAGTAGCCAATGAAGAGTTAGTGAAGATATGCTTAAACAACACAGTTGAAGCATAAGGACTGAGGGCCAAACAGCGCAACTAAGAAAGTAGCCGCTGAACTCAGCTGCTAGATGACTTCTATGAAACGTCTGAACGTATAAGCATCTGATTTTTCTTGGTGAAAACTGACAGGCCCCATGCATATAATAAACTATGGAGACATTATGAAGTAGTCAATCAAAGAGATTAAAGAAGACACAAAATAAGGAGAAAACGAAGTTCCCCGGTCCGGTAGTTCTCGTATGAACCGTTTTGTTGGAGTATCAAATTGGAAGCTGTCTGGACCTGAGAGAGCCATGCATGGACAAAGCTCGCAACTTATTCCAAAGCCATGGGTTATTTTAAACAGGTTCCTGCTTACCTCATCCCAACTGCAGACAGCCCATAACAAGAGAAGACAGAGGGAGGAAGGAGAAGGAGAGCAGAGGGGGGTGTGTGTGCTACAGATAGGACACTGGTAGGAACAAGTCAGCATTGTACTTGACACCCCCACACATGGCGCATTGTGACGACGTCCGGCCGCATCCCTGGAGTCCAATTCTGTTCGACGTTTAAGAACAGGGGGATCTCTTCGTCAAGTACCTCCGGACTCTTCTTACTTCTCCTTCTTACACCTGCTCCGGTGAGTTTTGGTTGGTCTCCTTCCAGAACTCATCTGAGAACTCTCCAGTTTCACCATAGATTCAAATACTCAATCCTTCAACAAGGTTGCGTACTTGCAGGTTGTACAGAGCTTCTGAGCAGCAAGGTAGATACTAGCCAACAAGGCAACATGGATCGGCTACTACGCTTGGAGCCGTCGAACCTGGTGCCGATCCGAGTGGAGCCAGGACAGCGGTGGACCGGCGAGCTTACGCTGCGCAACGTGATGCACACCATGCCAGTGGCCTTCCGCCTCGACCCGGCGAACCGCGCGAGGTACACCGTCCGCCCGCAGTCCGGCATCATCCCGCCACTGGGCACAGCCACCGTCGAAATCACTTACGTTCCCTCCCCAGGAGCCTCTCTTCCAGAGTCCTACCCGAAATGCCTAGACTCCTTCCTCCTCCACAGCGTCGTCGCCCCGGGAGCGCCGGCCGCCAGGAAGGACAAAGACAGGGACAGCCACCACGACCCCGTCCCGCCGGACTGGTTCACGGCAAAGAGGAAGCAGGTGTTCACGGACAGCGCCATCCGGGTCGCCTTCGTTGGGTCCGCCGTCCTTGCCCGACTCGTCTCTGACGGATCCATGGACGAGATCCGCGAAGCGCTCGAGCGGAGCGACCCGGAGTGGCGGGCCGCGGACTCCGTGGACCGGACCACCGGTGAGCCGCTCCTCCAGCTCGCCATCGCCAGGGGCCGCCCGGACCTCGTACAGCTGATCCTCGAGTTTGATCCCGATATCGACCAGCCGGCGGCAAGGACGGGGAGGTCCCCACTCGAGGCCGCGGCGGCAGCGGGGGACGCCCTCACCGCCGAGCTCCTACTGGCACGCAGGGCATCCACGGACCGGTCTGCAAAGTCCAACTTCGGCCCGGTCCACGTCGCAGCGGCCCACGGGCACGCCGAGGTGCTCCGGCTCCTGATCCTCAAGAACGCCGACCTGGACGCCCAAGCCGCCGACGGGCGGACCGCGCTGCACCTAGCCGTGGAGCGCGGGAGGCGGGACTGCGCCCGGATGCTCCTATCCGCCGGGTGCCGCGCCGACGTCCGCGGTGGGACCGAGGGTGGGACGCCCTTACACGCCGCGGCTGCGGCGGGGGACGAGTGGATGGTGAGGCTGATACTGAAGAAGGCCAGGTTCGGGGTGAAGCAGATCCGTGACGGGAGCGGGAGGACGGCCTTCGACGCCGCGGCGGAGCGAGGGTACGCGAATCTCTACGACGTGCTGCGTATGGGTGATGAGCTGGCGGCTGCTGCAAGGAAGGGAGAGAGCGCGGACGTTATCGAGAAGATCGTAGACGCCGGTGCGGATGTCGGCGGGAGGGACCAGAACGGGTGGACCACGCTGATGCGGGCGGCGTTCAAAGGGTGGACGAACGTCGTGCGCGTGCTGCTGGACAAGGGCGCCGAAGTGGATGCCGCGGATGCAGAGGGGTATACGGCGCTGCACTGCGCGGCGGGTGCGGGGCAGGTCGAGGCGGCGGAGATGCTGGTCAAGAGAGGTGCGGACGTCGGGAGGACGACCAGGAAAGGAGTGACGGCCATGGAGATTGCCGCCGCGATGGGGTACGCGGGTGTGCAGAGGGTGCTGGTACAGGGCGGCGCGGCGCCGGCCGAGAATGCTGGAGGAATCAATGATGATGGGAGCGTTAGAAAGATGAGGCCGCCGGCAGCGTTTCAAAAAAGTTACTCGCGGGAGAAGGAGCTGCCGCGCTTGGGCGGGGCCAAGAAGAAAGCGACGGCCCCGAGGTCGAAGACCGCCAAGAAGTGGAGCGCGGGGACTGTGCCAATCGCGTGTTCCCACTGAGCCCCTTGATTCAACCGTCAAGCGGCCAATGCATCATTCCTAACAGTGATTTCTGTAGCCCCGTTCATCCTGTCGTGTGAATTTCTTGTAGATCTGTAATGTTCTGTTTCCATTGCGTGTAGCCCAGTCCATTATGTGCAAATTATAGTATTCGACTGCCTGTTGAAATTTGTGAACATATGCTACTTGACCACCCATAAATCATGTCATGTTTTCGCGTTGACAAGCAGTTACATGCGATCCATTAAAGAGATTGGACAAACACTTGTCAAACATTACCAATACATTCTCAATTATGCCTTCGGAGACGCCTAAAGAAGAAATTCAAAGCTGTTATATACAGTTAAATACAATTATCGACACAACATTAATGCTAGCCCCATGGTGCACTCCAAACCGAATTCAAACTTCATATTACCTATCCCGCATAAAACTTAAAGTTGTATATTGCTAGGAAGATGTTGATGGATAACTGCACTCCCGTTGGGAGTATCATGAGTTGCTTGTGGTCCACACGTTCTATCTTGGCAAACAACATCTAGATGTGAATGGCTTAGAAATGGTATTCGACTGCACTTGTCAAACATTACCAATACATTCTCAATTATGCCTTCGGGGACGCCTAAAGAAGAAATTCAAAGCTGTTATATACAGTTAAATACAATTATCGACACAACATTAATGCTAGCCCCATGGTGCACTCCAAACCGAATTCAAACTTCATATTACCTATCCCGCATGAAACGTAAAGTTGTATATTGCTAGGAAGATGTTGATGGATAACTGCACTCCCGTTGGGAGTATCATGAGTTGCTTGTGGTCCACACATTCTATCTTGGCAAACAACATCTAGATGTGAATGGCTTAGAAATGGTATTCGACTGCACTTGTCAAACCTTACCAATACATTCTCAATTATGCCTTCAGGGACGCCTAAAGAAGAAATTCAAAGCTGTTATATACAGTTAAATACAATTATCGACACAACATTAATGCTAGCCCCATGGTGCACTCCAAACCGAATTCAAACTTCATATTACCTATCCCGCATGAAACGTAAAGTTGTATATTGCTAGGAAGATGTTGATGGATAACTGCACTCCCGTTGGGAGTATCATGAGTTGCTTGTGGTCCACACGTTCTATCTTGGCAAACAACATCTAGATGTGAATGGCTTAGAAATGGTATTCGACTGCACTTGTCAAACCTTACCAATACATTCTCAATTATGCCTTCGGGGACGCCTAAAGAAGAAATTCAAAGCTGTTATATACAGTTAAATACAATTATCGACACAACATTAATGCTAGCCCCATGGTGCACTCCAAACCGAATTCAAACTTCATATTACCTATCCCGCATGAAACGTAAAGTTGTATATTGCTAGGAAGATGTTGATGGATAACTGCACTCCCGTTGGGAGTATCATGAGTTGCTTGTGGTCCACACGTTTTATCTTGGCAAACAACATCTAGATGTGAATGGCTTAGAAATGGTATTCGACTGCACTTGTCAAACCTTACCAATACATTCTCAATTATGCCTTCGGGGACGCCTAAAGAAGAAATTCAAAGCTGTTATATACAGTTAAATACAATTATCGACACAACATTAATGCTAGCCCCATGGTGCACTCCAAACCGAATTCAAACTTCATATTACCTATCCCGCATGAAACGTAAAGTTGTATATTGCTAGGAAGATGTTGATGGATAACTGCACTCCCGTTGGGAGTATCATGAGTTGCTTGTGGTCCACACGTTCTATCTTGGCAAACAACATCTAGATGTGAATGGCTTAGAAATGGTATTCGACTGCACTTGTCAAACATTACCAATACATTCTCAATTATGCCTTCGGGGACGCCTAAAGAAGAAATTCAAAGCTGTTATATACAGTTAAATACAATTATCGACACAACATTAATGCTAGCCCCATGGTGCACTCCATACCGAATTCAAACTTCATATTACCTATCCCGCATGAAACGTAAAGTTGTATATTGCTAGGAAGATGTTGATGGATAACTACACTCCCGTTGGGAGTATCATGAGTTGCTTGTGGTCCACACGTTCTATCTTGGCAAACAACATCTAGATGTGAATGGCTTAGAAATGGTATTCGACTGCACTTGTCAAACCTTACCAATACATTCTCAATTATGCCTTCGGGGACGCCTAAAGAAGAAATTCAAAGCTGTTATATACAGTTAAATACAATTATCGACACAACATTAATGCTAGCCCCATGGTGCACTCCAAACCGAATTCAAACTTCATATTACCTATCCCGCATGAAACGTAAAGTTGTATATTGCTAGGAAGATGTTGATGGATAACTGCACTCCCGTTGGGAGTATCATGAGTTGCTTGTGGTCCACACGTTCTATCTTGGCAAACAACATCTAGATGTGAATGGCTTAGAAATGGTATTCGACTGCACTTGTCAAACCTTACCAATACATTCTCAATTATGCCTTCGGGGACGCCTAAAGAAGAAATTCAAAGCTGTTATATACAGTTAAATACAATTATCGACACAACATTAATGCTAGCCCCATGGTGCACTCCAAACCGAATTCAAACTTCATATTACCTATCCCGCATGAAACGTAAAGTTGTATATTGCTAGGAAGATGTTGATGGATAACTGCACTCCCGTTGGGAGTATCATGAGTTGCTTGTGGTCCACACGTTCTATCTTGGCAAACAACATCTAGATGTGAATGGCTTAGAAATGGTATTCGACTGCACTTGTCAAACCTTACCAATACATTCTCAATTATGCCTTCAGGGATGCCTAAAGAAGAAATTCAAAGCTGTTATATACAGTTAAATACAATTATCGACACAACATTAATGCTAGCCCCATGGTGCACTCCAAACCGAATTCAAACTTCATATTACCTATCCCGCATGAAACGTAAAGTTGTATATTGCTAGGAAGATGTTGATGGATAACTGCACTCCCGTTGGGAGTATCATGAGTTGCTTGTGGTCCACACGTTCTATCTTGGCAAACAACATCTAGATGTGAATGGCTTAGAAATGGTATTCGACTGCACTTGTCAAACCTTACCAATACATTCTCAATTATGCCTTCGGGGACGCCTAAAGAAGAAATTCAAAGCTGTTATATACAGTTAAATACAATTATCGACACAACATTAATGCTAGCCCCATGGTGCACTCCAAACCGAATTCAAACTTCATATTACCTATCCCGCATGAAACGTAAAGTTGTATATTGCTAGGAAGATGTTGATGGATAACTGCACTCCCGTTGGGAGTATCATGAGTTGCTTGTGGTCCACACGTTCTATCTTGGCAAACAACATCTAGATGTGAATGGCTTAGAAATGGTATTCGACTGCACTTGTCAAACCTTACCAATACATTCTCAATTATGCCTTCAGGGATGCCTAAAGAAGAAATTCAAAGCTGTTATATACAGTTAAATACAATTATCGACACAACATTAATGCTAGCCCCATGGTGCACTCCAAACCGAATTCAAACTTCATATTACCTATCCCGCATGAAACGTAAAGTTGTATATTGCTAGGAAGATGTTGATGGATAACTGCACTCCCGTTGGGAGTATCATGAGTTGCTTGTGGTCCACACGTTCTATCTTGGCAAACAACATCTAGATGTGAATGGCTTAGAAATGGTATCTTCTCTACTGCTTCAACATACATGATGTTGATTGAGATCTTCGACATCATGATTCTCCCCATTCTTCTCTTCTACCATCAATCAAATAAAAATGGGTCTCATATCTCCTCTCAAGTGGAGAGGCTCAAATAGAGGTTTTGTAGCATTTCCTAAATGGGCTCTACTCTCTTTCATGTTACAATGTTCACTAGCTTTTCTTACTAGCATTCTCTTGTTCTTCACTGGATGTCATAGTGATGATCTTGATAGGTTGCTCTTGCATATCGTCGCTTCTCTCTATATTGATCTAAAAGTCTTGCTAAGATGGTGTTCACAAGTTCATGAGGGTTCAAAAGTGGTGTTTGTCAGCAATGTCCCTTTGTTCTTTCGATATGCATTGATGAGTGAAGCCAATTGCCCCATTTAATTCTCCAATCCCTTAATGGAAGCAACATGATTTTGGATCAGCATTGAGGTGTTATTCATGAATTTAGTGAACAACGCACCATCTAGAATCTATCCATGTAAGGTTGTTATAATGATTCCTCCACACCACATTCACTACTACAGAAACAACCTTTGGCGTCGGTTGTTTAACCCCCTTTGGCGTCGGTTTCTGAGCGATGCCTATGTGGGCGCCGCTAAAGGTCGAACACTTCGGCGTCGGTTTTTTAACCGACGCCTATTTAACATATAGGCGTCGGTCTTTTAGTCGATAACCGATGCCAAAAGGGTTCGCGCCACAGAAAACGGCGTCATCTAAGACACATTCTGCGTCGGTTATCTACTAAAAGACCGACGCCTATATGGACTATAGCGTCGGTGTTTACTTGGTAACCGACGCAGAAAGAGTCCTAGATGACGCTTTGTTCTGTGGCGTGAACCATTTTGGCGTCAGTTTTCTATAAAAAACCGACGCCATACTTCAAGACGACACGGCCGTGCTTCCCTGCACGGCCGTGTTTAGTACTATAGGCGTCGGTTTTATATGAATAACCGACACCTTTTCCACCACGGCCGTACTTTCCAGCACGATCGGGTTGTTTGTACTATTAGGCGTCGGTTTTTATCCAATAACCGACGCTGTAGGTCTTTGTTGACGGTTTTCTGTAAATAACCGACGCATATATCTATTTTTTTTTCATATCAGTTTGTAGGCCTGCTGTGGCTGGTCAGCAGGATGAGAACCTACAGTTCAGTTTTCTGAACTGCAGGTTTACGACATCCATTGATATCAGCCTACAAACAGGCCACAAACCTGCAAAAGTCCCAAGGAAAATTTCACACAAGTAGATACATTCAGACATCAATTCAATTCTCACATTCACACATATAGAAACATTCAAATACATGTATTAACATTCAGAAATATTCATTTACAAAGTATCATTCATTATCGCTATCAACATCCCAATTATATCTTACAGTTGCCACTACTTGTATGGCTTTTGCCCATTCTTCTCTTATTTCATTTAATGCTTCCATCGTATATGGAGCATGTATATTTTTTAAGCGTTTACTTGTAGTGTTGTCAGTTTTAAACACCTGCAAAGAGAATGATATATATATAAGTAATAATATAAAAATAAGATTGATATATTTCATACTAACTAATGAGACTATATATAATACCTCATATATGGTATCGATATCCAATGTGGCATGTTTGATAATCATCTACATAAATCGCATCACATAGTATGCGCATGCCCAGCCATTGTCTTGTGTAGCGCACTATAAATTGAAACATACAAAATAATACAACTAAGCACAATTCACATCAATAATATATACATTGGAGTCGGGAACTTACTTGTACGTTCTCCCAATTTATTGGCTGGTTCTTTTTCCTTGGGACCGTTCCTCCAGCCTTTTTGAATGCATATAAACCCCTACATGTTAATATAACATAGTAAATTACATAAGTAAATAGTAATGTAATAATAGATGTTAACAGATACAAAAATGAAATATTTCTCACCAGAATAATGGCATTCTCATTACGTGTCCAATTTTAGTGTTTAATGTACTTCCCGCGGGATCTAGATAATAAACAGTGAACGTCCCGGGGACAATAACTAGTAACTCCCAATGTTTACCGCCAGAGGTAAAAAGTTAACAATTAATAACTCAAAATGCACAATAAAAATGGAATTTTCTTAAGTCCAAATTATAAATAAAGTAAACTTACTTGACATTGAATGGAGCTATTATTATCGTCTTCTTTTGTTGACCAAAAATTGTAAAAGCATCTATACAGTATTGTTGAACATTACCAGGGTCTTTAGCTACCATACTAATCAATGATGGAATCAAAAATCCCACATGATCAAATGCAAATTGTTTGCAATGATCTTCGACTAAGTAGCTGCAAAACATGTATTACGTATGCATTAATATATAAGAAACCAGATCACCGGATCTTACACAAGGTATATGGATGTATAAACAAGATCTCACCTTATCCATGTCTCTATCATTGATGTATTCAGCCAATCATACATAAACAACTCAATAATATCTTGTATAAATAAAGAGCTATCGTATGATTGACCTGCATAATCTGCATCTAAAGAAACAATTATCGGGCAATGTATATTATGTGCTCGTAGCCAACATGCCATTCCCCTACAAGCAGGACCTAACGGGTATGTTAGGTCAGTTGGAACCCAAGTTGGTAATGCGGGAAGTGGAGGTGGAGGCCTAGGTGCTCCTGGTGTCTTCTTTTTAACTTGTATATATAATTTCAGATCAGTTGACATCATATATACACATTAACAGTCTAAATCAATGTAAATTTATCTTACAATTTCAGTAGTGTAGATGACATCTGCTTTGGGCCACAACATGACCCCACCTTCTGCCTCAGCAAGTGTATCAATATCTGGGTGGGGATATGGCAATGTAGCTTCCCTCCAATCGGGTAACACACGTAATGGGCCCACACGAACGTAGCCCTGTGGCATTGGAGTCCCGTGAAACCTTTCCCCAGGAAGGGACGGGTAAGCCTGCGCCTCTGCAAAAACATAGTCTTGTATTCTTAAGCGGCATGGCTTCAATGCCTACAAATTTACGTAAAGAATGTTATACATATATACATATCATCTTGAAAACATATCATCTTGAAAAGACTAGCTACAATGTCATAAACAATACTTACAGCAGACGTGTTAGGCGATGGGTCTCCAGGATTACTCGCAGTCTGTGCATCAGGAGAAGAGTGGGTCGCCATAGGCTGATTGGAAGCCTGAGATGCCTGCCACCACAGCAATTCTTCCTTGACCTTCTCAGCAACTACATCGTTGACCTTCTTAGCAACTATATCCTCGACTCTCTTATTCTCCTATACATGGATAAAAGAAACATTAGCTTCTTATTATTGAATTTCCTTTTGCAGTAACATTCTAAAAAAAGAATAGATTACCTCTTCTTGAGAAAGTCCCGCTCTGGGTTTGCGCTGGGATGGCCCAAAGAATGCTTTGATGCCCACACCAGCGCCTGCACCCCTAACACGTCCAGGATGCTCTGGGTTACCCAGAGCAACTGTCAATTCATCCCTTGTGCCCTAAGGGATGAACATGCCTTGTTTCCGCTGCTTGTCCAGCTCCCGCTAATCACCATCAACAGAAATTGGTAAGTTAACACCACAAATAATCAATATTCAAACGATTGCTCTAAGAGTTGTATTTTACCATTTTCGCAGCCGCCTCAGCAGTTACGGGCTTCTTTATTTCACCCTTCTTATTTTGCCTCCCAGCTATCCAGATATCATGGCGAGGCATGGGTGTGGCAGACTCCTGAGTAGGAGCAGACTCCTAAGTAGCCGCAGACTCCGCATGTAGTCTTTGGTGAACGCTTGCATAGCCTTTTGGACCCATAGTGTGGTCATGCACATTCAGTGCGCGCCTTGCTTTTTGTGCATCACTGAGGGCCTAGTTAGTATGCACATTAATGATTTGGTTAGTATCACTAAATGTTAATCTTGAATAGGTAAATACAATGTATATTAATTAAATTGGGAGTGACACCTAATACCTTGAATTCTTCAAATTTTCTTGAAGCAACAAAATTGTCCCAATCTTCTTTGTCCAAGAAGTTCCATTGTTCAAGGGCTGACTTCTTTTTCTTATCACCCTCTTTTATGTATTCTCTGTTCAGATTTGTCCTATAATTCCTAAGCATCTTTCCAGTGCGTTGCATCACACTTTTACGATGCAACTTCTCATCCAATGCAAACAGATTCTGTAAAATAGAAATGTTATTAACTAGTATCCAAAATAGAATTGCAAATAATAGAATTTGTAATCTACAAAATAGAATTGCAAATAATAATAACTCTCGCATAAATCCTTCCATATCAAGTCTTTTTTCCCCTGAGGAACTTTATGCCAATTATCATACTTAACACCACAATGGCTCCAGTGGTACACCCAAGATAGTTTACAAAATTATTGCGGTTCACTCCAATTGCATTTCCTCCATTATCAAACTCCACAACCAATTTGGATACACTGCCACTAAGCGCTATTAACTTCTTCAACAGAGTGATGCCCCTTTTCTTGTTAAGTGTTTGGTGCTGCACATCAAGTTGCTCCAGTGCTTCAGTGGGTACATGTGCATCATCATCCTAAAATTTGACAAAAATAAACACACTGAATTAGCCCAATATAGAAATATAAGATATATGACATAACTAGAAGATAATGAATTTTATAGAAATACAGGATATGTTTTTAGAACTTACATTGGTATCCTCGCCATGCTCGTCATGGACAGCATGCTCATCATGGACTTCATGCTCATCATGGACATCATGCTCATCATGGTCAGCCATCTGAAAATGTCATTAAAAAGGCAAACATTTAGCATTTGTATTAACTAGAAAAAGGCAAACATTTAGCATTTGTATTAACTAGAAAAAGGCAAACATTTAGCATTTGTAAACATACATGTCTCTAAAATTGTGATCTTTTATCAATTAACAATCCTTCATTGTGATCTCCGCGCACATATAAGTCATCATTAGCTTCAATATTTTGTGGAGTTGGCAACCCAACTGAGAATGGACTGGAGTCATCATACTTATCATAGTACTCTTCTTCATCTATAGGATCTTCAATGAACTGTCTTTTACCATGAAGAACAACCGACCATTTATCATTTGCAGGATCATCGATATAGAATATTTGTTTTGCCTGTGATGCCAATATGAATGGTTCACCCTTCTCGCCAATCTTTTCAAAGTTCACCAAAGTGAAACCCAATTCATCCACTATAACTCCTTTGGTGTTATCAACCCAATTACATTTAAAGAGCGGAATTTTGAAATCTATGTAGTCAAACTCCCAAATGTCTTCAATGACACCGTAATATGACATTTTAGCTTCACGTGGACTCTTATCCTTTGCACTTGTAAAGTACATAGTCGACGCTTGAAGAGTGACCCCACTATTTTGGACACACTCTTATCATCTTGGTGCTTTGTGTAATATGTGAATCCATTAATGTCAAACCCTTCATAAGACATAACATTCGGTTTTGGTTTAAAGGTGAGGCATTTGATAGTTTCTGTAATATCATTTGGTGTTTGAGATAGTTGATGTAAGACTTTATCTTCAAACCACTTAGTAAAAGTCTTATTATGCTCTCTAGCAAGCCACATTGAACTTGCTCGAGGATGTTGTCTCTTTATGAAATTGGTATGTTCTTCGATATAAACACTCACTTCATCCATATTGTATAAAATATACAAGTGAGCTTGTTCCAACTGCTCACGGCTGATTACTTTCACCCGTGATCCCAAAATTCCTTTGCCCTCCTTAATATTCTTGTCATTATCAGGAGTGTCATTACCACTGAGAAAGTCATTGCAAAAATCCATAACCTCTCTCACCACATAACCTTCAATAATACTCCCTTCAGGCCGATAACGGTTTCGAACATCACCTTTAAAAATGCTCATGTATCGTTCAAAGGGATACATCCAATGCAAGAAAACGGGTCCCAACATTTTCACTTCCCTAGTCAAGTGGACAACAAGATGTACCATGATATCAAAGAATGAAGGAGGGATATACATCTCAAGCTGACATAGGGTAACAACCACTTCTCTTTGCAAATTATCGAGAGTATCAGGGTCAATAACTTTGCTGCATAGACTGTTGAAAAAGAAACAAAGTCTGGTAATTGCAAGCCTTACATGCTTCGGCAATATAGATCGAATTGCCACGGGCAATATTTGTTGCATTAGAGTGTGACAATCATGAGATTTAAGACCTATCAACTTCAGATCTTTCATTGATACCAATCTACAGATGTTGGATGAGTAACCATGTGGCACCTTAACATTTACCAAACATTCACAAAAAGTTTTCTTCTCCTTTCTAGACAATGTGTAACAAGCGGGAGGTAAGTATGTTATTTTATTACCCATTTCACGTAATTCTATTAATTCTGACCTTATTCCCATTTCACATAGGTCCAGTCTAGATTTTATCCCATCTTTAGTCTTACCTGGTATATTTAACAGAGTACCAATGATGCTATCACAGACATTTTTCTCAACGTGCATTACATCGATACAATGCCTGACTGTCAAAGAACTCCAATAAGGAAGATCCCAAAATATTGACTTCTTCTTGAATGAAGAATTGTCACTCCGTGTGGCCATACTACATTGTGATTTCTTACCAAATTCATTGACAATGCCTTTTACTCTTGCATAAACAACATCCCCTGGTATAGGTTTAGGTGCACTCCGTTCATCATTCCATCCATTGAATGCTTTGCGCTTCCTATGATACGGATGGAATTTTGAAAGAAACCTTCGATGACCAAGATATATAGTCTTGCCGCCATGTTTTAGTCTTATTGAATCAGTGTTTTCTTCACATATAGGACATGCTTTAGCTCCTTTGACACTATATCCAGACAAATTCCCATATGCTGGAAAGTCATTAACAGTGCAAAACAACATAGCGTGCAAACGAAATGTCTTCTTGCTGAAGCATCATAGGTCATCACACCTTCAGCCCAAAGTTTCTTTAAGTCATCAATCAAAGGTTCAAGATAAACATCGATATCATTTCCGGGTTGTTTAGGGCCCGATATCAACAACAACAACATAACATACTTATTTTTCATACACATCCAGGGAGGAAGATTGTATATAACAAGCATGACTGGCCAAGTGCTATGTTGGTTGCTCAATGTCCCGTACGGATTCATCCCATCTGTACAAAGCCCAAGTCTTAGATTCCTATCTTCTTCACCAAATTTGGGGTACAATAGATCAATCTTCTTCCACTGTGGGGAATCAGACGCATGTCGTAGGATCCCATCATTATTTTTCTTAACATCTGCATGCCACCTCAAATTCTTCGCATATTTCGGATTTGCAAACAAGCGTTGAAACCGTGATATTATAGGTAGATACCACAACACCTTGGAAGGAGAACAAGTTTTGGACTCCCCCGAAGTCGTCAATTTATACCTTGACGCACCACATTTTGGACAATCTTTCAAATCTACATAGTCCTTTTGAAATAATACACAATCATTCGGGCATGCGTGTATCTTCTTGGCCTCCATTCCCATTGGGCACAACATTTTCTTTACCTGGTATGTTGAGATTGGCAGCTCGTTTCCTTCAGGAAGCATTTCTTTCAACAAAGTCAACAATGAAGTGAAGCTTTTGTCGCTCCATCTATTGTTAGCTTTCAACTTATATAATCTCAACACAGCGCTAAGCTTCGTAAACTTAGCACAGCATGTGTATAACGGTATCTCAGCATCATGCACAATGTTTCTAAAGATAGGAGGTGGATCGGTGTGCTCTACCCTACAACTATCCAGCATCGCATCAACGATGTCTGCTGGAACTGGTTCGTTCACATTTACGTCATCGGAGGCAATTTCTTCTTCCACCCAAGCACTGCTATCGACATCTACTGGTTTCGATTTTGAAATCTCTCCATGCCAGTGCCATTCTGTATAGCCTTGTACAATCCCGTTGCACATGACATGAGTTTTGATTTCCTCACCAGTGTTGACTTTCAAGTTGTTACCGCAATGCCTACATGGACAATAGAACCTATCTGTAGGTTTTTTCCTATGTTCCTCGGCAAATCTAATAAACTGATCAAGACCAGATATAAACTCTGGGGTGCAACGATTACGAATGGACATCCATGATCTATCCATTGTATGATCAGAGAAAACAAGTATATATTAGGAAACAAGTATATATTAGGAAAAGATTAGGGTATACACTTACATACTAAGTGTATAATGTGATGTCATTCTTATATATAATAAATGTGTACCACCTATCCCATCCTTGAACACCTAATATCACTAGTAAGTGTATAATGTGTATTGGGTTTTCAAGAAAATTTCGACAACATTTCCCCACTGTTCTCTAAGTACATATGTACTTAGAGAACAAACGGGGAAATGCTACCGAAATTTTCTCGAAAACCCAATACACATTATACACTTACATCCTAAGTGAGATTAGGTGTTTAAGAACAGTCCCAAACCGGGGACTATCCAAGATTTACTCCTAATGAGTCAATCTTGGACGGGTTTCTAGGCCAACAAACACAATAATAGATATCTACAATGAAGCCGGACTCCATACAAACAGTATATAATTTAGTGATTGTTCATTCTAATTTATACCAATGTACAAGTAATATAAAGAACAATGATTGTTCACTTTCTAGGCCAACAAACACATGTGATGTCATTCTTATATATAATAAATGTGTACCACCTATCCCATCCTTGAACACCTAATCTCACTAGTAAGTGTATAATGTGTATTGGGTTTTCAAGAAAATTTCGGCAGCATTTCCCCGCTGTTCTCTAAGTACATATGTACTTAGAGAACAAACGGGGAAATGCTGCCGAAATTTTCTCAAAAACCCAATACACATTATACACTTACATCCTAAGTGAGATTAGGTGTTCAAGAACAGTCCCAAACCGGGGACTATCCAAGATTTACTCCTAATGAGTCAATCTTGGACGGGTTTCTAGGCCAACAAACACAATAATAGATATCTACAATGAAGCCGGACTCCATACAAACAGTATATAATTTAGTGATTGTTCATTCTAATTTATACCAATGTACAAGTAATATAAAGAACAATGATTGTTCACTTTCTAGGCCAACAAACACATGTGATGTCATTCTTATATATAATAAATGTGTACCACCTATCCCATCCTTGAAACCTAATCTCACTAGTAAGTGTATAATGTGTATTGGGTTTTCAAGAAAATTTCGGCAGCATTTCCCCGCTGTTCTCTAAGTACATATGTACTTAGAGAACAAACAGGGAAATGCTGCTGAAATTTTCTTGAAAACCCAATACACATTATACACTTACATCCTAAGTGAGATTAGGTGTTCAAGAACAGTCCCAAACCGGGGACTATCCAAGATTTACTCCTAATGAGTCAATCTTGGACGGGTTTCTAGGCCAACAAACACAATAATAGATATGTACATGTTAGGCTTTCAACACAATTGATGTTAGGGTTTCATCAATGTTAGTGTTTAATCAAATCAAATTAGGATGCTAGAATGGACAAGTTTAAATCAAATTAGGGTTTAAATCAAATCAAACACGGCCGTGGTAGGCCATTCTTCTCAGTTCTCAGTGAAAGAAGTAGAACAGCAAGCAGAGCAGAGCAGCAAGCAGAGTAGAGCAGCGGGCGGCAAGGAAGAATACAAGGAAGAAGGTGCTACGGCTAATACCTTGTGAGCAGTGGAGGCAAGCAAGAAGACAACGCCGCAGTAGGGCGTGAGCAGGGAGGAAGGAGCGGGCGGCGGCGGCGCAAGGAGGAAGGTGGCGGGCGGCGGCGGCGATGCAGAGCAGCAGCAGGGATCGTCGGCGGCGAGCGAGAAGTAGCAGGCACCAGGCACCAGGCACCAGGCGGCGATTTTGGGAGAGCGGCGACGAGCAGCGCACATGCAGGAGAATCGATGAAACAGGAAGAAAGGGGGAAGAGTCGGGTGATCGGGCCTCTATTAAGTTGGTCAACGGCGTCGGTTATCTAGGACAACCGACACCTATTATCTTCAGCGTCGGTTGATCGTAATAACCGACGTCCAATTAGACAATCTTTACCCCAAATTAATTGGCGGGAACTATTATCAGCGTCGGTTATCCAAGGATAACCGACACCGAAAGTGGAACTTTTCGCGCAAAATTTCATTTCACATAGGCGTCGGTGAATTGTTAAACAACCGACGTTGTATGTGACCCAGATTTTTTTCGCTCGAAAATTGGATTTCACGGGCGCCTTTAGGCGTCGGTTGGTTACACTCATCCGACGCTGAATACAAAGCGGTACCCGTGTCTGGCTGGTCTTCGAATATAGACGTCGGTTTGTATAAATAACCGACGCCGAATATTATAGGCGTCGGTTGTCCGAAATAACCGACGCCCAGAAAAGTGACATTAAACGCTATTTCTGTAGTAGTGATTGTATGTATTTGGGTTGTAAGGTCACTCACCTGGTTTAATCATTGAACATATTTACTTTTCCTAGTTGGGTTCTTATTTAACTTAATTGATAGCGTGATTGTATATTAAAACCAGTTGATAAAGTTACATCTATAATTTGAGCTATTTTGCACTTTCGCTGCATCGATTTCAATTTCAAATGCATTAATGGACTAGTATACCACTTCACCATATTTTAGGGTCTACTTGCAAATTGAATGCTTATTATCTTACCTCATGTTGTTCTTCATAATCTTGCTTGAATTGTCTTGGTTTTCATATTTTTGACCTTAGTTAGACTAGGATTTCATGATTTTCTTCCTAACCATAGCTAGTGTGATGGTGTTGGTTGATGATGACGATGGTCGATGGACTCATCAACTACTTCATCAATCGATGGAATTCCTATATCTCATCAACTGATGATTTATCATTGTTCCATCAATCGATGGCAAGGATGGAATCCACAATTGATGAAAGGTCAATGTGCACCAATCGATGTGAAACTAGAAGTTCAAATCAATGAGGTAGTTTTTTTATAGACCGATGAGGAAATTGGTCGTGCAGATCGATGAAGGACCTAGTTTTGCAACAAATGAGAGATCACTCTTATTTGATCAAGGTGGCTTTAGTTGGGGATATTTTTGACATTTCTCCTTTCTCAAGATCTACATATACCCCTCCCCCTCACCACCAAGATCTTCATTTGACAGTAGCTCATGTTGGAGAATAAGAGGGGAGTTGTGAAGGTCGACATGATCTCTATAGGTTCATAAGAATTCTATCGATTAGTAAGATCTTATATTGGCTAACAAGATCAGAGATAGTGGTCCAATTTTGAAGCTTTTCATGCACTAGCATGAGGTCGCATGTCCTTGATCAAGCTTCTCTTAGATGGTTTCAAGCTAGCTGACCTGGTTTCTTGCTACCAACCACGTAAGATTGTCTCTCTCAATCTTTTTCTTGGCTGCCTAAGCTCATTCTCTTTTCTAGTATTTTCTTATAGAAAAGAGCAATTACAAAATTTTGGGGTGGATGTACAAGGGGGAGGATAGAAGCATTATACTATCTGTACATCCAAAAAACAAAAAGAAGTTCATTGGAACCCTTTTAAAAGAAAAGAATCTTCAGTCAACATCAGATAAAATCTAAAAGGAGGATCAATTCAATGAAACAATTAGTATAATCCATGAGGCAAAAGAAGATCTAGAAATTCCAAGTCTAGATGAATCCTTTAGAAGAAAACTTGTGAGCATTCAACACCATCCCAAAGATAACATGTAGAAATAAGAGTAATGTTTCATGAACATTGCAAACTCTAGTCAACATCTAAAAAAACCATAACAACAGAGTCAAAGCCCAGAAAGTATCATGAACTTCACAGATCATCAAACAACCAAGATAAAAAATTAAGACTAAATTTAAAGTTCCTCAAAGGTAAAACCATCTAATAATTCAGATAGAATGTAGTAACATCAGAACAAACAAATTTCCAAATAGCATCTGATGTTGGATGATAAGAGGGGAGCTGTGAAGATCGACAAGGATCTCTACGTGTTGATGAGAAGTCTACTGGTTAATAAGAGCTCATATTGGTTGACAAGATCATAGACTGTGGTCCAACTTTAAAGCTTTTCATGCACTAGCATGTGGTTGAATGTCCTTGATCAAGCTTCTTCAGGATAGTTTCAAGCTAGATGACATGGTTTCTTACTACCAAACATGTAAGATTGTATCTCTTAATCTTTTTTTGTCACCTAAACTCATTTCCTTTTTTATTTATTGAGAAAAGAGAAATTACAAAAAAATTGGATGGAGTACAAGGGGGTAGGATAGAAAGAGTATACCATCTATACATCCAGAAACTAAAAAGAACTTTAGTCAGAACCCTTTTAAAAGAAAGGAATCTTTAGTCAGCGTGAGAGAAAATAGGAAAGGAGGATCAATTCAAGAAAAAAATTGTTGTAATCCACAAGCAAAAGAAGATCTAGAAATGCCAAGAAGATGGAAACTTCAAAAGAAAAGTTGTGAGAATTCAACACTTATCCGAAGATAACATTAAGAAACAAAAGTAACACTTCAAGAACATTGCAAAATTAGTCAACATCTGGAAAAACTACTACAATAGACTCAAAGCCTAGAAAATATCATGAAATTAATTTCAGAGATCATCAAACAACCCAGACCAAAACTCAAGAATGAAGTCAAAGACCTTCATAGGTAGAACCGTCTAAGAATTTAGATAGAACGCACTAACATCAGAACAAACAAATTTCCAAATATATTTAGGGGATTTAATGTGGTTCTGATGAACCATCCTATTCCTTTCCTTCCATATATGAAAAACAACCAAGATAAAGAAAATGTGCTCCCTTTTTTCAAAAATAGATATAACATCATTCAACCTTGTAGTAATAGGACAATTAGGTCAATAATTTCATTTCTGACCATATCCCAGATGGATATAGTGAAAGAACATTCATATAGAAAATGGGTAGTACTTTCATATCCATTCCTACAAAGAAAACACATTAAGCCTAAATGGGTGCCTCTTCTTGTAACATAATCAGAGGTAGGTAGTTTATTATGTCCTAATTTCCATGCATTTAGAATACACCTTTTAGGCCTACTACATTTCCAAATCCACTTGAAAAGGGGTGAAATATCCTTTTTTGCTCTAACTTCATTCTAGACCACCTTGAGATTGATTTTTTTTTCTTCCCCACAGAACTAAATAAAATGCAAAACCCCAATGTTGATCTCTTAACTCAGCAAGAACTCCTGAGTTCTTTCAAATATATTGAGAGAGGAATGTGTTGGTATGTATGCCCTGAGAGCCAAACATGGGATGATTGATGGGATACATTAAGATTGATTTGATAAACATCAAAGGCAAGCTTCCAATTCTTTCTGGTTCAGTCATATGAGATAGTGATAGAACAGATTGAATGTCTAGAGAATGACAGTACTCAATGACGTATGCTTTCAGGTTAAGGACCTGAATGATGAGATCATACGGATGCTAAGAGTTTGTACATTCTTGTTTTGTCCCTAGTCGGATGTCATTGTGGAATGTAGATAGACAGCAATGACACACAAGACTAGATTGTGGTGTTGGTTGATGACAGAATCTCATTAGTCATGATATAGAGATATCAAACCAAACATAGGTACTTGTTAGAGAACAAGGTACCAGACAGACCCACCGTGAGTTTGACACATGGAACCATGACATGGTAGTCACAGTCAGTACTCACAGTGATGGTGGTGAGTGTGATTCTTAGACCTGAAATCACTACACTCAACACATGTCGTTGGGCACACTTTGACATCATCAAACGCAGTCCTGAAACATGGGTTGTTATAAAGGTGATGATTGGGTGGCTTTGACACATGGGGCTTTTGAGGGGTGAGTGATAGATATGGGATTTGTCCCTCCTGAGGGAGTTTGATATCCATGGCCACTTGATGAGTAGGATTGAGAAAGGCATGCACGCATGTGTGAATCAGTATGTGATATTGATGTCATACATATCTCTTCCAGTCTACTCTGAGATCAAGAAAGTGAATGAACGTTGACAGGATGACTGTTCCATGCCTCGAGTTCATTCGGAATATCAGTGACAAAGGAATTATACATTCACTGTAACACCATTCACGGATTGTAGGATGAAAGTTGTTCTCTAACTTTCTATTTTCACTTGGGTAGCACTGATGTGTGACTAGGCACCGCTCTTTGCTTGTGAAGCCATAAGTGTTATGGACTTTCACTGCCAACGTGAAATGGACCTGTAGGGTCACACACATAGGATTTAACCTGGAAGAGGAGTTTTGTCCACAAGCAATGTTTAGATTGATTACTAAAGGAGTTTAGTAGTTCAATTAAACACTCAATCAATTGATAGCTCAATATCATATTGTTCTAGGTGTTGGACACATTGATTGGAGTATCGGATTGATTGAAATCACAATTGACTGATTCTGCACAACCTGTACTCCCAACCGATCGGTTCATGTGATGAACCGGTCGGCTGAGGTTACTGAACCGGTCGGTTCAAGTGTTGAGCCGATCGGCTCAAGTCCAGGGTGAACCGATTGGTTCAAGTGTTGAAACGATCGGTTCAACTGGTGCAACCAAGCAAGTTGGGAAAGTCAGGTCGGTGAGAATTTTCCTTGCGTTTCACTTGCCCAATTTGATTGGAACAAGGATTGGTATTCGATACCAATTAGAAACAAAAGAAGGAAAGTCAATCGGGAACCGACCAGGACCACCAACCGACCGGTTTACTTGTGAACCGACCGGTTGAGGTGTCCCAACCGATCGGTTGGTGCTCCAACCGACCGGTTCAGGTCTCCAACCGACCAGTTCACTTGTGAACCGATTGGTTCAGGTTGCGAGTTGGTTGCATTTGTGGAAAATCTTGAACCCTTCTACTCCTGCTTTTAGTCCTGCATTGCCCGAGATGGAGAACCCTGTCCCATGACCCTCCTATATATATAGGGGTATTGGGGGATTCTCAAAGTACAACTCAGTGCAACCAGTTGCTCTGCAAAGTTGTCGTTCTCTCTGGTTTTGGTAACCAAGAGAGAGCCCGAGCAAGTGCTTCCCGCAAAAGGGAGGTGCAGCAAGGGAAGGACAACTGCAGTTGCAACTGGAGGCAGGAGAGTGTGTTGGTGACTAGTACGTCAATAGGAGGGTGCGACTCCTTCCACTTCCTTGTGGGACAAGTAGTGTGGAGTTCCCGGTGGTCCGTGTGGACTACTACAGAGGCGGGAGGTCACTGCCGCTCAAGAGGACAACTGTCATCCGACAGTCCGGTAAGAGGAGGAGTCGTTAGTCCCGGTGTGACCAGGAGCTGCACAGACACCGTCCAAGACCAGAGTTGAAGACCGCGCATAGCGCGAGGTTTTGTCGCCAAGTAAGCCTTGGGACAAGGTATGATTCCACAAACCATCCTTTCCTATTATATAGACGTTGACGCGTTTCCTTGTTCCGGGTTTGGGGGAGAAAATTTTTGTTTCCGCTGCCTTCTCTGCCTCCCCTAAAACCCAACAGTGGTATCAGAGCCACGCCAACTGTTCTATATTTTAGGAATATCGATATGATCGATTTTGGTTTGTCGCCTTTATTGCATACGATGCGAATGATATTGGCTTTATGCATGTCCAATCCTAAATCCACAAATCCCAAATTATATATATGATATGTATTATTAATACACTCGATACGCGTCGCCCTTAAACAAGTTTTGTGGTGGATGTGTAGCGTGGTTATGGCCTATAAACCCCTATCTATGTGTGGTTGTTTGTGGTTGCTTGCATCTCAGTCTGCGCACCGATCTTCCCTCTCTTATTCCTGATGTAACTCGAAATAATTCGAGATTCTTTCCTACCTTTGCTCCCCCCGAACGTAGCTTAGGGTTTCTTCTTTTAAGCAATGTAATAATAGGATAAATTTTATTTCCTGTTATGTCGAAGACCGGCGGACATCAAGACGACAGCTGAAATGATCAGTTCAAGGCGTGAACCGATCGGTTGACGTTCCAGACGGTCGGTTCAAGGAGTGAACCGATCGGTTGATGACCGGTTCGAGGAGCGAGACGAGCGGGTGGCGGACATGATGATATGCACGACGACCGAGCGAACCGATTGGTTGGAGGAGCCAACCGATCAGCTGGTGGCACCCAGACGACCGGCTGGAGAGAACAGAATATTCATGTGATGAGATGATCTACTCAAATGGCAAGGCACAAATGTTCATCTTGTACAGGTTGCATGTGATGTAGACCTAGATGACCGTGATTCCTCTTGGCTCGAGGAATCACATTAGGATGGCCATAATCATCGCTTTTTGTCATTTGTGTATGTTTTCTGTGGGATATAGCATGTATATGATACATACTATGTATTGTGGTGATTGTATATGTATATGTATATAAAAACCAAACCCCTCATTAAAATATTAAGTTTTAGATGCCTTCCAAATGCGACACGCGTGAAAAGCTTGATCGACCAAGTGTGGGCATGCCCTAGCGTGGTGCACCGTCTATCTAGTGGAAGCGTGAAGGATGAATGTGTGGGTCTGCCCTAGCAGGGTGCATATTCATCGTGTTTGCTTTGGGTCGAACTTAACAAGGTGACCTAGATAGGATCTAGCGCCTTGAGGCATGGAGATGATCATTGCAAGGAGTTGTGTATGACATCTTATCAAGAGTTGCATATGATGCAATTGGCAAAATTTGCCTACCTGAGAGATCTAAGTTGTGGGCGATCAGCCCTAGCTGACTCATGACTTAGAGGATTTCAGGATCTTGCCCACTAGAAGGTTGTACGCTGCAATCTTCCGAATTGATGGTGAGGGCTATCAATTTTATCTAAAATAGTAGGAGCGATAATTAATTAAAGGCCTAATTATATCGTCAAACTTTCAAATCAATCAAATAAGTCAAAAATGAGTTTTTGGACTAAAATTGCATATTTTCCTTTTTGTAGTACAAATGGCAACAAACAACAATAACTTTTCTTTGCGATCAGTCCTTGACAAGGACAAGCTAAATGGGACAAACTTCCACGACTGGTATCGGACATTGAGAATTGTTCTCACTCAAGAGAGAAAGCTCTATGTCCTGGATACTCCAATTCCAGAGGAACCCGCTCCTAATGCACCAAAGGTAGAAAGGGATGCTTACAAGAAGCATGTTGATGATGCCATTGATGCTAAGTGCTTGATGCTATGTTCAATGAACCATGATTTGTAGAGACAACATGAGAACATGGGTGTCATTGAGATGATTCAGCATCTCAGGAACATGTATGAAGATCAGGCACGACAAGAGAGATACAATGTTTCTAGGGCGTTGTTCAAGTGTGTCATGACAGAAGGAGATCCAGTTGGTCCTCACACACTCAAGATGATTGGGTATGTGGAGAACCTGCAGAGACTGGGATTTCCACTGAGCCAAGAGTTGGCTACTGACGTGATACTGCAATCGTTGCCAGAATCCTACAGTTAGTTTGTGATGAACTACAACATGAACAACTTTGATAGGCCACTGTCAGAGTTGTTGGGCATGTTGAGGATAGCCGAGATATAGATGAAGAAGGACAAGCCTAAGCCTGTGATGGTGATCACAAGCAAGAAAGGCAAGTCCAAGCGCAAGGGCAAGGGCAAAGCTAAGAAAGGTTCTGAAGCTAGCCAGGAGTCCAAGCCATCTTCAGCTCTCAAGGCCAAGGGAGGCGTGACCAAGAAAGGAAATTGCCACCATTGTCAAAAGCCAGGACATTGGAAAAGGAATTGTCCTCTCTATCTGGAAGAACAAAAGAAGAAGGAGGCGACTGAAGCCTCTACTTAAAGGTGTCATGAAAGTAAACTTGTAACACTTTTTGAGGTATATGATACCAAGATGTAAAGTGTAAAGCACTCATCGTTGGGGCAAGTGTTGCCGCCATAGATAGGAGTACTTTAGTTTATTTTCAGCATATAAGGCATGTAATACAGTTGTGAACTGTTATTTCATATTTTCCAATAGATAGAAACACTTTATTTTGCAATGATGGCAATCAATAAAGTTGATGTTTCAATCTTTTAAAGATATGATCTTTGTGGCAATGCCTTGTTTATCTTGTGGTATTTGATATGCATGAGATAAAATGATACCTAAAGGTTATAGATAACCCAAACAATCAAATTAGCATCAATCATGAGAAATTCACTTCTAGTGTCCATGTGATGGATAAATCTAGACTCTTTTGGTTAGAGAACCAATAAGAGACATGAATATCTTGGACATGATTAATCAATCTTCACTAAAGGTAGTGGGAGAATGATTATCCTAATAGGTATAATACATGTGATGTATTTACATACCTATTGGAACAAATGCTAATACTTCTAATGGTGTTTAATGAAATACCAATATGAATGTGTTGAAGTGTTCAAGATTATCATGAATGAAGTATAAATTTGGTAAAGTGTTAATTCTTGATGAGATCAATGAATGAAATACTTGGACCAAATGTTTGAGATCCTTATGAGTGATTATGATAGTGTATCATAATGAACTCATGATTAAGGCATGGTGATGTCTAAATCTAGAAGGAATCATACTCTAAGGAGTTAGAGAATGATTATCAAATAACTGAATTCTTCTTAAATGAATACCCCACACTAATAAAAGAAACTAAGAATCACAAGGGTTGTGAGTTCTTATATCCTTAACAGATACACCTCAATTATCTATGTGATGAGTTGTTCATGTGATGAGTCAACTATCTAGATGAATATGAGGAATCAAATTTTGAGTTATGGTTTATGGCCATTACATCCTAAATGACATCCATGTCAACCATAAGGTATGACCTTGATGGTAGCACTCATTGGATGAAATCCATAAGTGCAAATGAGTCTTAAGTGTTAAGACACATGGATAACATTTTGAGAAGGATGATGCTTGTTGATTGCAACTTAATGACTAAGACATTTGGCATATGGATACTAAAACTGCATTCCTATGAGGAATAAAACAAGGATGTGTACGTGACACAACCTATAAGGTTTATGAATCCACTAATGCAAATGAAGTCTATAAGTTACAATGGACTAATCAATGTGATTGATTGAGTACAAGCAACTCAAAATTGGATCTTTACTTTGATGATATAGTCAAAGGGTTTGACTGATATGTCAAAGATAAAGAAGGGATCTGTGATTTAGTGGGAGCGTGTTCACATTCCACATGTTGATGTGAAATGGAAATGTTCTAGAATGGCAATCCAAAAGTGGAAATTATCTTTAAGGAAGATAGAGATGTTTCCTATATGATAGGAATAGAGATCTATAGAGATAGTTCTCGAAAAATCTCTTAACCTGAAAAGAAAGAGCATACATTGGCAATCTGTACTGAAGTGTTCAGTATGCACAGATTCAGTGGGAGAAAACGTGTCCATGTAACATGGAGTTAGTATCCCAAGGCCAAGTGTCCAATTCTTATGAAGAATGGGAACACTAAGAATAGATAAGGATCTATCATGTATGTAATCATCCCATTATCTTGCATGTATAGACATGGTAAGAATAAAATCCATTCATCATTTTGTATGTATGACATGACAATATGATGTGCTCATCCTGATAACTCATATGTGGGACATGACGAGTGGATGTCTGTCTACTTCCAGTAAGGGTTACTGGAATACCATGAGAACTTGATAAGTACTTGGGAAGTACTAGTTCTATGGAGATAAGGAAGAGTTCAATGTAAAGAGTTACATTGATGCGAACTTCCGAAAGGACCGAAAATTAATCGCAAAATATACATAGGATGTATAAAAGTGAAAGTTTGTTGATAATTGGAAATGTTCCAATAAAACCATTTAAAAAGGAAATGTCGAGTATCTATGCGTTAGAGAACAGCAGTAGATACTATATGGATCTGGAAGTTCATGAGATGAACTTATAGATATTCTGCTCATTGATGACAAGTATGGAATCCTTGATCATGTAATGTGGCTAAAGGTTAGCAAAGGAATACTAGATCGCATATTACGGCAACTCCATCTCATACGTGTGACGTACAGTGAAGAGATGAGAGACATGCAATTTATACTGACTTTGGCAAGGTGTTGCCATTACTCACTATGATGGCACTAGAGCACAGTGACATGTGGGACATGTTTGAAGATCACTATGAATATGATTCAATGGTGATTGGCTCACAGTGCAAGTGGGAGTCTGTTGGTATGTATACCCTGAGAGCCAATCATGGGATGATTGGTGGGATACATTAAGATTGATTTGATAAACATCAAAGGCAAGCTTCCAATTCTTTTTGGTTCAGTCATATGAGATAGTGATAGAACAGATTGAATGTCTAGGGAATGACAATACTCAATGACGTATGCTTTCAGGTTAAGGACCTGAACGATGAGATCATACGGATGCTAAGAGTTTGTACATTCTTGTTTTGTCCCTAATCGGATGTCATTTTGGAAGGTAGATAGACAGCAATGACAAACAAGACTAGATTGTGGTGTCGATTGATGACAGAATCTCATTAGTCATGATATAGAGATATCAAACCAAACACATAGGTACTTGTTAGAGAACAAGGTACCAGACAGACCCACCGTGAGTTTGACACATGGAACCATGACATGGTAGTCACAGTCAGTACTCACAGTGATGGTGGTGAGTGTGATTCTTAGACCTGAAATCACTACACTCAACACATGTCGTTGGGCACACTTTGACATCATCAAACGCAGTCCTGAAACATCGGTTGTTATAAAGGTGATGATTGGGTGGCTTTGACACATGGGGCTTTTGAGGGGTGAGTGATAGATATGGGATTTGTCCCTCCTGAGGGGGTTTGATATCCATGGCCACTTGATGAGTAGGATTGAGAAAGGCGTGCACGCATGTGTGAATCAGTATGTGATATTGATGTCATACATATCTCTTCCAGTCTACTCTGAGATCAAGAAAGTGAATGAACATTGACAGGATGACTGTTCCATGCCTCGAGTTCATTCGGGATATCAGTGACAAAGGAATTATACATTCACTATAACACCATTCATGGATTGTAGGATGAAAATTGTTCTCTAACTTTCTATTTTCACTTGGGTAGCACTGATGTGTGACTAGGCACCGCTCTTTGCTTGTGAAGCCATAAGTGTTATGGACTTTCACTGCCAACGTGAAATGGACCTGCAGGGTCACACACATAGGATTTAACCTGGAAGAGGAGTTTTGTCCACAAGCAATGTTTAGATTGATTACTAAAGGAGTTTAGTAGTTCAATTAAACACTCAATCAATTGATAGCTCAATATCATATTGTTCAAGGTGTTGGACACATTGATTGGAGTATCAGATTGATTGAAATCGCAATTGACTGATTCTTTACAACCTGTACTCCCAACTGATCGGTTCATGTGATGAACTGGTCGGCTGAGGTTACTGAACCGGTCGACTCAAGTGTTGAGCCGATCGACTCAAGTCCAGGGTGAGCCGATTGCTTCAAGTGTTGAAACGATCGGTTCAACTGGTGCAACCGAGCAAGTTGGGAAAGTTAGGTCGGTGAGAATTTTCCTTACGTTTCACTTGCCTAATTTGATTGGAACAAGGATTGGTATTCGATACCAATTAGAAACAAAAGAAGGAAAGTCAATCGGAAACCGACCAGGACCACCAACCGAATGGTTCACTTGTGAACCGACCGGTTGAGGTGTCCCAACCGATCGGTTGGTGCTCCAACCGACCGGTTCAGGTCTCCAACCGACCGGTTCACTTGTGAACCGATCGGTTCAGGTTGCGAGTTGGTTGCTTTTGTGGAAAATCTCGAACCCTTCTACTCCTGCTTTTAGTCCCGCATTGCCCGGGATGGAGAACCCTGTCCAATGACCCTCCTATATATAGGGTTATTGGGGGATTCTCAAAGTACAACTCAGTGCAACCAGTTGCTCTGCAAAGTTGTCATTCTCTCTAGTTTTGGTAACCAAGAGAGAGCCCGAGCAAGTGCTTCCCGCAAAAGGGAGGTGCAGCAAGGGAAGTACAACTGCAGTTGCAACTGGAGGCAGGAGAGTGTGTTGGCGACTAGTACATCAACAGGAGGGTGCGACTCATTCCACTTCCTTGTGGGACAAGGAGTGTGGAGTTCCAGGTGGTCCGTGTGGACTACTACAGAGGCGGGAGGTCACTGACGCTCAGGAGGATAACTGTCCTCCGACAATCCGGTAGGAGGAGGAGTCGTCAGTCCTGGTGTGACCAGGAGCTGCACAGACACCGTCCAAGACCGGAGTTGAAGACCGCGCACAGCGTGAGGTTTTGTCGCCAACCAAGCCTTGGGACAAGGTATGATTCCACAAACCATCCTTTCCTATTATATAGATTTTGACGCGTTTCCTTGTTCCGGGTTTAGGGGAGAAAATTTTTATTTCCGCTGCCTTCTCTGCCTCCCCTAAAACCCAATAGAATGTTCTATTTTCCATCATAGAGAATGTTATTGAGATAAGCATCTTTAGGAAAACCATACTTAATACAAAATTCATTGCCAATGAAATGAGATAACATCTTGTCTTTGAACCTAGGGTTAAACCAAATTTAATATTCTTACAATCTCCAACCTTATACTCAACATATTTGGCCAAATCCTCTCTAACTTTGAGGATATTTCTAAATAACCAAAAATAATTTCTAGGAGTAACATACTAAACAATATATTTTGTTAAGTACTTCTCATTGATCTACCTACCCATAGAGAGTCTTTTTTACTCAAAATATCCCAGGCATTAATAATAAGAGAGGAAAGAGCAATGCATCTACTTCTTGTAATACATAGGACACCTTCTTCTTTAGGTAAAACCACAACATCCCATTTGACTAAGTGAACATTTTTCTTATCCTCATAAGATCCCTATAGAAAATCTCTACAAATCCCATCTATATCATAAAAATATAACAATGATAGGAAAGGAGAAGAGATAATAAAGATGCATAATATTAGTGTTGATTTAATAAGCTCAAGTCTCAGAGCCAAGAAGCAATCTAGACTTCCAACTTTCAAGTCTTCTTTTAGTTTTATCAACCAAACCAACACAATAATCTCTAGATAGATTTCCAACAAACAAAGGTATACCAAGATATCTCAAGGGGAAAGGAGCCTTCTTGAATGCCAAGAGCACTACTAGAAATAGATATTTATCCACACCCTTGCTAAAGAAAATAGAACTCTTGGATGTATTAATATGAAGCCTAGATACACCACCAAATTGATCAATGATCTTCTTGATGTGAATGGAACTTTGAGACTTCGATTTTAAGAAAGTCATTAAGTTATCATAAAACATAAGGTGTGACAATTGTACATATTTATAAGTTTGGATAGCAATGATGTCTTTATCAAAAACTCTTATCTTCATGAACTCAAAAAAACCCTACATAGCAATAACAAAAAGGTATGGTGCTTTAGGGTTATCCTGTTGGATGTCATTAGAAGGTTTTAAATCCTCAGGAGATTCTCCATCAATCAAGATTTGAATGGATGAAGACTAAAAAATCTCCTCAATCCAAATGATCCAAGAAGTAGGAAAACCCATCTTGTGGAGAACAGAGAACAAATATTTCCAACTTATAGAAATGTAATCTTTTGAAATGTCTACCTGAATACATATCTTATTTGTAGGATTATTAAAATCACATAGGACTTAATTAGTAATAAGAATAACATCTTTGATAGATTTCCCTTTTATCAAAGAACATTAATTACAATTAATGATGGAAGGCAAAACATATTGAAGATGGTTAGCCATAATTTTAGATATTTTATACACATTATTACATAAGGCTATAGGTCATCGGTTCTTGATATCAAAAGTGCTACCACTTTTTGGAATAACAAAATTAAAGTTATAATTAGCCTCATTAAGAAACTTGACTCTAGTGAAGAACTCTTAATAGCTTGACTGACATTATTGCCAATTATAGGGCCCACTTTTCTTGATAAAGATGCCATCAAGTCCCAGAGCCTTATCATCCTTTAGGTTTGAAACAACATCATAAATTTATTTTTAAGTAGCATGTGAGATCAAATGATTCTTTTAGATTCACTAAGGACTGGGCCTTTTCACTCATCAACTATATAGCACCTACATTTGAGTTACTGAAGAGTCAAGAATGAAATAAGTGACATGGGATCTGATTTCATTAGTATCATAAGTAACTTTGCCATCAATGCAAAGCCCTCCAATGAGATTTCAGATTTCTATAGTCTAAGATGCATAAAAAAATTTGGTATTCTTTTAAGTAACATTACAATTTATTCAAACATGTAAGAGATTACAATAGAAAAAACTAATTTTTTTGGTATTAGAGTCTCCCTCACTCAACCATTGCACTCTAGACTTTTACATCCCAAGAGATTCTTCACTCAAGGATGCCTTTTTGACAATATTTATTTTGCAGAAGGCCAACTCTTATAAGATGTTCATTCATGGTTTCCAAATCAGATGCAGTTTGTGCCTCCCTAGCAATAAAATTAGAAATATGCACTTCATCAAAAAATTCCCAACAATAGTTGAGTTCCATTCTTTCAGTTTCATTTTCAATATATAGAGCTTCCTTTAAGTTTTATGCATAGAGTACCCAAAACCTTCAATCTTCCAAGACACTTTAACAAGATCTAGAGAATCATCTTAGTTTGCCCAAGCATTAATAAATCTAAAAGGAGACCTAACTGTTCTAGAGGGACAATCTTAAGAGAGATAATTTTTTGATTGCTAATTGTATTAGAAATTATGTCCATTGATTTCTGAATTAATGGTAGAAAGAGTGATAAAGGATCTTGTAAATTTTTGAAGCAAAATCAACACCGTGTTGATGATTGTGTCATGCAAAAATGGATCCTGCATATCCAGTTTGAAGAGATTGTAGTTAAGAACACATGCATTGAAATCAGCCATCGATCTTTTGGAAGAAGGTTGTTTGTCGATCTTCTACTCCTCTTTTCTAAGAACATTAAGATCACCTAGAATGACCCAAGGAATGTTGATGTTGTTATAGATATCTTTAATAGAATTTCATAAATGCACTCTATCAGTATCAACATTATGACTATAAATGACAACTAAATAAAAAAACAATGTCATCTATTGTAATTGAGACATGAATGAATTGATCAGATTCACTAATTTTGACAATGACACTAAAACTTGTTTTCTAGAGAATAAAAGCTCTCCCAAGTACTTGAGAGTTATAGCTAGAAAGCCAACTAATGTCTTCAAAGTTTTTATTTGTAAAACCTTTTTGTTCTATCCCTTCTCAGATTCTTCTCATTGAGGATCATGATATCGCTCCTCAACCTGCCAATCTCCTCCTGCACACAAACAATCTTATTACTCATTCTCCTGACATTCCAAGAGGAGACATGAAAAGGATGATTCATTTAATTACTTGGGTTATTGAGATGTCAGCCTCATCCTGTATATTTCCATTAATCACTTCCAGACCATCGAGATTACTTAGCATAGGAGAAAACTCCAGTCTATGGAAAATACTAGAACTGGCCCTTTTACTACATTTAGGAGGAGGACATTTGGCAGTTCTCATCTTCTGACTGGAAGAGGCAATTGCAACTTCAAAAACTAGAATTGGAGTAGAAGGGATAGAAGCTATTCCACCATTTCTACAAAAAGAAAGCCACAAGTTCAAAATTATGTTTGACTCCCAATCAGATTTAGAGTCATAACAGGAATTTCCTCAAACACCTAGGGGCCGTTTGGACCCCATAATCACAAGTATCGGTGTTCACATACACAACTTATTTCTGATCTATAGTCAGTGAGGACATTGATAGAAAAAGTGAGTTGTTTCGAACAACAGGTAGCCACACAAAAGGGCTAATCCCAGGTTGCAGGCGTGCTTTCTCACTGCCGTCGTGTGTGGTGGGACTCAGAATGTCATTTTTTTGTGAGCAGAAGTACTAGATCAATTACCGAATGGTATAATCGGCTAGTAATCTTACACAAAATATGTACATGAATCTCGGTAATCATAATGGCGGGGGCCAAACAGCCCCTTATATTTCATTACCATTCTTCTTCTTCCATACTTGTTTACCATCAATAGACTTTTTAACATAAATGGCCAGAGAATTACATTCTTCTTCATCATGACCAAAGAAGGATCACATAGAGAAGATATGAGAAATCCATTCATAAGACAAGTCCACTCTATGTGAATTCCCATAATCAGAGTGAATATCAATAGATGCAACAAAATCATAGGATGATGTAATTTGAACACAAATCCATGCATACTTCAACCTAGACCAAAACCTTGTTGCTTCATATGCACAGAGGGGGGGTACCCAAGTATGAACTGATACTTATAAACATTCTTTTGTCCCATAGTTCAATAGATATATTATATATTCAAACCTAGAAAACTACATGTTTAAGAGCAAGCTTCACAAGTTCCTGACATGGCATCCATCTAGAAATAATCAACATATTGTTTTAAATCATGGACTAGCATTCACGGCATACCCAAGGTCCCCAACCACTAAAAATATGATAATGAATAATCCATTCCCTCTACCAATGACTTAAACCAAACCACCTAGATTCCACATCCAATGAAAAGTCCTTTTTAAAGCTAGAAAATGTGATTTGAAATCCAAAAAATACCTTGAAAAATATTACTTCCATTTCTACGAGTTCTTAAAAGCTTTAGAACTAGGATATATTGCCTAACCATTCTTAGTATATATGTTCATTTGCCTTAGAGCACATATCTCATCATCTTCTTTTGCTCTTGAGACACTGAACCAACTCTTTGACTCACTGGAGAATAAAGGGACGACATCATCTTGGTTCATAACTTCACAATCACCCTTCTTCCATAAAATTTGTTGATTTACACGAGCCTAGGGGTGGCGGCACCCAATCGCCTCTCCAGGTCTCCGATCCACCTTAGCCATCTCTATCTTGTTCTTAATAATCTCATGTCTCTTGTTATTTTTCCTTTCATCTTCTTCTTTGGGCTTAAACCATGGTGTCTTGTGGTGGAACATAGATTGTGTAGCTTAAAACTCTTCCTTTTATCTTCTTCTTGTCGTAGTTCTTGGCGAAAGAAGATTTCTTGGGGCTTTGGAGGGTGAACCTTGGACCTTCGCATCTTGATCTTTCTTTTTCTCACATGGTTTTTAATCATCTTTGAGGTGAGTGATACAAACTTTGTTGGATCAATTATGGGCTCTAGAGTGGGGTGAATAGAGCTAAAACCACTTAAACAAAATTAGACCTTCAAGATATTTTCCAAGATGATATTGCAAGTATCAATAATAAGGGAGAGAGTGTTTGAACAGACATCAAAGAACACAAGTATATATACGGTTCCAACCTCTAACCTTAGAGATGTAACTCCAATACCTAGAGAGGTCAAACTCTAGGATTTTCAACCATGTGTCACTCCTTATATTCCATTGTAAGAGTTACCACATAAAACCACCCTTTTCTAGGTCAAGGAGTATTGAGTTTTCCATTTAGGCAAAGGGAGCCAACAACCTTGTAAAGAACTTGTCTATTCATGACCAAGAGTCTTTAGCCTTACCAATGACTTACATGCTCTTTCAATGAGTCTTTGGACTTCACCAAGGACTTACCCACTCTAGATACAAGTCCTCATCCTTCAAGGACTTACCCACTCTTATCATGAATCCTCCATCATCGGATTCACCTTCAAAAAGGAGAAAATTTTCATTAAGGGCCTCCTGCCTTTCTTCTTCTTCACCTCTCTTAGCCAAGAGATAGAAACTTCAAGAGATAATGAGAGATTGAGAGGTAGATAAATGAGAACCACATTAATATATATATATATATATATATATATATATATATATAGGGCCCATCTTTATTGCCCACGCGGGTAGCTACCCGCCCACCCTTCCGATCACTTTTTTTCAAAAAAATTTTCGAAATTGTAGAGGACTATTTTGTCTAGCTCTCCAAAAAATTTGAGCCAAAAATAATATCATTTGCCCCTCCAAAATCAAAAAACCCGTCCTTATATATATCTGCTGTATATTTTGTACAGAGTTACTTTTTTGACACCATAGTTACTTTTTTTACAGCAGAGTTACTTTATTAGCTAGGAGAGTTACTTTTTTAGCTGTAGGGTAGTGAAAATCCATGCTACCCGTGCGGGCAATGAATGAACACCCATATATATATATATATATATATATAGTACTAGCTCTGTTATAAATCTCCTACTCATTCTGATGAATGTAACAAGTGATTACACTCATAAGAGTGAAAGGGGTTCTTTGAGGCATTTATCTCTCAACTACAGTACATGGACCTTCGTAGTTCTTGGCTAACCATGAGATGAATCCCAAGTGATTCTATTTATAGTTGAGGATAACTCATAACCTTTAGGACCATGTAGGGTGAATTCTAGCCCTTTTATGAGTCCAATGGATATATTTCATCTTTTTTCACCCCTCCAATGACTATTTTGCGCTACAAAAATGTTTTGCTACAATACGGTTGGTTGTGTTTTTAACTTGATTAACAAACTTTGTTTGGACATTTTTTGTGGTTGGCAAAGTTTCATTATAGAAAGAAAATAGGCCAATATGAGGTGTAGGGAACAATTATTAACAATGCTGTGAGACATGTTACCCTAGGGAAAACTCAATTGACTGCCTTTCTGTTTTGGGTGTTCTAAAGCCTCCCAAGTGCAATATATTTTGTCCTAACTAATTTTATCACACATATGAGCTTAATTACAAGTCATACATTTATTTAAAGTGATTTACATCAAATATCTAAAAAGAAAATCGTCTGTTATTCAATCTTGATCTTTGTGCTTGTATGACTTGATTTCTCCAAATTAGGATTTCCAAGTTTAGACATTTGTTGTGTGTCTATATAATATGAAAACACTCAATTAGAAGCATTATGAAAAAAATAAGTGGAATGTTTTAGTCATCATCAAAATAAGAGATCATTCAATTGAGACATTGAGTCAAAATTCTCCCCCTTTTTGAATATGACAACATTTCATATCCATTGAAAGCTTTCAAATAAAATGATACCTTTGGATAAACCTAGGGGTTTTAATAAATTGAGTACACATACTCTCTCTCAATTTATGTTATTTGAGTTTGTATACTCACCCTCAAATTATGTTATTTATCCTACAAGGTTAGTTTTCACAACATTTATAGAAACTATGTTTTCTCCTCATATATGTCCTACATTTCTCATATTTGTCTTCTCCCCTCTACATTAGATATGTCTTCTCCCCCTTTGTCATATCAAAAGTGGGGGTTTGAAGAGCTAAAGAACAAGTTGTTAGAAAAAAGGGGAGTTGTAAAGGAAAAATGAAGGGCTTGTCCGATCAATGTATGTAAAGCAAAAAAAGACATGCAATTTGAACAATCTTAGATGTAATTCTAGCAATAATCATGGCAATGATGTGCAAGAAAGTAACTCAAACTAATAGATATTTGAAACAAGGAGAAATTTTAGTATGTATTAAACAAGATACAAACATAGCATTTAGTTGGATACCAACTTATGGACAAAACTAGAACTATACGTAGATAGACTAGTAGTAGATGATTTCAAGTTAGGACTACATGTAGGACTAGGTCATAGAAAAATGTTCACAAGATAAAAATGCTATTAATAGATGTTTAGATATATCCATACAAAGGAATATGCAATTAAAAAAGCATGAATATATATTAACAACTAGCCATTATGCCTCACTATCAAAGGATGATTAGCATTAAGAAGCTCAAGGTTGCATCATAATAAGATATACAACTATACATATGTATCAAGTTAGACATTAACAAAAGCAAGTTAATCACAACCATAAGTTCCACATAGATCATCATCAAAACAAGCATAAAAACTAAATGAAAGTTATTGCAAGATATAGATATACCTTTGTTAGAGAAATTAGAAAGATAGAGTTGTTGGTCAGATAAGAAATTTAAAGCATGAAAATATGAATATCATAAAGGTACCAAGGGGAGTGCATTGCAATAAGGCTATTGGTTGAGAAAATCTAGTTGAGAGGGAAATCCTCATCTAATAAACCATCTGAATATTCAATGCACATTTCTATTGTCTGTGTTTGGTCAAAGAATAAATTAGTTGGCAACAACTGCTCACAAACCCCAAGGATGCCTGTGGTCAAGTTCCCTTAGGGAAAACTCATCTGGAAGAAGTTGTTGTCAAATCTAAAAGATATGCATAAAACTAATTCTAGAGTCTATATAAAAATGCAAAGAATATACAAACATGTACAAACAAGTTAGTAGTACACTTTGAAAGGATCGAAAGTAGTTTTTGAGCAAGAATATAATGAGAATCGCAATATGTGAAAATTTACTCAAAAAACCACAAGTAAAGTGCATACAAACTTGATAAAAAACAATTTTGGATATGAGAATGAATACATTTACCTTTTTTCTTACCACTTCTTTTACACTTGTTTCCAACCCATAGACATCTTACCTTTCTTCTTTTATGTAGATTGATAAGTTAAATTGTAAATCAACAGATCATGTCAATCCATTTACTACTAACCTAGTGGAAGAAATATGAAATAATCCCCAATCATATTTATATGTCTGAGGGGGTTAGCTTATCCACCCAAATTATATTTCTTTTTAGTGGTTTTATAAAAGGGCAATGTGTATACAATGACCAATTTCATTGCACTGATTGCAAGTGCCCATAGATTGAAACTAAAGGATTCCCCATTAAAAACTGGAGATCCGTTTCCTTTTTTGTTCCTTTGTCTAGTATGGTATAGGATTTTATTAAGATTATTTTTACCATCGAACAATCTTTAGCAAGAGGATCTCCATATATGATAACTATACACCAGAGAACTAGTAGAAGAAGTAGATAATTGATGAATATCGTCTATATCATGCAAAAGATCGGTATGTAAGCAAAGAGATTTTGTCATATACGAATATTTTTCAATATGAAGAGAAAAATATCATTCTGTCTACGAGAACAACTATAACTAGACTTAAGAACATTTGTTTTTGCAAGCAAGGAAGCATTTTCATACCATCAAAAAAAAAGGAAGCATTTTCATTTTCAAGCATATCAATTTTAGAAATATAAACAATATTTTTATATTTTATTCCTTGCAAAACAAAAAATTTGTCCTCATTTTTAATTTGAAAATCATCAATATCAAACATGAAAGAATCGATAATCTTAGCATACTCTTTATTAGAACTAGGTGTAAAATGTTGAGAATCTTATAACTTAATCTTATCAAGAAAGCTAGCATTTTGAATTTTAAGAGCATTTACTTGTCTAAGATAATCATTAGTTTCTGTCTCAAACCACTGAAATTAAATTCAAGTTCAATATAAAGCTTTCAGATTTTGTCAACATCATTTTGCAAGCAAACATTAACATTTTTCATCTTCTTTTATGCTAGTTACCATCAATCCTAGCAAGATTTTTTTATGCTTAGTAGACTTAAAAGATGCATGAGTAGCATGAATAATTACAATTAAAGATGTTTTATCTTAAGATTTTAGATTTACCTCATTTGAATCTTCATTTGAACTTTCCATGAGAGAAAAATGACATTCCCTGACCTCATTTCACTAAATCTTATGCTACAACCTTCACTAGAATCTTTACTTTAGCTTGAGGAGTCCCTAGAGCGTTTGTGCATATCTCCTCATTGTGCTTCTCTTCCTTATATTGTAATTATCGGTCTTTTTTCCTTGTGGGAAATCATTGTTGAAGTGACTCTTCTTTCCAAATTTGAAGCACATGGTGGAGGAAGAAGACTTTCCTTTATAGAGTCTACCTTTGGAGTACATGGTATCTTCATCACCTTGATAGGATTCATTACTTAATGAATCATGGAAAGTAATCACTTTTCCTTCTTCTTTTTATTCTTTTCTTCAAAATCCTCTTCTTCTTGTGAGTTGAGCCTTACCTCATAATATTGAGGTTGCCTATAAGTTGTCAATAGTAATAGAGGAAAGTGACTTGGTTTCTTTTATGGAATCCACCTTAATTTCCCATAGTTGAGGAATATTGTGGAGTATTTTTGAGTTTACATTTCCCTGATCCATATTAAGACCCAAAGAGGCAAGCACATTTACAATAATATTGAGTCTAGAATACATCTCAGCCACACTCTCCATTTTGAAGCCTTTCAATGAGTTGAGTGAAAATGTATACATTGCTTTCTTTCACTTGATATGTCCCATAATTAGTGACACATAGCTTTCTCTATATCTCATAGGTTTTATCACAAGAAAATATCTGATTGAACTTGATGTGAGAGAGTGACAACTTTCATTCAAGTATCCTCATCCTATTCTTCTAGATTTGTCTTTGATTGCTTGTATGGAATATCCACCATTATCCATAGCTCAAGACTTGATAATTGAATATCAATCTCATTATTCTCTTCCAATATAGAAAGTTTCACTCATAAATGATCATAATCTTGAAGTAATACTTTCTTGCTTGATTATTACCCATCTTCTCCTACTTGTGAAAGTATTTCTTGAGGAATACCTTACCTGATACCAATTGTTAGATTAATTATAGACTCAAGAGGGGGTGAATAGAGCTAAAACCACTAAAAAATATTCATTACACCTTCAAGATATTTCTCAATATATTATTGCAAGTATGAAAAGTAAGGGGAGAGATATTAAGTAAGCCCCAAAGAGACAAGTATATATAGTGGTACCAAATTCTAAACTTTGAGATGTACCTCCCACTACCTAGAGAGGTCAACCTCCAAGATTTCAACCATATCTCACTCCTTATATTCAATTATAATGGTTACAACATAAGATCAAGATTTTCTAGGTTAAAGGATAACTAGCTTACCTTTTAGGCCAAGGGAGCCAACAACCTTATAAAGGACGCACCTATCAATGACCAAGAGTCTTTAGCTTTACCAAGGACTTACCTACTATTGCAACAAGACTTCGGCCTTCAACAAAGACTTACCCACTATAGGAACAAGTCTTTAACCTTAAAGGAATTACCAACTCTTATCATGGATCTTCTACCTTTGACTTCACATTCACCAAGGATAAGCTTTTCACCAAGGGCCTCCTGTTCCTCATCTTCTTCAACTCTCTTATCCAAAAAAACAACCTTCAGGAGATAATGGGATATTAGAATGTAGAGGAATGAGAAACCTACATGATATATATGTAGGACTAGCTCTCTTACAAATCTTCTACTCACTCTAATGGATGTAGAAAGTGATTAAGATAATGAGAGTGGAAGGGGCTCCTTGAGGCCATTCTCTCTCAACTACAGTATAGAGACCTTCATAGTTCTTAAATAACCATGGAATGAAGACCAAGGGGTCATATTTATAGCTAAGGATGCCTCCTAGCTATTAGAACCATTTAGGATGAATTCTAGCCATTTTGGGGTGAGTCCAAATGATATATTTCACCTCTGTTCACCACTCCAATGACAATTTGCACTGCAATAAATGTTGTTGGACTGGTGAAAAGAGGTGAAAAATATTTGTTGGACTCATCCCAAATGGATAGAATTCATCCTAAATGGTTCAATGGCTAGGAAACATCCCTATATATAAATAGGAAACCTTGGTATTCATTCCATGATTATCTAAGCACTGCAAAAAATACTTGCTATAGTATGGTCAGTCGTATTTGTAACTTGGCCATTTTTTTGTTTGGACTTTTTATTGATCGATCGAGTTGCATTATAGAAAGAAATTAAACTAAGAGGAGGTTCTCCTAACATTAATGAATAGTGTTGTCAGCCATGCTACCCCAGGCAAAACTTGGTTGACTGCACTTGTTGTTTTGGTGTTCCAAAACCTCCCAAGTGCATTATAATTCATCTTAATTGATTCTATTACACATATGTGTAGCATTCTCAAGAGTATACAATCCAACAAAATAATTTTTCCCCAAGTATCCTTCAATCAGGATGCAAGTTTATACATTATTGTGGAAGAATTTTCAATGATTTAACACATAAGACTTGGTGTAGATCTAAACCCTACAATATGTGCCTCTCTTGAATCTCATTAGATCAGAGATCAAAACTTATTTCTAGGGTTTCGAGCACTCTAAAAATTGCCTTGGGATGTGTGACTGAAAGTACTTTTTGTGGCTAATTGTAGCAATCTACCGGTGACTGTCAGTGGCAGATTGTGAGAATTTTTTGGTGAGTTGCATGGACCCCAAGGTCACAAATATGTCTATTTTGACCCCATATCTAACCACAAAGTCAACATTGGCAGCTCGAACTGATTCATCATGCATGTGTGCAACAAATCATGATGTTTTGCCATGATATTCTTGCTTGAAATTGCACACTCTAGGTGTTGAATCATGAGATTCTGTCAGGCATACCTTCTCCTCTATTTATGTGACCTTTGAATTGCTTTGTTCTGTCATCTATTCCTGTGGAGATTGCACCATTACATCGTCACCCCAATTTGTGAGCCTTTGATGAAGGTCATCGTCTAGAAAGAATCTATTGTTTGAAATCATCTTCACAATATCCATGTGAGTGCTTAAAATTGGTTAGAGTTTCTAGTCTCCACCTCTCACTCTTTCTCTCTCTATGCTACTCTTAGGGTTTCTCAAACCTTGGAGGTAAAAATGAGAATGTATGAGTGTATGCTCTGAAGGCCTCCTCTCATATCATATATATAGAGGAGCAGAGAGTCAGGGTTTCCTAAAACCTATTTGTCTAGGCTGTGGACTCCATGCCTTACGAAAACTTATTTTTTAAGTTAGGGTCCATATTTTATTTTTTGTCCTTGAAACTTACTTTAAGGTCCCCAGATTTATTATAACAATTACAATAAGATCCATTTCAACCTTTCTTCAAGCCATCTCTCTATGTGTGACCCTTTAGGCACCATACTACATTAGCAATGGATTCAGTAATCAATATTAAGATTCATAACCAATGAGAGATGTCTAGATACACATCATTTCTAACCAAGTATTAAGATCAGATAGATAAGACTAAACCGTCAATGACAAGTGTTATCATGTTGTATAATCCTTTTGTCACAAATATTCATATTGAACTAGAGGCATGGACACATCATCTTCATAATGTTCAATCTAAGTTCCTTGTCTTCAAGTAGTCAGGCAAGATACATATGATCCCAATATCATATATAGACTCACATGAGCATGCCCATGCATTTCTCAAATCTAACTTATTAAAACACCTTGGATATCACTCTCGTCATATGGTGTAGGGACAAATTCCTTATACATCACTCACAATGCATAGCATGATTCTCATCATACACAATCACTACCTTTACGACAACCTTATTCAAGATCATAACAGGTAGTTTCAAAGCATGATGATTGTCATATCACCATTATAGTGACTTGAGGCTGAAGGACGACAACACCTGTCATAAAACCAATTATTACCCTAAGTTTGAGATCCTAATGGCTATACAACCAATGGCGAGCAGAGCTAGAATCTATCCTTAGAATGGATCACATAGCATATGCATTATGAAACCACAATCAACAGAGAATATACAACACGACATATCAAAGAAACTAAAATAGTAGCTGACATCAAGATCACAACCCTTCTAGATATAAAAGCACATAGATTTTGATTTGCATGTCATTAGATGGTTCCCTTAGAGTACTAGAAACATATTATAATAATAGAGTAGAAGAAACAATCATAGCAAGAGTAATAGTGTACATGTTACCTAAACTCAAAAAATGGGTACACATCAGCTCAACTGTGCTGAGTACACTATAAAAGAAATAATTTCACATGTTTAGGATAGCATATATGCTTGTAAAAACTTAATATAATAGAAAGAAAAAAAATCAACAACACTAAATACTTTATTATTAGCAAGCAAGAAAATTTTTGATGTATTTCCATTATACGAAACAACATTATATGCCCTCAACTAACTTCCCTAAAGGAAGGGTCTATGAGGGGCATTTGAGGCTCAAAGACTAAATGTCACATTGTTTCTACATGAGGGACCTCAAGACCAAAGTCAATGAGAAAAACCCTATTTTGGTCATGCATTGTGCCCTTACCCTGAGAATTCAAGTAGGTACATAAGGTTTGTATAATGGGCTAGTTCAATTATGTTTTCGATTTTTTTTCAACATAGTAAGATCCAAATGAAAGTATTTTTCACTGGGATCAAGTATCTCAAACAAGTATTTGAAGTCAAGAATTTTAAGCATACATACATACAAGCAAGTTCAATACAACTAGTCTAGCCAATAGGAGATATATCATACCTTGATTAGAGAACATGATTAGAAACTTTATTTAGGAAACTATCTATAGCAAATGTGTCTGCATCATGGTATTTGAGTCATCATAGAGATCCTGAAATTACAAATGAGTGTAATTGGAGTAACATCAACAAGATAAGTCCATTAATCATTATCATGGTGGTTGGATGAGTCACTAAAGTCTAGTTATCATATCTTTCATCATTGATTTCAATATCACAAACTAGGTCATGTAAGGTTATCATCATGTTACACCGTACATCTTGGATTCATCTAAATCTAGGGGATACATCACAACTAAGATTAGGGATAATAAGATTAGGATTTCATGATCTTATGTGGGGTAATCATAGTATTCAATCTAGATGAGAAACATAAGCATTAACATAATCATTGGAGTCATTATCATGTAATGTAGTCACAATAGAGTATAAAAAAGATCCAATTAGATTTGGTATCATAGAGATCAACAAGTTACTGATTTGTGCGTACTATAAAACATGGATAATCAACGTTGAAAGATTTTCATAAGACTAGATACTTGGTGATCAACATGCATTCTAGAACACATTTCAAGTCAAGATTAGGTCAATAAGTCATTTAGGATGCAAGAATGTTTCACTAAGCATTTGGGTGCACAAAGCATGATAATATACTCATTTTATGGTCACACAAACATCTTGAGTAACTTTAGATCAATAAAAGGATAGGGTTTGACATCAATGACAAAGTGCACATAAAGACATGATAAGACACCTTAAGTGTCACGAGATCATCATAGGGTCCAAGAAAGATCATGATAAAAAATGAATTTGATTTAGAGGATTCAAAAACTTTAGAAGAACACATGAAAAATTTTGTAACATAAAAGAGGGGATATTTTGGACATGGATCCATATTAAGCCATTTAAGCAACATAACAGAATTTTAGGGTAAAAAAGTAGACAAAGTTCTAATTTTGATGTATCTATATGCTCAAGTGATGGATATCAGGATAACATAAATGTTGGGGCATAAAAGATCAACTTTGAGCATTAAATGGCATATAGCATGTAGAAAGAGATCAAAATCTATCATCTTTAGCATATTAGAGGAACTACGAAATGTAACTGGTCTCATTAGATGGATCTCATTCTATAGATCAAGATACATATATTACATGATGATTTTGGCCCAAGTATGCATGGGATATGGCATTTGCAAGATCAAGAACAAAACTTAACAAAAAAGGGTGAATAACATACCATGAAGAGATGCATCTGGGACAACCCTAGCCCTTGGATCTCCATTGTGCATCTGAGATTTTCCCAAGATGGGGTGAGGAAGGGAGGCTAATGGACAGGTGGGCCACCCACGTGGCACACCGTCATGAGCCCATGCCAACCCACTACTACAGAAATGACATATAATGTCACCTTTAACGGCGTCGGTTACCCAAAAAAACTGACGCCAAAGAACAACAACATCAGTTATTTAAGACAACAGTCACCATATGTGAAGTCTCATCGATTTAGAAAAGACACGAGTACCTCTTTTACTTTAACGTTGATTTCTTTTCAAAGAAATGAACGTGTAAAATTACCCGCAAAATACAAATTTTCAGGGAAAATTTTGCCTCCAAAATTTTCAGTCTGGCATTAATTCTTGCAAAAACTGATGACACATGGTTCGCGCCATGTCCCTATAGAAAAAATCATCCCCTCATTATTTGTCGACTCTGACAACTAACTGAAGACCGATCACACTTGGTGAGACATTTTTTTTGAGGAGATGGGTCTATAGCGTCGTTTTGCATCATAAGATGATGACTAGATTTTTACGCGCCTTGTCCCAGCAAAAATATATTCCCCCCAATTTTCTCTATTGTCGTCGGTTTTTATCAGATAACCTATGACTATTGTTCTAACACTAGATCAAATTTGTTTTTGGATATGTGTATAGATGTCGATTTTGCCAGTGGTAACCGATGACTAGGTGTTTACGCACCTTGTCGCCACAAAAATATTTTCCCCTCAATTTGCTCCTTTGTCGTTGGTTTTTATTAGACAACCAAAAACTATGGTTTTCACACTAGATCAAATTTTTTTTGTTTGGGTATGTTCCGTTGGTAACCGGCAACCATATCAGACTATTTTTTGTTTAGTTTAGGAGTTAGTCATTAGTTCACCACAGAGAACCTACGACTATAACCCTAACCTGAGGGAAATTTTTTTTGTTCATATTTGTACACAGTCATCATTTTTAGTAGAAATGACGACTATTGTCGATCGCCAATGTCTATTTTTTAGTTTAAGAGTTAGTCATCAGTTTTCCTCTAGCAACCCACAATTAAAACCTACCTGAGGCGACTTTTTTGTTTGTTTAGATTTGGACTTAGTCATCAGTTTTGTCTTTCTAACCAACTACTATGATCCTCTTTATAGCACCCATGACATTTCTTTCCCCCCATTCTCTGCTTCATCACCTTCTATACCTAGCACCCACAACATTTCTGTCGACTTAGTCACTACCTTCCACTGCCGCTCATGTCACTGCCTTTAGTCGCTGCTCGTGTTCATGCCTTCTGTTGCTGCTGCTGAGGCCATTGTCACCACCTACTGGTTAGGTCATCGCCTCTGCCTACTGCTCAGACCATCATCATCACCACTATTTCCACCACCGTCACCACCGTTGCCACCACCGCTTCTCCTTCATAGAACCACCACCTCTGCTGCTTGTCCTTCAGAGAGTCGCCGCCGCTTCTCCTTCACAGCGTGGTGACTTTCTCCTTCACAGAGCCACCAAAAATGACCTGACAGGAATCCATCTCTGGCAACCACCTCGCATCTTCGGCAACCACATGATATGTGTCTCACCTTCCAGGTATTTTTTATTTTTTACATGTAATTGTTGATTTGTTATTATGCACATATTATTTGTTATTAAATCCTACATTGTAATATGATTTGCTATGAATATGTATGATTATATATTATTTTAGGTCACTAAAATCTAGTTGTATATCTAATTATAATGTATAATTATGAATGATGAAATGTAACTAGGGTTTTAATTTGGAATTGGAGAAAAGATTTGGGTGCAATTTTCAATTTAGGTATATGTGCATATATTATGTATTATGTTAGGTCACTAAATTTGAGTCTTATAATTTACAATTATGATTAGAAGAAATGAATGATTAATGGTATTTCTCATTTGGTTGATGATAAAAATGCCTAATGATAAATTAGTTAGTTCTTGATGATACATTGATTCAAAATGCTTCTTAAATTATATGAGGTCAAAAGACTTATCAAATTGAATGATGAAATGTAAGTAGGGTTTTAATTTGGAATTGGAAAAACTATTTGGGTGCGTTGTTCAATTCAGGTCTTGTATATTTGGACATAAAACCTAGGATACGAATGATGAAAATAGGATCATAGGTACAGGAATGAAAACGTACATGTATTTTGTTGGCCTAGAAACTTGTCTGAGATTTACTCATTAGGAGTAAATCTTGGATAGTCCCCGGTTTGGGACTATTCTTGAACACTTAATCACACTTAGGATGTAAGTGTATAATGTATATTAGGTTATCAAGATGTTTTTTCAACACTTCCCCATTTGTTCTCTAAGTGCATATGTTGGTGGACATTTTCCCACCTACATCAGTGTACTTGGAGAACTGTGGGGAAATGCTACTTAAGTTTTCTTGAAATCCAAATACATACATTATACACTTACTAGTGAGATTAGGTGTTTAACAATGGGATAGGTGGGACACACATTCATTATTGAACCCTAAACCCTAATCTTTTAACCCTAAAGCCTAATCTTTTAGCCATAAACCCTAATCTTTAAACCCTTATCCTTAAATCTAAAATAATAAACCCTAATCTATCTGTAAATCCTTAACCTAATATGTAAACCCTAAACCCTAATACTTGTTTTCTCTTTGATCATAGAATGGATAGATCATGGATGTCCATTCCAAATAGATACACCCCACCGTTTATTGTTGGTCTCGATCAGTTTATTAGATTTGTGGAGGAACATAGGAAAAAACCTGGAGATAGGTTCTATTGTCCATGTAGGCATTACGGTAACAACTTGAAAGTCAGAACTGGTGATGAAATCAAAAGTCTTGTCATGTACAATGGGATTGCACAAGGCTATACAAAATGGTACTGACATGGGGAGATTTCAAACCTAAGATCAGTAGATGTCGATAGCATTGCTTGTGTTGAAGAAGAAATTTCCACCGATGACATAGATGTGAACTAATCGATTCAGATAGACATCATTGATGTGATGCTGGATAGTTGTATGGTAGAGCACACCAATCCACCTTCCTTGTTTAGGAACATTATGCATGATGCTAAGAGACTATTATACATAGGTTGTACTAAGTTTACAAAGTTGAAAGCTATGTTGAGATTGTATAATCTAAAGGATAACAATAGATGGAGCGACAAAAGATTCACATCATTGTTGTATTTGTTGAAAGAAATTCTTCCTAAAGGATACGAGCTTCCAATCTCAACATACAAGTTATAGAAAATATTATACCTAATGGAAATGAAGACTAAGAAGATACATGCATGCCCGAATGATTGTATATTATTTTAAAAGGACTATGTCGATTTGAAAGATTGTCCAAAATGTGGGGCATCAAGGTATAAAATGAAGATTTTAGGGAAGTCCAAAATTGGCTCTCTTGCCAAGGTGATGTAGTATCTACCTATGATACCATGGTTTCAATGCTTGTTTTCCAATCCAATAGATGCAGCGAATTTAAGGTGGCATGGAGAGGTTAAGAAAAATAATGATGGTATCCTATGGCATGCGTCTGATTCCCTACATTGGAAGAATATTGATTTATTGTACCCTAAATTTGGTGAAGAAATCAGGAATCTAAGACTTGGGCTTTGTACCGATGGGATGAATCCATACGATACATTGAGAAACCAACATAACACTTGGCCTGTTATGCTTGTTATATACAATCTTCCTCCCTAGTTGTACATGAAAAATAAGTATGCTATGTTGTCATTGTTGATATCGGGCCCTAAACAACTTGGAAATGATATCGATGTTTATCTTGAACCTCTGATTGATGACTCAATGAAACTCTAGGGTGAAGTTGTGATCACCTATGATGCTTTGCGTAGAGAGACATTTCATTTGCATGCTATGTTGTTTTGGACTATTAATGACTTTCCAACATGTGGGGATTTGTCTAGATACAATGTAAAAGGATCCAAAGCATGACCTATATGTGAAGAGAACACTGATTGAATACGACTAAAATGTGGCAACAAGACTAGATATCTTGGTCATCGAAGGTTTCTTTCAAAATTCCATCTGTATCGAAGGTTGTGCAAAGCGTTCAATGGATCGAATGAGGAACGGAGTGCCCCCTAACTTATAATAGGGGAGGTTGTTTATGAAAGAGTAAAAGACTTTGCCAATGAATTTGGTAAGAGATCACAATGTACCATTCCCACACAAAGTGACAAATCTTTATTTAATAAGAAGTCAATATTCTGGGATCTTCCTTATTGGAGTTCTTTGGCAATTAGGCATTGTATCGATTCATGCATGTTGAGCAAAATGTTTGTGATATCATCATTGGTTCTCTATTGAATATACCAGGTAAGACTAAAGATGGCATCAAATCCAGAATGGACCTGTGTGAACTGGGAATATGGAAAGAATTAATAGAAGTAGTTAGTAGTGATTGGAGAACATATTTACCTCCTGCTTGTTACACTTTGTCTAGAAAGGAGAAGAAAGCTTTTTGCAAGTGCTTTCTTAATGTTAAGGTACCAAAAGGTTACTCTTCCAATATCCATAGATTGGTATCAATGAAATCTCTCAAGATGATAGGTCTTAAATCTCATTATTGTCACACTCTAATGCAACAAATATTTCCCATGGCAATTTGATCTATACTGCCAAAGCATGTAAAGTTTGCAATCACCCGACTTTATTTCTTCTTCAACAGTATATGCAACAAAGTTATTGTTCCTGAGAATCTCGATAAGTTGCAAAGAGAAGTGGTTGTTACCTTATGTCAGCTTGTGATATATTTCCCCCCTTCATTCTTTGATATCATGGTACATCTTATTATCCATTTGACTAGGGAAGTGAAAATGTTGGGACCAATTTTCTTGCATTGGATGTATCCTTTTAAACGATACATGAGCATTTTTAAAGGTGATGTTCAAAATTGTTATCAGACTTAAGGGAGTATTATGTGGCAAGGGAGGTTATGGATTTTTGCAATGAATTTCTAAGTGGTAATGAATCTCTTGTAAATAACAATAATATTGAGGACTATTTTGCCAAAGGGACTTTAGGAGCATGGATGAAAGTAATCATTCGTGAGCTGTGAGAACAATATCACTTGTATCTTTTACACAACATCGACGAAGTGAGTTTTTATATCACAGATCATACCAATTTCATCAAAAAATAATATCCTCAATCCAAATCAATGTGGCTTGCTAGAGAGCATAACAAGACATTTATTAAGTGGTTTGAAGATAAAGTCTTACATCAACTATCTCAAACACCAAATAATATCATTGAAAATATCAAATGCATTGCCTTTAAACAAAAAATGAATGTTATGTCCTATGAAGGGTTTGACATAAATGGGTTCTCATATTACACAAAGTGTCAAGATGATAAGAGCGTCCTCTAAAATAGTGGGGTCACCCTTCAAGCATCTTCATTATTTTTTTCTAGTGCGAAGGATAAGAGTCCATGTGAAGCTAAAATGTCATATTACCGTGTCATTGAAGACATATGGGAGTTTGACTACGTAGATTTTAGAATTCTTCTCTTTAAGTGTATTTGGGTTGATAACACCAATGGAGTTATAGTGGATGAATTGGGTTTCACATTAGTAAATTTTGAAAAGATGGGCAAGAAGGGTGAACCATTCATATTGGCATCACAAGCAAAACAAGTATTTTATATCGATGGTCCTGTAAATGAAAAATGGTTAGTTGTTCTTCATGGTAAAAGACAGTTCATTGAAGATCCTATAGATGAAGAAGAGTAATATGATAAGTATGATGACTCTAGTCCATTCTTAGTTGTCTTACCAACACCAAATATTGAAGCTAATGGTGACTTATATGTACGTGGAGATCACACCAAAAGAATGTTAATTGATAAAAGATCTCAATATTAGAGGCACGTTTTTAATTTTTTAAGTGTTTGATTGTTTTTTATATGAAACTTTTTCAAATGGCTGACCATGAGTATGATGATTGTGATGACAATCACCATGAGGGTGGGGTGCCGTGTCACAATGTAAGTTTTACAATATATCTAGTTATATGTCCATTTATAAGTTATATCCTATATATGTTTTTTTGTCAATTTTTAGGTTGAGGATGTACCCCCTGAAGACCTTGTGCCACTTGATGAGCAGCATAAAAAACTAAACGAATTAGGGGCATCACTATGATGAAAAAGTTACTACAACAAATGGGCAATGGACCAAAACTGGTTGTGGATTTTAATCATGCAGGAAATCTAGTTGGAAAGAATCATAGCTCTTTTGTTTCGTATCTTGGGGTTCTTACTCGAGGACATTGTAGTGTAAATGCAGAATCTTGTCATATAGTTCCTAAAAGCAAGAAAGACTTTACATGTGAAAAACTTTGAGTGAGATATTATCATTTGCAATTATATTTTTAAAGTAATTTACAATTCTATTTTTTAGAATACTCTATTAAATATATGAAATTTTGCAAAGTATATTTGAACTGGATGAAAGCCTACATCATAAAAAGGTGATGCAATGTTGTGAGGGTCCTAAGGAACTATAGGACAACTCTCAACTAATTATACATACGAGAGGCTGATAAGAGGAAGAAGTCAACCCTTGTGCAATGGAACTAACTGGACCCGATTGAGTGGGAGGTGTTTGTTGCTAAGAGAAATATCGATGAATTCAAGGTATTAAGTGCCACTCCCAATTTAATTAGTATACATTCTTATGAATTCATTGTTTTACGATTGACCTTGATTGTTTCTAACAAATTCAATGTGCTTACTAACAAGACTATCAATGATGCTCAAAGAAAAAGGTGTACTAAATGTACATGACCACACGATGGATCCAGGTGGCTATGCAACCTTTTGCCAAAAACTACAAGCATCTTCCATTCATCAACCTACTACTCCCACTGCTGAGTCCTCTACTACCCCCACACCTCTGCATCACCATGATGTGTGGATAGTTGGGAGACAAAATAAAGAAGGAGATATAACCAACCCCACAACTACTAAGGGGGCTGCACAAATGGTAAAATTCAACTCCTAGAGCAATTAGTATTGATGATTATTATGTTTACTTACCAATTTCTATTGATGATGATTAGCAGGAGCTTCACGAGTAGAGGAAGCAAGGCTCACTCATCCCTCAGGACATAAGGGATGAATTGACAGTTTATCTCGGTAACCCAGAGCATCCTGGACGTGTTAGGGCTATAGGAGCTTGTGTGGGCCTAAGAGCATTCTTTGGCCCATCACAGCGCAAACATGTCCAAAAAGTGGGAGTTTCAAAAGATGAGGTAACCTATTCTTTTTTGAGAATGTTATTGCAAAGGGAATTTAGGAATCAAAAAGCGTTTCTTTTGGCCATGTATAGGTAGATGAGTTAATTGATAAGAGAGTCTAAGAAGCAATGAGCAAGTAGAAGGCGTCTCAGGCTACCAATCAAATAGACCAATGTCATGCATCTCTTCCCCTACAATAGAGATGGATGAGAGTAATCTTGTAGAGGTGGTTGAGACTAATCCTGTAGACCTACCACCTAGCATGCCTACTATAAGTATTTTTATGACATAGTAGCTAGTATTTTTAGGGTGATATGTTTAGGTATATATATAACATACTCTATGTAAATTTGTAGGGGTTGAGGCCATGCCGTGTAAAATTGAAAGAATACGTCATTACAGAGGACGAGGCTTAACCACGCCTTCCAGGGCACACAATTCATGGCACTTCAGTACCTGATAGTGTGGTTTGTGTGAGCCCAAGGCTTGTCTTCCCTGCTTGGAGGCAACATCCATTGCCATATGCCCACTCAGATGCTGATACCACTAGTACAGTAGTGGTCTATAGGGTCATTTTTTTAAAGCCTTTAACGTCACTTTCTAACCGACTCTTAAGTGGCTAGCTCTATAAAATTGCACTATAGCGTCAGTTTTCTTAACCAAAGAAAATTGTCCTTAGATAGCAGCATCGAGTTGGCACAAATAGAAACCTGAGGCAATAGTTACACTACTGCATCATTTATATCAAAAAAACTAACCCTATAGCCAAAATTGATCATTTTGAATATTCAAAGAAGATAGACGACCCTAAAGGTCTATAAGGTTGGTTATATGCAAAAAAACCAATGTTAGAGGTCCACACTGTCAGTTAAAATATGGTTATAACAAATAGCGTCAATTTATTTTAGTATAACCGATCCGATAAGTCTATAAGGCCAGTTATTTCCTTAAAATAGACCCTATAGGTACATTAGCATCTTAATTTTTTATAAAACATAGCCTCAGATTTGTCTAGGAAAACTGACCCTAAAGGTCTGTAAGGTCGGTTGTACTACAAAAACTGACCCAATAGAGTATAAATAAATTGACCCTAAGGTTTGTAAGGTTGGTTATACTGAAAACCAACCTTGTAGTATATGTAAGGTCAGTTATACTAAAAAACAGACCGTATAGTGTACACTTTTTTCTATAGAAAAATCTACAGAATAGAAATATGCAGAATAAGAACCTGTAGAACAGAAATATGCTTTACAGAGATCAAAACCTGCAATAGAAAGAAGACTTGCAAATGCAAAGATGCAAGCCTAAAATTCATTCTAAAGTCACTTTTAGATTTTATGTTCAATACTATTTGAATTGATATCAATTTCCAAACCACACACACTCATAACAAAAATAATTCAACATATCTAGTTAAGACATATGCATATCACATCATAACATTCACAAAATGATAGATTGCATTAACCAAGTCTGATATGATATTAAAATTCATGTCAGATAAAAAAGTAAATTTGAAAGTAAGAGTTTGAAACTTCATATATACATAAATGAAGCTAACATATGCATTCAATCCAATGCTATATTGACTTCATTTAGAAAAGCATTTGACCACTCTTCTCAGAATTCATTTAAATCCTTAGGTGTGTAAGGATGAGTTGTAAAGATCTGCAATAGAAATGCACATGCTAATATTTTATAAAATAACTACAACTCACTTGTAAATTTATGATGTTATTCTTTATTATCTCGTCTATAGTCTCAATGTCACGTGTTGCTCCTTTGACAGTAGTTTGCATATATTTCATTACATGGTAGCCACAAGCCCAATCATTATTTTGTAAAGGACACTACAAATAAGGAATTATACTTAATTTTAGTAAACTACTATAAATAGAGTTGAGATAAGACTATAAGAGTTGACATTAATACATTACTATAATATTTGTACATAGGACTAAGCCATCAAAGTAGCTACCTTGACATTCTTCAAACTCAATGTCTAAAATTTTGTGGATATTCATCCTCCACCTTCATGAAAATCCTTTATACCCCTATTAATTAAATGATTATGATAGTTGGCAAAATAGAAACTCTAAATAGAGATATCATGTTGAAGCATAACAATTGATGTGGTAGAGACTAAATTTATTCTTACTCTATAGTTGGAAATTTTAGTTTGTGCCCCCTTGTTGTTTTTCCCATTGGGTCAAGATAATAAATACGTCATCAATTTTGGAACAACTGAAAAACACTAGAGGGGGGGTGAATAGAGTTTTAAAATAATTTTAACAATTATTTAAAACAAACAATCAACCATAAGAATATTGGACAAGGGGACAAGGATTTAGAGTGGTTCCAACTTTTGCAAATACTAAAGTTGTCAGTCCACTACCCGGTTGCTTACCCAACCGGGATTTGGAAAGAATTTAATTTTATTACCTCGCAAGGACTTTACATAAAATTACAATTCTCTCCCTAAACCCTTCAAGCAGCCTTCACCTAGAAGTAATCGCACCAACCTTGAAGCAGCCTTCACCTCGAAGTAATTGCACCAATCTTGAAGCAGCCTTCCTCCTGAAGTAGCTTCCCGTTGCAATAGCCTTCTTGAAGTAGCTTCCCGTTGCGATAGCCTTCTTGAAGTAGCTTGAAGTCCACCTTCTCCTCCGAGAAGAACCTTCTCCAATCTGCAGCCTCCAACCCTAGGAGTAGCAAGGAGAATACAAAGAATAAAAGGAACAAGAAGGAAAACAAAAATTACAACTTATCCTTTTAAGCACAAGGCTTGATTTGCCTATATCAAGCGTATTGATCTCCTAACCAATTAGTGTAGAAGTGTAAGTGCTGTGGAAAGGAGATGCTAGCCTATAGGACACGAAATTAGAGCAATGGGAATGAATAGCCAATGTTGGAATTGCTCTATTGCTCAAAACAGATTGCCAATGAGTATTCAAGCTCAAGTATAGCACAAGTGTAGCTTAGGTGTATTTAGGTGTCCTAAGGCATGTCCTATTTATAGAAATGACCTACAAGTGCTTAAGGACGTTCTAGACACTTTCTAGGGGGTTCTTAGTGCTCAACTAGTCGTTATGTGTCCACCAATTGCATTTGCAACGGCTAGTTAATTGACCCTGAAAAGTGCAGACAGAACTCTTCTCGGTCGAAGATTTGTCGACCGAGGGACTTCCTGGAGCAAGTGTTTACAACGTTCATTTCCAACTCCCAACCACCTTGTCTGCTGGGTCTAACGGCTAGTAGGGTCTATTCTCGATCGAAGATTTTGTCGACCGAGAGTTTCTCGGTCGAAGTTTTTGTCGACCGATATTTTCTCGATCGACGATTTGTCGATCGAGAATATTACTGACTCAATGTATTCATTTACTAAGTGTGTGTATCAATGTGCAATTGTGATACTATCTTGGGGAAAGACCTATCTAAGTGTTGTGAGTGGATAGGGAAGATCTAAACGCTTGATTTACATGATATCTAATTACTTGTACATTATATACTTGTACAAGCATTTACATTTGATTACAATCATGAAAATAAAGCGATTTTATCAAATTGTTCTTCCAAGTCTTTGTTATCCACCAACTTATATGCTTGTTCCTGAAATACTCAAATAGCACGTTAAAACCACAAGAATGAAATGTTTGTCATTATCAAAACAAAGGGATTAACATAATGTCCAATTTAACCAACAATCTCCCCCTTTTTGAAGATGACAAACATTTCCTAAATATAAAATAAGGAAATATAAATCATATGAGTTTCATACCTGAAGTTTACCTTTTGTAGCCATTCTTGTGTTTTGCAAGTGGGTGCTGGCTGAGATATTATGAAACTCATTTTATTTTATGTTTTTGATTTTATATTATTTCTCCCCCTTTGTCATTTCAAAAAGATATCCAAGTTTACTTTGTATTTCTCCCCCTTAATTTTATGCTATGCTCCCCCTTAAATAGATATTCAATTTAAAGTCAAGGGATTAATATAAATGTAAGCCATTTATTGTCGAATTTAGCCATAATGTTTCTCTAACCAAATACACGGGATGTTAAGCCCAAATTTGTTTAGAGAATTCCATTAAGAACAAAATATATGTCATATTCATGAATTTTGTAGATTTCTTTATTTTCATAACAAAAATTACTTTCAAGAATACTAAGGTCATAACAAGCTTCAAAGCTTTGTAAACTTCTTAATCTTATAATCAAATTTGTTTTTGTGAGCTCCCCCTTAATCTTATAATTAAGACAATTTAAGGATTCTAAGGTCACAAATGATTTTTAAGATTTGATTTTGACCTTTTATTAAGGCTCCATGTTTTCAATATGATAGACTCATTTTGAGTCAAGATACTAAGATTAAATGCAATAAAATGATGTACAAATAAGCATTTTGTCAAAGCTTATTTTAGGTCGACCTTGACTTCGACCATAGCGCCCCTTGGCTAAATTTTATTTCAACCAAGAGGCAAAAATCTGCAGATTTCACATGTGAAGTATAAATTTTGCAGGTAACTTAAAGAGATATCAATTAAATTACTTTGAATAAAACTTATTATGAATGATGCCCTTTTTACTATGAGTGCATAAATCAAGTCCTATTTCTGTTCATATTAATCATGTGATTCTTCAAGAAAAGACATATATCCTTGAAGGCATGAATGATATCTCAATTTCTTATAGATACCAATTGAGAAATTCTTTATTTTATGTTTTGCAAACCTTAAAGTTATTTTATGTATCATCAAGGATCCACGCATACAATAATCATTATCTATTTGTTCTATGTAACATAGCATCATCTTTATGAGCTGAATGATAAAATAGTGAAAGCATATCCATGATGTAATGATAGAACAATAAAATGATAATTCCATGAAATACAGTGATTGTGATCATTTAAACTAAATATCATAACACATGATTTCTATATAGATAGACCAGGAGATGCTTAAAAAATCATGTAAAACATTATAAAATAGTGATTTCTAAACATGATTTTCAATTTTTCCTTATTCAATAGAAATGATATCATTTATATTCAAAAATGATCTTCAACTTGTTTTGCATGTAAAACAGTCATTAACAGCAAATAGATAGCCACTTGATCAATCAAATTATTCAGCAATGTTACTGCAGACTGAAATCAGTGACCTGTTCGGTCGAAGATTTCTCGACCGACTGACTGCTCGGTCGAAGATTTCTCGACCGACAAGGTTTCTGTATTATCTTCAGAACTATTTATTGATTCCAAGTAAAATATAGACTATATTTAATTCAATTATGCAATTTAAAAATCAGTTTTAGTTGAGATAAAGCATATGAATATCAAAGTAACATTCATATTCAAATCTTTAAGTTTTGAGGACCTTAATTGAGATAAATTTTCAAGTTAGAAATTTTAGTTACTTGAATCATTTTGTATCTCTTTATGTTAAGTTGAGATTGACATAAGGATATGCAATTTAAAGTCTTCGGTCATATCTCAACTTAGTCTAATCAATTCAATTTGGGGGTTTTGGAACCCATACCAACTCAACATCCTTTTTCTTGTATGGGCATGAAAAAGAGTAGTGTCCAAGACGTAAGCAATAATGGCAACATATAGAATCAACCTCAAGTCTTTTTCTATGGTTTTGTTCTAGGTTGTTCTTTGGTACAAATGTATTTGTTCCTTTAGGTACATATATAGATTGATGTTCTCGTGTCATTCTCCAACTAGGTTGTTGATAAGATTTCCCCTTAGGCTTGTAACCTAGTCCTCTTCTCCCAATTTGATGATAGGAATCATCCAATATTTTATCAAGGATTCCATTGTTGCTTAACCTACTAACTTCTTGGTGCAACTTAGCAATCTCATCCATTCTTTTCTTAATATCTAGTTTTGCTTGATCTAGATTAGATGATAAATAATTCCTTTCTTTCACTATATTATCATAATCTAGATGTGTACACAAGACAAGTTGTTTTTGAAGATCATTTAACTTTGCAAGTAATCCAACCTTTTCTTGAGATAGAAGATCATAATTTGTTTCTAGAGTAAAAATCTTCACATTACTACTACTTAGAGATGATTTCAAAGTATGATTTTCAGAAATAATGCTATCTTTTTCAAAACCAAGATCATTTAATTTAGCATATAAATCTTCATTTTCAGATGTAAGAGCAAGAAGTCTAGCATTTAACTCATCATTTGCTTTAATAGATTTCTTTAATTTCTTCTTGTACTCAACATATTTAATATGTGTTTCTTCAAGACTAGCAACTAGTTCTTCTTTAGATAAATCAAAAAGACTTACCTCTTCTTCTTCTTCACTAGTTGTAGCAATAAGACAATCTTTGTGCTCATCTTCCTTCTTTGATCTCCATGGGCATCTAGTTGTTGTGTGGCTTGTTCCTAAGCACCAATTGCAACATGTTGTAGTTTTGTCCAAGCAACACCTTTTGTTGTGATTGTAATCACCATTACCCTCCATTCTTCAAGACCTGGTTAGGGTTCCTTGAAGCCTGCTCTGATACCAATTGAAAAACACTAGGGGGGGTGAATAGAGTTTTTAAATAATTTTAACAATTTATTGAACTCAAACAACCACAATTGAAATTGAAAGAAGGAGACATGTGTTTAGAGTGGTTCCAACTTTAGCAAATACTAAAGTTGTCAGTCCACTACCCGGTTGCTTACCCAATCGGGATTTTGAAAGTATTTATTTTATTACCTTCTCAAGGATTTATACAAAATACAATACTTTCCTTTACACCCTTTGAACAACCTTCACTTGAAGTAGGTGCACCAACTTGAGGTAGCCTTCTTGAAGTAACTCCAAGCTCCCCCTTGAAGTAGCCTTCCTCTCTAGAAGTAACCTCCCGTTGCACCAGCCTTCTGAAGTAGCTCAAAGTCACCTTCTTCACCAAGAAGATCTCCACCCTCTCCAATCTGCAGCCTCCAACCTAGGAGTAGCAAGGAGAGTACAAACGGTAATAGAGAACAAGAAAGGAAAAAGGAAATTACAACTTATCCTTTGTAGCCCAAGGCTTGATTTGCCTAGATCAAGCGTATAGATCTCCTAACCAAGTGTATGGACTTGTGATTGCAGTGGGTAGGAGATGATAGCCTATAGGACACAAATTTTGAGCTAAGGAAGGAAGTGTCCAATTGTCACAATGCTCAAATTGCTCACAAACAGATTGCTCAAGGTATGCTCAAGGATTTCTCAAGTGTAACAAGTGTATTTGAGTGTTTCCTAAGGCATGTCCTATTTATAGAAATGACCTACAAGTGCTTAAGGACGTTCTAGACACTTTCTAGGGGGTTCTTAGTGCTCAACTAGCCGTTATGTGTCCACTAATTGCATTTGCAACGGCTAGTTAATTGACCCTGAAAAGTGCAGACAGAACTCTTCTCGGTCGAAGATTTGTCGACCGAGAGTCCTTCTCGGTCGAAGATTTGTCGACCGAGGGACTTCCTGGAGCAAGTGTTTACAACATTCATTTCCAACTCCCAACCACCTTGTCTGCTGGGTCTAACGGCTAGTAGGGTCTATTCTCGATCGAAGTCTTTGTCGACTGAGAGTTTCTCGGTCGAAGTTTTTGTCGACCGATATTTTCTCGATCGACGATTTGTCGACCGAGAATATTACTGACTCAATGTATTCATTTACTAAGTGTGTGTATCAATGTGCAATTGTGATACTATCTTGGGGAAAGACCTATCTAAGTGTTGTGAGTGGATAGGGAAGATCTAAACGCTTGATTTACATGATATCTAATTACTTGTACATTATATACTTGTACAAGCATTTACATTTGATTACAATCATGAAAATAAAGCGATTTTATCAAATTGTTCTTCCAAGTCTTTGTTATCCACCACCTTATGTGCTTGTTCCTGAAATACTCAAATAGCACGTTAAAACCACAAGAATGAAATGTTTGTCATTATCAAAACAAAGGGATTAACATAATGTCCAATTTAGCCAACAACAACCACCACTAATTCCCAATGTCTAGATCTGAGTAAGAATAAAACAAACATTAAAATAATGAAATTTAGTCATTATTAAAATTATATTGAATAATAAAACTTACTTGACATTAAGTGGAATTTATTATAATTTCCTTTCCCACACTAGAAAAACATTTGAATGCAGTAGAGAAGTAGTCATTTACATCCTCAATATATGTTTCCACCTGACTAGTGACTTAAGGAACTAAGAATCCAACATTCTTTATTTTAAAGTTTATGGCATCGATATATAAGTGCCTGTAAAACATTTGTAATCATTTCATATATAGAAATCAGTTAAAAATGTGTATTGGAATTTTTTATATTGATAAATCCTTACCTTATCCATAGTTCTAATATCGAAGTATTTAGCCAATCATACCGGAACAACTCTATAATATCTTCAAGAAAAATATAATTCTCGAAGTCCCTCCATGTTGCATCTTCTTTTAAATTGACCAACTTAGGTTTTCCTGAGCTTTGGTTGGCTAAGTATCGACACAAACATTTATATTTACTTCCAACTCATTGAATGTAGATTCTGGAATGAAAGATGGCTTGGGCATAGGAGGACAACTAGTAGGATTCTGACTTTTTGGTTTACAAACCTATTAATTAAATTATATACTTATATCACATGAGTTCATATATGTAGTCAAATAGGAAAAACATGATAGAATTCATGTATACATTGTCATTGAGAACCAGGTGTCTAGGCTACCCCACCATAGAACCCTTTGTTTCTTCAAATATACTATATTTAGGATTATGTATGGGCAGTGGTTTGTCCCCCATTCCATCATACACAATATGGATGGACACACGAAAAATGTCATCAGTAATTGGTTGGAAATGCAATGTACCACTGAGGTTATATACCTTGCCTGCTTTCACAATATTATATTATGGAACCTATACTACAAGTTTGTAGTTCATACCAACCTAAAATTGAAATAATATAAGTTATATATGAAGCGGTAAACCAGATACCTACTAACCCTATATATATATATATATATATATATATATATATATATCATACTAATAACATAACATATAAAACAAACTTACTGTAGATTGTTGTGGTGGGTCATTGGGAGTGCTCCCACGACCTTATACAACTGGATCATGGGCTTGTACCTCATCATTTTAGAGACACACTGTTTGAATAGGTTGAGAAGGTAGACTAGGCTGAATAGAAGACATTATTTCTTTTACTTTTTGTGCTACTAATGCTTCAACTTCCTCTTGTGTAAGACCTCATGTATGATCTCTTCTAGATTGCTTTTATGAAGGGAAAAAATATGACTTCAATCCTATGCCATCTTCTAATGCCCTAACATGACCAGGATGCTCCTTCGTACCAAGAGCAACTGTTAGTTCATCCATGCTTCCAGTTGGGATGAACTTTCCTTCCTTCCTTTGCTCATGGAGATCAATCTATTCATAGTTAATAAAAATATTAAATCACAATAAATTAGATATAAATAAATCAAAGTTTGTGGGAGTTACTCTTTACTTACCTTCTTTTGTTACACCTCCTTAGTTGTAGGGTTGGGAGTTTCACCTACTCAATTTTTTCTAGCATCTTTTGTTGCACCTCCTTAGTTGTAGGGTTGGGAATTTCACCTACTCAATTTTTTCTAGCATCAATCCACAACAAGTGTCAGGGTGGACACTCAATTTGAGTTTTACTAGACTCTTCTCTAGAAGAGAGTTGCTTCTCTTGTAGTTGGCGATGGAAGGCATAATCACCGGGCCCCAAGTGATGGTCATGCACATTTTGGCCCACCTTTCCTTTTGGGCCTCGTGAATAGACTGATCATTTCAAATGAGGTATTATAATTTAGATCAAATATATATATATATACATTGTATAAAAATATTCAGACAATACATCACAATATTTATTACCTTAAACTCATCTGACTTCCTAGATGCAACAAATCTTTTCCACACCTCAGGATCTATAAAAATATTTTTATCGGTTGCTTCCTTCTTTCTATTAGGATTATCTATATAATCTCTTTTGAGATAGGTCTTAAAAGCCCTCCATCATACACCACAACATTGTAGCACTCTTTTCTTGTGATCTTTTTCATTTATATGAAAAATACCCTAAACATACAAAATCAATAATGCTATTTCAACAAGGATATGTCTTTCCAAGAAAACTAAATTAGAATAAAAAACAAAAAAAATAGTAAAATAATATCACTTCAACTCACAGATATATATTTCCATAGAAGGTCTTTTATGGCAATATCAACACCATGCCAATTTTCTATATCTGTTTCCACCTTACTGCGCGTGGTCACCCCTACATAATTCTTGAAAGCATTAGCATGTTCCCTAATAGGTGCTCCAATGACATCAAAGTGTATTGGCAATTTCTCCCCTTTGGCCCTGAGCTCCTACAGCCTACACATCAGTTTGGGACCTCCACATTTCTTAGCATCACCAGTACCAGAAACATCACGACTACCAACAACATTGCCACTAGAAGCATCAACAACACCTGAAAAACACTAGAGGGGGGTGAATAGAGTTTTTAAATATTTTAGCAATTATTTAACTCAAACAACCACAAATGAAGAATGGAAGAAGGAGACATGTGTTTAGAGTGGTTCCAACTTTAGCAAATACTAAAGTTGTCAGTCCACTACCCGGTTGCTTACCCAACTGGGATTTTGAAAGTATTAATTTTATTACCTTCACAAGGATTTACACAAAATACAATACTTTCTTTACACCCCTTGAACAACCTTCACTTGAAGTAGATGCACCAACTTGAGGTAGCCTTCTTGAAGTAACTCCAAGCTCCCCCTTGAAGTAGCCTTCCTCTCTAGAAGTAACCTCCCGTTGCACCAGCCTTCTTGAAGTAGCTCAAGGTCCCCTTCTTCACCAAGAAGATCTTCAACCTCTCCAACCCGCAGCCTCCAACCTAGGAGTAGCAAGGAGAGTACAAACAACAATACAGAACCAGAAAGAAAATAGAAATTACAACTTATCCTTTTGTAGCACAAGGCTTGATTTGCCTAGATCAAGCGTGTAGATCTCCTAACCAAAGTGTATGGAAATGTAATTGCAGTGGATAGGAGATGCTAGCCTATAGGACACGAATTTTGAGCTAAGAGAAGAAGTAGCCTATTGTCACTATGCTCAGTTTGCTCACAAACAGGTTGCTCAAAGTATGCTCAAAGATTTCTCAAGTGTAACAAGTGAGTTTAGGTGTCCTAAGGCATGTCCTATTTATAGGAATGTCCTACAAGTGCTTAAGGACGTTCTAGACACCTTCTAGGGGTTTCTAAGTGCTTAACTAGCCGTTAGGTACAAGTTTGTTGCTTTAGCAACGGCTAATTAATTAATTCTGCAGTTGCTGTCAGAGTCCATCTCGGTCGAGAAATGGTCGACCGAGACAACTACTCGGTCAAACTTTTGTCGATCGACAGGCTCTCTGAATCAAGTGTTTTGCAACGTTTATCTCTAACTGCCAACTACCTTGTCAGATGTGTCTAACGGCTACCTGGGTCTTTCTCGGTCGAGAAGATTGTCGACCGAAATTATCTCGGTCGAGGAGTTAGTCGACCGAGATTGACCCTGTTTCAATTTTTCAATTAAAGCACTAAGTGTGTGTATGAGTGTGCATATGTGACACTTATTTGAAGGAGATGACCTATCTAAGTGTGATGTTTAGCTAGGGAGAATCTAACGCTTGATTTACATGAAATCTAAGTACTTGTCAATTATATATTTGTACAAGTTTTTTACAAAGCGATTACATTTCATGAAAATATAAATATGTAAGCATATGGATTTCCCTAATTGCTTTGTCATCCACCTTATTCCTGCAACACTCAAGTAGCACGTTAGATTAACAAGAATGAAATGTTTGTCATTATCAAAACAAAGGGATTTACAAATGTCCAATTAGCCAACAATCTCCCCCTTTTTGAAGATGACAAACATTTCCTAAATATAAAATAAACAAGTATAAAACATGTGAGTTTCATACCTGAAGATTACCTTTGTAAATTTCTTCTCTTGTTTATAAAATGTGTGCTTATTATTCCCCATGAATTATGGAACATGAAATCCAATCCTTTAGGGAATATAGCAACTTTCAATGTAAAGCCAAGAGTTCATGAAACTCATTGATTGAGTTTTGCACAAATACTAAGTTTTATATTTATTTCTCCCCCTTTTTCATTTCAAAAAGATATCCGTTTAAGAATAAATAGTCAATTTAGCCACAATTTTTAAATTTCAGGTTTTGCAAAAATTTCATCCCTTTTTATTTATGACATATTTATTACTCCCCTTACTTTGTATGCTCTACTAGAGTAGTCTTATAATCCATATTCGAATGATGCCATAGAGGAATATCCAATAGAATCAGTAAAGATAACCATTTCATGTAAAAATAACTATTTCATTTCAAAGATCACCATTTTATTACAATCATGCAAGGATAACCATTTCATTACAATCATGCAAAGATAGTCATTTCATTACAACTAATACAACGGTCACTCCAAATCTCACTGGAAAGACTTGAGTATTACATCAATATCAGGGTCTTTTCCAAGAAATGACTCAGCTCCATAATATTGGACTAAAGTTTGCCACTCCAAAGCACCTGTCTTGGTTAAAGCATATGCTTCCAAGAAGGTAGGAACCCGATCAAAACGGAAATGAGCAGCAATGTCTTGTAATTGTATTGAGGAGAACTGAGTGTGTGTGAGATCTGTAGATGGTGGAGGTGGAGGTTGGTAGTAGTTGTAAGATGGATTATATGGGTTGAGCATGCCAGGATTTAAAGAATAAGGATATTCATCTGGTTGATTTGGAGAGAGGGTTTGCATTCTTTGATTTAGGTAGGTCATGGCATGGTGGTTATAGTCTAATTGTCTACTTAGATGATATTGTGACCCAGCAACATAGGTTAGGGTGTTTTGGATGGGATCATAGGGTAGGTTGGTAGGAGGAGGTGGTGGTGGTATATCTTGAGTAGATGTCTCACCTTCCGTCCTAGCCCTCTTGTGACCAAAATCAATTACCATTTTCTCTACTGTGTTTTTGCTTATTTTTGTGGTTTTCTTTCCCATGTGTATCCCATATCCTCAATTTGTGTTTTAAGAAAGTGTTGAGTGATTTGGCATACAAAATCAGCATATGGGGGATTGCCAGAAAACTCAAGCATGTTCTTAAGGATTATGCGAATATCATTTACGGGAATACGTTTGATAATGGCGTAAATTAAACACATTCGAAAAATAGGAACTTCAGACTTGTTTGCTCTAGGATGTATGTTTGTGGAAGCAATAAGATTGACAATCCTAGCAGCAGGTTTGAGATTAATGGCATAGTAGGTACCCCTATCTTCGTGACACGTAGTATTAGATTGAAAAATGGCTCGTTTAATGTCACTAAGACTGACGGTATGATCACCTTGGGAAAATGTATTGAGTGGATTTCCAGTTGTGAGGTCAAGAGTGTCTTGATATTCATCTAAGTCGATGTTGAGCATGTCAAGAATATCCTCTTCAGTAAATCGAAAGCTATGCCCATTGACCATAGAGTAGAAGAAGTTATTGTCATTTTCGGAATGGGAGATTAGGTTTGCATAGAACTCATTTACCACTTTTGAAGAGTAGGAAGGGAAGGAAGGGTTAAGAAATTCTTTCAAATTTTGCACCTCAAAAAGATCCTCCAGGTCGATGATGCTGAGGAAGTCCAAGACGTCAACCGGCCGTCGTGGAAGGGGAGTTTTGGAGGAGAGCCTGAGATAGCGATCACCAGCATCTGCGTCGATGAAGGGGATGTCGTTGATGATCGTCAATGGTGGAGTAGCCTCCCTTCCTTTCTTGCTAGCAACTTTCTTCTTTTCACGTGTAGAGGATGAAGCCATTTCTTTGCTCTAAGGTGGAGAAGAAGCAAGAAAGTCTTGTGGATGAGGAAGCTAAAGGATTGCACAAGAATGCACTAGAGAGAAGCTATGGAAGTAAGAATATGAGAGTGTGTAACAATGACCTGTTTTTGGCCCTTTTTATAGCAAATCAATGACCAGGTCGGTCGACAATTTGTTGACCGATCGACCGCAACAGTCATATTCCAGACGCGCCACTTGGTCGTCCAACGGTCGACTGGTCGGCCGCCCAATGGTAACGGTTGTAAACGGTCAGATTCCAACGGTCATATCCCAACGGTCAATTCTCAGTCGAACAATTGTCGACCGACACTGGCTCGGTCGAACAATTGTCGACCGGAAGTGTGTCCGATGTTATTTCTGTCTGAGGTCTGTCGGTCGAAAGAGATAGGCTGACCGAAATGTTTTCGGTCGAAGAATTCGTCGACCGACAGACTTACTGAGTATGAATTTTTAAGCTGATTTTTAATGCAAATGATAGACTAAATTTGTAGAGCATATATACTTTCTAATGGAGTAATATTGTGATTATTGTTACCAATATTTGGACAATTTTGTGATCATAAATTAATTATTCTTTTAATCATAATTTTTATATAGAAAATAATATTCAAATAAGTATTGTGTCAAACTTATTTTAGGTCGACTTTGACTACGACCATAGCGCCCCTTGGTCAAATTTTATTTCAACCAAGAGGCAAATTTGCAGATTTCCAAATTGAATACTCGTATATAATATCTGCATGTAATTTGATTAGATATCAATTTGAAGTATTTTAAATAATACTCAATATGAAAACATTTTATCCTTGATTTTTCTTAGAATATAAGCTTTGCTGTATCAAATTTCGCTTCTTCTTGTATCCACATAAGATTCTTAAGTAATATCTCGGTTCTTAAAAGATACCAGTTGAGAAATATTTATGTGTTGCAGGCATTAAAACAACATATAACCAACAAATCATTTTGTTTGCCTATGTATCATCAAGGATGCAATAATCATTATTCAAACATCAACGTTTATCTATAGAAGGTTGAATAATGAAATGTTGAAAATACATCCATGATGTAACGATAACACATGAAATTTTAACATATGGTTTCTATGTGAATAAATCAAAGAATACTTGGAACGGACCATGTAGGTAGTAATTTTGACTTAAATATGATTCATGATTTTCAGTTTTAAATCATTTAGAGAATGAACCAAAATTAATCTCATATACGTTCTCAAAGATAATTTCCAGAATGTATACTTTGTTTTGCATGTATGAACAGTTATTAATAACAAGTAGATAGCAATTTGACCAATCGAAAATAGCAGATTTATTTCAGACTGGAAATCAGTAACTTGCTCAGTCGACTATTTCTCGACCGACTGTTCTCTCGGTCGACAGTTTCTCGACCGACAAGATTTCTGAAATGTTTTCTGAACTGTTAATTGCTTCCAAGTAAAACACAATTATGCAAGTTAGATATTTAGATACTTGAATTAATTTTATATCCCATTATGTTGAGTTGAGATAGACATAGAAATATACAACTTAGGTCCTTGGTCATATCTCAACTTAATTCCGTTCATTTAATTTGGAGGTTTTGGAACCCAAACTAACTCAACATCCTTTTTCTTATAAGGACATGAAAAAGAATAATGACCAAGACGTAAACAATAATGACAACATATAGAATCAACCTCATATCTCTTTCTATGATTTTGGTTTAGGTTGTTCTTGGGTATATTTGTATTTGTGCCTTTAGGTACATACATAGATTGATGTGCTTGTGTCTTTTTCCAACTAGGTTTATGATAAGATTTTAGCTTAATATCATGATCTTCAATAACCTTTTTGAGATCTTCATTTTCACATGTAAGAGCAAGAAGCTTAGCATGTAACTCATCATTTGCTTTATTAGATTTTTTTAATTTCTTCTTGCACTCAATATATTTATTGTGTGTCTCTTCAAGAGAAGCAACTAGCTCTTCTTTAGATAAATCAAAAAGGCTTACCTCTTCTTCTTCTTCTTCACTTATTGTAGCAATAAGACATTCTTTATGTGTATCTTCCTTCTTTGACATCCACGGGCAACCAAGTGTTGCATGGCTTGTTCCTAAGCACCAACTGCAACTTGTTGAAGGTTGCCCCAAACTTTTCTTTTGTTTGCGGTTGTAGACACCACCACCCTTCATACTTCAAGACTCGATTAGAGCTCCTTGAAGCCTGCTCTGATACCAATTGAAAAACACTAGAGGGGGGGTGAATAGAGTTTTTAAATATTTTAGAAATTATTTAACTCAAACAACCACAAATAAAGAATGGAAGAAGGAGACAGGTGTTTAGAGTGGTTCCAACTTTAGAAAATACTAAAGTTGTCAGTCCACTACCCGGTTGCTTACCCAACCGGGATTTTGAAAGTATTAATTTTATTACCTTCACAAGGATTTACACAAAATACAATACTTTCTTTACACCCCTTGAACAGCCTTCACTTGAAGTAGATGCACCAACTTGAGGTAGCCTTCTTGAAGTAACTCCAAGCTCCCCCTTGAAGTAGCCTTCCTCTCTAGAAGTAACCTCCCGTTGCACCAGCCTTCTTAAAGTAGCTCAAGGTCCCCTTCTTCACCAAGAAGATCTTCAACCTCTCCAACCCGCAGCCTCCAACCTAGGAGTAGCAAGGAGAGTACAAACAACAATAGAGAACAAGAAAGAAAATAGAAATTACAGCTTATCCTTTTGTAGCACAAGGCTTGATTTGCCTAGATCAAGCGTGTAGATCTCCTAACCAAAGTGTATGGAAATGTAATTGCAGTGGATAGGAGATGCTAGCCTATAGGACACGAATTTTGAGCTAAGAGAAGAAGTAGCCTATTGTCACTATGCTCAGTTTGCTCACAAACAGGTTGCTCAAAGTATGCTCAAATATTTCTCAAGTGTAACAAGTGAGTTTAGGTGTCCTAAGGCATGTCCTATTTATAGGAATGTCCTACAAGTGCTTAAGGACGTTCTAGACACCTTCTAGGGGTTTCTAAGTGCTTAACTAGACGTTAGGTACAAGTTTGTTGCTTTAGCAACGACTAATTAATTAATTCTGCAGTTGCTGTCAGAGTCCATCTCGGTCGAGAAATGGTCGACCGAGACACCTACTCGGTCAAACTTTTGTCGACCGAAAGGCTCTTTGAATCAAGTGTTTTGCAACGTTTATCTCCAACTGCCAACTACCTTGTCAGATGTGTCTAACGGCTACCTGGGTCTTTCTCGGTCGAGAAGATTGTCGACCGAAATTGTCTCGGTCGAGGAGTTAGTCGACCGAGATTGACCCTGTTTCAATTTTTCAATTAAAGCACTAAGTGTGTGTATGAGTGTGCATATGTGACACTTATTTGAAGGAGATTACCTATCTAAATGTGAAGTTTAGCTAGGGAGAATCTAACACTTGATTTACATGAAATCTAAGTACTTGTACATTATATATTTGTACAAGTTTTTTACAAAGCGATTACATTTCATGAAAATATAAATATGTAAGCATATGGATTTCCCTAATTGCTTTGTCATCCACCTTATTCCTGCAACACTCAAGTAGCACGTTAGATTAACAAGAATGAAATGTTTGTCATTATCAAAACAAAGGGATTTACAAATGTCCATTTAGCCAACAACACCATCCTCATGGTGTTCATGCTCAGAATGTTCATCTTCACGTACCATTTTAGAACAACCTGCATGTATATGTGATAAAATAAAAATATAATTGATAATAAAAGCACAAGTGGTAATATGATCTATATTTAAAAGATTACATGCTTGAATGATAATAAAATGTAGATTTCAAAGAATGCATGCCTCTAGTATTGGTTGAGTTTGTAGTCAAGTAAAATTCCTTTAGCATGGTCTTGACATTTATAGTATTCATCGGTGTTAACTTCAACATTTACACTTGGAAAACCAACTTAGAATGGGCTGAAATCATCATACTTTTCATAGTATTCTTCTTCATTTATATGATCTATAGTAAACTATCTTTTTCCATAAAGAAAGACAGACCAATTTTTATTTGTCAGGTCATCAATATAGAATACTTGTTTTTCTTGGTCTGCCATGATGAATGGCTCATCTTTCTCACCAATCTTTTTAAAATTCACCAATGTGAAACCCAACTCATCCACTAAAACTCCTTTGTTGTTATCAACCCAATTACATCTAAAGATAGGAACTCTAAAATCTGTATAGTCCAATTCCCAAATGTCTTCAATGACATCGTAATATGACATCTCAGCTTTGCGTGGTGTTTTATCTTTAGCACTAGCAAAATACAACAAACAAGCTTGAATAGTGACCCCACTATTTTGGACTACACTACTTTCATCTTGATGCTTTGTGTAGTATGAAAATCCATTTATGTCATATCCTTCATATGACATGACATCCATTTTTGGCTTAAAGGTGAGCCATTTTATGTTCTCAATAACATTATTCGGTCATTTAGATAGTTGACTAAAGACTTTCTCTTCAAACCACCTAATAAATGTTCGATTGTGCTCTCTTGCAAGCCCCATTGAACTGGATCAAGGATGATTTCTCTTGATAAGATCATTGTGTTATGTGATGTAGGTACCAACTTCATCGGTGAATTTTTTATCTAAAGGTGTGTCAGAAGTGCATCTTAAGGTGTCGATACCATCAACACCCCATCGATGGTATCGACGCCGTCAGATCAGAGTTGCGCCCAGAATTGCCACGATCGAACGGTTGTGATCTTTTGGCAGCCATAAGTCATGCCTATACCCAAGAAAAGATGGCCAATCCTAAGGGGGACGTTCCATTGCATTGCACTAGTCCCGAAGGAGGAGAGAGAAAAGAACAGAGCTGAGAGCTATGCCTCATACATTTCCAGAGACACAGATGGAGTTTTCCACCGCCAGAAGACTGTAGAACGCTCATCCCACGCCGAGGATCACCCAGTTCTTCTCCGTTCAGGGGTTACATCATCTCCATCCATAGTTTCTCCATGTTTTCTCCTTATCCGTCGCTAGAACCTGATGACTCTCGATACTATCGACGGCTGGGCATAATTCCCGCTAAGACGATCTCGAGACCATCGACGACTTTTGTCGATGGTATCGACTTTGACGCTCTCCCTCCAGCCTGGTCACTGTTTCCATGTCGATAGCATCGACGGATCCGTCGATGGTATTGATGGGTCCTAGAATGTAAAGTACCTGAAACCAAGAGAAAAACACAAATCAAACCCGAGAAATATGATAATCTATGCAAAAATAAACTAAAACAATATGAATTTGATGCAAGCAAGGATAATAAGCTAAATGAATTGAATCATATGATATTAACCACAAATATGACCAATAAGCGCATAAAAGGAGCGTAAAACTAGCCTATAAAAGCAACTCAAAACCCCTGCATCAAACTCCCCCAAGCTTGAACTTTGCTCATCCTCGAGCAACAAAACTACAGAATAAAATTGTGAGGGTCAACTAAAGAACATAATCACATAAAAGACATCACAGTATGATTCCCACCTGCAAGACACATACCGTCTCTCACTAACCACAAAACGATAACTACCCTAGAGGTGACAATGATCATCCATGAGAGATGTCCACCCCGTAATCAATGAACACAATCAAATAAAGTAGATAATATAATAAATTCCTCCGCTTCATGTGTGGTGTATCTTGTGATCTCCTGTCTACGTTGCTCAAATCCTAACTACCATCTACAATGGAAGTAGATCTCCTGATATACAAGAATGAGGAGATAATCATGGGTGGCCTACTGTTTTGAGCAACGGGTGGATGGAATGGGTGGCTGTGGAAGAAAAGAAAGCACCATATAGTTCCACATGCAAAAACAACAAAATGACCTAAATGATGCATATGCAATATGGAAATGACCTAATGCCTACATTTTAGGTGGAATGATGCATGCTCTACTATTCCGTCTCAATGTGAGATAGAATGTCTACAAAACTACATCATGTGCTTATTCTTCCTATTATGTAGGTGACACAAGTTCCTTTCTCCCTTTGATTTCTACTTATTTTTTTCTTTTTTTTCAAGCCCCAATTTTTCTCAATTGCCCACAGAAATATTTACAAGACATAATTTTTTTTTCTCGGGCTTACTTTCACATAACTACTATAATTGATGCATTATAATCAACTTTTCAGAGAATATAGAACAAATTACCCACTTTTCTTATTTTTCAGAAGATATAAGGCACATAATGTTGTATATGCTAAAAAATATGCAAAGTGCAACTACATGAAAGTAATTATACAACAACAAGGGTATGCACTCTAGAATGTGTGCATGCATGACTAATCTATTTTTTTTCATGCAAAAACTAGCTATAATGCAATCCTCCTATCTAAATGACATGAAATCAAGAGATGAAAAGCTGTAAGGTGCTCCCAGTTCTTATGGTGGAGTGTGAATGAAGTGAGGTGCATAGATTACAAGACTAAATGACAGAACCATTGGAAATAAATTATATGTCCCTCCTTACTGACATGTGCACAAGGTAACTAAGATGTTTCTCTTTCTCACTTCAAATTAAAGTCTTGTTATCGTTTGGTCAGTTAAAGCTCAACATCCATATCCGTCCTCATTTCTTGAACCATAAGGATATACAGTTATGATCATATGTTTTAAAGTTGACCTACCCAATTATTTTCATAAGTAATGTGCTCAATTGTAAAAAAGTCAAACTTACAATTTCTTAAATATTTTTCATTCAGATTCATTTTCTCCCAAACCCCACATGAAAACATTGAGATGACATGCAATTACATTTAAACTTCACTGGTTACACTAGATAGAAAGTGGATCCTAGAAAGCTATAAATAAAACAAATTATAAAACTAGAATAAAAATTGCAAAAAGCCTAACAAAAATGCTCAAACAGAAGAAAATAAAATAAAACTAAGATAGAAACTATTCCATCTCCCCCCCAAGCTTGATTTCGACTATGGCCTCATAGTCAAGAACAAACTCAGAAGGTGGAACAGTGATACCCTGCTACTTCTGAGGTGGTGGGTGTGGCGGGTACTGGTGGGGTCCCCAGTAGGATGCTGCCCCTGGACTTTGATAGAAAGAATTTGTCCTCTTTTTATAACGGTGGCTTGCGATCCGTCGATGCCATCGACGGAGTTTTGATAGTATCGACATCTATATTTGCACTTTGATCCTCGCAAGGTGTTGGTGTTGTTGTCTTCTCTGTTGGGGTGTCGATACCATCGACCACGGTGTCGATGGTATCAAAATCACTGAGATAATCAGTATGAAAAACTCCAGAGAACTCGCTACCATCGACGACGAGTCGATACAATCGACGCCCGATCCTTTTTTGCCTATTCCAGTTTGATACCATTAACTAGGTCGTCGATGGTATCGACAGAACGAAATTTTGGTAGAACTGTCGGCTGTTCCAAATTCAATACCATCGACCCAGGTGTCGATGGTATCGATTGTTCCCCAGCCTGCAAACTCAAAAAATACATCAGGGTATAATTTTTAGAGACTAAGTGCTAAATTAATGAAAATTACCTAGGAATGTGAACAATTCAAAGAAACAAACATGTACACTACCACGGTTGGGTTGCCTCCCAACAAGTGCCTCATTTAACGTCTTAGGCTAGACGATATGGATACCTTAACATGGGTTGTCAAAGGATGTCTCTGATAATTCATTTGGCAATTTGAATTCCGCTCTATCATTACCAATCCCCATCGTCAAGTAGCCTCGCCCCATGGTAGTGATTACATCTGCCATATCTTGGAATGACCTTCCCAATAACATATCACATCTGTCCAGCTCATTCATGTCCATTACTACAAATTCAACATGAAAGATGAATTTGCCAACTTTGACTAGCACGTCCTCGCATATACCTTGTGGCTTCATAATGGATCCATCTGCCAACTCGATTGTCATGGAAGTTGGTGTTGGCTTTTTCAATCCCAGCTTTTGAAAAGTGGCAAGTGGCATAAGACTAATGCCTGCTCCTGAGTCACACTGTGCCTTTGGAAAATGTTGACCACCTATAGAACATGGGATGTAGAAACATCCTGGATCTTTCCTCTTCTTTGGAAGCCTTTCTTGGATTATAGAACTCACTACTTCATCAACACACACAACATCTATATCTTTGATCTATCATTTTTTGTTGATGATGTCTTTCATGAATCGTCCATATGAAGGAATTTGCTCTATAGCCTCCACCAATGGAATGTTGACGTGGAGCTTTCGGAAGATCTCAAGAAATTTCTTGAAGTGCCTTTGCTCTTTCCTCGACTTCAGATTATCTGGGAATGGCACACTTTTCTCTTGTATGCACTTGTGTGGTGGAGTATATGGAACTTTAGGGGTCTCCTCCCCTAAGCTTGCTTCAATGCCACCATTCATGATCGGATTTGGTACATCATCTGTGGATGGCATGACTTGTGGCTGCTTCTCCGTATTGCTAGTGGCTGCTCCACTATGAAGTATAGCTTTCACCTGCTCTTTCGGCATAGGAGTCTCCTCAACAATCTGAGATGTGGACACGTTAGTGGTGGAATCTTGGAGTGATTTGAATGGAATCCTACATCCTCTTGGAAATCCATACAAACTGCGTGGGTATGGAACTTTGGGTTTATCCTCCAAGTCTATATGCATGGTACTCTATTCATTTACCTCCTAAACAGGAAGCTCTGGTGCTTTGCAGACTGAAATATATTTAACCTGTTGATGTGGATGAGTGGGATCTGCATTCTCAGCTGGTTTTTGTTGAATGATTTGCTTCATTGCAACCACCTCAGTCGCAAGTTGGGTAATGGTCATCTCTAGAGTCCTCATTTGTGCACCATGGCTCTGTAGAGTCATCCCAACAAATTCATAAACTCTCCTTGTGATTTAATTTGCTTTCTAAATGTGCTCATCAACTCTTGATTTTGGTTTATTACTTGGTTGAACAACTCATTGCTCTTATCCTCTACACTCGACTGTGATGTTTGCTCCGGGTCTTGTAGAAAATTATTTGGATCCTTCCATGAAAATTTCTTATTCTTTCTCCAAGAGTAGTCATTTCTCCCATGTCCTTGTTGATGCATATATTTAACATATTCTTCCTCCTCAGACCCATTGCTCTCCTTCTCTAAGAGCTTCTTGGCTAGAAGGTCCATCTTCTCATTTAATTCTTTAATTGCCTTGGATTCCCCTACAACTCTCGCTTGTTCTGGTGTGTCTCTATCACCCCATGACTGCTTCTTGGCCATGTTCTTCAAGATCTCCCAACACCTTGTGTCTGTGTTATTCAAAAAGAAGCCTGAGCCCACTGAATCCAAGTAGCTTCGGTCATGCTCATTGAGAGCAAAGTAGAAAATTTTTACATGCTTTTCCTTATCCAGCTCGTGATGTGGGCACTTCCTCAGCATGATCTGGAAGTGCTCCCATGTCTCTGAATAAGTCTCGCCGGCCTTTTGACTGAAGTTATGGATCTTTCTCATGAGATCATTTGTCTTCTTATGTGGGAAGAATCTCTCTATGAAGACCTCTATCATTTGGTCCCAGGTCTCGACTTACTCGTCATCGAGATTGTGTAGTCATTCTTGTGCATTTCCCGCTAAAGAAATGGGAAAAAGCTTCAAGTAGAGCGCGTCTTGTGGAAACCCGTCAATCTTTATCATATCACAGTTTTCCACAAATTGGATGATGTGGGTCACTGGATCTTCATTCTTTAGCCCATGAAATGCATTAGACTTGACTAGGTTGATCAGTGCCAGATCAATCGTGTATGTAGGAATGTTGATAGCCTACTTCTTAATTGGCCCCTTCTGCGCAGAAGAAGAAGAAGCCTTGATCTTCTCCCATATTGTCAGTTCCTCAGCCATTGTGAAAACCTCAAGTTCCTGTTCAATGTCTTCGGGTGGTGTATTTATCAGTTCGTCTTCTTCACCTGATTATGGAATCTCAGGTGTCGACTGTGAATAGTCCGTACTATACGTCTTCACCATGCACTAGTACCTGAAATGTGGAAAATCAAGTAAGTACAATGCTAGAAAAATAAAGAATCTAAAAGATAGATAATTAATCTCAAAAATAAAAATTGCTAATAAAAAGGAAAAGGTGGCCTAGAGTGGCCGCTTGCAGCCCTCATAGTGCCAAAAATTGTCGTCTCCCCGACAACAGCACTAAAAACTTGACACGACTTTGCCGTGCGTATAACGCAAGTGTATGCATCAATCTAATATAGGCCTTGTGAGGCCCGAGTCGAACACATGGAAACATAATTTTTGGCAGACTACTAATAAATGTTCGCAATTAGCTAGACCAATTATAAAAGTGGAGAGTTGTTCTGAAAAAGAAAATAAAACAAAAGAAAATAAAGCAATCGATTAAATGGTTGGTTTATTCAATTAAAATGGAATATCTAGGATTGCGGTTTCACCGCGGGTTCTCATTATACTAATTCCTACACAGTTATCACAACTTGTCTCCCTCTCCGGATAGTGGCCTGTAGCCAAAATTTTTCACTTCCACGATACAATTCACTACGTTAATCTAGGTTGGTTCCACGCCAGTAGTAACCTAGGCCCTAGAATAGGTGCATGACGAACATGTCTCTGGGTTTCCACCATTAACCGTACACCACCTTTTCCAAAGGATTTGTTAGTTAATGGGATTACTGCCTCTTTTCAATTGTGAATTCTTCGTCAAAAGAAATTAAAGGTATTAGATTACCATTATGGTGATCAAGCACAATGATAGAAATGGAGAAAACGATATCATACCACGGATTTGAGAGACAAATTATGATAAACTATATAAAAAGAGTCATACAACGATTTCCCGGGTTACTCCCGATCCTAGAGACAAAGGGGATTAGCCCCACATGTTCATCTCAATGCAAAACATCATAAAGGAAGGAGAAAACATAGAGAAAATGTGGATGGAGATGGTGTAACCCCTGAATAGAGAAGAACCGGGTGATCCTCGGTGCGGGATGAGCGTTCTACAACCTTCCAGTAGTAGAAAACTCCGTCTGCATCTCTGGAAACGTTTGGGGTGTAGCTCTTGGCTCCGTTCTTTGCTCTCTCCTCCTTCGGGATTTGTGCAATGCAATGGAACATCCCCCTTAGGTCTGGCCATCTTTTCTTGGGTATAGGCATGACTTACGGCCGCCAAAAGATCACAACCGTTCGATCATGGAAATTCTGGGCGCAACTCTGATCCGACAGCGTCGATACCATTGACGGGGTGTCGACGGTATTGACACCTTAAGATGCACTTCCGACGCTGGAAATAATGGAATCCATCGCTAGAACCTGATGACTCTCGATACTATTGACGGTGTCGTCGATAGTATCGACGGTTGGACTTAATTCCCACTGAGATAATATAGAGACCATCGACGAGTTTTGTCAATGGTATCGACTTGGATGCTCTCCCTCCGGCCTGGTCACTGTTGCCATGTCGATAGCATCGATGGATCCATCGATGGTATCGACGGGTCCTGGAATGTAAAGTACCTGAAACCAAGAGAAAAACACAAATCAAATCAGAGAAATATGATAATCTATGCAAAAATAAAGTAAAATAATAAGAATTTGATGCAAGCAAGGATAATAAGCTAAATGAATTGAATCATGTGATATTAACCACAAATATGACCAATAAGCACATAAAACGAGCGTAAAACTAGCCTAAAAAAGCGACTCAAAACCCCTGCATCAGTTTCCATATGGGAACGGGACAACCAAGTCACACCCCTTACTAATCCCTTTGAATCTAGGGCATCGTGCCTATATATAGGGTAGAGTTCTATCCTATCTAGGGTTGTGGCTCTTTCCCGGGTCTCAGAATTTCCTCATGAACAAACCCTAACAGCTAGGCTGGACAACTCCACCGGCCTCCTTGTTTAGTTCTTTGGCCTCCCTTGGTTCCATGGTGGTGGGAGGAGGACTCTTCCATGAATGGGTCTTTCCATTGGAGGGAACAAATGGTGGTGCTACTGAGAGCCACCAACGATATCAATAACAACATCTTACCCTTCTTTCCCCTCCCTCCTTCTAGAAACATGTGGTTGCAGAAGTATCTTGGCACAACCAGGAGTGTACCTTCATTCTCAGAGTGGAGGCATTGGCTAGGTGCCAGGTCCTTGGGGGGAGAAGTCGATGGGAAGGTCATTAAAGCATCTTGCTACTGTGAGATCAGGATGGATGAGTTGGTCGATAAGGAGTTGGAGCCACAATGATGACCGAGTTACTGTCACCCTTAGGAAATGGTTCCTCAGCCAAAGTTAGTGTCAGTGGACTTGCGATCGCATAAGACAAACTTCTAGTCTCATGTTGGTAGTCTCAGACGAAAGGGAGTACGGGCCGAAACTTGGTCGGCCGCTGCTAAAGACTGGAGGAAGGAGAAGCCTTCCTTTGCGACTGTGGTGACGGTGAATAGAGAGGGTTGTGCTAGGACAACCGATGGTGCTGGCATGGCGGCACCCTATAGATAGGCTAGCGAAGGCGCACTGCCATGTGTGGGCGCGCTGGCGGGAGGCAGCTGCAGTGGAGCCCCGTTGCAAGGAAGGAGAGGATGGATCTGAAGGAATGACGTCAGGATATGGCACTAGGCCACTGGCGTCGTGCTACAGAAAGCTAGGTCTCGAGTGTGAAGAGGAGTCCGTGAGCAATAGGACTATGCAAAAGGCCAGTCTCATGCGGGCTGCGTCACAGAGAGGGAGGCGACACGAGGTTGGGGATGGAGTTGAGTAAAATTACCCACATAGCCATGAGTTGTTGCATACCAAGTAAGGGTAAATCAGTCCTTTACTTATGTTCATTGGCCGGCGCCTGGGCCCACGTGGCACATTAGGTGTAGCAAACGCTGACATGTCAGCATGTTATTGGTCCAAATCTAATTAACTTGCAAAATGTGTAGTTATTTATTGGTAATTTTGTTCGAAATAAGTTATATATGAAACTTGCTGAGAAAAATGAGGGGAATCCAAATAAAATACTATTAGAACCTGATTATGCTCCCTATTCTAAAAGTATGTACAATGCATGCCCTAATGTGATTTATATAAAGAAAGATCTAGATTTGCCTTAATCTTATGATTAAATTGATTATATTTGGTTATGTTGAGCTAATACCTGATCTTGTCATGTCTAATCAAGAAATCTGTAATAGTGATGAATAATGGACGATTTCAGATTAGTAATCTTATATATGATGATTTAGGGTTTTGAAACTAATATGGACATCTTGCTATGATCATAATGTTAGTAATATGATTTATGTGTTATGAGCAATCTTATATGATTAAGTTGATGATTAGGGTTTCACCTAATATGCATAACTGAAATTGTAATCTTAGAAAACCACAATATGATACAATTAGGGTTTTTAACCCTCATCCCTAGTCCAAACATGAGATAGCCCTAAGCCCTGGTATAGGAGTGCATCTAGATCTGAGTAAAGTAATGTGAATACATGGTGACACATATGTAGTATGTATATTTTATATTGATTACTTGTTGCTTGGATGTTTGGATATACTCTTAAAGTGAATATGATATTTTGCATGGTTTATGCAATGGCATAAGGTATGTGGTTATGTTTATGAATACATGTATCGAATTCTCAGATTTTCGATGTTTCTCGATGAGGTTGAATGACAATTAAAGTTCTTGCTTGTTTATTTAGTTCTTGAAATTATAAAGTTCCTATGAGTATCATGTAAAGTAAATAATAATATTCTAAACCCTGGGTTAGACTGATCTTAAGGGTAATGCACACGAGCCCCGGAGGGACAATGATTACACCTGAGGTAGTAGACCAGATATGGGTTAGAATATGAAAACAAGTTTATGTTCCTATATGAAAGATAAAGTTGTCTGCTTGTATGTTTACTTGTGATTATTGTTTGAACCCACATACTAGTATAGCAATATACTGACCACATATTTGTTTGTCAATGTTTTAGGTATCAGATATACTTATTGTGTTGACATGAGGGTACAAATAAGGATGTTGAAGGCACGACAGTGTATTCATAGAGGTTTAGTCTTAGTGGTATAACTTCATACATGTATAATTAATTAGGTTTAAAGGTTATGTAACTCCTTATAGGAGAGTTTTGTGCAAACATGTAAATATTTGTTCATTAATGGAAATTGTTTACTATTCTATATTATTTCATGAATCTGATCCTAGAGTTTATGATTAAAAATCTGTGACTTTAAGGTCTTTTAGACACTGAAAAGTGTGGGTTGTTACATTTGGTATCAGAGCCCAGACCCTCGAACTGCATTTTCTAAATGAACAAGAGCCAATCCGAATTGGTCCCATCATTGAATCAAATTAAACTTTGATGAATAACTAATTGGTTTGTGTTCTTTCAGTCATTCTTTTCTCTGTTGATTAAGAAATCCTTAATACTTAATAGTTTATAATTTCAAATCATACTTAGAAATTTAAGAGAAAAATTTGTAAAACATAATGTATCTATTAGGTTCCTCATCTCACATTTTCATCTACTTCTCATTTCTTACTTAATAAGCCTTGAAAATAAATTGTTAATTAGATAAGTAAAATGTGAAAAGATGTTACCTTTCGAGTAGGTCCCTCTAGAGAGGATAGACACTACAAAGATACATGTATAGGTATTCCCTTTCTTAGAGGAAGGACTTGGATTAGGGTATGAAAACTCTAGAGAGTCTAGGGAAAGGGAAACTCTGAGAGGTAGAGTATAGTCCCTAACCCTAACCCTAAAAAACCTTAATCCTAAATAATGAACATGGTGTGGTGGTATGGGACACTACCCATGTCAAACTTGAAATCAGGAATAAGAAAGATAAAGGGATGGGTTTAGGTAACCCAGTCTTCCATGCATGTGTGCATGAGGAGCATAAAACTTGTGTAAGAGGTCTTAAGAAATATATGAACCCAATGGTGATATATACATGTGAAAATGAAAGTTGGAATATAACTTGCTCAAACCCCTAGTGTTGTATATAGAAGTTTGGTGATGGTGGCCAAGCCCTGGAGGGGAAGACCGATGTAGCACCAAGCCCCTATAGGGGAAGGTGATCCAAGTGCACTAAATGGACATAAACCACAGGGGGGATATTCTAGGAATTGAGAAAACATGGGTTGATATGTTATAATGATAAAAGATATGCCTAATGATAAAAGAAAGAGGTGTCTAAGAGACCTCTAGGGTTAGTGTGCCAACCTGGGGTGGGTCAACCTAATGAGTGGGAAGATGATCTATGAGGGAGGCAAAACCTAGATCTTGGGACCAGGTTGTGGCTAGAGAGCCTAACCCCCTCCTATGAGCCAAGAAGGCACCTTAGGCTAGGACTTTCCCTAAAAAGGTAATTGAATGAATGTATTTAAGTATTGAGATAACCTTAATCCTCACTTAGAGGGGTGAAGAGTTAAAGAAAAAAATGTGAAAGCACTTATATTCTTTGAACCCAAGGATGCCATCTTTGCATAACAACTGGTCAAGCCAAGGATTGGGAAGGCTAGGAAGGCACTAAGCCTAGGAGATAAGGTGGCCTGAGTAGACGACCAAGCCTAGGAGGTAAGGTCATAAAAAGGTCAAGCCCAGGAGGGAAGACCATTAAGGCACCAAGCCCAGGAGGGAAAGTGGCCTAAGTCCACAATGTAGTTGTTTGTAATCAAGCCCCTGGAGGGGAAGATCAGAGAAGGTCAAGCCCAGGAGGGAAGACCGACATGGCACCAAGCCCTGGAGGGAAGGTGGCCCGAGCCCAATGTTGGGACAACACTGCATCATGTCTACTCAAAAGTGAGAGGTGAAGGAAATCCTGGTTAAAGAATTAAATAAGAGAATAATGTTCTTAAAAGATGTGACATATCAAAAGAAACCCTTAGGGAGGGTAGAGACCTAATGCAGTCCTAGGGTCAAGAATGGTGTAGTAGAGGTACATAGGACCGATGGGTTGGGAGTTGATAAACCCTGAATGCACATGACCAAGTGGTCGGGAGGTAACAGTTGGTTTTCCCTAGGCCCATGTCTCAGGAGGATGGCCACCTACCTAATGTTCATGTGGCCTAGTAGGGTGAATGTAAAGTCACTCCCTTGATGCATAAGGAAGAGATCACTCTAAGAGGTACCTATACCCCTAGAGACCTCAAGGATTTGTCTAAGGCTCATAATGATACATGAGATGTAAATATAAAAGATGTAAGGAAGTCATAGAAACTTGAGTGAATTTGTGCCCTTACTTAAGAGTAAGAAAAGGGACACTTGACTTCCTGGAATATAAGAATGCTATGAAATTAAGAACAAGTAATTTTAGAGTCATGTCGAATATGATTCAACTCAATATGTAAAATTGAAAAGGTAATGTGTGGATGTACCATCTCCGCTCTTGGAATGGAATGAACCTTGTGTTTGGGCTACAATCAAATGCTTGTTTCATCTCATTATGAAGGAGGGAGATTGGATAGACATACATTATGCTTAAAATTGAGATAATGTGAATGAAATCATCAAGTGATTATAATATGCATATACTAGGGATGTGAATATACTTGAATTTCAATTCAAGTGACAATCTTAGTAATAAAACAAAATGTGATATACTATAGAAAAGTTGTTAAAGATGTCTAAGTGGGGTGCTAACCCTAAGTTTTGAACATAAGACAAGTATCATTCACCTAGGTTTGGTGGGCCTAAATTTTGAGGACATAAGTCCTTTTCAGGAGGGGTGAATGTTACATCCTTGAAATTTGTAGATTTCAAGCCTAATTTAAATTAGGCAACATATAACAATGAACAGTTTTAAGGGGTCTTGGTTGTTGAATCCAAACCCTAGACTCATGATTAATGTTTAATTGAGGTTAATAATGTGCTTCTGAACATATGTGTTCATATGAGGCAAATATAATATGCAATAATTACCGAATCCTTAAGTTTGGTAATTAGGATTGTGAATGAGCTCATGAAGCCTTTGGAAGGCCCAAGATGTGATTCATGGGCCTTAGGGTCACTTTTCGGCCCAACTGGATGATCAAAGTGTATATATGGGTTCGTAAGACATGATTTTGGATAATGTGGATATTCATGATCATAATAGGCATCCAAAATAGTCACAGATGATGGATAATCAGAATATAAGATAATGAGAGGATTTCTAGGATAATCCAACATAGTATGTGGATTAGATAATTAATCAAAAGATTATCCACCTTTTTTCTTGGAAACCAGTCTAAGTTGATGTATCAATTTAGTTTCATTTTTCATCAAGGAGTTATAAAGTCCATGTTGTAATAAGGGAGTGAGGATACCCTATGTGGCCTTTTCTTTGGGATTATGGATGTTATCATGTACTTTCCTTGAGTAAAAGAAGAGGAAGAAGTATACTATTATGATCTTGCCTTTGCATATGTTTCCAAATGGGAACGGGACAACCAAGTCACACCCCTTACTAATCCCTTTGAATCTAGGGCATCATGCCTATATATAGGGTAGAGTTCTATCCTATATGGGGCAGTGGCTCTTTCTCAGATCTCAGACTTTCCTCACGAACAAACCCTAACAACTAGGTTGGACAACTCCACCGACCTCCTTGTTTAGTTCTTTGGCCTCCCTTGGTTCCATGGTGGTGGGAGGAGGACTCTTCCATGAACGAGTCTTTCCATTGGAGGGAACAAATGGTGGTGCTACTGAGAGCCACCAATGATATCAACAACAACATCTTACCCTTCTCCCCCCTCCCTCATTTTAGGAACCTGTGGTTGTAGAAGTATCTTGGCACAGATAGGAGTGTACATTCATTATCAGAATGGAGGCATTGGCTGGGTGCCAGGTCTTGGTGGGGAGAAGTCAGTGGGAAGGTCATCAAGGCATCTTGCTACTGTGAGATCAGGATGGACGGGATGACTGGTAAGGATCTAGAGCCACAATGATGACCGAGTTACTGTCACCCTTAGGCGATGGTTCCTCAACCAACATTGGTGTTAGAGGACTTGAAATCATGCAAGATAGACTGCTCGTCTTGCATTGGTAGTCTCAGACAAAAGGGAGTATGGGCCGGAACCAGGTCGGCCGCTGGTGAAGACTGGAGGAAGGAGAAGCCTTTCTTTGTGACTGTGGTGATGAAGAACAGAGAGGGTTGTGCTAGGATGACTAGTGGTGCTGGGATGGTGGCACCCTATAGCTTGGCTAACAGAGGCACGCTACCGCATGTGGGTGAACTGGTGGGAGGCAGCCACAGCGAAGACCCGTCATGAGGAAGGAGACGACGGATTTGGAGGAACGACGTCGGGAGATGGCGCTGGGTTGCTGGCATCGTGCTACGAAAATCTAGGTCTCAAGTGTGAAGAGGAGTCCATGAGAAGCAAGACTCGATAGAAGGCCGGTCTCATATAGGCTGCATCATAGAGAGGGAGGCGACACAAGGTTGGGGATGGAGTTGAGTAAAATTACCCACATAGCCCTGAGTTGCTGCATACCAGGTAAGGGTAAATCAGTCCTTTACTTATGTTTTTAAGTATATGCCCATGTGGACAGGAGGCTGACATGGCATGAGGCCATTGGCCGATGCCTGGGCCTGTGTGGTGCATTAGGTGTAGCAAACGCTGACGTACGTCAGCATGTTATTGGTCCAAATCCAATTAACTTGCAAAATATGTAGTTATTTAGTGGTAATTCTGTTCAAAATAAGTTATATATGAAACTTGCTCAGAAAAATGAGGGGAATCCAAATAAAATACTATTAGAACCTGATTATGCTCCTTGTTCTAAAAGTATGTATGATGCATGTCCTAATGTGATTTATAGAAAGGAAGATCTAGATTTGCCTTAATCTTATGCTTAAATTGATTATATTTGGTTATGTTGAGCTAATACCTGATCTTGTCATGTCTAATAAGGAAATATGTAATAGCGATGAATAATGGACAATTTCAGATTAGTAATATTATATATGTTGATTTAGGGTTTTGAAACTAATATGGACAGCTTGCTATGATCATAATGTTAGTAATATGATTTAGGTGTTATGAGAAATCTTATATGCTTAAGTTGATGATTAGGGTTTCACCTAATATGCATAACTGAAATTGTAATCTTAGAAAACCACGATATGATACAATTAAGGTTTATAACCCTCATCCCTAGTCCAAACATGAGATAGCCCTAAACCCTGGTATAGGAGCGCATCTAGATCTAAGTAAAGTAATGTGAATACATGGTGACACATATGTAGTATGTATATTTTAGATTGATTGATTGTTGCTTGGATGTTTGGATATACTCTTAAAGTGCATATGATATTCTGCATGGTTTCTGCAATGGCATAAGGTACGTGGTTATGCTTATGAATACATGTATTGAATTCTGAGATTGCTGATGTTTCTCGATGAGGTTGAATGACAATTAAAGTGCTTTCTTGTTTATTTATTTCTTGCAAATTATAAAGTTCCTATGAGTATCATGTAAAGTAAATAATAATATTCTAAACCCTGGGTTAGACTGATCTTAAGGGTAATGCACATGAGCCCCGGAGGGACAGTGATTACACCTGAGGTAGTAGACTAGATACAAGTCAGAATATGAAAACAAGTTTATGTTCATATATGTAAGATAAAGTTGTCTGCTTATATGTGTACCTATGATTATTGGTTGAACCCACATACCAATATAGTAATATATTGATCGCGTATTTGTTTGTTAGTGTTTTAGGTATCATACATACTTGTTGCGTGGACATGAGGGTACATATAAAGATGTTGAAGACATGACAATGTATTTATAAATGTTTAGTATTAGTGGTATAACTTCATACACGTATAATTAATTAGGTTTAAAGGTTATGTAACTCCTTAGAGGAGATTTTTGTGCAAACATGTAAATATTTGTTCATTAATGGAAATTGTTTACTATTTTGTTTTATTTCATGAATATAATCCTTTATGATTAACGATCTATGACTTTAAGGTCTTTGAGACACTTAAAAGTGTGGTTCGTTACATACACTTACATCCTAAGTGAGATTAAATATCCAAAAACAGTCCCAGACCGGGGACTATCCAAAATTTACATCTAATGAGTAAATTTTGAACGGGTTTCTAAGTTAATATATAAATGTGTTATTGTCATATTTATATAGTAAGTTAAACATCATGCATCGATGATCTCATCTATAAACCCTAAAGTGTCAATCTGGGACTACACAATGTCTATTCTCATATTTCTAGAATGTATACAATGATTATATATGTGAATGATAATAAAGTGTAGATATGAAAGAATACATGTGTAAGGACCCTGACCTGCATTTAGGGTTTACCCTGTTTGTTTTGCTTGATCTTGATGCTTTGGTTCTTGCTAATCACCTTTAGTGGTGATTAGGGTTTTGTTGTGCCTTGTTGAGAGTTGAGGGGGCTACTTGAAAATAACCCAAGTTTAGGGTTTTGTGTGCAAGTTTGCCATCTTGTGAGATGTTTCCCTCTCTTTGCTTCCTCTAGGGTTGAGAGGAAGGCTTGGGCTTGTTGTTTGAGTTCTTTGGGCCTGAGTTGAGCTTGTTTGGGCCTTGAGGTGCTTTGTTTGGGCTTGGTTGAGCTTTGTGTCGGCCAAAGCTTGCCTTGTGTCATCCAAGGTGAGTTTGTGTCGACCTAGGGTGAGTGTGTGTCGTCCAAGGTGGTCTTGTGTCGTCCAACATAGTGGTGTGTCACCCAGGAGCTTGGTTGTGTCGCCCAGTAGAGCTGATGCATGTGTCACCCATGTGCTTGGCCTTGGTTGGTGGACACTTGGTGCATGGCTTGGATAAGTGTCTCTTGGTGTGCTAGTGTGTTGTCTTGAACCCTAGGACAAGTGTCCCTTGGGTGGACGACACATAGCATGGTTGTACCTTGGTTTCTCCTCCCCTTCTTCCTATATATGTAGCTCTTCTCCTTGCCTTAGTCTCCTTTGATCTTTTGGTCTCCCCTCCACCTTGAGTGCACGATATCCCTCTCCATCTTTCTTGTGTTGGCCGATACACTCCCTTGGAGTTGAAGTGGTGGTGGATACACCTTCCTAGAGGAGCTTGGTGGACAATAGCTTTGGACCTTGGAGTGTTCCTTCTTCCTTGGAGCTTGGAGCTTAAGGCGGGTTGCATAATTTCTAACCCTAACTCCTTTACCTCTAGCAATAACCTTGTTACATGATAGTAGTTAGCTTAGTAGCTTAGTTTTGTATCTTGCTTGAGTTTCCTTTGGTGGCTGATATCCCTTTAAGGTTTAGGGTTTCTAGTGTACCTTGAGATCTAGGGTTGTGCTCCTTTGAGTTGTAGGTTGATGGTGACCTAGGGTTGGGCGATATCCCCTCTTTGTTGGGTGTGTTGGACGATATCCTTTGAGTTGGATGACATGGCACCTTTGCCTTTGAGTTGGATGATATGGCATCCTCTTTAATAGACGATAGGGTACCTTGTGGTGGACAATATGTTATGTTCTTGGGTTGGCCGATACCCTGCCCATGTGTTGGGTGATAGAGTGAGCTAAGGGTTATGTTGGCCGATATGGCTAGGTTGAACGTTATCCTTTTGGCATGGACAATAGGCCTTAGTATTATGTTAGTCCTTATGGTGGACGACAGGGCCTAGTTGATGGGTTAGTTTGGGTTGCATGACATGCAAAGATGGTGCTGGCAGATAGCCCTGACGGGCATTATCCCTCTAGTTGTGACGCACAATAAGAGTGCGTTGTGACGGGCGTCATGCCTTTGGTTTGGGGTGAGTGTTGGCCGTTAGGCCTGGATAGATGTGGCATGTTTTTAGGAGTGTTTCCCACTCTCCTTCCTTCTTTCTTTCCTTCTCTTTCCTGGACGTTAGGAGCTGGTTGTTAGTCTAGGATATCGGGCGTCAGGAGTGGTTGTGACAGGCGTTGCCCGATGGGGTGTGTTGCGTGATACCCCTGACACGTGCCACTCTTCCTTTGTGACGCTGTGTCGGGCTGGGCACTGTGTGCAACGCAGCGTTGCTGCCTTCCCATGCCCTAGCCGTGTGGGCTTTCTTAGGTGAGGGTTGTGAGGTTTTAGTGAGGGTTTGTGGTCCTATAGTGACGATCACAAGTGTAATGGAAGTGGGTGCTTATGCAAACATAACGACAGTGTTGCCTTGATTAGTAATAATAACTATGACAATGTCAATGACATGATAATCATGATAATAGTGTTAATGGTAATAGCAATGTAAAGGATAGCAATGATGTTTGCCTTGCTAGTAGTGGAAGCAATAATAATGCTAATGTTGGTAATAATGATGCTAAGAGACAGTTACATTAATAGTTGCTTAAATGACATAGCAATGAAGATAATAGTAGATGATGATGCTGATAATAGTAATGACGGTAATAAGAGTAGTAGTGACATGCATGATGGAAGTCTTATGCTCATTTGTTAATGGCAATGATAAATGGTAGTAGCATTAATGGTTTCTTAATGAAAAAGGTAATGGTTGATGATAATGGATGGTGACCATTCCAATAGTGGTAACAATAGTGTTCACTCTGTATACTCAACATGCTCTCTATATAAAGTGAATACCTTGGTTGTTTGTATAATCTTGAGATAAGGGTAAGCATGTATATGGTCTGATAATGATGTGCTTAATACACTTGATCATCAAATAGTGTAACAATGATAAGTAGATTATCCTGAATGATAGTTCATGATAGTGAGCATATTTCTTATGTTGAAACTATGGTTATTGTGTATCCTAACCATGCAGATGAAGTGTAGCCATGAAAGGGCTATGTGACATATGTGATGAGTAACATTACTTTGATAGTTATTCTATGAGGCTATATGTATTATGTGTTTGTCCCATAATGATAATGTAAGCCTTGGAAAGGCAGTGACATGATGAGGGAATGAGATCCTATGGTATGTGATGATCCTTGAGATGGATCTGGATGGTTGAAAGAGGCCAAGTGGTAACATGTGATGCAGGATCTTTGTGATGGATCAGGATGATGTGGTTTTCATAATAAAATAATGTTCTTTGCTTTCTGTTATATCTTGCATGTTATATAACTTGGTTGAATCCTGCAATCCATCTAAAAGATACTAATTAATTACAGTGAAATTATATCATGTAGTTTGCCCTGGCCATAGATCCATCATCGTCAGGATTGGGTGATGGTGAAACAGGTTCTCCTACGGGTTAACCTGGAAGCGCATATTGTTGAATATGTGTAGGTTGCTCCTAGCCTGAAAATAAGGAAGTAAGAGTGTAACTTCAGTTACAGACTCAGATACGTATGAAGAGCATGGTGAACAGGCCCATGGATCAGGATATGTGATGTGTGGAGCATGAATGCGTTCATGGCTCAGAGCACGGTGAACAGGCCCGTGGCTCAGTTTTACTAGCGCCGAGACCTATACCAAGGCGGGCTAGAGTGTGGGTAGCCTATGGAGCTGACCCTGTGGCTTAGACCACTTCAGCATGTGACTACGGTCCTGCTTGTGTTGTACTCGTGTACTGACCACGAGGTGGGAGGTCATGGAGTCCGGCTCTTCCATTGACCTTGTATGGAACTGGGTTGGGTTTTGTAACCGAAGGTTGGATTTGAATGGTACGATTCAAATCCTCAGGGCATAATAATACGTAACACAGCCGTTTAGTATTTACTGCTTAAGATAAACATGTAACATTGGTTGAGGCCTTGTTTGTGTAATATCTTTGTTATATCTTACAGGTTATGTGACAATATGTTTTATCTTGATAAGCAGGTTATGTGACATTATATCTTGTTCTGATAATCATGTTACATAGGGATACATATTATCTTGCTGATCATATTCCTTGAGATATATCTGGTTATATGCTTTTGTATAGCGGGTAAGATTGTCGGTAAGAATAATATGTTTTATATAGACTTATCTTGTTATACCTGTTATTAGATATCTGCTATTATAGTATATCTTGCTGAGGTTCTATAGTTGCAGTAGGGAGTTATGTTCCCCGCTGGGATAATTGTTCAATTGTCTCACCCCGCTGGTTTAACCCCTTTTTAGGTGGTCGAGGTAGACGTGGTCGTGGTCGTGGTGTTGCGGCCGAGCAGCTTGAGCAGCAGTAGAAGGCAAGCGATGGATATGCTACTGTTTTGGATGTTTTGTAGTAGAGTCTAGAGTCATCCCTATACTCTCAGGTCCTTGGCAGTGTTTTGACATTGTTTCACGATGATCGATCGATGATGTTTGTATATCCTGCTGTTGGCTGGATGTGGGCCTTTATGTATATGAACAGGTGATGAACTCATGAGATGGATGGACAGCTATTTCTGTAAGCTGTAGACACGTATCAGATCTCGTATATGTATATATATGACATGTTTCTATGCAGGATGAGGACTGGAAAGTAATAGTTTCACAGTTTATCAGATTTCCGCAATCAGTTTTAATTAACCCGTGTTTTCATAATCTGTGGTTATGGTGATTTCTGCACGTTTTTGCGTAACACCTCATTATCTGTGTGATAATGGGATGTGTTGCAACAAGTTTTGGTATCAGAGCTTTAGGTTCGCTGAGTCTACAGGTATTTAGGACTAGGTTGAGTTGTTCTTATGAGTGTCTATGTTTTCTTACAACATCTTCTGCCCTCAGTGGAAGAAAAGTCAAGATGTCTGGAAACCATGAAGAACACTCTACTGACTATAGTGATGCTGCATCGGTAGATGGAGCAGATGGATAGGCACATGAAGATCGGGTGCATGAGGTTCCCCAACCTAACCCAGCCATACTTGAACATCCTTCCTACCAACAGCTTATGGGGCAGTTAATGGCTACGATGAATCTCATGGTTGAGCGATTACCAGTGCCTCCTCTGCGAGCACAGGTTCCCCATGGAGAAGCATCGGGTATTAGGAAGACCTTTGAGCGGCTTCGCCGAGTTGGAGCTTCGGAGTATACTGGAACGGCTGATCCAATGGATGCAGATCTGTGGCTGACAAGTCTTGAGAAGGCTTTCCGGATCCTTGACATCCCTGAAGCAGACAAGGTAAATCATGCTGTCTACCTTCTGAAAGGTAGTGCTGGTCACTGGTGGACCATCGAAGAAGAGAAGCGGCCCGGTGAGGTGATCTGTTGGGAGGTGTTTTGACGTGAGTTCGTCACTAGATACTTTCCGAAGATGTATCTGGATGAGAAGATCAGTCAGTTTGAGAAGTTGCGACAAGGAACGATGAACGTCACCGAGTATGAAGCTAAGTTTATGGATCTATTGAGATTCTGTCCTCACATGGCGACAACAGATGAGGAATGGATCAGACGTTTTGAGAAGGGTTTGAGTGCTGAGTTGAAGACTCCAATGTCTGCGTTGGAGAACCGAGAGCAGTTTGCTACGTTCGTGGAATTAGTTCGACGGATCGAGAGGATGGTGTGGGAGAAAAGAGAGTCTATGTCTCTTAAAAGACCTACTCAGTTTCAAGGACGAAGGTTTGGTGGCTTTAAGAAGCCTAGGTTTTTGGCACCATCAGCAATGAGAAGCGCTGGTGTACCATCTCAGTGGTCTCCGAGTATGGGGAGAGGTTATGTTTCTTCACCCTCTAAGGTGCACAGTTCAGCTTCTGTGGTAGTGACAGGGCCAGCTAGGCCACAGTTTGAGGACAAGGTATGTCATCTTTGTGGTCAAGTCGGGCATTGGAAGTCCAATTGCCCGAACAAAGATGTTGAAGTGACGCAGCAGCTGAGGCAGAGTTTTCAGAAGTCTGAGAGACCACAGCCCAGTGGTAGCAGAGGACAAGGATGTGGTCAGGCATCTCAAGCCGGATCGTCTGTTCAAGGGAGCAGAGGTCGTGGACAGCAAGCAACAACCCGATTCTATGCCATGAATCAGCTGGAGGCGGTAGTCAACCCGCGAGTGGTGACAGGTCAGATGGAGTTATTTCATTATGATATGTCTTCTTCTTTCTTTATATCTGTTCTGGTTTACCCGGGTGCTACACACTCTTTTATCGCCTATAGTATGCTTGAAAACTGTCGTTTACCTGTTAGTTGTAAGAAGGATAGCTTGTTGTTAGAAACCCCTCTTGATGGTTCCTCTTTGCTTCGAGAAGAGTGTCCATCTTGTGTTTTGTCTTTCTCAGGACATCATATTCAAGTGGATCTTATACCACTTGATATGCATGGTTTCGATTTTATCCTTGGGATGGGTACCTTAGAGAAGTATAAGGTTGTTTTGGACTGTGGTTCCAAGCAGGCAGTGTTTGATGTTGCTGGAGAGAAGTGGATCTTCCAGGGAGATAGGAAGATTCTTCCGACGAGTTTGGTATCAGCTATGGTGGCAGATAAGTTGTTATGACAAGGATGTGAGGCGTTCCTAGCTCACGTGGTGGATACCGTTGTGGTTACCAAGGTGAAAGGTCCTAGTATTGAGGAGGTGTCAGTGGTTCGAGAGTTTGCAGACATGTTTCCTGAGGAGTTTCCTGGTGTTCCTCCACCCCGAGAGATTGATTTTGAGATCAATCTGGTTCCTGGAACATAGCCAGTTGCACAGTCACCATACAGGATGGCTCCAGTAGAGATGGCAGAGCTGAAGAAGCAGTTGCAAGAGTTGTTGGAAAAAGGTTTTATCTGACCGAGTACATCGTCGTGGGGTGCTCCCGTGTTGTTTGTTAAGAAGAAGGATGGTTCTATGAGGTTGTGTATAGATTACCGTTAGTTGAACAAGGTCACGATCAAGAACAAGTACCCGTTGCCGAGGATAGATGATCTGTTCGATCAGTTGTGTGGTGCTACAGTGTTTTCAAAGATCGATCTACGGTCTGGATATCATCAGTTGAGGATTAAGGTGGATGACATACCAAAGTCAGCTTTCAGGACGAGGTATGGTCATTTCGAGTTTGTGATTATGCCATTTGGGTTAACCAATGCACCTGCTGCTTTCATGGATTTGATGAACAAAGTGTTCCGTCCGTTCTTAGATCAGTTTGTTGTAGTATTTATAGATGACATCTTAATCTATAGTCGGGACAGGCTAGAGCATGAGCAACATCTTCTCAGAGCATTGACTCTTCTTCGTCAACATCAGTTGTATGCCAAGTTCAGTAAATGTGAGTTCTGGTTGGATGAAGTGACTTTCTTGGGTCATGTGATATCTACAGAAGGAGTCAAAGTAGATCCGAAGAAGGTGGAATCCGTTGCGGATTGGGAACAACCAAAGACGCCGACAGAAGTTCATAGTTTCCTTGGTTTAGTAGGATACTATCGGAGGTTTATCAAGGACTTCAGTGTGATCGCTTTGCCGATGACGAAATTAACCAGGAAGGATGTACCTTTTGTTTGGGATGATTGATGTGAGCGAGCTTTCCAGAGTTTGAAGGAGAAGCTGACCAGTGCTCCAGTGTTGATCTTGCCAGAGCCTGGGAAAGGCTATGTTGTTTTCTGTGATGCTTCCAAGAAAGGTTTAGGTTGCGTGTTGATGCAGGAAGATCATGTGGTTTCTTTTGCATTGCGACAACTCAAGAAGCATGAGGAGAATTATCCAAATCATGAATTGGAGTTGGCAGTAGTGGTTCATGTGTTAAAGATTTGGAGACACTATCTATATGGGGAAGTGTGTCAGATCTTTACGGATCATAAGAATCTGAAGTATATCTTTACGCAGCAAGAGTTGAACATGCGACAACGACGATGGATGGAGTTGATTAATGATTACGACTGCACTATCGAGTATCATCCTGGTAAGGCGAACGTGGTAGTTGACGCGCTTAGCAGAAAGTCTTCTTCTCTTTCTTTAAAGAAGGCATAGTTGAGTTCTTTGGTATGCCATAGGCGAGATATGTTTGTTTCTTTGCGGCAGATGAATGTGCAGGTAGAAGTTTCTTTGTTGTCTGGTCTTTTCGCGCAGATGCAAGTTAAGCCTACGTTGAGACAGTAGATCAAAGATGCACATCAGACAGATGATGCGGTACAGTTGATTAGATCAGAGTTCGACAGCGACAAGCGTGATGGGTTTAATGAGTCCGAGGATGGGCTAGTTTACTATCGTGATAGGATGGTGGTTCTAGATGCTGATGATATGAGGAAGTTGGTGCTTGAGGAAGCACATACGTCGATGTATGATATGCATCCAGGTGTCACCAAGATGTATCATAGTCTGAAGGACTTGTATTGGTGGCCCAGTTTGAAGAGAGATGTAGCTGAGTTCGTGGCGAGATGTGCGGTGTGTCAGTAAGTGAAGGCTGAACATCAGAAGCCGGCAGGTACGTTGCAACCTTTACCGATACCGCAGTGGAAATGGGATCATATAAGCATGGATTTCGTAGTTGGTCTACCCAGGACAACTAGGAATCATGATTCCATTTGGGTGATAGTGAACAGATTGACTAAGTCTGCCCATTTTCTACCAGTGAAGACGACGTATACAGCTGAGAAACTAGCTCAAGTATATGTGGATGAGATAGTACATTTACATGGTGTGCCAGCGACGATAGTTTCTGACAGAGGTCCTTAGTTTACGATTCGTTTTTGGGAACAATTGCACAAGGCATTGGGAACGCAGTTAAGGTTCAGTACAACTTTTCACCCACAGACAGACGGACAGTCTGAGAGAACTATTCAGATTTTGGAAGATCTTCTTCGAGCTTGTGTTCTGCAGTTTCTAGGCAACTGGGATGTACATCTGAGTTTGATAGAGTTTGCCTACAACAACAGTTATCAATGAAGCATCGACATGGCTCCTTATGAGGCTTTGTATGGAATAAAGTACATATCCCCTTTGTGTTGGTATGAGTCTGGTGAGTATCAGCTTTTGGGTCCTGAGTTAGTTCAGCAAACAATAGATAAGATCAAGGTGATACAGCAACAGTTGAAAGTGGCACAGGACAGGCAGAAGTCTTATGCAGACAATCGCCGACGACCTTTGGAGTTCCAGGTAGGAGACAAAGTGTATCTTAAAGTCTCACCGTGGAAAGGTGTGCTAAGGTTTGGCCAGAAAGGTAAGTTGGCTCCCAGGTATATGGGGCCTTATCCAGTGATAGCACGTGTTGGCAAGGTAGCTTATGAGTTAGAGTTGCCTCCAGAGTTGCATAGGTTGCATCCAGTGTTTCATGTTAGTATGTTGAAGAAAGGTCATCTGGATTCAGGTACAATGATACAGCCAGTTGAGGTTGAGCTTGATGCAGATGTGACCTACGAGGAAGGTCCTGTGGCGATCCTTGACAGAAGGATCAAGAAGCTGAAGAGGAAGGACATGGTTCTTGTGAAGGTTCTTTGGTAGTGTCGTGGCGTCGAGGAAGCCACGTGGGAGCTTGAGGAAGAGATGAGGAGGAAGTATCCCTCGCTTTTTCTCTTCGGATTTCAGGGACGAAATCCCTTAAAGGGGGTTAGATTGTAAGGACCCTGACCTGCGTTTAGGGTTTACCCTGTTTGTTTTGCTTGATCTTGATGCTTTGGTGCTTGCTAATCACCTTTAGTGGTGATTAGGGTTTTGTTGTGCCTTGTTGAGAGTTGAGGGGGCTACTTGCAAATAAACCAAGTTTAGGGTTTTGTGTGCAAGTTTGCCATCTTGTGAGATGTTTCCCTCTCTTTGCTTCCTCTAGGGTTGAGAGGAAGGCTTGGGCTTGTTGTTTGAGTTCTTTGGGCCTGAGTTGAGCTTGTTTGGGCCTTGAGGTGCTTTGTTTGGGCTTGGTTGAGCTTTGTGTCGGACAAAGCTTGCCTTGTGTCATCCAAGGTGAGTTTGTGTCGACCTAGGGTGAGTGTGTGTCGTCCAAGGTGGTCTTGTGTCGTCCAACACAGTGGTGTGTTGCCCAGGAGCTTGGTTGTGTCGCCCAGCAGAGCTGATGCATGTGTCGCCCATGTGATTGGCCTTGGTTGGTGGACACTTGGTGCATGGCTTGGACAAGTGTCTCTTGGTGTGCTAGTGTGTTGTCTTGAACCCTAGGACAAGTGTCCCTTGGGTGGACGACACATAGCATGGTTGTACCTTGGTTTCTCCTCCCCTTCTTCCTATATATGTAGCTCTTCTCCTTGCCTTAGTCTCCTTTGATCTTTTGGTCTCCCCTCCACCTTGAGTGCATGATATCCCTCTCCATCTTGCTTGTGTTGGCCGATACACTCCCTTGGAGTTGAAGTGGTGGCGGATACACCTTCCTAGAGGAGCTTGGTGGACGATAGCTTTGGACCTTGGAGTGTTCCTTCTTCCTTGGAGCTTGGAGCTTAAGGCGGGTTGCATAATTTCTAACCCTAACTCCTTTACCTCTAGAAATAACTTTATTACATGATAGTAGTTAGCTTAGTAGCTTAGTTTTGTATCTTGCTTGAGTTTCCTTTGGTGGCTGATATCCCTTTAAGGTTTAGGGTTTCTAGTGTACCTTGAGATCTAGGGTTGTGCTCCTTTGAGTTGTAGGTTGATGGTGACCTAGGGTTGGGAGATATCCCCTCTTTGTTGGGTGTGTTGGAAGATATCCTTTGAGTTGGATGACATGGCACTTTTGCCTTTGAGTTGGACGATATGGCATCCTCTTTGATGGACGATAGGGTACCTTGTGATGGATAATATGTTATGTTCTTGGGTTGGCCGATACCCTGCCCATGTGTTGGGTGATAAAGTGACCTAAGGGTTATGTTGGACGATATGGCTAGGCTGAACATTATCCTTTTGGCATGGACGATAGGCCTTAGTATTATGTTAGTCCTTGTGGTGGACGAAAGGGCCTAGTTGATGGGTTGGTTTGGGTTGTACGACATGCAAATATGGTGCTGGCCGATAGCCCTGACGGGCATTATCCCTCTAGTTGTGACGCGTGATAAGAGTGGGTTGTGACGGGCGTCATGCCTTTGGTTTGGGGTGAGTGTCGGCCGTTAGGCCTGGATAGATGTGGCATGTTTTCAGGAGTGTTTCCCTCTCTCCTTCCTTCTTTCTTTCCTTCTCTTTCTTGGACCTTAGGAGCTGGTTGTTAGCCTAGGATATCGGGCGTCAGGAGTGGCTGTGACGGGCGTTTCCCAATGGGGTGTGTCGCGCGATACCCCTGACACGCGCCACTCTTCCTTTGTGACGCTGTGTCGGGGTCGGCACTGGGTGCAACGCAGCGTTGCTGCCTTCCCATGCCCTAGCCGTGTGGGCTTTCTTAGGTGAGGGTTGTGAGGTTTTAGTGAGGGTTTGTGGGCCTATAGTGACAATCACAAGTGTAATGGAAGTGGGTGCTTATGCAAACATAACGACAATGTTGCCTTGATTAGTAATAATAACTATGACAATGTCAATGACATGATAATCATGATAATAGTGTTAATGGTAATAGCAATGTAAAGGATAGCAATAATGTTTGCCTTGCTAGTAGTGGAAGCAATAATAATGCTAATGTTGGTAATAATGATGCTAAGAGACAGTTACATTAATAGTTGCTTAAATGACATAGCAATGAAGATAATAGTAGATGATGATGTTGATAATAGTAATGATGGTAACAAGATTAGTAGTGACATGCATGATGGAAGTCTTATGCTCATTTGTTAATGGCAATGATAAATGGTAGTAGTATTAATGGTTTCTTAATGAAAAAGGTAATGGTTGATGATAATGGATGGTGACCATTCCAATAGTGGTAACAATAGTGTTCACTCTGTATACTCAACATGCTCTCTATATAAAGTGAATACCTTGGTTGTTTGTATAATCTTGAGATAAGGGTAAGCATGTATATGGTCTGATAATGATGTGCTTAATACACTTGATCATCAAATAGTGTAACAATGATAAGTAGATTATCCTGAATGATAGTTCATGATAGTGAGCATATTTCTTATGTTGAAACTATGGTTATTGTGTATCCTAACCATGCAGATGATGTGTAGCCATGAAAGGGCTATGTGACATATGTGATGAGTAACATTACTTTGATAGTTATTCTATGAGGCTATATGTATTATGTGTTTGTCCCATAATGATAATGTAAGCCTTGGAAAGGTAGTGACATGATGAGGGATTGAGATCCTATGGTATGTGATGATCCTTGAGATGGATCTGGATGGTTGGCAAGAGGCCAAGTGGTAACATGTGATGCTGGATCTTTGTGATGGATCAAGATGATGTGGTTTTCATAATAATATAATATTCTTTGCTTTCTGTTATATCTTGCATGTTATATAACTTGGTTGAATCATGCAATCCATCTAAAAGATACTAATTAATTACAGTGAAATTATATCATGTAGTTTGCCCTGGCCATAGATCCATCATCGTCAGGATTGGGTGATGGTGAAACAGGTTCTCCTACGGGTTAACCTAGAAGCGCATATTGTTGAATATGTGTAGGTTGCTCCTAGCCTGAAAATGAGGAGGTAAGAGTGTAACTTCAGTTACAGACTCAGATACATATGAAGAGCATGGTGAACAGGCCCATGGCTCAGGATATGTGATGTGTGGAGCATGAATGCGTTCATGGCTCAGAGCACGGTGAACAGGCTCGTGGCTCAGTTTTACTAGCGCCGAGACCTGTACCAAGGCGGGCTAGAGTGTGGGTAGCCTATGGAGCTGACCCTGTGGCTTAGACCACTTCAGCATGTGACTGCGGTCCTGCTTGTGTTGTACTCGTGTACTGACCACGAGGTGGGAGGTCGTGGAGTCCGGCTCTTCCATTGACCTTGTATGGCACCGGCTTGGGTTTCATAACCGAAGGTTGGATTTGAATGGTACGATTCAAATCCTCAGGGCATAATAATACATAACACAGCCGTTTAGTATTTACTTCTTAAGATAAACACGCAACATTGGTTGAGGCCTTGTTTGTGTAATATCTTTGTTATATCTTACAGGTTATGTGACAATATGTCTTATCTTGATAAGCAGGTTATATGACATTATATCTTGTTCTGATAATCATGTTACATATGGATACATATTATCTTGTTGATCATATTCCTTGAGATATATCTGGTTATATGCTTTTGTATAGCGGGTAAGCTTGTCGGTAAGAATAATCCGTTTTATATAGACTTCTCTTGTTATACCTGTTATTAGATATCTGCTGTTATAGTATATCTTGCTAAGGTTCTGTAGTTGCGGTAGGGAGTTATGTTTTCCGCTGGGACAATTGTTCAATTGTCTCACCTCACTGGTTTAACCCCTTTTTAGGTGGTCGAGGTAGACGTGGTCGTGGTGTTGCGGCCGAGCAGCTTGAGGAGCAGTAGAAGGCAAGCGATGGATATGCTGCTATTTTGGATGTTTTGTAGTAGAGTATAGAGTCATCCCTGTACTCTCAGGTCCTTGGCAGTGTTTTGACGTTGTTTCACGATGATCGATCGATGATGTTTGTATATTCTGCTGTTGGCCAGATGTGGGCCTTTATGTATATGAACAGGTGGTGAACTCATGAGATGGATGGACAGCTGTTTCTGTAAGCTGTAGACACGTATCAGATCTCATGTATGTATATATATATATATGACATGTTTCTATGCAGGATGAGGACTGGAAAGTAATAGTTTCACAGTTTATCAGATTTCCGCAATCAGTTTTAATTAACCCGTGTTTTCATAATCTTTGGTTATGGTGATTTGCGCACATTTTCGCGTAACACCTCGTTATCTGTGTGATAATGGGATGTGTTGCAACAACATGTTTTTATTATTGGTTGGTTTTCTAGTCAAATATATGGAAAAACAATTTAATTGACATGAGTCACCGAGATGAAAATGAGAGAAGACAATGCATGAAGCCTGACTCCTAGTGAAGAAGAGAGAATACAATGGAGGAGTAGCTTTTCTGGCTGGGGTAGTGGATGACAAGGATGGAGATAGTGTTGAAAGAGCCACTTCAACCTTTGGCCTTCATGTCAGGTGCCTATATCTGACTTCGGAGAGGAGGGAGAAGAGGGCGTCAATGGGACCTCAAGGAGCAAGATGACCACCGAGCACCAGAGTGCCGACTTCTATGAGCAAGAGGATGACAACGTGGCATGGTAGTGGACAAGTTCTGTGAGCACCGACAATGGATGGTGACGAGCTCTCCTTCCTCGATGGTGATGAGATCTCCTTCCTCAGTGGAAATGAGCTCTCCTTCCTTGGCGGGGGCAATAGATGATGGTGGCAGGGGGCTTGAGACAGAGGACAACAATGATGACCTCAAACTATCGGCGGCGGCCACGAACCGAAGAGCAACGATGACCACTGTCTGGAGCCCGACGACGACGGAAATCACCCTAAGTGTGGCTGGTCACAACCTACTAGAAAACAAAAAAAAACTTATCTTGGTAGCAACTCTGATAGAGCATGGAGGTTAATGTAATACGCTATAGGGTCAGTTGGGTGGTAAAAACCGACCCAAGAACAAAACCAGTACCTGAAGATTTGCATAAAAACACCTTCGAGGTCAATTATTAAGGAAAATCAACTCAACAAGTCTCCCAAAAATTTGGACCCTACTAGGTCGGTTCTTTGCTAAAAACTGACCCTATAGCTCGATTAACACTTACAAGGTCGATTTTTTAGGGAAAACTGACTCAACATGTCTCCAACCGGTACCTAAAAATTTATACACTACTAGGTCATTTCTTTACTAAAAACAGACCCTATAGGTCGACACTTATGGAGTTGGTTTAATTTGTTAAAACACAAGCTATATTGTTTTGGAGGGAAGGCAAAATGGAGCCATTTTTGCCGCAGGAAACGTGTTGGGTCAGTTTTCTGATAAAATCGATGATATGTTTGTGTGTGAACTTTTGGAACAAAAATTTGATTTTGCAGGTCTTTTGTAACGTCGATTAACTTCAGTATAACTGACGTTGTACCTCAATCGGTACCAGGCTTTTTTCCTAATGACTTATTGCTTCAATTTTCTTTAAAGAAATGATGCAATAGCTTATTAGGTCGGTTTTAGTAGTAAAAGTGACACTTTCGGTCGCAACGTTATTGGCCAAAATGTAGTAGTGCACACTTGGTGAATTAGAGGACGGAGTGGTCTTGCGGCCCAAAGAGGGAATCATCTATACTGATCATGTATGGTAAATTTATATTACATTAATATGTATATGTATATACATGACAATTGATATAAAATTATATATGCAGGATAAATGGAAGAAACCCACAACAACTCATCCTCCTCCACCTCCACCTCTTCCTCAAGTACCTAGTTGGCTTGCAAAGGACCTATTGGACTTGAAAGGTCCTCAATGCAGGGGTGTGGAAATATGGATAGGAGAACATTCTAAAACTTCACCTATTATTGTTTCTATGGTGGAGGATGCTATTGGACAATCATACGATAATAATATATTTCTACAAAATATTTTGGAGTTGTTTCATTATGCTTGGATCAATTCATCTATGATACAACTATGGATATCGTGAGATCTTTTATATATATATATATATATATATATATATATATATATATATATATATACATATATATATATACACACACACCTCATTTTATATATGGTGATCTATCTTATTATATATTAATGCATACGTAATATATGTTTTGCAACCACATATGTAGGGTATGTAAAGATTTTTCAATAACCCATGTGAGATTTCTAGTTCCATCCTTGATCAATCTTGTAAATGAAGACCCTACATTAGTTACCTTTATACTCCTCTATCACTTTTAAATATTTTTGTGAAGAGAAAAAGAGCTTGATAATATCTCCATATAATGTTGGGTAAGTTTACTTTGCTTATAATTTTGACTTAAGAAAATTATATTTCATTGTGGATTTTTGAGTGATATAGTTTTTACTTTTTTATCACTAGAGGTAAACATGGGAGTTACTGGTTGTTGTCCATGAGATGTTGACTGTTTATTATCTAGATCCTAAGGGGAAAAAAATAGACCGTTTGGGACACGATTTGAAAAGGCCATTAGACACGTGAGAAAAATTTTATATTTATATCCGTTAGCATCTATTATTACATGACTGTTTACTAATGCAATTCAATGTGTTACATTAACGTATATCACTTTAAAATGTTTCAAAAATGTTGGAGGAAATGTGGAAAAGAAAATGAAAGTGATAGTTTGGAAGAATGTGGATGTCATTTCCTGACCCCAATGCATATTTTATTTATGTGAACTATGCTTATTTTTATTTATTAACATTTTGTATGTTGAAAATTATAGTGTGTTGTACAAAATAACGGCTGGGCATGTGGATACCACGTGATGCGGTATATGGACATTATTTTCAGATATGTTGCACAAGACTTCAAAAACATACAACAACTAATATATAGTCTTGATCGTCATAAGTATAGTCTCATTAGATAATATGAAAATATCAAACTTATTAATTGTATATATATGTCATTCTCTTTGTAGGTATTTAAAACTAGTGACTTCAATACAGGGGACAAGCTATTAGATGTACATATTCCCTATACGATAGAACAATTAGATGACATAAGAGAACAATGAGCAAAAGCCTTTGAAAGGGATGTAATTTTTTTATTATTATTGGGGTACTGATGATAAAGAATGACATTTCTAAACTTTGATGTCATTATTTCTATATATATGTGGTACTTATATATACATGTGTGAATGAATTTTTTTTAATTGTCTTATTTAAATTTGATATATATACATGTGTGTGAATGTGAAGATGAATGAATGAATTGTGTTTCTTCATGTGTGTGGATGTGTAAATGGGTGAATGAATGGAACTGTAGGTTTCTACATGTGTGTGAATGTGAAAATGGATGAATTAATGGAACTATAGGTTTCTACATGTGTGTGAATCATGTGAATGAATTAATTGTGTTTCTACATGTGTGTGAATCATAGGATGTATATATAGTTTTGATATATAGATAGTCTTGATCATCTTGTTATTACATGTTTGTGGCATGTTGTTAGGCTGAAATTATATGATGATGTAAACCTGCAGTAAAAACTAAACTGTAGGTTCTGCATCTTGATGACCAGCCAGACATTAGGCCTACAAACTAATATAAAAGAAAAAATGACACTTAGTCGTCGGTTATTTAAAAGAATCATCAATGCAGGTCTACGTCATCGGTTATTTATAGCAAACCGATGGCTATGTCCTAACACGTGCCAATTTTTTTGTTCGGGTATGGAGATAGGTGTCGGTTTTTGAAATCATAACTGACGACAATTTATAGATGTATGGCCAATTTTACTTTGAACCAACGACTATGAACCAAACATGAGATCACTTTTTGTTTGGAAAGGGAGTTAGTCATCGTGTTTTACTAAAATAATTGATGACTACGACTGTAACCCAAGCCAATTTTTTGTCAATTATGAAGATAGTCATCAGTTTTCTATGGATAACTGATAACTATGGCTCTTACCGGTGTCGGTTCTTTTTTGGTTGCAATCAAGGCCGGCTTTGTGCCATTGATTTTGGAACTAGTGTCGTAGGCCTCTACCTTTAGTGTCGCCCACTTGGGTGCCGCTTGGAAACTGACATAAAAAGTCAATTTTAATCGATGTTAAAGGTTAAAACTAAGTGATTTTTAGATAGGAATATCTCTCCCATACTAGCTTATAATTGAGAGAAATTTAGTGAGTTGGAAATGTGATAGTGTCATCTACTCAACTAAAATGATATTAGGCAAGAAAAGATCGTAGATAATTTCAAAACTAGATGAGATAGAATGATGTATAAAATAGTTGCAATCTTAGCTTTGTTTCTAATTGAGTGCCACCACTTGTCATGTGAAAAAAAAATCCAAAAATATCAAGGAAACTCAAAAAATGAAATTAAGGGATATCGTGACCGATTAGTGTAAAGATGAAGTGCATATCACATAGATGAGGAGAGAGAAAAGTCTAGATTATCAGTACACCACTTTCACATTTGAGAGTTGATTACAACTTTCATGTAATGGTCCACGAATCACTCTCAAAAAGAGCCTATCTAGTATACTTGTTTTCTAACAAGTACCTAAGTGTTTGACTAGGTATCCAATACCTACAACTCATGAGACATGGTCATTAGTCACCACACATACTAGTCTCACACATACTATTGTTGTCCAATCCACAATAGCACTTCACTAAGGATGTTTTAAGAGTATTTTTCTTATCACCCATTATGATCTCATGTTCAAGTCACACACTTGGAGTCCCATGTATTTGTACCAATCATTCTAAAAATAATTATTATGTACATCAATATTGTAGGAATTAAATGTGCATCAATAAATTGGAATCACCTTTATTATGCAAATCAAAAATATAAATATCCCTATAGCCATCATATAGTGATTGGATTCTAGGGCATTACACCAATAGTCTCCCACTTGCACTAAATCCAATCAACTCACATATCTTATACCAAGTGATATATCATGCACATCACGCTTTTCCTATGATAATGATTTAGTCTATGGATCAACATGTAGATCTTCTCATCTCCTCACTGAATGACTTCTCATATTATATGGAAGCATCAAAGAATATGTATGTCATTTGGATAGCGCAATATCCCCATTGTTGTTATAGTAAGCCAAACAATGCCATCAATGCTAGGAAAAACTCTAAGTTCATCAATTGAACTTCATGATCTATACAACTTCCTTTGTAGCATATAATGAAACATAAAATATAGTTTATATTGTATGATTGGTCACTATCTCTAGATTGAAACTCTTCCAATTGATAGTACCACCACTGGGGTAAAACATAGAGTCATATCACGACCAATAATCATCCTTGTGGGTTTAAAATAGTGAATCATGTAACTCTTTACAACCAATACTTCCTCACTTCTTTGTCCTAAGTTCTTCTCAAGTACTTCGAGATATTCTATACAACAATTTATTTATCTTAACTCCTATTTGATCAAGTCATATGAGACATCTAGATATGTACATAACAATATATACATGATAGATCAAATATGAATGAATATGGAACCTTACTCATGTTGTCCCTTTCTTCCAAAGATTTAGGAGAATTGGCCTTTGAACTACTTACCCCATGAGACATGGGTAAGTTACCTTTCTTAGGGTCCCACATGATGAACTATTTCAACACTTTGTCGATGTATGTATTTTTACTGAAGCAAAGAAGCATTCTAGATCTTTCTCTATAGATCTTGATACCTAGAATATATGTGGATTCTCCTAAGTCTTTCATTGAGAAACTATTTCTCGACCACATATTCACCTTTTGTAGAGATGGAATATAGTTTCCCATGAGTAGTATATCATCCACATATAGTAGGAAGAGTGCTATAATGCTCCAACTAACCTTCTTGTAAACACAAGGTTTGTCTTCATTCTTGATGAAACCAAACTCTTTGACCGATTCATCAAAATGAAGATTTTATCTTCTAGATGCTTGATTCAATCCATACATTTACTTTTGCAGGTTACATACCATCCCAACATACTTTGTATATTCAAAACCTAAGGTTGTGTCATATACACATCCTCAATAAGATTCACATTAAGAAATGTGGTTTTGACATCCATCTACCAAGTTCCATAGTCATGGTATATTGTAATGGCATGCATGATCCTAATGGACTTGACCATGGTGGATAGTGTGAAGGTTTCATCATATTTAACACCCTTTATCCACTAGTCTCCCTTTATAGGTTTGTACATTTGCATTCATGTCTAAATTCTTCTTGAAGACTCACTTGGACCCAATGGATTTTACCCCTTCATGTGGTTCTACCAAGGTCCATACCTTGTTGGTATACATGGAGTCCTTTTGGATGTCATGGACACAAGGCATTTACCATATTCTGGTTCCCCCATAGATTCCTTGTAGGTTATTGGTTTATCTTGATCCATGAACAACACCTTACCATCTCGAGTCACAAGAAATCCTAATATTTTTGGTTCAAGGTGAGTCCAACTAGACTTATGAGGTTTCTACGTTTGTTGAGGGGGGGACGGTGCCACAAACAACTTGTGGTGCCTCCTCATGTTCCTCTTCAAGTTCATTGTCATTTTGTGTATCTCAGACAACACCAAATTATATTTTCCTCCCACTTGTAATTCTGAATATCAACTCTTATCTAAGAATATACTAGTTCTAGAAGCAAACACTTTGTTCTTTAAAGAAATATAGAAGTACTATCATTTGGTTTCCTTAGGATACCCCACAAAATAACACTTGTCAGACTTGGTTTCCAATGTCTCAGGAAATGAATGCTTCACAACCCCAAACCTTCATGAAAGGCATGTTGAGAAGCTTCCCAGTCCATATCGCGTAGGTGTCTTTAGAATTGGTAGGGAAACACGGTTAAGTATGAACATGGGAGTTTCTAAGCATGTCGTCAAAAGTAATAAGGAAATCCAACTTGGCTCATCATGGTCCTACCATGTCCAGCAATTTGTGATTCCTTCTCTCTGAAACACCATTAATGATGTGGCGTCCCTAGTGGAGTCAATTGTGATACAATACCACTCTTCTTGAGAAGGACCTCAAACTCTTGAATCAAATATTCACCACCTCGATCAGTTAAAAGCATCTTAATTTTCTTGACAAGTTGGTTGCCTATACTTCATTCTTGATTTTGTTTAAGATTTTAAGGGTTTCTAATTTGTATCTCATACAACTACACAATTACTATTTCCATCAGTCAATGAGATGAACTATTTGAACCATCATTTAGTTGTTGAACTTAATAGACTAAATGCATCAATATATATGACTTATAGAAGTTTAGATGCCCTCTAACTATTTCTAGTAAAAGGAACATTTTCCATCTTGTCCAGTAAATGTGATTTTCATGTCTTGAGAGATTCAAAATCAAACAAATCTAAGTATCCATCCATATGGAGTTCAAAATTGTGTATCATGTATGTATGACCAAGAAGCAATGCTAAATGTAAGTCATGTTTGAGTCATGTAGTTCAAGCCATTTAGTATTTACATTATATACATGTGTCTTAGGATTCAATATCATAAGAGATCAGGAAATGCCATATTGGAAGTTGTCCAAGTAAATTGAACAACAATTGTCCTTTACAAGGAGAAAAGTACTCTTTCTTTTTTAAACAAGAATTTAATGGTACTCAAGTAATAGAAGTTCTATAGTTCTACTACAATCCCCAATTTTTATAGATATCAGGAAATGTCATACAAGAAGTCATCCAAGTAGTGATAGTTGTTCTTTATAATGAATGGAGAACTCTTTCTTGTCCAAACAACAACTTTATGGCATACAAGTAATAGCAATTCTCTCTATTACATTCCCAATTTTTTTAGACAAAACGAGTGTCCCTATGGTAGCAATGACAACTCTTACCATACTTGTGATTGTGGGTCACAAATTACTTCTCTAAGGATATACCTCTCTTATTATCTTATGTTAATGTAAGACCCAATATACATTCTTAAGAAGAGGCTGAATTTATCTCAATAATGTAACTACTTAAGGTGGAAATCTTTATCTCCTTGTACCTCTAAATCCCTCTAAGTGAGAAGGGAATCATCCAATGTCCAACATTGATGAAGTTTCTTATGTACCCATGATCCCTTTTAATTTCTTTTCAAAAGGATTTGCCTTGAATTTGACTTAGCTCCCATCTTAGTCTTGTCATTTCCAGCTATACCCCAAATTCTCATTTTTGACCTTCAATATAGAATATAGGTATAAACTATAAGTGTTGGTATTTGTTGTTCATAATATCATGAGAAATTCTGACAACTATATAACTACATTTATAATGATTGCCTATATGATATTTGGAACATTTGCATATTCAAGTCCATGGTCAAATTTTGACTAAGGGAATTCACACACATACTAGGTACTCTATGTACTCAACTTGTTTGAGTATATAAGGATCTGTTGGGAGTGGACTCATGAGGGAAACACATTCCAATACATTGATCTCGTGCTCTAGATTGAGAAAACTTCTCAGGTTCACGTAGTAGTCCACAATATTTGTCTCATTAGGCATGTATTCTCAAGAAATGATCGTAATGGCAAGTGGTGCATGTTTAATTTCTAAAATATTATAGGAATTCAAACTTTTATTTGAATACCTTATTATTTAATTGGGCCTTTAATTATATATATAATGTGACTATTTTTTTTCCAAAATACTAGCCCCTGTTACTAATTCAGAAAGCTACAATGAATATATTTCTAGTGGGATAAGGATCATATTTCATTGAACTATGAGTCAACTTTGTCTTACTGCTCACATCTCATTATTTAGGTAGGCAAATTTTGTCAATTGCATCACATGCAACCCTAGGAAGGATGGGGAACAACCATTGTTAAATTCTATCATATGGACCTATAAGTGTGATCCGATGGAATGGTTCCACTCATTACATTCAGAATAGCACACATCCCATCCAACATATGTTATAAAAGTAACATAATGGGAAGGTAGCCAAGTTCAAGCAAGCATATCAATTCCAAAGTCTTAACATTTTAGGAGAAAATAAAACTAACTATTACATTATTTCATCAAAGGAGTTCTGCACCCACATGAGTGTCCTAAATAGGAACATAAATATAACTAAATTATGAAGTTCAATCATAGGATCGTCATGGCCATTTCCAAGCTATTCGAATACCTATGGATTTGGAGTTGGAGCCTCCTTATTTCCCTCCTCTAGATCACTTGCGCATGGGTTTTTGGGAACAACATCCAAAATGGGTTAAGGAAATAGATAATATTATCAATATACTACTGATATGTGCTATGAGAGTAACCATTAGGCAATAATGATTAAGGTTCAACACAAAATTTATTCACGTTCAAAGACGAAATACAAGTAGAAGATAAAACACACAAAAGAGTATATAAGTTCAAGAGTGATGAGGCTTAGGAAGAAATGACATATAATTCACAATAATGATTCTTTCCTTTTATAATGTTAAAACACAAATATTAGGTTTACATGTATATTATAACTTGACCATTCTACCTATGTGCATGGCCGAGACGCTTCCACATCTTAAGCCTAGGAAGGAGGTGAGAGAACCCCAATTCTCTATATAAAGTTTATGAAACATGTGAGAGCACCATCACCCATATACGAATAGTTGTACAATGGGATCCAACCCCATAATGTATCACTACACTATATACAACTAGTCAAATAAATCTAACATGCTCAATTCATAGAGAAGGCAAGATAGTTTTGTTCATTTAAATCATGATTCAAGCATTACTGGAAACATGGGTCAATCAATATAATGATTAAAAAGAGAATTGAGAACAATATGAAAGCTTTGTACCATAAATGTCAACTAAGTTAAAAAAAGGTTTATCCAAGAGGATTCCAGAACATATATTCAAAATCAAGTGATTAGCCTCATCGATGGGAAAATGTGTTTTATTATAACGATATGATTTCCCAATTAAAACAAGGGTATAGTAACATACCTTAATTTGATGAATCTAATTGCCAACCAAAAGTCCAAAGTCTTGATTCTAGAGCGTCAAAGACCTATCATAGTAATTATGATTTATTATAACGAAATGAAGAAGCCCTAAAATTTGACTCCTACAAAACACTGATTCACCCACTAAAAACCACATTAATTGATATGTTCCATTTTAGAATTCAAAAATATATTTTAATTTATGTTTATGAATTATATATTAATTAAAAGGATTTTTCAAAGATAAATTATTTAGTGGAAAAAAGAAAAAGGATATAAATGCAATATGACCAAAATACCACCACATCATGCATCTAAACTTTATGCGTGATAGGGGTAGTGCGCGTCATACACCTAACTAGAGATGCTAATTGAAAATCTCTATAGAAATACTAGAATACTCATAGTGATTCATGACAACATTGATTGAAGATATGGTTGTTTTGGGCAAATCACACACATCATCTTTCTTCCCTGCATCAACCATCCAGTAAGAGATAGATAGAGATATGACTCACAACGCCTCTAATCACAACACTACAATCCAATGTGAAACTTGAAGTCCACATGGAAGATCAATGCCTAGGACCCTCCGGAAGCCAACGACCCAAAGGAAGGGTCAGGTTATGGCTGGATTTGATAAAACCACTCTCACCATGGATATAGGGTGTACACCACACAGGAAGAAAAAAATAAATAAACTATCATCGAGGCTAGTATTTTGGAAATCTTTAGTACTTCACAATGATCCTAGAGGTAAAGAGACACAACGATATCTTCTTTGAATTTACAAAAATGATGACTAAACCTTGTACACGCATTAAAATCTCAAAAAGAAGGGGGAAAGAAGAATCACTCCTCAATTGATGAAACCAACATAAGGACAAGTTTTGTCGAGGGTCCTAGAACTGACACCACCCCTCACAGATAGGTGTTAGGACCTAAACCTCACTGACAGATTCTTAAATATGTGAATAGGTCATTGAAGTTAGAGACTAGGGTTATGGGTATTTTGAATGAAGTTGGGAGCTCTAGAGTTGTTGTGGTCGATGCAATGAGGGTTTTGGGGAGGATATTTATAAGTCTTGGGTACTGAATTTGTGAAAGGTTGAAGTGGAGAAGGATTGGGGTAGCATCAAGCAAGCATATCTCATCTAGACTCTCCACTCCACCAATCCCCAAAAAATTAGGTATGTTCATCTTGGAATACTGTGAAGATGATTACATCATCATTATCCTGATCTGAGGAGGAGTCTAGGGAGAGAGAATCACCTGAGATTACTACACGTAGAGAACCAGACAACTTGGGACTTTGTTCCAAGGTGTAAGACAAAGGGATGACGTTGATCCTGTAACGAACTCACTTTCAGCGTCCCCCAATTAAGGAAAGACCTTCAAGTTGATAGCCATTACCTATATTCCTAAGGATCCAGTTAGTCAATTAACAAATAATAGAAAACAAGTTGAATTAAATATCAAAATTTTTTACAAATCATAAAATGATATACCTCATGGAACTAATACATATTGAGAAGAAGTGTCATCTATCTAGACCTGCTTGGTACAACTTTAATACCTTCCATGGATTTCATCTTCATCTTCATATTTGCATCTTGTATATCAAATACCTAAACCACCGACAAACAAAACACGATCATCATATTACAATGTTGTGTACATGGGGTGCAACCACAATGTGTGCAATAACATGATCACATAATAAGCATCAAATATTACAAATAAGAACTGAAATATTCTTTATATATCCTAACCCTTACTGAATATATTATCTTCAACATGATCACTATCCCATCCAGGGCTCGTGTGCATCACCCCTTGATATACGTCAACCTAGGGTTTTGAATATTATCATTTACTTATGTGATACTCATAGGGGCCTTATAATTAGCTGGAAAAAAAAAACATCCAACATATATCATTCGTCCAATCATCAAGAAACCTCGACAAACGTCGAAAGTCGATACATTTATTCATATGTGTAATCACGTACCTTGATGGTGAGCCATGCAGATTGCCATATAACTATACTTCACACATATTGTTCAAGCAAGAAAATCAAGCATTCAAATATACAAGTATGTACATCCTAACTTGTCACCATTACTTTGATTAATAATACCTTACTAGGCCCTAATCTAGGGTTTAGGTTTTTGTGGTATCGAGATATCATTAGGTTTATGTCTTAAAACCCTAATTCCCATGATTCTCACTTTAATAACTTAAGAACCCTAATCCATACTAGGTGTTTCCATGATAATCAACTCTATTTAATCCTTGCATTATGAGTACCTAGATTCAAAAAAGTTCATTAACAACCTAGAAAGATATGATTTTAAACCCTGATTATTCCCATGCATGATTATTAGCCACTCATCCTCTTGATTTCTCAAATTGTTCATCAATATTAGAAATAACATAAAAGAGAGAGGTTTATAACATATCCAACATATTAATATCTAAATCTAGGGATTTTATTATTTAATCATCATTAAACCCATCTTTGCAATACTTTTCAAATAGGAAGAACAATCAAATCTCAATCATATTTTATTTTTGTTCCCCTCATTTTTTCAATAAATTTTATATATACTTTTTCTATAATATGATCTACCGATGATTAGTTATGAATATTGCAAACTAAGCTTACCTGAGCCAATGGCTTCTTGACATGTCAACATATATGAATAAGTTATTAGGCTGGCTTGGGTCTAGAATTGATGCTCTAGCCCTAGCATTAATTGTGAGGTACACCCACCATCATTTAAGATAACAAGCGTCGTCAGCTGTAACAAAACATTGCGGAAGCGAATCATTTGCAGCGGATTAGAAAAAATCACTAAAAATTAAAACCATTTGCAAAGAGATCCATTCACAGGAAAACTTTTCATTCAGAACCAAAGTAAAACTTTACATCCTGGTTCATATATACATCTCATGTACTATTACTTCTCGAGGAATACAAACATCAACTACTCTATCTTAACTGTACACAGGTAGTATAAAACCCTCGAGGCTTAAAGCCAAAATGTCAGATTGAATCTTCAAAACATTACTCCTAGGACCCGAGAGTACAGAGACGACTCATAGGACTATCTATATACAACTTGACAGCTCATATCCCCACCTGGGATTTACTGCTGTCTCTGCTACTGCTGTTGCTGCTCTTCCTCTGTAATAGGTTCTTTGCCTTTTCGTCGGCGGTTACCTAAAAATGTTGATCCCACAGGGGTGAGACAATATGTAAATTGCCCCAGCGAGAGATATAACTCTCTGCCGAAAACATTGTTATTGCAGTTTAATGAAAATAATCTGAACAGTGGAATCATATGTAATAAACAGCAGATAACTCAATATCTATGCAGTTTAGAGCAACATTCCTATGCAAGTATATCAGTTATAACTTGATTAAGCAGCATGTCACTATTCAATAAAGAGTTGAATAATACAGATAACATTTATGCATCTAGAACATGCTAAGCAGGATAACATCAACCGGTGATTCTCATATTTCAAACTTATGCAAATACACTACTCGGCTGATTACGTTTTACAAACATAACTTAAGCTCTGAGGAGATGAGGTATACCGCTCATACTCCAACCGACCACTTTTAGGAGTCGAAATCGGTACCATACAAAGTCATTGGAAGAGCCGGATTCCATGACCTCTCACGTCCCGGTCAGTGCAGGACCACATGCAGGACATCTTGTGTCTCTGCTAAAATAGCTTTCCAGGGTATACTGGCAACTTCGCTACAGAGTTACAGCCGCAACTGTACTCTCATCGGCAGTCGAGATATTTCATGTTTATCTCTGTCAACCCGACATAATTTGGGGGAATAGTGGAACATCCAACCCAACGTCAGGAGATTCATGATACATCCAACCTGACAACGTGAGTAATTGAGAGGTTTGTTATTAACCTTTCCTCAATTCCCTCACACGGACGTAAGGATATTTTTGCCTATTTACCCCTGTATATTCAAAAATATACGAATTCCAGGAGATCCCTTAGGAAAACCTATTTCACCATCACCTGCTTCTGACGATGATGGATCTATGGTCAGAGCACTACATGAATAGATTTCACTTGAATAATTAAGTACATTATCGTATTCTTTTAGCATCAATCAAGTTCTCAGTCATAACTTATTAACACAATGCTATAAAGAAACATGTACTTATTTTCAGCAATATACTTCTTAATCTCTGTAAGACATTGGGATCTTAATCCCTCTTTTCAACACAATAACCATGTAATCCTGGGTATTCAAACCCTTAGCTCATTACCTGAGCATTGTTACCTTTTTCTCAGGTAACTAACACCTTTAGGTCATCTGACCAAGGTAAGTATGATACTTGCTACACAAGCATCCATCCTGGAACTTGAGGCCCATTAACTCTCTTACTACCTCTTACCAGGAAACAAGGTATATTATGGCACACAAGGCCCAATAAACAATTCAATTTAATAACACATCATAGCTCATACCTGGCTATGCCCATCATCTCATGATACCTGCATGGTTAGCACATATGATAGCAGTACATCAATTATCTATCAACACCATGCAAAACAAATGTATCATTATTTCAAGGGTATCACCCTTATTCCTTTATTAGGATTAGGGTTTCCTATCACATATCTCATGTATCCTTCATCCAATTATATTGGACTTATAACACATCAAGGTATACGACCATATTAGGTCACTTTCAAATCATCTCTAAGTCCATTATAGAGCACCATGACCATGCAACCAGGAACGGTCGTGCAAAGAAAGTCACCACGGCCGTGCTACCTTGCACGGTCGTACAAAGGAAAGATACCACGGCCATGCTACCTTACACGGTCGTGCTACAGAAGTTCACCTCATGAATCATATTCAAGTAAGAATTTTAAACGGTTTTGAAACCGTTTGCTCAACTAGGTCAAATAAATCAGGTTGAAAATCAGCACTTAATTCAATTCAATTTGCCTAATTGATTCGCCTTCAACCTACGATTGCTTTGGAGTTAACCCATCAAATTTGGTGGGTCATTAGCCTACATAATTAGGAACAAAATTCACACAAGTTCAACGCTTGGCCAACCATCTCAAACGGTTTTGAAACTGTTTGCTCCCAAACGGTTTCAAACCGTTTGCCCTTAAACGGTTTGCTGAAACCGCATAGCCAATCAAATTAAAACGATTTGGCGTAGCTATCAAAACAGTTTGGCTTGGTACTTTTCTTTGGATAAGCATCTAGGATGATGTCATAATACCCTTCCTTCGAACAACCAAGAACAGAAACCGTTCTTGATGGAAATTGCAGCGAGAAACAAGAGTGCATCAAATTGAAGAAATCAATCAACAAAGCATAGAGAATTGATGCAATAGCAATGTTTAAGGGTTTAAGTTATAAAACCCGCCTCCAATTGAGCTCCAAAGCTCCAAGATCACGCCATTAATGGTGGATGAAGCTCTTGCAACTCCCCCTAGGCTCGTCCTCAAGCTTTTGATTGTAAAAGTTGGCTAGGGTTGAAGAGGAGATCGAAATAAGAAGGAATCCATAATTTATTTTCGATTTCCACCATGAAATCACGAAGAACAAGGGTCAAGAAGCTTACCAACAGGTTGGGGCTCGTCATCCTGTTTCTCCTAAGTCCCCTTGAGCTCACCCAAAGCAAAGGAAGAAGAAAAGGCCGAAAAAACCTTTCAATTGATTTGGAAAAGGCACTTTTATAAGGAAATTGATGAGAGAGAAAATGCCTTATAAAAATCCAATTAATCCAAAAATTATGGCCGCCTCTCCCCCCTCAACTCCATGGATACGAGGCCTCTCCCTTTGCCTTTCATTCCCCTTCATTGTCCTCAATTTAAAGAAAAGCAAATTAAGCACCTTAATCATATTATATTAATATCCCATATGTGAGTGGAATTACTTTCCTTTATAATAAGGTGAGTGGAGTTTCACCTCCTTTAGATATTTTCGTTCCTTATCTTGTAAAAAGAACGTCCATCCTTATTCAAAATCAACCAATAAATTTTGGTTGAAGGCCCTTTAATTAATACATTCATTTTTGCTCTAAATGGAATTAAGGTTTCAATTAGGATTAAATCTTGATTATTTTAATATCAAGATTCTCTCTCCTCCAACTTAATTCAAATGAGGCACCCCTCTCATTTTATTTGCTATACATGATGTCAAGAAACATTAATAACCTTTTGGAAGTGGTAAATTGCATATTGAACCCTTGGTTTTGGGTAAATTGCACATTACACCAAAACTAGGTTTTAATGCACAAGGATTGCTTTACAAGCTTAATCTTGGTGTCCAAGCTTGTGGAAACTATACTACTACATCATATTCATTCTTATGATGTCTCAACATCATAGTAACATCTTATCATGCAAAATTTGCAATTTGACCCCTCAACTTGGGTAATTTGCACTTTAGTCCAAAACAAGCAATCATTGCTTTAACATTGTTCAAACAGGACCAAAATTGAAACATAAGTTTCTCATGAGCCCTAATTACTTTTCACAAGATAAGATTAAGCATATAATCATATTTCTTAATCAAAACACCTAGGGTTAAAGCATAACCCAGGTCAGGGATGTTACATTAATACTTCTGCTCCAGGGCAACTTGGTCAATTGACTATAACCCACCCCCTTCTTGGCGAAGAGCGGGTTTCTACTCATGCCTTGAGCATCTGTTGTGGATCAACCCTTCTCTAATGTCACCCTCTATGCCCCACCATCTAGAGTCCATGACGCTGACCTCCAGGGTCATTTCTTGTTGCGTGTCATGGATAAAACTACTCTTTTCAACACCATGCTTCCATCTCCCATCTTGTTGCTTCAGTAGGTCAGGAAGACACCTCCATCAAGGTTTGTTGTAGGTGGCTCCTAGCATCCTCACCGTCGCCTAGGCTTCTCACCACCTAACATCCACGTACCCTACTCACCCTCCCCCCTTCCGACCTTGCTAGATCTAGGAAGGAGAGCTCTACTGCAGGGCATCCTTCACAATGCTGGTTTGAAGCAGCATATTGAGGAGGAGACGAGGTTCTATGGGAGATTTGCTCCCGTCATTTTACTGCAATTCGGGGTTCTTGGTTGCGTAGAGAGGTCTGATGTTTGGGACCCTCTGCCAGGATCTCCCATAGACTTCATAGACCAGAAGTTATGCTCTGATTTGAGGCAAGGACTCTCATAGACCTTTATATAGCTAGCAGGTGGACCCTTAGGGTTTTGTGGGAGGATGATGGCCATGAAGAGGCACGGGTGTATGCTCCCATTTTGGGACACAAGGTAAGAATAAACTTATGGAAAGTACATGTCTCCTTCTGTATATGTCCACGGATTAGAGAGGAAACGTGAGTCCCAATTTACTAATATGGAAAGGAGTTTTTTATAGACATTAAACACCAAAATGCACCTTCCTGTACTTCCCTTCTCATTTCATATGTCTTTTCAAAAGTGGATATATAAATATAAATATAAATATAAATATATATATATACATATATATATACTCACACCATAATCACCTTCTTTAAGTGTTAGAAGGGTGTCTCCTTCTTCGACATTCCACTTATGGTAAAATATTTCCCATAACTAGTTACTTCATTTTCCATATGTATTAGAAGGATATTCCTTTTCATTCAATAATCAAATGGGGAAATGCAAAAAATATTGTTTAGAAAAATATATTCTATTATATGAAACTCTTGTCTTTTATCTTCATTAATAAATATTTCATAAAGCCATCTAGAAAATTCCACACAATTCCATGTCACTTGCCATTACTTTAGAGATCCCTTTATTATTGGATTTTCAATCTTTATTTTTTCCAAAGTATTATAGGATTATTGCAAACCATAGAACTCACAAAATTCTCTTTATTTCTTTAACTTGTTCCACAAGGACTATTTGTAAAAGCAACGTCTCTTGTATTTTTATATGTTCCATGGGTTGCAACCATGCCACTGAGGTAATTAACATTATTATTTCACCAATAAAATCATAGGAGAAAATTATTTATCAAAACATATCATTCAATTTTACCAAATTGAGGATATAACATTCACCCCTCCTTAAAAGGAATTGTATCCCCAAAATTCAAACTAATAAGCTTATGGTGAATGATAACTTATCTTTAGTTTCAAACTTTAGGGTTTTCAACCATCTTATATATCCTTCACATCTTTTATTGGTATGCACATTTCTTACATCATTATTATGATTAGTACTTGAACTCAATTCAAGATATATCTACATTCTTCACTTGGTGATTATCCTTTCATCTAGGTTTCCAACCTATTATTCATTTATTTCCACATAAGGGTGAGGTGATACTGCCAACCCTAAATCATGTCATTAAGTTCAACTTAAGGTATTCATTCTCATATTCCATCTTTAAGCATAACATATGTCTACCCAATCTCTCCCACTCGTAATGAGATGAAATAAGCACCTGACTGCAACCCAAATATAAAGTTCATCCCGTTCCAAGAGTAGAGATGGTATATCCACACTTACCTAAAAAATCTCATTTTAGGTTGAGTCATTCTCAACATGACTCGAAACCATACTTAATTTTTAATTCCATAATATCTTTGTATTTCATGATGGAAAATGCTTTTTTTGACTCTTGAGTTTGTACAAAAATCCTTTCATTATTACATGACTTCTTGCATCTTTTACATTTTCACCATGGGTATTATGAGCCTTAGCCACTTCCTTGAGGTCTCTAGGGGTATAGGTACTTTTGGAGTGATTTCATCCTTATATATCTAGGGAGTGCCTCTCACTTTCACCCCTTGGGACACATGAACTGTAACATCCCTGACCTGGGTTATGAGTTAACCCTAGGTGTTTTGCCTAAATATGTAATTAAATCTTTGTGATTAACTCTGAGCATGTAATTAAATTCCCAGAAACATATATTTCAGTATTTGCTCCTTTTTATTTTAAAGTTGTAGCATTGTTTTGATATACATGGACCTATGTGCAATTTACCCAGTTAAAAGGGTTAGCTTGCAATTTGCACATGATGAGATGTTCCTCTGATGTTGAGACATCATGAGAATCTCTTTGGCAAAGTTTGAGGGATTTCCCAAGCTAGAGCACCAAGGTGCAGCTGTGGAAGCAATCCCAGGGATTGAAACCCTAATTTGGGGTAAAATGCAATTTACCCAAATAAAGGGATGCAATTTGTAAAGAATGTCATCTAAAGTATCTTTTTAGACTCTTGCCATCATTTAGAGAATAAATGATGAGGAAGTCACCTCAATTGAATTATCAAGTTATGAGATATACCTTGTGAGTGAATAATCAGGGTATATGTGCAATGTTTCTCTATGTATGTACCTCATTATTAGCTTGCTCCCCTTTACCTTCTTTTCCTAAGACCTTAAGAGAAGGTTTGTCCTTAGAATAAAGAGGAAGGGACGATCAAGTAAAGAAGGAGGGACCTAGTTGGAATTATGGACAACTTATGTACTAATATTGAAAATCCTACCCCATGTATATAAGCTCTCCTTCCCTTAGTTGCAAGGGAACTTACCCTTCGTTCCCTTACTGTTTCATTTCACCAAAGACGACCAAGGACTGCCTTGGAGCTAAGGAGGATGAACAAGGGGTGCAAGGTAGGTTTAAACCCCTCTTCTTGCCTAATTCCATGGTTAGAATTCGAATTCAAGGTCAGCTTCATGACTAATTCTCAAAACCCTATCTTTCTAGCCGTCTCTTTTCATCCTTCCTTGGCGTTTTCACCTTGGCCAACCTGAGGGAACTCAAGGACGCCATTAGAGCTTGGATCTTGAAAGCTTGGAGCTCAAGAAGCAAGCTTTAGGCGGGTTTTATAACTCTAAACCCATGCTTTACTATATGTATCTTTATATGCGTTTTGATGATAGCTCTTAGTGTTTCCCTACTTTTCCCTGCTATTTTGCAAGAAAACCCGTGGGATATCTGTACTGTTCTTGAGCTAGAAGATGAAGGCGTGATTTCCAAGAAAAACCCACCGCTTTGCTTTTCCTTAAACGGTCCTAACAGTTTGCTCTCTCGGACTCAAGATCGCGCTCACGACCGCGACAGGGCAAACGGTCTTAAGACCGTTTGGAGCGTGGACCGTATAATAAATCTGTTCCTAATTATATAGGCTAATTACCCTCAAAATTTGGGAGACTAACTCCAAAGGAATCGGGAGATATGACCTTCTTAAGTCACAACTTTAAATGAATTAATTGCTGATTTTCAAACGGTCTGAAATTGCCTTTTTGGGCAAACAGTCTCAAGACCGTGTAAGGTCGTTGACTAAGCGTTGACCGTATGATATTACTGTTCAAAATTATGTTAATTAACAACTCACCAAGTTTGATGGTCTAATTCCAAACGGGCTAAGAGTTGAAGGGTGAATACTAGGGCTAACCCTAGATAAAATCAGTACTGAAATTATGGTGACCTAATTAGGGTTTTTAGGGTTGATTGACCTAAACGGTCTCAAGACCGTTTGGGGGTCACCAAACGGTCTCAAGACCGCGAGGGCAATCAACCAAGACCGTTTGGAGGTCTGGGGTCAAGATTTGTTGACCAATTGAAGGTACTTTTACACCAAGTTACATTGCAATTAAATATTGATATAATCATCAACTCAATTTGTTCAACCTTGATGAATTTTCACTAGAATCCAAAATTGGATGGGCAAACGGTCTCAAGACCGTTTGGAACTCATCCAAACGGTCTCAAGACCGAGGGGAAAATCACCCAAGACCGTTTGAAGGTCTAGGGTTGAGTAATTTGACCAATTGAGGACCCAATTGCAAATAAGTTATCAATTTAATCAAAATTCTGTTTTGTGGTTCAATCATGGTTCAACCCCTATCAAATCACCTTAGACTTTGATGAAATCTTGGGCAAACGGTCTTAAGACCATGTGGGGTCCACCCACATGACCTCAAGACCGTTTGGGCCAAGTTTGGGCCCAATTGGAGCTCAATTGAAGGGTTCAACCTTGTGTTGATGCACACTGTTGAGTGTTGATGGGTGAACATTGATAGACCCTAATTGAATCGATTTCAACCATAATTGGTTAACCATTATGGGTCAATTGAATGACCAAGTGATCAAGCATAATCTTAATTGACTCAATCCATAAGTGGTCAACATAGATTTGACCTTTTGAGGGCTTCAACATCGGTTGACATCATCGATTGCTTTGTTGATTTTGTTGATGGACCAAGCGGCTGAGACCATGTGAGCCTCGCGGTCTCAAGACCGTGAGAGGGCTCGCGGTCTCAAGACCGTGAGAGGGCTCGCGGTCTCAAGACCGTGAGGGGGCTCACGGTCTCAAGACCGAGAGGAGGCTCGCGGTCCTGAGGTCAAAGAAGGGCAAACGGTCTTCATGACCCTCGCGGTCTCAACTCAAATTGGTCTTCGCGGTCTCAACATTAACTTGAACCAATGGAAGGCTTCGCGGTCTTGAACCCTTGAAGAGGCTCGCGGTCTTGAAGCCTAAGGGGGCTCGCGGTCTTGGAGTTAGAAAGAGGCTCGCGGTCTTGGAGGGTCAAAGTGGGAAAACGGTCAACACTTTCAACCAATCTCAACCCAATTGATGATTAATGATTGAAATCAATCAATGTGATTCAAGGTTGACCTCATTCAATCATTTGATGATGTAAATGGTTCAATGTTGCCCAAATCAAACCCTAATGATAATCTAGGATAGTAAGGGGTTATTTGACTAAGGTTTTTGACCATGATGATGATCAATGGGGTGAATTACCAAAATACCCCTGAAGGGTCAATTAAGTTATACCTTGCTCAATTCAAACCCTAATTACATGAGAATGATGTTTTTAGTCATAATGACTCTATCCAACTTGATCTAGTGTAATGTTACCATCAACCATTAGTATGATGAAAGAAAGAGTACTCTAGAGAGAGAAAGTAACCTAGAGAGAGAAAGTAACTCTAATCACATAATGATGATGTTTTTGGCTATGTTAGCCTATGATGCCTCAATCCAACCTGTTTTAGAGTGATGTTGACATCACCTAACATTATGATGAGAGAGAAAGTACTTCTAGAGAGAGAAAGTACCTCTAGAAAGAGAAAGTACCCTTTTTAAGTGGAAACTCGAGTAAAGTATCTCCAATGCACATAAATGAGCATAATTAGGGTATGATCCACCTGTGTGAGATCATAGAAACCCTAATTATGATAAATGATGAACCTTTAACTAATCCAAGAGTATCAATGAAGATGTTACTCATACATGATGATGTTATGAGTTTAATTCACCTTGATGTGAATAGTAAACCCTAATTCAAGGGTGATGACATGTAATGTGAATAGTAAACCCTAATTCAAGGGTAATGGCATGCTTTTGAGCAATAAACTCTATTTGAATTGAATTAAAGATTTAACTCTTATGACAAGAATAGGAAGTACATTCCTTATTGTTGTATTACCTTTATCAGATGTATTAACCATGCAGGTTCTGATATGAAGGTAATCATATCCAGGTATGGATGTTGATGTTATATTCATTAAAGGCATGTTGTTAGCCTTATGAATAAGTAAAGTAATCTGATGCCTTGCCAGTGGCATCCTATGCTGATAATGGGCTATGAGAGCCATGAATACCATCAAGGTCATGCCTTAGAGATGACTTGTGATGAGGATAAGGAGAAATAATGATTGATATGAGTTAGGCCTGTTACATTTAGTATTCTTCTTTTATAGCTGCTATGCTACTGTTATTGTTGAAGAACAATGTATGCTGTTAAAGAATACTGAATGTACCTAACTAATCAAGTATAATGTAGAGCCCTGATCATAGATCCATCATTGTCAGAAATTAAGTGATGGTGAAACAGGTTTTCCTTAGGGAAGTCCTGGAGCACATACTTTTGAGTATGTGGGGTACATGGATGTGTAGAACCTTTCATCCTAGTGTAGGAAAGTGATGTAGATGTGGAATCCATCCATCCTTCACTATAGTTCCATACCGTATCAGTGGTAGGTAAACATGAAACCTCCTGATGACGAAGAAAGCACAGATATCCGTATCAGTGGTAGGTAAATATGAAACCTCCTGATGACGAAGAGAGTACAGAACGCCACTGTGACTCTAGAATAGCGAAGGACCAGTTTACCCTGGTGAGCTATAGTAGTAGAGACACAAGATGTCCTACAAGTGATCCTATTACTGACTGAGGAAGGTGAAGGTCATGAGAATCCGGCTCTCTTAATGACCTATGTATGATACTGATGCGGCTTCTCAGCGATCAGTTGGAGTATGAGTGGTAAGCCTCATCTCCACAGGGCATAATGTTGTTTGTAAAACATAATCAACCATGTAGTATAACTTGTTAGAGATGACTCCAAGTTAGTTGGTTGATGTTACATTGCAATAATGTTGATATTCTCCATATCTCCTAAATTTGTAGAGATCTTGTTATACTTGCAATTGTTATAGAATGCTTGAAGGCTTTATTGTTTAAGATTCTCTTTGATGTTATAATAAAGCTTCTGGCGAAGAGTTATAACTCTCGCTGGGACAATTATGTATAATTGTCTCACCCCGTAGGCTTCAACTTTTTAGGTGGACGTTGGAGACGAAGGAACCAGCCTACAGGTGACCAGTCTCAGCAGCAGCACCAGGGGCAGAAGTAATCTCAGGTGGAGATTTGTCCTGCCATGTGGTGTAGTTAGAGTCAGTCCTATGTGTCCTCTGTACTCTCAGGTCTTGGAGTCTTGTGTTATGTGATCTTGAGATTTTGTTATCTTAATGTATATAATTACTCAAGAAGTAATTATCCTGAGATGTAAACAGTTACCTCTCTTTATGAAAGAAGCTTTTATGGATCCAAGCTCTTGTCTCGAAAAGTTTTAATTTCCCGTGATTTTTGTCTTCCGCTGATTACCGATTCGCTTCCGCTAAGTTTTAATCGTGTTTATGTCATGGTTTGGAGATCATAGCCCACAAGTAGTGGTATCAGAGCTCCAGGTTCAGTTGAGTCTACAGAGGCATAGGACTTAGGATGTCGAGGCTACCTTTAGTACTCCTTCCTTATCTAATAGAATCTTCTGCTCCTCAGGAGAATAAGATACATAAGAATGTCGGAACATCGTGATGAGCACGTAGCAGAGAGTAGTGCTAGTGCACCTCGAGGCGGTGTAAGAGTTCCGAGAATAGAACAACCTGCACCTGAGTCGCCAAGAGAGCCACCCCAGTTCGACCCAGCTGACATGAGTGATCCAGCTGTACAGACGATGTTTGGGCAGTTTATGACTGCCATGGCACATATAACCGATAGGATGCCCATTCCTGCACCTAGGGCACCTGTCCAGCCTGAAGCACAAGGTATCAGTAAGACGTTCGAACGACTTCGTTGTGTCGGAGCTACCGAGTACTTCGGAACTGCCGACCCTGCAGATGCTGACTTATGGTTGACAGAGTTGGAGAAGGCTTTCAGGATTCTTATGATTCCGGAAGCTGAGAAGGTTAGACATGTTGTCTATCTTCTCAAAGGCAGTGCTGGTCACTGGTGGAACATGGAAGAGCAGAAGAGACCTGGAGTAGAGTTCTCATGGGAAGAGTTTCGTCGGGAATTTATCAATAGATATTTTCCAAAGACCTTCCTAGATGAGAAGATCTCTCAGTTTGAGAAACTAAGGCAGGGTATGATGAACATTAGTGAGTATGAAGCTAAGTTTATGGAGTTGTTGTGGTTCTGTCCGCACATGGCTGCTACGGATGAGGAAAGAATCAGAAGATTCGAGAAGGGTTTGAATTCTGATATGTCAACCCCTGTGTCTGCCTTAGAAAACGGAGAGAGATTCTCTACCTTCGTTGAGTCAGTCCGAAGGATAGAGAGATCTGTGGTTGAGAAAAGATAAACCCATAAAAGATATCCACAGTTCCAGGGTTCTTCATCTAGGGATTCCAAGAAACCTAGATTCTCTGCACCTAACCCTCCACCACCCAGATCAAGTTTTCAAACTCAATGGACACCAAGCAGAGGTAGAGGGCGGAGTCAACCGCTTCAAGGGACGCACAGTTCTGCATCAGTGTCAGTTACTGGACCACCCAGACCACAGCAACAGGAGAAGAGTTGCTACAACTGTGGTAAGGTGGGACACTTGATGAAGGATTGCCGTTCTAGGCCTGTCGGTGTGACACAACAACCTCCGAGACAGAATCAACAGGGATCTCAGAATAGACAACATCAAGGAGCAGCTCGAGGACGTGGACAAGCGTCTCAAGCTGGATCATCAGCACCACCTCAACACCAGGCGACTGCGAGGTTCTATGCTATGAACCCACCTGAGGCAGTGGTCAATCCACGGGTAGTGGCAGGTCAGATGAAACTTTTATATTCTGATATGTCTACATCCTGTATTGTATCCGTTCTGATTGATCCGGGTGCTACGCACTCTTTCATCACTCGTGAAGTGATTCGTAACTGCAATGTGACTGTTAGCCATAGAGCAGATAGTTTGTTGTTAGAGACTCCGTTGAGTGGGTCTGCCGTTTTGTAGGAGGTATGTTCTCCCTGCATCCTTTTCTTTTCTGACCATCGCATTCAAGTGGATCTTATACCACTTGATATGCAGGGATTTGATATAATCCTCGGGATGGATACCTTAGAAAGGTATAGAGTTGTCTTGGATTGTGAGTCCAAGTTGGCTGTGTTTGCTGATGAAAGCAGCACATGGATCTTTCAAGGTGAAAGAAAGATTCTGCCCACCTGTCTTGTGTCAGCTATGGTTGCTGATAAGCTGTTGAGGCAAGGATGTTATGCATTCTTAGCCCATGTGGTAGATGTTACCAAGGAAAGGACCAATCCTGCTGAAGTTCCCATAGTCAGGGAATTCGAGGATGTGTTTCCTGAAGAACTTCCTGGTATACCACCACCTCGGGAGATTGACTTTGAAATCAATCTGATCCCAGATACGAAACCCATAGCTCAAACTCCGTATAGGATGGCGCCTGCCGAGATGGCAGAACTCAAGAAACAGCTTCAAGAGCTACTTGAGAGAGGTTTTATCCGACCGAGTACTTCACCTTGGGGTGCTCCGGTCTTGTTTGTTAAAAAGAAAGATGGGTCAATGCGGTTATGCATCGACTACAGACAACTCAATAAAGTGACAATAAAGAATAAGTATCCTCTGCCGAGGATTGATGATCTCTTTGACCAGTTGCGTGGTGCAACAGTCTTTTCAAAGATAGACTTGAGGTCTGGATATCATCAACTCCGTATTAAGGATAGTGACATATCCAAGTCTGCCTTTAGGACAAGATATGGTCACTATGAGTTCACGGTTATGTCGTTTGGACTAACCAATGCACCAGCTGCATTCATGGAACTCATGAATAGAGTTTTTTGACCTTTCCTTGATCAGTGTGTTGTCGTCTTCATAGATGACATACTGATTTATAGTAAAGATGCCCAGCAGCATGAGCAGCATCTTCGCCAAGCTTTGACTTTTCTAAGAGAACATCAGCTATATGCTAAGTTTAGCAAATGTGAGTTTTAGCTGCCGGAAGTATCTTTTCTTGGACATGTGATATCCGCTTCGGGAATTCGTGTTGACCCTACAAAGGTAGAATCTGTTCTACAATGGGAACAACCGAAGACACCGATGGAGATTTGAAGTTTCTTGGGGTTAGCTGGCTATTATCGAAGGTTCATTAAAAACTTTAGTTCTATAGCTTTACCTTTGACCAAGTTAACCTGGAAAGATGTTCCTTTTTCTTGGAGTGATAAGTGTCAACAATCTTTCCAGTTACTGAAGGAGAAGTTGACAAGTGCACCTGTGCTAGTGCTACCTGAACAAGGAAAAGGATATGTAGTTTTCTGTGATGCTTCCAAGAATGGGCTTGGATGTGTGTTGATGCAGGATAAACAAGTGATTTCTTTTGCTTCCCGACAGCTTAAGAAACACGAGGAGAATTATCCAACACACGATCTAGAGTTAGCTGCTGTGGTTCATGCTTTGAAGATCTGGAGACATTATCTCTACGGAGAGACATTCCAGGTTTTCACAGACCACAAAAACCTTAAGTATATCTTCTCTCAGCATGAGCTCAACATGAGGCAACGTCGTTGGATGGAGTTAATCAAGGACTATGACTGTACAATTGATTACCATCCAGGCAAGGCCAATGTTGTTGCAGATGCCTTGAGTAGGAAATCAGCAACATCAACCATGAATAGGGCACAACTAAACTCTTTAGTATGCTCTAGAAGAGATATGCTTATCTCTTTAAGGCAAGACAATGTACAGTTGAAGGTGTCATTGTTAACCGGTTTGTTAGCTGAGATGCATATTAAACCTACTCTAAGGGAGCAGATTAAAGAGGCACAGCTAGGTGATACTGCAGTTCAACATATAAGATCTGAGTATGGAAATGAGAAACAAGATGGGTTTCATGACTCAAAAGATCAAGTAGCTTGTTATAATGGAAGAATGATAGTACCAGATGTGGACAACTTGAGAAAGTTAGTCCTGGAAGAAGCCCATTCTTCCATGTATGCTATGCATCCAGGGAGCACCAAGATGTATCGGAATTTGAAGGATCTGTATTGGTGGCCTGGGATGAAGAAGGACGTTGCAGAGTTTGTTCTGAGGTGTCCTGTGTGTCAGCAAGTTAAAGCTGAACACCAGAAGCCTGCAGGGACAATGCAACCTTTACCCATATCATAGTGGAAGTGGGACCATGTGACCATGGACTTTGTTGTTGGACTACCCAGGACAAGCAAAGGACATGATTCCATTTGGGTAATTGTTGATAGGTTGACTAAGACAGCACATTTCTTACCTGTCAAAACAACCTATTCTGCTGAAAGGTTATCAAAGTTGTATGTTCAAGAGATAGTGCGTTTGCACGGAGTTCCTGTCATAATAGTTTCTGACAGAGGTCCTCAGTTTACGAGTCATTTTTGGGAACAGTTACATCAAGCCTTAGGCACTAAGCTGAGGTTTAGTACGGCCTTTCATCCACAGACTGATGGACAGTCGGAAAGGACCATACAAACCTTAGAAGACCTGTTGCGAGCATGTGTTCTCCAGTTCACCGGAAGTTGGGATCTACACCTAAGCTTGATAGAGTTTGCCTATAACAATAGCTATCAGCATAGTATTGATATGGCACCTTATGAAGCCTTATATGGTAGACGTTGTAGATCACCCTTGTGTTGGTTTGAGATTGGTGAGCACCAGTTGTTAGGTCCTGACCTGGTGCAGCAAACCACGGAAAAGATTAAAGTAATACAACATAAGATTAAGACTGCTCAGGATAGGCAGAAATCTTATGCTGATAAACGTCGTAGACCTTTAGAGTTCCAGGTTGGAGACAGAGTGTATCTCAAGATCTCACCTTGGAAAGGGGTCCTTCGTTTTGGAAGGAAGGGGAAGTTAGCTCCTAGATATATGGGGCCTTATCCAATCATTGAACGGATTGGAAAGGTAGCATATAAACTAGAGCTTCCCCCAGAATTACAGAGGTTACATCCTGTGTTTCACATTTCTATGTTGAAGAAATGTCACCCAGACACCGAGTCAGTTCTACAACCTATGGAGGTAGAATTGAATGATGACATATCCTATGAGGAGGGACCAGTGTCAATCCTTGATAAACGAATTAAAAAGCTAAAGAAGAAAGATATAAGTCTTGTGAAAGTCCTCTGGAACCATCGTGGTATTGAAGAAGCCACTTGGGAGTTAGAGGATGAGATGAGAAGGAAGTATCCTGTCCTTTTCTCTTAGTATGTTTTATCGATTTCGGGGACGAAATCCTTGTAAGGGGTGGATAATTTGTAACATCCCTGACCTGGGTTATGAGTTAACCCTAGGTGTTTTGCCTAAATATGTAATTAAATCTTTGTGATTAACTCTGAGCATGTAATTCCCAGAAACATATATTTCAGTATTTGCTCCTTTTTATTTTAAAGTTGTAGCATTGTTTTGATATACAGGGACCTATGTGCAATTTACCCAGTTAAAAGGGTTAGCTTGCAATTTGCACATGATGAGATGTTCCTCTGATGTTGAGACATCATGAGAATCTCTTTGACAAAGTTTGAGGGATTTCCCAAGCTAGAGCACCAAGGTGCAGCTGTGGAAGCAATCCCAGGGCTTGAAACCCTAATTTGGGGTAAAATGCAATTTACCCAAATAAAGGGATGCAATTTGTAAAGAATGTCATCTAAAGTATCTTTTTAGACTCTTGCCATCATTTAGAGAAGAAATGATGAGGAAGTCACCTCAATTGAATTATCAAGTTATGAGATATACCTTGTGAGTGAATAATCAGGGTATATGTGCAATGTTTCTCTATGTATGTACCTCATTATTAGCTTGCTCCCCTTTACCTTCTTTTCCTAAGACCTTAAGAGAAGGTTTGTCCTTAGAATAAAGAGGAAGGGACGATCAAGTAAAGAAGGAGGGACCTAGTTGGAATTATGGACAACTTATGTACTAATATTGAAAATCCTACCCCATGTATATAAGCTCTCCTTCCCTTAGTTGCAAGGGAACTTACCCTTCGTTCCCTTACTGTTTCATTTCACCAAAGACGACCAAGGACTGCCTTGGAGCTAAGGAGGACTAACAAGGGGTTCAAGGTAGGTTTAAACCCCTCTTCTTGCCTAATTCCATGGTTAGAATTCGAATTCAAGGTCAGCTTCATGGCTAATTCTCGAAACCCTATCTTTCTAGCCGTCTCTTTTCATCCTTCCTTGGAGTTTTCACCTTGGCCAACCTGAGGGAACTCAAGGAAGCCATTAGAGCTTGGATCTTGAAAGCTTGGAGCTCAAGAAGCAAGCTTTAGGCGGGTTTTATAACTCTAAACCCATGCTTTACTATATGTATCTTTATATGCGTTTTGATGATAGCTCTTAGTGTTTCCCTACTTTTCCCTGCTATTTTGCAAGCAAACCTGTGGGATATCTGTACTGTTCTTGAGCTAGAAGATGAAGGCGTGATTTCCAAGAAAACCCCACCGCTTTGCTTTTCCTTAAACGGTCCTAACAGTTTTCTCTCTCGGACTCAAGACCGCAAGGTGAGAAAACGGTCTCGAGACCGCGACAGGGCAAACGGTCTTAAGACCGTTTGTCCCCGTTGACCGAGCGTGGACCGTATAAGAAATCTGTTCCTAATTATATAGGCTAATTACCCTCAAAATTTGGGAGACTAACTCCAAAGGAATCGGGAGATATGACCTTTGTAAGTCACAACTTTAAATGAATTAATTGCTGATTGTCAAACGGTCTGAAATTGCCTTTTTGGGCAAACGGTCTCAAGACCGTGTAAGGTCGTTGACTAAGCGTTTACCGTATGAGATTACTGTTCAAAATTATGTTAATTAACAACTCACCAAGTTTGATGGTCTTATTCCAAACGGGCTAAGAGTTGAAGGGTGAATACTAGGGCTAACCCTAGATAAAATCAGTACTGAAATTATGGTGACCTAATTAGGGTTTTTAGGGTTGATTGACCTAAACGGTCTCAAGACCGTTTGGGGGTCACCAAACGGTCTCAAGACCACGAGGGCAATCAACCAAGACCGTTTGGAGGTCTGGGGTCAAGATTTGTTGACCAATTGAAGGTACTTTTACACCAAGTTACATTGCAATTAAATATTGATATAATCATCAACTCAATTTGTTCAACCTTGATGAATTTTCACTAGAATCCAAAATTGGATGGGCAAACGGTCTCAAGACCGTTTGGAACTCATCCAAACGGTCTCAAGACCGAGGGGAAAATCACCCAAGACCGTTTGAAGGTCTAGGGTTGAGTAATTTGACCAATTGAGGACCCAATTGCAAATAAGTTATCAATTTAATCAAAATTCTGTTTTGTGGTTCAATCATGGTTCAACCCCTATCAAATCACCTTAGACTTTGATGAAATCTTGGGCAAACGGTCTTAAGACCATGTGGGGTCCACCCACATGACCTCAAGACCGTTTGGGCCAAGTTTGGGCCCAATTGGAGCTCAATTGAAGGGTTCAACCTTGTGTTGATGCACACTGTTGAGTGTTGATGGGTGAACATTGATAGACCCTAATTGAATCGATTTCAACCATAATTGGTTAACCATTATGGGTCAATTGAATGACCAAGTGATCAAGCATAATCTTAATTGACTCAATCCATAAGTGGTCAACATAGATTTGACCTTTTGAGGGCTTCAACATCGGTTGACATCATCGATTGCTTTGTTGATTTTGTTGATGGACCAAGCGGCTGAGACCATGTGAGCCTCGCGGTCTCAAGACCGTGAGAGGGCTCGCGGTCTCAAGACCGTGAGAGGGCTCGCGGTCTCAAGACCGTGAGGGGGCTCACGGTCTCAAGACCGAGAGGAGGCTCGTGGTCTCAAGACCGCGAAGGGCCTCGCGGTCCTGAGGTCAAAGAAGGGCAAACGGTCTTCATGACCCTCGCGGTCTCAACTCAAATTGGTCTTCGCGGTCTCAACATTAACTTGAACCAATGGAAGGCTTCACGGTCTTGAACCCTTGAAGAGGCTCGCGGTCTTGAAGCCTAAGGGGGCTCACGGTCTTGGAGTTTGAAAGAGGCTCGCGGTCTTGGAGGGTCAAAGTGGGCAAACGGTCAACACTTTCAACCAATCTCAACCCAATTGATGATTAATGATTGAAATCAATCAATGTGATTCAAGGTTGACCTCATTCAATCATTTGATGATGTAAATGGTTCAATGTTGCCCAAATCAAACCTTAATGATAATCTAGGATAGTAAGGGGTTATTTGACTAAGGTTTTTGACCATGATGATGATCAATGGGGTGAATTACCAAAATACCCCTGAAGGGTCAATTAAGTTATACCTTGCTCAATTCAAACCCTAATTACATGAGAATGATGTTTTTAGTCATAATGACTCTATCCAACTTGATCTAGTGTAATGTTACCATCAACCATTAGTATGATGAAAGAAAGAGTACTCTAGAGAGAGAAAGTAACCTAGAGAGAGAAAGTAACTCTAATCACATAATGATGATGTTTTTGGCTATGTTAGCCTATGATGCCTCAATCCAACCTGTTTTAGAGTGATGTTGACATCACCTAACATTATGATGAGAGAGAAAGTACTTCTAGAGAGAGAAAGTACCTCTAGAAAGAGAAAGTACCCTTTTTAAGTGGAAACTCGAGTAAAGTATCTCCAATGCACATAAATGAGCATAATTAGGGTATGATCCACCTGTGTGAGATCATAGAAACCCTAATTATGACAAATGATGAACCTTTAACTAATCCAAGAGTATCAATGAAGATGTTACTCATACATGATGATGTTATGAGTTTAATTCACCTTGATGTGAATAGTAAACCCTAATTCAAGGGTGATGACATGTAATGTGAATAGTAAACCCTAATTCAAGGGTAATGGCATGCTTTTGAGCAATAAACTCTATTTGAATTGAATTAAAGATTTAACTCTTATGACAAGAATAGGAAGTACATTCCTTATTGTTGTATTACCTTTATCAGATGTATTAACCATGCAGGTTCTGATATGAAGGTAATCATATCCAGGTATGGATGTTGATGTTATATTCATTAAAGGCATGTTGTTAGCCTTATGAATAAGTAAAGTAATTTGATGCCTTGCCAGTGGCATCCTATGCTGATAATGGGCTATGAGAGCCATGAATACCATCAAGGTCATGCCTTAGAGATGACTTGTGATGAGGATAAGGAGAAATAATGATTGATATGAGTTAGGCCTGTTACATTTAGTATTCTTCTTTTATAGCTGCTATGCTACTGTTATTGTTGAAGAACAATGTATGCTGTTAAAGAATACTGAATGTACCTAACTAATCAAGTATAATGTAGAGCCCTGATCATAGATCCATCATTATCAGAAATTAAGTGATGGTGAAACATGTTTTCCTTAGGGAACTCCTGGAGCACATACTTTTGAGTATGTGGGGTACATGGATGTGTAGAACCTTACATCCTAGTGTAGGAAAGTGATGTAGATGTGGAATCCATCCATCCTTCACTATAGTTCCATACCGTATCAGTGGTAGGTAAACATGAAACCTCCTGATGACAAAGAAAGCACAGATATCCGTATCAGTGGTAGGTAAATATGAAACCTCCTGATGACGAAGAGAGTACAGAACACCACTGTGACTCTAGAATAGCGAAGGACAAGTTTACCCTGGTGAGCTATAGTAGTAGAGACACGAGATGTCCTACAAGTGATCCTCTTACTGACTGAGGAAGGTGAAGGTCATGAGAATCCGTCTCTCTTAATGACCTATGTATGATACTGATGCGGCTTCTCAGTGATCAGTTGGAGTATGAGTGGTAAGCCTCATCTCCACAGGGCATAATGTTGTTTGTAAAACATAATCAACCATGTAGTATAACTTGTTAGAGATGACTCCAAGTTAGTTGGTTGATGTTACATTGCAATAATGTTGATATTCTCCATATCTCCTAAATTTGTAGAGATCTTGTTATACTTGCAATTGTTATAGAATGCTTGAAGGCTTTACTGTTTAAGATTCTCTTTGATGTTATAATAAAGCTTCTGGCGAAGAGTTATAACTCTCACTGGGACAATTATGTATAATTGTCTCACCCCGTAGGCTTCAACTTTTTAGGTGGACGTCGGAGACGAAGGAACCAGCCTACAGGTGACCAGTCTCAGCAGCAGCACCAGGGGCAGCAGTAATCTCAGGTGGAGATTTGTCCTGCCATGTGGTGTAGTTAGAGTCAGTCCTATGTGTCCTCTGTACTCTCAGGTCTTGGAGTCTTGTGTTATGTGATCTTGAGATTTTGTTATCTTAATGTATATAATTACTCAAGAAGTATTTATCCTGAGATGTAAACAGTTACCTCTCTTTATGAAAGAAGCTTTTATGGATCCAAGCTCTTGTCTCGAAAAGTTTTAATTTCCCATGATTTTTGTCTTCCGCTGATTACCGATTCGCTTCCGCTAAGTTTTAATCGTGT